>CM029127.1:2305549-3653049 GCA_016859345.1 Istiophorus platypterus
AGGTGTAATTAGGAAGGAAAAGAAGATACCACTCTTGAAAGGGTGAGGGTACCTTGTGCAGAGTCAAAATCTCTTACATCCCAGCCGTCCAATTGATGAGGTTTTAAAACATATATATCTCAGAAGATGAGACTCTGTAAACAGGTGGATGGACTGGGGATGCGCACCTTACTGATGATAACGCAGGTCTCTCAAGGAAGGAAATTATGAGACCGTTCTGGGACACAGAACTTGGATGTCACACATCATAGAGGTCTGTACCTCAAAGGCACACATTTAACCTCAAAGCAGAAATAACAGGCAGATTCCCTTAAAAGTGTCAATTAGAAGCCTGATGTCAAACATCACAGGGGAACTTCAAGGATGGGAGACTTTTATATCAATCTCTGTTTTCAAAGGACATGGAAGACAGTTCTTGCAGGTTTTTTTTTTAATTTTACATACATCAACGATGGTTTCCTTCAATGGTCACACTACTATATTGTCACACATCATAGACTTACCACACAGGCAGCTATAAAACATCAAAGCAGATGTCAAAGACAGACTCTTTTGATGTTGTCAACTAGAGCTCTGATGTCAAATCTGAAGGATGCATTGCATTTGTGTCAATCATTGTTTTGAAAAAGACATTCCTGGATTTTTGACTTTTTACATCAAAGAACGAAATCAAGGATGGATTCCTCTCATGTTGACCCTTAGAACTCTGATGTCAAATATCATAAACATCAAAGCTGACAGCAGAGACAGATTCCTTTCATGACGTCATTTAGAACTGTGATCTCCAACATCAAAGTTAGACCTAAAGGATGGAATACTTTTATATCAGTCTTTGTTTTCAAAGGACATAAAAGATGGTTTTCTTTTTTTGAAGTTCTTCATCTGAGATAGAGATGAGGGACAGATTCCTGCGATGGTAAAACTTCAGTCAAAGAAGATATTAAGGACGTATTTAACTGACATCAAAGATGTTTGACATGATATTAATGTTTGACATCTAAGAAAGATATTAAAAAGGGTTCCTTTCATGTGGAAACTTAGAACCAGTATATAAAAGATCAAAGACAGACCCCATTGTACATCAAAGTCGGATTCCATTAATGTGGACACTTACAACCATGATTTCAAAGATTATGGAAAAAGCTCGTTACACATCAATGACACACATCAAAGACACATTCCTTTGCTCTGAAACACTTAAGACCATATCAAAGATCCAAGAGAGAACTCATTAAAGATCAGTGACAGACATCAAAGAAATATTCGTTTGATGTGGACACGTAGAACCACGACATCAAAAATCATAATTAGACACATTAAACATCAAACAATGACTTAAAGAAAAGATATCTTTGATATGGGCAGTAGGAACAATGATATCAAAGATCAAAGACAGACCTCATTAAACATCAAACACACATCAGAGATAGATTTATTTAATGTGGTCACTCAGAACAATGATATAAGGAATCCAAGACAGACCTCATTAACATTAACGACACATATCAAACTAAGTTTTCCTTTGATATGGACAGTTGGAACCATGATATCAATGATCCGAGACTGTTCTCATTAAACATCAAAGACAGATATCAATGACAGATTCCTTTGATGTGGACATCTAGAACCATGATATCAAAGATCATGGAAAGACATCATTACACATCAAAGACACACATCAAAGACAGATTCCTTTGATGTGGACACATTGAAGCATGATATCAAATTTCCTGGAAAGACCTCATTAAACATCGCAGAAATGCATTAAAGACAGATACCTTTGGTGTGGACATTTAGAACCATGATATCAAATATCATAGAAAGACCTCATTAAACATCAAAGACACAAATCTAAGACAGATTCCTTTAATGTGGAATATTTTGGACAATGATATGAGAGATTCCAGACAGAACTCATTTAACTTCAAAGAAAGATTCCTTTGATGTGGACACATCAATGGCATATTCCTTAGATGCGGACATTTAGAACCGTGATATTGAGGATCCTAGACTGTCCTCATTAAACATCAAAGAAAGATTCCTCTGATGTCAGCGCCCAAAGACAAGACATAGAACTCTGATGTCATAATTACCAGGCAGAGAGGATTGGGGGCCTGGAGAAAGAGCCAGGGGATGAGGAGCAGAGCATGTGGGTTGTCCTTTACACAGCTGTCTTGCAGCTTAGGAGTTTTCTCTACAGTTCATGGGGTCATGTAGAGTAATGAGATACTGCCTATCAAAGATGGCGTTTGATTCCCGAGTGAAAGGGAACCAAGAGGCTCTGGAGCTTCAGCCCTGACTGGCCAGACTAGAGCTACCTAGCGGTGTTAACAACTGGTTTATGCAGGTTAGATGATGAGTCAGAAAATTCACATTTTCTAGTAGAACTGTGCAGTATGCAAATAAACAAACCAGGAATTCAATTTAAATTACAGTTTATACAATTCAAGATATTACCAGAGTTTTTGCTTAAAAATCACACTTAGTTGTGATTAAAACACTTTGTAAAGGGCAGGGTTCCCTGGAATGAACTCACCCGGAGAGAGAGGAGATTGCCCTGAAAAGCGTGGTTCCGTGAGCTCTAGTTATCTGTAGAAGAAGGTGCAAATCTCGGACCAGGCTGTACTTGTAATCGCAGCAGGACTTCAGGGTCAGCAGCCTCTTCCATGATAGAACAGGGTAGTTAATTAATGAATGGATGAATAAGATATGATCCTACCCTGCTGCTTCTGATAACCCCTTTAGGCAGCAAGTATGAAAGCAATAAATCAGGGCAAAACCCACCTGTCCCAGGAAGAATATCCATGTTAGCTACCCTCGTAAAAATTGAGCCTCCTGAACATTCAAGACCAGGTCCTTCCAGAGAAGACTATTCCTTTGACACAAGCCTCCTGAAAAGGAAGGTATGGAACAAGAAGGCTTTGGCTGGTGAGGAGGTGGAATGCCCAAATGGCAGAACACCTTGCAAATGATAACGCAGGTGTCATTAGGAAGGAAATGAAGAGACCACTCTTGAAAGGGTTAGGGTGCCGTGTGAGGAGTCAAAATCTCTTACATCCCAGTCGTCCAATTGACAAGGTTTTAAAACATATATGTCTCAGAAGATGAGACCCTGTGAAGAAGTGGATGGACTGGGGCTGCGCACCTTATCAACGATAACGCGGTGGTCTTAAGGAAGGAAATTATGAGAACTTTCTGGAAAGGGACAGGGTTCCATGAGCAGAGTCAAAATCTCTTCAAAAATGAAAAGACAACCTCAATACAAGATCTTGCTGACAAAGAACAAGAACGACACAGGCAGTGACGAGAGATGCAGATATTGAGGAATTTTGGCTTATCTAAGTGGCTGCAAAAATCCCAGCCAGCGAATTGCTGACGGTGGTAAGATGTACATCTCAGGAGTTGAGTGTATGAGGACAGTAGTGAGGGCTACAATCCCAAAGTTCACACACACACACACACACACACAAACATGCAGAAATATTGGTCTTTCCATAGTTGTGAGGGCACAAAATCAATTATCACAGAAAAAAAAGTCACATTCTTTGGTGATGTCACTTAGAGGTATGATGTCATGAAGAACTATGATGTCAGACATCAAAGAAAGACATAGAACTCTGATGTCATAATTACCAGGCAGAGAGGATTGGGGGCCTGGAGATAGAGCCAGGGGATGAGGAGCAGAGCCAGTGGGTTGTCCTTTACACAGCCGTATTGAAGCTTAAGAGTTGTCTCTACAGTTCATGGGGTCAAGTAATGGGAGTTATGGGATACTGCCTATCAAAGAATGCTTTTGGATCCCGAGTGAAAGGGAACCGAGAGGCTCTGGAGCTTCAGCCCTGACTGGCCAGACTAGAGCTACCTAGCGGTGTTAACAACTGGTTTATGCAGGTCAGATGGTAAGTCAGAAAATTCACATTTTAAAGTAAAACTGTGAATTATGCAACAAAAAAAAAAAAAAACCAACCAGGAATTCAATTTAAATTACAGTTTATACAGTTCAAGATAATATTAGAGTTTTTTCTTAAAAATCACACTTGTTTGCACTTAAAATACTTTGTAAAGGGCAGGGTTCCCTGGAATGAACTCACCCGGAGAGAGAGGCCCATGCCCTGAAAAGCGTGGTTCCGTGAGCTCTCGTTATCCGTAGGAGAAGGTGCAAATCTCGGACCGGGCTGTCCCTGTAATCGCAGCAGGTCTCTTCATTTCCTTCCTAATGACACCTGCATTTCCATTTGCAAGGTGTTCTGCCATTTCAGCAGTCCACCTCCTCACCAGATTCAGATATGGAGGACTTGGACTTATTTGACTCGCTGCACAAATCCCAGCCGTCCAATTGTTTGTGTTTGTGTTTGTGTTTGTGTTTGTGTTTGTGTTTGGGTGTTTGAGGACGGTAGTGCGGGCTACCATCCCAAAGTTCACATTTGGGGAAACTATGTAAACAGCTGGATAGACTGGGGCCGCAGACCTTGCAAATGGTAATGCAGGTGTCATTAGGTAGGAAATGAAGAGATCATTCTTGAAAGGGTGAGGGAGATGTGTGCAGAGTCAAAATCTCTTACATCCCAGCCGTCAAATTGAAGAGACTTTTACACATGTATATCTCAGAAGATGAGCTTTTTAGGACAGTAGCAAGGGATACCATCCCAAACTTAAAATTCTGGCGACTTTGGAAACAGGTGGATGGACTGGGGCCACACACCTTGCAAAAGGTAATGCAGGTGTAATTACGAAGGAAAAGAAGAGACCACTCTTGAAAGGGTAAGGGAGAAGAGAAGACTACTCCTTTGACACAAGCCTCCTGAAAAGGAAGGTACGGAACAAGAAGGCTTTGGCTGGTGAGGAGGTGGACTGCTGAAATGGCAGAACACCTTGCAAATGATAACACAGGCGTCATTAGGAAGAAAATGAAGAGAGCACTCTTGAAAAGGTGAGGGTGATGTGTGCAGAGTCAAAATTTCTTCAAAAAAGAAAAGGCAGCCTCAATACAATATCTTGCTGACAAAGCACGACACAGGCAGTGCCGAGAGATGCAGAGATGGAGGAATTTTGGCTTATGTAATTTGCTCACTGCAAAAATCCCAGCCAGCGAATTGATGACGGTGGTTAGATGTACATCTCAGGAGTTGAGTGTATGAGGGCAGTAGTGAGGGCTACAATCCCAAAGTTCAAATTCTGGCAACTTTGGAAACAGATGGATGGTCTGGGGCCGCACACCTTGCAAATGGTAATGCAGGTGTCATTAGAAAGGAAATGAAGAGACCACTCTTGAAAGGGTAATGCTGCCGTGTGCAGAGTTAAAATCTCTTACATCCCAGTCGTCCAATTGACGAGGTTTTAAAAAAAATGTATATCTCAGAAGATGAGACCGTGTAAAAAGGAGGATGGACTGGGGCTTCGTTACTTACAAATGATAACACGGGTGTCCTAAGGAAGAAAAGTATGACACCATTCTGGAAAGGGACAGGGTGCCATGTGCAGAGTCAAAATCTCTTCAAAAATTAAAAGACAGCCTCAATACAAGATCTTGCGGGAAAAGTTCAGGAACGACACAGGCAGTGCGGCAAGATGCAGAGATGGAGTTATTGGACTTATTTGACTTGCTGCACAAATCCCAGCCATCCAAATTATGACGTTGGTTAGATGTACATCTCAGGAGTTGAGTGTATGAGGATGGCAGTGAGGGCTATCATCCCAAAGTTCAAATTCTGGTGACTTTGGAAACAGGTGGATGGACTGGGGCCGCACACTTTGTAAGTGGTAATGCAAGTGTAATTAGGAAGGAAATGAAGAGACCACTTTTCAAAGGATGAGGGTGCCGTGTGCAGAGTCAAACCTCTTACATCCCAGCCATCATATTGGCCATTGGGATCATGTTTTGATTATATGAGGTATTGTAATGGCATTGCTCTTTCACAGTATTGCAACAGAAGATTGCCAAAGCCTGACACAAAGCATAAAAACACACACAAGCACACACAATCACACAAGCACACAATTACACACAGTCACAAACACACACACACACACACACACACATACACACACACACACACACACCCCCACACACACACACACACACACACACAAACATGCAGAAATGTTGGTCTTTCCATAGAAGTGAGGGCAAAAAATCAATTATCAGAGAAAAAAAAGTCACATTCTTTGGTGATATCACCTAGAGGTATGATGTCATGAAGAACTCTGATGTCAGACATCAAAGACAGACATAGAACTCTGGTGTCATAATTACCAGGCAGAGAGGATTGGGGGCCTGGAGAAAGAGCCAGGGGATGAGGAGCAGAGCCAGTGGGTTATCCTTTACACAGCCGTATTGCAGGTTAAAAGTTGTCTCTAAAGTTCATGGGGTCAAGTAATGGGAGTAATGGGATACTGCCTCTCAAAGATGGCTTTTGGATCCCGAGTGAAAGGGAACCGAGAGGCTCTGGAGCTTCAGCCCTGACTGGCCAGACTAGAGCTACTTAGCGGTGTTAACAACTGATTTATGCAGGTCAGATGGTAAGTCAGAAAATTCACATTTTAAAGTAGAACTGTGCATTATGCAACAAAAAAAAAAAAAACAGGAATTCAATTTAAATTACAGTTTATACAGTTCAAGATAATATTAGAGTTTTTGCTTAAAAATCACACTTGTTTGTAATTAAAACACTGTATAAAGGGCAGGGTTCCCTGAAACGAACTCACCCGGAGAGAGAGGCCCATGCCCTGAAAAGTGTGGTTCCGTGAGCTCTCGTTATCTGCCCAGGTTTCTACATGTGTAGAAACCTCGTCAATTGGATGGCTGGGATATAAGAGATTTTGACTTATCACATGGCACCCTCACCCTTTCAAGAGTGGTCTCTTCATTTCCTTCCTAATGACACCTGCATTTCCATTTGCAAGGTGTTCTGCCATTTCAGCAGTCCACCTCCTCACTAGATCCAGATATGGAGGACTTGGACTTATTTGACTCGCTGCATGAATCCCAGCCATCCAATTGATGAGGTTTCTATGGATGTACATCTCAGAAGATGGGTGTTTGAGGACGGTCTAAAACATATATATCTCAGAAGATGAGAATGTGTAAAAGGGTGGATGGACTGGGGCTGCGCACCTTACCAATGATAACGCAGGTGTCCCAAGGAAGGAAATTATGAGACCGTTTTGGAAAGGGACAGGGTGCCATGAGCAGAGTCAAAATCTCTTCAAAAACGAAAAGGCAGCCTCAATACAAGATCTTGCTGACAAAGGACAAGAACGACAAAGGCAGTGCGGCAAGATGCAGATATCATCCCTGACTGGCCAGACTAGAACTACCTAGCGGTGTTAACAACTGGTTTATGCAGGTCAGATGGTAAGTCAGAAAATTCACATTTTCTAGTGGAACTGTGCATTCTGCAATGAAACAAACCAGGAATTCAATTTAAACTACAGTTTATAAGGTTCAAGATAATATTAGAGTTTTTGCTTAAAAATCACACTTGTTTTTGAATTAAAACACTTTGTAAAGGGCAGGGTTCCCTGGAATGAACTCACCCGGAGAAAGAGGCCCATGCCCTGAAAAGCGTGGTTCCGTGAGCTCTCGTCATCCGTAGGAGAAGGTGCAAATCTCGGACCGGGCTGTCCCTATAATCGCAGCAGGACTCCAGGGTCAGCAGCCTCTGCCATGATAGAACAGGGTAGTTAATTAATGAATGGATGAATAAGATATAATCCTACCCTGTTGCTTCTGATAACCCCTTGAGGCAGCAAGTATGAAAGCAATATTCAGGGCAAAACCCCCCCTATCCAGGAGGAATAACCGTGTTAGCTACCCTCGTGAAAATTGAGCCTCCTAAACATTCAAGACAAGGAGAGGATGGAGCATTGATAACAAGCAGGTAGTCCCCCAAAGAGAAGACTACTCCTTTGACACAAGCCTCCTGAAAAGGAAGGTATGGAACAAGAAGGTTTGGCTGGTGAGGAGGTGGACTGCTGAAATGGCAGAACACCTTGCAAATGGTAACGCAGGTGTCATTAGGAAGGAAATGAAGAGACCATTCGTGAAAGGGTGAGGGTGATGTGTGTAGAGTCAAAATCTCTTCAAAAATGAAAAGACAGCATATATACAAGATCTTGCGGACGAAGTTCAAGAACGACACAGAAAGTGCAGTGAGATGCCAAAATGGAGGACATGGACTTATTTTTACTTGATGCACAAATCCCAGCCATCCAATTGACGATGTTTATATAGATGTACATCTCAGAAGATGAGTGTTTGAGGATGGTAGTGAGGGCTACCATCCCAAAGTTCAAATTCTGGTGACTTTGGAAAAAGGTGGATGGACTCGGGCCGCACACCTTGCAAAAGGTAACGCAGGTGTAATTACGAAGGAAAAGAAGAGACCACTCTTGAAAGGGTAAGGGAGAAGAGAAGACTACTCCTTTGACACAAGTCTCCTGAAAAGGAAGGAAAGGAACAAGAAGGCTTTGGCTGGTGAGGAGGTGGACTGCTGAAATGGCAGAACACCTTGCAAATGATAACACAGGCGTCATTAGGAAGGAAATGAAGAGACCACTCTTGAAAAGGTGAGGGTGATGTGTGCAGAGTCAAAATCTCTTCAAAAACGAAAAGACAACCTCAATAGAAGATCTTGCTATAAAAGTTCAAGAACGACGCAAGCAGTGCGGTGAGATGCAGATGTGGAGGACTTGGATTTATTTGACTTGCTGCACAATTCCCAGCCGTCCAATTGACAAGGTTTCTATAGATATACATCTCAGAAGATGAGTGTTTGAGGACGGTAGTGAGGGCTACCATCCCAAAGTTCAAATTCTGGCTAATGTGCAAACAGTTTGATGAACTTGGGCCACACACCTTGCAAAAGGTAATGCAGGTGTCATTAGGAAGGAAAAGAAGATACCACTCTTGAGAGGGTGAAGGTGCCTCGTGCAGAGTCAAAATCTCTTCGAAAAACAAAAAGACAGCCTCAATACAAGGTCTTGCTAACAAAGAACGACACAGGCAGTGCCGAGAGATGCAGAGATGGAGGAATTTTGGCTTATCGAAGTGGCTCGCTGCACAAATCCCAGCCAGCGAATTGTAGACGGTGGTTAGATGTAAATTTCAGGAGTTGAGTGTATGAGGACGGTAGTGAGGGCTACAATCCCAAAGTTCAAATTCTGGCAACTTTGGAAACAGGTGGATGGTCTGGGGCTGCACACCTTGCAAATGGTAATGCAGGTGTCACTAGAAAGGAAATGAAGAGACCGCTCTTGTAAGGGTAATGCTGCCATTTGCAGAGTCAAAATCTCTTACATCCCAGTCGTCCAATTAACGAGGTTTTAAAAAAATGTATATCTCAGAAGATGAGACCGTGTAAAAAGGAGGATGGACTGGGGGTTCGTTACTTACAAATGATAACACGGGTGTCCTAAGGAAGAAAAGTATGACACCATTCTGGAAAGGGACAGGGTGAAGTGTGCAGAGTCAAAATCTCTTCAAAAATGAAAAGACAGCCTCAATACAAGATCTTGCGGGAAAAGTTCAGGAACGACACAGGCAGTGCCGTGAGATGAAGATATGGAGGACTTGGACTTATTTGACTTGCTGCAAGAATCCCAGCCGTCCAATTGATGAGGTTTCTATGGATGTACATCTCAGAAGATGGGTGTTTGAGGACGGTGTAAAACAAATATATCTCAGAAGATGAGACTCTGTAAAAGGGTGGATGGACTGGGGCTGCGCACCTTACCAATGATAACGCGGGTGTCCCAAGGAAGGAAATTATGAGACCATTTTGGAAAGGGAAGGGGTTCCATGAGCATAGTCAAAATCTCTTCAAAAACGAAAAGACAGCCTCAATACAAGATCTTGCTGACAAAGGACAAGAACGACACAGGCAGCGCGGCAAGATGCAGATATCATCCCTGACTGGCCAGACTAGAGCTACCTAGCAGTGTTAACAACTGGTTTACGCAGGTCAGATAATATTAGAGTTTTTGCTTAAAAATCACACTTAGTTGTGATTAAAACACTTTGTAAAGGGCAGGGTTCCCTGGAATGAACTCAACCGGAGAGAGAGGCCCATGCCCTGAAAAGCGTGGTTCCGTGAGCTCTCGTTATCCGTAGGAGAGGTGCGAATCCCGGACCGGGCTGTCCCTATAATCGCAGCAGGACTCCAGGGTCAGCAGCCTCTGCCATGATAGAACAGGGCAGTTAATTAATGAATGGTTGAATAAGATATAATCCTACCCTGTTGCTTCTGATAACCCCTTGAGGTAGCAAGTATGAAAGCAAAAAGTCAGGGCAAAAGCCCCCCTATCTAGGAGGAATAACCATGTTAGCTACCTTCGTGAAAATTGAGCCTCATTAACATTCAAATCAAGGAGAGGATGGAGCATTGATAACAAGCAGGTAGTCCCCCCAAAGAGAAGACTACTCCTTTGACACAAGCCTCCTGAAAAGGAAGGTATGGAACAAGAAGGCTTTGGCTGGTGAGGAGGTGGACTGCTGAAATGGCAGAACACCTTGCAAATGGTAACGCAGGTGTCATTAGGAAGGAAATGAAGAGACCACTCTTGAAAGGGTGAGGGTGATGTGTGCAGAGTCAAAATCTCTTACATCCCAGCCGTCCAAATGACGAGGTTTCTACACATGTATATCTCAGAAGATGAGCTTTTGAGGACGGTAGCGAGGGCTACTATGTCAAACTTCAAATTATGGCAACTTTGGAAACAGGTGGATGGACTGGGGCCGCACACCTTGCAAAAGTTAATGCAGGTGTAATTACGAAGGAAAAGAATAGACCACTCTTGAAAGGGTAAGGGAGAAGAGAAGACTACTCCTTTGACACAAGCCCCCTGAAAAGAAAGGTACGGAACAAGAAGGCTTTGGCTGGTGAGGAGGTGGACTGCTGAAATGGCAGAACACCTTGCAAATGATTACACAGGTGTCATTAGGAAGGAAATGAAGAGACCACTCTTGAAAAGGTGAGGGTGATGTGTGCAGAGTCAAAATCTCTTCAAAAATGAAAAGGCAGCCTCAATACAAGATCTTGCTGACAAAGTTCAAGAACGACGCAAGCAGTGCGGTCAGATGCAGATATGGAGGACTTGGATTTATTTGACTTGCTGCACAAATCCCACCCATCCAATTGACAAGGTTTCTATAGATATACATCTCAGAAGATGAGTGTTTGAGGATGGTAGTGAGGGCTCCTATCCCAAAGTTCAAATTCTGGCCACTTTGGAAAAAGAGGGATGGACTGGGGTCACACACCTTGCAAATGGTAACGCAGGTGTAATTAGGAAGGAAAAGAAGATACCACTATTGAAAGGGTGAGGGTGCCGTGTGCAGAGTCAAAATCTCTTACATCCCAGTCGTCCAATTGATGAGGTTTTAAAACATATATATCTCAGAAGATGAGACTCTGTAAAAGGGTGGATGGACTGGGGCTGCGCACCTTACCAATGATAACGCGGGTGTCTTAAGGAAGGGAAATTATGAGACCGTTCTGGAATGGGACAGGGTGCCATTTGCAGAGTCAAAATCTCTTCAAAAAAGAAAAGACAGCCTCAATACAAGATCTTGTGGACAAAGTTCAGGGAAGACACAGGCAGTGCGGCAAGATGCAGAGATGGAGGTATTGGGCTTATCTAACTGTCTGTACCCATCCCAGCCATCGGACTGATGTAGACGGTTAGATGTACATCTCAGGAGTTCAGTGTGTGAGGATGGTAGTGAGGGTTACCATCCCAAACTTCCAATTCTGGCAACTCTGGAACCAGTTGAAAGGGCCAAGGGAATGGCGCAAAAATACTCATACCGAAATCAGTCAGCCCATTCTGACCTTGTTTTATGGACTTAAGCAGGTCCCCCATGATTACACCCTTTCTGTGGCACCAGTTTTTTCTGAGGTGGTCCTCAAATAACATGGAAGACCCAAGGTGAGTCTCACACCTGAGCACTGAATATCAAAGTGAAGATCTTCAGTTCCCGTCTGGGTAAAGGAAGGCATAACCATGACTCTCTTAAATATTCAAATTCTTTGACAGCCTCAAAGCAGAAATCAAGGATTGATTATTATGATGTATTCATGAGAATTCTGATGTCGAACGCCTGAGACAAAAATCAAGAATGGATTACGATTATGTCTTTGTTTTGAAAAGACATCAAAGACAGTTACCATGACTTTTGATGCTTTACAGTAAGGACAGATTCCTTTGATGGGGACCCAAAGAACTCGGATGTCACACATCATAGAGGTCTGTACCTCAAAGGCACAGATTTAACCTCAAAGCAGAAATAACAGGCAGATTCCCTTGAAAGTGTCAATTAGAAGCCTGATGTCAAACATCAAAGGGGAACTTCAAGGATGGGAGACTTTTATATCAATCTCTGTTTTCAAAGGACATGGAAGACAGTTCTTGCAGGTTTTTTTTAAATTTTACATACATCAACAATGGTTTCCTTCAATGGTCACACTACTATATTGTCACACATCATAGACTTACCACACAGGCAGCTATAAAACATCAAAGCAGATGTCAAAGACAGACTCTTTTGATGTTGTCAACTAGAACTCTGATGTCAAATCTGAAAGATGCATTGCATTTGTGTCAATCATTGTTTTGAAAAGACATTCCTGGATTTTTGACTTTTTACATCAAAGAACGAAATCAAGGATGGATTCCTCTCATGTTGACCCTTAGAGCTCTGATGTCAAATATCATAAACATCAAAGCTGACAGCAGAGACAGATTCCTTTCATGACGTCATTTAGAACTCTGATCTCCAACATTTAGACGTAAGTTAGACGTAAAGGATGGAATACTTTTGTATCAGTCTTTGTTTTCAAAGGACATAAAAGATGGTTTTCTTTTTTTGAAGTTCTTCATCTGAGATAGAGATGAGGGACAGATTCCTGCGATGGTAAAAATTCAGTAAAAGAAGACATTAAGGACGTCTTTAACTGACATCAAAGATGTTTGACATGATATTAATGTTTGACATCTAAGAAAGACATTAAAAAAGGTTCCTTTCATGTGAAAACTTAGAACCAGCAAAGATCGAAGACAGACCTCATTGTACATCAAAGTAGATTCCTTTAATGTGGACACTTACAACCATGATTTCAAAGATCATGGACAAAGCTTGTTACACATCAATGACACACATCAAAGACACATTCCTTTGATCTGAAACACTTAAGACCATATCAAAGATCACAGAGAGAACTCATTAAAGATCAGTGACAGACATCAAAGAAATATTCGTTTGATGTGGACACGTAGAACTACGACATCAAAAATCATAATTAGACCACATTAAACATCAAACAATGACTTAAAGAAAAGATATCTTTGATATGGGCAGTAGGAACAATGATATCAAAGATCAAAAACAGACCTCATTAAACATCAAATACACATCAGAGAAAGATTTCTTTAATGTGATCACTCAGAACAATGATACAAGGAATCCAAGACAGACCTCATTAAACATCAAAGACAGACATCAATGACAGATTCCTTTGATGTGGACACTTAGAGCCGTCAGAGAGTGACTCCTTTGATGTGGACATTTAGAACCATGATATCAAAGATCATGGAAAGACATCATTACACATCAAAGAAACACATTGAAGACAGATTCCTTTGATGTGGACACTTAGAACCATGATGTCAAAGATCATTGACTGACCTCAATAAACATCAAAGACAGACTTCAAAGACAGATTCCTTTGATGTGGACACTTTGAAGCATTACGTCAAAGATCCTAGAAAGACCTCATTAAACACCACAGAAATGCATTAAAGACAGATTCCTTTGATGTGGACATTTAGAACCATGATATCAAATATCATAGAAAGACCTCATTAAACACCAAAGACACAAATCAAAGACAGATTCCTTTAATGTGGAATATTTAGGACAATGATATGAAAGATTCCAGACAGAACTCATTTAACTTCAAAGAAAGATTCCTTTGATGGGGACACATCATTGGCATATTCCTTAGATGCGGACATTTAGAACCGTGATATCCAAGATCCTAGACTGACCTCATTAAACATCAAAGAAAGATCCCTCTGATGTCAGACTTAAAAGACAGACATAGAACTCTGATGTCATAATTACCAGGCAGAGAGGATTGGGTGCCTGGAGAAAGAGCTAGGGGATGAGGAGCAGAGCCAGTGGGTTATCCTTTACACAGCTGTCTTGCAGCTTAGGAGTTTTCTCTACAATTCACGGGGTCAAGTAATGGGAGTAATGGGATACGGCCTCTCAAAGATGGCGTTTGATTCCCCAGTGAAAGGGAACCGAAAGGCTCCGGAGCTTCGGCCACACACCTTGCAAAAGGTAATGCAGGTGTAATTACGAAGGAAAAGAAGAGACCACTCTTGAAAGGGTAAGGGAGAAGAGAAGACTACTCCTTTGACACAAGCCTCCTGAAAGGAAGGTATGGAACAAGAAGGCTTTGGCTGGTGAGGAGGTGGACTGCTGAAATGGCAGAACACCTTGCAAATGGTAACGCATGTGTCATTAGGAAGGAAATGAAGAGACAACTCTTGAAAGGTTGAGGGTGCTGTGTGCAGAGTCAAAATCTCTTACATCCCAGCCGTCCAATTGACGAGGTTTCTACACATGTATATCTCAGAGGATGAGCCTTTGAGGACGGTAGCGAGGGATACCATCCCAAACTTAAAATTCAGGCAAATGTGTAAACAGTTGGATCACCTGGGGCCGCACACCTTGCAAAAGGTAACGCAGGTGTAATTATGAAGGAAAAGAAGAGACCAATCTTGAAAGGGTAAGGGAGAAGAGAAGACTACTCCTTTGACACAAGCCTCCTGAAAAGGAAGGTACGGAACAAGAAGGCTTTGGCTGGTGAGTAGGTGGACTGCTAAAATGGCAGAACACCTTGCAAATGATAACGCAGATGTAATTAGGAAGGAACAGAGGAAACCACTCTTGAAATGGTAGGGTGCTGTGTGCAGAGTCAAAATCTCTTACATCCCAGCCGTCCAACTGACGAGGTTTTAAAAAAAATTTATATCTCGGAAGATGAGACCGTGTAAACAGGTGGATGGACTGGGGCCACACACCTTGTAAATGGTAATGCAGGTGTAATTAGGAAGGAAATGAAGAGAACACTCTTCAAAGGGTGAGGGTGCCGTCCAATTGCCGTCCAATTGACGAGGTTTTAAAAAAATTTATATCTCAGAAGATGACACCATGTAAACAGTTGGAAGGACTGGGGCTGTGAACATTGTAAATGAAAACACAGGTGTTCTAAGGAAGGAAATTACGAGACCGTTCTGGAAAGGGACAAGGTGCCATGTGCAGTCAAAATCTCTCCAAAAACATAAAAAAGCTTCAATATAAGATCTTGTGGAATAAGTTCAAGAATGACACAGACAGTGTGGAAAGATGCAGACATGGAGGAATTGGATTTATGTAATTGGCTGCACAAATGCCACCCATCGATTTGATGATGTTGGTAAAGATGTAAATCTCAGGAGATGAGTGTATGAGGACGGTACTGAGGGCTACCATCCCAAAGTTCAAATTCTGGCAACTTTGGAAACAGGTGGATGGATTTGGGCTTCACGCCTTTCAAATGATAACACAGGTGTCTTAAGGAAGGAAAGTATGAGACCACTCTGCAAAGGGTCAGGTTGACCTGACAGGGTTACATAGAAAAATAGAGAAAAGGCCTCAATACAAGACCTTGCAGACAAAATTCAAGAACACCGCAGGCAGTGTGGCAAGATGCAGATATAGAGGACTTGGACTTATTTGACTTGCTGCACAAATTCCAGCCATCCAATTGTCAAGGTTTCTAAAGATGTACATCTCAGAAGATGAACGTTTGAGGACGGTAGTGAGGGCTACCATCCCAAAGTTCAAATTCTGGCAACTGTCTAAACAGGTGAAAGGGCTCAGGGAATATGGGCAAAAATTCTCATACCACAATCCTGACCATGTTTTGTGGTCAAGCCGGTTCCCCATGTTTACACATAGCCTCCGGAGAGCCAGTTCATTGGCACTCACTGTTTCAGAGGTGCTAAACTTGCACGCAAAACCCAAGGTGAGTGTCACACCTCAGCACTGAATATCAACGTAAAGACCTTCAGTGAATGTCTGGGTAAAGGCAGACAAAGCCATGACTCGGTTGAATATTCAAATGCTGTGAAATCCTCAAAGCAGAAATCAAGGATGGATTATTTTGATGTTGTCATGAGAACTCTGTTGTCAAACACCCAAGACAAAAATCAAGAATGGATTACAATTATGTCAGTCTCTGTTTTGAAAAGATATCAAAGACGGTTTCCATGACTTTTGATGCTTTACATTAATAACGAATTCCTGTGATGGGGACCCAAAGAACTCTGATGTCACACATCATGGACTGACCTCAAAGGCACGCATTTAACCTCAAAGAAGAAAGGTGAATTCCTTTGGAAGTGCCAATTATAAGCCAATTGACACTTCTACTTGACTTCACACATTATTTACAGACCTCAAAGGCAGACATTTAACCTCGAAGGCAGATTCATTGAAAGTGTCAATTAGAAGCCTCATCAAACACAAACTTCAGGGATGTTTGATGTTTGATATTTTCTTTTGAGCTCTGTCTATTATGTTTGACAATCAGAATTCTTGGCATCAGAACCGTTCCTCAAATACTTCTTTTGATATAAAAAATCAAAAATCCTGGAAACCATCTTTGATGTCCTTTGAAATCAAAGGCTGCTATACATGTAATCCAATCTTTATGTCTTTCTTTGATGTTTGACATCAGATTCTATGTGACATCATCATAGAATTTGTCCTTGGTAAATTTATCAGTTCAGAGTTTCTTACTATAGCATAGTTATCAGGTACATCATCAAAGAAATCTATTTTTGATGCTTGTTTTGATGTTTAATAACTGCCTCATAGGTCTGTCTATGATGTCTGCTTTTTTTAAGTGTCGCTATCAATGAAATCTGTCCTTGATGTCTTTCTGTGATGTAAATCTTTCAATATCATTGAAAACTTCTGTCAAGACCAATACCGAAAGAAAAGCAACCAAGCCTTGATGTCTGTCTAAAATGAATGACACCACAGTTCTAAGTGACACCATCAAAGTAATCCATCTCTAATGACTGATTTTGATGTGAAACATCAAAACTTCAGAAAAACCATCTTTGATGTCCTTTAAAAAAAAAAGAATTACATGCAAGTATCCACCCTTGATGTCAGTCCACGATGCTTGACATTAGAGTTCTTTATTAAAATAGATGTTGAGATGATATCATCAAAAGATACTTCCTTTACTAGACAGTTCATTATGATATCAGAGTTCAAAGTGGCCTCATCAAAGAATCCGCTTTTGATAGAAACACACATATATATATATATATATATATATATGTAGTATGAAAAACAGGATAAGATTTTTTTACTTTGACCAGTTCACAGATGAAATAGTAATGCCATCAACAACATTGTGTCTTAGATGACATAGTAGCAGCAAGTCCAGAAGTTGTGATTCTAAAGTGTGTTTAGCCACAAGTGTCTTCACCAGTTTCACCCACTGTATTGTTCCCAGAAATATAGAGAGGCATTACAAAAATGGGCCTGGCAGCTCCCCAATGGTCTCTCAGTTTTACCATTTCTTGACCTTGATTAACTCTTGCTACAAGCTTAAGTTATAACACTGTGGTTTGATGGCCATTGCAAAGGCATATCAGGGAAATTTTACAGGACTTATAATAAGTTTGTAAGTTTTGCCTTTTGTCCATACATTGCCACCAAGGATGTAGTGGACAAATAAATGCAGTACTTACAGAGTAAGATAATGGATCAAAAAACAGTTTTGCCTTGCTGGATTCTCAAAACTTTCATCTACTGATTTTGAGCACAACTTTCTTCCACAAGTGGCCAAATACCTGCAGTGTTATTTACAGACTAAAAAGAAAAGTCCAACAACCAACATACAAGCAGTAATACCTCAATCCAGTTAAGCTTAAGAGATACAATCTTTTCACTGTCATGCCTTTCCATTTGTTACACAGGACACTCAAGGCTCATCCAAATATATATCTAGGTGCTTAAACCTATATGTCATATATTTAATGTTTTTAGCTAAAATATCAGCTTATACCACATTTTTTGCAAAAAGGATGGAAATGGCTGTAGTGAACACTTTCTTCCAGAAGAGGCAGGAGCACAGAGTGACGTATAAGAGTGGAGGTAGGAGCACACAGATAGACTACATCTTGTGTAGACGATGTAATCTGAAGGAGATCAGTGACTGCAAAGTAGTGGTTGGTGAGAGTGTAGCCAGACAGCATAGAATGCTGGTGTGTAGGATGACCTTGGTGGTGAGGAAGACAAAGAGGACAAAGGCAGAGCAGAGGACGAAATGGTGGAAGCTAAAAAAGGAAGAGTGTTGCATGACTTTTAGGAAGGAGTTGAAGCAGGCTCTGGGAGGTCAGGAGATGCTTCCAGATGACTGGAGAACTACAGCTAATGTGATCAGGGAGACAGGAAGGAGAGTACTTGGTGTGTCATCTGGAAGGAAAGTAGATAAAGAGACTTGGTGGTGGAATGAGGAGGTGCAGGAGTGTATACAGAAAAAGAGATTAGCTAAGAAGAAGTGGGACACTGAGAGGACTGAAGAGAGTAGACAAGAGTACAGGGAGATGCAGCGTAAGGTGAAAGTAGAGGTGGCAAAGGCCAAACAAGGGGCTTATGATGACTTGTATGTTAGGTTGGACAGTAAGGAGGGAGAGACTGATCTATACAGATTGGCAAGGCAGAGAGACAGAGATGGGAAGGACGTGCAGCAGGTTAGGGTGATTAAGGATAGAGATGGAAATGTATTGACAGGTGCCAGCAGTGTGATGGGAAGATGGAAAGAGTACTTTGCAGAGTTGATGAATGAGGAAAATGAGAGAGAACGAAGAGTAGAAGATGTGGCTATTGTGGATCAGGAAATAGAAAAGATTAGTAAAGATGAAGTGAGGAAGGCACTGAAGAGGATGAAGAGTGGAAAGGCACTTGGTCCTGATGATATACCTGTGGAGGTATGGAAGTGTCTAGGAGAGGCAGCAGTAGAGTTTCTGACTGGGTTGTTTAACAGGATCTTAGATAGTGAGAAGATGCCTGAGGAATGGAGGAGAAGTGTGCTGGTGCCCATTTTTAAGAACAAGGGAGATGTGCAGAACTGTGGCAACTACAGAGGAATAAAGCTGATGAGCCATACAATGAAGCTATGGGAAAGAGTAGTTGAAGCTAGACTAAGGGCAAAAGTGAGCATTTGTGAGCAGCAGTATGGCTTCATGCCAAAAAAGAGTACCACAGACGCAGTATTTGCTTTGAGGATGTTGATAGAGAAGTACAGGGAAGGTCAGAGGGAGCTGCATTGTGTCTTTGTAGATCTGGAGAAAGCGTATGACAGGGTGCCCAGAGAGGAACTGTGGTACTGTATGAGGAAGTCTGGAGTGACAGAGAAGTATGTTAGAGTGGTGCAGGACATGTATGTGGACTGTAAGACAGTGGTTAGGTGTGCTGTAGGTGTGACAGAGGAGTTCAAGGTGGAGGTGGGACTGCATCAGGGATCAACTCTAAGCCCCTTCTTGTTTGCTATGGTGATGGACAGACTGACAGACGAGGTTAGACAGGAATCTCCATGGACTATGATGTTTGCAGATGACATTGTGATATGTAGTGAGAGCAGGGAACAGGTGGAGGAGAAGCTTGAGAGGTGGAGATTTGCCCTGGAAAGGAGAGGAATGAAGGTTAGCCGCAGCAAGACGGAGTACTGTGTGCGAACGAGAGGGACCCAAGTGGAAGAGTGAGGTTACAGGGAGAAGAGATAAAGAAGGTGGAGGATTTTAAGTACTTAGGGTCAACAGTCCAGGGCAATGGAGAGTGTGGAAAAGAGGTGAAGAAGCGTGTGCAGGCAGGCTGGAACGGGTGGAGAAAAGTGTCAGGTGTGATGTGTGATAGAAGAGTTTCAGCTAAAATGAAAGGAAAGGTGTACAAAACTGTGGTGAGACCAGCGATGCTGTTTGGTCTAGAGACAGTGCCACTGAGGAGAAGACAGGAGGCAGAGCTGGAGGTAGCAGAGATGAAGATGTTGAGGTTCTCTCTGGGAGTGACCAGGATGGATAGGATCAGGAATGAGTACATCAGAGGGACAGCACATGTTAGAGGTTTTGGAGATAAAGTCAGAGAGGCCAGACTGAGATGGTTTGGACATGTCCTGAGAAGAGATAGTGAATATATTGGTAGAAGGATACTGAGTTTTGAACTGCCAGGCAGGAGGTTTAGAGGAAGACCAAAGAGGAGGTTTATGGATGTAGTGAAAGAGGACATGAAGGTAGTTGTTGTGAGTGAAGAGGACGCAGAAGACAGGGTTAGATGGAGGACACTGATTCGCTGTGGCGACCCCTAAAGGGAAAAGCCGAAAGGAAAAGAAGAAGAAGATCAGCTTATACCACATTACAATCATAGGAGATGTATTTTCAATCCATCTCGTAATATATTTCACTTTATATGCTGAAAAGCATGATACTTTTTTTTTTTTTAACTAATTTAACTAATTGTGATTTCAGCTTTTGTAATTAGGCTTCCCATTTGTCCCTGCTACTATAATATGATAGGTTAATGAAAGGTAAGCTTTTTCATTCTGCCGATTGTCTCGTCTCTCTGAGGGGTCACCAACAACCCCCCCAACCCATGGATCACACCACACACACACGCATACAGATACGCACTCCGCAATCTGCTGTTTAGTTGAAAGAGCCACAGGTTTAAAGGGGGATATACTAAATTATGTTCAGTTCGATATAGTCGATGTAACACATGGAACTCCACTGTCGTGATGTAGACAGTATGCTCAGGTTTTGCACTGACAGGCTGCTTTGACCAGTCGCTCCTCTATGCCCCACGGCAGCCGACTGGCAGCCCAGCTCTCCAGCATCCCGGTGATTCCCTGCCTTTTGCAAAACAGAGAACTCCTTGGAGGCTCCAGCAAAACAAGGTCCAATGGTTTTTACTCCTGCAACTGCACTATACCCTAGAACCAGGGCATGGATATATGTAAGTCATTCTGTTAGATTTTTTAAACAAATCTTAACAGCTGAAAGCATTTCTGGGTGAGGTTAATCGCCTTTGTTTAGGATAACAGGTGTAAATACTGCTTATGGTAAATTGAAGAGCTAATGACTTCATTAATTTGTCACAGTATTAAATATTTAAGTGGATTTGTAAGATGTTAACAAGACTTCGAATGGGTAAATTGAAGTAATGCTTTGTGGCTTTTAGGGATGAACAAGAGCTAAGGAAAGCCACAGCCCTGCCAATGAGATGGCTGGGAGACTGACTGTGTATTGCAGCAGGTTCATTGTCCTTGTTGGCTTTTCTGTCTGCATGGACAGGCCGATTAATGATGTGTCCACCCTCCCCCACATCATCTGTTTCCCCCGGCAGACTCCTATCATACAGCGCAATCCCTGCAGCACAAAGATGGTCATAGCGATACTTAAATATTTGACTTTTTGTATAGTTCAACCATTATTAGTGACTAGTACAGCTAAAGTTATTCAAAACATTAATAAATGTTAAATAACAAAAGTTTATCCTGTCTTTCCTTTGGTCATGAAAAGATGGTGGTGGCATTCCAGTCATATTCTAATGAAACTATGAAAGACAGAGAACAGTCTAATTGGCCAACAAGTGTGCAGCATGTTATGGTGCACATGAAGTAAGTAAAGATAAACTCAGTTAAACGGTATAGATGCTGTATGGGAGGCAGCAGGTATGACAATGTATCTGAAACAGCTGCTGTTCAAATAGCAGCAGGGACTTGCCATGTGTGTCTTAAATGTTTTTATTGAGGGTGAGATGGTGAACTGGAGACAGGTATATAATACCTGTAACAGCGAGTGTATGCAGCATTTGCAACTATCATATCAGCCAAGCTTTAGTTGGATGACATTTTTCACTCACTGGTTAGCAGTAGCATTTTCATTCGAATTCAGTGATGCCAGTCCAATATCTAAATAGTAGTTCACCAAAAAAAGTTTTTTTTAATCACCTCACCATAATCAGATCATGCTATGATGTCATTGTAATATGTGTTACACTCCAAAACTGCACATTCACTTAGTTTTCCCACTATTTTATTTCAATTTAAATTTGAACCTGTCTACCATTACTACTCAATGTAAACACAAGCATAAATTACTCTTCTGAATGCATCATCATTAGTGGACAGTCCAACAGGGACAAATGATAAAATACAAATTGCAGCACAGCGGCACAGTCTTCAGTTCTGATCTAATATGAACTTGTATCAGTGTAAGACTGGGGCTCAGTACCCCATCTCTGTTAGTGTCTTATTGTGTCAGACTGTAGCATGGATGTATTAAAAAGACTGGATAATGTGTTCCCAGATGCCCTTTTGTGGAAAAGCCCTATTCACTCAAGATACCAAGCAGTGAAAAGGAGTTTTCAGGCTTTCACACAAACAATATAGTCTCAGTACCTCCAGGTCTGTAAGGGCAATACTCCTGCAAAATACTGCTGAGAATAGCCACAAACTGACAATTTTTCATTTCTGGCATGGCTCTCTTAGGCATATTTTCAAATCAGTGAGTGAAAGTGTGGACTGCTGATTATTATTATTGTTATTTTGTGAGTTACACTGGGCAGTGCATTTCCTGTATATTAACAGTGTGATTTGGGGCCATTTTGACAGCAAGCATAGAATCAGATATAATTTTGGCGTGTATGTTGCTGATACTGATTCATCATAAATATGCCTGGATTGACCCTTATAAACCCAATACTCACCTACACGTACTGATTTGTCTTTATATTATGATCTTAGAAGAAAGGTATAGGCATCTTAAGTTAAAGGAGGCCTTAGAGAAAGGGGTGTAGAGAAGGGCTGATGAGATTACTACCTGAAAAAAAAACACATACACAACTGCAAGTTTATGAGCAGCAAGTTTATGACCAGCCTGCTCCTCCCCAGGGTCAAGGTTGAAAGGTGAATCTAATTTAATTCAATTCAATTCAACTTTATTATATAGTGCCATATCATAACAGATGTTATTTGAGGGCACGTTTCATATAGAGCAGGTCTAGACCAGACTCTTTACAGTTATTAATTACAGAGACCCAACATCTATCCCATGAGCAAGTACTTGGCAAAAGCCAACAAAAAACTCCCTTTCAACAGGTAGAAACATATAACAGATCCTGGCTGTCTGCCTTGACTGGCTGGGTTGAGAATGAAAGAGAGAGAGAGAGAGGCAGAGAGGGGAGAGAGCGAGACAGTAAGAGACGAGGGGGGCAGGAGGGAGAAGAGAGAGCATAGCACAATAATGGGACTAATAGCTATATATACTAGAGTTCACTAACAGGGCTAAAAATATTACTAATAGGACTAAATGAAATGGTAACAGTAGTCATCATAATAATTAAAGCAGTGTGTGTTGATCAGGCTCATGGGGCAGTAGATGGATCTGCAGCCATGGATCCAGACTCAGGAGCATCAGAAAAAACCTGCAGAAAACAAAAGGAGGAAGAGGTGAGAAACGAGGAAGCACAAAACTGTGGGAGAGAGGAAGGATTGTTAGTATGAGTATTTTGAGGTGTTAATGCGCACAGGGAGAGAGGAGGAGGCGGTGGAAATGGAGAGCTTGGTGCATCATGGGAAGCCCCTCAGCAGACTAGGCCTATAGCAGCATAGCGCGAGCTTATGCTGAGCCAGTTCTAACTATAAGCTATATCAAACAGGAAGGATTTAAATCGACTCTTAAATGTAGAGAGGGTGTCTGCCTCCTGGACCCAAACTGGAAGATGGTTCCACAGAAGAGGAGCCTGATAACTGAAAGTTCTGCCTCCTGTTCTGCTTGTGGAGACTCTCAGAACCACAATAGGCCTGAATTCTGGGAGCGAAGTGCTATACTGGGATAATAATGTACTATGAGCTGTTGTTCCTCGCCAACAGACTGTAGACAAAGGCCTACAGACACACTCAAACCTGGAACTCAGCTAAGGCCACATGTTGCTACCATAGGAAGACGAAGAACTCAGCTGAGCACCCCCCCAACATGTGGTCTCAGCTGAATAACCAACCAGAGGAGCGACCCCCAATACACGCAGCGTCAGCCGACCAGCTGCGTTCTCTTAAAATCAACAGCTCCCATTGGGTGAAATCTGCCATGGTCAGTCCCAAACTGTGATGTCACCCAAAGTTATATTGACACAGAAACTCCTGAAACTCACACTTCTGGCTTGGACCTCCGCTACGACCAGTGAACTCCTCGCCGATAGAAGTGGCAATGATAACTGCTCCTAAGATTAGACCCCGTCCCACGTGGTGAACGCTCTAGTCGTAGTTAGGAGTTTCCTGTGTACATGATTAACTATTAGGCCTATGAATTTCCCTCGCTGGTCGAGCTGATCTTTGCTCTCCCCCTGTGTCGAGAAAAGACAGTTCAGCCCGGTTCGAGACCACGGATCGACCCTCTCGCCCGGATGCCCGCAGATGTGAAACCAGGTAGCTAACGGGTCCTACCCATTTCAAGAAGAAGGAACACAGACCTCCTTTCAAAGTCGACTAATTCTCCGCCGGGAGCCAGAACTAGTTTGCCTTGCCGAAGAGTAGCCATCTCGCTGAGAAGACACGTTAGCCGCTGATAGCCGCTAACCAACGCCTCCTTGCCTGCACAAAGGACACTGAGGACGAATTAATCACACCGCTTCACCTGCAAAAGAGTAAGAGGCTTATAGCTCTGGGCAGATGTTAGCAATTAGTGTGTGTTAAACTGCTGCTGTTGCAATATTGTGAGAATATTGTTGTGCTGCTGCTATTTATTCATTTAGGTTACTATATTTGAATTAACTATAATTCGATCTGTCCGCAGCGGATCAACTCTGTCTTGCTCTGCACTTGCGATCGAGACCAATACTTGCTGTTGTTAGTTAAAAGTCCAGACTCACACTGCTCATCAGCTGAGCCGAGCGAGTTTCTGCGTAACACAGATAAATACTGCCCCTCGATCACGATCGCCAGAAAATTGCTGCTGAACACTTCTACCTCTTTCTTTATTTACTATTACACTCTTACATGAACACCTGAGCTCAGGGAAGTTTGAACCTCCCACTTAGCTGTTCTCCTTTTGTGTAGTCAAGTGTTAGCCGTCATTATACTCGATAGACTTCCTTGTCTCTTCTCCCCTGCTTCTGTTTGTTGACAAAGCACATATCAAATGTGCAGATATTCTCCGGTTTTCTGTTGTAGTGTTTCTACTTAAACCAGAAAAAAAAAAAATTTAACTGAACATTTAACACTCATTTATAAGTGTTTTAAAGAGAACTGAGCCCAGTCTTATGAAAGTAATGATTTTGTTTTTGATTTACCAGGCCTACAGGAAAACCCCACTCAAATACAGAAATTAGTGCCATGATTGGCTCTGTCATTAGTCATTGCGATGTACTGTACTATATAAGGTAAGCAAAGCTGAAGTTGCACTAACTTGGTAAAAAGCAGAGAATGTTTGTGTTTTTATTTTTGAGTAGAGGGGTTGGTAAGCTATATATCATAAGGAATATTATTTGTTTTTGTTTTGTGTATGTGTTATTTGTTTCTGTCTTCGACAGAACACTGCTCCAGCCTGAAGGATTCACGTTACAGGTTAGAGTGACTACACTTTTTTCTGTTTGTGTTTGACACTGGTTAGAAAATAGTCCATTAAGCCTTTATTTGAACATAACTGCCTCAAGCACTTTGAACTTCTGATTGAAGAAAAGACAGAATTATGGGGAAGTTAGTGTCCCACTTTCTGTCCCTCTTTTACTTTGTCTTTCTCAGTGCCATTGCATGTCAACTACACTTGAATTTCTGCTTATCCTCAACAACTGGATTCAAAAGTACTTGTGTGCATTGGAATTCAGATTTCATCTAAATATAAATAATTGAATAATTATGCCTTATGTTGATTTTTAACAAGCAATTTGAAGTTTGAAGTAAAATAATTTTAGAGAGTGTACTAAAACTAGACCTGCAACAATTAACAGTGAAAAATTATTTTCATTATTCAAATGTTCATTTGTTTCACCTGAAATGACTGCACATTTAGTATTTTACCCATTGGTTTATATTACTATACTTAAAAGGCTTTAAATGCTAAAATCCCTGCTTTCCCAGAATGCATTGCATATTGATAAGGCCATGTTAAAAAAACAACTTCAATTCTCTTGCCCATCTCAAAGCCCAATCATAAAATTCAAAGAAAAACATATAAAGGTTTTTAAAAAAACATATTTTACCTCGCAGTTTCCCACCAAAACACTACAAAGATCACATACAAATGAGGTTATCTCTATTAGACTACATATATAGAACAAAAAGCTTTTTTCAAACTGAAGATGTGGATTTTGGAAGATGTGTTTTTACAGGATGGGAAGGTCTAAGGAAAGATGCTATGCAGTTGCATTATGGGAAATGTAAGATGCAGAGTTTTCAATGAAAACTAGGAACTAAAGCTCAGGATATCTCAGCATCTGCTGAGATTGGTATTGGTAGGATGGTCTCTATGACATAGTATTTAGTGGTATCTAGGAGGTTGCAGATTGCTGCCAACTGATTACCCATCCCCTCTCCCCTCCCTTTCCAAGCATGAAAGAAAATATATACTGGCCTTCAGGTAACATAAAAACGTAAAAATCCTAGTGCTAGTGTTTGATTTGGCCGTTCTGGGCTACCTTAGAAATGTGGTGATGCAACATGGCAAACATGGATCCATGAGAGAGGACCAGCTCCCAATGTAGATATGAAGGGCTTGGTCTAATCTAACAAAAACACAAATTACTGAAAACGCAATTACTGACAACGCAATAATGAATATTATATTCAATTTCTGACATTGGATCCCCTCTGAATAGTATAAACTGGTCCTTTTAGTGAAGTTAAATCTGTGTACACCATTCTGGCACCTTACTCACTCATCTTTTTTGTCTTCTTTGTCATCTTTTTTTGTAGATTGGTGAGTATTGTGTGCTATGAGGATTTTGCATCCTCCATCGGTCTGTTAGGGTGGTAAACTAATTAGAATGGATCTACTGATGTGGGGAGGCTGGCTGTCGTGTATGGCTTGATAAGCCTTTCAAAATGTTTGATCACAAAGCAGATCAGGGGGTAGTGACGATAAACCTTCAAAACAAGCCAAAACTGATCCTTTGCCACTGGGATTATTGTGGGGATTTTCTTTTTATCTTGGAACAGAGAGGTGTTATATTTAAGTACACATCCTGGGATGTGTGCAGGGGCTGTAGCTTCCCATGGATTGGCCCTGGTTACGATCTTCTGCTCATGTGATGTCTTGGTGATCAGAACCTGCTGGTCAGATGGTAAGAGAAGTCAAGACTGCCATGTGCAATGAAAGTTTCAATAACAGTATATAGTTAGTCACTGCCTATGCTATCTTATATTGCACTACTAAAGGGGGAGCCTATAAAAACACATGTCTGTAGCGTTAACATGTACAATAAAGTGCTTTAGATTACACATCATATTGTTCCCTGTATGATAAGATAGTTCATAAATACATAGTTGTGCAGAGTGTTACAGTTGCCACAGACAACAGACAAAAGTAACCATTCCAGCCCGGCACATGCATTACACGCCTTCACATACTGTGACTTGCAAAACAATAATTATATATTGTTCCTAACACATCTGCTCAAATATTGGAATGTGTGCATGTAAGGAAAGCTCCCAGATGAACATATGTGTAGTGTTTGGATATACAATATCACGTATACTGGCCATTATTTCCCACCTTGTACTCATTTGTGTGTATATGCATCTTAGGATCCTGGAAGATGGGAAAAATGAGACTAAGTAAATTAATTCCTAAAAAATAAAGATGGAAACAAAAGAGAAGAAAAAAATAATATTGAACTGCTGTGATATATGAAGAATATCCATTTTGCTTCCATTTCTTTGAAAATTATCAGTACTATTGAAAAATTTAAATTACTTTTTCATAGCAAAATCTGCTAAGCAAGAGAGGTGACTGACTTGCAGTAGGTGATTGGTCAGATTTCCAGTGTTGTGCAACTAGCCTTCAGCCCAAAATAAAAGCTGCTTACACCTATTCATCAGCAAACTTAGCTAAATGTGCAAATACAGTGGATCTCCTAGACCCATAACTCTTGGACAAAGTGAGACAGCGAACAAACATTTTTTTTGTATCATGTATAGAGGACCAGAACTTTTGCATTCTAGGCCATCCCAAAGTACATTGCCAGTGTAACATCAGAATTACATTTCAAACAGTTCTTTTTATCCTTAATATGTTTTAAATAATGCTTAACAGAAATCTATTCCATTCTATTCTATTCTATTCTATTCTATTCTATTCTATTCTATTCTATTTTTTAAACAATTCAAAATGGTACTAAACTAAAATTATGTAAAGTATTTCCCAAGGTAATACTTTAGAGTTGACCAGAAGAGCCAACCTCTCGTCCTCTGTAAACTGTGTTTTCAAATCATTTTCCCACTATGATTTAAGTGTGGTGGTTTGGTTTGATTCATTAAGCCCCCAGTTTTAATATTTAGACACTGCAAGTCCAATGTATCATTGGTGTGGGAGTGTGTGTGTGTGTGTATAGAAAGCACTGTATGTATAGAAAAGGGGTGCTGTATGAATGTTTATATGAATGGGTAATGCTACATAGTGTAAAGTGTTTTGATTGACTGATAAGACTAGAAAAGCTCTATAGAAGCCAAGTCCAACAAGAGAATACATCTGTTTTTTAGGCGACCTGTGGAATCAAATACTTAACTGTAGGGATCGCCGTACATGGTGACCTGCAAGTCTGAACTTGCTCTGTAAAATATTTAATTAATTAATTTTACATGCTCATATAAATTACCTGTAGATTGTATACCAGTCAGCAGCCACAAAAAGGCATATGCTGTGTATGAAGTTCCACCAAAAGTAAAGATTTTTGATTTAATAAATTGCTTTAATTGCATCATTGTGTCAAATTCCAGAGACAAAATGATTAGTGATAAAGAAGATTTGGAAGCCCCAATTGAGTTTAGTTAGAATATCTTCCCATTCCAGATAAATGCCTTACAGAAGAAGGGACTGTAAGGTATAATTGAATTTAGGGAGATTACTCATTTACCCCACATTGTGAGATGTAAGGCCACCTGGTAATATCTGAACTGACTTTTTCAAAGATTGGCTTTATACTTGCTTTTCATAAGTCACACAATGGAGGAGGGTGACTTATACCCAAGTATTTTACATCACATATTATCTGAAGAATGTCAATTCCTAAAAAAAATCCCATTTGACTGGGGAATCAGGCTTGGTACCACGATGTCTAGAACATTAGATATTCATGTTTACCTATCTTTTTTTTTAATCGTTTTGCAATTTTTATCAATCTTCTGACAGTTTTTCTTAACTGTATTTGTCATTGAGGGCTACAAAAATATGTCAAATTCTTTGTATGTGCACACTTTGGCCAATTAAGCCTGGGAAATGGCTCAGTAGGACAGCATGGACAGGACCCAGTCAGGCGTTGGTGTTGCAAAAGAGAGCCTATTATGTTAGCTGTCAGTGGCCCCCCTAAAATGCTGAAAATGCAAGACCTTCTCCCAAACAAGCTCTTATCCTCAGCTGCAAAGTGTTTTAACCAAGGTCTGACTTTTGTGTCTTGTGCACATGCAATCAATCACACGTTCATTCATTTTAGTCCTTGGTGAGTTGCAAAGCTCATTCACATCACAGTACTTTTTTTTTCTTTCAGGTCAAGATGATTATTGCAGTGTATTTTCCATTTTTCCATTCCATCACTTGCAGTCACTTTTTAAATATCTCCAGGCCAACCCCTGTGCTGACCAAAAATGCACGAACCGATCTTTTCTGTTGATGCTCAGTTTATGGTGGTACAGACCGACTCCAGGAAATAGCAGTATAGAGCACTCCAAAGTTCAACATTACAAAAGCTCTCCCCTTTCTCTGCTACTTGCCTTTTATAAATTACAAACTGTTAGCCATATGAATGAAAGCATTACAACCTTAAATATTGTTACAAACTCACTTGAGTAATGTGTAACAAAGTTTAGCCTTAAGCAAAAGTGCAGGTAGTGATTGACTGAACAATATTATCTCCTTGGGGAGTTACTGTAGCTGTATACGCTCACTGTTGAGAACGTTTGGTACACTAGAAAAATGTAAAATCTGTAAAAATTAGACTCAACTTAGGTGTTTCTGATACCAGCTCTGATACAAACTCATTTTCCATGACACTTCCTTTACATGCAAAACTGCAGCCCATATGCTGAAGAATGTTGAAAAGACTAACTGGGAGCTTCAGTGCTTGTTACCCAGCTAGCCAGTTAGCCTGATAACCTGTGGATATGGCTCCTGTTTCCTGCAGCCTGTGAGTTCGTCAAAATTCACTGCTAGAAGGGTTTTTTTTTATTTTTTAATTTATTGTAACAATACACATATAGCACCAAGCCAATTATCAGAATAAGTTACGTAAAACAGTTGATGGTTTCATAAGTTATCAGCTTCATGTTGGTGCTGCTTAATATTTTGGCAGGATAATAAAGCATATTATATTATTTCTGTTCAATACCATACATAATGTTACTATGCCCTGCACTCTTGTGGCTGGAAAGAAGCATAACTCTTAAATACAGAATTCTGAATTACTGAAGTCATAAATGATCTTGAAAAGATCTACTTAAGTGCTGTGAAGGTGTTTGAAAACAGACTGAAATTTGTTCCATATGTTGTGACTTGCTTATTTCACACAGGATGGTACAGCTGAACACTGGTCGACTGTTGCCTAAGATAAGTGGGTCAAGACTGTTCTTTTTAAATATTAACCGAAGTCTTTAGAGATTTAGGAAATATTCTAGTCTGGAGGTAAAAATGGTTAGTATAGATTACAAAAACAGATTAAAGGTTGTAGGATGAGGATAAAGGTGAGAGGTCAATGATTTGAGTTGGTTCATGAGCAACCTCACTCAGGCCCACTGTGGAGAAATACTTGAAGGACATCTAACCCAAAAGGATTCTAAAATCAAATTTTACTGGTTTTGTTAAAAAAAAAAAAAAAAAAAAAAATTATCTATAATCTTTTCATTGAAAAAATTCGAAGAATCATTACATTTATTTTTGAAAATCACTTGAAATAGCTTGAGGAAGACTAATGAGTTAATCAGCGTTGAAAATAGAAATTTTGGTTGATTTGTGACTGTTAAAAAGATTTGAGAAACAGTATCTTCTGGGTAGTAGATGTATAGTGACAGATTAACTTGAATTATCAGCTATGGTTACCGTAGTTTTATCATAAAGAACACAATTCAAAATGGTGACATCTTCGATATTTTATCATTCATTTTATTAGAAAGCGATTACAAGATGCAAGGTATGACCACAGTGGTGGACTGGCCTGGTAACATGATGGATTAGATGTCATAACTCAGAATAAGAGGGATTTAAAGGCATGACTTACAGACACCCATGAAAAGTTCAAAACAGTTCACCTTAATTAAGTCGCATAGATAAAAGCAGGCAAGGGAGGGAAAGTCAGGGAGTGGGCAGTAGTTGCCATCAGACAAGCAGGTAAACCAGGCAAAAAAAAAGATAAGTGAGCAGGCAAAAATCTGAAAACAGGCAAGAGGCTCGAAAGCTGTAGCTGGGATAGCACAATAGACAATCCCTTGGAGTGTAGGTGGTGAAAGGAAATCCAGTATATAGATGTACTAAAATTATATCTAAATGTTTAAAATCATGGTTAATCGGAATAATAAGTGTTTCTTACAAACTTGTTTACCTAGAAGGGATATACAGAATGTACGGAGCTGAATGATTGTGTAACCCAGAGAAAGGAGCCACGATGAGGCACGGTCAGTACTGCCTGTTCCCTAGAATGCATAACAAGGGTATCAGAAAGAAGGCATAGATAACATATCCCAAGACAGGCAGTAGGGCAGAGGGGAGAAACTGTGGCAGTGTGAGACTTCTGTTTATCAGCAGGTACCCCCAGATGTAACTTCCCCCACTGCTGCTGGAGGGAAGATTGACGGCGCCATAGAAGGACAAAAACAGCAGACTGGGAGAGGTCAACAACAAACTGGGAGCGACCAAGCGGACCAGAAATCCACCTACATTTTGTGACGCATTGTAATAGTATATCAAATACCAAATACTCAAAGGGACCACCTGGTGTGTTAAGGACTATTTACCACTAATCTCCCTCCCTGATGTGGACCATCAATAAGCTTTTTAGAGTCCAGTTAGCTAAACACAGTGGGATTCAAATGACTGGGATGTGTAGCTGTTCTCTACTGCGATGTCACTGAGGTCATAGAAGTCAGTGCCAGGCTCTCCACAAAGAAGAATTTGGCCCCAGCTTTGTGGGAGGACAGATAGTTGATGCCATCCATCCACTTCTCCGTGGCCTTGTTTTCAGGGCTAGTCAGGGAGTATGGGTACCCTTTTGGTAGAGAGGTGCCGGGAAGGAGGAAAATGGTGCAGTCACAAGGGTAGTGAGGTGGTGGGGAGGTGGTTTGGGCTTGTTAAACATCTCCTTGATGTCGAAGTACTCTAGGGGAACATTTGACAGGTCGGGGAATTCCGAAATCTGGTTGTTGTCTAGAGGATGTGATGTACCCAGTTTTAGATTGACAACATGAGAATCTGGACGGGGACCTGGAGACTCTACAGTAAAGAGGCTGATTCTGGATGCTGAACCTATGAGGGTTCTTTGGAGGTGGAGGACTTTTCAGCTCCAGAATCCCCTAAAGAGGACATTGAGTGGGAAGGACCATGGTGTTCCTGAACTGTATCAATTCAAGCCATTAGCTCCAATCCCAGTAATACTCTCGAAGTCATGCATGTAGTTAGAAGCACTCTTGTGAAAAATGCTGATTGTAAACGTTGCGCTGGCAATTTTTATTTAGTGAGCATAAAGAATTCAACAGACCAAACTGTCTTTTGTGTATTTTATTCTTGTTAGAAGGAGGTGAACCACTAAGAGATCAAAAGTGTCTGCTAAAGGAGAATCTCAACATGAGGAGGATACACATGAATTTTTATAGTTTTGCACAGAAAAAGGAGTAGAGGAAGGAGGATGGGAAAGGATGGTACAGGTGGTCACAGTCTAGCTCGGAGAGATGCCCAGAACTGATTCGAGCCTGTTTCACAAGGTCAAAGGAGACAAAGGGCATTCTCTTTGTGCAAAGCAAGATGATAAGGAGGTGCCAGTAGTTTACTCAGAGAGTGTCATAATAACAATAAATGTCACGGTATCCTTTTTTTTGGTGGAATGAAGAAACACAAAAGCTGATGGGTAACTGAGACATTTTAGACATTTTTATACCTTCACATAAACATTTTAGACCAACACATAAATTTTCCTCTACATTTTCCCCCTTTTTGGTCATTCTTTGATCACAAGAGTTTATACATCAAGTTTTACCAAACACTGAACTCAGAAATTCATGAGGATTCAGTCCAAGTTGTCATACTGTAAACTTGATGAATGCATTAGCCATTTTTGTAGAACGTAGACATTATTAATTGAAAAGCAAGCAAGGAGGATTTGAACATACATTACGTATTTACACAGTTGTGTCTTAATCAGTAAAGGAATCTGAGGTACTAGAAGAAGGAGGATCAGGGATCCAATTCGGTTTGAGAAACAGATCTTGAATTTCAGGGTCAACATCACTGTAACATCAGTTGTGGGTAAGGCTTCATATTTCATCATGGTTTTAGAAACACTTGAATCATTTGCTTGTAGAATTAAACCTATCTGCAGAGTGTCAACACACCTACAGCTGAAACAAGTGCAGTTAACAGACGGAATGATAGTTTTCCATTTGCTGAACATTGAGTTAAACCAACCCCATTCAGATGTATCTCCACCTGAGTTTTCAGCCAATTCTTCTCTTAGTTAGCGAAGTCCATCAAAGGCCTTGGTTACAGAGCCATCAGGGGAAGTGTTGTTAGGAATGACAGTACAACATGATTCTCCAAACAAAGTACAAACACCAGCATTGTGTGCCAGTAACATGTGAAGTGCCATTCTGTCATGCCAGGCAGTCTGAGAAGTGGTTGACAGTTACTCTGCCAGGCCTGATGTAATGTTATGCGTGTAATTGATAAAATGCTGTTGATTATAGTAGATGTAATTAATCTAATTGACATTTCTATTAATAGTTGGCCAAAGGAAAAAGGATTCACATCCTGCAGCAATTTGATTTCTAGTATGCTCATCAATTACCCCACGAGTCAAAGCTGCACGGAGGTGCTTTTCTTTTAGTTCTAGCATTAGGGTGTGTGGAAACCCCTTTAGGTATAATATTACGGACAGTGGTCACTAAGGTGCACCTTCCATTCCAGTCAGCGAGGAAAGTTTGGCACAGTGTCACAGCCACAGGCCCAATACCTGCCTTCAACTGCAGTGAATTGTTGTTGAAGGATGCTAATAGGTGCGCTATAATTAGCTGATTGATCACATTTTAGATGCATTCTGTTTGTCAGAGATACATTTTCCCTTATTATGGAACAGCTAGAGATGTTACCAACATGTTACCAACTAGTTTCAGCACACAATAAAAAGGGTATGGGGCAATGAATACAGTGGGTGTGGCAGTCATACAGGCAACACACTGTTGGAGTCCTGTCTGGGTGTCTGCCTAGTGGCAAGGAGCCACATATTTGGCCCTTTGACAGAGTACTCTCTTGGGTGGTGGGTGTATGTGCTTGGTTGGGGAAAAAGATAAGGCAGCAGCCACCAGATAATGGGTACCATAAGCATTGTGGATAAAAAAGCAATGCAAAAGAGTTTTTTCCTTGGCACGCTGTGTACAAGCATATTTCAGTCTCTGCATGAATGGGTTGGTAGGACATGACTGAGGTTCTGCATGTTGAAGTCTGCATTCCATCATTGATCCCCCATAGGTAACACAGAGTTTCACTCTGACCTCCAAGTGTAACTGCATTGTGGGTCATCAGCAACATCTGGAACAGTACCATTTCCTTTGGTTCAACCTTTTGGCTCTGAGGTCCCTCAGCCCAACCAAATCTCCAGGCTTGAATGGATGGGGGGTGCTGTTGGCAGGGTCAGGGAGCCTGGCTCTCCACTGTGTGTTTGAACGGTTAGAATAGCACAATATCTTGCCTTTGAGGAGTCATCCCTGTCAGTGATTGGCAGGACCTTTTTCCTGCCCTCAGGACTGCTCCATCTTAGAAAGGGAGGTTTGGTAAACAGAATCTCATATGAGCTTAGACCAGCTCATGATCCGATTCACATGTGCATGTACATCAGAGTGATGGGAGTGCCAATTTCTCTTTCTACTTCGCCTGCACCAGTAGGATGATGTGGTTGTTTCTCAGACTTCGATGTTGTGCAAATGATGAAGGAAACTTCGCTTACACCGGCTTGATTGCATAAAACAGGTTTATTACAAAAAAGACCAGCATCGATCAGGCGCCATGGTTTGCCTGGGAGGCGACTCGGAGCCAGGATGAGTCTCTCCCTGAATCACAGCTCAAACTCGCCTATATAGGTTGATGTGTAGGCTAATGTGTATGAGGGCCTGTCTTAACATCTGGTTTTGTCCATCACATGAATCCTCTCCTAAAGCCAAAAGGGTCATAAATTTCTTTGCTTACCAAACCTTGGAATCTCTTTTGACCTAAACATTCCAGAACCAGGGGAAAGATAACTCGGTCACTGATTAGACAACACAATGGTAAGCGCAGTGATGCTTTAAATTGATATGCAAAAACTCATTTAGCATAGAAATGACCTGATTTTCAAAATGACTAACATTGTCACAAGAAATCTTTCATGGAACATCCCATCTTGGAAACATTCTGTAACAAGGGCTTTGGCTATTGCTGAGGCTGTTTGTTTGCTTGTTGGGAAAGCTTCAACCCATTTGGAAAATATGTCCACAATCAGAAGACAGTGTCTATTCCCCTTGCTCTGTGTCAGTTGAATGAAATCCACCTGAATGTGTTCAAATGGCTATGTTGGCTGAGGGTGTGGTGCCTGTTGTACTTTAATTGCTCTTCCGGGGTTGTGTGTCAAGCAAATCTGAAATCTTTCGCAAAATTTCTGCGCATAATTTTTAAACCCTTTTGTGAACCAATTTTGTGTTATCACATGGTACATCCCCCATTTTGAAATATGGTCTAACCCATGGATCAATTTTCTATAGTGAGGAAACACTGATTTAGGCAAACAGGGTTTACCATCAGGCTTGTACCATACACCATCATCCTTGTAACAGCCACTTTGTTTCCACAGATGGACCTCATCAGGTGTGGCAGATGTTTAAACTGCTGCAAGAGAGTCTGTAAAAGAAAAGGGAGAGGGAACAGTGTGTGAAAAAGAATATGGGGCAGGAAAAAAGCTCAGTGGCGCTTCAGTTTTGGCAGCTGCATCTGCTCTCACATTTCTTCGAGACACGTCGTCCGTTCCTTTGGTGTGAGCTCAACATTTACACACAGCAACCTGGGTGAGGAAGAGAATTGCTTCAAGAAGGGCAGAAACATGTGCATTCAAGATGGGCAAGCCATCTGATTTGAGAATGTTGCGACGTTTCCACAGTGCACCAAAATCATGTACAACACGAAAACCATATGCACTATCAGTCCTTCGATAAGAGCAATCAGTTCTGCAGCCTTGGCAGAATAGTGAGATGGCAACTTGCCAACAATGGAGTGGGGTGAAACAACAGCAAAGCCCATGTCATTTAGCCCTGTGTCTGAATTTCTAGAGGCAGAATGATCAACAAACAGATAAAGGTCAAAGTTATCAAGTGCTGTGTCTTTCAAATCAGGGCGTGGCTAGCAAACTTGTGACAATGCTTCACCATAGCAATGTCCAATACCCTCCACATCATCATCAAATGCGGTTGGAAGCAGGGTGGCTGGATTGATAATAGTGCAATAATTTACACGGATGTTAGGCATTTTCAAAAGCATTATACTTGAGCCACCTGGCAGTTGACAGATGGGATGTCTTTTGTTCTAAGAGAATCAGTGAGACAGTGTGTGGAACAAGCAGAGTGAGATCAGAGTAACTTACTATGTCTGTGAGGTTGTTACAGCCTTCTCGGCTGCTGCCATTGCATGCAGACACTGGGGGGCGACCTGTAGCAACAGGGTAAAGATTTGCAGAAAAGTAGGCTACAGGTTGCAGTTGTCACCATGTGGCTGCAAGAGAACAGAAACCATACGGCCGTCACGTTCATCAACAGTCTGTGTAAAGGGTTTAGTTGGATCAGGCCAAGCGTAGGTGGAGACATGGGAGCTGTTTTCAGATCACAAAAGGATTGTTACGCCTCCAGAGTCCATGTCATGGGGTCATGTGAGTTAAACCCTTTCCCATGTGCTATGGCTGACAGAGGAGCTTCCAGCACTGAGTAGTGTGGAATGAAAGAACACCAATAAGAGCGCTTTCCCATAAACTACACGAGCTCCTTTCTTGTTTTTCTTTTGGGAATTCTATGTATGGCCTGAATGCGTTTGGGTGAAAGTCTTTTACCTTCAGTGGTGATCAACTTCATCACCTTTTGTTTTTTTATAGTTTTGCACAGAAAAAGGAGTAGAGGAGGGAGGGTGGGAAAGGATGGTACAGGTGGTCACAGTCTAGCTCGGAGAGATGCCCAGAACTGATTCGAGCCTGTTTCACAAGGTCAAAGGAGACAAAGGGCATTCTCTTTGTGCAAAGCAAGACGATAAGGAGGTGCCAGTAGTTTACTCAGAGACAGTGTCATAACAACAATAAATGTCATTATAACCTTTTTTTGGATTGTAGAGACACGTAAATGCTGACAGAGACAGTACATAGCAGTGTGTTGCTATCGAGGGCTCTGCTACCATTTGCAACCAATGATGAGGGACTGAAGGGAAAGAATACAAGGAAAAAATAACGTAAACTACTGTGAATGATGAGTCTCGATCAGTATATATTTGAAAATTTGTGTGACTTCAAAGACATCCACTCAAGGCTGTGAGCTGGGGAAATGTGCTTTTCCACCTCTAATTGGGGATATTTACATTATTATTTTTCTTTTATACATAGATTTTAGTCCCAAACAGTTGACTTTATCTAGCATTGGCCTTGACATGCCAATTCTTTTAACTTTGGAAATAAATGTCAACAATATGCTCAACATTGCTCATGTCAATATCAACATCACAGTGTTGATATCACAGTACATTTAATTTAAAGCTCAAAAAAAACATTTTTTGTGCACAGTTCCTCTAAACCCTCTTGTGAAAAATGCCTGTTTTCTATAAAATGTATATTATTTTTTAGTTCGGTGACCTAAACTTTTTTATTTTTTTTATTTTTTACATTGAGCAGTTTACTGCTGACCTTTTATAGCATTTAAGGTCATTTACAGGACTTGAACTGTTGAAATTTCAGTAAACCTGGAAAAATTCAGGTGTTCCTAAAGCTTACTATTTTGTTAATTTTGAATATACCATAACAATTAAATCATGCTTCTTGCGATTGTATCAGAATGAATACACGCATAGACATTAAAGTATATATTTTGTTTTTTTCAATTTAGCTTAATGGGATTCTTAAGTTTCATATGAGCCTCATATGAGCCTGGCGTGCAATTTTGAAGAGGCTGCTGTTAAAAGAAAATAAAAAATAACAGGCTGGGGAAAAATAATCTGTATTAAAAAAAATAGTTTGATGATAATAATAATAATAATAAGAAGAAGAGAATTAAACAATTTATCAGTTTCATAAATAATTATGGTATGTTACAAATCAAACAGAAATAACAAGCTAGGAGAAACATTACCAATAAATTGCGCAAGCTATGAAAATGATGTTTGTGTTCACATTTTACCTACTATAAACATTGTAGCTCCCTCGCAAACCTTTGTTAGTTATGTTGATTTACTTTCCAAAAAATGTTGACACAAACAATATAAGCAAATCTACACTAGTGTTTTTATTTGTCAATATGTAACACTTAGAAAGGTGAATGTCAGTATATACATACAACGATATACAGGATGCCAATGAAGTTCTCAGGTAAATATATCATTTTATGAGCATTTCAATTGTGCCACTTGTACCTTTACCTTTGGCTACGTGTAACCAATAAACTGTCAACTGGTTGCAGATTTGCTCAGAACCACAAAAATATGTCACTGAAATTTATTAGGCGTGTCATACCTGCAGCTCACTCAACAGCTAGCAGTAATGGCCTTATTGACAGTTCCTGTACATCTACAAAAATATGGCAGAATCAGTTTATTGAACAGATGTGGGTAGTATGCTATTCATATATTTACTCACAATTCTTCTTACTACTTATATTGTTTCTAAATCCACTTTGTCTCTTTACATATAACCAGCCTATCCAGGTCCAGCAGTCCAACCAGGGACTCCCTGCTCAGCTGCACAAAATACACATAAACACTTGTACACTTATTTATTTGATATATACTTAGAATTTAAGACTTTTTAAGGACCTGTAGACACCTTTATTCAAGTTCTTATGTATGTTGTAAATAGTTGTAAAGATCACTGGAAAAGATTAAACAATGTCTTTAATGTATGTTTTAGGTTAATTCCTTCAACCTTTTACTCAACCAGTCTCAAATAGAGAAAAGAGTCTGTCCATCCTCTCCCTGCTCTCCTGCCCTTTCCTCTATTCTGCCTCTATGTGCAAACTCACTTCTTCTTTCATAGCTAAAGAAGCTTATCCTCTTTCTCTCTCTCTTTCTTTCCTCTGCTGTTGGCTGGCTTTCCTCCTTCTCCTCCTGGTGCACTTGGCCCTTGTGTGTCCATAGGAATAGAGGCAAAAAGCAGGAGTGGTGCAAAAATGTTCTTCAGGCCATCTATTACAGTTTAAATATAGTAATTTAATAGTAAAATTCTTGAATGGAAAATTCTCCTAACATTAATGGATAACAAATTAACTGCATTCACCATGGAAAAATTCTAAAAAGGAAGGATCCAATATTGCAGTTGCATATCACTACCACTAGATGTCAGTAAATGACCCTATTTAAAGTCATCAAAGCAATGGAGACATACAGTCCTTTGGCCACGTGACTTGAAGGTATTATTTTAACAATGGCTGTCACTTTTATACAGAAAGATTTACTCAGTGCTTCGAACTGTTAATTGTTTCACTGATGGTCATTATGTGGAAAAATAATTAGTGTTTGAATTCTTATACTGAATAGGATTTAATCATTTTTCTTTTTTTCATAATAATAAAAAACTCCCTCAGACCCCCCGCAATTATACCAACTGACATGTCATTCAACACAAGCAGCTCACCTCCTTCTTGGACTACACTGTGGACTAAGCTAGAAGGTTCATTTCAAACAGTCATGGATTACATCCACCTTTCTTTGTGAAACTGGGTGAAATATGGTCGTCCTTTTTTTCTTTTTTTTCTTTTTATTTTTCTTTCAGGAAGTGAGATATAACACTCAATCTCCACATTTAAATCCAATGCTAGCAAGTACCATTTGGTTTGCGGATAGGACTGAAGTATTTTGTGTAGTGAGGGGTGGGGGTAAGGGGGTGAGTGGATAGGTTAAATCATTACCCTGTCATTGTCAATATTCTTTTAATGATGATAAGTTAATTACCTGATTTTATAACAATTTTTTTGGCCGTTATCAGTCACAGGCCATTAGAATCACCCTAACACCCCCCAAACCTCTCAGGTTTGAAGGTGTTGGCAGCTGAGTTGCAGTAAGTGCAATGGCTCCAAGTAGTTAGCTAACATCACCAATGTCTTGTAACTTAACATGTAGCTTAGTCTTGTTATTTTTTTACAAAATGAGGTATAAGGTCCCTTGGTTTTTAACATTTGTATCATTCACTATTTGACTGGGTTAAAACCAGATACTTACATTTAAAAGTATACTCCTCAGGTGCTCTTATTTGGGGAGATTTCCATATTCTCATTTTGAAAAGTGAGGTAGGTTGGGTTGTGAAGGATCCACCCATTAGATCCTTAATGGCCCAGGGAAATGAGGGACATAGTTCATGAAAAGCTTTAACCAGATTTTTTTCCATCTAACCCCTTACTACTGTCACTTTGAAGATTGTGCAGAATTTCTAAGTAAGAAGTCTCTAATCTAAACTGTTGTTGGACATGAGTGTTTGCATCATGCAGTGATGAGGGATCATTGAGATCATCCTGCCATTCCCCTTCAATTCAAGGAGGGTGGTAAAGTTTTGGCATTTCTGCCTATTCTTGACATGGTGCTCTCTGCCAAATTTTGCAGTTCAAAATGAAATTTTGATTGTGTAGGTGACACAAGTGACATCATCGGCATGCCATAAAGGAGGTGCAAATCTTGTGTGTCCTGGATAAACATACCTTTCCAGAGAAGCACCGGAAAATAGTCCGGTAAAGTCTGATCTGAGCTGTTTTTGGCAGTTTTGCGCTGATTGTGACAGAAGACTCTAACATGTCTGATGCTGATAATGGTCTAATGCATCACTCTTCACATCAGAGTGCCCAGTGGCCAAACTCTCCGCTTAATCACCTGGTAAATGAGCAGGAATGTGACATAATGAATTTGATAGTCCATTTCCCATTACTCTTTGATGATGTTCTGACTTGAACCAGAGTTCACCAACGCAACAATAATGTATAAGATTCTCAACCTATCAAACAGGGAGTCAGTCTCATCATAACTAAGTAAGGCCAGCTCAAAAGCCTACCAAACTTAACAAATCACTTGTTTTGGATAAAACATGCTCATTTTTATCTACTTCCTTATTGCATTACCAGTGAACACTGTGACTTTGACTCTTTCTAACATGGCTAGCTTAAGAAAATTATTCATGTTTGTCCTGGTGCTCTCATGTTTCCTAACATTCTCAGACAGGTGCTTCATATCTCGCACTCCCATAACTGTCCATGCTGGATCTTCTCCTGAGTTTAGCAGTGGTTTTGCTTGGGGGGATAAAATAATCACCCTTTTGCGATTAGACTTGAGAATGGTGATTGGTTAAATTCTATGTCATATGTTCATATGTTGAAACAGGTACTGGCCAACTTGGCACACAGACCTGTCTCCTGTGGTGATTTCCCCATCGCCCCAGAGCTATTGAGCTTCAAACATGCAGACATGTGGAGGGGGAAGTGCAGAAAATCTAAACCATGGCTGCATAATGACACCATCTTTAATTTTGTTGCATACTTAGCTAAGGGTGGCTCCTTTCTGAACAAGGAGATCTGCCTTCCAGCAGCCGCAGGCCATAATGCTGCAGACTCAGCAGCATCTTCTCTGCTGCAGCTGCTGATTTTGGCTCTTAACATTTGTTGCGTTCTAACAAGCTCAATCATAACTTCATGTAACTTTTGTTTTTACCCTGTAAATATTTTGACTTTAAATGTAGCCAAAAAAAATACTTTCAGTTAAAAAATACTCATACAAGTGGAATTAGATTTATACATCAACTAGAGTAAATGTAAATTTTTACTTCCACCCCTTATACATACACTAATACACTACACAGTCCAGATTTTCCATGACATGGGCTTATTGTTGTGTTTCAAGCTAAGTTCCGATCAGAGCTCTTGATGCTTTTCACCATGGAAACGTCAAGCTGCTTCTATCTCACAGTAAACTAACTGAGCTACTCATAAGCCATTAAATGCCAAACACAATTTTATGCCAAAGGTAATATTTTTAATCCAATATCTGTAGTGTATGAGTTGCAAGGTGATACAATTTCAAACATGTGGGCATGTTTCCAATCTTATAGTGGGCTCTCTCAGGCTGTCTGAGGACTACAACTTGTTGTTTGTATTTGCTATAGGCACTAACAGAAACTGGAAGCTAGAAGACAAAAGTGGAAATGGAATAAAATCAGACAGGCAGTAAATATAGTGCATTGTATAGTATATAGGGAGTAATTTCAGACACAGCCTTTAAAATTGGTATACCATCCATTCCACATCATTAGCCAATTGCACTGATTAGCTCACTTTCAACCAGAAATGAAAAAAATAGCATAGAGATAATTTCACATATTGTTATTGCACTGTATGGTTCAATCTGTGTTTTCTTCAAATTTACAATGAGCAACAAATACTCTGTTATTGACCCAGGAGCTCACAGGGTAAATTGTATCATTTTACTGTGAAGATAGTCTTTCTTTCTCTCTCTCTCTCTCTCTCTCTCTAGAAGTGCCACAGCTCCTCCAGAGGTATGTCCACCAGTCCCACCTCCAGACCGCACTCCGGCATCCTTGCGTTCAGTTGGGTTCAACCATCAGAAGCCACCAATCGTTAGCCAGCCTGGTCCTTGGCAGACTATAGAAGCAGATTTGTCATATCAGTGTCTCTTAGAAAGAGGTTCATTCTGTGTAATAGTGACCTTGAATCTTTACTTTGATCTACAGTATGTTGTGTAATAGGATTAATGTGATGGAGACACTAGTGTATGTGTTTGGGGCTTAGGCACTAGGTTTACCATACTCTTTATGTTCAGATCACTTTTCTTTTGGGAACCTCATGTAGCCGACTGAATTGTTTATTTTTCACTTGGCTTAATGGGTGGCTGCTACCTTGTATTTCAGTTCTTGTCTCGTCGGTAAGTGCACCCATTGCGGATTTTATTTTCATTTCTTTCAGCTGTATTGCTGCCATAGTAAGCCAATAATGTTGTGTTGGTTTGTTTTATGGTTTGGTATGTTTTATGGTTTGGCACTTCCTGCTGCCCATTCCTTTTGTTTGTTGGCTCGGTTTTCTTTTGATTAATGTATTTCAATATTGCGCTGAAACTTCTGTTGTGCTAAATTTTGTATTCACCGGCATTTGAGACAATAAATGGATGTGTTTGCCTGAAACTATCAGCTACATGTTACTTCCCTTATCTCTAGACAAGCCATAGGGTCGTAATATACTGCTTATTCTCAGATAGCCTCTCATGGGATAACATAATCTCCAATGGCTGACTGTGCTGTCATGTAACACTGTTCATATTTTTCATGTTAGAGTTTTCTGCCTTTTATCATTTTTGTTATTTATTTAATTATTTATCATCACTGATTGATAAAATAAAACACGAATAACTGATGCAATCAGTTTTTGCTTCTTAAAAAGCATCACTGTTGTTCTGGTTGACAAGCAGTTGAGGCAGCAGCAGTGTCCTCTAATGGCACCATGCCCTTGCATCTCATTTCCATCACAGAGGAAGATGGCAGCTCAAACATGCATGAAGAGGCCTGGCTTACGTAACTGAAGGGCACAGCTTTTATGAGCAAAACAACTGAAATGCTATCTTCCTCTCCACTGACAGAACAGATGAGCATTACAGCAGAGCCTCTATTGAGCTGGGTCATTCAGACAATTCTGATTGGATACTACTCTTATTTGCATTAATGATTATTATTCAAACATTGTAGCGACATCTGTCAATTTCTCTTTATTTCATATACATATAGAAAATGTTTGGCACATTTCTTTTTAAAGTACATTAAATATTTTTTGTCTGAACATTTGTATGGTTCTGTAACTCACCAGTTACTATTTTACATTGATAAGCTGAAGCCCAAAAGGCAATCTTGGCACTTGTTCACATTCATCAGGAAACTCTTAATTCTGTGAAAACCAGGATAAAGCAGGATCCAAAAAGGACAAAATCATTCTGATGTTATCCACCTCTGTCTCTACCGTGACTGTGGATGTTGTCACCGCTCATGTTTGGGCAAAATGTCTCTTGTGTCCACCACTGCCATACCAGGCCGCCTCAGCTCCTTAGGGGATACATCAGCAAAAAACTCAGCCACCACAGGGCAGTGATCTGATGCTACACCACCCCAAGACCAGTTATCTGGGATCCAGGGGTTAGTCAAGCCCTCACGCACTACCATGCAGTGGCCTGTCGGAAGAAAAGACACAGAGAGCTGGGAAGTTAGCAGGAACATGAGACTGCAAAGCTATTATCATACTAACATAGACACAATGTATCAAAAATATTTACACTCTAAAGTGAAATTTGACCTGACAAATGCTGCTGTAGCTTACATCCGACTCAAGAATTTACTTAGACTTATATATGAAATTCTCATAATGAGGGACTTGAGACTTGTCTTATACTTGTTTCAATTTACTTTGATTTGAGACATGACTCATACTTCTCTTGAGTGACCCAGCACTTGAAAGAACTTGTTTAGAGTGACTCAAGAGGTGTCTTGAACTTATCTTGATTAAGTGCAGACTCAGCTTAGTCTTGTCTCAATTGACTTTGATTAAAATTTGACTTGGACTAATCTCAAATAACTCAAGACCTGGACCTGTTTAAAGCCTGAGACTTAACTTGAACCTGTTTAACCTGCTTTTGCCTTGACATTTGACTTGAACTTATCCAGAATGACTCAAGTAACTTAAAGATTGATGTAGACTTGTATCTACTGACTTTGACTAAAGACTTTACTTGGGATTTTTTACAAATCCCTTGAGACTTAATTTTGAGTATTCTCAGATAACTTGATGTAGAGTTGTTTCACCTAACTGAACTTAGACTGAACTTGGACCTGTTAGGAATTATTTTAAACTTGAATTCAAATCTGAAGCTTTTTAATCACTGTTCAAAATTGCCCATACTGTAAACCTACCAGAACAGATCTTCTTGAGAGAGCGGCTGACCCAGATGTTATCCAGGCAGTGAGTGCCCTGTGGTAAGCGGGTGCTGATGTTGGTGAACTGGGTGGATGGTAGCAGGGCACAGAGCTTCTCTTTTCTCAGTATATCAAACTCTGAGCTCTGAGGGGGGGAACCAAAATCTCCCAGCACTACCAACTCTTTCTCACCTGCAGAGAAAGATGTGAAGAGAATGTGCGAAATTCTTGTAATTTACCCTAATGCTGAGCTGGAGGATGCACTGTTCATGATGATCTGTTTGAGATCACTACAGTTTTGATCCATCACTTTCTCTTTTGGCAAACTGCGTGAATCCACCAACAGTGTCATGTGTCATGTAAAGTCTAGAACAGCTGATCTTGGCTCTAACCTGACAGACTGACCTTTGAGTGTCTCCTGGATACCTGGGGAGAGGCGCTGAAACTTGACTTCATCTGTGTTTTGGTTCCTGCCATTGGACTCTCCTGGTGAGGCTGTGGCCTGCATGTGGACGTTCAACACTGTCAGTTCGTATGAACCAACCTAATGAGAAAAAAAAACAGTCATTGGATTCTGGTCAGAATTATTACAATGAATAGGTAACTAAATTAAATACTATGACACAAAACACTACATTATACATTTATGTTATGTATATTTATGTAAGAGCATTTAAAAAGGGATATGTTATTACTATGTTTTAATTTTGTATAATTACACTAAGTTTGTTATGATCAACAGTTTAATGGTCATTTCAAAGGTAGATCACACTGACAGTGGACAATATAGTGTCTGTGTTTTCATAAAAAGACCAATATCTGCCTGATATGGTGGCAAACATACTTCATCTGATGATTACAATCTGTTTTTGAAATAAACCATTACTTACAAAAAAGTGAGCCAGGTAGAGTCGCGGGTAGGTATAACTACCATTGCCATTGACAACAGGAGACTCTAGGACAGCAGCATCCTTCAGGTCAATACCAGATAAACTGTCCCACAGAAAACCAGAGTAGCTCAATCCCTGGTAACAGAGGATGGAGAAAATAACTTTTTTTAAGATGTTCTTGACGACTTATGTAATAACCACTACTGATGAACATCTTATGACCAGTTTTTAATAAATAACTCATTGTATCATTAGGCTATTGATGTAGACTATCTCTAGAGTTATTAAACTCTGAAAATTAAGCTGTTATCTTCTAACTCAGAATGTAGCTGATACTGTAAGCAGAAACCATAAGTATTTAATACTGAATATTACAAACTGAATTTAAGCTGAATCATTTATCAGACCATTACAAAGATGTAAAGGTCTGATAATGGTCTGCTACATTTATTTAAATGCAAATGTTAGATTGATTTCCTGTCTGTGGCTTAAGTGGACTCTTTTCCACAGTGCTACTGTATAAACCTCGAGGGAATTAACTGCCCAGTGACAACAGCATTCTGTTTTAGAAGGCCTAATCTTATACAAGTCTTATATTATAGATGAAAAGTCAGCTAGTAAGGATTAGCCACAGTTTTCCAAATGCAAAATTTTATGCTTATTGAAAGGACCATTGGGTAACTGAAAATATTCATTAACAATAAGATGACCCTTTAGTAATCTCGGTGGGGAAATCTTCTTCTTTACAGCTGTGACCACATATAACTTCAAAAGGAAAAATATAATGTAGATAAAAAAGTTTCAGTAATAATTTATAACTTTCCAAGAATACTCTATAGAAATGCACCAGAAAGGATTAAAAGGATGAAAGAAATATGAATTGCAGCCCACTGAGATAAAGACTTACATATAAAAATACATGTATGAAATGAAAAATTGTAAAATCGCACAGTATGAAACATTATGCTGTTGTTCCCAGTAAATCCCTCTTATGACTTCCTATAGCCCTTCTGTAGCAGCCTTTAAATATGTGTTTTTGAAGTTTGAAGTTTTTGAATTGACATGCAAATCACCACTAATTCAAATTTACTTTACTTAAAATACAGTTTGAAACAGGGTTATAGCCAAGCTTTAAAAATATTGAGGACATGAACACTGGTCCTCCTCACCCTAAGGAGATTATGGCAGAACTGGACAATTAAAGTCTGTAAATAAATTAATCTGGCATGCCCTGAAACTCCAAAGCAGTCTCTTTTATGGGCTACAGTTTGGCATGTAAGGGAAGCACTGAGGGCAGTGAATATGAGAGCTGGTATCATCGGCAGCCACACTGAGGCGAGAATACTGCTTTGTAGTACTGAACAATCTCAGCAGCAAGTTCATACAGCTATGCCCCATGGGAAAATGTCAGTCAGTGTTGGTGTGAGACAGGATAAGGTGAAATGTTTTGTCATTGTCAGGTTTAGAGTGCAGTGTATGGTTATTTCCTGGACACAGTATGTACCTGCATAAACACAATTCATATCAAACATGCAAAAATACCAGTAAAAAGTACTGAGTTTTGCTAGCACTGGTGACAAGAGAAAAGCTTTGGGTAGCAATAGTACACTGCTCTTTGTTAGCGGTGGAGATCCCGATGTTTATTTGACAAACAAATCATTTAGTCTTCATCTTCTTTTTTGTGAAACCAAAAAATACAGTTTAAAAGCATTTCCAAGTATAAAGCTCTCCTTTGTGTTGCTCAAGATTTGTTCTCAAATATAGTGAAGAACCTTCACTCCGAAAAAGAGACACATGAGGCAACAGTGAGATTTATGCGATATTGGAATTTTTTTTTAAAAATACATTTTACTTTAGTGAGAGAAAAGAAAAGCATAAAGATTGAAAAAAGGCAGGAAACAGCTAGCCTGACTCTGTCCAGAGCTAACTGAATCTGCCTACTAGCACCTCTGAAGCTTGTTAACCAACATTTTACTACTGGTTTGTTTAATCTGTACAAAAAACAAAGTATATTTCTTAAAATGTTGAACTCTTATTTTAAACACCCTTGACACAATCAATTTTAGGCTTTCATGAAGTCCCTGCACCTCGCATGGATCTAAGTGTGTCCGCACAGAATAACCATCCAAAGACGAAGTGAAAAAACAGTTTATTTTTGTTTCTGTTTAAGGTAATTCAACTTGCTAGTTTTTTCCTCATTTCAATTTCCCTTCACATCACTTTTCTAGCACCTCCCAAACTACCAAAACAAGAAAACAAATGTTTTAACTACATACTTTTAAAGTGAAGAATTTATCCTCTTACATGTTTACAAACTATATTGTACCATGTTGTGATCATGCTATCAGAATACATTAGAGGGTGGGTTGGAGAGCATTGTATATCCCCTTGCCTTAATTTCAACCATTTTTCTTATGTGAATGAGGCAAAGGACGCATAGCTGACCTGGCTCAAGTTTATATCAAGAGTTCATCTAATGCTTGGTTTCTAGTGTGAAAAAAACAGTCAACTACTCTGTGCTCAGTGTATTCCTGATGTCAGGACAGATGGAGGTGAGAAAAGAGCTAAATATATCCACTAGACCTCCCTTATTGGAGTGGCTGATGCTAAACATGAAAACTAAACATGGAACTAACTCATTTTCTTGATATAATAAATAAAGTTGCTATGTAGATATAAAAGTAACATTTGGGGCTAACTGGCAACAGTTTTGGCTGGCCTGATTTGGGTGCTTCAGGACTGGTGATATCTGTTTAAGTTGCATGAAATACACCAGTGTATCAGCAATTTTCTGTCCCATTACATTCAGTGTAAAAAGAGAGCTATCAGTGCTAGTAAAGATGGATGCCATACCTTGCTGGATTGCCCCGTGGGTTTGTCAGACACAACACTTTTCCACACTCCTCGTGGCCATTTCCACTTCAGTATGCTGGACAGTGTTCCTTGGTTTAATTCCACACAGAACTGCACCACAACATAAAGAGAGAAAAAACTGTCAGTATTTGACTAATGAGCATGGAGACCAGATTTGTTTTAGCTACATTTAATCATTTAGAAATTATTTAAATGTTAACTCTAATTTTGGCTAAGCATCAACAGTAGACAAAGTAAGTGAGCCTGGTTAAAAAATCACTAGCAATTCAGATTAAACCTTTAGGTTAATTACTCAAACTATAGCTAGCAGCTAAAACTATGAGGAGTAACTAGTTTTAAAAAAATATTGACACAGACATTACAGGCTTATGGAAAAGACACACAAGATATGAGGTATAAGCTACCTCTCTTCCAAATTAAGCTAACCATGCTCTTGTCTTTCATCAGTCTTAATGAAAAGCAAAAAGGTAATACTGGAAAGATTCTTTTCAAATTATTAGCTAAATGGTATGAACATTATACTCCTTGCAAATTTAAAAAAATTGTGGACAGTTTTTGTTAGCTAAAGATAATGGTCCTTGAGTGAGGAGTTTTCCAAGACTGCAGCTCAGTTATATGAGGATGTATGGATTTATAGTGATTTGTAACTTAGACTTGGATTTTAGCTGTTTTTTTAATGTAAGAAAAATGAAACTGAGTGAAATGCAAAATAATTTGATACTCTTTCATAGTGTATACCACTCACAAAAAAATGACTTTAACTCACTAAAAATAATCAACCAAGACTTGCTAGCTTTTATATCCTAGCTTCTTTTTCCCAGGTGAGAAGAATCTGTTTCAATTTATTTTAAATTTGCATGTAAAATATGTATATTTAATCTACATAATTTATACAATTTTTTCTTTATCAGAAAATGTCAGAATATCTGGGTAAAATTAGGGTTATTGTCTGTAATATGGTAATAATAGGGCAATGGCAGGAGTGATATAAGCGGTTTAAAAAGTAGCAATGGGCCAGAACAAATCAGGGATAATATGTCAATGATAAATGTAAAATGTTAACAGCAGTTTATTAGGTTCTACACAATAATCACTGTTTCAAAGCAGCTCTGAGAAATATCAGCAATGATGCTGTATGGCTAAAAAACTCAGAACTGTAATTATAAGACAATATAAGTGCCTTTCAGTACCAAGAGTAGTGTGAGTTGATAATTATGAAAATCAGAGATATAGTAAACACTAAGAAAACAGAGGGCTGAATACATAAACAGGACGTTGTATTAAAATATCTAATTTATGTTGACATTTAGGTGCCAGCATGACTTTATCTCTGCTTCTGATTAGTATCTAATCAGTCTGAAATACATGACACAATGCAATCAACAGGGAGTGTTGTTCTTTAATTTAATGCTTGAGGGCAGATTAACTTAATTTCAGCAAAAGCATGTTTTCTCAACAGTCTAACAGTCGTTCAGAAACAATACAGAGGGTTCAGTGAACTCAAATAGCCCAATCTAATCTCAGAGAGGAAACCTCTCTGAGAGGCAGCTAAACCAGTAGGTATCTGCTCAAATTTACCCAAATGCACCAAAACTGACAGAGCTTCACAGCACAGATGGATAATGACCCAAAACATTCTGTGAATGCAACACAAGACTTTCTCAAGGCAAAGAAACAGAATATTCTTCAATGGCCAATTCAGCCACAAAACCTTAACTAAATGAGCGTGAGTTTCACTTCCTGAAAGACAAAACTGAAGGCAAAAGACCCCCAAAAAACAGCAACTGAAGATGGCTGCAGTAAAGGTCTGGCAAAGCATCTCAAGAGAGGAAACTCAGCATTTGACTACAAATAATTTTCCTTCAAGTATTCAAAATAACCCTGATATTTGGAATTGATAACTAGGCCCCTGGGGACTATGACTGAAAGTACAGTATATCCTGTTGGGGGGTTCAAACCCCCTGGCAGTCTGAAATTGCTTTATTAATAATATTATTACTCATTCAGGGGAGGGCCAGTGTGAGCAAACTGGACTTTACCCTGACTATAGTGCTCTACATCTCACTATAGCCTGATATAGCTGTGGTAGCAATGGGAGATGACCTGACGCATTTTTATTTTTTTAACAGTGCTTCAGTGTTAACTAGTGTTAATTAACTTTGTGCTGTTCTTATTTACATGTTATAAGCATGTGTTTCAGTCCTTAGGACAGAATATTTTGAACACTGTGGTTATCTGTCAATAAAATAGCATGGTCAGAAACTATTTCTCTCCTATAAAAAAATGGTTATGTCTTTCACAAGTAGAAGTGTCATTTGGCATACACACAATTTGATTAAGTGCTAATTTGCTTTGGAATCTGCACCTCTTATGTACAATATCAACTAACCAAGGTCCTGCATTATTACCTGATCTTGTGGTCCTGTCTTATGGAGGGGCCCTATGTCAAAATCTAGTTTTAACAACTTACTCTTTCGTATTTGGATTTTGAACCATACTTCTAAATAAAATTTTATTAAATTAAATTGCCATAAAGTAACAAACAAACAAAAAAAAACAAAATTAAAAAAAGTAGGGCCAGGTTATATTCCAAAGTAGTTATTTGGGTGAAACCTGACCAAGACTTTGTCACTACAAGCAACACTTTTCACATTTCAAGTCCTTGTTGTTTGTTATATAAAACATTACTGAGTGCTGATTTAGTTTTTAATTGTTTTAATGCTTTTTGTTAGCCTGAGAATATGTGGTAGGGCTCAACAAATAGCAAAATCATCTCTTAATTCTGTTCATTCTTAACCTTATATTATTGTGGCTGTAATTAACTCTGCAGCCTCTGGGGATAACTAGCAGGACTTGGGCAAATGTGGAGTTTAGGTTATAAAATACTGTATGCCTCTGTGAGTTTGATGCTGTTTTCTATGTATAAACTGTTATATGTATTTTTGAATCTCTGATCTTTCTTGACAAGAGACTAATTCTCACAAGGAGGAGGGGTTAAAGTATTTATAAAGTGGAGAGCTAGAATATTTGTCCAGTTATTACATCCCCATTAGACCTTTTACAGCATGGTTAATAACCTTGAAACCTAACCACAGACAGAGGGTTCCTAAGTGACAAAACACAGAGGACAACAGTCTAAAATCAGCGCACACACAATTAGTGCACACTGTTTGACCAATCACAACAAATGTACATGTCTAACAAACATGTCTGCCAAAGATAGTTAAATGCTTTCATGGATGTTTGTTTCTTACACTAAATAGGCATTTACTAGAGGTATGGAGTAGAGGGTATATGTACTAAAAGATAGTTAAGCTCAAGTTAGTTATGACAGTCATCATAATGTACATTTTTACAGATTGTGTTTTGTCAAAGCAACGTAAATTATGAGAGTCTTTCCTGCCATGGTAGTTGCAGCTGGCTTTTTCTGCCTCAGCTCCACTACCTGTTGCCCAGATGTTGATTATATGGCCTCAGTAACTGACAAGATGGCAGATGACAGTCTTAAAAAGAGGGTGGTTGATGTCACAGCTGCTACATGCAGTGGTTGAAGAAGTCTATTCAGATGCTTTATTTCACAGTGTTAAAAAACTTCATTACAAATAGATGTTCTGCATTCATAATCCCACTATTGCATTATTATTGTAGATTTTTAGTACTAATGCATCAATGTGTAAGCAGCATTTTACTGTTGTAGTTGGTTGAAGTGGAATTATTTTATCTACTGTAGATACAGTTGGGTAGTTTGGTCTAGTGGTTCCCAACCTAGGGTTCAGGCCCCTCTAGAGGGTCACAAGATAAACCTGAGGAGTTGTAAAATAATTAAAGGGAAAATGATTAAAAAATGTTTTATATATATATATATTTTTTTAACTTTTTGCATCATTCTTGGGGTAAAATTTTGCATAATCTAACCTATTTAGGACTTGAAAATTTATTGAAATTAAACCATGTGCAGTGTTTACAAGGAGAAATCTTGTTATGATTGAGCTGTTTTTAATAAAAGGCCATGAGCCAAAAAGATTGCGAAATTCTGGTTCAATCTTTGACGATGTGTATCATGTTAAACTTTACTTTGGTACAGTACTTGGAAAATGTACTTGCAAGTAAATGATTCATTACACCACTGGCTACATTAGTGTTTTCTATAGCCAATGGGCTAGACTTTACTGGACTAGAGAAGAGACTTGGAAATACTGTAATTCTAAATTCACCTTCAAGTGAAGGAAGTCTATTGAATGGGACTTTAAGGATTCCAGAAGGTAATATGATACATAACACTATATATCGCAGTCTCTAATTATAGCCTGGTATAAACCTGTGCTTCTTTAAGAGGTATGCAGTCTATTTACATCTGTAAAATATACTTTCTTCTGCTCTCTGATCCAGTTGGAACTGAACTATCCAGCAGGAACTGACGGGCTTAAGTCAGCCAGGCCAGTGAGTAGCTACTACCTGTTAGCTTTGATACTGATTTAACACATCCTCTATTCAGTATAATGTCGATGGGAACTAAGATGAGATCTCAAATATGAAATATAAAGTGTGTCAGAGATATACATTTGTTAAGATAAGCAATATAGTTGAAATCAAAAACACAATATTAATAAAGGTATTTTCTGATATAAATATTAATCATTATGAAAATTAACTCTTCTATTTGTAAAACCAGAATTTTGTAAAAACAAAATTTGAAAATATGGCCAGCTAAAGTCATGCAAAGAGTTTTATTTGAGCTATTCCTTTTTAAGTTTTTCCATTGCCAATTCACTCTACAGGAAGTTACACTACAGGGATTGGGGATAAAAAGAGTGGTTGAGTAATGACTTGAAGAGATAGGAAAAATCCCAGAAAATAAATGTGGGACACTAGCTGAGTGAGCACACTGCAATATGGGCTACCACTTGACCAAAGGTAACTCATCCTCCTACCACCTCCCCCTCTCTCTGTCCAAAATACTCTGCTGTTGACCTACTACCCTTTCCGTGGGGCCCTGACTTCACTGCCAAGGATTAACCTGGTAGCAAATACAAAAAGTGACATTTCACATGGGAAAATAAGTCTGTGGGCTGAACAGCAATGCATCTTATCACTCAGATCAGCCTGTTGAACTCTGAATTTTATGAATGCACCAACATCTGTGCATTAATGCAGGTACCCTACATCTCTGCTCAGTAAGAGAGTGTGTGATCTGACTGTACAGCATACCTATAAGTGCTTCTGTTTGTGAGTTTATACAGTGAATTTCCCAGCAGCAAAACTTAGCAGCAAAATGAATCCATTTTAAAGGCATTATTGCAACCACTGAAATCACTTGATGGGCTGCAGTAAATCCATGCACATGCAAGCTGGGGGGCAAATCAGAGGAAACCAACATAGCTTACTGTTGCATTACACTTTTACATAACCTACTCTGTGGTTATTCTCTGTACTACTCTGTACTCTATAAACTGCCCCACAAGAAAAAACATTTTTTTTGGCAATCTTGAAACAAGAGTTGGACAATGTACTGTTACAACTTGAGGCACAGCGGATTTAGAGATTAAATAGTTTATTTCCAAACTGGATGAATAAGGAACTCTGATATGGACTGTGTATGAAACCCTGCAGCTTGATGGTTGTAATTCAGATATGGGAGTTTTTTAAATTTTGATTCAATTCATACTCTAAATGTGTTCAATTATTTAAATTTACAATTATGTACATTTGTAATCTATGTTGTACAGTTTTATTTTGTTTGCTGTTTTGTTCTTTAGTTTTTCATAGGGTTGATGTTTGGTGTTTGTCTTGATTATGTCTAACTGACATGAGTCAGTACAAATCAATTCCACCTGCACTGGTCACACTGGGTAGGCAGAAATACCTTAAGTGTAATATGGTTTATCCACAAAGAAGAAGGTGTTTAAGCTGAAATGCCCGTCTCTGTGCTGAGCCATGTAAATTGATAATAAAAATTTTAATACAGAACTCCTAGATATTTTTTAAACTTTGGATTGTTTCTCTTGCAGAGTTACCCTGATTGTTACCTGGAGCACAGTTGTTTTGCATATTGGCTGATCAAAATCACAAATATCAAAACCAAGATAAAGAGAGGTCAATTCCTGCATCCTTGCAAAAAGCCACATGTGTCACATTCGCCACATTGGGGAACATCATACCTGGGTTTTTAGCAATGCAGTTAAAGCTGAATTGCTTGTCCTTATGCTTATAATTATAGTGCCAATTGTAACTACTTTAGCATAATTAAGAGTTCATTTCTTGTACCCAGCTGATCAACCAGCTGACGGTTTTGATGTTGTGGCAGATTGTTTTATTTGACTTAGTCAAGCCAAAATAAAAAAAAAACACACAAAAAAAAGGTTTTAAATCACACTACTGATGGTTCTGATTAATTTCTTTTCAAAACAGGCCACATTTATATAAAGATCTGCCACATAATTAAAACCAGGTAGAATATTAGAAATATGAATGTATTCCCACTGGAAATATGATTTACATATTGCAATATGTCCGAGAAAACACCACCATGTAGCCGCTCATCAAGCTCTTACTTCGTACATTTTTTGCCACAATTGCATTCCAACATACTTAAAGCTACAAACATGGTTCCAATTTTTAATATGCACAGTATGCTTAGGAAATTATTACTTGTGTACAGGTGGATATATAGTTAAGTGTTTAACATATGGATTGATTTTTTTGAATATGTTTTTTAATTTACTGTACATAAAAGCATTGATATCTCAAAAACCGCATGCGCTACAGAAATCAGTTTTGGTACACACATATCAAGGCATTTAAGTATAACATATTGACACTGGTAGTGCCAGCAACTGGTGAGTTGTTATGTAATATCTTATTTGGCTGATAATGAACCATGAGATACAACTTGTGTATTTCTGGAACACAGGTTTCTCTGGTACATGTGTTTCACTTACTCAAATATCTTAGTGATGGCACAACCTTTTGGCAAATTATAAAATTATTGAAATATGTTGCTCAGTGTTTTCTAATACTTGGTATGCACATTCCCCTTGGCAACAGAGTGATATGTTCACAATAGTGGCATTGAGAAGCAACTTGTTACGCATTTGTATTTTTGTAAACTTGAGTATGAGGTGCGCATGAAACATTTTAAGTACACTGGTTTGTCCCGAATGTGTTCTTATCATACTGAAGAATGGCCTAGATAGCCACAAGGATCAACCTTTTTAACTTTTCTACACTTTTCTACTTCCACATACACTCAAAACTTCACAACTTGTCAAAAATCACCAGAGGGTCATAGAGACACCAGGGAGACTTCTCTTTAAAATATGACAGGATTTATTAACATCAGTAACATCAATCTCCAATCAATATCACTTCTGTCTCACAGATCCTATCATATGCTACAACTACTGGCTACCAACTACAGATCACAAACAAGTATAGCAAAGCAAGCAGCATATTTGTGTGTGTGTGTGTGTGTGTGTGTGTGTGTGTGTGTGTGATGTATGTGTGTGTGTTAGTAAGGAAAGAAAGAGGTAAAAGTGTTCAGCAGCAATGTTCTGGCGATCGTGATCGAGGGGCAGTATTTATCTGTGTTACGCAGAAACTCACTTGGCTCAGCTGATGAGCAGTGTGAGTCTGGACCTTTAACTAACAACAGCCAGTACTGCTCTTGATTGCAATTGCAGGGCAAGACAGAGTTGATCCGCTGCAGACGGATCGCAACAAAGTTCACTCAATTATGGAAACATTAAGTGAACAATAGCAGCAACAGCACAAACAATATCTTCACTGTATTATAACAGCAGCAGGCGGAGGCAACGGTCCATATCACGACAAACCAACAGTTCAAAACACACTAATTGCTAACATCTGCCCAGAGCTATAAGCCTCTTACTCTCTTGCAGGTGAAGCGGTGTGATTAATTCGTCCTCAGTGTCCTTTGTGCAGGCAAGGAGGCGTTGGTTAGCGGCTATCAGCGGCTAACGTGTCTTCTCGGCGAGATGGCAAACTAATTCTGGCTCATGGAGGGGAATTAGTGAGTTGACTTTAAAAGAAGCAAGGTCTGTGTTCCTCCTTCTTCTTCTTCTTGAAACGGATAGGACTCGTTAACTACCAGGTTTCGCATCCAGACGAGAGGGTCGATCTGTGGTCTCGAACCGGGCTGAACTGCGTTTTCTCAACACACAGGGGGAGAGCGGAGATCAGCTCGACCAGCGAGGGAAATCCATAGGCCTAATAGTTAATCGTGTACACAGGAACTGCTAACTATGACTAGAGCATTCGTCACATGGGACGGGGTCTAGTCTTAGGAGCGGTTATTGTAGCTACTTCTATCGGCGAGGAGTTCACTGTTTGTAGCAAAGGTCCAGGCCTGAAGCGTGAGTATTAGGAGTTTCTGTGTTAATATAACTTTGGGTGACGTCAAGGTTTGGGACTGACCGTGGTGGGTTTCACCCACTGGGAGTCGTGGATTTTGGGGGAACACAGCTTGTCAGCTGACGCTGTGTTGGGGGTCGCTCCTCTGGTCAGTTATTCAACTGAGACCGCGTGTTGGGGGGTTGCTCAGCTGAGTTCTTTGTCTTTCTCAGCTAGCAGCTCGTGGTCTTTACCTTAGTTTCAGGTATAGGTGAGCATTTAGGCCTTCTTTGTCTACAGTCTGTTGGCTAATGCACATCATCTTCAATCAGGACATGTCCTTTAACTCCCACATAAAACAAACATCAAGGACTGCCTTTTTTCACCTACGTAATATCGCAAAAATCAGGCACAGAACACAGACGCAGAAAAAACAGTACATGCCTTCATTACTTCTAGGCTCGATTATTGTAACTCCTTATTATCAGACTGTCCCATTAAAACTTTAAATAGTCTCCAGCTGATTTACAATGCTGCTGCAAGAGTATTGACAAGAACCAGAAAGAGAGATCATACATATCCTTTGTTGGCTTCTCTGCATTGGCTCCCTGTGAAATCCAGAATAGAATTTAAAATCATCCTCCTCACCTAAAAAGCCCTTAATGACCAGACACCATCCTATCTTAAAGAGCTCATAGTACCTTATTATCCCAGTAGAACACTTCACTCCTAGAACACAGGCCTACTTGTGGTTCTGAGAGTCTCCATGAGCAGAACAGGGGGCAGAGCCTTCAGTTATCAAGCTCCTCTGCTGTGGAACCATCCTCCAGTTTGGGTCCAGGAGGCCAACACCCTCTCCATGTTTAAGAGTCGACTTAAATCCTCCTTTTTGATATAGCTTATGGTTAGAACTGGCTCAGCATTAGCTCAAGCCATCCCCTGACTATGCTGCTATAGGACTAGACTGCCGGGGGACTTCCCATGATGCACCGAGCTCCCTTTCCACCGCCTTCTCCTCTCTTCCTGTTCACATTAACACCTCAAAAATGCTCGTTACTAACTGTCCTTCCTCTCTCCAGCAGTTTTGTGCTTCTCGTCTCTCTCCTCTTCCTCCTGTTGCTTTCTGCAGGTTTTTCTGCCCCCGATGCTCCAGAGTCTGGATCCATGGCTGCAGATCCACCTACTGCCCCATGAGCCTGATCAACACCCACTACTTTAATTATTATGATACTACTGTTACCATTTCATTTAGTACTATTAGTAATATTATCAGCCCTGTTAGTATAACTATAGTATATATAGCTATTAGTCCCATTATTATGCAATGCTCTCTCTCCTCCCTCCTGCCCCATCTCTCTCTCTCTCCCTCTCTCTCTCTCTCTCTCTCTCTCTCTGCCTCTCTCTCTGCCTCTCTCTCTCTCTCTCTCTCTCTCTCTCTCTCTCTCTCAACCCAGCCAGTCGAGGCAGACAGCCGCCCACCATGAGCCTGGATCTGTTCAACGTTTCTACCTTTTTAAAAGTAGATTTTTGTTGCCACTGTCGCCAGGTTCTTACTCATGGGGGAAATGTTGGGTCTCTGTAAATAATAACTATAAAAAGTCTGGTCGAGACCTGCTCAATATGAAAAGTTCCCCATAATAACGTCTGTTATGATATGGCGCTATATAAATAAATTTGAAGTAAATGAAATTGAGAGCACTATCACAGTTCAAACCCATATATGAGCCTGGAAATAGTTTACACTTGGAGACTGAGACACATGCAGAGTGAGGGGAAGGAAAGCGAGAACATTTGCATAACAGCAACACTTTAAATGAATTATAAACACGGAGGGGTAGTTTCTGAGTGCATTTCCCTGAGGGCTTAGTCATCTCAGTTACATTGCTTCAAATCAAAGCAGCCATCAGCCCCTACCATGGCAATCCTCCCATTCAACTAATGTGAACCAATCAGAGAGTAGTTGGGTGCACAGCTCAACTTTACCTTCTCAAGAGCTTCCCGCTCTAGCAGGTCCTGCACTGCCAGTAACTTGATGCTGGAAGCAAAAAGAGGGATGATAAGGTTTACATTTACATATTTACATTATGACTGTATTTTACATTAAACTGTATTAATGTTTTTTTTGTTAGTAGAAATATGAGACAATCCTGTGGAAATTGAGTTGTGTGATAACTATATACACTGCAGACAACTAAAGTATCTTTTTTGAGACTTTAAAAGCTAGAAGGCAATTTTTGTTGAACAGCGGCCAGTAGGTGTGTTTCCATCCACGTGATTTTATACTCACTTTTAATATGTGCATAAAAAGAACCTGGGTGCGAACATCAAAAATATTACAAGAGGGTTTTTACATTTGGCTAATGTGGAAAAGTTGGTGCATGGATAAAAGTAAAATGCAACAAATGTCAGTTATGAATACATGATAATTCTCTTCATTTCCCAAGATGCTTTTGCGCAAGTTACTTCGAAAGACATCAACAGGCAGGGACACTAAGAATGAGTAGAATGTTGTCTGCTCCATGTTGATCCAAACAAAAACCAAATGTGCTGTGTTAACTTCTTATTTTGTAATAAAACCATCTAAAACATTTATCTTTTACATGCTAAAAACTTACTGTAAAAGTGAACCGAGTAATAAAGCAACGTCACCAGTATTTAAGTTTGCTAAGGTTACCAAAAAGCCAACATCAGCTAATGGTAATATCAGAACAAGGAAGCCTCTAACAACAAAACCTCTGACAGTACTGAACAGAGCAAGTGTTTGTTTTGTTGCCTTCAACTTTTCATCTTTACAAGGATGGTTTGGTTATTTCCTCTTTCAAACTCATAGTTTTCTTTAAATCCAGTCATTTTCATCAACATTACTTTGTGTGACATTGGTTTTGAATTTGTACATACTTAAATAATTCCATAAAAACTACATTCAATTTCCTAAATGTTTACCTAAGATCTTGAACCAAAAGACAATAGCAGAAAAAAATAATACCACCAAAATAACTAAAAAATGTAGGCTCTTATGAATCAACTTTAAGGGCTTGGTTCATTCAAATAACAAAAAAGTGGAATCTTGACATGCAGATACAGCTATTGTGGTTTTCTTATTTTGCTTGTAGATATCAGTCACTGAGATTTCTGCCTCAACCCAGGGACAAATGAGGTAAATGGGATTTTGGTTGTGTAACAATGAACAATGAAAGTTTACATTTACAGAATCAACAGGAACTTGTCTTTCCAGAAACAGACTCCTGATTCTCTGAATAATTTACAGACTTTACTGTGAACTGTTTACAGAGGAGGTACTTTCCATTGAAGAAACAGTGTGTTGTAGTTTGAGTCAGCTAAGCCTTTAAGGTCACTAGAAGCACTTTTATATTAATCCTTACATGTAAGTAGCCCAAAAGTTTAACATTCCTACACATTTATTCTACTGACATTAAATGGGATGGAAATGTTGGATACAGTGTTAACATATATAGTAATAAAGCAGGATTTTATTGTATTATCATGTACACAGTAATGATATACAGCAAAGGGAATCAGCTAGTGTTGACACACCAGATATGAGTGGCATGGCCTAAAATGGATCCTCAATTTAATACATGTAACATTTCCTCCAGGCAAATTCAAACTGGCAGCGAGCTGAGAAAATCTGAATAATTTTTACCAAGGGAGTTTAGACTGCTGTTCTAAATTCTATCTGCCAACACATTACTGCACAGCAAAAGAAGGGCCCTTTACAGCCCAATAAACATTTATCTGTTTGCTTTTAAATGTTTTTCCAGACCAACAGTCAGCACAATAAAAAGCAATAAATTTCTGTGGGGCACCAGTGCTTTTCCGCCTCCCATTTGGCTCTGAAGAGGAACTGCTTAACAATGTAATTTCCAATAGAAGTGAGGCAAGCGTTCTTCAGTTTTTCTTTGTGATATATGCTATTTAAAAATGGCCTCTGTATGTGAAGAAATTTGGAATTTAGTAATAAGAAGAGAAAACCTGCTAATTGGAACTCCCAGTCTTCCAGAGTTCAATCTGAGCTCACACACATACCCACAGCTCAGTCTGCACCACCATATGCTAAGCTGATTCACAGTGGTGCAACACAATGAAAAGACATTGGTGGCAATGCTTTGACCTCATTCACCTCTAACCTACTAATCCAAAATCAGCCACACAGAAAATCACATTGCATAACAGTCTTTTCTATTATTGAAGCAGTGCTGCTGCTGCTGATGGGCATTACAGGAGCTCTGTTACTACTCAAGACTGACTCATATTCACCTAGCTGATTGCAGTCGTACTACTACGGCTCAGTGACAGCACCAGCCTCATGTAATTTAAATAGTCAGCATGCATCAACATGGAACAGATAACAATATCATGTAATTAGATGCTGCTGCAGAAGACTGGTGGTCTGGATGTTTTCATGCACATCGTACAACATTAGTGTGCCCTTTGGATTTCTGCACCAAGACCCAGTCAAGTTATTTGGTTGGCATTAGAGTTTGACTGACAGCTTTCAACCAAAATAAACTGAAGCAAATGGTTACACACAAGAGTTTATTTAAATGGCAACAACCAAGTTACACTTCCGTGTGAGGAGAATATCTTCAAAATATCATCAAGGGGCATTTCAAACACTTATTGTTTTACTACACTGATGCAAACACTGATGTGAACACTATTATAGGCTAATACCGAATTCAGCTGATGTATTATTAATTCACACTGACAAAACCAGTAAGAATTGCATGTTGTAATGAAGAAAAAAAGTTTTTAAGACAACTTTTGGGACTACGTCTAGTTATTTAAACCTTAATCCTTAAAACACACACACACACACACACACACACACACACACACACACACACACACACACACACACACACACACACACACACACACATGTTTAAGGGAAATTTTAAAAGCAACAACTCTGAAGCAATCATAAATTCCATTTTTTAAAATTTTATTATAGATGTTGGTCCTTATTTAAAACACATGCTTTTTAAACTACCTTCGTCTTCATATTTTCCAGTAAATCAATCCACAGTTACTACTACAAGACTGAAATTGTTATTTAGGAGGCTGCAATGTTCAATACACCCTACATTACAAGAGTGTTAGACAGACAATTTCACAAGTCTTACTGCCTTACCAGTAGTGAGGCTAAAAAAGGGGCTTAAGTTTTCTTGAGGCTGGTAATCCAGGCAATGTGGTCAGACAATCACAAGGGTTCATCCTTTGGAGAGCATAAATGAAGGCAGTTGTTTTAAATTCTCATAGGTAGATCATGGAATACCTTATTTGCTGTGTTGATATTCTTACCAAAGGTGCTGGAAGAAAACGTATTAATTAAGGATAATAGAAAGAGCTTATCTTCCAGGAACCCTGTGGATTTCATGGCAACATGCAATGTAGATATTAAGATCAGAATGATTTTTGCAACTATTTTAGGGCAACAAAAAAACAAAAAATTAATAATATGTAATGTAATAATAATAACACCAGCTCAAGCACGCGGGTGCACATGTACACTTGTGAAAATGTGGGTGAAAGTAAACACACTCGTGCTGTTGGTTATATGCTATTCCAATAAATAACTGTTAATATTGGTAATGCAACACTGAATTTAAACATTAATGTTTGTTTTCAAGAAAACTCAATAGGACAGCTTCATTTCTTAGTTAACTTGCCACGTACATTAGCTAGTGTTAACTAAGTGTTAACATTAACTCTGTATATTAGATACATTTTTCCTAAGGTACCCTTTACAGCTCTTTGAAAATTACCTTAACATTATGTGCAGTTTTGTGCCTGATATTAATTTCTGTACACAAGACAACCATCACTAAGGTCCATGTAAAAAAAAAAAAAAAAAAAAACAACAACAAACCAGCATAATCTGCTGCATTTAGTCAGTTTTCATACAGCTGGAGAATAGTGCCATTCTCCTTTTTTCTGCCCTGTATTTCAGTCACATATTTGTGTGTACCTTAGTCCTGTGGTATTTTTGATTCTGTTTAAAAATTTGGGTGTAAGAGCAAATTTGCATGAGGCCAATGCAATTTGCAATTTACCATCATAACCAAGATGTGTACATAGTTTCACGGAGTAATATTGACATAATATATACACTGAAGAGTCAAAACATGACCACTCTGAGTTGAAGTGAACAATGTTGATTATCTCATAAAAAAAAGCACATGTTGAGGTCATGCCAGACGCCTGGGTCAGAGTATTGCAACAGTCATAGGAGGGAGAGAAAGCACAAACTGATGACAGGGTATCAAGGCATGTAGTGGAACAGTTCTGATCCACAGCTTCTCCACTTCACAATTTACAGGACTTAAAGGAATTGCTGCTAATGTCCTGGGCACCATCATAGGTCTTGTAGAGTCCATGCCATGGTGGTTTTGAGCGGTTTTGGTGGCATGTGAAGGACCAACTGCATTTAATACAAAGGGTGCTCAATAATGTTTTGCTCATCAGTGTATATTTAGACTAGATTACCCACAGCATTCAGACACAGGATACCCTAATCTAGGCCATATCAAGCTATCTGCAAATGGTACAGAAACTCTTAACATATAAATACCACTAAGACTCCATTTATAAATTGACCACCACTATTGATAATCATTATTTCAGCTTTCCAGCAAATCCCTCTTTTTGTAAAGCTGAGCCACTCTGCCCCACAGAACTGGACAGCCTCACATACTTAACACAGAGTCGCAGGAACTTTGTTGCCAGATCAGTGAGTCCAGGGATCCTGTTTTCAGAACAAACAGGCCTACAGTCACTTAGACAATACACCTTTCCTCTGCCATAGGTGTGATCACTCTGCACAATGAAAGAAATCCTGATCTTCCTGTTTCCACTGGCAGGGATTCAATCCCAGCTCACATTAAGCTGACCTGAGGTCCCGCCATGTCATCAGGACATGGTGGATAATGCTGAGTCAAGGATTCAGCCAGTGCTTTATTTGTACTTTCACACCTTCATAATTCACCAAAATATACTGTTTCTACAGGCGATAATCCTGACATAAATAATACTTGAGAAGAAATGAAACTAAGCCAAACACACCAGTTCAGAAGTACTAACTTCTGAACTACTAACAAAATTTGCAAAAGGACTCTGAGATCAAGCCTTATCCTTTAGTGTCACTGTGACAACACGGACACTTGAAGTGAATTTCTGGGTTCATATTCCTAGAGGTTGCATAATCAGAAGTGATGAGCAGCAGCAGCTGAGATGATCCCGAACATTAATTATGCAGGATTTTCTAGCCCTGAATAAGGAATGGGCCCAAGGCCGCAGTTAACCGTAGTGCATACACTTAAACAGCTTACAGTCTGATGGGTTGCAGTGGTATAAATGTATTTTTGTTTTGAGGGGGTTTAACTCCAAATCTCTGTAAATCCATATAACCTTTCATTCAACCTTGCATATAACCTGTTACACTTTCTTCAGTAAGATTACAATGAAAGAAGAAATGAAATCAAAACTCTCACTAGATTTTGATCATCCATTCAAAATTTTTGCACATCGGGAGTCCTCCAGAAACTGTTCTCTGATTTGGCTTGTTCAAGGATGACCAAAATGGTAAATGAACTGTACTTATATAGGGCTTTTCTAGTCTTATCGACCACTTAAAGCGAGTTTACACTACTGACACATTCATCGATTCTCACACATATTCATACATTGCTTTCTATTCAAGGACACTTCAACATGTGGGCTAGAGAAGCCAGGGATAAAATCACCGACCCTCCGTTTAGTTGACCCTCTACCTCCTTAGTCACAGCCGCACCAAAGTGTCCAATCTTAAGCTGAGTTTAATGTTTTTGTCTGAACTTTTTCATTTTACCAATTTGAACATGATACTGCTCATGAGCTCATACAGCTGATACACCTAATCACATAAGACTCATATTTTCTGTGAAAGTGTGGCACTTTTTTGAGAAGATCCTTAGGACATTTTGATACAGTTTTTTTCGGGGGGCGGGGGTTGTTTGCATATTTGGCAAATAAGTCAACAAAGAATGCACTGCAGTCTGTTCAAATCCAAAGCAAGAAGATAAAATATTTTTGGAGCCTTGTTTTAGACTCAAAACAGTTTTTCGGAGGAGTATTCAAGATTCAACATTTAGTCTTCAGATCAAGCATTCAATTTAACTCTCTACACTTTATATACTATTCCATAGTTCTTACTTGACACTTCTACGGTAGTATATTTTTTTTCAATCCCACTGAATACAAGGGAATTGTACTATTGACCGTAGTAAGTCAGTTGATTTGCTGCTTAGTGTTAAAGTGCTTTCATAGAAGACAAACAAGCCCAAATCAGCTTTGTTTAGCAGAAAAAAAAGGTTGGGAACACTGTACCAGCCCAAGAGACTGAGTCACAGGCCAATACCCTAACTTACCAACAATAAAATGCTGTGCCAATGGAAATTTCCACATGAGCACCTAACACCCTGTGTCAGCTCAGTACAGACTTCCTTTGCAGCACCCTGTCCTCATTACCTCAGCACCCATGCTGGTCTCCGTCACTCTAGATTCCTCTGCTGAATCAGGCTGTCTTAGTAAGGTCCACTCACTCACATCACTGACAATATAAATATTCAACATATTTGTAAATGTGTCTCTGATAGTTCTGTCAGTCTGAAGGGATTAAAGGAGTGTGTGATGCTTCTGCCAAACTCTATGCCTGGATTATGAGATACATATTCCAGACCTGCTGTGCAGCTCACAGATGTTGGGTACATCATCTTAACAGTTGGATTGGGTTTGTATGCGTTGCAGTCACAAGGCAGATTTGCAACGTCACACATGTAAGAATAAATGTTAACAGTCTGTGTCACTTATAAAGCCTGGGAGTGATGCTGCTGTGGGTGAAAGTGTATTTTGTGGTATCAAAGACTGGAAGGTGCCCCTTTGTAGAGCTGTTTTGACAATAGTAGTTTAAAATGAGATGCTTCCTTGATGTGATTACTCTAAACAAATGATAATATTGTTAATTAATACCGGCCATTAACACGTGCCATTAGCATTGAGAGCACTGAGTGCTTGTTATTCTTAAAGTTAAAGATATAAACCACAAGGTAAGAGATAAGATGAATGCCATCTTGTGCATTAATGTGTGTTTAGTACAGAGCTGGAGTCAGGAAACTATTAGCCTAGTTTAGCCAGACGGGGATAGCTAGCCTGGATCTGTCCAAAGTACAAAAAAAGAAACACCTCTTAAGCTCATTAACTTACTCATTAACTTACTCAATTGTTTAATCTATGAACAAACTGAAATGTAAAAATGACATGACTGGAGCCATTTCTTGACAAACAGTTTTGTTTTTCTGTGCTAACCAATAACATCTGACCAAAAATCCATAAAAATGCTATCAAGTGATGTCATCAAACTGATTATATAACAATCATGTTTTATTAAAAGCCATCATGCATTATTAAAGGCAAGAAGGTTATAATTATTTAATTATGAAATTAGTATTGTGCAGATAATAAAAAATGAAATTACAAAATGAACCAGAACAAGGTTAATAAAAAAATGACAGTAAGGTATGCAAGTTGTACAAACCATCATTTATGGCTTTATGGTGCATACACAAGCCAAATGCTTTTCGTTTGTGAAAGAAGGCAAGTTGACCTGCATGAACTGGCATCACTATTATTTTAATGCTGAGTGTTCTACAGAAGAAACAATCTAATCACAAGATTTTGCTGCATAATCCTGAATCTCCAAGAACCTAACTCAGGTTGCTCAAAGTCCAACTACATCACAGTTAGTGATACCTTTTTGTAATCAAACATATTAAATCAACAAGATCTTCAATTTTATTGTTATTATTTAATAAAGAATAAACGTTCCTGGGGGAATTACTGAAAATGCTTCTTTTCACTGTGTCATTGTCCAATATAAAAGCCAAGACAATTTACTCTGGTAAATGTTACTTACAAGCCAAGGACAGAGTAATGTGTTAGCAGCAGGTCTTGAAGGTAGGTTTTTGAGCTGTTCAGTGTTCTACAACTGTCTGCCATTTAGCTACATAGCCTGCAAACTGGCTGCACTTTTCACCCAGTTCAGGACAACGGGCACCACAAAACATGTATCTTTGTACAGTAGATACAAAGGAGATTGTTCAAAACCCTTGTCGTGGTATGCCTGGCTGTTTGGTCAGTGTGACCATTTATACATGATACAATGGTGACAAATGTTATATGCAAATAAGGTATGTTTCAAATAAAAATTATTGGCTATATGACTGGAAGTTTTTCATCTTCATAGAGGAGAACTAGTGGTGCTCCAACTGGTTAATCTACCGATATTGAAGGAAATCAGAAAATGTAAAATACCTATGTATGCTGTTGCAAAAAAACATGCTACTTAATTTCAGCTGAACTTTAACTCTAAGCGGTAAGACTGTGCAAAGAGAGAAATAGAGATTCTGAAAACAGACAGCAGTGGAAAGATTACATGATAAATGGGTTATGATTCTCTATAAAATGCTCTGTGTGAATGCAGCCATTCAGACTCTTTCTAGTGGTTTTATAAGCTTGAATTCTCTGCAAAGTAATAATAAGCTAATCAAGAAGCATTAAGCAGATCTGATTAGATGTACCAGAGCTGCTGAATAAGAGAGTTGCGACACTGCCACTGACATCTGTTATAATCGAAAGGGTTGAATTGATGCGTGTCATGGGGCAACCGATGCCCCATGACACGCATCACTTCCAAACATTGAATAGTTCCAGCATTAAGCCCAATTCATTTTCAGTGGTTCCTAAGCTTGCTCGCTGGACAGTAGATAAAATGATATCTTTTGATATTTTATTGTAGATATCAGTTGGTGTATATTTACTTCCAAATATTGCTATTGGCGTTTGTTGGCATATAAAGTTTGTCTTTGGTTATAATATTTGTCATTAAAGTTAGCAACCCCTAGTTGCTACCCTATTAGTATACCTGATTTCAATGAATAGTAGTTAGCTCAACTAAAAACCATTGTTAGCTTGTATCTAGCAAGGAATCAGTGACAGGTGATAGATTCAGCAGAATAAGCATAATCTAGCTGATCATAGACGGCTAATTAATTCACACATTTTTCTGTTGAAGAGCTGTGAAACCATGGGAAACTGATTTTTAAAAAACAGCTCTCCATTTCCTCCAGAATAACCAGAAGAGTCAGAACCCTAAACAACAAAAACTGAATATGATGAAATTGTAGATTTTAAGATGAGCACCAACAATAACCCAGTCCAGATCTCTTCCACATTTTAGCGAATATGTAAATAATGTACATGTGACAAAAAAATAATTTGAGCTACAGAGGCATTTACACAACTTTGCTTTCTGCTACGGCCGTTCAGTTTATGTGTGTGTGTGTGTGTGTGTGTGTGTATGTGTTAAGGGACAGTCCTAATGTAGTGGAATAGTTAGGAAAATGGCTCCCAAGACAGAATTGTGATGGAACCAGGTCTCGGAAGCAAGGATTTGTTACTGAAAACAACCAATACACGTGGAATGTATTAACTTTCCTTTACACTCCAAACAGTCACTGATGCCAGCTGCTTGTTACTTGACCACAAAATTGAAGTCATACTCCTGACAACATTTAGACAGAATACAGTGATGAATTTAAGATTCATAACACAACTCCTCATGTGATTAATAATGGTGAACAGCTTGTAGACTTGTAAGGAAGTCAAAGAAATGAGAGAAGGATCTCAAAGTGGTTTCTCTGAAAGAAACACTTTCTAGCGTGAGTTTTCCCCTATATCCTCATCCTAAAATTTATTCTAAATCCACATTTTAAAGCTGATATTTAAAACATTTTTTCCGACAGAAGCATTTCCCTGGAGCGACCTAGGGAGTTTGCATCCATCGTCACCTTTTTCACAACTGATAGGTTTGTTTCTGTGCTGTTACTTACAATATTATCTCTTGTCACCAGACACATGCATATGGCGTTGATCGTATGCAGAGGGAATTGCTGAAATGAGATTAAGCCAGATGATCCAGATGATGAGGAACATACCCCATGTCCTTGTATTGTTGGCTTGGGACTTACATGAATGGGTCAATATTACAGATTCACCAACCTGACTTTTTCAGTCCTGGTACCAATACTGTTCTCTGGGCTTTGGGTATTGACTAATATCAAAAACTGATCCAAAACAATATAATATTGATTCAAAAGTGTATTGCAAATAACCACAGAACTCGTTTGTCTTGGTTGACAGTAACACTACAGACTTATGATGATCTTATAGAATAAGACGCATTGTGGTAATTTAAACCCAACAGTATAAAGTTGTAATTAGCTCAAGCATAAACATCTACAGTAGTAAAAAAATGCAACAACTTTTTAATTAATATTTTTTTTTTTTAAAAATCATATATATATAATAATAGAACACAGACAGGGACCATTTTACTGCACATTGAGTGCTTATGAACACTCCTGGCTTCTCTGTCTTTCTGCCCAAGTCAACTGAGTCCAAAAAATTAAAAAAAAATTATCCTCCTTCTCCTATTACCTATTTTTTTTTTTTTTTCCTTTAGTGACTGTTATTTACCTCAACTGCAGAAGGTAATAGGCCTTTCTGAGAGGCAGTCTTGTAATAGAGACAGGCATTTATTTCTCATTATTTTTTTTTTTTTTCACATCTTTATTTCAATATGAAGCCTTGTTTTGATCTGCTCCCATTTCTCTGTTTGAATTACTGAATTACATTGTTAATACAAAGTCAATACATCCTGTGATCATTTCAGACTAAAAGCCAGCAAGTGTTTCAGTGGACAGAATCTCTTTGTGTCTCAACAGGGCTTTTATTGTGAAACATTTAAAAGCAAAACATATGCAAAGCAAAGTGGATAAGAATGAATGAGTCAAACACCACCACTGTGCCAACAAAGTGTTGAAAATAGCATAATTATATTGTTGAAATTATCTAATTAAAGCAGTAGAAATCTACATTATGTTTAACTGGAAGCCCATATTTGGGGGCAGGCCTTTATTTGTTTGTGTTGATCACACCCATGCCAATTATTGGGGACCAGGCTTTTGGTTGACCACTGTTTTTTATTTAAGGAAATACTGTGTATTATAAATTTTTTTTCATGAGTGCAATTGGTTGCTTTGCTTATTTTGCACCATTGACTAAGCTTTATTGGCTTAACTTGAGCAGGTGCTTGCATTCATTGATATTCACTTGTGCATGTTTATGTGAATGTCTTAATATAAGATAACATTAGGAAGTGAGTAATTCTAACCATAGAAGCATGAGAAAAATATTGATGTATGGATACTGCATATGTATTTTAGTTTATGGGAGCAATCACCCTTCCCTCTAAAATTAAACAATAAAAACTCATTGATATTGTCTGTCCAAAACTGCCCAGAAAAAATGCTATTATTAGTGTGAGCAATGTAGTAATCATGCATAATACATACTGATCAGCCACAGCGGTCACTGCTGCTATCTGTCCTGCTTGAAACCATTCACACAGGGTGACAGCATGGATTTGTTTGGAACTATTGAGAGCAACATGAACCACATGACCGTGTGGTGGACGAGATCAAATGTCAAAACTCTCTTACTCAATGGTACTGGCCAGTACTATGATTAACAAGACAAGGACAACAGCAGCTGTCACCTGCCTGTACCCCAAAGACCAGGAATATCACCAGCAACTATATCAACCTGATATATACTTAGACAGTTTCTCTCTTATCAACCTTCACCAGCTGACTTCAATGATCTCTTCATCTAAACCATCAACCTGTGTCTTAGACCCCATCACAACCAGGCTGCTTAAGGAAGTTCTACTCTTAGCACTTCTCTATTAGACATAATCAATCTGTCCCTATTATCAGGCTATGTACCGCAGCCTTTTAAAATAGCTGTAATTAAACCTCTTCTTACAAAGCCTACCCTCGATCCAGATGTTTTAGCCAACTATAGACCATATCTAACCTTCCCTTTCTCTCTAAGATCTTGAGAAGGCTGTCACCAACCAGTTGTGCAACTTTTTATGTAATAGTTTATTTGAGGATATTCAATCAGGATTTAGTGCATCATAACACAGAGACAGCACTGGTGAAGTTCACGAATGATCTACTAACCGCATTAGATGAAGGACTTGTCTCTGTACTGGTTCTGTTAGATCTTAATGCTGCATTGGACATTATTGACCATCAAATTCTAACACAGAGATTGGAGCATTTCATTGGCATCAAAGAACCTGCTCTTATCTGGTTTAGTTCCTACTTATCAGATTGATTTCAATTTGTGCACGTTAATGATGAATCCTCCATCTACTCAAAAGTTAGTCACGGAGTTCCACATGGTTCTGTGCTGTGACCAGTTCTATTCATCATATATATGCTTCCCTTAGGCAATATTATCAGGAAGCACTCCATAAACTTCCATTGTTATACAGATGATATCCGATTGCACCTGTCAATGTGGCCTGACAAAACCAATCATTTAGCTAAACTTCAAGCATGTCTTAGGGATATATCTCATATATCTCCTGTGTTGGCTTCTCTGCATTGGCTCCCTGTGAAATCCAGAATAGAATTTAAAATCATCCTCCTCACCTACAAAGCCCTTAATGGCCAGACACCATCCCATCTTAAAGAACTCATAGTACCTTATCATCTCAGTAGAACACTTCACTCCCAGAATACCAGTCTACTTGTGGTTCCAAGAGTCTCCATGAGCAGAACAGGAGGCAGAGCTTTCAGTTATCAGGCTCCTCTGCTGTGGAACCATCTTCCAGTTTGGGTCCAGGAGGCAGATGCCCTCTCCGTGTTTAAGAGTCGGCTTAAATCCTTCCTCTTCTCCATGTCCTTCCTTTTTGATATAGCTTATGGTTAGAACTGGCTCAGCATTAGCTCAAGTCATCAAGTCATCACTATGCTGCTATAGGACTAGACTGCCAGGGGACTTCCCATGATGCACCGAGCTCCCTTTCCTCCACCTTCTCCTCTCTCCCTGTGCACATTAACACCTCAAAATGCTCGTTACTAACTGTCCTTCCTCTCTCATGCAGTTTTGTGCTTCTCGTCTCTCTCCTCTTCCTCCTGTTGCTTCCTGCAGGTTTTTTTCTGATGCACCAGAGTCTGGATCCATGGCTGCAGATCCATCTACAGCCCCATGAGCCTGAACAACACCCACTGCTTTAATTATTATGATGACTACTGTTACCATTTAATTTAGTCTTATTAGTAATATTATCAGCCCTGTTAGTATAACTATTAGCTTTGCTATATGTCACATTATTGTGCTATGCTCTCTCTCCTCCCTCCTGCCGCCCCTTTGTCTCTCACTCTCTCTCTCTTTTACTCTCAACCCAGCCGGTCGAGGCAGACCCCCCCCCCACCCCACCATGAGCCGGGATCTATTCAACATTTCTACCTGTTAAAAGGAAGTTTTTCGTTGCTGCTGTTGCCAAGTTCTTGCTCATGGGGGAAATGTTGTGTCTCTGTTAATAATAACTATAAAGAGTCTGGTCTGGACCTGCTCTATATGAAAAGTGCCCTGAGATAACGTCTGTTATGATATGGTGCTATATAAATAAAATTGATTTGAATTGAATTGAATTAAACAAAACAGGCTGGGCTATCATCTGATAGCCACCTCTGCTGACAACATCAAGGATTGGTGGCAATATGAAATATGCAACACTCAACAGTATTTTAAAGGTTTTCCTCTCTTTATTTGGCTCTGATTTCAGTCATTTCAGTGATCTGTCAGATAACTGAATTCTTAGGAAGGAAATAAAACTCGACACAAACCCAAACAAAACCATAGTCCAGGATGAGACTGCTTTGGTTATCTAGATGATTTGACAATGTAGATCTTTCTCTCTAGTGTCTCTCCCTTTTCCCCCTCTTTCTTGTTCTAAGAAAGTAAAGTTTGCTTTTGGTAAGAAGACTCCACAGTGAGGGATGTCAGCTGGCAATCACTTACTATCATCAACCTTGTCAGCAAAGGTCAGAGGTCAACTACATACACAGCACCACTGAAAACAAACCCTCATGACTTGACACGATGAATAAAGGAAAGTAAAAACCAGCTTGAGCAATCTTGCAGCTTTAAGGTTCGGTTTGTTAAATACTATGTAAATATCTAAAAACAGAAAGCTGATTTCAACTGTATGACAAGAAAAAAGAACACATTGTGTGAAACAGGAAAGTCCTCCTACAATCTGTAACACAGAAAAAGCTGATTCCTTGAGTAGATTTGACACCAACACAGCTTTGTTTTTTGTTTTTTTAACCACTGCAGCCACATTTTCTCAGTCAGGTGAGGCTCTGTCAGCTCAAATCTACATCTTGAACCATATTAACCCCATTGGTAAGAGATAGTGGCGGCTCTTTCACTTCCCTCCTGCCTTGTGTGTGAGGCTGACTAATGACCAGCTTATTCTGAACATCAGCAGGCTTGGGAGGCTGTAATGGCTGACCACAGTTTGCTGTCTAATCTCTTGTAAGCGGGAGTTCATTGAACTCTAGAAGCTCTCTGCTTGTACCTGGAAGAAAGCCAGGAAGTGTGTAAACTCAGCCTGGATCTTGTGATTGCTCACACAACAGAGGCCAAGCTGTGCAAACACACCATATCTACTCTAAAGAGTCCTCCTCAATAACAATGATCCCTATTATATCGACATTAGTGTTGTTACCGATAACTTGGGAACACAGGAAGTGGGAGGCATGAGTGAGGAAAGTGGTGGAAATTTATTTGAGGGTGGGTGGGTTTGGTAGGAGATGGAAGAGGAGGCAGATATGGGGGAAGATCTAAGCTGGCACCAAAGGTAGTCTGATGTTTCTTATCAAAACACACGACAGTAACCCCTGTTTCAAACGGATCTGTCGTGAAATTTTAGGTAAAGCTTTGGTGGTGGCTTAATAAAAATGAATGCTTGTAACTCCTGTCAGTAAATGTAACATTTTTTTGGCCCTCAATTTCAGCTAATCATAGCAAGCCAGCGGAACGAGGGCCTCAGTACACTTCAAAGTGCTTTTTGAAACATCTAATAGTGCCTGAACTGACTATGACTTTCTGACATCAGACTAGTGGGAGCTATATCCAATTTGAAATTTACCAAAGCTGTCAATCCAATGATCTTACCCCATTCACAGACTGATTGGCCAGATGTGCAGTGCTGTGAAAGTAGTCTGAGTTTAAACATTCTTCACACACAGTCTTCGTCGTAATCATCACTTGCTTTACTCACTCTGTTGAGAACACAAGGACGCCAAAAGAAAAGAGTTCCTGGAAAGAGATCAGGAATGCGATGCAACGTGAGGAGCAGATATTTGATATATCAAAGCATTCCAAACCCTTAATGGTCCTGACAGACCAAGTTGGCTTTAAAGAGAAAACACCAACAAAAAAATATGCATTCAACAAACGAATTTGTACAAGGTGTCATCCTATCTGTAAGGCAAAAGTGTTGTAGCTGTTTCGGACTTCCACACTCCAAGGTTGGATGAAAAGTATGCTGTCTTAGAGACTGATTCCAGACCTAAGTATTTCCATCATTTTCATGCAAACAACTGAATACAACACTATTAATGCCTTCCAGTAGGGACTGTCTGAGAATGTGTGCCATTATCCTCAAATTTAAACGATAATGTGTCTCCCCCCTCTCTGTCCATATCACCTTTCACTGCCTCACATCCTCTGTCCTCTGTCATCTATGTTCCTTGCCTGCAGCAGAACAAACTGAAGAGAAATTAACTAGCCAAACATCTTCAAACCACTGTGAATATGCTTAGACGCTCATGTCATGTTCTTAGAATGTAAACTAAGAATATGCCTGATTGGAAAAAATGCACCTATCACTGTAAAGTCTTGCTAGGGTTAGGATTGCTTGGCTCTGCTTTAGACTTTAAACAACTGACTGCTTAGTTGATCCCCCAAAATCTATCTGCAACATTTTGGGCAACTTTCAGTCATTTTTCAAGCAAAAATTTAGTGGTTCCATCTTTTTAAATATTAGGATTTTGCTGCTTTTCCTAGTCATATATAGCAATGAACTGAATACCTTTGGGTTTTGGTCTGCTGGTTAAAAAAGGAAGATATTTGAATACTCTGGGATTTTTCACACCTTTCACTATTTTCTGACATTTTCTAACAAGTAATAGGAAAAAAATCACAAGATTAATTGATAATGAAATAATTGTTAGTTACAGCCTTATTTTGCTTTGCAGTGGTGTAGTCAGCCTAGTCTTTTGCTTAAAGAGGGAGAGAAGTTAAAGGCAAAAACAATTAGAAACAGCATATAGGTCATATCAGTGCTTTACAAGGCTAAACATTTTCTCATATTCTCTTCACAGATTCCACATGCTGAATCAGCTAAAGGACCTCTAATGAGGTCTAATTAAAGAGGAACTGTGGGGTTGCAAGGCAGGACACCCCACTAAATATGAAAGAGAAAAAAAAATATTTTTATGTGTTTCTGCAGATTCCTTGCTGAATTGAAATGTAGTTTATCTGAAGCATACTAGCCTAAAGAGTACTGAAATTAACCCTTTGTTCTTGTAACATTTCCACAGAAAAACTTCATAGTATTTGTAAACAGGAAGGATGTCACGATATGACAAAACACCTACCACTTGTTGTAACCACCTAGCTAACTCAATAACAGTTAGTGACATAATATTTTACAGAAAAGATTGTATGTTTCAGGAGTCAAATTCTGCTCAAAGGGTCAAAATTTTTGACACCGACACCTCATAAAACATGACCAATAAGACCTTATGATTAAATGTTAAGATAAAGCAAGAACTTCAATAACTTCAATACTTCAATAACATCTGAATTTTTGTAACTGATTAATAGCATTTTCTACAGCCCTTAACAGCATAGTTCAGTGGGTCAGCATGGTGTGAAAAGCTTGTATAGCAACTGAAATGATCATTTTTCCCTTCTAAGTTTCTTCAAAGTTCTTCTAATATCCACTACTCCAGTGCTGACCACAGGCAGATGATTCATCAAAGGTCTTAAGTAATGCTAAAGGAAATGTTTATGTTTTATATAAAGGCATTTATAGCATTTTCAAATCCAGTTGTGTATGACAGCATCTCCATTTGACTGAACAGCAGTATGTGCTTATGGGTCATGTGGAGGCTGTATAATAGATCATACTAATTTGACTTGCAGTAATGTAGCCGCAAGGGGACACAAGCCAGTGTCTTATTGTGCCGGTCCCAAGCCCGGATAAATACAGAGGGCTGTGTCAGGAAGGGCATCCGACGTAAAACTTTTGCCCAATCAAACATGCGAGTCAAATCTATGAATCCCATACCGGATCGGTCGAGGCCCGGGTTAACAACGACCGCCATCGGTGCTGTTCACCTACAGGGTGCCGGTGGAAATTGGACTACTGTTGGTAGAAGAAGGAGAGGAGGAAGGTGTGTTCGTAGGAAGAGAGAGAAGAGGAATGCCAAGAGGCTAGGACTGAGAGTAGGGACTTTGAATGTTGGAACCATGACAGGAAAGGGTAGAGAGTTAGTTGACATGATGCAGAGGAGGAAGGTAGACATACTGTGTGTCCAGGAGACCAGGTGGAAAGGTAGCAAGGCTAGAAGTTTGGGAGCAGGGTTCAAGTTGTTCTACCATGGTGTAGATAGGAAGAGAAACGGAGTAGGAGTTATCTTGAAAGAGGAGCTTGTTAGGAATGTCCTGGAGGTAAAAAGAGTGTCGGATAGAGTGATGAGTCTGAAGCTAGAAATCGAAGGTGTAATGTTCAGTGTGGTTAGTGGGTATGCTCCACAGGTAGGCTGTGAGCTGGAGGAGAAGGAGAAATTCTGGTCGGACTTTGATGAAGCCATACAGAGCATCCCTAGAGATGAGAGAGTTGTCATTGGTGCAGACTTCAATGGACATGTTGGTGCAGGAAACAGAGGCGATGAGGAAGCGATGGGCAGATTCGGTATCCAGGAGAGGAACGCAGAAGGACAGATGGTGGTTGCTTTTGCAAAAAGGATGGAAATGGCTGTAGTGAATACTTTCTTCCAGAAGAGGCAGGAGCACAGGGTGACATATAAGAGTGGAGGTAGGAGCACACAGATAGACTACATCTTGTGTAGACGGTGTAATCTGAAGGAGATCAGTGACTGCAAAGTAGTGGTTGGTGAGAGTGTAGCCAGACAGCATAGAATGCTGGTGTGTAGGATGACCTTGGTGGTGAGGAAGACGAAGAGGACAATGGCAGAGCAGAGGACGAAATGGTGGAAGCTAAAAAAGGAAGAGTGTTGCATGACTTTTAGAAAGGAGTTGAGGCAGGCTCCGGGAGGTCAGGAGGTGCTTCCAGATGACTAGACAACTACAGCTAATGTGATCAGGGAGACAGGAAGGAGAGTACTTGGTGTGTCATCTGGAAGGAAAGTAGATAAGGAGACTTGGTGGTGGAATGAGGAGGTGCAGGAGTGTATACAGAAAAAGAGATTAGCTAAGAAGAAGTGGGACACTGAGAGGACTGAAGAGAGTAGACAAGAGTACAGGGAGATGCAGCGTAAGGTGAAAGTAGAGGTGGCAAAGGCCAAACAAGGGGCTTATGATGACTTGTATGTTAGGTTGGACAGTAAGGAGGGAGAGACTGATCTATACAGATTGGCAAGGCAGAGAGACAGAGATGGGAAGGACGTGCAGCAGGTTAGGGTGATTAAGGATAGAGATGGAAATGTATTGACAGGTGCCAGCAGTGTGATGGGAAGATGGAAAGAGTACTTTGAAGAGTTGATGAATGAGGAAAATGAGAGAGAACGAAGAGTAGAAGATGTGGCTGTTGTGGATCAGGAAATAGCAAAGATTAGTAAAGATGAAGTGAGGAAGGCACTGAAGAGGATGAAGAGTGGAAAGGCACTTGGTCCTGATGATATACCTGTGGAGGTATGGAAGTGTCTAGGAGAGGCGGCAGTAGAGTTTCTGACTGGGTTGTTTAACAGGATCTTAGATAGTGAGAAGATGCCTGAGGAATGGAGGAGAAGTGTGCTGGTGCCCATTTTTAAGAACAAGGGAGATGTGCAGAACTGTGGCAACTACAGAGGAATAAAGCTGATGAGCCATACAATGAAGCTATGGGAAAGAGTAGTTGGAGCTAGACTAAGGGCAAAAGTGAGCATTTGTGAGCAGCAGTATGGCTTCATGCCAAAAAAGAGTACCACAGATGCAGTATTTGCTTTGAGGATGTTGATAGAGAAGTACAGGGAAGGTCAGAGGGAGCTGCATTGTGTCTTTGTAGATCTGGAGAAAGCGTATGACAGGGTGCCCAGAGAGGAACTGTGGTACTGTATCAGGAAGTCTGGAGTGACAGAGAAGTATGTTAGAGTGGTGCAGGACATGTATGTGGACTGTAAGACAGTGGTTAGGTGTGCTGTAGGTGTGACAGAGGAGTTCAAGGTGGAGGTGGGACTGCATCAGGGATCAGCTCTAAGCCCCTTCTTGTTTGCTATGGTGATGGACAGACTGACAGACGAGGTTAGACAGGAATCTCCATGGACTATGATGTTTGCAGATGACATTGTGATATGTAGTGAGAGCAGGGAACAGGTGGAGGAGAAGCTTGAGAGTTGGAGATGGAATGAAGGTTAGCCGCAGCAAGACAGAGTACCTGTGTGTGAACGAGAGGGACCCAAGTGGAAGAGTGAGGTTACAGGGAGAAGAGATAAAGAAGGTGGAGGATTTTAAGTACTTAGGGTCAACAGTCCAGGGCAATGGAGAGTGTGGAAAAGAGGTGAAGAAGCGTGTGCAGGCAGGCTGGAACGGGTGGAGAAAAGTGTCAGGTGTGATGTGTGATAGAAGAGTTTCAGCTAAAATGAAAGGAAAGGTGTACAAAACTGTGGTGAGACCAGCGATGATGTTTGGTCTAGAGACAGTGCCACTGAGGAAAAGACAAGAGGCAGAGCTGGAGGTAGCAGAGATGAAGATGTTGAGGTTCTCTCTGGGAGTGACCAGGATGGATAGGATCAGGAATGAGTACATCAGAGGGACAGCACATGTTAGAGGTTTAGGAGATAAAGTCAGAGAGGCCAGACTGAGATGGCTTGGACATGTCCTGAGAAGAGATAGTGAATATATTGGTAGAAGGATACTGAGTTTTGAACTGCCAGGCAGGAGGTCTAGAGGAAGACCAAAGAGGAGGTTTATGGATGTAGTGAAAGAGGACATGAAGGTAGTTGGTGTGAGTGAAGAGGACGCAGAAGACAGGGTTAGATGGAGGACACTGATTCGCTGTGGCGACCCCTAAAGGGAAAAGCCGAAAGAAAAAGAAGAAGACTAATTTGACTTGCAGTGACAGTTTCAGATGTAACAGTATTGACTGCAGGAATACCTCAACTTCCCTTTCCAAGCAGGTCAGGGCTCACTCCCCGCGTATGATACCCAACAGCTCCAGGCAGTTCAACTGGCAAACCCAGCCAGTATAACCTGGTGCCAACCGACACTGAGAAAGTCTGGTCACACCCTGCTCAAGAACTGTGTGCTATGAACAAAAAATAAATTAAAGACTTAGAGGCAATGTGAGCAGTCATGCGGACAAAGCAAATATCTTGTGTAATGCTGAGCCATCACAGGCCTGAGCTAAAATAGGTTTTAGAAAGAGCGAGCAGCTTGTTACCAAGAAAATACACATAGAATCCTACTGAAATGATCTCATTATTCATTGACTGTGCAACCTAACACTGCTTTCAAAGTTTATCTTGGGAGATGAACTGAATTCTCACAGGCCCATATCCCGTTTTATCTGCACAAATTTTGCTGTACGGGCAAAAGAACACAATCACTTTAATTAGCTGGCAACAGTTCTTGGGGCTCTCTCTGCTCTTCATTCTTTTTTCTTTTTTTCATTTTACTTATCTTTTTTTTTTAATGACAGTATTGTGAATCAAAAGGAGGGATTTTGCATCACACTCAAAGGTGGTCCCTGCTGCAATGAAACAGGTTTAGCCCAGAAACCCACTACTTTTATTTTGCTGGACTGTTGCCTTGTGGAGAGATTATAATGGGGATTTTACTATGTTTTATTACATTCACAAGTTACCTTTTCTTGCTTATTGTGTGCCTTTGACTACAGTATATTGGCTTTAAACACTGCTGCACACAGCAGATTTTATTCTGGTCATGGTGGTTTTGTGACTGGGTTTCAATACAAATACAAATTCTCAGACGGCCTGACCTGGTTCAATTAATACTGGGTAAATATAAAGAAATAGAGAAAAAAGTTTTGTCAAGTTTAGTCAGTAGCTTCTTATTTTTAAAAAAAGTCCATTACATGAAGCCAGTCTTAACACTTAGGATGCCAGAGACAATGAGTGGGCCCCGAAACACACAAAAAATTGAATACTTCAAAGTCTCTTTGCGTTCTTTTGTCTTTTCATATGTGAACATTTTTAAAGGGGAAAATATGCTGAAATGATGAGGTTTTGAAAATTTTTTTTTTTTATTTTTCCAAAAGGTTATTTTATTTCCTTTCTTATTGTATAGCTAATTTTAGTTGACTGTTTTTTGTTTTTGTTTTTTTTAACTTTTGCACAGATTAACCTGTTCCCTCCAATAAAGTGCACACAAAGACCCAAAAACCAAACATTACTCCTATATAATGGCATCAAACTATCTGACTCTAGATTTCTATGTGTCAGCTGGTTTGAGGCATTTTAGGCAGCACAACTATATTTAAGAACATGCAGCATTTGAACACAACATTAAATAAAATAAGGCATCAACATTCAATTTTGGCTCAGAGTTCCTCAACAAGACATGAGATTAATTCATAATGCCTAACCTCTTTCAGGTGATATTTTACTTTAAAGGTGTAAAGTATATCAAAATTTTAAAATACTCAAATTACCAAAAGCTATTGATATTCCATAAACTTGGGATTTACGTGGCCTAGTATGATATCCAGTTTATGAGGGATCTTCTATGCTGCCGATAAAATGCTTGGGGCCTGGCCATGTATCTGAACTAAAATCGAATCAAGGAATTGACAGAACTATCTCAGATGCTAACCTCTGCTTCTGGTGGTGATTAATTTGTATTAGATGGTGTTAACAATTAGCTGTTGTAGGTCACCATACTATTCATCCAGAAACGTAGTCAAGAATACTCAAGTGTGTTTATTTTAAAACTTCCCAGGTGCAGTAGTAGACTGATCTGGCCCAGATATGTTTCTAGGTGACATTGCTGGCACAGAGTCAGGACTGACATAGGCCATTGTTGCCAAGCAATAATCAAGTGTGGATCTGAAGGCACTGTATTAATGATGGCATGCAAAACATGGGATGATAGGCGATGGCCCACAACTTCAAATTACAGCTTTTGGCCACTGTTTTCTGGTCAGATTTAACTCATAATTTTGGGCAGAATTTCTAGATCCATATGGAATTCAATTAACAAAGCTCCAAAAATCTGTACTACTTCTATTACCCTCTAGATTAAAATGATGTTTGCTCTGAAGTGATGAATAGCCAAAAATATTGTTTTCATCCTTGTAACAATGACATGTGAGTCATTTTGCTACTTCATCCACCTAGCTATTCTATTCATCAGTTATAACGATGTACTGATTAATTCTTTAACATTGTAATTTATGGTTTTCCATGATTTCTGGAAGTTGCTTTGTATCCCCTCAATAAAAAAAGATCAAGTTTGGCCTCACTTTTGATAGGCTATAGGCCATGCGCCTAACCATGTCACATCCATCTGATTAAAACTACCATCCAGACCTTAATTTTCAAGAATCAGTTACGAATCAGTTAAGTTGTACTCACTCATTCTCCAGCAGGGTCATGCACACCACCTCTTTGACCCCTGGGTTGTTGGCCTTGTCACAGGAGCAGCTCTGCAGACTCCAGGTGGCAAGTCGCACCACGGGCTTCCCGTCCCGCAGCCCGGAGGGGCGCTCAACGTTTGGCCGCACAGAGATGATCTGGGTCGGTCCTCCTGGCGGGAGGTCCAGGTCGTCGCTCCTGAAACTGAACGAAGTTGGGCTGGGGTGGGACTTGGTGGTGCAGGTCAACCCTCCGTTAGTATTGGTGGACGGCGCCCTGGAGCGCTCCACGAACACCTGGAAGCGGATTTTGTCCAACAGGGAGCTGTTGATGTGGGTGACCCTCACCAGGTCCTCGATGCTTTTGAACGGGCCGTGTTCCGCCCGATACACCACAATGTTCTTGGCTATTTTCTCCGTGATGCCTCGGATGCTCATGAGCTGCGCCGGGGTGGCGGTGTTGATGTTCATTCCAGTGCAGGACTGGTGATCCAGGTCTTTGCGCAGGGAGGACGGGGAGTGCTGGGACGAACTGGTCCTGCTGGAGACGCATATTTCCAGTTTGATCGCCTCCAGTTTGGTGGCCCCGATCCCGCTCACCAGAGCCAGGTCCTCCACCTTTTTAAACCCCCCGATACAGTCTCTGTACTCAACGATATTCTGCGCAACAGTGCGGTTGACTCCCGGTAGAGTCATAAGTTCCTCCTCGGTGGCTGTGTTGATGTTTAGTCGCTCCTGGTTCACCAGGATGTGGCCGAAGTTGCACGCAGCGCTGAATTTGCGCTTCCCGCAGCTGAAGTCCGTGGGGTCCTTGGGAATGGAGCGATGGCAGCCCAGACTCCCACCCATGGCTCGAGCGGGTCACCGGGGCTCGGATCAGTGCGGCGGACGAGAGCGGATAGAGGGCCACGGCAGGACGGGACAGCCTGCTCCACGCCCACCACGCAGACAACAACAGTGGCAGTCACCTAGATCTCCAGATACAAGTTGAACAGAGCAAAAAGGTGATATTACACATACGTACGACAGGACAGGTGTCCTCGGTCCTGGCTACATGCTGCACGTATCCACACCCGGCTCAGCGACCCCTGCTCCCCGTGCGGCTGAAGCCTGTCTGCGTCCCCTCGTGGGTAGATAAACCGTAAACTTTGCCCTCCGACTGTCCGCTGCGCTGCTGGCCCCGGGTCGGCCTCTGCAAACGCTCACACACGTTACCAACCATTTCTCCTCATGTGTCAAGTGACACGAGCTCAGACTGGAAACCAAAGGACACCGGTCTATCAGTCTTCAAAATAAAAGCAGTGGGAAGGCGAGCCGTCCGTCCGCCCAATCTGTCAGCCAGTTCACTTATTGGGGCCTACTGCAGCAATGAATACATGAGCACACTTGTCCCAAACACAATCAGCATGTTGCATTTAACCCAGTGCAGGTTTAGTCTTTTCAAAGACTATGGAAGATCGAAAAGGATGAGAAATAAATAAATGTGCATCTTAGACTAATTTTAAAACAAATATATTTACAAGCTGCAAAAACTATCGACTGGGGAATAAATAATGTACATTACGTTCTCTGTATTTATTAACTGACTGACCGTTTGTTTTTTCCACATTTTGTTTTGCATGTATACCTATATGTCCTGTATTCATTAAATTTGTTTCTACATTTGTTTTAAAATCTACAGGAACAAATCTAATTCTACAAAAAAGTAATCATCCAAATGTATTGCTCAGTTAGTTATTCAAGTAAAACATCTATTTACCATGTGCCCTTTGGGCCTCCATAATACGTAGTGAGTCTACCATTGATCAGTTCTACAAAATAAAGTAATATCAAATAACAACCTGGCTTTTATTTTGAAACAAGAATCTCTTCTCCTGGTTTGATGCTTCCTCCATCAGCAGCATGGGACGTTGCACGAAAAACTTTACCTGTCACCGGCGCAAAAGAGCTGACTTTGTATTTGTAAATATGAATAAAGGCCATATACTAAATTAGATTTTAATTTTGGTTATTTATTCATCATTCAATAATGCCTTGTCCTCTGATGAAGCAACAAAAAGCATGTCTATCGTTTTTCAAGGTATTAAGGTTTGTAGAATGGTCATCTGCATTTAAAGAATGTATCAAATTAAAATTATTTTATCATCAGTTTGCTTATCCGTATATCTAGAGACCTTTGACACTAAATATTACGCGTTCTGAACTTCTGTGTATCCTACTTGGCGCTATCTGTTTTAAAGGTGGACTGACAGACAACGTGCAGTTTCTCCAGTCATCCACCCATTATTCTGCATATTAAATTCGTGACTTTGGTAGAAGTTAGGCAGTAAAAAAAAATTCCCAGCGATTCCCTGTGTGTTATGGAGCTTTGTCCCAGATATTCTTGCATTTAATTGGCAGCTTTAGAGAAAAAAAAGGATACATTCTTACAAAAATAAAGATGTGATACAAGTGGTCAAAGCTTTTACTGCTTCACACTTCAGAGGAAGAATGTAATTATCACTTTGTATGCTTCTGCTCAGATCATGCTTGATTGAATTAGCATAGAATTATAATTTCAGACAAGGTTCCATTCTTTGCCAAAATAGCCTCTGATTATCCATTGACCTTTCATCTTTAACGGTGTTGAGAACTTCTCATTCATGGGCTGGTTCATTCGTAATTCCCTGGTCACAAATATGGTTGCTTTAAATATGCTCTCTAAGATGATTGCAGGGGATTGCAAGGGGCATACTGACGTTCTTAGGAGGACAACAGTGGTCTTAAAGTGGGTCCTTAAGCTTTTTTTCTTGGCTTCTAGTGTCTCTTGGTGGCTTTTTGATGCAGTTGCATGCATTCTTGAGTGAGAATACATACTATGCAGTCCCAACCAAAATGACAACTAGTTTATTCTTTGTAATCTCAATTTTTTGAGATTTAAGAGTTACTTGAGGAGGTTCCAAACATCTTTGAGAGGGTTCTGGGTAGTAAGAAAGGGTGTTTCAGGAGATCCAGAGTTTCTAAAAGGGTTCCAGGGTTTATGAAGGGTTGCAAGGGTTCTTAAGGGGGTTACCGGGGTCGTTTGGGTCCCTAATTGGGATTACTTTGGTGATCTTTGAAGGAACTCTGAGAATTGTCGTTGTTCTATTTGATCTTAAATGGGAACATTATTTTGACGATAGGTTTCATCGTCATCACTGTTTCCTACTCCAAAGACAGTTATGCAATGTATGAAAAATCATATCTGACCAATGCAAATTCTGTCACATGGCACTCTACTTACTTTATAAAATGGGTGTGCTGTTTTATTAGCACCCAGTGACATGGACCTCTGTCACTGATAGAGGTTTTTGATGCAGACAGTCAGCCTTGTAACAGGATTCTCTGATAGTAAAAGAATAAGTGACTGTTCACATGATAGTGCTATTTACAGCCTAGAGGCCCCATGGGATGAAAACTGTACATTGCCACCACTGCCTGGCCTCATTGCTATGGCAACATGGATAAGTATAAGATCAAGCACAGGTATGGTCCAAATAAAATTAGAAAAGAAAATACTCAGAATGGAAGTAACAAGCATCCCTAGAAAGAAAAAATGTGAAAGATGAATGATTCTGAAGTTTGACCTCCATCCAAATTAGTTAGAGGATTACATATCACTGTGATATGATTTTGAAAAACATGACGGTTGCTTTGGATTCATTTTCTATCATGGTACCTTCTATAAACTATTACTATTAATCCCCAGCATAATGAATATTATGACCAAATTTAGCGTCTTTTCAGGTTATCAGAAAAACTGTGCAAAATGTAAAACCATGGGTCAAGTGTTCATTTCCCTCCCATCATCAACAAGCTTCACATATATTCACTGAGGATAGTAAAGTAGTATAACTCTACATCTAGACAGATGGAATAACCTCCCATGTTTTCTGGTATGGTCACTTGCACTATTAAAAAAATGAATATTTTCCCCAAATGGTTCTACTCTGTCCATATGGCTCCAATTTGTCTTTCATAGAAAACCACAAGTTCAAGCAGACTTGTCTGCACCCTGTCCTAAATGTAAAGTAGTGACAGGTAGTATCACCCACTGTTTATGGTCTTGTCACAATTATCAAAAATTCTGGATGGAAGTATATCATTAGCACAGTAAGAGCTTTGATGTTGATGTTGGGTTGAATCCATTGTCTATGTTTCTTGGTATTCCTCTCTATCTATAGTGCTTTAATATTTCCCCTTACTTGTCACAGGGAGGGTATATTACTAAAATGTTCAGAAATAAAATCTAATAAAACAAACAAAAAACAAATGACATTCCCAGCAGCCTCAGCTGTATTTTATGTTATGTGCTAGTTAGCAAATGTTAGCATATTGACATGTTAAACTAATCAATGCATTAAAGATTACCTGCTAAAGATCAGCATTTTAGCATTGTCTGTATGGGCATTTGGCCAAACCAATATTCGCTTTAAGATAAAAGCACTGCTGTGTATAGGTAAGGCCTCAGAGACTTGCTAGCATGGCTGTAGGCTCTTAGTCTTGTTAATCTTTTAAATGGGATTAATTTCATGCATTGGCCTATATTTAAATCTAAAGTTCCCTTATTTATAGTCATGTGTAGTAATCATTACTTTATTTTTCGCTATAATATCAGCAGCAATAATATGTTTTAAAGAGATATATTGCCTCATATTTGTCTACATGCTGATGCACAAATCTTCCATGGAAGTATGGAAACATTTGGAGTTTTGCATGAAAATGCAAAAATATTTGCATGCTGCTATACAATTAAGGTAGGTTTAAAACATGATGCAAGATACTGGCAGATTCAATCCAAAAATGTTGGCAGTGGTCTTAAAGATAAGAATTTTTTTTTTCTTTTTCTGCAGAACCCTGCCACTGGCCCCCTGACCACCTGGGGTCCCTAACCAGAATTTGATTTGTGACGACTTATTGTACTGTCATGTGGGTTGACACATTGGGTTTTAGTGTACACCAAAGCAATTGGATATGCATTTCCTCATCTGGGTGATCTGAGGGCACAGTCTACCAATCAGAAAGAGGAGAGGCTGAAGGAGACTAACTGTCAGGCTGGGAAGGCTGTGGCGTGATGCTGCAATTCAGCAATGTGTGTGTTTAATACTCCACATGACAGCCGAGAGTCCAAAGGGCTCTTCATTTGTTTGAATAAGCCAGAGGGAGAGAAATTTAAGGTGATACCTATATCTATATCTATCTATATCTCTATATATTTAAAAAAAAAAATTTAAATTCAAAATCTGTTGACATTTGACATGGATACAAGACTTGGTGATTAATTAGAAGCTGAAAATGATCATACCTTACTTTGATCTAAATCATATGTGACACCATGAATGATAAACACCCAAATGGTCCCATATTCATCTCCTGTTCAGCAGAAGACCAGAAGCAAACTTTAAACCAAGCTGTTTCCTAGCAACACAAGTTCTGCAAAATCGGTTTTGGCAGGGAGCGTCTCAGAATGGTTTAAATGTAGTTACATTTTCCCATCCAAACAAAAATAACATGCTAAGGGAAAGATAGAATACATCTATCTTTTGGAAAAAATAAAGTGGTACTGACTGATATGATGAGCAATATCACTCACATTTGAATCCTGTTTTTGGTTTTATAGATGGATAGATGGATAGATGGATAGAGTGATAGAGTGATAGATAGATAGATAGATGGATAGATTTTTTTTTTTTAATTTGTGGCTTCCTGTTGGTCAGGAACGATTTAGCTCAGAAAACACAATTGCAAATAGACATGGGAAGGTTAGTAATAACAACAGTAAATGTATTACACTAATCCCAGAGCAAAAGCTATCTCAAGGATCGCAGCCAAGAACCCTTGGGAGCCTCTCTGCAACAAGTTATCTTTTATGGTCCACCTGTAAACATTCCAAGAACTAAAGATGGTCCTTGAGGATAGCTGGAATCCTCTCAGTGACCCCTGTAACCTCCTAAACAATCCCTGGAAAGACTCAAATACTCAAGACCCCCCTTTAGAACTATTAGAATTCGCACTATAACTCAAGAAACTCCTTCAAGAATACCTTGTAACGCATGTGGTGCCCTGACAGGGGTCAAGAACCCCTACAATCCTTTGAAATGCACATAGCGCCTAGAACCCTATCCTTTTAAGGAGCCCTGAGAACCCCCCAAGAGCCCCAGTACTCTTTCAGGCCAAACAAAGACCCCTGAAATACACTCAAAACCTCTGGAACCCTTTAGGTTGTCCCTGGAAAAACCCAAAGGACCCCTAAAATTCCCTAAACAACCTGTAAAAAAACCTGAATGATTGTTCAAACCCTGTCAAGAACCCAGAGTGGTTTCATTTTCTGACTTTGAAAACCAACAACTCCCCCACCTTTAGTTAAGGAATTAAAACCATTATAAACCCAATAAGGATTAACCTTAAAATATACAGACAGTAAAATTGCTTACGTAACACTAAAACCTTCAGCCATCATTGCCAAATGGGGAGATATTACCTCACTGACTCTCAGACTGAGGTGCAGTATGATCCCGATAAAGACTGTAACTTGAACTGTTGAGGCAGTCTGTCAATATGTAAAAGGTTAGCAAAGAAGTTCTCTTCAGAAGGTGAAAGGTTATGACAGAACAAGCTAATGCTGAGTCCTATGCTCAGCACAGTTCACAGTTAGGGTTTTAAGTACATCAAGACAAATATAGTTGGGTAATGATTACAGTTCAAAGGGACACTGACAAGGTTGATCAGAGGCATGAACAATCTATAAGCAGGAGGCAGTTTAGTGCGTTCATGTGCTGCTACCTCCTGGAAGAAAATATCTGTATGGCATCAACACAGACTTCCAAATTCTTCATTGTGAACCTCAGAAATGCCTTCAAAGTTGAATTTGATATGCCAAAAGATCATCTTCATGGTTTTCTGTCTTTCACTCTCTATCTTGTTTTACACTGACAGGCATCAGTCCACATGTGACTTTATAATGACACCGCCAATTTAACTTATGAGACCCAGAATTTTGGAAAAAATTTTATAGAGTTACGTTTTTGCTTTCGAGGCATTTCTGGAAACCTTTCCCTAGCATCTATATTTATTTTTTTCGAGCTATGAGCAACACCAGTTCTTTTGCACATTGCATTGCATTGCTTGAGATCGTGTACACCAACAGCACACTCAAAAAATTATATTTGTTGTATGCCTTCCCAACACTTGTAAGCCACGTTATTTTTTCACTTTTCTAGTGTGACACTACATAAAAAAATCTGTAATGTGTAGTATGGAATTGGGACACAGCTATTACTCAGACCGTTAGTTCCAATAAGGGGAAATCTTAATGCTATAGCATACAATCATATCTAAGACATGTGCTTCCAACATTGTGGCAGCAGTTTGAGGAAGCCTCTCCTCTGTTTAAACCCAAATACTTTTCCCAGTTTGGCATGGAAGGACTAGACTGGCCTGCACAAAGCCCTGACCTCTACTCCATCCTATACCTTTTGGATGAAGTGAATCTCTGACTGTGAGGCACATCTCATCGCCCACCATCAGTTTTTGATCTCACTAAAGCTCCTGCAGCTCAATGTGAGTAAATCCAGCATCTGGTTGAAAGCCTGCGGAGTGGAGGCTTTTATGGCAGCACATTAATGACCACGGTTTTGGAATAACATGTACCATGCAGTAGTCTTTACATTTTTGCCTTAAAGTGTAAAATTCTTACTACTTAATATGTCACCAACATCACTTGTTTTTTTCCCAATCACAAATTTATTATGTGACTTTGTACAATAAAAACAAAAAACAAGACATTACAAAATACAAATACAGAACACAAACAGTGCTAAATGTGATATAAAGAAAGCCAGCTTGGTACAGTTATTTAGTTGACACCTGTTTGACTGAAGAAACTCAGCCTCAGCTTTCCCATCCAACAACTTCTAACAAAGACTTTCCACAGCCTGTCCCTGGAAAGATCAGTTTCTGTTGGAACACATTTTAATATTTGCAGAAGTTCGAATGAATTCATTTCATGAGTTTCTTAACTTTGTTACACTCAGCATGAGTGAAGTCGGGAATACATGTTTGTTTTCTAAGAGCAGGGCTAGAAAACACTGGCTATGATACTGGAAACAAAATGAGCACATTTTCTACACCAGGGCCAATACAAAAGAAAACATTGAATAAAAAGTAAGAAAGTGTTACACATGACTGAATTTAAACACTGCTGTTTCATGGATATATGATTTATAATACAGGAGATGGAAGGGCATAAAAAAATCGGGAGGAAATTAAATGTGAATGTGTGTGAGTGTGTGAGCAGTGTCTGAGGTAAGCTTCAGAACTGTCATCATTGTCTGTCATTGTGCAGGAAAGACTGGCCTCTGTTTGGATTTTTTGGCATTAAAAAGGATACAGCACAGAACAGTGACACATCAACATTCCCAGAGTAGAAGAGGAAAAGAGGAAAGAATGACTGAACTCTTGTGTGAATTATTTAATTAATTGTCTAAATTGTGAATATACTTGTTTATATGAGCAGTGACCCAAAAATAGGACAGTAATTAATGGAACATGAGGGAGGAGAGCAACTGGTTAAATTCAGAGTCCAGAAAATACTGCCCCCTGTCTTTCACTCAATTATTACACAGTAATATGGTCAAACTTTATACTGTAACTGATGTTGTTGATCAACAGATGTTCTGTCAATCAAGGCTGGCAGGCTGGCAAAAAATAATACACTGTAATATTTGGCAGGTCCTCCAGAATTATTAAAATATCTTCTTCTTTTTGTTCTTTTCCAAGGTCCTGTGAAAACAAGAGATGAGAAGAGTAGTGTAGCCTTCATCCTAAACAGTGTTTGGTCTGATGCAGCTCAATGTGTTGGTGCAATTCCTCAAATCTTGGATGTTAAAGTCAATGATTAAGGTTTATTGGTACACAAATCTGACTCTGACACAATCACTTCCTCACTGGATATACAAGTTACTATTTTATAAATAAAAACATGCTTTTGGAGGTTTTACATTCTGATTCTTTGTTAAATCTTTTCATCTATGATTAAAAAAAGACAGACAGAGAACTAAGCTAAATTTTGAACTAGTCATTTAGAAGAATTACTAGGAATTACTAGAATGACAAAGCGTTACACATTGAGACTTTGGCTAGATCCTACTAGCACCAATTGCTATGTAGAGCATTTTGCTAGATTTTCCTAATGTTAATCATGCTGTTAGTGTGTATTAAACTTGAAAATACAGATAGTGGTACTTTTTACCATTCTGCTGATACTTATATAAAAGAAATTAAGCTTAAACTTGTAGAATGTGGCTCCTGACATTTGACATGACATGATCCGCAAGGAAGAAGGCTTTTCCCGGTTGGACTGTTGGAATACTCAGTCCACACAGATTGTACAGTAGTGTTACAGTGTGGTGTTTTCCCCCTCACTTTAATCACACAACAGCATAATTTATACTGATAAATTACTGATTTGGTTTGTGTTCTTTGGTTCTTGAAACACAGTTTGGAGTCAAGTTTTCCTCCAATATGCAGTGCTCAGACTCAAGCTGCTGGCTTAAGTGACATCTTCAGTCTACAGTTATATTAAACTGATCATCATGTGTGCTGGTATGTTTACCTTGAAGCATCTAGCTTCTGCTGCTCCAGAATCCTCTGCTGGGCCTCCCAGCTGCTCTTCTCCTCTTCATGTTGGCGACGTTTCTCTTCCAGTTCTTTGTGCTGAGCCTCTAGGTTCTTTTTCATTTGCTCATGACGCCTCTGGAGCTGCAAGAACATGAAAGTATATAATGAACAAAGGTACATAAACTAATGAACACATTTTTTTAGACAGCTTTAGTAGAGTAACTTCAGAAGTTTACCTCAGCCTCAGAATCTCTGAGTTTTTGGAGCTTCTCTTTGACCTTCATCTCAAACACTTGTTCCATTTCTTGTTCCATCTTCTTCATCTTAGCCACATGCTCCCGTCGCTCTTCCTCCATCTGGGCTAGAGGACTCCTGAAGACACAAACCATGTTCATACAAACACCACACCATGTGTGTGAAACTGTGTGGATGGCCACACATCCATGACATCCCAGACAGACATTTCCTGTCAGTTTTAAGCACAGATGCACCCCCTCCCACGTATAAAGGGGTTTCTGACTGTTCTGACTGCAGAGTGATGAAAGGGAAAAGAAGCAGGACCAGGGAAGGAGGAAAGAAGCGGCTTTCTTGCCTTCCCACCAAAATAGACAGCTTGTAGAAAGGGTTGGAGCTGGAAGGTGACAGGGGCTTCTCAGGAGGACGAGTGTTATAAGCGAATGAACCCTAATTCTGATATTAATCACATGCTGCTTCAATGATTTCCTGAGATTTTTACTGCTTCAATTATAACCATTATCATTATTGTCATCATTATTATATTTTGTCTTATAAGTATTATCGTTGGTCTTCTTATTATAATTATTAGTCTGATTAATATTATATATCTTTATGTGGTACCCTTTATTGTTCTATGTCATCTCTCCTCCCTCCTGTGCCAAATCAGGCAGATAAGGCACAATATTATATCATCTATCATCTTGTTTGTAAATGCAAAACTTGTCTGATAATTTAACAGAGGGTTGCATCCACATTTTACATTGTTGATAAGTTAGCTGTCTACAGTCGTTCACATTAGCTGTAGAGATGAGGGCTAATGGCAGCACAGTTAACAGTTTCACAGAAACATATTTATTTAATCAGGCCATTTATCATGACCTTTTAGCTTGTAGCTTTAAGTAGCTACACTGGTAGCATGACTCTAGGGAGGCAAGTGTCAAATGGTCTACAAAGAATGACGTCCCATTAGCCTCACTTTGTGTTGAATTCTAATTAGTGAATGTTAACATTCTAAAAAGTTAAACTAGCGTGTTGAACAAGGTAAATATTATACTTGCTATACATAAGTATGCCAACATTGTAATTGCAGTTATGTTAGCATTAAGTTCAAAGTTGCTGTACCTTTTATCAAGAGGGTTATCCCCACTGATAGCTCTGTACATAGAATAACATCAAGCAAAATTTAGCTTTGTAGATATAACTGCAAGTACCAGTGACTTTGCTGCCACTTTGCAACCATTTTGTTGAAAAATATGTAGTGCCTTTAGTCCAGTGGGGGATATTGTTGCTGCCAGAAATGCTAGATATCTCCAAGAAGAAATTACGAGGCTGATGCAAACAGTTTTTTTTTTTCAATTCACTGCACATTTCTTAAGATTTTAACAATATGTAACGAATGCGGCATAATTCCAAACATATAGAGCCACTACTGTGAGTGTAGGCTCCCTTTTTAGACAGCTCCCTTTTTATTGCCTTGCTGGAAGAATATTTAGCAAATGGTTGTGTAATATTTATTCATTATTTGCACAGTAGCTGCACAGTAAATACTCCAACAGTGGTTCATAAGAAATGTCTAATGAAACATCTAAGCAAGTAGCCAAACCCGCTGATGGCCAATAGGCTTTAGAGTATTACACTGATTAGATATATTACACAGAGGTCATACAAAAGCTGATTTATGATTTATGGCCAAACAGAATCACTAAATTCAACATAATTTAAAAAATAATATATATATATATAAATTTAAAAGTGAGAAAGAAAAGAAATCCTATGAAGCGAAGAAATGGACATTGGCCAGAGAGAGGAGTAAAAACACATTCTTTGAAGAGGTAATAAAGAAGTGAAATAAAACTTACATGTCGTCAGCAGTCTCAGGTCTAAAAACAAACAAACGCACAGACACTTAGCATGCTGCCAACAACCATGCATTAGCTTCTGAGGGTGTGCTGGTTATTACAGATGGCTATAGCCCGTGGATTAGAAGTCTAATGGTACGAAAGTTAGTGTTGTCAGATTAGACACAACTAAGACTGGTGGCCAGACAGTGGGGGGTTAGTGGTGCAGTATTTGGGCCAGGAATGGGTTTAAAGATCTGAGCTCCTTTAGTGACAGCTTGCCAGTTTTAATCTGTAGGTTTCTCTCTGCAGACTTGGACCTCTGCACTGCAGGTTCCTCCACGGTTATACAGTGAATGAAGTGCTCAGAGGATCCTGATAAAAACAGGATCCTTCTGATAACAACATTCTTCCATCAGTTCATGCTACACATCTGCATTCCTGAAACATGAACACAACACATCTGTGTATACTGTACTGATGAACGTACTTAGTAAGCTGTCCCTTGTTTTTATTGTTGTCCACACCGTTGTAGGTGACTGCAGCAAGTTTCTTGCTGCGGTAGTTTTCATAGTGAACATTGTTTGTCACATCCTTCAGGTCCTGCATGTGGGTCCTGGAAAACCGAATGAAAAAACAAGAGTGGAGAGGGGAAAAAGCACATTTACTCTCATCTGAGTGACTTATTACTTTGTTCTGTGCTTGACTTTGAGATCGATACTTTTGCTCAAATATGTTTTAACGTTAGCATCACTTTTTTCTTTTCTTTTTTTCTTTTTTCTTTTCCATAGACATTCTTTAGAAAACTAGTCAAGTCTAAATTTATTTTCATTAAATCTGCACAAGCAAAGGTAAAGTAATCAACAACTCTTTGCCAGTACAACATCATTTATTCACTCAACATTTTTCAGCTATCATCATAGTTGTGTCCAAGGCTTTTTCCAGTTTCCTTATTTACATTCCAAAGATCTTCATGTTTAGACTAGTAGATCACCATATATACTAAGGATACATTACCATCATATTTTTAAAATTCTTTTTAAAAAATACCATAGTTATTCCTTGCGGATAAAAAAGATTTAAAGTGAAATAAAAATGACAATAAATACCTAAAATACAATATTAAAACCAACTTTACTTGTTTGTGAATACAATAAAAACAAACAAGGAAAAAAAAACCTGTAACATGAAATAATTATCTCTTGTTAGCTTCAATAAGATTTATTACACGTCTTTGCTCACCTGATGAGCATGTTTCGAAGGATTGTAAAATCACAGTGCTCTCCGTTTTCAACTGTAGGAAGAGACAAACAGAAGAGTTTAGATATAATCGTATGGTGTGATTATAATACTAACACATGAAAGATCCCTGTAGGGATTATAAATAGAATATAGAAAATTTACCTTTAACAATGCAGCTGAAACTTCTATCATATCAACATACCAAAGATAAAGTACAACTTATAGTAACTTGGTTTCAGTTTTTAAAGTTCTGGTCATGGGTTTTATCGGTAATGATGACAGTTTTTTCATCTAAGTGACTGCTGAGCTCTCTGAATGTGGTTAAAGAAAAAAAAGAGAGTTAACAGTGAGGTAGCAAAAATAAGCAGTCAAATGATCAGAAAAAACAAAGGAATATCTGGACCACTTTACTTGGCGACAACACTTAAAATAAGACACTAAGCACTAAGTACTGTAGGTCAAAACGGAACCAGGAAATCTCTCTGTAAACTGTGATGGATGTTTACAAAAGACAGTCTGAGTAATAATTTTCCATTCACCTTTGTTTTGTCCTCTAAATAAGTTTGACCGACCTGGGGGCTTGTCTACAACCTGTACGACCATCTCATCACTCATCTTTCTTGCCTCATTGGACTTCCTTTTAATGAAATTGCAACCCTTTGAGTTTGCATTAATTACTTTTGCGTAACAATGTTATCATAACAAATAAAACCAACAGCCAGAGCAACAAAAATAAGACCTGAGTGACGAAAATAATGACGAAAGTGAGAAGATAATTAAAATATAGAAATATACCAAAATATTAAACATGCAGAGCATGTCATTAAACATAAATTCTGAAAATATTATAAAGGCAAAAGAGACAAATACTTTAAGTGGTAATAAAATCCTACAAAGTGAGCAATTTTTTAAAATTAAAACATACATTTTGGAACATATGTGCCTGATTGCCCCAATTCCTGGTCAAAAAGTAGTATCTATTCAGTAGTGATATTAAGTATGTCAGCCTTGCAGCAAAAGTGACCACATGTGTAGTTTACTTTGCTTTGTAAATGTTAGGACAATATAACAGTGGAGCCCCAAAGCTGATAGAATGCACTGATAATATTACAAGCCACTATTATTTAACTTTTTTATTTATTTATGTAATCAGTTATATTTCAGAGTAGGCAGTTAACAGACCTTTCAGAAATATAACTGAATACATCAATTAATAATCCAGGTAGTTAAGTTAATAAAATAGAGTAAAAACAAATATAATGTTACTTATTTTCCCTTTATCCCCAAGGAGTTGGAAAAAAAGAAACACCCTTTTTACTTTTTTTACTTTTCCTGCAATCATTTAATAAAATCAATTAAGACTTTATCTGTTTCACTCTACTATATATCTTCTACTAGCATATTTCATTTTTTAACTCTGTTTGTTTTAGCACACATTTAATGAATTATTTTTCCCCTCATTTTCCTATGCAGAATTTTCTAACTTTCATGCCACTTTTCCAATGGTCCTTATGTTTAAGGATTTTAGGTATTAAACTACTTAAGGCTTAAAACTAATCTGATTTGTCTTAAAACTTTGTCAGGATTTTCATGGCCCTGCATACACAGTATAGCATTAAGAGTGTGGATGTTTGTACTACCAGGAGCCATCAGCAGGTGGCATCAGGTGCTCCTTTTTCTCTCAATCCTACTGTAAAACGCCCTAGTCCTCTGACATTTCTCTGGACTACTGTGGTTAGACTGACTTGCATAGCTTCTCAGAAACCTTGCCCTGTTTCTGTAACCCCCCCCCCCACCTTTTTCTCTCTATTTATGTAGACATAGATCCATAAACATTTTTGGTATTCCAAACTCACTCTCTAAGGACGTCAAACACTGGCAGTAAACCAGTTTATAGTAGCACTTCAAGTTATTCGCAAGGCTGGAATTTTCCCTTCAGCTCCTCTGATTCATTTGTTACAGTATAAACCTCAGCAACATTCACACTGTGGCAGTGTCCTCATCACTTCAAGCTGAGCATGTCGTCATGTTTCATATCTCATTTTTTTTTTATCTCATGACAGCAACTTCCTGTGTCTGGTCAAACAGGACTCTCTTATAATGTACTGAAGAGAAAAATGTCTAGGTTCCCATGGGTGGCTTGAGTATCATAGAGTATCATTTCTTTCATATTATCAGTATTGTTTTCTTGTGCTTTCTTCAAAATGGATTAATTTTTCCTCATTTTTTGGTGATGACAAGTAGTTTAACTGAGTACAAAAATGACTGAAGATTACATCAAGAGGTATTGTGTTTTATCAGACATTTTATCAGTTATTTAAGATTTAAAGTGAGAGATACACAAGTAGTAGTGTATCCAATAGTACACATAAATTTAGTGCAATCCTATAATTTTTTTGTGGTCAAACAGTTCTAAATTCAGTGCTTCTCAGTGAAACATATTGTGTGTTTCCAGGGGTTAAAGTGGGCTAAATCAGTCCAGGTATACCAGCACCTTCAATTAATACGTGAAGAAATTTGATTGGTAGTGCCATAAATAATAATGTCAAGTAGTGGTGTACTGGCCATTGGGCAACAGGGACAAATCCCAGTGGGCTGCTGCCCACTTTTACCAGCTCCCTCTGTGTGCCTGTCATTCGGGCTGCGCACGAGACCACGGAGGTACGTGCTCATCCAGGTTCACTGGCCAATCACATCAAAGTTAGTTTATATGCGTTACCATTCTAGACTAGACATTTCTACAAGCTTACATTCCAGACTTAATTCTAGACCACCATTCTAGACATTCTAGACCATCCCCCGCCTCACCCCCTACCCACCCACAGACTGTTCCCAGCAGAAGAGTCCAGGGCTGAATTTCTTTCCATTTTAGCCTGGCCTTCCTTCACCAGACCTCTGGGGTCCCCCCCTTCTGCCAAATCACACTTTAACCCCTGTGTGTATCATTAAGGACTCCCACAAGTGCATTTTCTTACTTATAAAACATTTGCAAAGCGGTTTTGTTTGAAAATTATAAAATCTTTACTGTTTACATTGAACAAGGAATGTCATATACACTGGCTTCAGAGAGTATTCAGACCCTTTCACTTTTTGCAGATTGTGTTGAAAATTTAATTTTAGATGGTTAAGAAGTACCATTTTTGCCCATCAAGCTAATCTTGATAACCTATAATGACAATTTTGTAAATTTATCATAAACTGCCCCCCCCCTCAGATGGCAAAGATAGCACTTTTACAATATCACGTTTCAGATTTTAGGCAAATGGTACATTTCTACTGATTACAATACAAGGGAGCACGGAGTTTGATGATTTAAATCATGAGCCAGCAAGTAATTCTTGCTGGGTTTAAATCTTCCACACACCAATGTCACAAGTACAAATTTTCCCAAAGCCTTTATCACAATTAATTTTGGACTGGTGCTTAGAGGCTGAATAACTTCCGAATTCAAAACAGACTACCTTCATGTGGGGATGACTGCCGACCGTGATTATACCAAACATCTCCATTTACTGTCAGTGTAAATGTGTAGTAGAATCTGCCCCTTCTGTAATGGCTCCAGTGCTTGAGAGAGCATGAAATTGCTACTGGTTTGGTTTTAGACATGTCTGATTTCTGTTTTAAAACACATTGGGCAATTTGATGTATGATCTCGTTGTCTACTGTTTTTCCTAAAATTAATTTGCAGTGATGGTTTTTCCTTTTTTGAAAATAGATGTAGGCATGCTCAACTTTTGTTCATTTTCCCTCAAATATAGATTAGATAAGACATATGTACATTATAAGATTTTATTTTACAATTAACTACTATGAAATAATTATCGGCCAATCTTAGATTTTTTTTTCTTCAGTTTTTTAAAATAAGTATACCCTTTCTACAGTTGTCTTGGTCATACTTTGTATTTCATTCATATTTATCATCTATGGGTTTTTTTTAATTCATATGTAAGCTTAAACAAATGCTTAATACATGAAATTTTTTATTTTATGCAATCACCTATTTATACTTTTGGTCAGAGTTTGAGCTCAATAAAACTATGCAGAAAATAAACAAAGAAAAATAGAGCAAACAATAATTATCTATTAATAATTAATGATTCATAATTAACTCCTGATTATTAATAATTATAAAGCTGAGTGCTCTGTACAGAGATGCAGTTTCTTTCTAGTCGACTACCCCTTCTTTAATAAATTGCTGGTTGTGATTACTCAATAACAAAGTCATACAGTGTCTATGTATGTTTGTGTTAGGCTAAATGGTATGAGAGCAGAACAAGAGCATGTGGGTTGTGTTACTGCTTTGCAAACCATCCTCACATATTGCCTGCTCAATAATCCGATAAAACTGCAGATATTGGTGTGTTTGTGTGAGTTAGTGACAGAGATTCTACTTAGTTGAAATGAATTTACAGGCCCAGATCAGTTGACCTTCGATCTCTCACCTTCAGCAACGCCCCATGGGTACTGCCTTCCACGCACTCGTTTTCCATTGACCTCGACTGTGGTGTTACTACCAACTACAGCCAAGGGTAAACGATCCTGCAGGGAGAAGGGAGGGGACACAACTGTTGCATAGCTTGTGCATAATGGCTAAAAATACACTGTAAGCTGTGGCTGTGTGCTGACATAAATCAAAACACACTGCAGACATGAACTTCTAGAGATATTGAGTTTGAGTGAGGTACCAAACTGGATCGATATTTGTCTAACAACAATCAAGGGAAACTAATTATACTCTTTTATTTAAAGTTTAATGGAAGAACATACCTTGATTTTCCTGATCATCTTCATTTCCTCCTCGTCATCTGTCTCTGGGAACTCGTAGATTTTTATTTTGTGCTCCTGGATTTCTTTCATAATCTGCACACAGCAGAGAGGAAACAGGGAGAAGCAGGGAATCATCAAGGGAGGTAATGTAGTGGAGTGAGCTGTTTGTGGAACAAACAGGTCCATTAACATCAATAGTCACACTAGAGGTTAGTTAACACACACAGTAGGAGCAGCCTAGGTGTGTATCCAAACGCACGCACACACAAACACAAACACAACAGGATGTCATGAACAAAGACAGTATAGCACACTGTATTCACCCAGTATCTGTGCATCAATACGGTGTTCTCTCCTTACACCGGTTCCTGAAGTACAACATTGTAGCGAGGCAAACAGCATAACAACTCAAAACTAAATAGAAGTCTTAAAATTTTTTTCATTAAAAAAGTCATTATTCATTTATTTATTTTCTAAATAATGATAATAATAATAATAATAATAATAATAATAATAATAATAACAATAATAATAATAAGTAATACTCACAAAAACAAAACGGTGGATATCTTTTTAACTTAAACTAAATCACCCAATCATCTGGTATGCATCAACTTTTAGTTATGTCTAAATGCAAGCAGCTTTATATGCACTATATACATTTTTTGTCTATATGAAAAAAATGTTTATGATGAGAAAAATCTAATGATAAAATATTAGATTCAAAAATAAGTTAAGCAGACTAAGGCAGCATTCAAACAGATATTAGCTCTGTTTGAAAAAACAAAGCTCACTCATCATCAAATGGAGACTTATCTGGCAAAAAAGACGAGCCGGTCAAAATGCAGTACATCCTCATCCAATAATGTACTGCGTTGGCCAGTCAAATAAATGTAAGACAACATTCCTGGTAGATTGCTTTGTATAAGGGAGGCTGTATTTTAACCGTTAATCCCAGGATAGTGAAGACAATTTTTGCCATGATAACTTTTTAGAGTTCTAAACTCCTTCCTCATAGAATTATACAACACTGGGCAGTGTTTTGATGTCTTATAGTCTTTCAAACTCACAATGAATGGAAGTATACCACCAGAAATTCATGTTTTATACTTTGATAACAGTACAACAAAAATGTTTTTGAAGGGTTCCCATTCAGCTTGCAACATTTCCTTAATGGATAAGGCCAGTTATTTTCTATATTTTGCCTCATGGTCAATAAAACCAATGAAAAAAGTAAAATAGCAATTAATTTATTTTACCTACAAGCATTTCCAATGGGAGTGTTTACCAGGCAGGTAAACCTGAATTAGCTCTGTGCCATAGATATCTATTGTTTTTCAAAAAGTATTATCAGTGGATAAGACTGGACAACATTTTTCTTCATTATGAAAAATATGGGCACTGTAGTTTATATAGAAAGAGCTCCATGGATTAGTAACAGCAATCGCTCACTCAGTCTCTGGAAAGTAGCTCCCCTAAGGAGGAGGCCACTGCACATTTAGCAACACAGTTTTGCTAACAATGCTTCACTAGCTTGTTTTGCTACATATAATAATGTCCTGACTTTTATTCCAGTCCTTTGAGAAATTTACAACACAGCAAGTCTGAGTATATATAGTAGTGTTCAAAATAATAGCAGTCCAATCGGACTAACCAGATTAATCACTGTTATTAGTATATTTTTTATTGCTACATGGCAAACGAGTTACCAGTAGGTGCAGTAGATTCTCAGAAAACCAACAAGACCCAGCATTCATGATATGCACGCTCTTAAGGCTGTGCAATTGGGCCATTAATTGAAAGGGGTGTGTTCAAAAAAATAGCAGTACGGCATTCAATCAGTGAGGTCATCAATTTTGTGAAAAAACAGGTGTGAATCAGATGGCCCCTATTTAAGGATGAAGCCAGCACTTGTTGAACATGCATTTCTCTTTGAAAGCCTGAGGAAAATGGACCGTTCAAGACATTGTTCAGAAGAACAGTGGACTTTAAAGTTGATTGGAGAAGGGAAAACTTATAAAGAGGTGCAAAAAATTATAGGCTGTTCAGCTAAAATGATCCCCAATGCCTTAAAATGGAGAGCAAAACCAGAGACACGTGGCAGAAACGGAAGACAACTATCAAAATGGATCAAAGAATAACCAGAATGGCAAAGGCTCAGCCAATGATCAGCTCCAGGGTGATCAAAGACAGTCTGGAGTTACCTGTAAGTACTGTGACAGTTAGAAGACGTCTGTGTGAAGCTAATCTATTTACAAGAATCCCCTGCAAAGTCTCTGTTAAAAAAAAAGGCATGTGCAGAAGAGGTTACAACTTGCCAAAGAACACATCAACTGGCCTAAAGAGAAATGGAGGAACATTTTGTGGACTGATGAGAGTAAAATTGTTCTTTTTGGGTCCAAGGGCCACAAACAGTTTGTGAGACGACCCCCAAGCTCTGAATTCAAGCCACAGTACACAGTGAGGACAGTGAAGCATGGTGGTGCAAGCATCATGATATGGGCATGTTTCTCCTACTATGGTGTTGGGCCTATTTATCGCATACCAAGGAGCATGGATCAGTTTGCATATGTCACAATACTTGAAGAGGTCATGTTGCCTTATGCTGAAGAGGACATGCCCTTGAAATGGGTGTTTCACAAGACAATGACCCCAAACACACTAGTAAACGAGCAAAATCTTGGTTCCACACCAACAAAATTAATGTTATGGAGTGGCCAGCCCAATCCCCGAACCTTAATCCAATCGAGAACTTGTGGGGTGACATCAATTATGCTGTTTCTGAAGCAAAACCAAGAAATGTAAATGAATTGTGGAATGTTGTTAAAGAATCTTGGAGTGGAATAACAGCTGAAAGGTGCCACAAGTTGGTTGACTCCATGCCACACAGATGTGAAGCAGTTATAAAAAACTGTGGTCATACAACTAAATATTAGTTTAGTGATTCACAGGATTGCTAAATCCTGGAAACAAAAAAGTTTTTACAAAATTGTTTTGAGTTTGTAAAGTCAACGGCAAACACTGCTATTTTTTTTTAAACACACCCCTTTCAACTAATGGCCCAATTGCACAGCCTTAAGAGCGTGCATATCATGAATGCTGGGTCTTGTTGGTTTTCTGAGAATCTACTGCACCTACTGGTAACTCATTTGCCATGTAGCAATAAAAAATATACTAATAACAGTGATTAATCTGGTTAGTCACATTGGACTGCTATTATTTTGAACACTACTGCATATCTGATGCACAAGAGGAAATTGTCTGATGTGATGGATTCATACAGCCATGGGAGTCAGAGTATTCAGAAGAGGAAATTAAACAGAGACGTGCTGAAAGGGAGGGACTGAGGGCAACAGCCGACAGAACATTACCACATCAACTGATGGTGAGGCACCGACACTGACTAAGGACCCCAAACAGAGCTCTGCAATGCCATCCGAGGCAGAATGGAGTGCAATGAATGGGGCATTTTGGAGCCTGTATTGCAGGAGATCACACTGGTCTATCCCATCTTGGAACTTTCATTTTTCATGTTATGTTAGGGTGGAAAAAATTAACAGACAGTGTAGAAAAGAATCCAAAGAGAATCATTTGGTCTGGATATTTCCACAACAAGGTACAGAGCACTTCATTTTCTAATACTAACTTCGCACAAGTTGAAAAGAAACAACGCTGAATGTTTAAAATACGAGTTATGTTCCTGTGCATGTACAGTGATTAGGGTTAGGGTTAGGGTCAGCGGTCAGTGATTGCTGTTATTAGCATAAGGAGCTGATTCTAAATAATGCACAGTGCCCATATTTTTCATAATGAAGAAACATATCACCCATTTTAACCTTATGGCTCACTGATGTGTTTTTAATAGTTTTTGGATAACAATGGTAATTAAATAAGATAATCAAGTATTGGGCACAAACGATACTTGCTGGTAGATGCGCTCATGTTTGTTTTGGCCTTTCTTTGCTGATAGTAAGACAAATATAGTAACATACTGGCCTCATCCTTATCCCTGGCCTTAACAAAATGTTTCAAGACCTCTTAATGCCAGAAATTTAGGACTCCCTTATAACAAAGAAACACAACTTTCAATTGAAGCTCATTTTTAATCAAGGAAAACAATACCCAACTATCCATTAAAGTAGGCTACCGCTAGAAATGGAGCATAAGGAACATGAAACACATCTCTATTTAGCAAAGCTGAAAGGATCCCAATTGTTTTTTACAGATGATATGCAATTAAAGGAAACCTGTCATTGAACTATCTAGGCACATAAACGAACAATAAAAAACACGTTTATGTTTTTGATCATCAGTTCTATCAAAGAATAACACTGAACAAACCAAGTTGTTAAGCAGAAAAATATACATTTCAGTCAGAAATAACACACACCTGTTTCTTGAACTGTTGACACTCCTCAGGGGTCATTGTGTCAGCTTTGGCGATGAGCGGGATAATGTTTACTTTTTCATGTAACCGTTTCATGAATTCAATATCCAGGGGCTTCAGTCTGGGAAAAAATAGAGAAGGAACAATTTAAAGGTTACAGTGTTGGTGAATGGCTCTGTTTTAATAAGCCATTTACAAATATGAATTCAAAGAGCTGGACTAGCATAAATTGCTATTCACTGTGATTGACAGCTGGCTTAACAGCACTGCAGCCCTTGCTGTGCTCAACACTCAAAAACACCCAGCTACACTACAAAGGAAAGTTTAGAAACAATGCGGTGCAAGCGACAGCATGGCAAAATTCAACTGTGATCATCCTAACTTTAAGGGAAACAAACACAGATTTGCTTACTATCACACTCCTTTACACAAAAGGAACTTCAAAAAAAAAGAAAAAAATTAACATTAAACAAAATGAAGGAAAAGCTGATCATTGCAATCTCTGGCTTCCCTGTCCTCTATCACGTGTCGTTAATATAATGTAGCCATTAGGAGGACTAGTATTCCAAACAACACTAATATCAAGGAGTTTGGCAAAAAAAAACAAAACCATTTTACAAAAATCCTCTTGTAAAAAGCACGATTGAGAGAAATCTTCATTAAAGCCAGGCACCATTAAAGTGCCAAGGTAATAAATCCAAAATGACTGGGGTGAATTGTTTTTCCTCTACCCCCATTATCTGGGCACTTTAATGCTGTCTAGCTTGAATTGAGAGTTTTTTTTTGTTATATAGTTTATGTTTAGTGAGGTTTGGTATTTTGTAGCAAACACCTCATTGGTATGAGCGTGGAATCCTAACCTACTGTCATATGTCATATACAGTATTTATTTATAAAATATACACTATTCTGATGTTACCCTTACACATACAAACACACACAGTAACAACTCCAGAGCAGATGTTGAAAATGAATGGAAACATATGGTGCCTTCATTTGCCAAGAGAGCCAAGGAGGCTGCGGTCAGTACTCCAATACTGGGTCACTGCGGGCCAACAAGCTCAACAGCAGCCGACTGAAAAACCACCTTTGTTGTAGGCAGAACATTGTGGCACAGTGTGTGAACACAACCAAACCAACTGTGTGCGTGTTTGGCTGTGACCAGAGCCAAGACACAGTAGTCTCCAGGTCAGTAAGCTCAGGACATACTACACTAATGTTATTCCTGCTTGGTAGAGTGGTAGGAGGCCACAGACAGAGAAAGCTCGGTTTAGACTAGCTAACTGGCCTCCCAAGAAAGAGTCATCAGGGGAGCAACACTGAAACACAACAGCTGAAATTTCTGACTCTTTTGCTTATTTCCCATGTGACTCAATGTCCACAATGAAGTGAGGGAGAAAACCTCTTCAAAGACGGTCTGGAGTAGTAGTCATCTAAAATTGCTGGCTGGTCTTTGGTGTGGCTGATATTTGATCCCCCCTTTATCACATAGTGACTAAGCCGCAGTCTTGTTAACGCCCCTAAGCACTGTGTACGGAAGCTAGGTGAAATACTCATCTATCCATCAGGAGAAGCAGTGATCTGTTTTATTTCACTGTCATCAGACTGTTGAAGATCATACATCTAAGTTTGGCCATTTCCTCTTGACTTTTTCACTGACTCATTTTTCCTGAAATCAGCTGTGCTTTTTGTATTTCATGTATATGAGGGAGTACAACGGAAATTAGTGAGAACCATGGCTTAAGGAGGGGGTAGAGCTATCACTGCCTCCAATATCAAATATCACAAGGAAAAATAAAAAGCTTCTTAGTGAGAAATTTAGGCCTGTTTCTGATTTCATTATGAATTCATTTTCATGGTGTTAAAATACTCCTTCGGGAGGGTTTTTATGAGATTAGTCTGCTTGTCTGAATGAGATCTCAAAAAGGTGCATTCCAGCCAGTCGCTGAGAATCGTTTATGTGATATTAAATCTATCACAATGTTTATACAACACAACACATGAAAACAGTCCATGAGACGTGATAAATAAAAAATACCCTGCACATGTCAAGATCGGGCATGTTATTGCATTGCTGACAGCAGATAGAGCCAGGCGCACTAAATATGGCATATACATTTTAATATCACCAGTGGTAAGACATTACTTTTGAATGGAATTGTACAAATTTCTTTAATCATTTATTGCATCATTATACATGAATGTCAATCATTTGTCAGATTTGTCACTGAAATATTATCTTGAAGCTTTTTGCAATTTACTTGATTTGCTGAAGATGTTATTTGGATGCAAAAGTTTAGAGAGAACGCAAACATGCTAGAGACAGCTGAGACAAGCAGAAAAGCTGAAACCTCTGATTGTAACAACCACTGCACGCAGTGCTCACTTTGTCTGTTAGTGTATCTCCATGACACATGCAGCGCAAGCACAGCACAAGTGGGAGGAGACAAACAAACAGGTAGGATGTTCATTCAGATGAAGCGGTGCAAAGCAAGTTATTAGTGTTTTGCTTTGGCTCTCCCCTCACATACAGAGAGAGTAATGATGGGGAAGTTTTATTTTATTATTTTATGAGGCTGGAGCTGGGTTAGGGGAGAGAAAAGTAGGATGTGGGCTACCACTACATTTATGAGATGCTGTCAAAAAAGTGAGCTTCAGAGAAAGATCAAAGATAAATGGCAATCACATTTGGTTTATGTATCCGTCAGTGTGTTTTTGTGAACAAACGGCCTGCTAATGGCACCCTGCAACTGAATGAATGGCACTTGAGTGGGCATGTTGACTGTGGAAACTAGATAAACCTTGTCAGGCAACTGGAGAAAGGGAGGAGACTCTCAGTGGATGGAAACTGGCTGGCAGCCACAGGGCCCTCAGCAAGGGACCACATTTATGGGTGGCTAGGACTTATAATACTGAAAGGTAATGAACATCCTGAATTTTTTTATTTATCTATTTATTTATTTTTTAGTTTTGGTAAATTTGGGCATTTCTCAATCCCATTTGCAGTTACCTACTGTGCTGCTCCTCATGGAATTTTCATAGGTCCTTGGATAAATGATTGATAAATTTTTGTCTTTCATTTCATTGTCTTTCATATTGTCTTTCATTGCCAATGACTCTTTACCACCAAAAACAAATAACCAGGGTGATTTTGAAGACTTTTATGGACTACCTTTATCATCATAGACTAGATTCACAGTAATCTTTTGCTACTGAACAAACCAAAGTCAGATTGTTATTATTGGCAATCAAAAAGAACCATTTATCACAATATCAAAAAACCTTGAAAAGTTGGCTGAGTATGCTAAACACACTGCCAAACATTTTGGTGTCATTTTTGATTTAGGTCTCAGCTTTGAGAAACAAATCAAGCTGTCAGTTCTAAATTCCTGTAACTGCAAACAACATACAGAAATATTTAGAGCTTGTTTCTTTGGCATTTGAACCAGCAGACCTCTGCATGCCCCAGTATTTGCATTCTATATGTGCATTACCTTTTCTTACACAGCCTTGAAAGCTGTACAATACTTTGATCCTCTTTTATTTTTAAATGTTCTTAATAAGTACAGGGACTTGACCTGACTCTGTAGGCTAGTAATGATGAGTTTTATGTAGGCAAGAGAATAATTTACAGAAATCTGATGGTGTATTAATGTCAGGATCTTTATCTACTGACCGACTACACCAGTCGACCAACAGAGTATTTACTAGCTACTATCTTTTAGTTACAAGCAAGTTTCGACTTTTTCAATTGTGAAATTTTGCTGCTTTTTTTTGTCTTACATGATACTAAACCGAAAATCTTTGCGTTTTGAACAATTGTTAAAGAAAAAAGCATTCTGAAGATGAACTTTTGTCATGGCCCTCGCCTTGCCTCTAGTTTGTTTCTTATGTTCTAGTATTTCCCTTTCCTATGGGCCTCCTTTTTTTCTCTGTCTGTCTGCCTGTCTGTATATCGCCATTTGTGTGTGTGTGCTTTCATGGATGCGTGTGTGTGCATGTGTATGTGTGGTCTTCTCCCAGCCCCCATGGGTGCTGATCAGCCTGCACACCTGTAAACTATCTACTCATCAACTCAGCAGTATATCAAACCCGATTCTTCATGCATTCATTGCCAGATCCTTTTAGTCAATGTGGTAGATCATGTTCTCAGACCACTTAGAACTGTACATTCTAAGTTTTGATTTGTGTCCTTTTGATCACTGAACTAATCTTTCTCTCCAAGAGCTACAGGATCATTGCATGCCTGCCCTTTTCCTGCTCATCTCCCCGCTTGAGCCATGCTCACAATCCCGCCTTCATCCCTACTATTCCCTGCTGCACCAGCCACCAGCTTCCCTCAGCCCTCTGCTTTTGCCTGACCTAATCTTCACCTCCATCCACCTTCACCCCGTGGGAGCAGACAATAAACTTTTCCTTATTCATTCTAACTCTGAGTCTATGTCCTGCCTTTTGGTCCCCCTGTTGATTATAGAACATTGAGTCCTCAGATATCGTGGTGAGCATATTTTACAAGAACATTTTATAGAGTAAACCACTGAATAATAAATCAAAAAAATATTCAGCATTTCTTTTTTCTAAACCAACCACTTATAAGGCTTCCACTCTAAGTCAGTTGTATTTCATACAATGCCATGAACATGTGAAAGCCACAAAACATTGTTATAATTTATCAAAAAGTGTTAGCTTTGTAAAATTCCTTAGCTGAAATATCCCTTAAGAATTTCATGAATTTCAAGAACACAATGGTAAGTAGGCTCCCCATAATACCTACCCATGTCCAGATGGGGCTATGAAGTACAGGCAGCAGTGCACTCGGTTGTCTGGCATCTGTCGTCTGTTGACCCGTGACTCTGCATTGAGGTAATCTTCAAATTTACTGTCGATGTAATCAATGACTGGCTGCCAGCTGAGAACCACACATGATTCACATCAACTTTCAGGTACAGTGTTACAGTAACAGTTTACTGTAATTTACATTAACTAGTGACAGATGGTGTAGCTCACCAGTTACTGTTGTCAACAGCATCACCAAAGCCAGGTGTGTCAACGATGGTTAGCAGAAGCTGCACTCCTCCTTCCTTTACCAGAACCTTTGACTGTTCCACCTGAAAAGACCACGGATGTTGACAAAACCAAACCTCTGTAAACCTATGAAAAACCCAAAAGTGTAAATGCCAATGTAAAAACTTTTAGCTATTGAAATTCTCTGGAATGCCTAGTTAAAATTTAAGCACAAATATATATCAACAGTGAGGTTAAATAGAGATTAAAAGAAAGGACAACTTTTGTGAACATCTGAATATCAATTCAAAGCAGTAAATTGTGTGAAACTCAAAAATCTTTTGCAGGAAAGCATACACATTACAGTTATATGTAAGATATTTGGCCCTGGCCTCTGCTATAAAAGCTGAGACAAAACTGGTCTGTGTGCATGTGTGACTTCAGTCACTCATTGAGTCTGGGACACCAAAGTTGTAGCGTGGGGAATCATTCCCAAGAAGACAATGTTCAGTTTTTAAGTAGAAACTATGGAAAGGACATGCTTTTGATGATTTACGATTAACATGATCAATAATTAATATTAATTAATATTAAACAGTTTGAATGGGCTCAAGGTATCAACATGAAAGGCATGGCATATCAAAAGCCCTTCCTAAGGAAGCAGCTTTGTGTAGTGCACAAAACTGCTTAAGGCCATATCAGAAAGCCAGAATTTTGGGGCTTTGATCAACATGAGGTTTAGGCGGGACCCGTGATCAGCAGATGAACTTTGATTTAATCAACAGATCTGAACCAGATGTTGTCTGCCATTCTCTCATATCAGAGACTCTGAGACTTCATAGACTGGGTGAAGTGCAAACAGCTCCATGTCCACACAACAGCTACCAGACAAACACAGATATTACGACACAACAAAAATACATACGCAATGTATAGCCTTTGATTTTTGGCCAAAGTTGGGTTTTTTTGTTTGTTTTTTTTGGAGCAGATGACTTAAGGTAGAAATTCTGAGTGGTGTCATTGTTAGTGTGGTTGTATGTTGTTGGTTGGTTGGTCATGTTTCAAAGAAAAATTCTACATCTACAATTCTATGAGCAACAAGATAAACTCCATCTGCTAAAGTAAGATAATGTCCTAAGTTCAAAAGCTTCACAATGGCTGAGTTAACAGAGTGGAATGATTGCTCTATCAACTCCATTGAAAGCATCCTGTCTGGATTTTGAATTGACAATATATATTCCAAATTCTTTTGCATTATAGAACATATTGTGCAGACATTAGACCAAACATGTCTAATGTCCAATTTTTAAATGTACTAAAAAAACATTTATTATCCAATCTTTTGCACTGTACTCTGAATACAGTTTTAACATTGCCAGTTCTATTCAGTGGCCTGAATAGCCTGTCAAAAACAACTGCGAATTGTGGGGTTCAGGAATCATGCCCTTAAAGTTGAACTAGGAAAGTGTCTCCTGCTGGTTGGCCTTGTATTTCCCCATGTAGAGATGAGTAAAATCTGTCTCAACTCTCCCCAGATACTGAATTTGTGAGATTTTTGCATCAGTGTGATGAAGGTCAGACATTAAAGTGTCTCTATTATAAGTGGTTTTCAATTGAATTTCCAGTAAATTTACAAGGCTACATCACACTATCACTAAGACAATGTAAAATTATAGAAAAAAAAACCTGTATGTATGTATGTACATATATGTGTGTGTGTGTATATATATATATATGTGTGTACACTATATATATGGTAGGTTTCCAATCCCCACAGTGCCTGCAGGCGTAGTATATATTTAGCTAGGTGAACATGCTATATAACTGAAGTGTTCCTCTGCTCCATCCAGACAACACCTTGTCAGACAGTACCTTGTCTGGAAGGGGTACTGGCTGATTAAATGTTTCCAGTCCTTTAATAGTTGTTTCAGCTTTTGACCTGCAAAATCTATCACACAGTGCTGCAACAAGAAATTCCTGGACAAAGCTTTTGTGGCAAACATTAACCCCAGTGACTCCCACCCACCACTTACTGCTGTCGATCATGTACTGTAATCCACCACAGGCCGATTGTCTTAAACTAACATGGAGGGCTGCTATTGGGAGGCTAGGCTGACTAGATAGACACAAATAAATGATTATTATACTATGTGAACGAGAACAATCAGCATATTAAATCTGACAGACCTTTTAAAATGCTATTTGAAATGAAATATATGGTACATCTAATTTTTACCAACAAACTAATTTAAAATGAAAGCCACTGCAGAGTCTTTGGAAGATACTGGATCTGTGTGACTAGTCAGTAAAAGAACATAATGCCAGAAAGAAGCTGCAATTTTTTAAAAATTGCTTCATAACTATGTAACTGTGAAAGAGGTTTGCTTATGGTACCAGCAATACAGATCTTGGGAGACAATAGATAAGAATATGTCAAACATATTTATTAATGAAGTGTGTGAAATGCTCTGTGCCTGAGATAGTCAAAGATCGTACTAAACAGCAAAGTTTTAGTAAGAAGTGTAGGACTGCTGAGTAGACAACACTGAAGAATCCTGCAGTGCCTCTCTTCTTCTACTGCATAACAGGATGAGTCATGTCACAGACATGCTTATTAACCAGACAGCAGCACACAGACAGTGAGCTCATGGGAAAAGGAACAACAACACTGCCTACATCATGTCACAAAAGGACAACATTATAAACCATCAGTACTACTGTCACCAACAGTGTTTGCAAATTTGAACATACATGATAAAGGCAAACAAACTACTCATAATTGAGTCAGAGTAATCCACTGTAAATCCAAATTGTGAATTTCTGTTCATTATCACATTCAGACCATGTTGATTGGGATTAAGGGGCTATAATTGTGCCAAGAAAACTCCCCCCACACTATTACATCACCACCGTAACCCTGGACTGTTGACACAAGGCAGTTTGGTTCCATGGATTCACACAGTTGATGCCATATTCTGACTCTGCTATCTGTGTCCCTAAGCAGAAATCCAGGTTCATAAGACCAGGCTACATTTTCCAGTCTCCAACTGTCCAGTGTTGGTGAGCCTGTACTAACTTCAACCTCAGATTTCTGTTCTTGGCTGACAGGAGTGGAACCCAACATTGTTCTCTGCTGGTGTAGCTTATCCACCTCAAGGTTGGATATGTTGTAAATTCTGAGATGGTTTTCTGCTCACCACAGTGAGTTACTGTGGGTTGTCAGCTGCAACCAGTCTGGCTTTTCTCCTCTGGCATCTCTCATCAACAAGGCATTTCTATTCAAAAAGCTGGTGCTCACTCAGTGTTTTTTGTTGTTGTTTTTCACACTTTTGTTCTTATCTTAATTCTAAAATTCCTCTAAAGCAGGAGCAGGTGAAAGATGAAAGTTGAAAAATGAAATTCATGTTCTTGCATCGGCAATAAAAAGACTAAGTTCAGTGCACATGGGAGTTTGCTGGCTAATCATCAAGTCTGAGCCTTATTAACCTGGAACAACAGAGACATCTGCCCTGGCCTATCACTTCCAACACTTAACACCCACTTTGTCAGCCTGTCTGGTCATCTTTCCCCCTTTTCTGTCATAATGAACAGCATTCCTCTGTGACTAGACAAAGGTGGCCACAATTATTAGTAGTGTAATTAAGTTGTGGCACCTGGAAAGAGGAAAAACAAGAGCGCTCTCCATAATTTATCATTTGGGTCCTTGCAAGGATAAACAAAAACACATAATCGCATACAGTACATTTATTTTCAAACATTAATTTCAGCATACAAAGAATACATTTTCCCCTGGGATTGAAAACCTTGAGAAATCTTTAAACATTATTTATGAGAGCCAACAGACAATCTAAATCTTTTTTAAACTTTTAAGAAGAGCTGAGGAGGTGTAATGGGCAGGTTAACAAACTGGAAGGAGCAGTAGGGCAAGGGCAGACAGAGTCCCTCAGTGTGTTGCCAGGGATTAGAGGAGATTTAGAGCAAAGTAGTAGATCACAAAGAACAGGTGAAGGGAAGATGCTCAGCTTGCAGCTTATCTATTGTACATTAAACAAAAAACTTTTAATTCCCTACTAAAGGCAGAAGACAGAAGAAGAAGCCTGTTGGAGATCATTCATATTAGCAGTATTGCCTTTCACTCTTCAAAAAGAGGTTTAAGTAAAACTATGCAGCTGTAAGCTCTACTTGAGAAAAATTGCCAAACCAATATGCTCTGCACTGCCACGGAAAACAGCAAGGACTGAAGACTCACAGCGTTTTGAGTGAGTAATTCCAACCAATTAGAGATGGCCAGAGTCTGGAATGGGACCTCGCAGCTGTCAATACACCAACATGCATCTAGTCAGTTGGTATTAGCTGCCATGGCTGACTCACAGGCTAGAGAGCTCCCAATTCCTGCATTAGCTGAAACAGTTGTAGGTGAAGGGCTAGGTGAAGCAATACAGAACAAGAAGATAGCAGGGTAGGAGGAGTGGAGTAGCTTGCTTTCAAGTCTCATGTTAGAGCTAACTTGAGTTCCAAAACTTGCTAACTGTGGCAGCCGTGAGGCAGCAGTGCATTGAATAAAAAAAACATCAGAATGGGGGATACATTTGATGTCCATGACTTTGACCATGTGTGATTGTTGGCAGGAAAAAGGAAAAGCATAGAAATGCCTTGTTGATGAGAAAGGTCAGAGATGAATAGCCAGCTGGTTGGAGCTGACAGAAAGCCTCCAGTAACTCAGTTAACCACTTTTTACAACTATGGTGAGCCTAAAAACATCTCAGAATGCTGAACATGTCCAACCTTGAAATGGTTGAGCTACACCAGCAGAAAACCATGTTGGGTTCCAATTCTGCCAACCAAGAACAGAAATCTGAGGTTTAAATGGGCAAAGGCTCACCAAAAGTGGATACATGAAGACCGGAAACACATAGTCTGGTCTGATGGATCTGGATTTCTGCTGAGAGATGAAGTCCAAATTTGGTGTCAACAGCATGGATACCAGGACCCAGTTTGCCCTGTGCCAACAGTCCAGGCTGGTGGTGGTGGTGCAATGGCATGGGGATTATTTTCTTGCCACACTTTGGGCTCCTTAATTCCAATCAGTCATGGTTTGAATGCTACAGCCTGTCTGATTGTTGTCTCTGACCATGTGCCTCCAATTATGGTCACAGTTTACCATCTTCTAATGGCTACTTTTAGCATGATGATGCACAACATTGGAATGGGAACATTGCATGGCAGCATGAATGTGCATCTGACAAACCTGCAGAAATCATGTCAACATGGACCAAAATCTCAAAGGAATGTTTCGAAGATCTCAAATGCATTGAAAATCAAAAAATTAACAGATTCATAGACATTGTGCTTAGATTTCAATTGAAAATGGTTCTGGGTTTTTTTTCCTCATTAGACCAGAGAATCTTCCTCTCCATACTGTCAAAGTCCCTAAAATGATTTTTCACAAACTCCTTGCGGGCTGTCATATGCATTTTACTTAAAGGGGCTTCTGCAGACAGCAAAATTAAGTGTGCTAAAGATGACAGGTTCTGAATACATTCTGAAGCCACTGTATACGTATAAAACTTGCCTATGTTGACATGCGCTGACATGTTGACATGTTTGCATATTTACATCCCAAAATTTCTGGGTGTGTAAATGGTTAGTTGAGTAGTTAATTTCTTTTTCTCTCTCTAGCATGTTCCTTTCCTCTGAGAGAGATTTGAGACCATCAAATGTGTTGGATCTTTAAATTATAGTTTTTATCCAAATTTGCAGATCATTTTGCCATTAAAAAAAAAAAAATCAGGAGTACCTAAATTCTTTTTTTTTGGTTGTAAATTTTACTTTCTTAAATAGTCAGCTATTTAAAAAGTATTTAACATAGGGAAGTGTGACAGTTTTAGGACAATAATCTAATTACATTTCTTGAATCAAAGTTATTACACAATTTGCCCTAGGCAAACAAGCTCTCCCTTTGTCAAAGCAGATGAACTGGTTTCACTGGGTGGCAACAGCAAGGGGGAGCGGCCTCACAAAACAAGAAATCACACAGCAACTATTCAGTTGACAGTTGTAACGCTGAGAGAAAAAAAAGATCATGGCACACCTGTGCTGTAGCAGCCTGAGGCCTGGACACTTTAATTGGCCAGTGTCAGGGTGGATCATGTTTCAATTGACAGATAAATCTTTGGCTCTTTATATTAAAGAATAGTAAATCAGTCAAAGCAACAGAGACTGTAAATCGACAAAGAAAAGTACCAATTTTTCAATAGATGTAATTACCACAGTGGTGAACTTGAATAGAAGAAAGAAAAAAAAAATTACCTGTACAGTTTTTTTTATTCTATGCGAGGGACCTGGGTATTCAGTGGAGTACAGGTCTGTCAGAAAGAGTGAGTTGATCAGTGTCGACTTCCCCAGCCCAGATTCCCCTGAAAGTCAAAGACAGCGAGAATGAGTGTGTGGGAATGAACTCGAGAGATGAATTTCATGCTATACTTGTTTTTAATCCTCTTTTTCATGCCAGACTGACGTGTAACCTGACACAGTGTCCAGATGTTTATCCAGTCTTTTTCTGTTTGATGTTCTTGACATATTTGAAATTAAAAAGTTTTCAGTACAGGATAAGGGTCCCTGTAACTGTTTTTTTTTTTTGTTTGTTTTTAAAGGGGAAGCTTTAACATGAGAAAAATGAAGAAACAGGGTGGTAGTTCTGTCTCCCAGATTCTTTTCTTGTCTGCATGTAAGGAATCTAATCAGAGAATCATTTGGAGAGAGAGGAAGGAAGATTGTAAACAACAACAATCATCATGAAGTCTCACTATAACAAGGGAGAGAAAACGGCACAGAATCCGTTCTTATTCTTCTTATGCTGCACCAGTCTTGTTTATAACAGACTTTGACGGTTTGAGATACAGTGCATTTGGGGTTGAAGATTCATTACATCCTCTGCTCAAGGACCATTTAATGCCTTGAAGGTCAAGTTAATTTTATAACCTGGGTCTTGTTTTCTTATTCCAATTATTTCTGTCATTTACATTAACATTTTTGTCATCGCCTACACTACAAAGATTATTAAGACAAGGACTCTGCTAAACACAACTGTAAAAAGGTTGTTTAGGGAACAACAAGACAACAGATTAACTGGTCCTTTCAACAACAAAATACAACATCTGGACTGTCAAGTACCAAAAGCTGACATGAAATTTCTGCCCAGATTCAGAATGTTGCTTGCCTATTCTTTTATCATCAGATAGTGTCTAATCTTTGCCAATTTTAAACTGTATTTTATTAAGGCAAAGCTCTCGCATGGTTACTTCTGTTAAGACAACATTATCAGGCTACTTTTATTAGATGAAAAACTTAAAAAAAAATGAAATGAAAAAGTTGTTTTGACATCGTGTCAAACTGTATTACTTCACAAAAGTATAGGTTTCAGAAGATACCAGCACCTCCATTTATACTTTATTGTAAAAACTGAGAAAGCTTTGTTTTTTCCCCCAACACTGTAAAATCCTTCTCTGATTAATTAACACAAAGTGACCATTCTGTGCAATGTAGTTTTTAAAAACTACTAGCAGCTGATATATTGTTATTCTTTTTAAAGTCTCTCATATATGAATATCTGTATTGGCCTCAGAAATGCAGCATCAGTTGAACTATAGACTGAAGAGTTGGCTTACTCCCAAAGTATGTGGCCTTTTCTGTGTGATCTAGCCTAACTTTTAGTGTCCCTTGAAGCTCATTGTTTTTAATAAAGGTGTAATAATGTCTTTTGATGTTAGTGGAAGGCCTTATGACCAACAAGGCTAGTCACCTCCATTATTAAAACTGCAGGAAACCCTGCTAATGGTTTATAGAGCTTGCTGCCAGTGCTACAATGCATGGTAGGAATCACTAAGGTCATCTTACAGACTCAACAAATAATTTCTTCAAAAATTATTGAAGCTTGTTCAATTCCTTGGCTAACTAACTTCACAGACTATCAGCTGCTGACAGAAATGTCAAGAACAGGTAAATTTTGAGATTTTTGGAACCACATATCTTGAACTGGAGCTTATTACATATCATGATTATTTGGTAAAGTTGTATATATAGTCACATTTTTTTAAGTGAATTTTTTTTTCTGGAGTCTCTAAGAGAAAAGATTTTAAGGATTTGGATGAACCAATGAGTTTGGCAGACTAGATTTGGATAAACTTGGCCAAATCCAATACAGATCAATACAGAACTGCAAATTCCACCCTAAACTCTGATATAGTGCCATGCCGCACCAGCATGAATGTCAACTGTAATCCCAATAATATTTCAGTTTACTAATTGTGTACTAACTCTTGGCTTTGGGAGTAACACTCGTATTAGCTAGCTACCGTCAATTAGCCACTACATATAGTCAAATAGTTAGCTAGGGATGTTGGTTGCCAATGGTTGCTAATGTTTCTAGCTGATGTTAGAGCAATCACTCCATCTATAATTTTGCTCTTTTAGTGTAAGCTAAACCCTGAATAATCAATTGACAAAAATATCTTGTATACTTGACAATCAATTAGTCACTTTTATCACTTATGATGCAAAATGCTGGTTCTTTTTAGATTTTGTTAAATAATGACAAGAAGTCTGAAAGAACCAGTAGGGTCTGGCAGTGGCAATCCAATGCTATCAGCGGTGTGTCTGTTTAGACAGGGTTGAGTGGTAGGCAACAAGAAGCAGCTGAACAAAAGCTTTACTGTGAGAGGAGAGCCAGTCATATGCCAAGAGCTGCTCCTGACCTTACAAATGGCCAGGGCCAAAATGGGCCACTGCTGCCAACAACTCAACCATTCAATGCTCAATGAGAGGGGGAAGACACGATGAAGGAAACATCACACAAAAGCATCCTTCACTCAACACATTCACAGATTAATAAATATTTTCCTAAGAGGGTACAGTCCTATTTATCTTGCAATCTCAACATAGACATTTTTAGAGATTGTAACCAGTCTCTGATGAAACATGAAAGGCCACTGTAAACACTTTTTTGAGGCTGGAAAGGAATGGAGAACTCTTACTCACTGAAGGCTGATGGTTACAGGGAGGAGGATGTGGTTCTCTAAACTGTAGGTCAATTGCATATGATAAAAATGTCAGCTTGAATTAAGGAAACTAAGACCTGACAAGAATAGCAGGACTAAAGAGTTAAGCAATAAGATACTGATCAGCATCCAAGTCTGGGCCCAGTGTAAAGAGAGGGAAAAAGAGGAGGTTTGGTTACACAAGAGCCAAACTCAGCAAACTGGTAGTCATGATGGCAGTCAGATGCTGATCATGGTTGGGTAGGGCTGTTGTTGCTTGTTTGGAAGGGAGGCGTTTGAATATCCGCCAAAAGACTGAATTATATAATACAACTGACATTGGCTTTGACTTAAAAAAAAATATTTACCATCCCTGCTGATCTGTGAGTCAGACTAACCCAATATATGAAGTGTGACCCTTTACCCACAACTAGTGAACTAAGTTGCATGAACCATACATGTTTGGCTGTATTATCTCCATTTCTGCAACATCTCTCAAACTGTGACTACTTGTAAAATCAGCCACAATATTAAAACCAGTTAAAAATTTCGATGTTGTGGCTGATTAGTGTCTTGTACCCTGATCTTGAAAAATACTAATAACTCAGACAGACAAACACTGATGCTGGCTTCTGATTCAAAGGTTGAAAATCAGCAATGAAGTCTAAAACACAGTTTAAAGTTTATTCAATGTGTAAAAATAAATTCACTGTTTTTTTTTGCCTGAAGCCCAAAGGTCCACTGAGAAGCTGGATGGAAGATAGATGGACAACATGGAATCGACCGCCACTACAGCAACTAACAGCAGCATGGGCTCAGGCAGCAACAGGTGCTCAATCCAGAGCATGAGTGCCATGAAGAGCCACCCAGCACTGAACCCACAAGACAGGCAACGGGGGAAGACCAATTCAATGACCCAGAGTCAAATGGCTCAAAGCCAATGACAAAGAGGCCAAGAATACCTTCAACCTGAACTTGCACACAATCCTCTAGAGGTCATTATGAGGCATCAAACAACCAAGCTGAACTGCATCAGCAACACTGTCTATGAAGAAGAAATTGTGAGTGCCCCTATAGCGGCGTTAAAAAAAAAAAAATCAAAACATGCACACAATCCGAAAAGAAAAAGATTCCTGCGATATCAACCAGTTCAGAGGCATCGCCCTACTTAACATGGAGGGGAAGCTCTTCTTCTCAATGGTGGTGAATTGGGTGACTAACTACCTGCAAGAACATTTAGATTGACACCAGCTGCTAGAAGGTTGGCATCCCAGAGTTCCTGGCTACATGGAACACTTAGCCATGATCTGGGAGCAGATCCAAACAGCCAAGTGCAGGAAGTCGGAGCTCTACGTAGTTTGGTTGGATCTAGAAAATGCCAATGGCTCAGTCCCCCACCAGTTCTCCCAAGCCTCAGCAACTTGTGTCTAAGGTGTGGCTCAAATGAAAACTGCTAAATCTGTGATGCCCCAAAGTCTAGCCTGCAGCCCATCCTGTCCATTTGTAAAGCAGCTCTGGCCCAGGGTCGGTACAGGTGTCCCCAAGATAAAGTCCTGTGGAAGTTAGCAGAAGCAGCTGATCTACTTCATTGGACAAGGAGACGGGGCATAGAACATCTCCTGGAGGGAGAAATCAGTTGACACCTGGGTGTGAATGGAGCTTAAGAATGGACTTCAACCAGTAGCTTAAGTTCCCGACAGAGATCACCACAATCTCCCTGTGACCAGACATCATCCTATGGTCCACCTCAGCCCGGTGATCATGGCAGAGCTCACTCTCCCATGGGGAGGGGGGGGTGCAGGCAGCCTTCAAGAAGAAAAAGGAGAAACACACTGAGCTGACAGCTGAATGCAGAGAAGCAGGTTGGGCTGCTGTCACCTACCCCGTGGAGGTCAGCAACAAAGTGATTGTTGGAACATCCACCCAGCACTTCTTGAGGAGTGGGGGAGTGGCCTAATACTGAAGAAGGCACTTAGGCACCTGGCCAAGGAGGCAGAACAGGGAAGCTTCAGGCTTTGGATAAGATGAAAGGACAATGCATGGGGAAGGCAAGGGTCCTAGGGTCAGTTGGAGAGGGCAGTAGGGAGATGTCCATGCCGTTGCTCCACCACTGTTAGATGTTCTGAGATTAACGGAGCGAAACATCAATGAAGGATGGCAACCAGGTAATGACCCTGCTTCTGCCCCAATGGTATTGTTGGAGGTGCAACGCACAGCAAATGCTAGAAGGTAGCCTCTAACTTGTGCTTCTATCAAGAAAATATGCTCATTTATACAAAGACACACACAGCTCCAATTTGTTAATCACCAATAATAACAATACACAATACACAGTACACAACACACACCAAATCACAAACCTGACACGTCTGCAAGCAAAACAAACTAGCAAATATTCGAACCAAACTAGCTAGCAAGCCAACTTAACATTGTATATGCTTTTGTTCAGCTGACTAAGATTTTTTGCGAAAACGATAATCCTGACAGTAGCAGAGCATTAAATAATACACGTTTAAAAATAAAGGTTGTTACCGGCAAACAATTATTAATGTTTTCCTATGAAGGATTTACTTCTTGGTTGTCTAGCTACATTTCAATAGTGACTTTATCGAACTCTTCTCTGTAATCCAGGAGGCACACCCCGTCTTCACCAATCTGGCATGATTGAGGGTGCATTTAAAAGCCAACAACTTTGTGTTTTTTTCAGAACATTTCAAAATATGACCAAGAACAGCCTTGCTCTTACCCTTGCCAATCTAACATTATCTAGTACTTGAATATATCTCTTAGTTCCGCTGCCAGCTGTTGTGAATATCTGTTACGACAGTTTGTTTGTGTATAATTTTCTAGGTTGTCTAGGACACATGATCCCTGATTAATTCAACAACACAGCTTTATGCACTGGAAAAAAGTTTGATTATAATCCCTCATGACAGTAAATTGGACCAATCCTGGTTGAAATTCTAGTCATATCTGAATTCTTCTTCATAAATAAATGCAAATCAACCAGTTCAGTATGATCAAAATATTTTAATAAAATGTCTAAGATTATTGAACAAAGAAAATAAACAAAATGTGTATATTAATAAAATACGCACAAAAATATATATCCCAGTCAGTTACTGACACCCTTCACTAATGTTTGGTTGTAGAACCTTAGGCAACAATGAAAGCCTCTAAATATTTCTTATAGCTCTCTAGAAGCTTCTTGCACCCATCTGATGGTAGTTTGTGCAACTTTTCGGCTGCTCTACATCCAAGTTTTTTTTAGTTTGCGTGAGTCCTTTTTGCAGTTGAAGATTTCTGTTCTCTCCAAAGGTTTTTGATGGGATTTAGGTCAGGACCCATTGCTGACCAGTTACAACAGTCCATCTTTTCCTTTTCAATCATTCTTTTGTGCAACTGGAAAGACCCTGCCATTCTTTCAGTAGTGGTGTCCTTTTTGGCCTTTGCCTATGGAGCCCAACTCAGTTTTCTTCCAGATTGATCCAGGTCAGCCTGAAGCTCTTTAGATGTGTCGTGTGCTGTTTGTTAGACAATTTTCATCAACCTTTGCAGACTTGTCTCATTGAGTTTCTTCTTAGCACCATGTCCTGGAAGTGTCTTAAAAGTTTTATGGCAGTAAAACTTTTTGAGAACATCATGAAATGTAACTTTGATTTTAGGACCTTTGGCAATTGCCTTGTAGCCTTTGGAATTGTTGTTTTCTGATAACATTTCTGATACCCTCAGACAGCTCTCTTGTCTTCCCTATTGTGAAAAAGAAACTCAAAACGATAGGCCCCTTTTTAAGTGGTAAAACTATCCCTCAAAAATTAATTCAGTCCACGAGAACATTGAAAAAAAACTACAAGTGAGTCTTTTTGACTTCATCAAATTTGTAACAATAGTTGTGTCTTGCATACATTTTATGTCTGTATTCTTTTTTTCACTATATGAAAGAATTTTTGTTGTTGTTGTTAAGTAACTTTGGACATTTTTATCAAATATGCTGACTATACAAAATTGGTTAATTTGCGTTTATTTTTGAAGATATTCCAAAATCTGTACTTAAAATGCAGAGGTGACAATAATTTGAATCTGAACTGTATAAAGAAATCATTTAGTGTCATTATAACCAGGCATCCCAGTTGCAGCACCAGAGGAGGCCACTCTCATTGAGCCAGCCCGCTAAGGTAAGGCCTGCTGGCTTGGTTTGCAGCCAACACACTTCCTTTAAAGGAAATTTCCAGCAGCTGTGTAAACCATGGGGGTTTATTCAAAGGCACTTTCCACTGTATGGAAGAGGCTGGTAGAGGGGAAGCAGGTAAAGCTTTACTTAGGGGATGAAGCCTGGGTTAGTTTAAGTCATTAGACAGGGCTTCCAAGACCCTGGGCTAATAATGTGAAGGTGAAATATAAGTGGTCTTTTCATTTATGAAAGGGAAATTTAGTGGGTTCAAGATTATCGTATGAAAGCATTCATCTTCTCTCCACTTCTCTGTGTTTATGAATGGGACTTTCCTTTTAAAAAGGGGCAGGAGACGGTAAAAGCTTAAAGGTCTGGAGCATGACAAAGTGTTACACAAATATCTTTAGGCAAAGCCATCCATTTTCCTTCTGAAAGCCCCTCTTATTTACATGAGTGTATTCTTTCTGAAAGGGACACAACTGAGAACATTCAACAGTCAACCAGGACCCAACACAATAGGCTCTGGATGCAATGGGCAACATCAGGGTCAGTTCCTGCCAATGTGTAAATCAATGCTAAATATTGACTTTGACCAACAAATGGCTCTGGCCCACTTTTACTTCTCTGCTTACAATAGCCATCCCCCAACTGCTTCCGTACTGAGATTGAAACATACTTTAAGCCATAATGTGTACTCTTAAAAAAAAAAGAAAAGGAATTTTACTTTTACTTGTGAAATTGTAATTTACCACTGGTAATTACTACAACTTATAGCTGTAATTTTAACTCCAATTCATTTGTTAGTTGATGAAAAATTTAATTTAAGCTTTGGTAATTTAATGAAAAATTTCTGATGACTTAATTTGATTACTTAATTTGTCTCAGTTTATATTCACTAAGTGCAGAGTGACCTTCCTGCTAACATGCATGGATGGGACAAGACATTGACATTTTATAAACACACTAAATCTAAGTACCATTTCGTTTTCAAAATATTTCTTGTCTGAAGAGACGTCTTTGTGCATGGTCTCCCTGTGACTATATCTATATCTATATTAGATATATAGATATAGATATAGAGAGAAAGACAAAACAATAATGATGACACAATCATTGTGCTGAACCAATGTTGTCAACTGAAAAAAATCATGTGACTCAGAGGAAAGAGCCCTCAAGACACCACTTTTTTCTGTCTCAACACACTGAGCAGACTTTTTTGGAATTTAGAACTATTTCATCGTAGATGTTTTTATAATAGAGATTAAATTATAAATCATTACATATTCATTACATACATAAAGTCTGAAGGAGAAGTAATTAAAAGCCTTGTGTAGTTTATGTGTTCAATTCAATTAAATTAAATCATTTTGCTTGTAATGTCTCCTTATAGCCCTTCATTGAGCAAAAACACACTGATAAATTACATGTTAAACTGACCACTCAAATCACTTTACACTACTGTCACAGTAATCCATTCACACAAACACACATTCATTCAGCACATTCATACACTAATGATGCATCAGAGGCAATTTTTGGCTCAGTATCTTGCCCATCGACACAAACATACAAAATGGAGGAGTTAGGGGTCAAACCATCAACATTCCAGTTAGAGGTTGCTCTACCTTCTGAGCTACAGCTTCCCTCTATAATAACTGTTATTGTGCCCCGTTCCTTATGCATTCCTGATATTTTCAACTTAGGAGCACATTTTCTCCCTGATAAAAAAGTGTCAGGCCCTGTTAAATTCCATGATATACCATTAATTCCATGATATACCATTAATTCCATAACCAGTGGGTCCCCTCCCCTGGTGGTAAATGTGTTTTATATCACCCCCATTAATCCCTAAAAAAAATTTCATCTACTCCAGCATGACAAGTGTGTGTCTTTGCCAATTACCCTGCTATTCTAATTACATGCTGCAAACAAAATTGCCACATAACAGCCTCTTTCCTGAGATCAGACAGTAGGGGGAACTCCAGGGCGTGACGGAGCACACTCCTTGCTTCTGGCTGAATGCAGACTGCCATGGAAACGGGCTATTGAGCCCTGGAGGCAGGTAGACACTGAAAGCCACAAACTCAGTGGTCAGGATGTGACATCACGCAAGCATTCAGTGGAGCTTCCTTCCGAGGTAGCACTGGAAAATATGCAGCAGAGAAAGGGAGGGGAAGGGTTCTTTGGGTGCGCCTCCCTTCAGATCAGCTGCTTAGGTTTTGACTCTGGCTACATTAATGGAATGACAGGAAACCTCCTCCCACCACAAAATCCCAGAGACACAAGCCACACACACAAGTGCAAAACACACTTGCAGCAGCAGTGGGCTGCTTGTGCTGCTGAATTGCAAACATTTGCTTTCAATATGGCTACCCCAAGTTTTGTTTTATTTGCAATTATCCTCCTCAACTAAAACTATCTCTGATGTGTTTAGATACCCAACTGCTAGATCTTCCAGCAAAAAAGTTTCTCTGACCTTCATGGCTGCTCATTACTTGAACATGGACAGTAGAAACTACTTGGAGCTAAATATCCATCCATCCATCCATCCATCCATCCATCCATCCATCCATCCATCCAAACCAGACACTGATTTGTTTATTCAGATGTATCAACATATTTTCAGACCTTCTTATTTGAATAAACAAACAGACTAAGAAACAATAACCCCAACAGTGGTTGTTATCCTCAAGTGAGAATCTGATTGTGTCATAGACTGAGGAGAAACTGGGATGTAAAAAGGTGCTAAAAGAGCATTACTCACCCACAACCATGAGTGTGAACTCAAAACCTCTCTTCACTGATTTTCTGTAAACTTGGTTGGGAAGATTGGCAAAGCCCACATAGCCCTCCAGGTTCTTCGGTTGCTGCGAACCAAAATAAACATATCTGATACTTTTATTCATTAGGCACACGACTGTAGTGGAAAAAAGAGCACAGATTTTGGCACATTGACAGAGTGTTTTAATCATGTTGGGGAGACAGTCAGTAAGGCCACCATTTTAGTCCAGACTGAAATATCTTAATAAATACTGAATGATTCCCGTAAAATTTTCATTCAGATTTGGTACAAATACAACTTTACTGCTGCCTAATTTAAAAAATGTATATTTGTGTTTTACAACTTTAAATGTCTAAATTCAAATTATCTTTTAGGCTATAGGTATGTCTAGATTAAAATAACCCAATTCTAAATACAAAAAATAAAGAAAAAACAATTTAATTTATGAGCAACAGTGAATTTTATCTGAGCCATTTTTGCTGCAGTCTATGTGGCCCAGAGACCCTGTTGGTGGATGCAAATTAGGTAGAATACTTACAGCTGAGTTGGAGATCAATTAGTGACGCAGGAGGGCAGCAGTCAAAATAGGGAGATTCAGGAGGCAGGAACAAAGCCAGAAAAAGAGAACAAGAGAAAGAAATTAGTAAAAGAAAAACAAACAAACAAAAATCTTGGGAACAGGGTTCACAGTAGAACACTTGTTTCAGTTGTTTTGTTGTATAATACCATGTTTATTTTTTTCTGAATTTGCTCTGTGTTGAATTTGCTCTTTTACAGGCTAACTGTGTTAGGATGCTCTGTCAGCTGTTATGTTTAACACTTGAGGCTTTGAGTGAATATTTCTCAATAGTTCCTGTGCTGGGATGACCAGTTCACTTGATATAGTTCTATATCCTGAAATCATATGAAACTGGTCAACTCTCATTATGTTGTTATCAATATCATATAAAATCACTAGATTAAAATGTTTCAATATCCAGCAAATACTAGCTTTTTATGTTTATTTATATTTCATTTAGGCTAATGATTCTACCAGGTAGACTACGACCAAATTAGTTAACCTACAGATAACATGCAGATTTTTTTCCCCCTACCCTAAATCACACTGGACACACTGTATATACATATACATACACACACATTTTTCTGTACGATACTGCACTAAACATGTACATTTCATTAAAAAGCATCAGCAGCAGTTTTGCTGCTATATTCTGCGTTGTGGGTATGGTGCAATTACCAACAGGAGAGGTGTTGCATTATCACACAACTTCTCAGCCAGCTGTAACCACGCACGCACACAAATTCCGTTGGAACATAACCTACTGAATTTGGTTCAGATTATGCATCAAGTTTCAAGTATAGGCAACTGAATTGTTTTAATATTGAGTCTGTTTGGTTCTAAGTTGTCATCACAGAAACAAGAACTGCAGCAACCTGATTGTCAGAGTTGGAGTTGCATTCAACAAAGTCAAAGAAAAAATTAAGCAAAAAGATGTTTTACAACTTCCTGACATATTGAGAGGTCTTAACCCAAGGAAGGCATAGCTTGTTTTAAAGAAGCACTCAGAGGTGGAACATGTCCCATTCTCTAAAAGAGATACAACATCTGTGTGTTCAGCTTAAGCTCCTAGACAGTGTCACTGACAAATCACTAAAGGAAAGCAATGTGACAGTAACAGGCAGAAAATGCACCATGCGCTTTGCTGTTAAACTACCGGAAACAATTAGGGGAGCCTCCAGTAAGCAGAGGTTACAAGGTGATCTTTCCAACCCAGAAGCAGGGCCCTGAGCACAGAGTATGAATTTGACAACAGTGAGGATGTCACTGCTTTCTGAAAAATCCCCTCTCATGATCTTAGGACATTGCAAAAATTTCATACGTCATCCCCCACTGTTTTTTTTACATCTCTGTTGAGACGACTTGGCTCCTTTTACAAAGCACCTAAAATTTCTCAAATTAGATCTTTAATATAGGTTGCATTTTCATTAAGTTTCGGGGGGGGGGGGCTTCTGCACATTTCGCATCGTGAAAATAAGCATTTGAGCGTAATTCTGGACCATTATCTTACTATATTTATAAATATTTATATTTGTAAAAACACGTTATTTTCACAGTATACTTAAATATAAGCAGGAAGATAAGTAAAACAAATAATAGCCAATAACACTTTTCAATACACTGTTTTCACAGGTAGTCTGTTGCTCCTGCCCCTGAAAACAATGGATAAATCCTTGAAGATTATTGATGTGGGATTTTTTTCTTTATATCAACCAACCAATTGACCAGAATTTTCTCTGTGGCAGAAGAACATGTTACACCAGCCTTCAGAAGCTCCTGCAGGTTAATTTGGACAAACGAAACACTACTCAGGCTGATAATCTCTGAAAGTCTCATTATAGATGGACTCAGAAACCCTCATTAGCCCACAACATTAAGGCTTCAAACAACCCATAATGCAACACTAAAAGACTGTAAAAGACTTCTGTTACACCAGACATCTCTCGATTCAGATCCAACATTTTTCAGAAAAAAAAGTCTCTCCTGAGTGACTGAGTGTCAGAGTACTCTCAGCATAGTTTTTCCAATCATTTGGTTTAGGTGTTGTGCAAAAAAAATGTTTTGGTACAGTGCCTAAGTCTTAGAATTGTAGGGAAAAACCTCCATAGGAGTAAGAAGGCATGGAGAGTTAGCAGCAAATTCCTTTAAGATTTCTTTTGCAAGTATAAGCTTTGCTATTTTTGCACTGTACCAATATTCAACGTAATATCTAATAGGGATATGCAAGAAATTTCAAGCATTTTCTCCTTTTTAAATCTGCAGCCCAAACCTGAGCTAAGACAACCCCCAAAATTTGGTCAAGATTTTTTGCAGCATTCATAACACTACTTCCAGAGCCACAAAACATAAACATCTGTTTTCACAGGTTGAATACTACACTTCATGCTGAATAAAGTGATGTTTATGTATAAATTCAGTTCAATGCCCGTCAATAATAATAAGCTTAATTGGGGGGGGGGGGTATATTCAATAATATGCAGTTTTAAATCTTTAAACATGTCAATTAAAATATTCCCATTTAATGAGTATTCTGCTCTATTACCACCTTGCACTGTGCATGTTTCTGTCCTATGCACCGTGCAATTTTCAATTACATCTCACACACAGTTTCATACTATTATCGTATTTTCTGCCAAGGCCCAGTTCTCATTGTTTTTTTCAACTATATCCAGCTGTTGCTGTAGTCCCTATTCAGTATGAGATAGTAGAACAAGGTCATCAGCATAAAACAGAAACTTCACCTCTCAGTCTAGGGAGGAGAAGCCAGGAACAGTACACTAATCAAACTGAAAAGCAAGTTCATTCATATACACATTAAATGATGTTGTATTTAATTGCATCCTTGACAAACACCTCCCCTATGGGTGAAGAATTCAGTTTGTTTGTCTCCAATTTTAACCTCATACCTTGATTTAATCGGAACATGTATATTGCTGCCTAAGTCTGTAATAGGGGTGGAACTGGGGTGGAAACTTCCCTAAATCAATTAAACATGCAAATATCTGACTGATATACTGATTCTTAATGGCTTATCCTACTAATGATTATTGTGGCTTGTCACTCCTGTACCACTGCTAGATACCAATTTACACAGGCATATTAGTGCCATCTGACTTTGACAAGTGGTATGTCGCTGCTGTTGACTGGCACATGGTACATCAAAAGGGCGTGTAACTTGGGTTCTCTGGCCAGGTACCACTGGTCATTGCAATATGATGATTCTTACAGACAAATGCAACTACTAATTATGGTATGTAGTTATTGTTTGTCTCATAAAAGCAGCACATTACTTGGAAGGAGCCATTTTTTCACTGGCAGATACTATGTTAAATTATTAGATTAAGCCAGGGTAGAATACAGTCAGCTGTTTGCTAATGTGATGAACCTTGCTTTTCTGGTAGCTATTCTAGTGGGGCTAGCTGTGGCTAAATTGTAGCCCTGTGTCATTTTAATTCCTTTAATTTAAGAAGTACTATCTGTCAGTGGAACCACAGTGACCTACTGTTTTAATGTGCCCCCATTAAGAATTGATATATGGTGCTATAACAAGAGTGACAAATTATCAGAGAATGTCTGTGAAAAGTAGTATCTGTTAAAAAAGACAATATGAAAAAATATAAATAACAGTCAGTTTTAATGTGAGTGTAGCATAGCAAATGTCCAAAACAGATGAGAAACTTGGTCTTTGCTACTCTGTACACGTGTCTTTTTTAACATCACAACGAAGATAACGGTGGTATAATTTAGGCCTGCGGTGTGAGTGCAGACTTACCAGCCAGAGATAGTTCATTCTAGAGTATGAGCAAGCCTCTTACTGGATATAAAGAGGCCAAAATGTATCCTCCATCTATGCACTGAGAGCTAACTGGCCAAACCTGCTCTACTACACTGAGACACCTGAACAAACAGAGCACACTCAGCTTGGTCATCATAGTCTTTCCCTTGGTATTTGAGTGCCATGCCATCTAACATTCTCTGTCAGTCTGGCTGAGTGCCTGACCTGCCCATCTGTGCTATGTAATTGCCACTATGTAAACAGCACAGGCAATATGTAACTTGGATCGGGTGGCAAGATACCATCAATTTCATTCCCATGATATTATTTTGTCAACCCCTTTCAAATCAATTAGGGTAGGCTAAACAGGAGTACATCACTTTCTTTGATGCAATACAGTTCAAAAGTACCACAAACTGCAGCCTACAGAATGATCATATTTGAATCAACATATTTGATATTATTTCATAAAATCCCAAGATTGATTTTTTTTTTTATAAATGACTTTTGCAGTGTATTGCGTTTTCCCATGGATGTATGAAGCTTTCCCTTGAGATCCCATTAATCTCAAGTGGGCAGCCTTCCAACTCAATGAGATCTGGCCACGCAAGAGACAAAAAACAATGTAAGAAGCTGCTCCACTGTAGACACAGCAAAGTCTAAAGGCAGATGTCTGGTTGCATTTCAGGCTTAAAAACTATGAAAACAGTTAAGAGTTGGACAAAAGCAAAGCAATATGTAAGTGCAAGCCGTATTTATGTGCAAGATCAAGGTGGAATACCATTTATATCCCAAACCATTTTTTGTCACTATCAAATATTCTGTATGCCCTAATAGTAACGAGGTATGTTGCAACTTTCCTATGCAAGGGATATCCACCTGCACTGCCTCATTGAAAAAGATCTATTTAATACACTAAAATTAAGCTTTTTTTCACCAACATACAAAAATTTCAGTAAAGCGGCAACCCCAAACCTGTATGTAGATGTTTAACATAGCGTCCCAACTTCACGTATGTCGACTAATGGAGTCACACTAATTTGTGACAGCCGGACATCCAGAGCAATGAATTTGTGCCTGACAATTACCTCTCAATATATTGGTCATGTTACATAAAAAGTGTACTAATGTAACTTCTTTGGGTCAGTTACAGGGTTCCATGTACAATTTTCAGCAAGCGTTCTATGATTACCTTATTCATATCCAAGAAAAATTTATACTGTAACTGAAATATCCTTAATTGAATTGATATTGAATCAAATCAAAAATCGGATTGAATTTGGACCATGTGAATCGTAATTGAATCCATTTGGAAAATCAGTGGCAATACCCAGTCTTAGTTTCAGCCAAAACTGATCATTATAACCTACACTGAAGGTAGGCTTTATTATTAACTGCATTCGTTTTAGCTAGTTAGGCCTAATAATCAACTGAATATGCATGAACTTCACATTTAGTTAATTAAAATCTCTGCAGCCACCCAAGGGAAGCAGGACACATATGTTATTAAATTGGTACCAACTGATTTGAGAGGTGCCATCTCAGAGTGCAGTGCTATTAGGTACAGCTCTCCACTGTGTTTTCCTTTATTAAATCACATGCAAATCACATCAGACTGCCATAATGTAACCCCGTACAATACTACACACACCAGCCAGGTCAGTAATAACTCATGATGTTGAATTATAGCAGCTAATTTGTGTCATTGCCTCCTTTCTGACCTTTTTTTTTTTTTTTAGCAAATGTGGCATTTCAAGCTTTATTCTTGAAATGCATTACAGTGTAAATGCTGTTGTGTCACATTTAATGTGTGATGTGAGCAATTATACCATGAATAGAAATGAAATGAAATAATGTCAGATTGATGTGGTCATATAAACAGCAAAATTAACATTTTTCATGATTTAGTTCTACAATCATTGTACAAGTTAAATACCCCCACCCATCTGCTACCGCCTGGAGGAGTACCTGGCTGCAGCCTAGTACTGAGATGCTGTGTTCAGTTGTGCCACTCTGCACCATCCAAGCATCATCACGATGTCCCATCGAAGCCTCTTTCCACTTGTTGAGCTTTCATACCTCACTGTGATTGGCACAGCTGTTTCTGAGCGACGAGACCAGGGGTTTTATGACAAAGAGTCAATTTATCAATCACCACACCCTGCGATTTATTTTCCACTTTGCGCTGTAGTACCTATATGGACCAAAACAGCAGGTGCGCTCTAAGACACAGAGCCACACCAAGTCCGTGCGCCCGAAACCTGCCGCTCTGCGCTTGTCGATGCGCTTGCGCGGATAAAGCGGGTCCTGAACTTGGCTGACATGTTTACTGCCTTTAGTGTTGAGGGCTGAACGGTCTCACCAACTGTGAGGGTGACGCTGACCTGTGCAGCTAACTCTCCCTCCCACTCGGCAACAGCAGAAAGTTTACTGTTCTCTTGTAATGAGAAGTCGTAACTACGTAGCCACTTGCTCATGCCAGAAACACAGGAAATGCCATACTAAAGTATGAACTAATCACCGCCCTATCGCTAGGATGATAACGTGCACTACTAAATGATATCTAGAGAACTCCGGGCCAAACTCCATTCATGAATCTAACAAGTTGCTATAGTACAATGTTTTACTAAAGTGCTCTTCGCCGTGGAGTACTGCTAGAACTCATTAAGAGGCACTTTTCAAGTCGGCGTACGTCGAAAACACCAACCAGCAGATCCAGCCAGGGAATTTCAACTTTTAGGCATTGTTTTAATCCCAGTTATGTTAATAACCTTAATTTAACGTCACACCATAACACGGCATGGTGGGCGGTAGCAACCAGCGGGAACTAGGTACAGTTTCAGTCTAACATAGGTGCCGAAGTTCTCCGCCAAACTTACCGGAAGACCACGGTACTCAACGACGTGTGTTGCTACGCTACCCGAAAAGGCGATGTGACACTAAAGGGTTTTTCACATCAGTTGTTGCTTACAGCGCACCCGGGCTGGGCTCCTCAAACGGCAAATGACTGTTCGCGAGCGGGATCCCACTTGATTTACCGGAATTTCGTTTCGATCACATCGTTGTTTAAACAAAGGCCAGCTAGTCAAAAAGCTAACGTCCACTTGGATCAACAGTGCAAGCGCGACGGGACGGAGAAGATTTAAAATCCCGAGGAAACTCACCCATTATGCCGCCGTTCCTGTTCGCCTCACTCACCAATGTCTCTCCGCTTAACATTCCCTCTGACAAACTCGGTCCCGGACTCCGTGAAGTAGTAGTAGTAGTAGTAGTCTACGCAGATTATATACGCAGATTATCGGACGTAGAGGCAGATCACCACGCCAGAGCGTCGGACTAAACATGCGTACGACCTACTTGGAGAATACCGGCTGCGACGTATCGCGAGATTTATACCGAACGAACTACCACTCACAATTACAACCTCACACTATAGTTAATTCTAGGATAACAGCAGCTAAACTCAGCTGCGATGCGATGAATAAAGACTGTCAGCGCTGCTCTCATTATAACTAATTCAGGAATTATAAAAGGGCGCACTAGCCTACACAGCCTCATGCACAGTACATGCAGCATGTGTTCCAGTCACAGCGAGAGGAGGGAGCGGGACCGTCCCTGGACATTTTGGCGCTCGTGGAAGTCCGCTCGCGCCCCTGAGAGGTCAGATTTTTTTATTGGAGTATTATTTTAATTCTACAAGACTTTATTATTTCCGTTTTAACATTATTGTTCCGTGTCATGCCATAAACATCATTTGTCAATATGTAGGCTATCTTATCATGTACACTGGTCCCTGTTATGTATTAACTAGATTCAGGGTATGATATAGGACATAACCCGATTATTCATATCTGGTTACTGTTCATCTGTGTCTTTGATGCTTCTATATTAAAGACACTCTCTGTCAACTTAGTTCTGAGGAGCAGGTTTTATAACTATGAGACTTTTACCTATGACTGTCCTGACCACTTTTTATAATACAATATTTATCTGATTCGTATTTTTCCCCCCTAGTTTATAGATATTTCAGTGCACACTCTAGACCTACACTAAGAGAGAGGATGTCAGTGTGAATCATTTGAACAAGGGAGATGTGGACAGAATTTAGACAGACACTCATTAAGCTCAGTAATAACAAAATGCCAAACCTAACAGCAGCACTGTAGAGGTGTGTTCACCCTCTAAATATCAGTGAAACTGATGCAAAACAACCACTTACTGGCTTGTTCGCTGCTGCTGACACTGAAACTAACGCCTATTTTAACATATTTTGTGGCTCAGCGGGTCACTTGCTCTAATAGCCTTTAGTGTTTTAATGGAGAACAGTGGGGCCATATTGATAGCTTGCTTTCCATGAGCAGCCATCTGGATTTGTAGCTGATAGATGACCTATATAAATACGCCTGGATTTGCCTACTGTACATCATCAGTGACCCTATGTTACTTTCAGAGCCTACTTGTCTACTTGTTTTTCATTATAGGCTTTCTTTTGTCAATCCTAACGATTCACCAACTACTTGACTCAAGTTTCAGACACATCTGCGCACATACAGTATCCTCAACCCATTATTATTTATGCTATGGATCATATTATATTGATTGCATAGAGTAAAAGTTACCTGGTCACTCATGTGTGATTTTTACATTATGGTGTGTGAAAGGTGGAAAAATGGCAGATTATGCAAGAGTCAGCCCCAAGCAAATTGTCCTAATAAGGTCTCTCTGCATTTTCCTCCCAGTGTCAGGTGTTTAGTTCAGTGTGAGCTGTTTTGTTTTTAACAATATAAGGAGCACACATGATGACTTTTAAGGAGCAGTTAAAAATATTTGATATGGGACAGTCAACAGTACCATCTAGAGGTTATTTACATTAGACACAATTTACAATTCATATTTTCCAAGTTTCACAGAAGCCTTCACTCCCTCCACTCTGGATTAATGTTTTTTCCTATACCTACCCTATACCTTTAGTTGTATTATATTGATCTCCATAATGTCCTTGGATATCTTTTTCTTACCTCAAGCTTGTTTTTAGTTTGTAAATAATGTTGGTCTATCAATCCATCTAGTAATCGAAAAAATATTTCACTCGTGGCTTAAGTCTCATCCCCTTGGAACCTAGATAATTAAAAATAAGAAAGAATGAAAGAGAAAGATCTACAGAATGTTGCACAGGATTCTGAAGGTTTTGGGAAAACAATCAACTATAAAAGAGCATAGCAGACATGAACCCTCCTACACAAAGAAGCAGTAAAATCAATGCACTGAGCCTGAGCAGACTCACTGAGCTGCACATACTATACATACACAGCAACCTCTGGCTGTCAAATCAAATGAAATGGGGCACGGCAAAGAGGAGATTGAACATGTTGCATCTCATTATATGAAGCTGGCAGGTCATATACACAGGGCTGGCAGCCTATGAGTCACCTGTACTGTATCTCTGCATTACTGCATGTTATTACTGTGTAGACTTGACTAAGATGGTGTGTTACTCTGGCAGGTTTTTTCTGTTTAATAATAGCTGCTTTTGTTAATAGAGTTCCATATTCTCATGATAATCTTTATGAACTTTATTAACCTCTATCTATCTATCGAACCCTGTAATTATCTATCTATCTATCTATCTATCTATCTATCTATCTATCTATCTATCTATCTATCTATCTATCTATCTATCTATCTATATATAAATATATTTGTTTGTATGTGTGTGTGTGTGTAAATGTATGTATACATGAAACTTCCATGCTAACAAAGCATGGTTGAATTTGAATTTGAATAGAAAGGATGCTAGCTGGCCTCAAAAAGTGTTCACAACTAAGTATTGACTTAGGGCCCAAACTTTTGCACTTTCCAAAATTACTGTTTGTTTGGTTTTTTTGTTTGTTTGGTTTGGGTTTTTTTTTTTTTTCAATTTTATTAAGTTAATGGAGTAAGAATGAACTGTGCAATAAAATGAAGAGAAGGCTTTTTTAAAAAAATGTAACTATGCTGCAGGGGTTGTATTTTTTGTATTTTCCACCTAAAAAATCAATAAAATATCTAATGTACCCAAGGTTCCCAAACTTTTGCATCTAACTTTTTTTATATACAGTATATAAATGAATATATAGGGCATTCATACATGTATGTGTATGTACATCTATATACAGATGTTAGCACTGTCATCTTCAGCAAGAAGACCCTGGATTTGAACCTGCCAGTCGGTTGGGACTATCTGAGTGGAATGTGTTGTCCAGATTTTCCCTGTGCCTGCATGGGTTTCCTTCAGGTGCTCCACCTTCCACCTAGAGCGGAAGAATTTGAGAGAATATTAATTTGAATGGTTTTGAATGGGTTCTTTATGTCTACCTCTCAATACTCACAAATAAAATAGGTTAAGCAAATGGATGGATGTTAGTATTATTGTATACATCTAAGAGATCTAATACTTAGCAGAAAATCAAATGCAATGCAAAATCATCACCCCTTATGCTGCACAGTAATAACAACTACATATCGTGTTATATGTGGTGCTGGTAGAATATCAGCATAGTGTCTATGTGATTCTGCAAAGAGATTGCTGCTGCCCTGCTTGTCAGTCATTATCTTAGTTATGGCATAATACACACACAAGGTGTCAGTATAGGCAGTATAATACAAAAAGCATGAGTCTGATTTATTTTGTGAATAATGATGTAGTTACATAAGAATAACACTGACCTCATACTTGATTATTTTGCTGAGAGGCCAAAATTCTGAGAGATGAGGCATAACAGTAAATGGACATGTATGGTTTATGGAACAACTGCCATTATGAAGCAGGATGAGATTTAATAGTAGCTCTGAGATGAATTGGCTGCACAAAGCCATCCGTGATCCAAATAGTGTTTTCATGAATCCAATTTCAAACTGGGGAGATGGAGTGATTATTCCTCATCTAAACACAGTTCTAATTTGACCATCAGGGATGTAATTTCCTTTCTCAGACATTAAGGATCCGGCTGAGGTGGAACATTATCATATGCACCTTCCTGGTGTGTTAATATATTGGCAAATGATTCCACATATGCAAATATTTTCCGGTCTGTTAAAACAAAATGTTAAAACAAATAGCAGCTTCCCTCTGTTTCTCATCAAAACTGTGTGTCTCCGTTCGGCAGCAAACAATTGTCCCTTTGCCAACAAAGAGTGGGTTTGCTCAGTGCTCATTTTATGCACTATATCTATTTAATGTCCCTTTGCAGCAGCATGCTTTGGGAGCAGGTATACATATGTGCTCATGCATGAGGTACGTGGGCATGCAGTGTAGTTGGTCTGTATGAGAGAATAATGATTGGAGCTAGTGGAGGAGCTGCCTGTCATCTCCAGCAGCAGCTCATTAGGAAGGAGAAGAAAGTGGGCTCTTCCTCCCAGAGCAGACCAAGGAAAGCTAGAGGCCTGTTGCAGCCCAACAGTTCTTTCACTTTACAGAACATTTTAATATATGCAACCTCAAGAGACAGCCAAGGGGACTTCTTATTCCATTCTTTTTGTGCAGGGGCCAGACAGACTGTAGGCTGGTCTTTTTACTATGCCAAAGAAAATCCTTTGAATTAAGTGCTTTTATTGTGGTTATTGATAGAATTAATTTGATTTCTGTTGTTAATTTGATGAACACAAAAGTCAAGGGCATTGAATAATGGAAAGAAGTGATCAAGGGGAAATCAAAAATTTTAGCAAACATCTAAAAATGCAATGTCATCAGTGGAATACTGTTAGCTGATGGTTTTGTGATTTATATCTGATCATCGTTTGCTATATGTCCAGGCAGAAGCATTACTACTGCATCATCAGGACCTAATTAAAAAATACTCCCATTGCAGTACGGTATAATAAAGTAATACAGTGTTTCAGAGTTTTCCCACTAATCAGCATTGGTGTTAAAAGATGCATATATGTGAGTTACAGGAGTTTATTCATATATATTTCACAGATCATTGATCTTGGTGCTCTGTGCTAAAAAATTAGCATGCAGTAGCATTATCTACAGAAATAAAACCTGTTGATGGAATGACTGGATTTTAATATATTATCATATATTATGCATTCCAATAAACACTAGACTTTTCATACAATGGACATTTTTACTTGTCCCTGTCAAGTGGAACTAATAACATGGATGACTGTTGTGTTATATTTAAATGTGTTAACCAAATACTAGGCCTTGGAATGAGCACATCTCAGTAGAGTGCAGCCATAATTAATGTCATGAGATGTGTCTACTGGCAATATTCTCATGTGGGAAGCAAATGAAGGATCATGTGTTTGTTGTTGCACTAGTTAGATTAAACTGGTTGTTTGAGGCCAAGGGGATGAGTGTGACCCTTTGGGGACTTTGTACTTCCCCCGTTAAGTTCCTTGCTGGCAGGTAAAAAGAAGGAGTTGGTGACTGTGTATAATAGACAAGGCATATAGCTTCCACACCTAAGCAACCAACTTTGGCAGAACCACAAGGAAAAATATCCAAACATTTATAGTACAGTATAGTATAGTATAGTGTAATATAGTAGTATAGTATGTGTGCGAATGAGTTTTATAAAAAATGAAATAAGTTAGTACGTTAATACGTTCAGTGGCTCTGGAGGTAGAGTGGGTCGTTCCCTAATCGGTGGGTTGGTGGTTTGATTTCCAGTTCTTCTGGTCTGCATGTCAATGTGTCATTGAATGTGTGTGTCAGTGGGTGAATGTGGCAGTAGCGTAAAGCACTTTGAGTGGTTGATAAGACTAGAAAACTGCAATATAAGTGCAGCCCATTTACTATTTCATGCAGCAAAAGTAGAGAGGAGAGGAATAGAAAAGACGACTGAATTTTTCCAGTGATCTAATTGGCCAGGCTGTTGACAGTTTTTATCTTATCCTCTGAAGTTGACCTGTTATGGAGCAGCACTGGTCACCATGGTGGTCTCAGCTAAAGGTGAGCCAGCTTCATGATACCACAAAACCTAAGTTAAGCCCAAAGATAGCAGGATAACCCAATAAGTTCACTTTGTGGAGAAGGACCCAGGACTGAGTGCCACATTAGAGAACTATGTAGTGTCCAGTCTGCATAATAATTTTTCCAGTCTTCAATCTCCAGTAGCATTCACTTTACACCATAACATCACTGATACGCCATGAATTTTTTTGTTTCAAGATGACCCTTTCTTTTCAGTCTCCCTGCTTCTCTTCCCTCCCATCACTTACAATACCAACCCTTTTTCCATTTTAATATTAAAAAAAGAATGTGCTAGCCAGTAACTTAATGTGCAAAATAATAATGCTCCACATAATACTCTATGCATAGTACCAAACATATTCCTACAGGAGGCTATGGTGGACTCTTGCTGATGACTTAATTGAAAAGCCTCTAACTTTTGAGTGTGACTACCAAATTTGTCGTGCCTTTTTATGTACATCTACACAAAATTATCAGACACCATGAACATCCTACATTATGTTTACAAAATTCTGTCTAATGCATTGTTATTTCAGTTTTGGTTCTGCAGTATATTTTGTTAAACATAATGCCTTTTAATAAGAATTAGATTGTAAATTCCATATACATGTATTCTATTTTAAATCTTAAATCTTTAAATCTTCATGTAAAATTACATCTGTCACTGAAGCTTACATCTGGTTCTGTTTTTAATGTTCCAGGGACTTTGACTTAAAAAAAAAAAAAAAAAAACATTGTCTTGATGTATTTCCAAAAGTGTATTCCTGTTTCATCCCCTCCCATCTGCTACAGTACAAACCCATGAGCTGTGCTGGCATTACAGGCACAACCTTTTCCCATCACCTCAGAGATTCAGGTCACATCAAAACTTCCATACAGTATATATTAAAAAAATAAATAAATGAATGGTCTTCCTTGAATAACTACATGCCTATTTCAGACTTCTTTTGAAAAATAATTGAAGATGTCCATTCTTTGGGGAGATTTACAGTCTTTTCTTCCTTTTTCACTTTTATCTCCAGGCCTTCAATGTGGGGAGTCTAATTAAAGAAAAGTGAAAATTTTCAACCCTGGGGCTGGAATTATACTTCTCACTATAGACATTACTATAAAATCAAATATGCAAGAGCTACTGTGTAGCTTCTTCATTTGTTCAGCTTTCACAAAGAGCTGGAGAGATGCATTTTAACAAAGATTAGAATAGATGGGCATGTGGTGTTTGTGCATGAGTGTACAGTCTTTACTCTTCTTTGTTCATTTGTAATAATCAGATCTCAGAGTTACCACAGCCCCTACAGTCCCTACAGCAAAGTGAGCAACATTCAAGTGAGAGAATTCATCCTGTGTGCATTCAAATACAGCCGAGGCAGATAGCACATATTCTAAAGACATCACATATTATCAGGTAAGTAAGCATTATTAAAATATTTTTGAAAATCGCTGTGTTAGAAAGGACTTTATATAAACATTTAAACATGATTTCAAAACTTTGTTGGTCTTTGAGGCTAATGGTCAGTTCTGGGGGAGCTCCCTTTAAACAGAGGGTGATTGATATTCCTTGTCATCTGGATTAGAAATGGAGACTTGATGCTTGATCCAATTGAATGACTAGGAGGAAGTTGAGGTGTTAAGTATTGGAAAGGAGGAGAGTGGGGGGAAGAAATAAGGATAATAGGGGAGAGAGAGAGAGACAGGTTGGAGGAAGTAAAGCACAAGTGGAAGAATGAAGTCATGTGACTTAGTAAACTTTCACTAAGCTCGAATTTGATAATATTGACATTATAAAGAAATAAATTGAGACAAATTGACAAATTAGTATGTATATTGACAAGTGACGCTGTATATATTGAGAATGTGAGTAGGTTTATATTAACGTGAATGTTTATATATAAAAAAAAATGAGTATAAATATTTATGAGTATGTGACGGGGTGATGATAGTGACATTTTGACATTTCGAGTGTGTATTTATTAATATATATCGAGGCCTGTCTGTGTGGGGTTTTCATGTTCTCCCTGTCTCTTTGGGTTTTCTCTGGGTACTTTGGCTTCCTCCAACAGTCCAAAAAACATGCAGGTTAGAATGCCCATAGGTGTGAATGTGAGTGTAAATGGTTGTAGAATAGAATAAAAACACAGAAAATCAGCAGTAGTAGCAATCCCTCTTCAATTCAGGGCCTGAGCTGTCTCATGTTCTTGTTCTACGTGTCTTATTAATAGCTGCTCCACTATAAACTCCAACTCTTTAACATCAAACATGTTGACCAAGGTCATTAGTAAGACAATTTATACCAATGTCAGATTATAAATCACCTGTTCACTTGCTACTGCTACCTCTTAACACTCAGGAAAAAAAGACAGGAAAGTAGTTTCCTGGGAAGCAATGTCCTAATACGCAAGAGCAGTTTCCATAATTAACTGCTCATGTGTATGATAATGACTGCAATATCAAAACAGATCTTGGAACAGTGGTGGCTGCAGCTAGACAAGCCCACTTGTCCATAGCTAGCTGTATCTAGTCACCCATAAAAGATCCCAGGATTATCTACAGTGTGCATGTGTAAATGTCATTAAAATGCATTCTAACTGACGTCTATTTTTAGCTTTAACTGGTGAACACTGCTTGCCTTGTTTTTCCTGATGTCACATAACTGATATGGTCTAAAGTATGAGGTGAGCTGCAGACCAACAGTAAAATTTCTACTCAGCAAGTAAAGGATGAAAGCAGGAGTTTTGTCAAGATGCTGATTGTCAGAACAACTGTCAAAACCTGGTCACACAATGAGCCCTGCTTGTTTTTATACAGTTTATTAGATTTGAGAGAAGCTGGCATTTTTCCCATGACTCCTTCCCCTCCCAGAACTCTCAAATCTATAGAATAACAACCTGAGTTCAGTACAGAGAAGTGTGATTTCTTTGAAGCCACCTACTCAGTCCTACACAAGAGGGGGCTGCAAGTAAGAGGTTTTTTGAGAGCATGGCAAATAAATAAACTCTCAAGATAATAGTATTACAGCATCCACTTTTTCATGAGGCACAAGCTAAACAAAGAGGCTTTCAATGGAAGTTAGCTTTGATTATTCCATCCATGAATCAGCTGGAGACGTGCTGAGAGAGAAACACTTCTCAGTTGGCTTCAGAGATCCAGATTTTTAAACTTTGTTGCATATTTCCAGTGTTTTCCTTTATATCTTATAGGCCTTCATTAGCTGTGTTTTTTAGAAATGTCAGACATGTTTGAAAGATTTCAGCGTTGGAATGCCAAAGCTCGAATTGCTTTTTTGGAATTAGAGTGATTTGATTATTGTGGAAACATAAAATGAGGAAGTGCATGTTTCTTCTTCTGACTCATTTGCAGACTGCACACACACAAGTTTGATTTATCAAGGGTCAGTAGGTGAATTATTCCCAGATTGGTGACATCGATGACTGCATATCCTCTGAATGTTCCCTCCTTAATACAATAATAGAAGCAAATGAAATAACTTGGCCCCTTTTGCTACATACTATTGTACATTTACCCAAAATGTTATGTTTTCTTTTGCAAAGTGCAGGGAGTTGATACAACTAGGAGCCAGTGTTTTTCTGTTTTGTTTTATTGTTTTTGTATTTTGTTCTTTTTACTTAATGAGGTTTCGCACCTCCCAGTTTAGCAGCGGGCCTCGGGGGAGTTGAGGAAATGAATGTAAAAGGAGTGAGAGAAACAAGTCAGCGTCGACAGTCATCAGGTGTGAAATTGACTAAAAACAGATTGTCTTCATAGGCGTGCTGTGTGCAGGCCCTACCAGGTCAACCCACATACTGTACAGCATACAAGAACAAGAGCTGTGACCTCATATGCTGGAGAAAGCTCTTTGTAGTGTTAAAAACAACTACAGTAGCACCAGAGGTAAAACAGGAGTATTGTGGGAGTTGATGTGGCCTCAGCTTCTGTTGTGGACTCAACACAGATGTTTCCACAGGGCAAACAACACCTTGGTCTTACATAATCTTGACACCAAATGTAATAGTAGAGCTTGAAGTGTATACCATACTGTATGTGGGGAAATGAAAAAAAATATAATAGACCATATGAACAAGAAATACTTTTGGTTAATGGAATCAAACAGGAGTAAATTCTGGATTTAAATGATGCCAGCATTCAGCCCAACCACTATGAGAAATATGTTTATGTGAGAAAATTTGGTCTTGCTCGAGTTCTTCATATGAAATGCTCACTTGTGTGACTTATAATGACTTATAATTGGTTATGCTGTATATGATGTCAGATTAAAGCTGTGCAAATTTTAATGGTATCAAAACATCAAACGAATACTGTTTGTGTAACAGTGGTACCACAAAACTATTGGACTCAAATACATGACTCAAGACACAGTTTAGGTTTCACAAAATCAGCCTATTTACTTGAGATCAATTGATATGAAGGCAGATAGATCAGGCAAAAATTCCAAAAGGGCTCTTTATGATCAGTATCTTCTTGTGAAGTGGCCAGATGACAGATCTAATAGGACTAATAAGCTAATGTTAAAAGTCATTAAAAAAAATCATTGCCTTTACCTCACTGTCATTAGACTGGCAAACTGCCATTAAATACTTAACAAGCCCTTTCAGAAGTAGATTCTCCAGTGCTATATGCATCTTCATCATCAAAACTGCATGCTGAATGACACTTATAATATCACTTCTGCATTTAGTAATTCCAGTTTAGTGAATAGTTTGACAATACACAGACTCATTCTGATTGTCTAAACGTACTGTCGATAAAATCAAGACGAATCAGTGTTTGCCTACCAAGCCACTGTTTTCTGAAATTCCCCCTTCATGTAGAGAGGATCCTTCCATGGAAGCCACTCTATTTATCATTAGCTAGGAATGCAATCTCTTATTTAAAATGAACATACAGACTCAGCACTAAACCTACCAAGCACTTTATTACAACCACTATACTAATTCTTCTTGGCATGGATTGTACAAGCTCTTGGAAACATTCTTCTGAGATCCCGATCCATGCTGAAAGAATTACATCACATCATTTCTGTAGATTTATCAACTGCACATTCATGCTGCTAATCTCCTGTTCTACCGCATTCTAAACGTGTTCTACTGGACACTGAGGAGGTCACCGAAGTTCACTGAACCCCTTGTCATCTTCATGAAACCAGTATTTCACAACTTTTGCAATGTGACATGGTGCATTATTGAGCCTGCTGTAGTCATTTGAAGATGGTAAATTATTGCCATAGAGAGAAGCACATAGTCAACAGCAATACTCAGACAGACTGCGGCAGTCAAACCATGATTACTTGGTACTGAGGAGCCCAGAGCACCAATAAAACATTCCCCACACCCTTTAACCACCGCTATCCTGGTATTCTGAAACAAGGCAGATCGGGTTCATGTATTAATGCTGTTGAGACTGAAACCTGTCTCTATCATCTGAGTACCTCAGCAGAAATCCAAATTCATCAGACCAGGCTGCATTTTTCCAGTCCTAAACTGTACAGTGTTGGTGAACCTGTGTCCACTGCAGCCTCGGGTTTCTGTTCTTGACTGACAGGACTGGAACCTAATGTAGTCTTCTTTTGTTGTACATCCACCTCGAGGTTTGACGTGTTGTTCTTTCTGAAAAGCTTTTCTACTCACCACAGCTGTGAGGATTGGTTATCTGAGTTACTCTGGCCTTTCTGTCAGCTCCAACCAGTCTGGCCATTTTCATCTGACCTCTCATCAACAAGGCATTTCTGTCTGCACAACAGCATGTTTTTATGTATTGCACTACTGCCATATGATTGGCTGATTGGATATGTGCATGTTCCTAAAGCCACAGTTCCTCATAAAGTGCTCAGTGAGTTTATATGTACATGAATAAACTGACATGAGGTGTAAGGCAATTATCTTTCAGTGCATTCAGAATCAGTCTCAATTCTATCAGTTGATGGGAGAGCACCCTCTGTGAAATCACTGGAGGCCAGCTTGTGTCATCTGTCATACTGATGGATAGAAAGCCCCATGGAAACGGTGGGTGATGCTGACAGGACCAGACACTGGTATCACATCACAGCACAGAGTCAGTAATTCATAGTGGTTTAGTGTGTCTTTTCTGCTTTTCTGTATAATACAACTATCCTTTGAATATGTCATTATCTAATGGTCTGAAATTACTTTTTTTTTATCATGGCTGAAAAAGTATTTATAGGATATTAAAACTTCCTAACTCACTTCTACAATTTCTTTCTAATAATATTTCTATTTTTGATACAAATACTAATATTGCTATGACAATTATGCTACTACTAAAACTATTAATATTACTAATACTGGTACTTCAGCCATTACTGCAGATTTTAATGATGTTATTACTACTACAGTGTTGTTACAAAGGTTACTACTACAGATAAAAATGTGCAATAGTATTGATAAAGCTTGGCGAAAGTTCACTCAGACTAGCTCGACTAGACAGACTAGCTTTATGCTTACTAGATTTTCATTCTGTCTGTCTGTTTCTCGCTCTGTATCCTACTTAGTTTTTAGCTTCAAACTCAATCAAATTACTGATATATTGACTCTTTCAGTTATAACAATAAGACTTTGCAATGACCTCTGTTAGCCAATCTTCTTATTGCTGTCAAAATGTTAAACTCACCCTTTCTCTGCTGCTGTCCATTGTCATTTCAGTGTGATGCTAAAAGCAAATGCTGACGTTACCTTTGTTAGTTACTTGTTCCTCCTGGAGGATCCCAACCCCAGCACTGATGCTCTGCACAAGAACAAATCCACCTTCTCAGTCAGTGGCTCCCCTCTAGAGGAGTCATATTTTCTTCTGATTAAAAGACTGAGTCTCAACTCCTGTTAAGCAGTGACTTATCTATTGGTGAGCTTCTATTCTTTTGGAAATCTACCGTGACATGATCTGCTCTGTTTATCCAGAGAGAAGGCAAGACCTTGATTCCTATTTGGAAATGATTGGTGATCTAAATCTTGAATATAGAAGAAATATTTTGTATCACTACCACAAATCCTTATTCAGCAAAGCACTATTCAAGGGATTCCTTTATGATAGGTGCTGCAACTTAATCTGCCAATAAAGCCATTTCATCTACCTCCCTTCAGTATCTTGGCCGCTGGTCATCTTCTGTCTACACTGATGGTAATCAGCATTTACATCGATCTGCCACAATATTAAAATCATAACTGGTTTTAATGTTGTAGCTGATCAGTGTAAAGTAACTGGGGATGGTATCTATGCTTTTCACTGTTCCTTTGGCTGTTTACTGCCCCTTTGATTTTATTTCATCCCTGTCTTCAGTAGCCCCCACATTAGGTTTTGGGCATTGCTTGGGTATGGCAAGTTGGCATACCATATTACTGGTCATTGCTGGCCATTCACTGCTCTCTGCTCTGCTTCTGTGCTGATCTTTTTCATTGGATTCAGGTCATCACTGACCTTTTGCGACAGGCCAAGTGCCTTCTGCTTTGACGCTGTGTTTCTGTGTATGTCTCTTTCTGTTTTGCAGGTTTCTGTGGGCTGGAACTGATGGATGGTTCATCTGTGACAGGAAGGACCTGGGTAATGTTCTAAGGGGTATTGAATCCTGACTGCTCTAGGGTACAGTCTGCCTGTGACTGTACCATATGCCAAGTCTTTTTGTTTGTGTTAACCTTTTCTTACACTTCTAATATTGACTTCAACATTTCATAACTATTTCCTACCATTTAATTTAAAATTTGTTTAATCAATGTTAGACTGGTAGCCTACAAGTTGGACATAACATCTTGTTCATTACATTCTAGTCCATGTTGATCTTATTTATTTCGTTCCATTTCATTATGTATTTTATCTAGAAATCTACTGCTGCTGTAATGTAAAGAGCAACATTTTCTTTTTTCCTTCTTTTTTTGCTGTACATCTCAGAGAAGGACTACCTCCATAAAATGATGACATAACAATAGGGCAATTGTGCACTCTAAGTCAAACAAATTAATCTAAATGCTTTTCAAAAGTCTTTATTAGTCTCTTGTCACTGAAATGAAGCTTAGCAAAAGTTCAGTGAAAAGACAATCTTGATCCTAAAATCTATATATTTACATTCTCTCTTTCTCTCTTCCTTCTCCTGCTCCCAGCTCAGTAAGCTGATGAGGCCAAGACTCTTTGAATTATACAAATCAAATTTCACCATGACTTCTGTGAGCTAATCATCTCACTGCTGTCAGAATTCGAAATTCTTCCATTCCCTGCTGGTGTATTTTCCGACAGGCAGAACAGCTGACCAAATACTTATTTCATGGTCAAAACATTGTCTGACAAGATCAGAATACAGGTTAATAGCAACAGCTCTGCTGTGTCTTCAGATATACTGGCATTTAAAAAGAATTACTGCAGAGAAAGTTAGATGTGACTAAAGGCTGTTCTTTAGTACCACAAAACACCTGATCCTTCATAGGCTGGCTTATGTCATTGTTGACTGAAACAGCACATCTGCGTTTTAAGATTCACACACCCTGGAGGCCATTTTGGAAAAACTTTGATTTGGGGGAAGAAAAATTAAAAACTTAATCTGCTTAATTTGAACATACACTAAGAGTCCACAGCCAAGTTAGAAGCTCTGTGAAAAGAGAATGTGGGATGGCAATCTGTCTAAAATTTTAGACAATAGTAATACTATTGGAAAACCTAAAGTGCCACCATGATCTCTAAAATCATCTGGCTTCTTCTGTCGGGACCATCACAGTCTGTATAAATGTTAATGTAATCCATCCAATAGCTGTTCAGATATTTCAACTACAAGCTGAAATCTAGTATAGTATGTACCCTCTGTCATATGTTAAAACACCTGAGGTGATGTAAGTTAGTAGCTGATGTGATAAAAATGGCTAAACTTACCCTCAAAACCTAAAAATAACTCAAAAACTACTGTAAATTGGACAGTGACTTGATGTATTGTGCTACATCTACAAAATTAAATGAAATGAAAATGCAGTCATCCTTTCATTTTTTTACATTTATTTAACTTGCAGCCTTACGCTGAAAATCATTTAGATTAATTTCTTTTCCACATACTACACCCAGTACCTCAGTAGGAATTTTTGCAAATTTATTAAAAGGGAAAAATTAAATTATCACAGTGACATTAGTATTCAAACCTTTTACCTACTCAGGGTGGACTGGAATCATTGGTGGACAACCATTTTTAGTTCTCTCCAGTGATGTGTGATTAGGTACATGTCAGGGCTTTGGTTGGGCCACTAAGCCACCTGTATAATGTCTTAGCTGTGCCTTTAAGGTCATTTAGCCTAGGTGGAGGTCCTAATCACTCCAGATTGCGTTTTCATTAAGGTAATTCTGTACTTTTCTCCATTAAGCTGTTCTTTAACCCTGACCAGTCTCCCTGTCCCTGCTGCTGAAAAACACTCACACCACCTAATATTGCCACCACCATGCCTCACTGCTGGGTTCAGGTCTGGTTTCCTCCAGACATGACACTTAGAACTGAGGCCAGACAATTAAATCTTGGTTTCAACGGACCAGAGAATCTTGTTTCTCATAGTCTGAGAATCCTTTGGGTGCTATTTGCAAAATTTTATTGAAAAGCGGCTTCTGTCTTGCCACGCTGCCATAATGCAGACAGATTGCTGGAGTGCTACTGTGATGGTTGTCCTTCTGGAAGTTTCTCCCATCTCCGCACAGGATCCCCAGAGCTCACCCCAAGTGACCATAAGGGAGGTCCATGGTCTCATCTCTTACCGAAGCCCTCCCCCCTCATTGCTCAGTTTGACTGGCTGCTTTAGGAAGAGTCCTGGTTGTTCTGAACTTCTTCCTCTCAAGAATTATGGAGGCCGCTCTTACTCTTGGAAACCTTCAATTCAGCAGCAATTTTTTGTAGCCTTCCCCAGATCTGTGCCATGACACAATCCTGTCTCCCAGCTCTGCAGGCAGTTCCTTTGACCCAATGGATGGTTTTTGTTCTGATATACTTTGTGAGCTGTTAGACCTTATATAGAAAAAGTTTGTGTCTTTCCAAATCATGTCCAGTCAGTTGAATATACCACAGGTTGACTGAAATCAAGGTGTAGAAACATCTCAAAGATGATCAAGGGAATTGGAGGAACCTGAACAAAATTTCAGGTTTCATATGAAAATGTCTGAATACTTGTGTAAATGGGATATTTCAGTTCTTCCCTATTGAGGTACTGAGTGTAGATTGATGAGGGAAAAATAAATTCAAACATAACAAAATGTGAAAAAATCAAGGGGGCTGACTATTAGTGAATGCACTCTACAATGCTGGGATCACAATTTCATTCCTCGATGCCCTCCATGAAAGACTTCACTGCTCTCTTCCAATCATAGAGTGGTTTACATGCCATTCCAGGATGGTATAACTTTCTTTTCTCCCATATTCTCCATTCCTTAGCATCACAGAGGAATTACTTTCCTCATGGAGATGGACAGTCTTCGACCACAAGCCCCATGATCAGATGTCTCTCCTGGATGCAGTGAATGTAGGATGTCTGGACATGCCAAGACTGCCAAGGACGGATCAGGCTGCAAAAAAATTATTTTTCACATGAATTACAAGAGAGGACACAAGGTGTGATGAGAAATTGTGTTCAAAATGCAGAAGACCATTTAACCAGCACTGATGTATTTCTAAATCTGCAGCTATTATATACATGTATGTACAGTGAATATATATAGTTTTGTATTGCTTTATTGGAATTATAGAGGCATATTTCAGTCTTCCTGATTGATGTCTGTGACATTTATGGCAAGTTAGCACTATTAATGCCAAAGACCTGCCATTGTTTATTTTGAAATGGAATATTGGTTTATACTAAATACTGTAAATAAATAAAAGCTACTTCACAGGCAGTAGTGGCGCATATTGTAATGGTGCTGTTTGTTAGTGTTTCTTTTTTGGTCAGTGTGTCTGAGTGACAAAGTTTTTTGTTGGGAGAAAAATGTTGGTGTTCAAGTACAGTTTGTTACAGTTGATACAGTTTATCTTGAAATATAGTTGAAGTGTTTTAGTTGTCTCAGTGCATTTTGTGAAGGGAGATTTGCTGCAGTGCTAATCTGCATGTCAATAGAGAGTTCTGCAACTCAGTACAGAGAAATGTGAGCAATCGTAAAAAAACGAACAAACAAACCCCCCCAAAAAAACTGTATTCTCTGCTTTTTTGTAGGGAAATTAAATAAAAGAGGCAGATACCTTATTTATTAAATTAGATTGTAATTAGGAAAGAAGATGTATATATGCATCAAAAATGGGATAACACACAAACAGAATATTTTCCCATTTGGTGGATGAAATGGTAGGAGTCTGTGAATTATCATGCTGTACTCCTTTTTTTCATTCTGTCCGTAATTGCAAAAAGAAAAAAAAAATTAGTTACATTTCTTACTTTTAGATTAATCTGTAAAAGACCAAGTTAGGGTTGACAGGAATGTAAAAGGTCCCAGTTGAAGTTACAGCTGAGCCATCTAAAAAGAAACAAAAGAAAATTAAAACACTGCAGTTACACAGGATCTTATTGGCTGAGGAGGGGTTTTTCTGAGCTTCATTTCAGAGGAAATTAAACTTATTCACTGAAGATTGGGAACAATGAATAAAATGTTTACCTGAATGAAAATCTGTGAATGCTACGGAAAGTAAAGGTGTACTTGCAGTTACATGAAGGTCACCATTTCAACCTTCTTACAGTCATAGCACCTGCTGCTTGAACATCTCTTGTTCAATTTGGATAATTCTATGACAAGGTGAATTTTAGAGAACAGTTACTTCCATTTAATCCCATTCTGAAGCATTTCCTTAGTAACAGGCTACAGGGAAATATTGTTTTTATTTTAAATCTAGACTATGAGAAAAGAAACACTGTATAAAAATGTTCTTTTTTCTGGGAGGTCTTGATGAGGGGTTCGTTAAAAGGCAGATTGTTACATATATTGAATGAGGTATACAGGGACTCAAATATAGACTATATTGTTCATTATGAAACTATTTTACCATGTTACTGACATGTTTTCAATGACATATAATAAGTGAATTCAGCTCTTGTTATGCCTATTGTGTTTCCAGGTTGGAACAAAATTACTCCTCATGGATAACTGAGAAAAAAAAATCAAGGATCTGCCTTAAAAAAGGTAAAACAAATATTAACATTTTACTAGCATTCAAGATAAGATTTGACTGTGTCAGTAGCTATAGTTACATCATTTTAACTCAGTTAAAATAAAACGGTGCTCAGAGAATAGAAAGGAGCCATTTTTAAGGTCAATAGTTAAACCTTTGCTTAAATTGCAATAACAAGTTAAAATACCTACTGTGAAAAGTGCCCGTTGTCAGCTCTCAGTCATGCTCTCAATAATGATTCATCTAAGTGCAGTATAGAAAGTTTTGATGGTAGATGTAGATGACTGGCTAAAATATTCTGGAAAGTTTACAGCATAGTAAACTGTAGTAAACAAAATAAAACAAAACTTTATTAACATTAAAAAAATACAACATTTATTCAGCAAAAGGGATGAATTTTCATCCACCTGTTTTTGTGCAGAAATCACTGGAGTGGTGTGTTGAAAAAAACATGTGACAAAGTGCTATGGAAACTTCCAGTGCAGAGACAAAAATACCAAATCTGTGTGGAGCAATGAGGAGACTCGATGTTTCTCACGTAACAGTTTTTACAATTGCTAACTCATATTTCTATATACTAGATCAACTCTTTCAAAATTCTTTAGTCAGCACAACTGAAGTTAACAGTAGTTAAAGGAGACTAAAGGCTTGATCTCATTTCATTGATTGTCACAAAATGCATACAATCACTACTTCTTTCATAAAGAAAAAATGCTTACTCACTCAGAATCAACCAACACAAAATTTCTGTTTATTACACATTTACATGTTTACATACTCTTATAAAAACTTTTAAGCTCAAATTCAAAACCTATATCTTTACACAAAACTATTGTAAATTATATTGCAACTTACATTTCCACACCCCATTTTAATAGTTTAAGGACTACATATTTGTCATAGTATACTGCTTTATACTTATTTATATACATTGGACAGTGATATAGGATGCTACTGTCTACTCAAAAGCAAATCCAAAATGATTTAATACTGCTTGGTGTGCCAAAACCAAAACACAATCTTTCCTTAACTTTAATGAAATGTTGTGACTGTCTTAACATAACTATAAAAAGTTTAGTAATGTTCTAGTTTCTACAAATGGATGTTGTACAGAACGATTAGATATTTTGGCAGAAAAGAAGTATGTTGCATGTGAACATTTTACTGATTTCAGCATAAATCTATTTCTTACTTGCCACTACATATCCTATTTCCATTAATTGAAAATGTTGGTTGCAAGTTATGTTTCCTACACCATGTATTTCCTGTTGCAGTTTAGTTGTATATAAATGAAATTTCTAGGAGACTGGGTCATCTGGGGAGTGCAGTGTTAAAAAAATAGGAATGAGCACTGCAGGAGCTGACAAGTAAAAACGATCATTTAAAGGAAAAAAAAGAGTGTGTGGTGTACCACAACAAATTAAGTTTTTGATAAGGGCCCCCCTGTCTACACTAAAAATGCAGCACTGACTAGCATTGCAGTTATCAGCATGTTTTATTCATGATGTGATGATTTGCATTTAGAGATTTTTGTCATATGTAGTATCTGAATAGCAGTCTCATTCTTCAAAGAAAAATATTTGCCTTCGAGGAAGATTGATATGTGATTCCAATGCAGTTCCTCTTAACTGCTAAATTATTTTATAACTAGTATTATAACTAGTACTTATTGGTACTTCAGTACTTTTTCTTATCAAGTGGAAGATTTCCAGACTAGTTTTTCCCCCTCTGGGCTACTTTTAATTATAGTATGAACAATGTGAATGCAGCATTTTTCATGTTGACAAGCCAGCACTCTATAAGTCCCTCTCTCACAGTGAAAACACAGGGTTAACACACCCTCACAAGACTGAACAAAACCCAGGTGATTCCACAGTGTAATCTTAAAAGCTAGCTAGCTGAAGACACAACACATAAATAAGATAACCTATGCTACTTAGGAGTTATAAATCCCCTTTTGACAGAGGCTAGCTGCCTATCCTCTACTTCCCACCCCTGTACCAGGTTACTATGCCCTGACTCTAATTAAATACACACAGATGGATTACAACCAACTCATTCAGGTTAAGGTAAGACATTAAAAAGCTAAGCCCCAAAAAGTCAAAGAAACAGCATTATTAGAATAAATATCTGAAGTCTAATGAATGAATTTCGAATTACAATGTCTTCCCTGCTATCTACACATAATGAACTTCAATCACGTCTTCAGTACCATTTGTTGAGTGCATACACTGCCATTTTGACTATTGCCATGCTTCCTGCATGCTTTACGAACAGTGATCGCAATATTAAGAGCGTTTTTATGCTCCAAGTCTGTTTTTTTTTTCAACTGTGTGCATAACAACTTGATTTAAACTCCTTTGGGTCAGGGCATTTGACTATTTTGCAACAAATTTTTACAACAGACTGCAGCCATTCTCTTGATGCTATCACCAAAATAATGTTATTTTCCATATTTCTTATTATTTAAGGAAGAGAACTATTTGAGAAAAACAGTTTTTGTAGGCATTGTACTCTCAGGAAACAAAACACATCTTAAAAACCTGGCCTGTGTATACACCAACTCAAAGTTGTTAAGCTTCTCATTCCATTAGAAAAAAACAACTCATTACCGATATATATCACTCATTTACTGTGTAAAGCTATGCATTTTTAAATCAGCAGAGACACAAAATATACCACGAATAAATGCACACTTTCTTTATTTCATTTTCCGTATTTCATGCCATTACAACAAAACCATGATAGTCAGTGCTAACCTTTTCATTCTCAACTGTGAATTATTCTATCCTACACACTGCTCTGTTTGTGCACAGAAAACAATACTGTAAAGTATAGTTCAGTTTCACAACTTGTTAAATCAACATAGTTGATACAGTTGTTTTTTTTCTAACTTGCAAAATAAACCTAAATTGACAAATAGATGAAACAGAGAATCCTAAACTAAGACCAGAGGTGGAGAAAGTAAACATAAATGAATAAGTAAATTGTGTGAAAAGTATTCAGGCACTTAGAAATACTTTCGGGTCCTTGGCTACACTGTGCTTCATTACATTGTACATGCATTTTATAGACTATCCTGATCTGGTCATGAGGAGTATGAGGTTCCCCCTACAGGACAAGGCTAAGGGTTGTAGCACATTCAAGAACAACTAATTAAAGGGATTTCATGTGTATCACACAACATCAATGTTCCTATTTACATGTGATCCTAGTATCACAACCTATGTATTCTCGTTGCATATCCCCTAAGACTTCATTTGAATAACCATACTATACAAATTCTGCCACAAACAAATAAAATAGGAACTGAAAGGAAATTTCACAAAATACGACCAACACCCAGTATCCAACATGTCACCAATCATGCAGGATTTCTTTAGGTTATTATTTAAATAGGTGGTATTTATGAAAAAAGTTTTTGTGTTGAAAATCTAATTTCCTGTACATATACACACCAATCTTTTCATTCATGTGACTTTCATTGTCTTTCTCATGGCCTACGTTTAATGGAGCTCCAGTGTCAGTGATAGGAGGAAAGCCATTTTAGAAAATGACAGCAACAAGTTTTTTTCTTCATCCACTGCTGGGAACATTACTGTACACAGTGTTATTAAAGGAAAATGATGCATGCATTGGCAGCTTGACTTGGAATAGGGATGTTTATGTTGATTTGAGATGACTGAGATGATTGGATACTGTTGTCTGCCACCCCCATGTTTGATGAATCTTTCCTCCCATTGGAAAAAGCTTGGTAAGAAAGAAATTGATTTGTGTAATGGCAAAGCAAACGCTAACAATTACAATCTCTGACTTGGAAGGACTGACATAAACAAAAAAAAACACCAACAAGAAGAGTCCACTGAAACTGGAAACTGGAAACTTTAGACTTGTGCTTACTTCTGATCAGTGCAGATATACATATCAGATTGCCTCTGAGAACAACTGACTAGAGACAACAGGCACAAATGAAGACATCACAAACTGAAGGACAAAATGTACAGTACAACACAACAGCAGCCTGCCCAAAGTTGTTTTTAAACCAGACCAAAAAACCTTAGGTTGAAGAAAATCATTTAAGACACTCTGGGTTCTTTGACAAAATTATGTAAACTCAAGGTCTACTTAGTGTAAGTGCAGACTACAAGAATTCAGAGACTCAGATTTGCTCTGCTGCTCAAACCACAAAACATTTCTTGTCCCTGATTGTTGCCACCCTGTTTCCATCCCCTCAGCAGGTGTGAAGGTGCATAAACAACACAACTTATCTCAGAGGAGATCTCAGAGGGCATGTATTCATTACAAGATTACTCTAGCTAGAGAGATCTGTGAAAGGAGCAAATGATAGCAATAGCTGATGAAAATACTGGAGAAGTCACTCACCAGAAATGGAAACCACTTAGTTTATGTCTGCTAGTGATGGAATTTAACAAGGGTCAACGTTCAGTCTCTTGGCAGAAATTGTGTAGTCTGCAGTGGCCCTTACTGACTCATTCCAGTTGCATGTTACTGTCTTTATCTGAGGATTTGCTCTCGTAATACGAGTTTCATCACATGACCTAAAGAAATTCAGTCACACAATAACAAGTCCTTGTATATAGAGACAACCATATCTCCAGACAAAATGTTAATACTGGCACTAAGGTATGGTTAAGCTTAAATAAAGGTTGTGGTTATGGCCAGTAAACTGTGGTTAAGTTGCAATTAGGGTTAGGTAACTAAAACATTTGGTTAGGATCAGGGAAAGTTCATGTTTAGGGCTAATAAAAATGCCAACGTTAATACTCAGTGAAAGGACACACACAACAGTTTCCTGCATTGAAGACACGAGACATCTTTCCATCATACAAACCTCCACACCTTTACTTTTCAACTTACTAAACTAAGAGGCATACTACTTCCTCTACTGGCATTGAATGTTGGCATTAGACATGAATTTTGAGGCACAAAGTCAACCAATGTGAGTGTAATTTCTGGGAACTGTTGGTTCAAAGATGGTCTCTGTTATTGGCTGTTGATGGCCTCCTTGATCTTCATTCAGCCATCTACTGACAAATGATTAATGACTTTGACCAATTCCGAATCAATGCTGTGACTATTTTGGGTTAATATTCACAAACCGATGATGATGTCTGATGATATTTCCATTGTTCATTTGGTCTTGTATCCATCATTCTTACCCCTTCACCAATGTGGTGTTCCCCACAGCTGTTGCAAACCCAGACAGTCCTCTCTTTAATGAGTAGCAGCAGAGATCTTTAGGTCTTGAATGGCTAGAAGTTCAGGCAGCAGAGCTCTGTGAGGGACTCCCACTAGGATCCTTCTGGTGGTTCCTGTTGAATTAGCAGTGTTCATCCTGGTCTTAGGTCAGGGTGGGACTCTTTAACATCCAGTGTATGTACATACAGTATTTGCACCTGCAGTATATGACCAATTTTTGTCACCTGATCGGAGTTCCATAAATCCATGTTATGACAACTCGTCAACCACTGATGAAGACTGAGATATCCTCAAAAACTCTGAAAAAGTCAGTAATTGGACCTTGAATTGATATTATTTTGTCAAACAACTATTTCAGTGGTCAAGAATGAGCTTTCTTATTCACTTAAATTCCATTTTGAGGCCCCTCCTTAAAATGCTATTTAATATCTATTCATTTTTATTATACTGTTGCACATTAATTCTTTTGGGTGGTTATTGGGATCGTTATTTGCATGACTCACTGTCGGACATGTGGCGTTGGTATGGCAATTACAGTTTTCATCATTCCTATAAAGGGTTAGTTTCTAGTTATAATTAGAATTTTTTTTAACAATTTAAATGTGAATCCTTTCACATCACAACTATTTTTTTCATTATATCATGTTTTTATATTTTTCTCATTGGAATTAGATACCAAATTATTCCATTTTAATATGAAACTTTTCTTGTAATGTAATGATGTCTAGTTATATCAATAAACATTTGCATTTATACACTCTGGAACTTTATCTTGTAAAGATTTTATTTTCATGTGTTTTAAAAATTTTTAATGAACTACACTATTTTAGGCACAGCTGGCAATTGGGCCACTTGCACCATCATGGCTCAAATGCCATTGTGAAAAATTAACTATTTGTTATTTCATTGTTGGAATGGCCATGAAACTGTGCAAGATGTTATGGTTTGCACTGTAGGCTATAACATCTTCCTTACGGGAATGACTGTATCTTTTTCTTATTTCAACACATAGTAATAAAAAAAGCATCCAAAAAAAATCTAGTTATTTTGAGCAGAAGATGTTTCCTCCAATTTAGCAAGATCCGATTCAGAGCAATGGATTTAATCTGTGTTATAGCTTACACGGTTCTCCATGCATCAGGGAGGGCTTTGTAATGTTACTCTGTCAGAACGGCATCCCTGAATTGATTCTAAGCTAATTTAGCCTGGTTTGTAATGGTGATGTAGCAGACGATACTGACAAGCTAGCTAAAGCTATCTACCATTTTGACTTACTTACTTTTAAATTTGACTTAAAAAGTTAAGCATTTCAATTAATTCAATATGTGGTCATTTGGGTTAGGATCACATAATTTTGACAGTAAATGTCATACATTTTACATCTTGCATCAAAATCTTGACAGTATATCTTGTAATTTTGAGTTCATAAATCAAAATCTGGATTTAGTATCATTTAACCTAGAAAGTCAAGATGTTTACATGGTATCACATAATTTTAAGTGAGCATTTTTATTTTTAGTCTTTCTTAATGTTTCATTGGTTTCTTGGCAAATATGGGCTTCTATAGAATACAGTACTCTCTATAGCCACAAAAATTTATCTTGATTATGATTTGTCTGTCAATGATAGCTCAAGGAAAGCAGGGAGATAAGACTAATATACCCACTGTCTGCATACTCCATATTCAAAGCTTTAATAGTCTAAAATATTTCAAAGCTCAAATAGTCTCCGTAGAAATACCATACATTTAGAGATGCTGAAATTTCTATGGGGACCTATCAATTTGTAGATATTGTAGAGGGTGTCATGTTTTAAAAATATATTTCTTTTTATCAGATATTCCAAATTCTTAACTGAAAACAGCTACTATCATGTCATTGTTTAAACCTGAGATTCAAATTTTGAAAATTCCGTAAGAAATTCCTGTAGAAAAGATAATGTTGGCATCAGACTATTAGACTCTGTGGCCTCCCTTCTTATCTTATCTCAGATCAGTCATGAACAAACCCTGGTAAGGACATACAACAAAGTTTCCAAAATACAAAGATTTATCACCAGTTTTGATACTCACACCACTAATAGTACAAATAGTAAACACTTTAAAAGTTGGTCCTGTTACATAAACATTTTGATGTTCACTAGGTTTGTGGTGAACACAGTCAATGTGACACTGCTGTCAGACAACAGTACTAATGTCGTCTGCCTCGTCAGGTTTCTTGGGCTTGCTAGGGAGGGACTTGAGGTACTCCAGGTGGCGTCGGGCATCCTCCTGGTTCTGCCTAACATAATACACCACATATGAAATAACCATGGCAAACCAACCAAACATGGTCACCAGCATAGCGTAGTCTGTGGTCCTTTTGGCCAGGTTACACAGGTCAGTGTCTACTGCCAAGAAAGGTCTTCCCTCCTGATCACGAAGCTCTGAGCTCCTGCACAGAACCCGGGCGGCGGCTTCATGGTTGTGGGCCATTCCGCTGATAGCCTGCTGGAGGGCACAGTCACAATGCCAAGGGTTATCATCGACAATGACACGGGCGTTGAGCCGAGCAAAGGCATCCTTGTGTACGCTAGTAATGCGGTTGTGGGAAAGGTCCAGTACCTGTAAAGTTGCCTCTATGCCGCTGAAGGCCCCTCCCCCTAAAGTCTCCACTGCGTTGTATGAAAGATTGAGCTCCCTCAAAAGCCTAAGTCCATGGAAGGTTTGATCAGGCACAGCTCCTATCTGGTTGTGATCCAGCCTAAGCAGGACAGTGTCAACTGGGAGGCTGGGGGGGATCTCTTTGAGGCGGGACTGACTGCAGGTAACGTTGAGGCCGTGGAGGTGGGGGTCACGTTGGCAGATGCAGCCCTTCGGACACATACTGGCCGAGGGAAAGCACAGGGCCATGAGGACAAGGCTCTGAAGGAGCAGGCACATGGGGATGGAGCGTGACAGCCACAAGTCCAGCAGAGTCATACTGACCAGCTGTCAGCAGCATCCCGCCTGGGGCCACAACACTGCCACTGGTCCCTTACACACATCGCATAGTTGCGACTGGTCCTCACTGTCTGCCCACTGGAGATACTGGAGTGTGAACTGATATTATCATGCTGGGTTGAGACCTGAAACAAGATCAAACAGAAAGACAGAGTGAACTTTTAAGGTTATGGTATGCCTAGAACCAGCTTTTGTTCTAATGTGACATTTATTTATTGTTCTGTTCTTCAGTATTAGTATCATTGGTGGATAACTGCATTAAATTGAACTGATAATTTGACAAGAGACCATGTTTTTCATATTTTGTCTGACTTTTTACTGTAGGTGGTTTGGAACAACACCTAAAGTCAAACCTAAAGTATAGGTGTTTAGAAGGTTACATTAAAGGGACACATGGTAATTGCGGCTGTTCCACTACAGACTAATGGGCTACGAACAACAAATTAAACTTTTCTTGTTCTCGTTCTTGAAATCAGCCTCAAAATTGACTTGCCAACAACTGACAGGCAAAGTTCACTAGTCTGATAGCAAGATTCCCAAGATTCACTCCTCACCGGAAGTTGAGGGCAGCTCCCAGAGCCTTTTATTTTTAGGAGTTACAAAATATTTTAAGGGTTTTGTCATTCAAAGCTTGAAAGATAGATATTATTCTCATATTAGAACTTTGATGCCACATTCATGTCATATCTTTTTTATTGTAATTACTAGTTTCCAACTCTAAATAGTTTTCTCACCAAAATCCACACTATAGTTGAGAAATGAGAAACTGATTTTTCTGAGTTCCAAGAGTACCACTTAATGATTGGGAAGTCTTGGAAAACCAAACACATGGATCTGATGTATTGTTTATTCACAGTATTGTTTTGGCTTACATTACCAGCTCCGTAATCATAAAACTGTCTTAAATTGTCTGATGACATGATAGCTCAAAAGTTGTAATTGCTGGAAACTTACCTATCTCTACCATCCATTGTTTGCCTAGTTTAAAGACCAGAATCAGAGGATAGCTGGCCTATTTAGTGTTAATTAATGAGGATAATTTATTGATGGGTAGTAGAGGAAAAGTCACTTGGTCTTTAGGTTGCGTTGTTTGGGAAGCAAGAATGTCTGTACAAAATACTGCACCAATCCTTCAAGTATATATTTTGTGGAATAAGTGAAAAAATTTGACCAACTGATTGTGCTAGATGAAAGTCAGGAAATCACCAAAATCATTTGGCTTGAACTTCAGGACCCTAAATTTCTTTATAAAATGGCAATCCATCCAATGGTTGAGACATTCCGATCTGGACCAAAGTTGGAGCCACACAGCCATAATGACTAAATAAAAACTTGTGCTGTCATATGGAATTTGGAGCTAAATTAAAGGGTCTTTCAGGTGGTATGAATATACCACTGTATGTAGTTTTATAACTATGTGTTTAACCAAAATCCTTATCTTAGAACAACGTCCTAAACAACTATAGTCTTATAAATGGACCTTGTGCCAACATGTAATTTTAAGACCTTAAGACTTAAAGTCACCTAAGTCCAATTTTACTCCCATGTGGTGTATCAACATGTTAATATTAAAGATTTTTTCTTATTGTCAACAAATCCCATGTACAGGAAAAAAACATTAATAAATGTATCCTACTAACAAGTATTTTGTGTGCATCTAAAAAAATCTTTAAAATTTATCAGTTTGGCTATTAGAAATAATTAATAATGAAAAAGTGCTGTTGTTTAGGAATTAGGTCTTTTGTCCTTCCTAATTTACTTCCATAAATTCCAACCAACTTTCTATGAAACATGAAGGCATTTAGCAGGGGAAGCTTCAAAACCCTGCCCAGGGTATGACCTCCATAGTTTCAGTTTTCTCTTTGTTCCATCTCTCTGCAGCTGATATTAGAAATGAAAAATACTGTGCTGTGCTGGCTGAAATAATTCTTTCGTGATTTCAGATACTGAGTTTTCTGTTCTCTTGTTTTCCTATCTGTAAGTGCAATGGCAAGTAATCTTCTTCCTTCCTTTTAGAAGGTAGGGTGGAAAATTGTGTTCCAGAAAGAATGTCTAGGTGTATGTGCAACTGAGATATCTGGTGTCAAGTCAGAGATTCAAAGGCAACGCCTCCCAGTATTATTTATTGATTACATATTAGTCAATTAAGGGGAGAGAGAGTAATTAAGAAATTTACCAAGGGATGTCAGAACTAGACTCACTCACTAGACTCACAGATTGAAAATGGATTTTTTTTTCTTTACTGGATTCTATCTATGTTCTTTAAAGATGCTGCAGATTGTTGGAGGTTTTTAACATCCAATTGGACTATTACATGCATTCTGGGGAATTTCAATGAATTTATTATTTTCATGGTTGTAATAAAGTCTAAAGATTGTTCATGCATAAGCCCTGGTTTTGTGATTTTAGATCAAGAGTATCAGTATTTTGATTGTGCTGAACTATGGGTGGAAAGTTATGTCTACTTCTAGGTTACATCTTAAGGTCTGAATGTGCCTCAAATCGGCTACTTCATACAAAATATCTTCCAACCACGTGCAAAGGCAAAAATCTGTTCTGAATGTTCTGGCTTGCAGACAAAGTGAATTGCCTAAGATCTTAAGATCTTTAAGAACTATAAGTTTTTATAACAACTATAAGAACTATAAGTTTTTTGTATGTCTTTGTAGTTTTGAAACAGTTTTGATGAGTTATACTAATGGGGATAATGGTGCAAACATTTTAGTTTTCACACATGAGAAGTGATGGGACTAGTTTCAAACTAAAACCTATTCACAGTTGGCCAGTCACTGCTTACAGTTGAAGTGATGTGGGATAGTTACACAAATTATCTGTATTTATCTCCCAACCCCCAGGTTTTTGACAGTCTGACGTGCACTTCACTGGAAGCATACTGAGGCCATAACCACTTTTTCAACAGCATTTTCATGACTATATTTCGGTGTGATGCAGGGCTTGAATTCACATCGAAATATACTCAATTGTTCTTGGAACATTGTTGTTACAGTTGTGTCCATGTTGTCTAACTGGATGATGCAAAATTTTCAATTTGCCTGCAGGACACAACAGATAAACTGGTATTATCCATTTAGATTCTTACTGTGGAAAAAAAAAGATTACTAAATTTGCCGGATGAATACTAGAGTTTTTTTCCTCATTCACTTCAATATAGTCAGTATCTGCTTGGTGGTAGCATCTTATAACCATCAGAAGAGCTGCAGCCAAGACAAATCTGATGCCACAAGGAGCTCTCAAAAAATATTTAATCATCATTAAACTCTGCATTTCCCCTAAGCTCAGTAGAGCTTTAAAGCTTTTATTCAGTGTTTTGATTTAGCTCATTTTTCAACACCAGCAACAGGCAACTCTTTGCAGTTAAAAATCTGTGAAAACATACACTATCTGTCAGCAGACAAACAACAACTAGCTGTTGAACATAGTGTGACATTTGGCAGCTAAAAACCCAGATATTTTTCCTAGGAGTTGGTGGAGAATAAAACAGAGGTGAAAGAGGATGAATATCGGACTTGCAATTGCCAGGTGGCCAAAAACATGAAATAAATGAATAATAATGTTGCTCGGTGTGCTGGAGGTGTAATTAGGCACAGAACGCATTAACCAAAAAACTTAATTGGGTGATAATATTAAGAGCTGTTTTTGCAGCTTGTTACGCCGTTCCCAAGAAGACAAAATGATCAGTGTAGTTAATGTAGCTTTAAAGTATGAAGTTCTACATTATTGTAATGTCTCATAATTGTAAAGAAATCAAATTGTTAACTGGTCTTTTGCAGAGCTTGCTTAAAATGAATATAAAAGTAGGGTTCAGACACATTGTTTGTGCATTCTGCCAGTGGGTCATAATGGACTAATAGAGCTCTCTCTACTTTTAAAGGAGGCAAAAATGAAGAGAATAGGATGGTTTCCACCTGTATCAAAACTGCCTGCAATCAGTGTGTTTGTGCTTTTTCTAAGATGGGAGGAGCTCCAAGATTCATTACTGTCCTGCTTGCCAGTGTGTTTTCAGCAGGATGGCAGGTGTGACATACCACAACCCAACAATCGTTACAGTAAAGCTAAGCATAGGGTTTATAACTGTTCGCCAGCAAAAACAAGGGATTACATGGTGTCTATTAGCCAACAGGTTAAAGTATAATTTGACACTACTGCTTCTATGTTTACAAGGGCATGTGTATAGGCTTAAAGTTAAGGTCATCAACTGATATATATATATATGTATATATATATATATATATATATATATATATATATATATATATATATATATAAAATAAATGTTTTCTACATTTAACATACTATTGCACAACCTTACATATCTGCAAATAAGTTTAGTAACAGTTTAACGATATTTAAACACCGCAGTTTGGCCTATATTGAACAGAGGCAATAGCACTGACAATGCATTTTAATTCAAGCTCTTAGAATTGGTTCCCCTGTTATGCCAACGATACTCTCCTACCAGAGGAAAATGCCAGGTTCCTCATGAAAACAAGCAATTTCTAAAAGTTATTGATAGACTGTTTGGGTCTGAATACACACTGACTCTCTGCTTGATATTACTGCATTGAAGGGACATTTTAATAGTCTGTCTAACCGCTTTCTCTGTCCGAATGAGACCGGACTCCATAATTATTGTGGGGTTTACCTCGTCCATCGGGAGTCTGGTTGCTGTAAATGTGACCGGCTGTATGAAATAAACATATGTGAACTCCCAGAAGATCCAGCTGCTGCCTAGCAAATGGGAAACCTCATTGCCTTAATACAACTATTTAATTGCCGCATGCATTCCACCTATTTAGAGACGTGGCTCTGCAAACACAGTCTGTCGGTTCTATGATCTGGGCAAACAATAGCGGATAGCAAGAGAATTAGCTCCCAAAACAGACGTAATGTCATCAGCATTTCCAATCCAATAAACCGTTGTCTGAATTGTGGGCCCTTTACGACTTACAAATGGAGAGAACGTCACGCAAAACTCAATTTAATAATTCCATAATTTTATATATCCATCTTTACTGGTGTACAATATTTGACTAAGAGCTAGACTAAGAGCTAGATTCTGAATCTCTATGACTGATATCTTAATTCGGCAACCAGCGAAAGCAACCAGCTTCAGTTACTTCAGTTAAATTTTAACTTTTATAAATCATTCACACTGGTTTGCTACCGCCCTTTAAAGGTACATGTAATTGGTAAAAGATCGCAAGAAACTGCAGGCAAAGCAGGAATAAAGTTTAGAAATTACATGAATTTAAGATCTAATTATGGGTGCATTATACGCCGAATGAATGCATGATTTTAAGTCACTTAAAATTTAAATTTGGTTTTATTCTATATGTTGTGTCATTTCGGCAGTTACCAGAGAAACATGAAATAGAATTTTTATAATGATGTCTGGCAGGACGTCGCCTATGAAAACAACACGCACCATCATCCCTGAAGTGCCGACACTAGATCAAAGCTTTATGTTGTATAATGTCAGAAGAGGTGAGATAGAAAGTGGCTGGTAAAAATATACATTCACAATAATCCAACATCTATATGTTAAATGACATGTATTAAAAAACAATTCCTCCATGCAAAAATTAGCGAAGGCAGCGACCGTAGCAGAGACAGACAGCAGAGACAGAACACATCAGAGACAGGCACAGGAGCAACAGGCGACACAAGTCTCCTCACCAGCAGTCAGAGTCCCCAGCTGTCGTCAAAGTGTTCATATCATATGAAGGTGTTCAGACAGGCCCCGAGGACAAGCTGTCTGCGGCAGTATCCGCTCACCGATGCACAAGGCACACTGGGAATCCGCATCTTTACCTTTCAGTAGAAAACACCGCACAGGAATGAATGGTGAGAAAGGGAGGGGTTCGCTGTGAAGGCGCCGGTGAACAGAGACAACATCACTTCCGACCTCAGCTTTCAGGATAAAATGAAGGCGTCACGGTGATTGGATGTATATATAATGTACGAGATGGTTGTTACTGATGGTTGGATAGATGTGTTCGGACTGAAGTGGATCTTTTCATGTCTCTACCAACATGACTGTGTGGTCACAGCAGGATTTTTGCAGAGGGACAGACGGAGCTGAAGAACCAACCCCACAACCAATCCCCTTATCACAAGCAACAAATCAAGGTTGTGTAATTTAAAAAGTCTAGACGTATCAGGTCTAAATTGTGAGGTGGCCCCAGGCAGTGGAAAGAGAAGACCAGCCCGCTGACCGGAGTAGGGAGCTGCTCCACAACACCCTAAGTCATTGTTGTCACACATGTCGACCAAGTGAGGCCATTTATATGCTCAAGTATATATGTTGCTTTGAAAGTTTAGTATGCAATCTATCAATGTCAAATGTTCCTTATTTAGAGCTATTTGAACCCCTGTGTATACAGCTCATCTTTGGCCTTATTATGTGAAAAGTAGTATGCAAAGGCTCATTGTGGCCCACAGTGGTGCAATGAGGTTGCTGTTTCAGGTTCCCAGATGGCATATTGTCAGTCAACTGTGTTTGTTCTCTATGTCATGTGCATGTGATGCATGACTACATGTTTGTTGTGTGTGATGTCCTAGAATGAGTCAGATAACAGCAACTTAGAGCCTTTAATCAGCCCTGTGAAGAGCTTCACTTGTTACTCATCCTGGCTTAGGAAACACTGGAAGGAGAGACGGCAGATGAGCCGTTTTATTAAACTGAATGATAAATTGTTGTGGTTTATATTTTGTGTGTCTTCTTTTTCATTTAATTGTTATGAACCATTGTTCAAGTCTTAAATAACATTTGAATTGAATTGAATAAAAATAGTGTCCAATATCATAACTGATCTGAGAATAGTGGAAGCTTAGTCAAAGGCAGCTTAATAAACACACTTGTCCATAGCTAGTTCTAGCCAGTGAAGCATCATAGATCCAAGAATTATCTACAGTGGAAATGTGCAAAAAAGCCCCCCCCCCCCGCTTTTTGTGTCACTAACAAAAGTTTATTATGTTGGAATGTTTTGTTAAGCACAATAATGTTAGGTTCAATCAGATTAGATTAGATTAGATTAGATCAGAGAACATAGCACAATGCAAGTTCTACATTAAGCTGTATAAATAAACTAATACTACTACTACCAATAATGATAATAGTAATAATCATTAAAATAAGATTAAATTAATGAATAATATTAATAATAAGAGCAGTGGGTGTTGAGAAGGGTCAAGGGGCAGTGTTCAAAAATGGACGCCACCTTTATAATTTTTTAAGATCATATGCTGTCACTATATGTAGATAGGTAATGTTAGGCTATAAACAAACTACACCACAATTGAATGACTTCTCTTCTAGCTCACTTTTATGTCCCAGACAGCCTCTGTAGTCTCAAGATGGGGAAGCAGGAAGTGCAAAAATGCTAACTTATTTATGAGTTATAGGCTTATTTCTGCAGCACATTGAACCTCTCTGTGCACTGCTGCTTGTCACTTCCAGTTTATCAGTTACCTTTAACTTTTTCAACAAATTAGCCAGTACTTTTAGGTTTTTAAATATTGATCCAATATTTTGAACTTACTATTTCAACTGCTTATCCATTGTTTATTTTAACCATTTATCCAGTTCTTTTAGCAAAGCCTTTTCAACAATTTATATGTTCCTTTGAGCAGCAGCTTCACCAGTTTATTCTTGAATATTTTCAGTTTTTCATTGCATCTACCCCACTATCTCCATACAGTTCAACAACATTACCCATTTAAAGAAGAACTGCTGCAAACAAATAAAATGAAACAAAAAAAAACAAAACAAAAAAAGCAAAGTAAAATGAAGCAAAGCAAAACAAAATGCAGGCAAACTGAGCTCTTTTGGCCTCTTTAGATATCTTATTTCTGATTAATTCTCTGCTCCCTTAAATGGTCTGCTTTTAATTTGAAGGCAGAATCATCTGTTTTCCTGGTATTCTTGTGGAGAACTGTAGTACCTTGATGCAGCTATTCACCATATAAAGAGCAGATTAAATGAATGAAAAGTCATGTCTTATTAGACAGGTAATAGGTCCTGTGCTTTTGTGCATGTGTGTATGTCTGTGCATTAATGATAATAATGATAATGAATTTCCAAAGAATGATGATTTAATTTATTCATTGTTGTATCACATTAGTGTTGTTGTTGTCGTTGTCGTTGTTGTTGTTCTCAGTGTTGTTGCTGGGGCCGGTTGAGAGAGGGGGTTGGTGAATAGTACTATTTGAGGGAACCACAGCTGCTGAGGCCCAGTAGCATGCCAGGGATTACAGACAATATTTCTTTATGTATACTATATATTTATACATTGTATCTACATTGTATCACAGAGCACTTTTTAATCAAAGGAACGCAACATCTCACCTTTATTCCTAAAGCTGAATGTAAAACTGTGTTATGGAATTTTAATGTTATGTTAAAGAAGACGTGAAATTGTCCTGGTCTTTTGGCAGGTCACGTCACCCCAAGGGACCCACGTCATGGCAGCACACATTCCCTACCAATGTAGGCCATCCAGGGGGTCTGCCTGGCAGCCAATCATTCTTCACACTCTGTCAAGCCTAGCAGAGCAAGGCAAGAATAGTCAGTAGTTCAACTATCAGCCAAGTGTTGTCCACCTCTGACATGATAATGCAAATTATCCATTTTTTTTTTTTTTTGGATGACATTTTTACCTCTGGCAGGCAATAGAGATGTCATGTCTGCCTCCATCTGTTCTCCCATCTGTTTGTCCATGTGTTTGACCAACACATCTTGAAAAGTGCAATGAGGGCCTGATTGGCAAGAAAGTTTTTATAGACATTCACACATTGAGCCCCCAACGTTTGCCCCTAAAATCCCAATTAGGAACCTCATTTTCTAATGAGCAACTCTCCTCCCTCCTCTGTTGCACATTGGCCTTTCTCCTGGTGATCACACTTTGGGTACTCTCACAACACTACTCAGCACAATATTGACTGTGTAATTATATTTTACTGGTGTTACAACATCTGACTGGATGGTTCCCTGTTGTTGTTGGGTCTGGTTTTGATCAGGTTCTTTCTTCTTATTGTTGAATTGTCCAAGCTTAAAAATTAAAATGTGACATTTTAATAAATTTCGTTAGTATAGCTTTCATTATATAGTCATCATTGTAAGTAAAAACAAAAGCTGGCGCTTAGTTGTCTTCTGTGGTCTTTCAGGCCTTTTGATGTTGCTGAGCTCATCAGTTCATTCCTTCTTTTTAAGAATGTACCACATAGTTGATTTTGCCACTTCTAATGTATCTGCATCTGTCCAATAGGTTAGTTTTGTTTTTTCAGCCTAATGAAGCCTCCTTCATTTGTATCGAAACCTCTTTGGAACGCACATTAAGAGTTCCCATGAACAGCTACAAAATCCAAAGTAAACACTTGGAATCACCTGCAAACCTTTTATCTGCTTCCTTTATCATGAAATAATTAGGGAACAGGACACACCTGGACATGAAAATGATTCATTTTAAATTGTCCAATTACTTCTGAGCCCATGAAAATGAGGGACTATGTATAAAAATGGCTGTAATTCCTAAAGGGTTCATGGAAAATTTTTGCAAAACCCTTTGAATTGAAGCTGAAAGTCTACACTTCAATCACATCTTCATTTGTTTTTTTTCAAATCCATTGTGGTTATGTACAGAGGCAAATTGCAAGAGTTCTGTCACTGTCCAAATATTTAATCAACGTAATTTTGCCACCAAAAATTATGATAAAAAGTTGACATCTATTGACAAACTTTTTTCAACACTAAAAACTCAATGAAAACTAAAATAAAATTAATTTGAAAACAACTTTGAATTGTGTATAGGAATAGTGAATTCATAAAAAATAATTAAAAATGTGAAATGAAGCTAAATGTACACTCTCTTATTCAGTGACCTGCATGCATCCATGAAATCACATAATGTATGTCCCAAACTGATAAAGCACTATCTTATCCTACCACAGCCAAGGATATCTCATCTTCAGAAGTTGCTTTAGTTATTGAATCCGTTTCACTAATAAGCAGCTTTTCAGTAAATGTACGTGTCTGACAGTAACATAAGCTAATATTATACAGGTTCATTGAAAGGATATGACTGATTAATGGACTAAATTCTCCCTGAAAATTCAACAAGAAAAAAGTTGGGACAAAGTACGAAAATAGGCCGGCAAGCTAAGCTGAGCTAAAGTAACATTATCATTTTAATAGTAAAGTTAGTGTTACTTTCAGTAAACATTGATTAACATAAATGTGAATGAAAGATTTAAAAAAAGCAACATAGGGTGTCTTAGTAAGGTGCTGGACCACCATTAACTACCAGAACAGCTTCACTGGTGCCTTTGGATTGATTCTCCAAGTCTCCAGAACTCTGCCGGAGGGATGAACGCTGTTCTTTCAAAAGATATTCCCTAATTTGGTGTTTTGGTGTCTAATGCGTCAGTCCAAAATCTCCAGTAGGTGCTCCGCTAGGTTGAGCTCTGATGACTCTCAAGATTATAGCATATGATACAAATAATTTCCTATGGGTTGGACCATATCAATTTTTTTCACATCCCTGTGGACCAGTGCTTGTAATTTTTGCACCACTGAACTCTCAAGTGTGCACTTATCTTTGTAATAAGGGGTTTATGCACTGCAGCCCTATTATAATATCCCACTAGATATAACTGTCACTTGACAGTTCTTGTTGACACAGTCTGATCATGTCCTGCATGATATTCCAAGTCACCTGAGGAAGAGATGCTCTCCTGTTTCTCCTAACAAATTGCACTATTGCAGGAGCATCATGGTCTTCAAATGTGAACTGTCAACCAGAGCTTCCAACCCTACATACTAATGTCTTTCTCATAGATCTAAGTAAAGATGTCAGTTTAGTCACTGTTCCTATTGAAACACCAGCAAGCAGAGCCTTTTTGTGACTGAAGCTCCAGTCATCTGTGCCCCAACAATGAAGCCTCTTTCAGAGTCCCTTTGATTTTCTCCTGTTGACAACTTATACAAATCAGAATCATTGGCCTGCTCAGCATGTTATACAGGCCACAGAGCATGAGTGGATGCTTAATTGCTTAATTGTACTGCACCTGTTGGAAGCATCTTCTTTCATTATGTTTCTCCGTTCATTTGTTCAGACTTTTTGTTTAATTTGTCACCTGTCTGCGTTGTCAACAGCCTTTGTTGATGTTTGCCTAAGTTGTATTATTGCATCAATGTTTAGTAGAAAATAAAGGTAGCTACAGACCTGGTTGAAATTATTTGCACCCCTGAATAATAATACAGAATTTAGAATATCCTCACCAATAAATGCCAATCAACCAATTTTGTATAATCAAAATATTTCATTACAATGCCCAAGGTTACTGAAGAAAAGAAAGTAAAAAACAAAACTTGCAATAGTGAAAAAACCCTCAAAACAAAATGTACCCCTGACACAATTATTGGGACCCTTCACTAATATTTGCTTTATAAAATTTGACAACAATAACAGCCTCTAAATGTTTCTTATAGCCAGAAGCTTCTTGCACCAGTCTGCTGGTAGTTTCTGCTGCTCTTCTACTGCTGTGTTCAAGGTCTTTTAACTTTGCAGAAGTCCTTTTTGCAGTGGTAGATTTCAGCTCTCTCCTACAGTTTTCAATGGGATTTAGTTCAGTACTCACTGAACTAAACATTCCATCTTCTCCTTTTCAACCACTCTTCTGTGCAACTGGATATTTGTTTTAGGTTATTGTCTGGTTCAAAGACCCGAGACCTTCTCCTCAAACTTAGTTTTCTGATACTGGGTGACACATTTCACTCTAAAATGCCTTATTGAGCTTCCGATTTCATCATTCTTTTGATAAATTTAATGCCTCCACTAACAGAGCATGATAGAACTTCCATTCTTTTCCTTATGGGCTTCATTTCATCACTATTGAACAAACTGCCTCCTCAAAGAGCTCTACTTTGGTTTCATCCATCCATACAACCTTATACCAGAGGGACTGTGGTTTATCTATGAAAGTTTTTGCAAACATTACTGTTCTCTCCTTTGTGTCTTTCTTTCTTTCTTTGGTGTCACCTTGGCCTTTGGTCATTGAGCCCTACTTGGTTTAGTGTGTGGTGTAGGGTCCTGTTGAAACCACCACTGTAGATTGACCCAGATCAGCCTGAAGCTCTTTATATGTCTTGTGTGATGTTTTTTTCAACAATCCACATCAACCTCTGCACACCTCTGTCATTGAATTTCTTTTCAGCACCACATCCTGGAATCATCTTAGCAGTTTTATGACTGTGAAATTTCTTAATAACATTCTGAACTGTTGAAAAAGGGATTTAAAGATCTTTGTCAATTTTCTTGTAGCCTCTGGAATTGTTTGAAATGTTTTTTTGATGATTACATCTCTGATGCTCTCAGACAGGTCTCTTGTCCTAATTCTTGTGAAAAAGAAACTCAAAACAATCAATCCATTTTTATGCAGTTAGGCACAGGTGAGGCACAGGTGAGTCTCATTTGTTTTTTTAATTTTGTTCAAGGAACTAATCAAAATGAATCAAAAGGGGCCAATATTTGTGTTAAACATACATTTTATATTTGTGTTTTTAAAATTCACTATATGAAAGAATTTTGTTGTTGTTGTACTGTTTGAGGTTAATTTACACTTATTTCTGGGGATATGCTAATTTCTGTACTTAAATTTCAGGGGTGCAAATAATTTCAACCAGGATTGTATAATAATACCAAGTGAACAGTGATGTCATTGAGTGAGTGTGAGGCTGTTCAAACAGCCTCACACTGGGAATGACTGGTGGATTTACCATGGAATAGACCTACATGGACACAGTGTGCGTCTGTATTAAAGTCTGATATAAACAAGTAAACAGTGTCTTTTCCGCTATCCTCATGATAGATGAAGACAGCACCTGTAACCATGGTAACTGGCATTACTCTCATTATATACTGCTGTGATTTTGGATGGCCATGTTAAACATATCCAAAGCTCCAAAACTTGAGGTGAATGCATGTTAAAATGCTTCCTGTAGGAAATAAGCCAGGCTTTAGTCTGCTCTGATTGCTTCATTCAAACCTTTTTTCCTACTTACCCAGCACCCTAGCATGCCAACCGAGTACCAGCTGCAGGGACTGCTATGCTAGCGATCACAACTTCTGGAACAAAGTGTTACTGTTGTTATGGCGGTGAAAGGCCACTTTAGACACCATTACATACCATTTGTAATTTTTGGCCAATATGTTGAATCTGTATTCAAAACTGCAAGTATGTAACAACAGTTTTCTTTGTGAATAATGATCAACATCCTGAACATACTGTGAATAGCTACTTCGTGAGCATTTGTGGTGCTGGGTTGTCTCTCTACACTGAGCTGTGCTAGCAGAGACGATGGCCTGTGAATACTAACTTGCTAGATTGCTGGTGAGTTTTTACATCCCAGTCTTCTTCAGCTATTTCAAATAAATATCAGAATAAACTAACCAATACTGCTAGCCCAATTATTCAAATATTTGATTTTGTTTCTGTATAAAATGTGTTGGGAAAAAGTTTTCCAACCAGTTTCCCTGGAAGTTTACATCTATTTATGACTGGGATATTTAAGAAGGTTACTACCACTAAAAATGGTCTGTAATGCCCCACAATCAAAATAAATCCATCTAGATCACAGCAGGTACAAATAATAAACGTAACAATAGTCTAATCACAGTTCACCTGGAAAGTAATACAATTACAAATCCACAATGCTGCAGCAACCTTTTCAATTAGACCATTGTGTATGTGAAGATAATATAATTATGAACCCACAAAGTAATAGCAAGCTTTACATGTGATGTAAACAACTAGTCACATTTCACAGACAGTGAAGGTAAATAAGTAACCATCCAACAATGAAATGCTGACAGTGTTAAATAGTCTTTATACATTCATAGACAAAACTGAATAAATTACCAATATATGATGTAACCACATGGTAAGGGAGAAATTTACCAAAAATTACCAATATGTTATGTCATTGGGTTGTCATGTATTACCTTGAGAGAAATGTTAGCCCCAATCAAGAAGTGTCATTCAAATGTTGCAGCCCTGAAAAAGAGATTAAAAGTAACAATAAAGAGTGCTATGGGAGGATTGAACCTCTGTGGTTAATGTTAGGCTGTCTGCATGAATATTTAATTTGGCTAATGGTATTGTTACTGTTGTTTCAGCTGATTCTGGTCTATTGCTCTTGATCTGTCTTTGCTACTGTGACATTTAAATCCTTACACACATGTTACTAATGTTTTCCTCCCAGGGAACACCATCCAGCTGCATTTATTAATCCTTACTGTCAATATGTTATATCTGAAACAAGAGTAGTCTAACAAGAAAAGATTTTCAAATCTGGTAGAACTTAAGAACTGAAGATAAGTCATTGATATTAAAAATTCTAGTTCAAAGATCCATTAATGGGTTTCAAGTGGGTAAAAAGCTGGATGAGGCCCGCTCTGTGTATACAGTATGTCTGAGTACTTGAGCTGTGTATACAGTAGGTGTGAACTGATTAATGTATTAATAGGAGATATCTTTCTCCACTAACACGGGACAAAGACTTGGGGCAGTTAAAAGCCGGAGGAGGGAGACAGATGTTTGCCTGCAATGAAGGCTAAAGGCTGTCAAAGAGGAGATGAAGGAGAAGACAGAGTCAGCAGAGTAATTGGGGAAGACATGGATTAGTGAGCCATGAATCCATGGACCCAACCAGCCTTATGTCAACAGTCCATGCTGGAGGTGGTGGTGTAATGGTTTAGGGAATGTTTTGTTGGCACACCCCTTATTACCAATTAATCCTGGTTTGACGCTACGGCCTATTGGAGTATTATTGCTGTCCATATGCATCCCTTTATGGCCATAATTTACCCATCATCTAACGGCTACTTCAGCAATATATCTCAGTTTACTGTTTGAACAGTGATGCATTCACTTACTCTTGTGCATTCAACAGTGATGTAGTCTCTAACTATTGTAACTGGAGTGGCTTGAACAGTGATGGGATGGGGCCAAGCATTTTAACATCTGAGAGAGGGATACCTAGTGACTAGCTGTGTGCCAGCTAGCTGACTAGCTGTAACCATTACCAAAACAACATATACAGCTTAATAACAGCACCTGTATTGTGTGATAACAGGGAAGGTTGTGCTAATTTGGTGAATGTGTGTGGAAAAATTCTGGTTTCAGGTGTAGAAAAATTCTACTTTAGTGGGGATATTATGTTTGTTTTAAGTGCCAAGCATAACTTGTCATAATTCATGCTCTGGTACTGTTAATTTTTCTTCTTTCTGCCCCTCAACCTTCTACCAGATGCCATTTGACTTTCCCTCCTGTCCCAGTTACCTGACCTCTCACTTCCATTCACACACCTGTTCCATGATTCCCATTTATCCAGCCACTATTTAAACCTGCCTGTTGACTTGTGTGCTGCCAGCCAGGAACAAATCACGAGTGTTTCAATGTGTTGTGACAGAGATATGAACCAAAAACTTAATCAAAATATGTAATTCCATTCTTCATTCTTCTTCTTTTGCAAAAAGTGATAACCACAGATGAACCTGTAACAACTGTCTCACAATTCCATCATGCGCTCCCCCTAATGTGTTCAAAAAAGGTTGTATGTTTGTTCATGCCCGTCTCCTGTATGAAATTGACGTATTATCAGCCTTTGGCACTGTGGCTGCTGTGACAAATGGTGTTTACTGTATGTTGTATTGTTGTGTAAAAAAACTCTAAAATTAGTGTTAAAAACTCTCAGATATTAATTATCCTGATCATTCAAATGAATGCAAAATGTGTTTTTACAGCATTTTGCATGAGTTCATTTTAGGATGAGTTTGTATCAGCATCCCCAACTCTGATTAATTCTAGCATCCCTGGTTCAATGCAATAATGTGTGTGAATGTACTTTGTCCCCTTGAGAGAATCCAGTAATCATAATTATTCCAATGACTTTTTTAAATGCTGGTGTGACCAGGGCTTAGGACTAAATAAATCAAAATCAGAGGGCAATGTTAACATTCCCAATCAGCTGACACATATTGAGCCTGGGGCCCCGAAAGGTTTGTGGGCCCCAAAGTAGGTGCTCAATCTGTTAGATATTCAAGCTTTCAATTTTCTTACTTACAAATTAGTACCATTGTTTTCAGCGAGATGAATTTAATTATTGTACTTGGTCTTATTTTTGGGATTGTAGCTGAAATACTGATATTGTCATGATTACTCTGGTAGAGAATTTGAATGAGGGACAACAGACTGAATCACAAACTGAGTCACAAAAAAACAACTCCACACTATTGAACAGCTCATTTATTATGACAATGCATCTCCAAAAGGTTCATTAACACAAGATGAGTCATTGTCTTGGAGTGTGCAGGCCAACACCCATATCCACTACACTCCCAAGACTCTTCTAAATGTTTCCAGTGACGTTTAGAGGGACCAAACCCATATTAATTCTGTGTAAGTTACAGGAAACAATTTAGTGATTTGTTCCTGTTGATACTAAGTGGTCAGTCTTCCTGTATCCCTGAGACAATTATATCTTGTATATGGAGCCAGAGGAAAAAGAAGCTTTGTAAATGCTTAGGAGGCTTTTATCTGCTCAATATACAGCTCATCATGCCAATCACATAGTGTGAAACATAAACAATACATAAATGCATCCTGTTCAAATGTCACAAATGACATAAATGGATGTTTAATCTAAAATTTCAGGCCAGGTGATCTTACAAATATATACATACACACAAATCTCACAAAAGAAACACTTTAGTTGTTAGTCCATGAATTAAACAATGATTTTTTTTTTTTTTTTATCCTCACAGATGGAATATCAGCAACTCGTGAATTTTTAATCAGTCATTATGAACAATACAATGGCCCCTCCCTGTTGCTTTGAACATAAACATGACCATCAAATAAAGTTTTATTGATCTGTAGTGCTCTCATGGAAATGTCAGCTGCTCTGATGCAATGAATCAGTAGTCTCAGTGGTCAATACATAAGGAGGGATGGTGGAGTGTTTGACAGTGGAACAGAGGGATTTCTTTAACTGGCGCTCAACAATACAACAATATGTCCTTTTTTTATATTTGTTCACAGAGGACACAAAGGATAGAAATTCATTGAGACCAGGGTTCATTTATAGAAGCATTTTATTTGTTCTGCAGGTAATTACTATCCTTCCCCAGCCCAATTACTATCTACAGTATCTATTGATCCATCAGTTGGTCAGTCTATCCATTCATCTGCCCGATGAATGCTTGGTTCCAGAGCATGATAATATCACTATTATTTGCCTAATATCAGATATTTACAATCGATATTCAGGGTCGCTAGAGGATGACCTTTTGTTGAGCAATAATAGCACTTTGCTCAGCAGCTGTGTTTCAAAAATTAAAAGCAAAGATTTCATTTATTATGAATAATCATTGTCCTCATGGAATAAATCCTAATGATTTTGGTAATCTCTTACCTTTTTGTTTAGGGCCATCAGGCCAAAATTTTCACATGCACTTTTATAATAGCTTCCCTTTTTTATAATAGCTGCCGTGTTTCCTTTCCTGCAAATAATGTGTTTCAATCAATAACATCAAAAAATGTTGCTACCGTCATAGTGGTGCAATTTTAACTCAGAACAGCCCAGTCTCATGTTTCCTTAAAAGAAATCAATGGGGAGTATTGAATAAATTAAATGGCCCACTAATTCACCACCATTTGGGTTTGTGAAACCTGTGTCACCCCGGGTTTTTATGGGTTTATTCACAATATCAGTTATTATATGCCATTAAGGAATTATTCCTATTAGTTAACTGCTTACTACATAAGCAGCTTAAGCGTTAGTTAGTATTGTTTATTTGTGGCAACAGTTGTAGAGTGAAGAAGAGTCATGATTTTAACCCACAGTGCCATAAAATTTGGCTGAAATGGCTGAAAACCAAGACTTTTTTATGGGCCTGAAGATCCGTGTTATAAATTCCACCAGTGGGCAAGAACTTGTCTTTTGACACCGCCGATTGGTGTTGGCCTAAACACAAACAGACAGAGTCCGGCTGTTAGCTTGGTCCGGACCAGGCTAGTTTCACAGAATAAATCTCCATCTTAACTTATGTGCCACTGCTTTTGTGAAACCGAGTGACTCCTAAATTCAGCTAGGATATCTGAAAAAACCCGGCTTAATCTGCTATCTATGTTTTGTTAAACACCCCTCGGACCTTTGTTTTGTCTACCTGTCTGGTTGCTTCTCCTGATTATTTGCCTGTCTGTATGACTACAATTCTGCTTGTAACCCCTTTGTACTGTGGCCTGCCCAGTTTGTTTGCCTTTATGAACATTCCGTTGAAGACTCTTTTGCATACCATTATTAACTCTATTGTGCTTTTGAGCATGCTACCATGCTCATAATGACAACACTAACATGTTAATGTTGAGAGGCTGTAATGTTTACCATGCTCATCATCTTAGTTCAGAGCATTAGCATTCCTATATTTGCAAAGAGAAAAGCTGAGTCTGATGGGACTATTATTATTTCCTCAATTATTTGGTCATAAAAAACAAATTGATGGACAAATTAAAATCAGATCAAAAGTTAAGAGATCACTACCATCAGGGAGTACCCTCCAATAGTTGTCAATACAGTTAAATCAAAAGCACAAATATCAATCTCATGGTGGTGTGAAAGAAAAAGTCAGGGGACCACCAAAGTCATAGGATTCATTCTCTTTGCACTATGGATCTCTGTACACAATTGTGTGCTAATTCATCGAGTGCATGTTATCACAAGATAAATAACAGGATAAGTCAAGCCTGCTCATGGTCATCACCAAAGTCATTCATCCTCTGGGGACCATGGTTGTCAGAAGAAAACGTCATGTAAATCCATCCAATAGTTTCTGAACTATTTCAGTCTCAACCAAAGTTTTGGACTGACAGATTGACACAGCCATCCCCACAGCTATGACACAAGCAAGTCAATAGTATATTGTACATTCAGTTCCACAGCATCATAATATGTGGTGTAATAAGTATTGCAGTCTGGGTTGGTTGCAAATGGGGCTTGGCAGTCTTCATAGGATTTTCTATGACAAACCTGGGTTGAATTATAAAGAAGAAAAAATAATATGAGGCTGGTTTGAGGCTATTTACCTCAAATCTAGACAATAACCTTAAGATATTTTCATAAAAGTTTAACATGTTGCTTTCCTCTTAGCATTTGAATTGGCACAATGTAACTGATAGAAAGGGAAGCTCTTTTTTTTTTTTTTTTAAAGCCAAAGGCAACATCATTGAGGCAGTTGCTAACAAAACATCTGTGATTTGCTGTGAGTAACTGTCATAACAGATATGCAGTATAACAAAGATAAGATTTATTGAATGGTAGCATTTAGTGCCATGCAGCAATAAAAATTGACTAGAGTGAAGGGAAACATTCTGTATATACGCTCGTGAACTATTTGCACTGCTGATAAAAGGGCTAAAAATGACTTGCCTACATGTACCAATTAAAAATGAGGAGGACATGATAATCTAACCATTTCAGCCTCTGTTCCCCGCATCTCATTCCTCTGGGAAGACTCTCACATTCATCCTCGGCCTAACTTTAGTATGAAAGAATGAGGAACACCTTCTCTATCATTTATAGTTCATTAACACATCACAGAACTGAAATACATTTGAATCACTGGGTTACATTCAGATCTGCAGAGAAAATTAAAATAGACTTTTGGGGGGAAGTTATTTATATTTCTATATTTAGGTGCCAGTCTTAACATTTCTTTTTGAAGACCATGTGCATATTATGGATGATAATTGGCTAAACCAGTGCAGAAGAGAGAAGACAGAGGTTGCATTGAACAAAACCTTTTAAAAACGGTCATTATGCTAAGCTGGGCCAAGCACATCCTGACTCCTGTTCATGATATTGAAATGGCTTCTCCCATCTCAATCTTTCCCAGAAAGTAGAATTAATCCCTGAAGTGTAATCCATCAAACTGAAAGCTGTGTTTTACAGTTAAAACTCTCGTGTGTCTCAGATGTGTGCTTTGTTTCACTGGTAACTACACTAAGGGACTGTAGATGGAAATTAGCTAGTAGCTAATTCCAATACGCCATATCTCTTCTCTTGAATGAGATTAATGATTTCTGTGTATTATCCCTGATAAATAAATGCACTAAACTAAACCTGACAATGATGTAACAATCCAGTGACAAACCCTGAAGGACATTTTGTCATCCCTGCAGCAAGGTGATAAGTGAAAACTTTGCAAGTCAGTAAAAAACTTTCAGCTGTTATTAAGTTGCCCTTCCACAAAAAAATAATCATGTTTTCAATTAAACTGAGTTCATTCCTCCAACCTAGGCTGAATAAAACACCCTAGTAATGTGTACAAGAATTTTTTGTATTATATTACTGTACAATATCAATGAAAAAGGCTTGATTAACAAGCTCACTTTCCAAGAGATTGTACAGTCTACAGAACTAAGTTTACAGTTACAAACTTCAGTGCAGAAGTTTGTAAAACTAAAGTTCTGGATACAAACATAAAGGCACAGGTTTACAAAACTATGGTTAGTGACACAAATGTAAATACTAACACAAAGTTTATCTAATTATGGTTAGAGGTACAAAATCCTGTTTTCTAGTTCACCTTTTGGATTTATATAATATTCCATAGGCTGTTTCCCCTGATATTTGGTGTTATAACTTCTACATTGCCTGCAAAGGCAGTTGCACCTGTGGTCTTTCTTCTCTCTTCCCAGGCAAACAATAATAACACATGATATGCCAACACACAACACTGTGGCTTTGTCTGAAAAACCACACAAAGCGGTTGGTATGCTGTCAAAAGGCACCAAGCTGAGTGTTATTTGCTTTTCTTAAAATCTTTAAGTCAATATCAACTAATTCTTCTATCAAGCACTAATACTTGTATCAAGCACTAAAATATATTCTCAAGTAATTTACTGAAATTTCAAATATATGTTAAATGTAAGTTATTTTCTAGAAACCTGCTTTAAAAGCTATTTTCTACTTGAGGGCAGCAAGACAAGCTGTAAACTCAATATATGAAACCCTCTGGTCAAATTAATTTATTTATTAATGGCAGTTGAGTGCAAAAAATACACAACTGTTGTACCAGAAACATGGATTTTCATCCACAACATTGTGTGTTTATTTTTATGTAACAAAAGCTTTGGTGAAGGTTAGGGAAAGATTGTGGCTTTGGTCAAATATAAATATGGATGGTATTTCTTAATGGACTGTTACCTTTTTCTGTATTAAACAAGACAACTGCAAAGACTTGTGTATATAAGGTCCCACATTTCACACTGCATTTCAGGACAAAACAAAGCCACGAAGTCCAAAGAACTCTCTGTAGACCTGTGACAAGGCACAGATCAGGACAGGGACATTAAAACCATTTATAAAGCTTTGAGTGTTCCCAGAAGCACAGTGGCCTCAGTAATTGTGAAATGAAAGATTTTTGGTCCTTCTGGTCAAACTGATAAACCAGACAATAAAGGCCCTGGTCAGAGAAGTAACCAAGAACCCAGTGGTGACTCTAACAGAACTTCAGAAGTCCTCTGCAGAGACGGGAGAACCTGCTGGAATGACAACCATCTCATCCGCACTACATCAATCAGGCCTTTTTGGTAAACTAACTAGACAGAAGCCACTTTCAGTTAAAGGCATATGATAGTCTGCTAGGAGTTTGCCAAAAAGTTTTTGAATGAATCTAAGAGCAAATTATTGAAAAACTAAGGGATTATTGACAACTAGATGTTTCTCTGGTTTTTATTCCCAAGCACTGAAGCTTTTTTACATTGTTATTTTAATCAAGTAACTGTGTGTGCTCATGCAAGTTTGACCTTCCTGAGTTGCCTTACAAGTGACAGTAGCAGTCTGTCCGAGGCTGCTTCATCTGACTTTTTTTCTGAGATATACAATTTGCAGGTGGTAAAGGTCTTTCTCTTTATGTAGTGAGTCCAAATCATCTGAGGCTACAGAGTACAAAAAGCATTTATTTTAGAATCAATTTAACATTTGAAGGACAGTGGGTTGTTTTTATGGATAGCCATTCCTTTTAAAGTAAAATAAATACCTTATACTAAGTTACATATCTATAGGGTCATTAAACAGATTGAAAACATTATGAAATGAGAACTAATTTCAGCCATTCTGTATGAAAGAATAAGTCAGTATTTTATTCTACATAATTCTGGTGCTTATTCCAATAAGGAAAAGAACCATTTGTGGTCAACAAAATTTGATTATGAAAATGCAGAATTTTTTTTTAAAGATCTCACAATAAAAATATATTTTTGGGACATAATATGTACTTTGATTCTGACTAGAAACAACTGGGTTAGATTTCTTTTCCTCTCAACAGATAGGGCTTTCCATAGATTATGAACACTTCATTCACAATTTGGTCCGCTTTAAACGTCAACAGACACTGCTTCTACTCTAGCAGAAAGTTTGAATAAAATGTATTGTTGGTCAACCTATCCCTAGTGAGACATTTTTTTCCAATAGTGCACTCCCATCAGTCAAAACAATGAAGCTTTTGGCCAGTTTCCTCTTATAAAGTACTTTTTTGGTTAAAACAATCAACAATTCAGACTAGAGTTTGAATGCAAAGCTACAAGTTGTACAAGTCAGAAGAATAAGTGGTTACAGAGGTGTGTTATTTGCTTCAATATTTGGGAGTTAAACCATGGAGCTAACCTCCTTTGTTTTATTATCTTCTTTTTTAGAGGGGCAATAGAGTCCAGTGTTGTTCTCATTGAGCCTGAAGTGCTATCAACAACCTGATCAATTTGGGAGGGGCTAAATTAAGCATATCTGTTATATTGTGATATGGCAGTGAATTTAGCACTGATGGAATCACTTCCCCAAATTTAGCTACAGCACTATCAGATAGACATCTAGTAAAGACATGTTTGCCTAACAGTATGTAATCCAGTAAAAGTAATTCAAAAGTAACCAAACATGGTTCAATAGAAGAAGATGATTAAATATTCAGTTTCTATGCCATAGGTCAGAACAGGGTAAAGGGTCTGGTTAAAACGATGGGTGGGTTTATTTACCCTCTGAGAAAAGCCAACTGAGTCTAATAATGAAGTAAATGCAGTGCTGAGGCATCACTATCAACATCCACATGAATATTGAAATCATTTACTATAATTAATTTATCTGCACTAAGGACTAAACTTTATAAAAACTCTGAGAATTCAGTGTGGTCCAGGAGCATGGTTCACTATAACAAGAACAGGCTTTGAAGTTTGAAGTCGGGTGTGTAATACTAAGAACCACACTTTAAATGAGATATAACTGAGTTCAGGTTTAGGTTTGATTATAAGGCTTAAATTGAGAATAGCTGCAACTCCATCTTCTTGGCTGGTGCCTATGGGAATATGAGTATTAATATGACTGGGGGGCTGATTCATTTAGTCTCATGTGTTCATCGTGACACAGCCAGGTCTCAGTTGGACTAAATCAATCCAAATGGTGATCTGATATCAGATCATTAACTAATACAGCTTTGGATTGCAGTGATCTAATGTTTAAGAGTTGACATTTAATGGTCTTATTTAGTTATACCTCTATAGTGGTGGTCTTAATTTTTATTACTTTTTTCAGAACAACCCTTGTCAGCTAACTAACTTGGCTGGGTGGGGGCAGAGACAGATTCTATGGGGTTTAGGTGATTGACAGCTGTAATGGAAACACAGAGAAAGGTGTAAAACTGCAACCCTGCATCCTGGTCTCAACTCTGGGTTGTCATGGTTTTGATGTACTAATAAACACAGTCAGATTTCTGGATATCAGAGCTGCTCCATCCAAAGTGGGATGTATGCTATCTCTCCTAATCAGACCTGGTCTTCCCCAAAAAGTCTGTCAATCATCTAGATAATCTAATCGATTAATGCAGCTTTAAAGACATCTTGATGTTTTTAATGGCTGTCAATGGCCAGTAGGCTAATTTTGGATGTTAATTATTATGTTTATTAACAGGTTTTTTTTGTTAATGTTCACTCTCATGTTACAAAAGCCTCTTGTATATTCAGACAAAATGGAACAAAAAACACTTCCAATGGTACCCATTATGATAATGACTTGAAATTATGAACTGTCAAGATATCATATCTCATCCAGATCAACTTCCTAAGGAAGTTCATCAGATTAATTCAGGAGCATAGGAAATATGGACCAAATTGTAAAGAAAAGGATCACAACATTTTCTATGAATCTTGTACTGTTACAGTTGCAGAATATATCCAGGATTGGGATGACAAGGGCAGAACACTGTCTCATCAGCACTGGGGTGCATGAGAGCTTTCTAGGCTGTCCTTTCAGTCTGATATAGGTGCCAACAAGGCCTCTATCTGTATATCCTCTGCAAATCAATGCCTAAATTTTAAGAAAAAGAAGTGGCAGCACAGTGATATCCGCAGTTTAATTAAGTACATGGTATAACAAAATATGAACATAAATATAGATGTCCAGTTAAATAAAGAGCCAGAAAAAATGTTGCATTTGTGTATATATGGCTTGACAACTGTTTTTTCAAGTAGGAGAAAAGTGCTAAACTCATCATGGCTGTCCCTAGGTTTGACATACACTCCTTTTATGCTGATATAATGCTGTCAGTTTTATCCACAAGCTCAGATTTGTGCGAGAAGTTTGAATAAAGTCAAATCTTACCAGAATAGCAGCAGTTTTACGGAATTAACATTTAATATTCACTATTGTTTAGTGAAAGAGTTTAATAACAAAAACTCTTGCGTTTTGGGCTGAGAGAAAATGGCTGAGAAGGATTTCTTTGTTTTCCTCTTTTATATTCTGCATGTTGGCCTTATTGGCTATGCACCAGAGCTGGATAAACCCTCTCTGGAGCCATGGTTCAAGAAGAGCACTGGGCCTCAATTGATACATCTGACCCAACTTCCACCACCTATTACACCATGTGAGCACAATATGAACTGAAATAACAAAGGCCGCAAAACTAGATTTTTAATTCAGGACCACTCAAAAAAATTTGGCCTCAAAATTATAATTCATGCAATAGTTGATTGTTTTGCCCATTTGGGGTAGTGCCTTATGAAATAATACCTGACCATGTTGGCAATAAGTAGACTATTTACACATCCAACAAACAGAGCAACATTGGTTTTCCTTTGTAGTTGTGTTTCTTGCCACGTGATGAACAGGGTGAAAATAGTTTTAAAATAAATTTAAATGTACAGCACTGCACATGTGCAGTCGCTTACCTGAAAGGCAGTTGGGCTGGGTCCAACATGAATCGAAATGCAGCACAGATGGTTGAGAAGCAATTTGGAACGACTTAAAAAAAATGAATTAGAAGACAAAGTGTATTTTAAGATGAAATAACATTAGCAGATATGTTTTCTTGCTGAGAGTACTACCGTGACTGGTTCTGAATGTGGGTTTTGGCAGGAAGCTGCTCTCCCCTTTTTCCCGTACTGCGTACCCTCAAAAGATTTAGTGGTATCCTGTACCGGACCGTACCGGACTACTTTCACCCCCTGGTGATAAAGTTAGTCAAATATTCATTCTCCTTTTAGCTCCAGTATGGTCTCCAACAACTCCCAAGAACAATAGCTGCCTCTTTAATTGCTAAATGCACGTCTATGATCACCAGCTAGTAGCTAATGCTACCTACCATTTGGTGCTGGAATGGAAGTTCATTGGGTTTTTGTAGTAGTTTTTCACTACAAGAAATACTTTTTACATTACATGTAGTATGTTAATGAACTGTTTATATAAAAGTAATGAAGATAATCTAATTTTTAAGGGAAGAGGAGCTAGGGGGATAGAGGAGGAAAGATAAGGAAATGATTAGAGAGCCTGCCAACTTATTATTCTAAATGGGAATCTGTTAACCAAAGTATTTCATCTCATAATGTACTATCCATTACTAGACTGTACCAAACTGTCTACCCCACATATATTTACATTAATACAGTACACAAAGCAATGGGGGAAGAATAAAAGACATAAGAAAAAAATGGTGTTTTTGACCCACGTGTACAATAGGAAATTAAATATTAAAAGTGGACTGAAGCTAGCTCCTTTTCCTTTTGCTTTCATATTTGTCTCTGCTGCTGAACTGAACAGATCATTGTCAAAATGATCACTTTTGCTCCACAATGAAAAACCCTCTTCCCGCACGCATGACTATCTGATTTATGAACCACGATGATACTGATTCCCCATTTTATTGAGGATTTTTTGGTACAACAACAAACTTTTTCTGAGATCATCATAATTTTAGATGGATTTCCTGTTTTCCATGATAGAAATCATCTTTTCATGTCTCAACAAAGTTAGGAGATTGAGGTCCATAAAAAGTGTTCTCGCTCTCTGTAGGATTGTTCACTTGTTTTCCCTGAGACATGTTTCAACATTTTGTTGAGACGTGTATCCTAGAAACCATGTCAGGTTGAATGTCTAGTACAGAATGTGTAAGTTTCCAGACTCCAGATGAGAAATTTAGGATGGACAATGTAGAGACATTAGTTTCCTCGTTATAAGCCAATGATTGTGGTAAACATCTGTCACCATTTCTCTGATACCAGCTTCATTATTTGCTAAAATCAGCATTATCTTTGTAGTGTTACATCACTTTTGGCTCAGCAAGTCTATCTAAACTTAAACGACAGATTGCAATGGAATTTACAAAGTACATTCATTGTACACAGAAGACGAAACCGCCTCATTTTGTCAAAATGACCTGAGAGCAGCTAATGAATGGCTGAATTGGGGAGAGGGGGTTCTAACTAGTAAGTTTTAATCATTTCCTCAGCTAGAATAATTATATTTTGTGATTTGTACATTGTAATATTTTATATAGGCTCATTATATAGGCTGTAAGAGACAGTGATATTGATTAAGTGTCAATTACAATCAGTTAATCTACAATCTAGAAAGCACGCAGCTACTTATAAGGTTTAAATTCAAATGAAAATAGGTTGGGTGAGGGGCAAGAATATGAAACCTTCACAGAAAGAGAGCAAAGGCAAGCATGTCTTTCAAAATTGTCACTCAGCCTCTTTGATGATATACGGAGCAGGTTAAAACATCTTCATTGGGAAACACCAGTTAGGAATTGGTGTTACATCAAAATTTTCTTATGCACAAAAGGTATGATGTATCAGACTGAATTGCAGTTTTGTTTCTTTTCATTCATTCATTCACTCGTTATAAACAATCAGACCAAAATGTAGTTGGTGGTGCATTCATCCTGCTGACATCATTTTCTGGGAGAAGAGAAGCCTTGGTAGGGTAGTGTTTTTATCTGTTATTTCTTCTCAGGTGTAGAAACAACAATTAACCAGAAGGTTCACCAGAAGTTTGAAGATGGGTCTAAATGATAATGCAATAATTCCATTGTTAGAGTCAATTATTATTACACAGCTTTATAAGGTGACAGTAAACACGCTTATCTTTGTTAAGTAAGCTGGTTCATTATGCACTGATATGTCAATCAGGGATCACGTCTCCATTCCTACTGACATTTCATTAAAAACAAGAGCTAAAGAGTGGATATTATGAGTAATACTGACAGCATATACTGTAAAGTCCTTCATCTATGTTCATCTTTAGAAAAATTTGATGCAACAACTGTGGCATGTGTGGCAGTGTGCATCAACCTTGACCCCTTGTGGCTGCACTAACACACAGTTTATTGTTATAGCCCTTGCCTATAAAACTGACCTTTCATCAAATGTCTTTGTAACTGGAGCTTCATTTTAAAATGCATTGTGTCACATGACAGTGTGACATCAGTGTGCACAATGCCATGTGCAGGATGGATGACTTGGTGTTATATGGCCCTGGTGACAACATATGTAACATGTTTTACATGTCTCTGTGGATCTTCTAGATTCTAGGGATCAAACAGGATGAAGTATCTGTTTCAGGATGACTGAAAAACACATGTCCATAAAGTGGATTTGCACACAATTTGTACAAGCATTCATGGTTCCCATAGAATGAATCTTATGAACTCAACTTTGTTGAGCCCCTTATTTTTCCTCTGGTGCCTCCATGAGGTTTGAATTTCTCATTTCAAATGAAGAGTTTTATCAACTATTGGATGGATTGCCATGAAATTTGGAACACAACAAACAAAATTTCAGTTGTTTAGTACTTTGCTTCATGACCAATTACCTGCAAATCAAAATACATTCCCAACAGGCTGTGCTTGTATTCTGTAATAATTAGCAAATATTAGCATGCTTAAACGGGAGAACGGAGATTGTAATAATGGTAACTATGCTCTGAAGGCAGCAGCATGCTTCATCAGAACCGCTTGATGGATGGGACAGTTGAAAGCCAATTTTCATGTGAATAACCAAGTGCAACACTATGAATGTCTTCCAACCCACTTTTCAGTGTGGCCATTTGGAAATATATATGCTTTTGATATCCATTGCAGGCTGAAACACATGACACAGTTCTTTTCTAGCATAACCCAGCCCTTAATTTTGTTTGTGTAAACACCCAGTGAGTCAGTCTATATGAAGAGAAAGCAGAACCTCGGATGTCTGAATGTGTGACAATAAGCAAGACAGAAAGGAGACTTACTAACCACTGCTGTAGCTGGAAATGGAGGATGTAGAGCTGGTTGTCAGCTAACGAGCTATAAGAAGCTGCTGTTGGACTCTCTGTGTCTTTACTGGAAAGACAGGAAGTTTGGTGGAGCTTTGACTGTCACTAGAAGCACATTTATGGCCCTTTCACCAGAGACACCATGTTGATACCTGCATTGTAGCTGCACTGGCACCTCTGTTCCAAGAGGCTCTGGTGCGTGTGTGGGAGGGTGAAAGTGCATAGCTATAACTATGCTGTTTATGACTGTTAATGTTACTATTTGTGAAGCCTAAAAATCTTGTTAAGATCTGAATAACATTTCTATCTCTTATCTGACTTGCTAATACTAACATCACCCTTAGCTTTAGTAGAGCAGTGGGTTAGCAAGTGCTCTTCTTATACTTGGCACAACAGCTGCTAACACAGTTGGGGGGGGGGGGGCAATATACAAATTTTGTTGGAAAAACAGCCTGTAACAACATCATATGCCAACAAAACTATGTAATTAAATGTACAGTGCAAAAACTTGATTTGGGGTGTTGTTACACTTTAACTAACAGGAAGTGTATAAATTCAGTTTCATTATAATTTGTTTAACAATGACTATTATGTAACATCCTGGGTCAGTTTTACTGATCTCATAAAGCCTTAAATTCTGGAAATCCATAAATGAATGAAAGGCCAACACTGGACCTGAATAATGGTCAAAGCTGAGGAAGGAAGGCCATCCAGACTGTGCCAGAGAGAGAGAAGTCTAATTTTAGAACCTGGTGATAAGCTGTGCTCCCTGTGGGACGGGGTGATATCAAAGGAATGCATGCTGACTCTGTTGCCATGGCAATCATAATTCAGCTTGGATATCTCCTAATTAAATGGCAGGGATGTAAAGAAAAAGAAGAGAAAAAGGAATAACATGAACCAAAATCATCATCATTATAGCAACAGTATTCAATAGTTCCTGCCCAGCGAAGGCACTATTTATATGGAGTGGTGGAATAGGTACACTTAGCTCTCAGAGTACTGAGAGCAGAGAGAAGTCAAAATTATGATGCAGTACTGCTTTAGCTAAGTCCTCATCCTCATGTGTGTCTAGCATATATGAGTTCTTTTCCAATACTATGTAAAAGTAAGGTTATCATTTCCAACCTGATATAGAACAAAACAGTGATGCATGTTAGCTCTTCCTCCAAAGATGCAAAACTGAGAGTAAGAAACTGCTGAAAAAAAACCCAATTCACACATGCCATGAATCATGGTAAGAAATTAGGGCTGGAAAGAGCGTGATATATGACGATGCTGGGCTTTCCTTTCTTACCAGGAAAAAAGCTTGTTCTCTCTCGTTCATCTGTGTCAGATTATTTCAAATTAAAAAATGGATGAATAATTGATTTATTCATTAGCTGGATGTGACATCCAGAAGAGTTAATAAAACGTAATCTCTAAAAATGGGTCTGGAAAGACATTCCCCAGTACAGTAATTTATCATTTGGTTCTGGCTTCACATCATGTCACTAAATCCAGTCACGACATTACAATAGTCATCAATTGAAATACAGAGCAAGAGGCAGCCACTTGTGATGTACACTGCAGAACATAACAATAAAGGTGTCAATGTCAATGGTTAGTAAAAGTTGACCCTATGCACCAATTATGAGGCATCAAAGCAAAAAGGCACGTCGTAGGAATATTATACGTTCCTGATATAATCATCATGATGTACAAAATTGAGGTCATATGCATGTTATAGAATATTGTTTTTATCCACTGGCTGACCCCTAAAGATGATGCAGGTTTTTTGTTTAGTCCTTCGCTTTGGAACACAAAATAATATTGGCACTACTGCTAAGATTACCTTTAAATTTGATATGGATGTTTATGGTCCCTACTATATGAACCATAATAACTATGGTGATCCTAGTTAGCTAGGGTCACTAAGGTAACTCTAGGCTAACTATGGTTACTTTGATGGGCCAATGCCAACATTGGCCACCAAGGCAAATATGGCAATTTGCTTTAATGAGCAAATTTCCATAAATTCATAGACCACATTCATGCTCCCAGGACGACCAACTATGCTGTCTATTTTGGACTCTCTCTGACCTTTCCTTTGACAAAATCTTTTTGTCCACTAACTATAATCCTGTGTACAGGATGAAGGATGAATGGAGGCCTTACAGTAACATTTGTTTAAAAAAAGAATTATTGTGTGGCTATGAATTAATAATGTATGAGACTATTTCATCACCACAGTCTTGTTCCTAAGTTTTATTATATTGTGGCCACGCAATATTTTTTTCCCAAATTGCACCTGATGGCTCTGTAGAAAATAATATTCTATACATTAAAAAAAAATAGATTAAGAGCTTTCATTAGTGTGCTTGTGAGGTACCACCAAGAAAATAGAGTATAGAGAAGGAGCCACAAAGAGGCTAATCACATACCATGACAGCAATTCTTTTTACCAGGAGACAGAATTTTACAACTCTGGCAAAAATCATTTTTATCCTTTGTCTCAATTATCTTATCACTTTGCAAAAAAATCTACAGTGAATGTGAACATGATTGATCAAAGCACTGCCTTGGATGACCTCACTGTTTTTGTCTTTTTTCTGGAGCCATGTGCCAAGTCCAAACACCAAACTCTACTAGTTAGCCACTGGTAACCCCATATTCAGGAATCATCTGGGTTTGCTCAGTGTTTATTTCTTGATGAGCAAAAGTTCATTGAGAGGACTACTGAGCAGTGTCTCCAATGGTTGTCTTGCGATGAAAAGACTCACATTATCACATGATGCCTGTAACTCATTACGCCCAAGTATTGTTCACCAATAAATCAATGTAAAACCTATTAAAAAGGAAGCTTTAGAGATGTTAGTAAGTGTATTTGAACAGAGCAAGGCTGGCTGTTTCACCCACTTTCACTCTCCATGCTAAACTAGGCCAACCGCCCTCCCAGCTCCAGCTCTGTAGATATAATGCAGACATGAGACTGATACCTTTCTTTCCATCTCACAAAAAGCAAATGAGCATTTTGTCTCAAAATGTCAACGTATGCGGCTCCAATTTCTGGTACATGTTCATTCCTTCTGCTGTTGTACTGTGAGACGTAATGGACACTGACGTCTGTAGCTGTTAGTTAGGCTACAGTCTTGTTTAAAGTTTGCCTGCACTGTAAAAACCATAGACTATACACACACACACACACACACACACACACACACACATAAACACATTACATATCTTCATTTTAAAAACACATATTCTCACAGTCGAATCTGCAGGGATACATGAGCCTCCAAAGCACCACTTGATGTCCCCTCACAGTCATTAAATGTCTCTCCAAGGAAGCCAGAAAAGAACTGTGTGTCTCCTCTCCCACATAAAGCAGCAGAATAATTGTTCAAACCTTTCAGAGAGGTAGCAGTTTGGAAAACTGTTCTTCTTCCTTCAGGGACTGTGTACCCTGTTACTTTTGTTTAAACCCTGTCGTAATGGCACTTTGTCCCCAGTTAACCTCTCTTACTCGTCCCCTGTGATTCTTTTTGTTTATCTCAGTGCTAAAGAAAAAGGCCAAACAGGCTTAATCCAAAGGAGAGCAACCCAGAGCCAGAGGTTTTTGGTTTGGAAAGTGCCTTCATAAGTGATCACCAAAGCCCTAATGTGTAATCATGCCTCTGTTAAGATTCTTTGTAACTTCACACACCTACAGGTCTACTTATTTCCTAATTGCATTAAATTGTCAAAACTTTTGGGGGTTTGAGTTCCTGTATCCTGTAGATATATGAAGCTAACAGCATGCAATTTATCAATAAATGTTTGTTAAAATAATTATTCATGTCAACCTTTTCTACTGAATGTCTATATTTACTCTAATGAATGTAAAGCCTCCTGTGTCAAAATTTCTCTTTGTATCATGTTGATATTTCATGACTTAAATCAGGTAAGATGCTCTAAAATCAGGGAATAATATAACAGCATTGTCTACTAAATGCCTTAACTGTGATATCAGTGTACATTAAAGAAATGCATGACTTGCTGTGAGCCTGCACCATCTGCTGGTCGCACACAAACCTTTCACAGTGATGGTTGGGGAGTTTTTTTTTTTTTTAATGATCAAATAATTGGACTTTTTCAGATCATGTAAAATTGGCCCAGTCCCTGTTAGGGCCATAGAAATAAGCTTGTATATGCCTCTCCAATGCGAGGTTTTCTGTTTTTCATGCTTGCAGTGACAAACTGCAAATATTGGTGAACAGAGCAACACACAAGAGGTAAAAGCCCGCATTTTCTGTACTGTGCCAAACTGATAAACAGCTTTTTCAGAGAGAGACCATAATACATGTTATACTACATAGTTTCTGTTGACTACATATAAATGGATCAATGTAAAGTCAAAGAAAAAAAAATCACCAAAAATAGAACTTTAAAAGGGTTTAGTGCTATTCTCAGAAATTTTAATGTTTGAATTTTAAAGCCTTTCACTGAAATTTCAGTGTGAAAAAAAGGATCCAAAATTTTATAGAATTTTTTTTAATTCACATTATTCACATTATCAATTCATGATTTCCGCAAATAACCAGAAGCAGAACTGATCCATTTTACTGATGAATATTCAGTCAGTGCAACTCTATCATACCAGAGGCAAAGAAAAGGATAGGATCTGATTTCTAATAAAAAGTAAAGATATAATCTTAGTGTATCTTCAGATGCTGGCAAGACACAGTGAGGCGTTGGTGCCACCAAATCCAAATGAGTTTGTGAGGGCGACCCGTCGGCCCTGAGTCCACCATGGTTGTGCTGTGCAGGGAACATAATTCAGGTCAAACTCTGGCTCAGTGCGGTCCAGGTTGAGAGTTGGAGGCAGGACCCCATGGTAACAGGACAGAGCGGTGAAAGCTGCCTCCAAGGCCCCTGCGGCCCCAAGCAGATGTCCTGTAGCTCCCTTGGTGGAGGAAACAGCCAGGTTCTCAATGCTTTGCTGGAAGAGCCTTTTGATGGCTGCATTTTCAGCCGCGTCGCCCAACGGTGTGGATGTGGCGTGTGCATTCACGTATGTTACATCTGCTGGTGAGATTCCAGAATCTCTAAGTGCTGCAGACATGCACCTGTGGAGACAGTGGTCAGACATTTAAAGGAAAATTATGGTTAATTACAATTATCAGCTACTATATCTATTCAGTAAAAATAACACTGTGTTCATTATACAGTAGTATTGTTACTTTATTCCCAGATCTCAGTACTACTGTTATCGCCAAATTCCTCAAACTAAGCCTGATGGGGCAAGAAAAGGACAGTCAGAGAGGTTGTAAACAAGCCAATAGTATAACCAGATAACAACTTTATTTCGGTGGGAGAAATAATATCTTGGAAACAGTTCCTTGTTGCACAAAAAGACTGTATCCACACAACTGCAGTACAGCAAAGCTGAGACAGGGAGTCAAGTCCATAAAATGTGATAGATGTTCATGTTTGGGAAACAATTTTACCATTCATATCCTTTTTCTGCTCCCAGATAGTTTGGCTAACTTGGGGATTTGTTTACAATGTCTGCTCATTTTTCTTGACCTAGTAGACTTTCCCACATCTGGACAATTAAAGCCACATGGCACAATGTTCTTTATATTAGCTAAGAACAACTGATTATGTATACAGTGAAAAGGAAAGTAAAATGAACCCACAGAGAATTATCACCTGACTCTGCACTTCCTCTCAGCGATACAAATTTTTTTCTCAGCATCAAACAGCAGACAGACACTAGCCGGTGAACAAAGAGGGCAAATTTAGCAGCTAAAGCACTGAGAGATTTTTCTCAGGAGCAGGTGAAAAAATAAACTTAACCTTTAGCGTTTTCTCATTATTGTCTCCTAACCCCTCAGATTTATCATGCAACCTCTTGTGGTGGCCCCTATGTTGGAAACCACTGCTTTACTGACTGACATTATTTCTACATAATATATAATTGTCATTTTTTTGTCATTTTTTATAGTTAATTATTGCATAAAAGCAAAAATGTTGGCTCTCACAAAAGAATAAAAAAACAACAGGTATAAGCTTCCTAAAACCCTAAACTGAGTTACCTGAATGCACCATCCCCATCTGCAGTGGGTGCAGTGATATGGCTGGCATCCCCTGAGAGTCCATAGCCCAGGACTTCTGCGTAGATTCTGGCTTGTCTCTTCACTGCATGGTCCAACTCCTCTAGAATGAGCACAGCGGCTCCTTCACCCATCACAAAGCCCTCCCTCTCTGGATGAAAGGGTCTTGAAGCCAGTGCAGGGCAGTCATTCCATTTGGTGGCGAGGGCACGTGCCCTGGCAAACCCTGCTATTGACAGAGGCCCTACACAGGATTCTGTTCCTCCTGTAACCATAGCAACTGCATCCCCATGGGCAATGAACCTGGCGGCATCACCTATGGCATGTGCACCTGTGGTGCATGCTGTGGACACAGCATGATTGGGACCCTTTAATCTGTGTTTGATACTTATGTGCCCAGTAGCCATGTTGACAAGGATACGGGGCACAAAGAAGGGACTCACTTTGTTGTAGCCCTTTTCTCGGAAGGCAGTGGCGGTGCGAGCAATCTCGTCCAGTGACACCATGCCCATGCCAACGGCCACCCCTGTGCTGAGCTGTTCCTCTGGACAACTGGGGTACCACCCTGAGTCCTCTAGAGCGAGCTGAGCAGCTCCGAGGGCCATCACAGTAGCTGGTGACATGCTGTTGATCTCTCCACGGGAGGCAAACCTTTCCTCATTGAACTGACCCTCTTCTGTACCTCGTGGTACCAGAGCAGCCACTTTACAGGGAACAGTCTTGTACTCCTCTGAGTTGAGAGCAACAATCCCACTCTGGGCCTTGATCAGGTGGTCCCAGGCTAAAGAAGTCCCTGTACCCAGAGGACACACCAACCCGATGCCAGTAATAACAACCCTCCTTCTCTGCTGTCCAGAGCTGCGATGCCTTGAGCACTGGTTTGGACAAATAGAGGCGCTCCTTTGCAGAACTGCCCTTATGCTCAGTGGTCTCAGCTGGAGCTTAGTCAAACAGGATAGGTGTAAGGCAGACATGCTGTTATCTGTCAAGTTTGACAGCTAGCTTGTAGCTTTGGTTAACGCCTTCTCAATATGAGAAGGAGACATTTACAAAACGAAACCTTAAATACCCTTAAATATCTTCCTTACGCAGCTGTACGTAGGTTTGGTACTTACTCAACAGAGCATTACATTACAGTTTACAGTCGACTGGGAAAATATTCATCCGACAGCAAAACCAATCCATCCTTAAATCTGCCTGCGACTTTGGATCGTCTTGTGAAGGCCACACTCGTTTGAATTGTGTATATATATTCAATCTAAAGTGAAATCAGACCAGTAGCAGGACATAAGATAAAAGTGCCCGATAAAAAAAAATAAAAAAATTTCGAACAATATTTTAAATCTGGAATTTGACATTCAGGCGTTGACGGGGCAGCCCTGCCCAGGACCCAAAACACTCAGTGAGTCAGTGTCTGTCGGTTGCTCCGTTAGCGTTAGCGTTAGCTGTCGAACTGGAAACCGAGAGGATCCCGAGCGTGAACAAGGAATAAACCAGCATGGCTGTGTCTCCAGCAGTCACAACCTTGTGTGAGAATTCAAATGAAGTCTTCCTAGACGTCGCCAAGTTGTTACTTACATATGCGGACAATATTTTAAGGTGAGGTTGTGGAATTATAAAAGCATCCCCCCAGCGGTGTGTTAGTTGAGATGTGTTATTTTATGCTGAGCTTATGTTAGAAATGTTCTGTACGTTATAAACACGTTCGATGGTAGCTAATATCATGTCAGTCTAAATGCCGGTAAGGTTAGCTGCATTGAGTCCCGCTATATGCTGTTGACACACAGTGTTAAACTTAACTCTGTTAAACAAGATCTGGCCTCTGTATTTGCCCTTGTTAATTGATATTTGTCCATACACGGAACTCCTAACATAACTCTACGTTGTCAGGGTTTTCCGGCTAATTCATCACTTACCTGCTGAGTGTGTCTGTTATTTTGTCTGCCCCTTGTATGAGAATGTTGTATTTAAGTCTCTCTCTCTGTATCTACGTGTCTGTCTCTGTCAAGCTCCTGTAACTGTCTTGGAGGTTTTACCTTGAAAATGCATGTTTTTTCTCACCAAAAACTGTCATTAACTGCCAAATGCCTCCGGACTACGACACCAAAGCAGTATTTCCAATGAACACTGTTGAAATATGTGCACATCCATGTGTTTTGTATGTAGTGTGGAAACCTTATGTAGCAGGACGTTGACAAAAAAAACGTCAGTCAAGTGTGTTTTTAAACACCACAGACATCAGAAGTAGTATAATCCACTGATCTGAATCAGCTGTTGCATGGTGATTTTAAGAGCCTAGTTTCTATGAGTGAGACTCAGAATTACTGAGATTTGCCTTGGAGCACTTCATGAACTCCTACTATTTGGTCCAAAAATACAACTCCTCTCACCAAGGTTTTCACACTGTTAGTGCTACAAGACTCTTGTGCACACGTCTGTGTTATTTTCTGTTAATGGTATCAAAATTTATAGAAAATGCTGCAAGTTAAAAGAAAAAGAAGGTAATTTCTGTCTGTCTGCCATCTAAGGGGCACTAGGATGGTACTCTTGCTGCTTTGAGGCTTGCAGTTTAAATTCTGTAGGTCAATGTGCTTTGGTAGTCGCATTGTCTGAAAGAGTACAAATTTGCCCACGTTTGGGCAAAAAATGATGTCCGAAGAGTGAAGTTTGTGGCTGTGAGGCACAGTTAAACAGCCATTTTTCAGACCAGTTTAACAACTTCTCCCACTCAATTTTGATGTCACCCACTCTAGTGTCTGAATTTTCAGTCCATTTTATTCTATCGGGAAACGTAGGCCTAGCATCTATGGAGCTGCATGTTTGATTATGCAAATGGATTTTATACGACACAAAGTAAAGGACTAGTTATGTGCCAAAAAAAATATAGGAAAAAAATAAGAGAACATTTTTGGGCTCAGAAAAACAATGATTGCATAACCCACTGGTTTGTACATAGTAATTTGTATCATGCCCCAGACCAACAAAATATGTGTTCTCATCATATATCCTCATTTGATGCCACCTTCCCACAGGTATCCCAATGAGGAAAAGTACAGGTCGATCCGCATAGGCAATCCTACTTTCTCTACCAAGCTGCTGCCCATCAAAGGAGCTGTGGAATGTCTCTTCGAAATGGGATTTGAGGAGGTAATTGATATCAACCAGCCAGAGGGCTACTGTAATAGTTTAAACCAGTGTACCTGTTGTATTGCTTAATTGCCTAAGTGTATTTGGTCATCTGTTTCAGCTGTGAGTAAATGATATACCCAGTTTCACCTCGTTTCAGGCTGAGACCCACTTGGTTTTCCCCAAGTCTGCATCAGTGGAACAGTTGAAGCTCATCAGGGAATCAATAGCAGCAGAGAGGGATCAGAGACTGCAAGGAGGACAACCTGTCCAACCCACTGCTCAGGCTGCTGCAGCCTCAGCTTTAGCACTGGAGAGCTCTGCTGCTGCCTGCAGCCAGCAAGTTTCAGTAACTCAACCACAGCCATCATCTTTGGTAAAGATATTCCCCATCCTTGGTTTAAATAACAGAAATTGTGACTGAATACATTTTGTAGCACCTAGCTGCATCATCACTGCAGCAGAGTCGCAGTGGAGGCTAAACACAACTGAACCTACTTTCCTTACTTTTTTTGGCTCAGATCAGTCTTTTCTTGAAACTAAATATACACAAATCTACAAAGGACAGTGAATGCCATGCAGTTTGCCAGATAAGGGACAAGCATTGAGCATGACTAGGGCTAAAGATTTAGCCAATGATTTCATTATCACTTATTATGCCGATTATGTTTTCAATTGATTGATTTTATAACACAAAGTGTTTTTAAAAAAGTAAAAAATGCTTATCACAGTTTCTCTGACCCCAAGATGATGGGATGGGGAAGAGCAGGAACCAGTGAATGTTCAGTGTTTTTGCATGAAAAATTACTGAAATATTTAATCATTTATCAATAGTTGCTGATTAAGGTTCTGTAGATTGACACATCAATTAATGAAGTACTCATTTCAGCTATAGAATAAACTAGTAGCAGATTGGACCAAACTGTATCAATATCAGATAAAATATTTGATTATGACAATAAAACACCTGATCTTGCATACATATTGTGCATCATTGGATTTAATTCATATTAGTACTCCTGTGCCTGCTTTATTCATTCAGTTACAAATATAATTGTTTATTTAGCAGCTCTTTATTAATAAAATAGAGAATGGTTAGAATATTAGATTTTTTATTTATTTATTTATTTTTTAATGTATGCAATACATTTATCAGTAGCCAATTGTTCTTGAAATTTGCTCATTGATGGCTAGGATGGGTAATTATTATTCCATTTTGCAGTTTAAATTAGAGTAGTGCCTCTTTAATTCTTAATGCTTGATGTCTTTTAACTATTATCTTATTTATTAATAATAAATGGGCCTTCAGGGATGTAAAAATTGTTTCTCTTTCACTATTTTTTCATTATTTGTGGTTTGCTAATAACCTGAATGTTTTCTTGTCTTTCTGTCAGGAGAGTAGTATGAGTTTCTTTGTTACTCTCCAGTCTAACTTCCAACATGTGATGCTGTATGAAAACCCTGAGCTTCAGCAGAAAGCTAGGAATCACATCCCTCACCAACAGCTGTTCTCCTCTGCTCAACACAAGCTGAAGGAAGCTAAAGAGGCCGACCCAGGTAAAGTCCCCTCACTCATTCAAAGTAATCGGTTGTGCTGTATATCTGTAATGCACTGTCTGCAAAGAAGCATAAATGGTGCATGCACCTTTACTCTGTGTTTTAAGAGAGCAACTGACTTGCTTTCATGTTTGTAGAATGTAAAGTTGGAATTGAAGACTTCCTGGTGCTGGAGTTGCTCAGGTGGTTCAAACAGGACTTCTTTTCCTGGGTGGACTGTTTGCCCTGCAGCCGCTGTGGAGGTTCGACCCAGAACGCCAGCTCCCTCAGTCCCAGCAATGATGACCTCCGTTGGGGAGCTCATCGAGTTGAGAACCATTACTGTCAGGGCTGTGGTCTCTCCACCAGATTCCCTAGGTAAGTGTGTGTAACATTTTGTCTTGTTCCTACTCCTGCAGTGAGTAAGTTTAGGACCAGTGTTGATAATAGATTTAAAATCAAAATAAGTATAAGGTTGCAGAACAACTTAGATAGCGATATAAATTATTTTTAATTTCTTTCACATTTCCCTGATTCTTATTTCATATAATTTACTGTTAACAAACTTTGAAATGGTAAAAATTTTAATATTTTTCCTGTAAACAGGCATAGAGTACGAATGCATTTCCCAACAAACATATAGATAGATGATATAATTGCTTGAGTTGATGGTAAATTAACTATACTTATATATTACTTTTCTAGTCTTTTTGACCCCTCAAAGCACTTTTTACACTACTGTCACATTCACCCATTCACAAACACATTCACAAAGCGCACCACACATTCACACACCCATGACACACACATTAGAGGCAATTTGGGGTTCAGTATCTTGCCCAAGGACACTTGGACATGTGGACTGGAGGAGACGGGGATCGAACCGGCTGCTCTACCATCTGAGCCACAGCCATACATTTTGTATGCATGTTTTCACTGTCTTGTTACCACCAGGTACAACAATCCTGAGAAGCTGCTGGAAACCAGGAGAGGACGCTGTGGGGAGTGGGCTAACTGTTTCACCCTATGCTGTAGAGCCCTTGGCCTTGAGGCCAGGTATATCTGGGACAGCACAGGTATGTATGCTGACAAATGTGGCTCTCGCATTGCTGATTTTCCCAGAAGTTTATTTTTTTTTTCATTTATTGGGAATTTGACATATTTGGAACATGTAATAGTATTTGTCAACATCACAGAATTTGTCGACTAGAAATCCTCCCAGAACACTAATCAATCAAATCATTTTTATTATTTATATTTTGCGTGTTTCAGTGAGTGTTGGCAGGACTGTGCTCAGAGTCCTTAGGGTTGTAAAACCTGCAGTGACACCTCCCTCACCTTGCCTTAAAGAGCTACGCTTTGCCTAACCCCCCCCCCCCCAAAAAAAACCCCTAAGCATTCATTACGTGATGAGATTTTTACTAGTGTTGTTTAGTAATAATTGACCAATTCAAAAGGTCAAGATTTAACTTGCATGTCTAAATCATTTCATGTTTTGAGATGGTCTACATGTATTTTTACTTTTCTTCCTTCTGCCTTTGAAAAAGAATTCTGTGCCAAATGCTGAAGAGATTTTCAATATTTTTTTTCCACTAAATTTTACAAATTTAAGATATCAAATCCCAATTGTGTTGTTGCTTCACACACAAGTTTGAAATATTATTTCAACATCACAAAATTTTAACAAAAATCAGAATTGGCTTTTGAGACCTATTAAGTTCATAATTAGTCTGATACCAGAACTATTTATGTGTTGTGGAAGTGTATGAAGATATTTTCTCTCTGTGTTGTGTCAGACCATGTGTGGACAGAGATTTACTCAGTCTCTCAGCGTCGCTGGCTGCACTGTGATTCGTGTGAGAATGTCTGTGATAAGCCCCTACTGTATGAAGTTGGCTGGGGGAAGAAACTGGCCTATGTTCTGGCTTTCTCTAAGGATCAGGTCAGAGCAATGTCCAGTCATTACTATTACTATATATTACAAACATTATGTCCTTAAAGGATAAAGATGGTTACATTATATTTTTTCTTGCTGTCAATGACTCCCATGAAAAGACAAAAACCTAGAGTGTGTTAGTCCATCTCTCAACACTTTCCTACCTACCCTGACTGTGGAGCTCAGCCTCAGGCTCAATGGTTCCTAATGAATCTTTCAAAATAGCTTGTAAATGTATTATTTCATTTTTTAAAAGTTATCTCCTAAAACAGCTGCTTGCTGTATTTTTTTTTAACAAACATGACTCGAACAGAAAACAGGAAATGGTGCAAATGCTTGGAAATACTTGCTGGTTTGGTCATTTCATGCGATTTGTTAATAATAGTAAATATATCTTAATAAAAGCTACAGAAATGTGTATTGATGTAAACCTTTTTTAGCAGGTGGTTAAAGTTCCTCTGTTGAGTTTTCTTGTTCACAAGTTTCTGTTTCAGTGATTCAGTGATTCTCACCAAAACACTTGTGTCTTTGAGGTCTAATAAAGGCTTCGAATCAATTTCTTTCACTCATAAGAAAATCGTAATGACGATTCATCTTAAACATTTTGAAACCTGTTTACATCCATATTTACTTCCCAGAAGACTTCTTAACTGTCTTCATTGGTGCATTGCTGCATTTCTTGGCACCTCGCCACTATCTGTAGATCAGATCAGTAGTGTGAAACCATTGACAGGAATGTGTAATATGTCACATGTCTGCATGTGCATTGTCATGAGTTTATACAAGAGAAAATGAAACAGGGACCCACACTTAAAAACATTGCCCAATAATTCTACTATTGGTGAAAAACTCAACAGGGTAGCGTAAAGAGCATTATGATAACCTCATCTGGCTTATATGCTGATATGTCAAACTTGGGTCTGTCCATTAGTCTGCTAAATTGATTTGATTTAGCGAACACTATTTTCCCAATTTGGATGTTACAATAGCTGTAAAGGTTATTTCCATGGAGTCTGATGTTAGCTAGTGTACTTGTTATTCCTAATTCCGCTTGTATATAAACGTTGCTCACGTTTGGGCTCTGGGAATAATCATTTAACATTACTGATGTTACCATTTTTCCAATGAGGACAATTTAAGCTCAGTCAGAGTGAGATTCTCAGTCAAAGTGCCAACTGAATGTCAACATGATGGTTCCACTTTCTGTATGCTAAGATATACTACGGTCATAACCATGATGTTATTAAACAATTTGCTTTTTGATTTGTTTTGGAACATGAGACTAATTCATTGGACAAAGACGTAGATATGTAGCTAAAATGGAACCTAGTTGCTTATGATGTATGCCGAGCTGAATAAAAAATGACACAATATATTACCCAGTATATAATATATTACCCAGTGACAGCATCCATATTGAGCCAATCAACAAAGACCACTATTTACTGTTTAGACATTAATTCCTAATCTAGGGTCTGCAGAGGCTTATTGGCTTGTTTTACTATATTCATGGGGTTGAAACCAGGACCCCAGTATATCTGTTAAGTCAGACAGCTTTGTGGGGACCAAAATGCTGAACCCCATTAGCTTCAATGGCCGTTTAAGGGTTAAGACTTTGTTTTAGGGTTCAGGTCAGAATAAGGCTTTGGTTCGTGTTGGGGTTAGACATTCAGTTGTGATGGTTAAGGATAGGGTAAGGGTCTAGGGAATGCATTATGTCATTGACTGGTCACCATGAATATAGCATATCAAGAGTATGTGTGTGTGTATCTGTGTGTGTTTCTGTGTGAGTGTGTGATGCAGGTGGTAGATGTGACATGGAGGTATTCCTGCAAACATCCAGAGGTTTTGTCAAGAAGGACCAGGGTTCAAGAGGCCTGGTTGCTTCACACCATTAATGGGCTCAATGCCTCAGTAAGTCTAAACCATTTCAACCCCACATATAATACTGTTTATTTTGGTGATTCCAACCAATTCTACCTGCTCTAATACTGAAGAGACAGCAGTCCCTGAATGCAGACAGGAAGAAGGACCTGACAGAGAGGCTACTTGTCGAGCTGGTAGAGTTTATTTCCCCAAAGAGGCCAAAACCAGGAGAGCTGGGGGGACGCAACTCTGGCTCTCTGGCCTGGAGGATAGCAAGGGGGGAGACAAGAGCAGCTGAGCCAGGGACCTCAACACAGGTACAGTATTATGAATTGTGTTTAAATGGAGCTTACCCCACTCAGCTGTATGTATTTGCTCATACATTTCATGATACTGTATCGGTTTTATATGACATTTCATCACAAAATTATTGGTTTATTCGGGCAAGAAACACAAGAGGTCAAATAATCAGACAGGTTGTAAACAAACCCTAGGTTATTCAAGTTATTTGGGAGAAGAAAATCACAGTGAACTGTGACATTTTTATCCAAACTTATATACATCCACCAGATTTTACAGACCTACTTACTGCTTCAATTTTGACTCACTTTAATTTCTGTAGATGTGCACACAGTTTTCTGTGCACCAAGGGAATATTACTGATGCTTTGATTTTACCCTCAAATAGTGGTAGTGTGCCACAGCTAAAAAACTCAAACTCCAGTTTTAATATGCAATAATTTTCTATTTAATTAAAAAAAAAATGCCATGATAATGACTAAGATGAACACAGAATATTCCAAGAGTCATAATGTTCAGCTTTTGTTCAAACTTTATTGTCATCTTGGAATATGAAAATTGTGGTGCTGGTGAATTGTATTGCATTCTTCCGAATGATGTTTATAATATTTACTCTATTTATTTAAAGTTTCAACAAAAACTAAAAATACAACCAATATTAGTACGGTAACAATGTTATCAAACAACTGCATTCAACACCACATACAGACAGATCAGTGTTAGGCATCACTAAGTAACAAGTATTGTACTCTTAATATTCTAATAGCTTGATGTCAACTTCAAGTCAGTATTGACAATGCGCATTTGTGTGTTTTTCTTAGGCTGTGGGTTTTGTGTTTACTCCCACTGAGAAAGAGAAGAGTGACAGGTTACTGCATGTGTGCTACAGTGCCACCAAGGACCAGTACTGTCGACTGTCAAACAGCTCTGAGGTCATTCAAAGCTGGGATAAGTGTGTGTGGAGGAAGGAGTCAGTCTTCAGAGCGGTGGAAAATGACTGGCAGATGGTATGATGGTTAACAAAGCCATGTTTTTTTTACTTCAGATAATATTTTCTTCAATATTCTAGGATTTTTGATGATAAATTATTCTTTATGATCTCAAGAAAAATGCATACTTTTCAAAACTGTGATATCTTAAATTTAGCCACTCTAAATGCAAATCCTCTGTACTGTAAAGATAGAATGTATTTGATTTTAAATGTATAATAATAGCAGGGGAAATCCCAGTGTAAATCCCATGCCCTATTTGTATAGCCCAAAGTGAAAATATATTTAAGTATAAGTCCAAACAGTTAAAGAGTAATTCAAGTTTCAAGTGTTCCTTTTCTTAGGTTTTTTTTTTAAACTTTCTTTTTTGTTAAAAGTAACATTTTTACATCAACACTCATTTACTACAAAATGGCTTAGTTACAAAACAAGTCCAGAAACCTGCAACTCGGATCATAATAGGTAAGCTATTACTGATAAAAGCACTCTGTGGATTAAGAATTGCATATCTATAAAACTAGGAAACTTGGGCTACAAAATGAATGGTTGAAATTGATGTAGCAGGATCAAGATATCCTGACTTTCTGTTCCTCTTAAATCTACAAAACATTGGATCCTACCCTTCTGATAACAAGGGGCTGCAACTAATGAATGTGTCTATCAATTAATCTACTGATTACTTTCAAAATAATTCATTATTCAGTGAAATGTGAAGATTAAAAAAAGACCTTTTTTCCAGAGCCCAAAGCAATGTTCTTAATTTTCTTGTTTTATCTGACCAACAATAGTAAACCAAAACATACTTAAATTACTGCCCTATTTAATAAGAGAATAAGCAGCAAATACTCATATTTGAGAACCTGGACTCAGCTTTAATTGAAAAACTGAAACAGATTTTTTATCAAAATAGTTGCAGAATGATTTTCTTGGGAACCCCTAATTGATTCATTTAATAATTGTTGCAGCACTTTATAAAATAATTCTCCCTCTACTCTACGAAGAAATAACATGAACACAGTGTTAAGGTAAATGAAAGAAATTATTTAAAAAAAAAAAAAATTACCAGGCCAGGAAAAGGGGGTATATACGTTTTGAAAGGAAGCGGCTTCTGTTAGGCACCTAATTAATCAACCCACCATCACCAAAGCAAGCACTTACTTACATAAGATGCTTCTGCCAGCTGTTGTTTTAAAACTTAAATTGAATTATTTTGAATGTTAATAAGATTAGGAACTGAATGGAAATATCCCCTAACAAGAAAAAAAGAATAGTACAGGAAATAGTAAGGGAACACATAAAATGAGAATAAATTCTGGACCCCTTGAACTATTGTACGCTTAGGTGTAGATGCTTTGATTTGATTGTATTTCTTTCTTAAGGTGTACTTAGCTCGAACAGAAGGCTCCTCTATGGGACGAATCAGCTGGAAGTTTGATTTTGCTCCAATGGGTATGAAGATAAAGTCTGTCTCAATCATGGCTAGTAGCCAGACCTTTCACACTGGGAAAGTCTGTTGGCACTTGCAGTCAGGCCAGATTACTACAAACATCTCTGGAGGTATAGTCATTTAATAGATATTCTGATTAAGTACTCAAAATGTAATTGTATGATGTGATCCCTCCTAATAATTTCCCTCTCCTGTGTTTGAACCGTCAGATGGGAAGATGCAGTCTTTTTCGAGTCTGTCTGGCTGTTCAGACTTCCTCGTTGTAGCAGAACTCAGTGGCGGGGAAGGGGAAACATCGTGGCAGCACTCTCAGCTGTTTAGGCAGAGCTTGAAGGAGACAAAGGAGTCTTCATTTGAAATCCTCATCCACCTAGAAGATGCTTAACAGTTGCTTTACCCAACAAAACCGGACCTCTAATACTTTTTTATTCTTATTGTTTGAACTAAAGTTTGGGGCTATAAAATTGATGTATATTGACAGATCTGTGCAATGTTTAAATATGTGTCAGTCCTCCAGGTTGATTAATGATAAAGAACTAATGATAGATGAATGTACAACATCAGGTTTATACCTATCACAAAGTACAGATGGTGCAACGCGTTTTAAACTTTGATTGGAGTAAGGGCCAAATGACCTAAATAATAACCTGTATGTCTTATAGGCCAAATAACCTATAAGACATACAGTCGACAATATACCTGTAAAAACCATAAAGCCATAGAGTTTTGTAACTTTTGCCTCCACTGTGAATGTGTCTGTAATTTGTGAAGTTTGGACACATTCCACACAACAAGCTGGGTTGAAATCCTCGTCAGCTCAGGTTGCCTAGGTTCTCCTTTTGGCATTAAACTGTAATTATTGGTGAGTATGTCATTTAATACTGGGCTACGGAAATTTTACACCTCACTATTGCCAGTGACGTTCTTGTGTATAATTATAAATGAAGCAAATTAAATGTCAACATTGATGTAATGAACAAACTTTATGTGAGAAAAATGTATGGTGGTAAAATAAAGATATTTTTTGCAGTTTGATAGTCGAGTCTAGAACAGGACTGTGGCGTGGAGCTTCATTACTTTACGTTACGCACCGTCGGCTCTTCCAATGATCAGGCTCGAACGGGTTTTGCCGCCATCTTGTGTTGAAAGAAGAGCAAGAGTCAATGAAAGTTCACTTTTCCTATTGGTCGAAATACCGGCGTCTTTAAAAACCAGGCGTCTGATTGGTCGGTTTATCCTCGAGACGATTCGCCGTCTGTCTTGCAGATGGCGGAGCCGGACAGCGGATGTTGCTACTAGCGAATAATCATTTTTATTTCTAAATGAAAAGTATTTAAGTCGCTCGTTTTTCAAGCATCTCAGTTAAACTCATGTTTTATTCTGTTGAGTTTTCACGTGAATTTGTAAATCCGTGTATGCGTGCGTTTTGTACAGTATTTATTCTGCAGCAAGTAGCCCGGTTAGCATCTTTGTTGGAAGTTTGGGCCTACTGTGCCGCCGCTCGTCGATTTTAACAATAGCCGCGACATACTCCCCTCCTCCGCTTGTTTTGATACACTCAAAGGAATATCTTTAAAGCACAAGAGGAAAGAAAATGGGAGATAAACAGGTTTGTGTACCTTTCAGCAACTGAGACGTTTGTTATGCTTACGGACTTTTGATTTCATTGGAATTGAATACGTTTTGCGAGCTGCATCACTAAAAATTAGGATCACAAAGGAAGATGTCCAACGGCGCAGCAGGAAGCGGGGGTTTGGCTTGGATGGTAAGTTAGTTTGATACACAACTTGCTAACTAACTTGTACTTTTATAATCCAAATCGTGCTTTGGTAATACCTGAAAGTGTTGTGTTCACCTTAGCACAGTGCGCTGGCTCGCCACAAGCTTTAGCTAGCATTTAAATCTCCTACGAGTCTGTTCTCCGGTCCACTGAGGAGCTTACCCGAGACCAGCCAGCTGCGGTCTCCATTTAAATTCTGACAGGGTTACAAAGGCCGTTGCCTTGATGCAGGACCCCTGCAGGGTTTTTACCGAGATAACAACACATAGGCGTCGTGTCTCCTGGAACATTATCTCAGCAGAAAACAGCCTCGACATAAGTGCCACCGTTACTGCAGCTCCAAGGGCCAGTAGTTTACGTCTTCAAAATAAAGTTGGGCATGAACGTACCGAAGAAATCTTAGCTACTGTTTCAAAGTAACCTTGCTCGTTAGTAATTACACATTCATAGAGACCGGACTCTTGTGGCCTAACTTACTAGCATAATTAGGTTTGCTCTTTATCACCATGAATATAATGAAAGGACAAAGTCTCGTCTCTGTGAACTTACTATTGTTTTCTTTATTATTCCCGGTGAAAAGCACCGCGCCTGCCGTCAGGGACAGTAGGAGGAAACTCATCGTGTTTAAACGCGATACCCAGTTAGGATATCACTTTGAAAACTAGGAGTTTAGCTGAGCTTGTTTAACTTGAATCGACGCAAACCTAGTTTTGTATTTTCTATTGGCAAGAAGAGGGACTTTTCAAAGGCGCAGGGGCAGACACATGCAAGGCTGGAAGCCGAGACGGTGACCAGGACCCGGCTCACAGACAGTCAGACCCCCTTCTCTCTAAGTTGCAGTGACAGTTCATTGCCGTAATAACATGACTTTAAACCTCGCCAGCCAACCAGATTTTGTGCCAATTTTGTAAATCCGTTTGGTAATAATTATTCAGTATTTAGTCAGTATAATCTCATCATGAGCACCTTCATCAGTAACATAGATCATAGAAATATGAACACATAGGTGTGATTTTAAAGGCTATGATGTATCTTGATTTTACATTTGGTGACTATGATGGACAGTAGTTGTTAGACTGTATATTTTATATTCTGTATATTTAGGTGTGGTGTAGGAAGAGTACCTTTAAACCCACACTCTTTAAATCCCGTTCATGTTTGTCTTAATATATTGTGTTTCTTTTATATATCCTGTCTGAAGTACTTTTTAAACTTTGTTTAAAAATTTCAACTTCCTTTTGTGTAAACTTTAGCTCCCTGACATGGAGCATTATAATGCTGGAGTTTAGAAGATTAGGAGATGGGTGAATTGGTGACATAAGGGGATGCACATGGTCAGCAAGAATACTCAGGCAGGCTGTGGCATTCGAACAATGATTTATCGGTATTAAAGGGCCTAGAGCATGCCAAGAAAACATTCCCCACACCATTACACACCCACCACCAGCCTGCACTGTTGATACAGGGCAGGTTGGGTACATGGATTCATGCTGCTGACCTCAATTTCTGACCCAACCACATCTGATTGGCTGTTTTTAGAAATACTCAAACCAGCCCGTTTGTTACCAGCACACATGCCATGGTCAAAGTCACTGAATCCCATTTTCTCCACTCTGGTGTTTGATTTGACGTGTACCTGAATGATCTGTTTGTATTATAATGTACTAACAAAATAATTGGTAAGTGTATAAACTTGATTTATCTTGTCTTACTATAATTTATGTCATGAAGCAGTGAAGGATTGGAAAGATTAAAGAAATTTATAATGAAAATAATTTTACCTCTTTCAAGTAAAAAAAAAAAAATTTATTTGGAAAATGTGTTTATTTCTAGGAAGTTATGTGTCCTCCATTAATTGGAATTCAGCTAACTATAAGTCCTGTGCCTCAGGATACAGTGGCTTCAGAAAGTTTTTACTTTTTTTGTTTTTCACTTTTTGTGCACTTTATATGTTATAGATTTAATATTAAACTGATTAAATTGCTATTATTGCCAATCAATTTACACTCTAAAACACATATTTACCAAGTGAAAATGTGTTTTCAGAAGTTCTTGCAAATTTAATAAGAATTAAAAAACGGAAATCCCTTTGCTATAATACTGCAAATTGTGCTAATTCTTTTGATTATTGTGAAGATATGTTCAGAAGTTGGTTTGAGTCCTGAATAATGACACATGGGTCACTTTAATAGAGCCTCAAAAGTCCTCACAGAGATGGGAGAACCTGCCAGAAGTTCAGCCTTCCAAGCAGCAATCCATCAGGCCTCCAGAACTCCAAGCACTTGCTGAACACCAGATATTATTCATCACATGGCTAGTACCATCCCTACGGTGAACCATGATGGTGGCAAAGGCTTCTCAGCAGCAGTGACAGGGAGACTGGGCAGAACTGAGAGAGGGAAGAATGCAGCCGAATGCAGAGAAGTCCTTGATGAAAACCTGCTCCAGAGTGCACATGACTTCAGACTTGGGCAACAGTTAACCTTTCAGCATGAAGATGACTGAATCATACAGCGAAGACAACGCTGTGGCTCCAGGAAAAGTCTTTGATTGTCCTTGAGTGGCCCATCTGTGGAGACATCTGAAGATGGCAGTTCATAGACGCTCCCCTTCCAACCTGAGAAAGCTTGAGAGGATCTATCAGGATAAATTCGATTAACTGGCCAGATCCAGGTGTGCAAAGCTTGTAGAGGCTTAACAAAGGAGACTCAGGGTTGTAATAGCTGCAACAGAGTTTTCAGTAAATCTGACCCTGGATCAAGGGTCTGAATACTTTTGTAAATGAGAAATTTCAGTTTTTGATTTTTAATAAACTTATAAGAAATTCTAAAAACAAGTTTTCACTTTGTCATCAGGGATTATTGAGTCTATATTATTGGCAAAAATAGCAATTTTATCCATTTAGCATTTAGCAGGCTGCGCTTGAGAACTCCCCACTGTCTTCATCTATTGGATTCAAGTTGACAAGGGTCTTTTCTTGTGGAGAATCAGGTGGATGGCTCCTTTTTACTCCAGTTCAGTTGATTGCTAAATTGTTAATTATTGATTTCCTTTTTTGTGTAATACTCAAGGGTCCTTTATTGTTATCTGTATGAAATGTGAGATACAACTTTTCTATCATATTATTACTTATTCTCATTAATTAACTTAAAAACAATTTGAAAAATTTGGCTTCTAATGGCCACCAACACTCAGAACGTTATATTTAATTTGCATATTTATTACTAAAGTTTTGATCAGAGAGAGAGAGAGAGAGAGAGAGAGAAGATTTAAAACTCACTTAAGTACTGGTACAATCTGATATACCCTAACCTTCTATTTACAGCATGATGGCCAGTATTTTACTTCCGTTGACTATATGTTACCAAAGTCACAAAGCCACAGATAGGTGTAGGCTGCTCTCAATTTGCAATGATAATCTGATGTCAATTGCACAGCAGTCGTTTCTCGCAAGGCTAGGGGCTTAAAATAATTTATACATTATACTAATAACAAAAACAATTCTCTCAAACAGGAGGCTGCGAATGGCAGAGGTGATACTGGCAAGATGGAAGGGGCCAAGAAAGACAAGGCAGGCTCCAAGTTGTCTGTTGAGCGAGTATATCAGAAGAAGACCCAACTAGAGCATATTCTTCTTCGTCCAGACACATACATCGGCACTGTGGAGCCCATCACCCAGGTGATTCTTCAGCAAACTGTTTTTCATTGTTGATTTTAGGGGTAGACTAATGATCTCCTTTCAGGTATACATTGTAATTCATAAACATTGCTAACTGGACATGTCAGCTTTATGCTGTAAGATACCCTTTAGAAATGTCTTTGCAAAAGTCTCCCTGGATGTCTGCCTGCTGAGGACATGTAAAATTTTTGCAACATTTTCTGCACAGCCCAGGTGTGTGAGAGTGTGAGAGTGTGAGAGTGAGTGTGAGAGTGAGTGTGAGAGTGAGTGTGAGAGTGAGTGTGAGAGTGAGTGTGAGAGTGAGTGTGAGAGTGAGTGTGAGAGTGAGTGTGAGAGTGAGTGTGAGTGTGAGTGTGAGTGTGAGAGTGAGTGTGAGAGTGTGAGAGTGAGTGTGAGAGTGAGAGAGAGAGAGAGAGAGAGAGAGAGAGAGAGAGAACACACACACACACACACACACACACACACACACACACCAGTTTTAGGGCAGCATCAGGCCAGCAACAGGTCTTTCATAACAGTTGTTTCATTTTTTTACTTAGCTGACAGTTATTTTCTTGATTATCTGTTAAACTCTTTTCCTGAGTCTGAGGCGACATCTTCAATTGTTTTGTCCTCAACCAACATTTCAAAATGCAAAGATATTCAGTTTACATTGATATAAAACAGAGAAAAGCAGAAAATGTTTACATATGGAGAGGTAGTTGTTGCTTAAGAAATATTTAAGGCAAAGGCAAATAGTTGTCATCTAACATTTGCTTCTCCCAGCTTCTCAAAACCTACTTTCTTGATTTTAATGTTGAATTATTAATTATAAGAATAATCAAAGGCCTAATCAGTAATTAAATAAGTGTTACTTGCAGTCGTGTTTCAGTTGAAAATTCGATGTTCACCTTTAGTTAATTTATGAATGTACTTGATGCCAGTAAGCTCACACATACTCTTGATCATTTCACATTTATTCATTCAGTCTTGTATTAACAGCAGAATTTTATTGGCTGAACTTGATGTTTTTTTTGTTTGTTTTTTGTTTTTTTACGCTTTTTTTTCCCTTTTAGCAAATGTGGGTTTTTGATGAAGATGTTGGCATGAACCAGAGAGAAATCACCTACGTTCCTGGACTGTACAAAATCTTTGATGAAATTCTTGGTAAGTGAATCCATACTGTTCATCTTACTTTGACACTAATGTGCACACTTAATATAAAGCTTCATTTTTTAGTTGAGGTTCTCCTTCCATGGAATATTGAAGTCTATAAAAATGTCAGCATCATTCACTGAATCACAGTATGTTGCTGGCTCTATTTAGCAGCACTGATCCAGGACCGTATGTGGAGATTAGTTTTCCCTCTGTGAGCTTGCCTATGTGTGCACTGTTTGCATCCTGAATAGAGATATCTGTGAAAAAGCTGACTGAAAAATAATTTCAGTGTTTGTGGCAGCTCATGGTCTGAGCTGCAATCCTTTTTATTTTCTCTGGTAAAGTGCAAGATTGCTCGGTCAGCCTTCCCTGGATAAATAAAGGTTAATAAGGCAGTTGTACAGTCTGTCTGTTATGTATTAGTTTTAATGACTAAGTAAAATGTATGACTAACACTGTGCTTGATGCTTTTACTATTAAGTTGCACCAGTGTAATCAGTTTATCAATTATGCTGCTTGGCTAGATTAGAGTTGTTACTTTTAGGGCAGAATTACACTCAAAAATAAGTAACAATATCCTGAAGCCTATGAGAAATTATTTTTCTCTTTTTATTTTAAACTGAACCAAGCCACTTGCATGATTCTTTCTTAGTTGCTTTAATGTCCATTTTGTCCTGCTTTGTCTGAGCAACAGTCCAAAACCTAAAGACAGTCAGTTTACAATGATATTAAAATGAGAACAGCAGAATAGCAGTGAACACTGTGACCCCTTTCCCTTTTCACACTTTATATTGTTGTGGATATAATTTTGAATTCATTATTGCACAGCAATCAGCACTCAATCACGGACCCATTATGAAAAAATGAAAACATGTTTTGGAAATTTTTGGTGGTTTGAATCAAAAATTGTATAAAGTATCCAGCATTCCTTAATTCAGTTCTTTTTAGAAGCTCCCTTGGCAGGAATTACTGCTTCGAGTCTTCATTGGTTAAGTCTCTAAAAGCTTTGCACACATGGATTTTGGCAGTTTATATCATTCTTCCTTAAGGATCATCTCAAGCTCCATCAGGATGGGAAGCATCTGCGAACTTCCATCTTCAGGTCTCTCTACAGATGGTCTATGGGATTTAACACTGTTTAAACCCAACTTTAAGATTCTCACACTTTCCACCTACTGGATTTGGGCTCCCCAAAAGGTCCAGATATACAGCCTGCTGGATATCTTGCAGATGTCTATGATGCATCGGCAAGCATCATTGAACAGTTCATAAATCGTAATCAAGTGCCAATTCGCCAGCGCTGAGCAAACATCGCTTTGCCTCTGATGTGGGGCTTTTCTGGGTGATCTCAAAAAACTGTCAGCAGGTGGAAAATTAGGGCTAAAATTTTGTAGTGTGAATTTAGCATAAATTGATTAACCAGCAGACTCACTTGAAGCAGTAGTGTTTTACACTATACATTTTTATGATACAGCAAAGACACTCTTTATTTTAACTATTCATGAGTGAAATACTTACGTTTTAATAGTACAGTTCTGAAGTGATTTGATTTATAAATATGTCAATGAACATACATTCAAACTTTTTTAATAAGTAATTAATTTTGTAAGGCATTAGCAAGCAGAAGTGTTCATATTGCTTTATGAAAGCTCATGTATGTATAACTTTATAGTTTGCTGTTTTTTTTTTTTCCTTGCCAGTAAATGCAGCAGATAACAAACAAAGGGACAAGAATATGACTGCCATCAAGATCACCATCGATCCGTGAGTGCAGTAATATATTTATAATATTATCAAAAGGAATATATGTATTTTTGTTAAAATACTATAATTTCACATCAGCGTGCTGAATTTTTAATTTGATTGAATTTAATAATTTTTGTTGTCCCATGACCAACTTTTCAAATGAATTTATTCCGATTTATTGTTAAAAATTTTGAGCATCACTTCATTCTTAAAACCATATAGGTGGCACCTTTTCGAGGGAAAAAGCTTCTTGTTTTCCTAGAGCCTGGGCCTCTCTTTTCTTTATCAGTATGTCCTGAGGCTTGTAGTCTGGCTAAAAACCTGGACCGGCTTTGTGTTTTCTTGCTGTGGCTTGGTGAATGGGTGCAGTAGATGGAGGTTTGAGTCATGGACCCATGTACTATATAGTATAATGAGCCTATGCTGAAATGCACTGAGCTCTTGTTTTATATGCGATTCACCTCCAGCCTTGCAGCTGCTTCCACATCTGACTGCTTAAACAGCAGTGTCCTTCAGCTGAGCTACTGCACTCTCTAATGTCCCCTGCTGTATAATGATACTATTAGCCCTATGGCACTCAGGTTTCTGCTGCTAGTGTGGTTTTATAGAGATGTTAATGCTCCTCTCCACAGCTCACTCAGCTTGTTTGTGGGTGAGTATATTAAGCACTCGGGTATCTTTGTTTGGAGCAAAAGCAAACCAAACTGCATACAAGAGGTGGGGGACACTGACTGTAGTCATAGATTTCCTAAAGAGCAAATTTACCCACTAGTTTACTTGAATACCTTCCCCCCTTCCCCTTTATTAACAAGTACATTTCCACCAGGACACTAACACGCACCTCACTGTTACTGTGACCTTTTGATGCTCCCAATACCCCCATAGCCCTGGCAGAGCATTGCTCCAATGTGTCTATCAGTCTATCTTTTCTCCTGTTAAAACTGGATGCATGCATTAGAAATGGTTAAACCTAGATAAAAACATTTTTGTGGACTTTTGAATACACTCCAAATCATAGATTGTTTAAGACCAGGGTTCCATTTTGGATCTGGTCAATGAATCTGGTAAAATACCAAGATTCATTGAGCTCCCAAGCCAACAATTTTTTGACTCTTTCATTGCTATTCTTTATTAAGTTGATATTACAGGTATTGGCAAAGGAAAATAAAAAAGAGGATGGCATATATATTTGCGTGATAACTCAGCAACGTAGTTGTTAAGAACAAAAATGGTAGAGTATCTTAAATGTTCTGTATATAACGAAATCACTGCAAAAATGTAATATACGCAGGAGGCACAAAAAGTTGTTTTTCTTTTTTTTTACTTATTTAAACTTATTTACTTAATGTTGGAAAGTTAAAGTATAAATCTGGGATTACTGGTAACTTGAAAAGGACGGGTGCATGGCCTCAGACTGCAGACCATAGATTTGTGACCTGTAGCAGTACAACAAGTTTGCCTTCAGGTAACCTGAAGCATAGTGTGCATGCAAAGCACCGGTGATCTATTTAATTGATATTCACTAAATGATAGGTAGAGTTAACATTTTTTCAGTCTATTGATTTTACTTTAGCCAGTACACCTCATGCTGCTACAGAAGAGCCCCCCAGTGATGAGCAAATGCAGCAAGAGGAAAAATGAGTCTAGACAGGGTTAATGAATGGCACAAAGCAGTGACAAAATATGTGTTGAAAGCTCTATAACCCCTCATCTCTGTAACCCTAACCCTAAGTAAAATGTCCATGGTTTAGGTTTGACAGTTAATTACCTTAATTTATATTACTTTTAGTGTCATGCTTGTCCACTAATTGATCCCTAAATCACAATTAAAATACTACACATGGTTTGCAGTTTGCAGCTCAGAATAAAATCTTTTACACTGTGACTTTATGGTCTTGAAGACAACTTTCAGGTTGTCATATCCCTAAAAATTTTTTTTTTTTTACACTGTTGCCGACAATAATTTTCTAGATTATTATTTTAATGAGAAACTTTTTGATCAAAGAATAAGTAAACACAACTAAGATCTCTCTGACTATACATTTGGTCACTACCCAAAAAGTATTTCAGTTCAATACCTGGCCCTACATATGAATAAATTGTCCGTGTCCACGTTCTGTTTATATAGCCGCTGTAACTCATTAATTTGCCTCTACCCTGCTTCCACTAGTGAGTCCAACACCATCTCCATATGGAACAATGGTAAAGGAATACCTGTGGTGGAGCATAAGGATGAAAAGATGTATGTCCCAGCCCTCATTTTCGGCCACCTGCTAACTTCCAGCAACTACGATGATGATGAGAAAAAGGTCACAGGTGAGAGGAGTCACCAGAACATCCTTATTAGTGTTTGATTAAGTCAGTTCAGAGTGGTAGATGTTAACCTCTGGAATGCTAACCACTTATTTGGCCCCAGGGGGAAGAAATGGGTATGGTGCTAAACTCTGCAACATCTTCAGTACAAAGTTCACAGTGGAAACGGCTTGCAAGGAATACAGACACAGCTTCAAGCAGGTGAGGATGATTGTTCAAAATTCTGCATCCAATAGTTTGATAGAATTACCAAACAAATTAAACTCTCACTTTACTGAAATATAGTAGTGGGCAACACAGTAGTGGACTGTAATAATCAGTATTTTGTAGTCATTCTCATTCAACTTTGTCTCTTTTAGAAAACCCTAAAAGGGTTTGCATTGCCTTTGCAAGAATAGGCATGTTTATTTCCTGTTTTGTATTGTAAATACAATAATTGCAGCAGATGTGCAATGTCTGTCAAAGTAGCATGTAGTTGACTTTACAGTCTGTAAAAGCTGCTAATGTGTTCAACCTTAGCTGAGTTGTATTCACCCTCAAGGTGATGGTATTGTTTATTTAGGGACTGTAGTGACTCATTTAATATAAATGTAGCACATTTCATATAAAATCTTCACCATTGCCACTTGAACTTTGAATGGAGTAATTGCTATTTTATAGGGTTTTGTCATCTGGTCATATCTGAGGTAAGGTTGTATATATTATCACCATTTGTAGCTGCACTCTTGAGGGTTGAATGAGCAGAACTCTTCAGTCACAGGGTGTTTCATATCACAGTTGTTGGGACTAAATGCACTGAATACACTAAGGATGATCTGAGTTCAAGAGAATCACACATAAACAATGTTTAGAAAATCAGTTATTCACTCGAAGTGAGAAAAGAGAATAATCTAAAGTTGATATGAAGACTTTTTCAGGCAGCATCAAGTATTATTGTATGATACAGTGTGTTTTGCTTTCCTTAGACGTGGCAGAACAACATGACCAAGACTTCTGACCCCAAGATCAAGTTCTTTGATGGGGATGATTTCACCTCTGTGACATTCCAGCCAGACCTGGCCAAATTCAAGATGGAGAAACTGGACAAGGATATTGTAGCACTTCTTACCCGCAGAGCCTATGATGTAGCGGGCTCCTGCAGAGGGGTCAAAGTTACACTAAATGGGAAGAAGTTACCTGTAAGTGTCAATCTAATTACAAAAGCTTGTGCTACACCCTCCTAGCTATAGTTTGTCCGAAAGCTCAGAGTTCAAAGCCTACATCCAAGGCATACACACAACACAATGCTGGATTGTCTTCAGTAAAAGTCCCTTACTGTCCATGAGTGGCCCAGCCAAAGCCCAGACCTAAACCCATAGAAAATCTGTGGAAACAGGTGAAGATAGCAATTAACAGATGCTTCCCATCTAATCTTATGGGGCTTGAGAGGATCTATCAGGAAAAAGGGGATAAACTGCCTAAATCAAGGTGTGCAACCCCAAGAAGACTCCATGTCATAAATGTTGCCGAAGTTGCCTCTACAAAGTACCAGATTAAGAGTTTGAATACTTCAGTAAATCAGAAATTTTCACCTTTTTCATTCTGGGTTATTGAGTGCAGATTGATGGATAAAAATGTCAGTAAACTTAAAATAACTCTACACCACAATACACTGAAGGTTCAGAGGACTGAATATTTTCTGAAGCCACTACACTATAAACGCTGTAATGATCCTCAGGGAGTAAACCTCTATCATGTTGGAAATGAAGAAAGTGACAAGAAGGTATTTATAGTACATTCAGAATGTATTGAGATGTATTCCCTTTTTCCCCCATTTTGTTATGTTGCAGCCTTATGCTAAAATAACTTAAATTTATTTTTTACCTCCTCAATCTACGCTCAATACCCCATAATGACAAAGCAGAAACTGAATTTTACTTTTCCAGCTTATTAAAAAGAAAAAACTGAAACATCACACTGACATAGGTATTCAGACCCTTAACTCAGTATTTAGATGAAGCACCTGTTGCAGTGATCACAGCCTCTAGTCATCTTGGGTATAACACAACAAGCTTTGCACACCAGGATCTGGGGATTTTCTGCCATTCTTATCTACAGATCCCCTCAAGCTCTGCCAGGTTGGACGGAGACCTTTAGTGGAAAGACATTAACAGGTCTCCAGAAATGTTTCATTAGTTTCAAGTCAGGGCTCTTGCTGGGTTACTCAAGGACATTAGCAGAGTTATCCCTAAGCTGTCCAACATAACAAAGTGTGAAAAAAGTTTTCCTTAACAAAGAACTGGTCGTAACTGATAACAGACTTCATAGCAAGTGTCATTTTGTGATTTTTAAATGGTTTTATGAAGTTGAATATTAGTTACCCAATATAACCTTGTCTAATCTACCAAACCTAACCTGACCTTATCCTGCCTCTGTAGGTTAATGGGTTCCGTAGCTATGTGGATCTATATGTGAAGGACAAACTGGATGAGACGGGCGTGGCCCTGAAGGTGGTGAATGAAACTGTGAATGAGCGGTGGGAGGTTTGCCTCACAATGAGTGAGAAAGGATTTCAACAAATCAGCTTTGTTAACAGCATTGCCACTACCAAGGTATCTGAATATCAGCAGTGATACTCGATGTGTAAAAACAACTAGAATGAAAATAAGTATACAAAAAAGCAGAGAGTAAAAATGTGTTTTAACATGAGGATATGTGTATTTCAGGGTGGCAGGCACATTGACTATGTGGTGGACCAGATTGTGTCCAAACTTATTGAAGTGGTGAAGAAGAAGAACAAGGCAGGAGTATCAGTCAAACCTTTCCAGGTGTCTTAACGGATTATTCGTGCAACATTTCTGAAAAATAGTTAATGTGGTGTTTTCACTGCAGATGTGTGTTGAAAACTGATCACACCTCCTCTCATTAATGCTTCAGGTGAAGAACCACATCTGGGTGTTTGTGAACGCACTGATTGAGAACCCCACCTTTGACTCCCAGACCAAGGAGAACATGACACTCCAGACCAAAAGCTTTGGGTCCAAGTGCCTTCTGTCAGAAAAGTTTATCAGGGCTGTAAGGAGCCTTTTCACTTGCTTTCAAACATTCACTGTTTCTGTGTTCTCGTGTAAAATAGTTGAGCATCTGTCATAGAAAGATTTTTTTCTCTTTGTCACCCACAGGCAACCAACTGCGGGATTGTTGAGAGTATACTCAACTGGGTGAAGTTTAAAGCTCAGACGCAGCTGAATAAAAAGTGCTCATCTGTGAAGCACAGCAAGATCAAAGGCATCCCCAAGCTAGATGACGCCAATGACGCTGGTTTGTTGACAGTGGGATTATTCATTAATGTGTAGAACCCTGCATGTCCATCACCTGCATGTTGTTGCCTCTTAAACTAAATCATAGATGTTGAAGTGCATTATTGAAACTGATACAGTTATGGATGGGTGTTACTCATAAGGCATTATTTTTATGCATGCACTCATGAAGTGCGTTTGAAGTGCATTTAGCACTTCCCCTTACCTGAGTTTTAAGCCTGTTAAAGGCTTGGCAGCCTTCAGTTTCCCGATAAACTTTAGAATTAGCAGGAAGTCACCATCCTGATTTTGCCATGTGGGCTATTGTAATTCCAATCCAATCAGTATTTTCAACTTGGCCACAGTGAGCAACCACCTTTTCAGGAGAGACATTTTAACATGTGACTGTAGGAAAACTGCAGTTGTAAATAAATTGAATTCCATATTGCTGTTTTAATTCCGGATACTTTGTATTGTCCAATCTGGCTCTCTAGCACGCTGTTATGGCTCAAAGGGAAACCTAAATAGAAAATTAGTTTTTAGTAACACATGTGCTTTTCCTATTATGATAAGTAAAAATGACTGCTGTGCAAAAAAAGAATTTACCGTAATTTTTTGGAGATAGCCATTCACATATAGTTGTAATCAGAAGTATTCGATTCAAGTATTCAACAATAAATGAGAATAAATGACAAAAAGCCTCATTAAACAAAAAATATTTATTTTCACAGATTTGAGTTATTTTGACATCAGACGTTGACTTAACTTTGAAGTTCAGATGAAAAATGTAACTCTTTTAACGCATGTGCAGTATTATTAAACCCCAGTTTCAGTACTTGACGCACCCTTTAGCTTTTATAACTTATAACAAATGTTTTCGGTAATTGCTGACAAGCTTCTTACACCTCTCGATCATAATCGTTGCCCATTCTTCACATGCAAAAGCCTCTGGCTCAGTGATATTTGATGGCTTCTGTGCTGCAACTGCCTTCTTTAAATCCCACCAAAGATATCTAATGGGATTTAAATCTGGTGACTGAGAAGGCCACTCCAGGATGTTCCAGGATCTTTTTCTCAACCAAGCTTTGGTTGACTTGGAGGTGTGCTTGGGATCATTGTCTTCCTGGAAAGTCCAATGATCACCAACGTTTACTTTGTCAACAGAAGGCATCACATTCCTCTTTAAAATGAACTGGTATTTTTGGGAATCCATGATGCCAGGTACACGATCAAGATCGCCAGTTCCTGCCTGGCTGCTTTGAAAACAACAATATTATAAAGGGGTTGAATAATTGTGACATGGCTATCTTAACAAAATATACTGTTACACACAAATACTACATCATGCTCAACTCATAAAGAATTCATCCGTAGCAGAATCTTGCTCTTTGAGAAAACTTTAATTGATAAATTCTTGAAATCTTTGGGGGGTTGAATATTAATGATTGTAACTGTAGCTGTTATATTGACTCAGAGCCATAGCTCATTTAAGTTGACATGAAAGCTATACAATTCTACGCAGGGATAAATTATGAATCTTTTTCCATATTCTTGTACTAGGTGGCAAACACTCAGCTGAATGCACACTAATCCTCACTGAGGGAGACTCCGCTAAGTCTCTGGCTGTGTCTGGACTGGGAGTCATCGGACGCGACCGCTATGGGGTGTTCCCACTGAGAGGAAAGATCCTGAATGTGCGAGAAGCAACGCACAAGCAGGTGTGAAACTGGATATATTGGGGAAATTTCTCCCCCAAAGAAATCTGTTACAAACAGTTTTATTGACTACCTAAATTGCAGATGATGGACAGAATAACCCTACATGACTAAACTTTAAATAACTCAGTCAGGGAATTAACTCAATCATCAGTAGGACAAAGGTGATTCAACGGTCGTTGATTTCTTTAAGGTATGGGTGTTTGTGAGTGAGGTTCTGAAAAAAGAAACTATCAATGCATTAAGGGGAGAGTAGGATTCTGGGTTTTTTTGGAGCTTGCCTCATACTAGGGTCTATATTAGAGAATATTTCAAACTATGCTGCTTTGAAGTTCACCATTCTTTTTTATTATTGTGTCTCTTGCAAGTCCCCAGCCTTATGGTAGTGCGATCAAAGATTGCTGGAGTTTTAATAGATAGTATAAGGCTTCACAAGTAACGTCTTACCTGAGTGACCACATCTCAACAAGTAGTGTATGCCTTGAGCTTCTCAAAGAGAGAATTAATATTGGTCTATGCAAGAACAGTGAACATAACCAGGTGAAAGGAATATTAAAATTTGGCCCCTAAGATATTAATAAGGTAAATGGTATGATGAGACGGGCTTCACCCTTTTGCTTAGATCTAGATGCATTTCAATGCCCCAAACTTTCTATAGCCAAATGTTAAACAAATGGAAACAATGTGGTGTTATAATGATAGTTGCACATCCCCGGTCGTTAGATCCTGATAGCTACATTCTTTGGACATGGCCAAGTTACTGTATGTGAGTACGCTGTTTCATCAGGTTTCTATATTTCAAGATCACAATAATCAAACATGCACAGCTTCAAATGATCTGTTCAGTTTCAGTTCAAAGATTTATCTTAAAAGGTTAGGTGTCCATTTTAGCAGAATTGTTTTTTCTTGCTGTAGTCATTCACCCTGATTAAACTGATCATTAAGAAATCCCTTCCTAATATGCTTTCACTGTAAGTGATGGGGACTACATTTTTCAGTCTTTCTGGGTAGAATGCATTCAGAAACATTTGACTAATGTTAATTTGAGGCTTCAGCAGTCTGAGTTGGACAAATAAAGTGAATATCCTCTTAAGTTAGTGTTTTTTGTACCATTCCCCCTTTTTGTTGCAATCCCTCCACTGCAGCTCAGGAAAGAAACAGTGTAGTAGAAAATTCACTGTTTTTGTTTCCTGTAATATAGACTAAAGCCTGGAAATATGGAATAGTAATTTGATTAACTTGAACTGCTGAAACCTCATTTTAACTTCAATTAAACTTTGCACTAAATGTTTCTTTATGTATCACCGTATTTTTTTCAACCTTAAATGGGTGTTGTCATAGAAGCTGGGCAACCCTTTACTCTGGCTCAAGTCAAATATCTATCAAGTATTTATATATTAGTCCTGATTTGTTGTCCTAACTCTTGGAAAAAAATGGCTATTTTTGGATTGCTAAAATATTTTACTTTTCTTACCATCGACACCTTTTTTGGTTTTTGCGATTTCCTCTTGAGAAGATGTTGTACACTTAGCCTGTGTCATCTACTTTGCTGGAGGCATTTGTCCAGGGTTTATTGAGTTTTATGCAAAACCTGCACAAACAGGGTCTGCATTAAGGAGCCATAAGTAGGAAACTTTACTTGCCTCCTCATCACTAAAATCAAAATCTGAAGTATACAAAGCAACAACTGGCAAATTCTTCCGGAAAAGGTTGTTGACTTGATTATAATGTATTGAAAATTGAGCCCTTGATTGCAATCAGAAAAGGTGCGGAAAAAAGAAGGAGCAATATTTGATGAAAAGAACACCTTGTCAACTGATAAGCATGGCATGCTTTGTGGCTGTGGGGCCGCCAGTGGAACAGGAAACATTAAGTGTATAGGAAAGAATAGATTATACTCAGTGACAACAAATTCTGTGTTCAAATATCTAGTCAGTCAAAAAACTTGAACTGAAAGGAGCCTGGCCTGTACAAAGGGGACCGTGAACCAAAGTAGACCTCAATATCCACCATGAACTACTTGAAGAAACACAGAACTAAAGCGTTTTGGAATGTAACTGACAATCCCCTGACGTGAAGATCAAAGAAAATCTGTGGATAGATCCTAAACTTGCATTGCCTACAAGAAAACCAAAAATATCTCACAACTTGCATTGTTCAGCAGGGAAGAGTGGATGAATTTTACTAGATCAAGAACAGAACGACACTGTTGCTGCACAAAGTGTTTGAAAGCTGTAATAACTGGCAAAATGAGGGTTTTTAAGTAACGACTTAGTAAGGTGCCCAAACATTTACATATGCCAAATTACTGTCTAATTCTTCCTAATTTTTAAGTTAATGAAACAGAAATTAAGTGCTTTAACATTTGATTAAACGCTCATTTTTTTTTATATCTATTTGCTGCAGGGGTTTTATTTACTACTTTCAACTTCAAAAGCTTAGAAAATTTTGAATTTGCCAAGACCTTTGAAAACACTTATGGGAGCCAGCATTGTTTAGACTTTGCCAAAGTGGTGAAAGCTCCCCCTTAATTTAAATGTTTTAATATGAAAATATTACTTAATGGAACTTTACTATGTCCCTGTTTATTCAACAGATCATGGAAAATGCTGAGATTAACAACATCATCAAAATCGTTGGGCTCCAATACAAGAAAAGCTACGACGACCCAGAGTCACTGAGGACCTTGCGTTACGGCAGGATTATGATCATGACCGATCAGGTAACCTCCCTCATGGACTTGCTCTCACAGCTTTGGTATAAGTAATAAACAGTCTGCCTATTGTATAGTTCTAAAATGTCTTGTCTTATCAAAGGATCAAGATGGTTCCCATATCAAAGGTCTGCTTATCAACTTCTTCCACCACAACTGGCCCTCGCTATTGAAACACACATTCCTGGAGGAGTTTATTACACCCATTGTCAAAGTAAGAGAGAGACACACACATCATTACCATTTTCATACACTTGAACCTCACAAACGACTGACTGACTGATAAAGTTATGAAGTTACACCATTGGTCAGCCGGCAGAGTTTTGGACTTTTCGGCAATTCTTTTTCAAAGTGAACTGGCACAAAGAGTTTCTATTGTGTCATCAGGGGGGCATTTATAGGCCGTGCTGCCAAATTTGTGCCTTTGCTGATAGATTTACCGCTTTTTCAACCCCTTTAAGTGTTTCTTTACAAAAACACCTTGTGACACATCTAATGACTTTTTGGACAAACCTTAGCTACTTTCCTCAGAAAGTCGCCTGTATTGTCCTGCGAGCGCAGGGTGGGGCTTCCCCTCCACAGGCACACCTCCTATGCTTTTCATTCAGTTAACCGCACAGCAGCTGCATAGACATGGATGAGCTTCTAACTTTCCTTCCAAGTGATTATTTTTACAGGTATATAATGCTGAAAACACAGTACAGCCTTATGTCTATGGTGATTTTATGGGATGAAGTTACGGTTATAAAATGAGGATTTTAGCAGCCGAGCAGCAGTGACAGCAGTGTCTTGGAAGTGACAGCTGGTTAACATGTCGTCTTAATGGGCAGTGTTTCAGTCACCATTTCATACTTGTTCTGTTGTCTGACAACAGAAACAGAAAAACGTGTAAATGAGAACAGCTTTATTTGGAATTTGACTGCATTAAAATGTGAACATAGAGTAGCAGTGAAGCAAACAGATAAAAGGCTGAAACTGGCAGACACTAGGCAAGATGCAAATACAATATGAGGAAGACATGAATGTGCTTATTCGCGTATTACATCATCTAGAAACAATGAACAACTTTTCTAGTAGGTTAAAGCTACTTTCCATTGACAGTAGTTGTTTACAGTGGTAATACGTCACAGTTTCTCAGTGGTAAAGCCATGTACTAGGATTAGACCTAGTCATGTTAATTTGTTGTTTGCATCACAGGTTTATTTGCATAAAATGTAAGAACTTGGTTGACAGGATGAAAACACAAATGTACTGTAAACCTGGATCTCAGCTGTGTTACCTTGTCGTCTGCAGGCAACCAAGAACAAGCAGGAATTGGCCTTCTACAGCATTCCAGAGTTTGATGAGTGGAAGAAACAGACAGAGAACTATAAAACCTGGCATATAAAGTACTACAAAGGTTTGCTGCTCAAAGTTTTAAATAATATAAATACAAAGATTGTAAACGAAAGTTTTTGTAAATTCCAACTCTCTAAATTATTTGATATAAAAATGTCAAATTTATGTTCCAGGTTTGGGTACAAGTACAAGCAAAGAGGCAAAGGAGTATTTTGCTGACATGGAGAGGCATCGCATCACATTCAGATACAGTGGTGTAGAGGATGATGCTGCCATCACTCTAGTGAGTTGAATGCTACATTTCTATACTGTTCTCTGGGGAGGAGAAATTAAAAAAAAAAATTCTATCCTATATAAAGCGTAGTCAAACATCACCATTTAATACAAACCTCAAAGATTAAAATTAATAGAACTCAATCAGCTCCTCACTTACATTATTAGCCTCTTAAAAGTACAGTGTGCACTTTTGTTCTGGCCTTTGAATATGTTTTTCTTTTTCAAGTGGTAAATGTAAACCATCTTGTATGTTTATGAAAATAATATTTGATTAATCCTATTTAATAAATCCTTCTCATAGTTTCTTAACATGAAAACTTCAATAAAATTCATGGGAACTTCCAAAAATCTATATCATCCAAAAATCTATAGCATCCAAGAAAATAAGCATAATTTGCAACAAGTAAATAGATGTTGTTGTTGCTGAATGTTTTACAGTATTCAAATCATTAAAAAATAAATATTTTTTTCCTGGAAAAAAGAATCTTTGATTTTTGAAAATTCATATCGCCGGTAATTTTCACTTTCTTGCTACCAAATTGATTTAGTGTAGTACTGATATACTGATCTGTAATACAGAGCTTAGTAAGTATAGTTTCAGAGCTTGAAAACCCACTTTTTTAGGATATTTTGACTGTATATTTTCCCAAGAAGGATTATTTCAATGTCCTTAAAACATTTTTTATGTGAATGTCCTAATATTCATTGCAGATGTATAAAAAAAATATTGAGATGTTATAGTGTTCCTTCTTCATTTGATAATTTTCTATAAACAAGCATATCTTCACTGGCAACATTGGGGACAAAACCAAGGAAACATGGAACACTAAATATTAAAAATGGAAATTTTATTGAAGCAGAGAAACTCAAATATCATTCAGTCTATGCATAAAAAGATAGTCAGCCACATATTCTCACCTTAACAAAATTATCAGTTATTTGCAGAGCAATTGGTGAGGCCAAGGATATGCATACAAATAATACCGAAAGTATTAAATTTAGCCTCAATAACTAACCTTTTACAAGCTAAAATAGAAAAGAAAGAACATTTAACAGTAAAATAAACATTCTCAGATGTTTAATGTCTAAACAAGTAGCATGTCATTGTAAGCAAGTAAAGAAGTGTATAAAGTATGAATCCTGGTCCTCTGATCCTTAGCATTGTGGTTGTTTTGTTTCAGGCCTTCAGTAAGAAGAAGACAGATGACAGGAAGGAGTGGCTGACTAACTTCATGGAAGACAGACGTCAGAGGAGGATGCACGGCCTGCCGGAGGTTTGTGGCTTTGGACTGAGCTTCATAGACTCTGTGATTAGATGGTATTTCAATATTTGTTTGATTTTCCTCAGCTAAGTGGAAAGACCAATCATTGTAGATTTGTTGACAGTTTGTAAAACTCAGTAATCGGATTCTTGTGGAAAAAGTAATGTAAAAACTACATTGGTGAGACATTACACCACAGATTGAAGTACATTAATCCATTTTTATTTTTCATTTTTTATTGATTTTCAGCAATACCTATATGGAACTCAAGCCAGACACCTCTCCTACAATGACTTCATCAATAAAGAGCTGATTTTGTTTTCCAACTCTGACAATGAGAGATCCATCCCATCTTTGGTTGATGGTTTGTATACACAATGCAGCTGTGTGAAATCCTTTACGCCGTTGTGAAAGAATTAAAAGCCTTCTTAAAATTGTTAAGATATACCGGAACCGTCACTATCTGTACTAATTTAGTGAAAGTGGTGATGTCTAGTGTATATATTGCTTTCATTCAGTTCTCCTGACACAGTCTCCGTCGGATGTGACGTGTGTGTTGTTTCCAGGCTTGAAACCAGGTCAGAGGAAGGTGCTGTTCACCTGCTTGAAAAGAAATGACAAGAGGGAAGTGAAGGTAGCACAGCTGGCTGGTTCAGTGGCAGAGATGTCTGCCTACCATCATGGAGAGGTACAGCCAATTCACTGTCTTCCAGGTGTGATATCTAGACAGTGGGGATGATGCGTTGTTAGCAGGCTAGCTTGAGATTTGCATCCAATGTTCCATCCAATGTAGAGTAATAAATCTTGAAGTAAATTAACATCACATGTGCTTTGTAACAGGCATTCATACTGACAACAATGTAAGCTGTATAATAGGTAGTTTCGAGTGTAAATATAGCCAGTCAGAACAAATGACTGATTCTTGGAGGTTTTTTATTTTATCCACTTTTATAATCTAGCTTGTATAGGTACTGCAGTGATTCTGTATTCTCTTCACTAGTACTGATCACCCCCTTTTAATTTGTCCATGTAGCAAGCTCTCATGATGACCATAGTGAACTTGGCACAGAACTTTGTGGGCAGTAACAACGTGAACATCCTGCAGCCTCTTGGTCAGTTTGGTACTCGCATCAATGGAGGCAAAGATGCTGCCAGCCCTCGTTATATTTTTACCATGCTCAGGTAAAGCAACGATAAACATAGCATTTGCATTCCTCTATTTACGAAAAGTTCAAGTTATGCTATGAATTTCAGCTTAGCTTATACAGTACTGAAAGAATGTCCCACACTTTGCTTATCTAAAGCAATTAGAAAATGGAAAACTCAGCATTGGTGGTTTAATTGTGTTGCATCATTTCCTACAGTCCTCTTGCAAAGCTGTTGTTCCCAGCGGTGGATTCCAACCTGCTCAAGTTTCTGTATGATGACAACCAGAAGGTGGAGCCTGAGTGGTACATTCCCATTATACCAATGGTGCTGGTGAATGGTGCTGAAGGCATCGGGACAGGCTGGGCGTGTAAGATACCCAACTACGATCCCCGAGAGATTGTCAACAATATAAACCGCATGCTCAACCACCAGGATCCCCTACCAATGGTAAACCGCCTGAGAATTTAAAGCATTAACAAATTGACTTGTTTACACCGCAAGCATCTTGGTTGATCAATCTGTTTTTTTGGGATTGACACTGGGCAGGCATAGGCAATATAGTGATGTATTCATGGTGACACATTAGAAATTTGTATGTTTTCAAAGATTTGACCATACCTTTAATACTGAGGTAGTTTCCCTTTGTTGTAGCTTAAAAGATTCTATCATCACTACCTGGCCTTAACTTTGTATACTGAGAGATAATGGAAGTATTGATTGGTTTCTTAAATTTGCTAATGGACAGAGAAATCTTTTCTGAACGCAGCGCGCTTTCCGAAGGAGGAAAAGACACTGAGCAGTGTTAGATATTCTTCAGTATCTTATTCCAAAAGCCAACCAAGTTTTTACTTAGGAGTACATTTACAACTCCATGTATGAGGTGTGGGCACCTGAGTGTGTACCAAGCAGTTTGGAACCCCCAGCTGATTAGAAAGGCCAAAGCTTTAGCTTGACCAAACCAATGACTATAATTCCATTCCCCACAAGCTGGTGGTAAAAGCTCTAGATTTGCACAATGTCCAAAGCAGATGTAGGGATTTTCTCCTTGATTATTAGAAAAACTTCCATCAGAGATTACATCAGAGTGCCATTGCCTGGTGAAAGGCAACATAATAAGTGGTTTTCATGAACATGCTTGTCTCATTTCAAGCATTTTTTTTCTTCTTCTTTTTTTTGTCTTTTTAAATGCAGGAATTGAGGTGAGAATGGGGAGGAATTGGAGAGCAGATGAAGGGACATGTAATTAGGATAAAGAAATGCGTTTGAGTAACCCAACATGAATATGAAACCCCTCCTATAAGTACAAAAAAGCAGTCAATCAGTCAACAAATTAGCCATCACTAGAGGCTGGTCACAGCCAACAAGTATAATAAACGGACCTCGGACTTCAGATCATTGGGTCAAGCAACCAATACGCTGAATATGAACTAATTAGTCCTGCACTATTTCAGAGTTGTAAAGAATTATGAACCTGAATGAAATTTTGTCCAACTATGTTTGTTCCTAAAATTAGATTACATCGTTGTGGAAACAAAATATAGGAAACTTGTTGGCAGCTCTGACCAGAATTCCTTGACCAACAAGCATTTTGGCTGCACGCAGATCCGCTGTGCTTCCCTAATTGCTCATTGATCTCCAAGGCTTGTTGCTTGTAGTGTGGATTTCTTTTTAAAACGTAAAATGAAAATATCCCCTCAGTTTTTGTCCTTTGTTTGTTCCATTCAGCTTCCCAGCTACAAAAATTTCAAAGGGGTGATTCATGAACTGGGTCAGAACCAATACCTGGTCAGTGGAGAGGTGTCAGTCATTGACAAAAATACCATTGAGATCACAGAGCTTCCTGTCCGGACATGGACACAGGTATGCCTCCCCTCCTTTTCTTTTTCCTCTTTTAATGTATTATATTGCTGTTTCTTCAAAAAAATGTAATTCAACTGGATGAACTGAAATATTTTATGATACTTAAAAAAACAATCAAGATAAGATGCGTGGTTGTATGAATTTACTGCAGTATTTAAATCTTGGTTGTTACGTATTCTTCACACTGTGGAAAACTGTGTTTCTTTCCTCTTGTATGCAGGCCTATAAGGAGTCTGTGCTAGAGCCCATGTTGCAGGGCAGTGACAAAACACCAGCTCTCATCAATGATTACAAGGAGTACCACACAGATACCACAGTGAAGTTCCTGGTCCGCATGTCTGAGGAAAAACTGGCCCAGGCTGAGGCAGCTGGTCTCCATAAAGTCTTCAAGCTGCAGTCCAGCCTCACCTGCAATTCCATGGTAAACTGTTGGACCTAAAGTGAAACATAAATCATTCCAAGTGTGTTTGATATATGGATGATGTGTAGTAAACTGATTTTTAAACTACTTTATCCTCAGGTTCTGTTTGACCACATGGGTTGTCTGAAGAGGTACGATTCAGTCCAAGACATTCTCAGGGAGTTCTTTGAGCTCCGCCTGCACTACTACAAACTGAGGAAGGACTGGTTACTGGGCAGCCTGGGAGCTGAGGCTGCCAAACTATCCAACCAGGCTCGTTTTGTACTGGAGAAGATTGAAGGAAAAATTTCAATTGGTAAGAATGCTGAAAAGACTAAAAAAAAAAGCTTTAAGTATCAGCCCCGTTGGATAACAGTAAGTGTTGGTTTGAAAGTTTTTTGTTGTAACTCATATTTTTTATCTCAACAGAGAACAAATCGAAACGTGAATTGATCCGCATGCTGGTCCTGAAAGGCTACGAATCTGATCCAGTGGTGGCCTGGGCCAAGGCTCAGGAAAAGGTACTATTTCAGTACCTTGGACATGCTGTACATCTATACCTACAAATTTGCACAGTAAAAAAATGACTTCGACAAGTAAAAATTTATTAGAGTGATGATAGATAGTATAAGTAGTATATATTGCAGTGTGAAAGATTAGGCTTTTTAGGCTTTATAATATTTGCAGTAACTACTATCAAGCTCAGGAGGGACATGCATGTCAGTAAATACACATTATTCATTGCAGGAGGTGGAGAAAGCAGAATGAGTTATTTTCTGTGTTCTAATGACTCTAGTTTGTCTCTGTCAGGCTCAGGAAGAAGATTACCGTGATGGAAACGAGAGTGACAGCTCGGTAGACTCTGGCTCCTCATCGGGGCCAAACTTCAACTACATCCTCAACATGCCTCTGTGGTGCCTGACTAAAGAGAGGGTGGAGGAGTTGCTTAAACAGAGGGACCAAAAGGTATAAGAAATGTTAATTGTTCAACATTTCGTCTAATCACATCACTTTCATTTTCATTTTTGTCTCAATAGATACCCCCACCTGTATTTTTCAGGGGTTGCGCAAATGGGAATCAGTCCCCAGCTCCAATAGTGTTAAGTGCTTTGTTCAACTCTGTGTGATCCAGGACCACAGTTCAGATTTAGTGTATGAAAAAGGTACAGTAGATATGTTTTGGTTAACAAATTTCATGTGTGATGATGTACAGAGAGGAGAGCTGAATGATCTCCAGAGAAAATCCCCGGAGGATCTGTGGAAGGAGGATTTGGCAGTTTTCATTGAGGAGCTGGATGTAAGTTTTCTGTTTTAGCCATTTACTGGTGTCTCACCATGCATCACTTCCACTTCCACTCAGCCATAGAATTTGGTAGTTGATCATTTGATTTACAGGTTGATGTGCTCTCAGTTACTTGCAGCAAGTTGCTGTGAAGGAAAGGGGAAACAATTCCTCCCGCTTTTAGAAGACTTTTAACTTGAAATGTTTTCAGGAAGTGCTGAGTGTTACTGATGGAGCCTAAAAGTGCTCAGAAAAAAATCAGAAATTATAGAAAAAATTAGTGAAATAAAAGAGTATTTCTGTTAAAAAAAAACAAACAAACAAAACAGTAAAAACTGTTGTACTAGTTAAATTAGTATTGTGGAAATATATATTATACTCACTTTAACCATATGAGCTTTTTGCATGCAAGTTATTCCACCTCTCTTTTTTACCTGGCATTTCTATTATTTTTAGCAGGCCACTCAGTCTTTTCCTATACTGGCTTTTATTCGGGAATGTACTGTTTGCTTCATGAATAAAGTAATGAGTAACACACTAACAGACTGTGTTTTGTCTGTCAGAATGTGGAGGCCCAGGAGCGAGAGGAGCAGAGTTCAGGAAAGGCCATCAAACTGGTGAAGGGCAAAGTGGGCAAACCAAAAGCAAAGAAGATGAATCTGGAGGAGACCCTGCCCTCACCATTCGGCCGCAGGGTGGAGCCTCCAACTCAGCCGATCAAATCTGATGCTGCCAAGAAACTGACAAAAAAGAAGAAGGTAACAACTGTAATGTAATTATGAAACTGAAAAGAATAATATCAGGATATCAGGGTTATAACACCTTATGTTTTTCTCTCAGGGTGACACAGATACAGCAGTGAAGTTGGAGTTTGATGATGATGGTTTGGGTGGAGAGGGAGGAACTGGAGAAAATTCTGTAGCCAAACCAAAGGCTCCACGTGTCAAGAAAGAGAAGAAAGAGCCTGGTCAGCACTTTGCTCTAAGCAAAATGCTTCAGCTATTTCATCTAACATGCTTAAATTGTGACTCTAATCCACTATTGAACAAGAAGCTCCTCAGTCCTTAATTCCAACAGTTAACAAACAGTCTGGTAATCTTGTGTACTGTGATTCAGGAGCTCCTAGAGTGAGAAAACCTCCAGGACCCAAAGGCACCCCTGCAAAGAAGGTGAAGAAGAGAAACCCCTGGTCTGATGTTGAGTCCAACTCAGACAGTGACCTGGAGAACAGTGAGCCTCTCATCCCCAGAGAGACCAAGTCCCAGAGGGCATCAGGTACGAGTAGAAGCATTGAGAGATGGACTAACACAATAAAACACAATTAACACAAAAAATATATAGAACGTTCTTTATAGTTTATCTTAGACAGGACAAATTATGAGAGTTACCAATATCTCTCTCAACATAGATATGGTATGTGAGTATAAGAAAAGGTGATGGACTGGATGCATTCACAGTGCTATATCAACAAGACGTAAAATTTCCTGTTTTTAACATTCATAACTGTTAAAGCCTCCACTATGTATTTCTCAGCATTTGTTTCTCCATGAATATGTTTCAGTCCTTTGATTTGACCCACTCTCAGCATCAAATAGCTGATTAGGGGGACTGGTAGCATTTCATTTCATTCCACTGTAAGCTCCATCCGCTCAGTCTAGTTTACTTCAGGCTTATTATCCTCTGTCAGCTCCAAGTGTTTCAGCTGGGTTGCATCAGACTGGACTCTCAAACAGAAATAATGATTGTAGAAGTAAGTAGAATCCACAGCAATAATAATGTGGTTTGACACAGACTCTGCTGTTGTCTTTCAGCTTCCAAGCCAAAATATACATTTGACTTCTCAGAGGAGGAGGAGGAGGCAGAGGAAGAGGAAGAGGAGAATGGAGACGATGATGTGCCTTCTTCTCCAGTGAGGACGTTCAAAGATGACTTTGCTTTGGATGACACCAAGGACCGCTATAACGTCCATGATGAGGACGATGATGACGACAACGAAGACTCATATTCTGCTCCTAAACAAAAGACCATGTAAGATTACAACCACAGTTCAGAGGTTCATTTGAACTTAGAAAAGACACAAACAGATTGAATGCAGTAGGATGGACATGATGTATGGAAATAGAATGCCAGTTGGATAGCAGTCATTAAAGATATGTTTTAAATGTTTATCTTCTTGCAGTATCTTATTGGACGGTAAGATGATGGTTCGTGTCCAGCCTGAGATCTTCTTGTTGGCCCTCCTCTCCCCCTCATATATTCGACCACTGTAATATGTTGTTTCTGCTTCTTTGAAGGTCTGCACCGGTAGCTAAAAAGAAAGAGACAACCAGCATCTTCTTGTCCAAGCCGGCCTTCTCTGAAAAAAGTAATGACAGTGGTGAGTACAAGCTCTGTGTCTGTGCAAATTCACATCCACGACTGTGAAACCTGGAGAGTGACAACCTTATTACCTTTTTTTCCCCTTTTACATTCTTTAATTACAATCCACAATAACTTAATAAACTAATTATCACCTTATTTTGGCTTGAAATCATAAATAAATTGATGAAAATGTTATGGTATTGGGCATTTAAAAAGGCTTCAATTTTACCTTTTGTTATTCTAATTCTTACCCGTTTGCCTGTCATATTCCATCTCATAAATAATCTTTTTTACTGCTTTTACATTTTAGTTTTCATTTCATGTTAAATTCAATTTTAAGACGGCTTGCAGACATGGAAGCAGGGTGCTACCCTAAAGTTAAAGATTCGCTGTGATATTTACTTTTAAATTAAAGTTTAAGATATGTCTGTATGCATTTCCCCAACAAACATGTTGAATGCATTTGAAATGATGAAAGTTGACTTGTGTTTGGATTGTAGATGGGTCCAAGTCCGACAGCGATGACGACAATGGCCCGGTGTTCTCCACTTACAGCAGCTCTGCCTTTGATAAACTGCCAACAAAGAAAGGTAATGTTTGGGTATGACCAGCAGAGGATGCTCTAATGCAGCATCACAGCTAAAATACAGTGTCAGAAGGGAGAGACGATGATTTTCTAAATAAACTACTGATTCCTTCATGTATTCACTGACATTCAAACTGGAACTTGCGAAATCTAATATGCATTTTAAATTGTGGGTGTGACTCATCAAAGAATGATATTATTATAATGTAAAAAATGGATGTGGTAGAATGCCTCTAAAATGATCTTACCATGAAGTTGCTCTAAGTGAAACTGCAAGAAGTGTTTAGTGATTTGGGTGGAGTTTTTATTGTTTTCTTTGTGTGTGTGTGTTTTAAAGCGGTTAAGAAACCCTCCGACGCAGCTCTCAAACCTAAGAAGCCTCCAGCATCAAAAGCAAAGAAACCAGATAAATCCATCTGGGACTCTGACTCTGACACTGGGTCCAAGAAGCCTGCACCAGCTCTTAAAGGTACACCAAAGACTCAAGAATATTAGAAGAAATAAATATCATACTTGTAATGGTGAGTTTTTGGTCACTTTTAGTCCTGAATCCCTTTGTGTACAGGTAAAGGTCGGGGGAGGAAGAGAAAGGGCTCTGGCTCTGAAGATGAGTACAGTCCAGTGAAGAAAATGACAAAACCTGCTGGCAGGGTGAGTATTTTCCTTTGTTTGTTAGACACAGTTTAGTTGTATGGGATATAAAATATATATGCTGCTACTCTGAACATTGGGTTTAACAGAGACTCTCCAGAAGCTTCACCCCCAAATTCATAGATGCACATTGCCAAGGCAAAGACACAGTGGTGGAATCTAGAGCATCTTATATGGCATGGAGGATGATACTCTTTCTCCCAGCTGAAGCAAAACAGACATTACAATATAATATGTCATCAAACAAACAACATGCACACAAACACAGCATTAAAAACACAGAGTAGAAAATATAGTTACCTTTATAATTTTTTTAAACTACAGTGACAGAAGGGAGGACTGTAGGTTAGTAGCTTAGCAAATAAGGAAGTTAACATTATCTGGCATACCATTTCCAATTATACATCAATCCAAATAAAGTTAGGTAAATAACTATCTGGTAGTTGATACAATTTTCATAATTTTGCCTCTGTACACAACCATGCTGGAGTTTAACCAAATGAATCAAGATATGATTCATGTGTAGACCTTCAGCTTTAATTCAAGGGGTTCGGCAAAAAAATCACATTAACCGACTGGGAATTATGGCCATTTTTATACATAGTCCCTCATTAAGAGAAGCTCAGAGGTAATTGGACAAACCAAAATAATTAAATACAAAGATTATTTTCAATACTTTGCTGAAAATCCTACACGGTCAGTGACTGCCTGAGGTCTGGAACCCATGGACATCACCGGATGCTGAGTTTCCTCCCTTAAGATGCTTTGCCAGGCCTTAACTGCAGCCACCTTTAGTTGCTGCTTAGTTGTGGGTTAAGGATTAGGGAACAGGCCAACCCTGGCCATGAAACTGATTGTCAGTCAACTTTTCAGCTACTTCTGAACCCCTGAAAAGGAAGGATTATGTATAAAAATGACTATCTCCTAAACCGATAATGTGATATTTTTCTAAACACTTCCAAATGTCTACATTCAGTCCCACATCTTGATTTGACATGTGTCAAAGCCATCATGGTCGTGTGCAGTCAAAATTAAGAAAACTGTGTCACTGTCCAAATACTTCTACATCTCACTGTAAATCCACTGTGCTAGCATACTTTTGTTTTAGGCATTCGTGGCTATAAAACCCTTTGAATGGTGTACAGACAAAAACCATGATATATAGCAAACAATGAGACCGCAAGTAATATAACTGACTGACTAGCTTGGTTGTGGGTTAGCAAACTGTGGCTACAGTTGCTGATGCTAAGCTAACATGCAGAGAGGACAAGATGGTTTCCCAGAGCTAGCACACCAGCTCCAGACAGTGATACTCATAATTCTCCTACTATTATAGGTAACATCACACCAGCGACATATCTAAACTTTAAAGTAACATGAACATCCCTGGACAAGTAATTTAACGTTACCAAACACACAAATGCAACACAGATACCTGCTTTGGTAACTAACGTGTTGGGATTAGCTTCGCAGATATAGGCAAACGGGATAAAACAATACTGAGCCACTGGTTCTGTAAAACATAGCAAAACTAATGTTTTAGAAACCTGTCAAGCAGAAACAGAGCAACCTCCACATCCATCATCATGTCTTTGAACTCTGAGGTCCCTCCACCATCAGACAACCTCACCAATGTTAGCGAACCCCTTCGTCCTTGCCTGATCGTAGCACTTCTTTTTCAGTTTTTGCTCATCTGACCGTGTCGACCATCTCTCCTTCGTGAAAATGTCATTATATTGTGGAGTTTGGTACGTTAGCATGTGCCAGATTTACTGTTGCTCCCACTGCCTCTCTGCCGCATCTCCCCTCTTCTTCTTCCTCTTCTTCTTTCCCTTGTTCTATGCCAAAGCACGAAGGCCTCCTGTTGCTGAGTGGCTGGAATAGTGTAGTGTGGCTTTTAAAATTTTTTTTATTAAGAGTATTTTTATACTGTAGAGTTGTTACTTTTACTTAAATAAAGGTTCTGAATACTTCATTCATCACTGAAAAAAGCTGAGGTTCAATACACATTCTTGGGTATGTTGCAAAAACACTGTTGTGCAGTTTCATTACAGTAACAATCTGAATAACCATAATAAAGTACCATATCATTCTCCTTTGCAGAAGCCTCAGAAACCACCATCTGATGACGACGATGATGACTGCAACAGCTTGAGTACAATTAACACTCTGTCCCGTGACCGTCCAGGCCGGGCTAAGAAGGAGGTGAAGTACTTCCACGAGTCCGACAACGAGGACGACGACGATGACAACATGTTCGATTAAAGCCGGTCATTTTCAAACACACTCTGGTTGTATTGAAGTAAACCTCCTCTTTCTGTGTTCCCACAGACTTTTGTACATTTCCTGTTTCATTTTATTTTCATTAATGGTGATGTTCAATAATTTTTAATGTGTAGGTGTTTTACACTTTTTATTATACATATACAGGTTTCTTTTTTTATGCTCATTGAAATGTTCTGTATTTGTCCCAAGTGGCTTTTAGATGTTTAGAATGCTGTGCTTTAGCACATTTTAATTGTTAAAATACTATGTAACTTTTTGAACATGAAGTTGAAAGTAAAAATGAAATGTCCATGGTTTTACTGGCCTGATTCTTTCATGACTGAGCAATATTGCAAATAAAAGAACTCACTTTCATACTAAACAAATAGCTCCTTGTGTGGAGCTATTTCCTGTAGACAATGGTAGTGAGTATAAACCGAGGCTATTAGCTATAGAGAGAGGTATGAAAAATTTTGACTGTTTGTACTCTTTAAGTATGAGGTCACCACTGAAGAATTTTTCAGGAAGTAGCAATTGTCCAATCATGCGATCTTTTAAAAAACATACTTATTGATATGTCTTGGTCTCATTTGATGTTTCAGGTCTTTTAATAATCGGACACCCTCAACCGGGTGAGCCAGGGTGATGAAGTTGTGGCTTGTGTAGGTAGTGCTATCCCACCCATGGCCTTCCTCTCCTGATCCACAGCCAATTTGAAGGAACTTCTTCTACCTTGGTGGCCAAGGGAAATGTCACCTGTGTTTTAGAATCTTTAAAATTGTTTTAAGATTGTAAAGCTGGTGTTCCTCGATCTGCTGCTGAAATGGCTTTAACTTACTGGAAGAAAAGTCACTGTATTTCTTCATATTTGTTGTTGTTACATATAATTAGTTGTTTATTGTAAACTCCACCACTTTCACTAGTACAAGCTCATAGATGGAATGATGAGTTGACAATGAAATTAATTAACTAGTGAAGCAAGAAATCTCAAAAGACAGCCTGGGTAAGCTTAATGTGCGACAGGCCCTGACTGTTGTGAAATTTTTATATTTTTATATATACACACACACATATATATATACATATATATATATATATATATATATATATATATATATATGTATATATGTTTTTTTTGTTTTTTTGTTTTTTTAAACCCCCTAGAACTTTTGACTACTGCTATTATAGTCAGGTATTTTTCAAGACATTTACGGACCACATTAACATAATTTACAGGGTTAATTCAGCCTAAACTTAAAAAAAAAAAGGTAAAAGACACTAAAATGGTCAGCAGACTTGAAGGAAATTATTTAACACATTCATAAGGGATTATTCTATCACCAAGACAAGCTATATTTTTAGTTCCATTATTGGTAGAGCCTATTTCATATTATTATTCTGACTCACATTTTTGACACTGTATGATGTAATAAACAATATAACCTACAGAAGCCACTTTCGGAGCTCTAAGATTTAAGTCTGATTTCAGCAGCACCTTATCTTACTGCTTCTTATTAAAAATTATTTGGCAGTACATATCTGGATGAACCCTAAATATTAATATTGGTACAGTTGGGCTACTTGGGTTTAGATTTTATATTATGGATGCACACAAAAGTATTTTAAAATAAATATATTTTATTACTTTGCCAGGACAGTTCATGGTAAAGTTAAACAATATATGAACATAAAAAGCATATGTTAATGTACAAACAAAGACAATATTTAAAATGCAGAGCAGAAACAGAACGAAGCTCAAGCCTCAGCTCCTGAGGTCAACTTCATCCTTTGGGCTGGTGGCAGAGCCTGATGGGTTAAATCAGCCCCTGACACCTTTCACCTCATGCCCAGTAAGATGTGACCATCATGTCTCGTATTAACACTACTATACAACACTGCATATGATTGGTGGTCAGGTTCTCTCTAACCAATGGAAAAAAAGGCGTCTATGGAGAGTTTGAGACATCTACCAAAAACACCTTCAGGAACGGACAACAACAGAGCTACTGTTAATGATTGATATTGAGGTTCACAGTCATGTGTTCTGGCTCCTAGTTTAGTCTAGGTTTGGACTGATATGTGGGGCTGATGCAGGGTTTTTGTAGTAGCTAGTTAGCTACTAGCAAGATAATGTAACGTAATATTGGTCAGACCATAATCATGAGTGGGAAAAATTTCACAAAAGCCTCCTACTTGTAATTTGAGTCATATATTGGGAATGTCTATGAAAATACCTTAATTAATTATTAATTATCATTAAACTAATAATTGTCAACAAGTAAAGGAAAATTGGCTGCAAACCAAAATTTTAGGCTACATCAAAATAAAATCCAATATTATCTACAGTTCGGGCAATACAGCTAAAAACAGGACCCAAGGGATCTTGTTTTTGTTTCACTTGTCAGCAAGCCACTGAAATACATATTCAAATAAAAATAGCTAATTTAGGTCTATGTTGTGTGACTACAAGAATAGCAATGGAATTGTCATCTTGGAATAATTTGCAACAGCTGCCAAGCCAGAAAAACTATAAAGTTGTCCTGGTCTGAGGTTTTGGGGTTTTTTTTGATGGTTTTTTTAGTGCCCTGTAATTTAAGCCCTTCCTACCCTCATTATACTGTAGTATTCTAGGGAGGCAAATATTTGTAATTTTCAGGCTTTCAAAAATTCATATTTAAAGGGACAATTAAACTTTCAACTCACATGGAGCACCATTAGCATTCATTTGGAGTCCTGATTCTGTCTGCCTCACAAATGTTAGTCCAAAATTGATTCTTTTTGTTCTGTTGTTCTTTTTGTGCTGTTTGGATTCTTCCTAGGAACAAAAAGGACCGCTGTTGACCTGTCTGCTCATTACCTGATGCTAGGCAGGTAACGAACAGTGAGTTTATTAGAACTCCCTGTTGAAAACCGCTGCAGTTGGAAATTAGGTCAATGAGAGCAGTAAAAGTGAAGCTAAACAGTTAAGTTGCAGGTCATGAAAACGAAACGAAATACTAAAAGAGGCTGAGCTGCTCAATAGAGCTGTAGAGTTGGGTGTTAATTCTTTGTTGGTTGGCGAATGATTGGGTTTGATTGATTGATGACAGCTGATTGACTTCCTGGTGGAGGGGGTTTCAGGGTGGGGCAGCTCTGTTGTTTGACATGGAGCAGGAACAGAACATATCAACGATACTGGGTGCTGAGGTGACTTGGTCGTCCATTTTCCCACTCTTGTGTTTCATAAACTCCTCTCACATTGTCCCATATATAATATATGTGTGTAATGTGAAATATGACCTGGATGCCCAGATCAGCCCATCAAGTTCCAGTTCCTTCTCCTTTTTTACACTAAGATGTGAGTTGATGTTCCCAAGGAGAAATAACAGAGCGTCTTTTCCACAGAGCTGCCAAATGAAATGCAAAGCACACACCATTTACATCTTTGCAGTGAGCTAGATAGTAGAGAATTACAGTTACGTCGGTACAACATTCAACAGAAAGGAACAAAAGTAATTCAGCATTGTGAAGTTATCTCCTAAAGGAACAGATAACAGCTCCTGCTGTGTCCAGGCACCTGGGGGGGCTGGCCGGACACTTTAGGGGTGGATGTGACATTCTTCAGCTGTGAAAGTATTCCAGCTCAAAAAAGAAAAGAAAGAAATGAAAAACACCCAGTTGACTCCCTTCTTCTCTCACCAGGAGAGCAAGACAGAAAATCAAGGGAGAGCATTTCCTATGTTACATTGAGATAAAAGTATTCCTTAACACTGCCTATCATTCTTCTGAAAGACTTCATGACATTATTCACATTCAACCACGTTAAAACAAAAAACAGCTCTAGTTTCCCTTATGATATGTACTTCTGGGCGGGGATGGAATGCAGATGGGTTTTTATTATGTGCTGCTGAGACCCAGAACCCTTGACTGCCCTAGGGTCTCCCTTTACAGAATGAGTCATCTAGTCCCTGCAACAATTCCATATAGAGTTTATCTCAGGAAATATTTTAAGGTGTTTAGGACAATATACATGGGAAAATATTTGTGCCAAAAAACAGGTGTCAAAGTCAAATTTGTTTTTGAGCCAGGTTTGGATTTTGAATTTGCAGAAGTTAGTGTCATCAAACTTATTAATTACTAATCTGCCCTTTCTGAGGTCAAGAATGAATTGTCAATCTCTACTAATCTTTAAAGGTCACTGTGTCCAAAATCACTCATTTAGTCACTACTCCTTATATAGCAGACGCTCAATAGATTCTAGATTAAGGACTACATGGAGACATCAGAAATTTTTGAGTCACTATCATTTTGCACTTGCGTTTGCATCACTGACAGGTAAAGTGTTACACAACTGTAATTTTCACATAAACCGTATGCAAAACATTGCACTGTGGGACTGTTTGCAAAAATTAGTGTACTTGCCATCAAAACAAACTTTCTCATTCCAGTGTTGGATATTTTGAGGACACTGTATAGACCACAAATTTTAGAGTGAGTATTTGGACACTCCAGTAGCAAAGGCGAAATGTAATTGTAGTGCACTATGGGAGGGATTTTGGACACAGCACATCGGATGAAGACCAAGTGATATGTTTGAAAGCTCCAGAATAAGCAGAGTAAGTGTTTGAGATATTTTCACACTTATTTAATTCTGATTATACAACTTCTCAAAGGCTGTCTCCAAGGTCATGGCATGATCATGTTTTTCAACTGTTAGCCTGGCTCACTCCAGCTTTTATGCTAAGCTAATGGATTCCAAACTCCAAGTGTGAATGAATGCCTTTCAAAAAATGTATGACTAATACTTATACTTAACATAGATGAGAAGTCATGAAAGCGCCCAGAATCATGGAAAAAGTGAACATCTATAGTTCCGTGACAGCTAAGCAAAGTCTACCTGCTGAGGAGGTAAATTCATGGTTCCAAAGTCCAATTTTATAGAATTCATATTTGTAAATTTCTAAATCAAATACAAAAGAGTAGAGACTGAATAATTCACCTATCTGAAAATGTTGACGTATATCAGTTAACCAACCAAACAAAGCCATGGTGGAATTGGTTGATGTAAGCATATTTGCATCATGCCACTGATTTGAAATTGAGCCTATATATGTTAATTTACACTCACTTTGGTGTCAAAACTTTGTTTTCAATGCTGAATCATTTTCAATTCAAAAATTGATATACAGTGGTAAATGACAAAGTGCAAATTCAGATTAACCAAACTCAATACCTGCTGGCACAAATATCTACTTATTACCTTTACATATGAAAAAACTTTCCATTTAGAACCATAACAAAATTGAGACCAACTACCTATTCTGTACTCCTCTAGATCTATTTACTGCATCATTTCTGAAAAGAAGAAACATTTGCTGCTTTTAACTTTCATACTGTTGAGTTTCAGAGCTAAAGCTACATCTCAGAGGTTCAACATGCTTAGATGCTACAGTTAGGTTGTCATCTGTGCTGTAGATGAACTACCTTTTTGTACTAGAGTGAATGGGGCCATCATTAAGCCAGCAGGGACAGTAGCTCCACCAGAGATCATCGTTTAAATTCAGTGGGACCACGTGATCTGATAACCATACCGCTTACTTCCCGACCATTGAGATTAAGAGATCAGTTGTATCTACTGTCCACAGAGACGCTTTACTCAACTGCACTTCTCAGGGCAGTGGAGGGTCATCTGGGATCTACTTTTGCATCATTAAGAGTAGTTTACACCGTCAAGTCTGAAGTCTAAGGCGAAAGTTTTCGTGCAGATTTGTGAATACCACCCCGGCATGTGCATTCTAAATTAGTGTACAATCTTGCTGACCTATGCAGCTTGGTCATGAGCATGTTTTAAGGATTGCATTGCCCCTGTGTTTCACTGGTTCAAACAAGACACTTCTGAAAAGGTAGAGAAAAGCAGGTTGCGGAGCTCTGCTTATAAGGCCATAACAGAGCCCATGTGTGTTTTCAGAGCCTGGTTGGTAGTTCATGCTGTTGGTGGTAGATACACACTCATTAGGTTGACATTCAGGGAAATTTTGAAAAGTCAAAGCTGCCATCAGCTGTGATCAGAAGCTTAAACACAAAACCTATGACTGCTGGTAAATGGAGGAAGCAAGAAAATAGGGGCACAAGGCAACGAAGAAAGGCTAAAGAAAAGCGTCTGGTCCAGGTTTACGCAGCAGTTTTCTCTAAAACTAGGCGAGCAGGTACTTAGTAGTAGTTGAAGAGTGATATGACGCTGCTATAGTGGGCAGCCAGACCCCTCTGTTGGCTAAAACAAGCACCTTGTGAAATGACTGACCATCCACTCTGCTTCCCAGTCTTTCTTTCCGGTCAGTTGTCCCTGGGAAACAAGCTGTCCAAGGAAAATAGGACACCCCGTCTACCTCCTTTTTCTGAGGTAAAACTGCAAGTAGGCATGCTAAACCATCGAAGTCAAACTAGGAAGTCAGTATGTAAACTATGATGGATGTTCACCATGCACAGGTTTAAGTAATAATTTAACATTAATCCTTAATTTTATTTTCCAAATGTGACTTATGTTTTTGCACAGTTTGTGCTTCTTTACCTATCTGAACTAATTTTTAGCAATGTTGCAACATTCCAAGATCTTAGCAGTTAACTTGTTGAGTACAGTTTTGTAATGTTATCACAAACAATACTAGGTCATCCAGTATATGGCTGGACTGCCCTTTTTCTCTGATTCTCTCCTACTCTCTCTGCTCACATATACAGTATTTAATACAGCTGAGTTTCCAATAAAGCTTTTCTAATTTATATATTTTCAGTCTCTGTTGTCAGAAAGTATGAAATACTGTCTGAAACAAAGACTACAGCTGTCACTTCCAAGCCATGCTCCTAAAATCCTGATCTTATCACTGTGATGTCACTACACACATTAAATTAAAGACAACGGATGTGCTGTAACTCCAGCTTATATTTACCTTTAAAATGATCGGTCAGATACAAAGTTAGAAGCTCATTCACGTATGTGTTACCTGCTATGCGGTCAATTAAATGAGAAGCACCTCCGTGAAGGGAAAACCAGACCTCATGCTCATGGGACAATACAAGTGAGTCTCTTTTGAGGAGGGTAATTATGGTTTGACTTAAACGTAGCTAGATTTGTCGCAATGTCATTTTGTGAAAAAATGTCCCTGAAAGGGGTTGAAAAGTTAGTAAATTGAGCAACAAAGGCAATATGTTGGCAATACTGCCTGTAAAAGCCCCACTGATGACACTGATGATCAAGGACCAATGGTTTACCTTCATCAGTCAGTCAGTCACGGACATTTGTTTTTATAGGGCTGGCCCCACTGTTAAACAATACATTGCAGTGACAGGAGCTGTGAAAACTGGTTCCATTTGTTGAAACTTTGGTTTATTATATTTTGGGTCTAATGTAGTTTTTTCATTATTCTTATCAGTAATAACAACATTTACTCATCAAAATAATTGTTAAGATTAGGGAACTCTGCAACATTGTAAACAGAAGCCTGACAAGACAAGAACCACAAGCAGTCAAATGACCAAATAGGATTAAACAAAAACTCTAGGAAGCCGAATTTATTTGGAGGACAAAGTAAAGACTAACAGCAAAATTCTTCCAAAACAGTCTGTGCAACCATTCAGGTTTGCCTCCAAATAAAGTGGTTTAGATAATTTGGCTGTTAGCTAGTTTATAGCCTGCCTGACCACACGATTGCTCTTTTTTTTTTGCTCCATCCAATCTTATCATAGCAATTAGCTGTGAATAATACAAACTGTAATGAAACTGAATTATTCCAACCTGAGACTATGTGACTTTTGATAGATGAATCAACACATTCATTCTCTTACAAATGAAAAGCTAAAATGCAATAAAACACAGCCTTGCTAGGTTCTGTACACTCAGGGGCTTGGCTGCTATATTCTTGTTCTTGTATGACCTGATGGTGTCTTAAGCTAGCTAATGTTAGCTAACACTGGATCCATATTGTGTTTAACTGAAACTGCTTAGTCAGTTCGTTGACCTGATGATTCTTGTACTATTGTTATGTGGTGTTTTACCATTTACCATTATCCTATGCTACTTGCCTCTTGCAGGATAGATAGACTCCCTTTAAACCAAACCCGACGAGATGATGTTGTCTCTGCTTGCTAACAGGGGAGAAACATACCAGTGGAACAGACAGTGTGGATACTTGACACCCCTTTAAATAATCTATTTTCATCTCACTTTCATTTATTAGATAAATATTTAGCGGTTAGCGTAATGTGAAGCTAGACATCTTCCTCATGTAATCAGTGTATTCTTGTGGTTTGAGGCCAGTAAAAATCTGCTTTAATTAAGGAGAACTGATTCTTTTTAGGGGGACAAATTGGGGCACAACACTGGCTTGTTAAACTTATGAAACCTCTTAACCGAGCACTGTAAAAATGAACCACAGTACAGTAGAACGATAGGGTGTCCTATATGATCACAGCCTGTTGCAGAAAAATCTCTGGTATCTATCAGCAACCTAATTTCCCCAATTTGTTTCGACAGTGAGGTAAACTGATTTACTGAGGAGATACAGCCACCAAATGAGTTAATTTCATAGACAGGCTTATTCTAAATCTAATGTGGTATGTCGGGTCTCTGCAGTTCATACCGAGACTGAAAAGTTAACCAGACGTGTTCAATCTGATGAGTGTGTTTCAAAGGCTTTTGCTGTTGTGCTTCCCTCCTTTGAGAAAACAGTTGAACAGACTCGACTGTCAATATGGAGAGAAGCTTTGCATTCTAGCGGTGTGAATGTACACCCTTTCATGTAGAGACATGAGCTACTAAGTGTTTTAAAAGACAAAAACGGTTTTAAATATTGGAACAAATATAAAATATTAGACTTCCATAATGTCTATATGCAATAACATTCTAGATAACTTTTTGAAGGACTTATAATTAGTCCCTCTTAAAACCTTGATGTATCGGCCCAAAGATAATATTTAAGACAATGAAAAAAAGCACCACAAAATTCATCATAGAAACAGAGATCTAACATACAATGGTATGTACAATGTATGCCAACAATATGAGCAATGAAAAGAGATGAGGACAGAGTAAGAGAGAGAGTGAGAGGAGTAAAACCACTTATCCAACTCCCGTCATGCAGATAAGAAGTTACACAGGAGACCTGAGGAGTATCATCTCTGGGTGCCTGTGAGGGTCACGCCCTTCCTGTCACAGTCCCAAACACACCATGCCAATAAGAACTCAATTTAGAATTATACACAAAGCACTGATCCTTTGAGGCCTCCGTGTTGACGTATTCTTTTAAGGAGGGAATTTTAGGCGAATGGGAGAAGAAGGATATAAAGATAACATAATACCAAGCGTTGGAAAGTCAGGGCTGCGGGTTATAGGGGGTCGACGCCTTGCCCGGGTGTTCTTTTTTTGTGCAAAGAAATGTCAAAATAAGTCTTGAAGGCACCCATGGGTACCTCCTAGGGCTCCTCGCTGGGTGTTGTGGCTGTAGCCCCCTCGGTGTCCAAGGATTCTGGCGACTCCAGAGCAGCGGTGTCCTCATTGGGGCTGCCCTTGCTGCTGGGGCTGGCCCCTGCCTCAGCTGAAGTGCTGCTGCTGCTGCCGCTGCTGCTCTGACTGTCTTGGCCCTCCGAGTTTTCCAGCATCTCCTGGATGAGCGGTGGCATGGAACCTGGTATCTCCATTTTCAGAGAGATGACACGCTCTGCTCCTGCAAGACAATAATGATAATGAAAAAAGAGCAGAAACAAATTTGGAGCGGGAAAGTTCCTTTTTGAGCTTAGAAAATTTGTTTGAAAAAAAAAAAAAAATCCTGATTCAAGGTCCACTTACTAGCTTATTTTCTGAGCTCATGTAGTCTTTATATGTCAGTGTTACATGTGACAGTATTTAAGTTGAATATTTCCCATATACAACTGATCACATGACAACTCTCAGACTTATGTTGCATGACAATAACTGAGCCATCACCATGACAACGAAGCAAGCTCCATTCATCAATGAAAACTGCCATATGCGGATGCTGCTAAGTGGTAATTCAGTTAAGATTTTTTGGATTTTAGCAGTTTTTAATGTAAAATGAGGCAGGTTTCTTTCCAGGTTTTACACATTGCTGAGTAAAGTCAAAATTATTTCGTGATCAGACATCTTGAGGAAAATAATAATAAGACACCTTTAGCAGCAGGACACTCTATATTTATGGAAATAATTTAATTTAATTAGTACACTCTAAAAGCAACACTAAGCTGATTTAAAGGTCAGCTTAGTGTTGATGAAAAAAATTAAAAACATAAAAAACAAAGCATTAACAGACAAATAAAACCAGTACGAAAAATTTAAATAAACAGCAATACAATAAGATGGTAATGTTTATAAAATGAAAGCAACATTACAAAAAGTAAAGTTTAAAAGATGGGAAAAGATCAGGAGGAAAGTCTACAATAATTTCTTCAGACAGGTAATTCCAAAGTCAAGGGGCCGAGGTCTATGGAAGGTTCCATAGAAGCATTTGAAGCTCTCAGAGAACACTCAAGCTCAAATAGGGTTAAAGGCTCAGCACTACGAGCCAGTCTAGGACGTGCATTAAAAGTTAACAACAGATGTTTAATTTAATAGTGATTTATGGGCAACCAGTATAGGGAAGGTAATGTTGAGGTAGGAAGACTCGCTCCCTGTGCTCCTTGTCACTTGTCCTGACAATTTTTTTGACAATTTCTTTTTCAAAAACTGCCCACCTTATAAATGTACATCAGTTCAATATTCACTCTCCTTTTAGCTTCATTAACTTCTGGAAAAAAAATACAAAACAAAAACATTTAGCTATTTAACTGTAGATGCTTGATGTTTTTCTCTCTATGGAAGAGTTTAAATGCTTAAATAAAAACAAATCAAACAAGGAAATAAAATTGATACACATTATTATTCAAACATATGTTTAGTGACAATTATTTATCCTTTTGTCTTTAATAATTGAAATAATTGGAGTCATTGTGACAAAAAAATTCTATGTCACAATTAAAATCAACAGAACAAAGGACAAAGGTAAGAGGTGTCTTTTCAGTGTGGTTTTGTTCACAGGTCCAAACCACTGAACCCTTGAATTCAGGCCAAGGCCTAACTTGTTAGTTGCTATTGCTTTTACATCATCCATATTTTCCTGTTCAAATTATTTTTCCAAATTATGTTTTTAAATTAATTTACAACTTTTATTTAGATAGCACTGGGCTAAATTACCATAAATGACCATAAAAAATCTATTTCAATAAAGGTGCTTAGTGAATATATTTTGTATTGGCACACACAAGTGAGTATATGCCTAATTCATTCAACACCATGATCCATGTCTTAACTGTTCATCTGTATATTCAATATATTTTAGCAGAATATCACTGTAAGCTAACTCTAGCTGGCTAACACTAATTAGCTTAGTTACCAATGCTTACTGAGAATTCAGCCAAGAGGATCCCTCTAAGTGTGTTTGTAAAGCCTCCAGCAGCACACTCCATCTATTAAAGCTACAGTCAATGGGAAGTGTAAATAAATGTACAGTGAATATTAGTGTGTCTAGCATGCTGGCCCACTGGAAACTGTTTTAATGTAAATCTTGACTGTTATAGCTATCATGAGCTTGCGTACGAACCGATAAACTCTGATTTGACAGTTGATTGTTTTTAATTTTGGAATGAACACTGCATCTCCATCTCAAAAAAGAAAAATCACCCTTACACATTCTCAGGAAACTATTGAGAGAGCTTCCATTTTAATATTTGCAGGTTTGCTGCCCTCTGCTGGAGAGCACTGCTGTGAACATGTAATTGTCTCATCCTCTAATGTAGATGATCCCCACTTTTCCAAACCAAATTTTTCAGAAAGGAATATCATCATATATTTGGGTCAAAATCATTCACTGCAACTGTTGGTTTTTTCCACAATGTTCAAAGTGCTTTTACATTTTTGAGAAAACAGCCAGGGGAACTGATTGTTGCTAGGTTGTCACTGGCTGGTATCAGAGAACAAGTTTCTTTGCAGCTAGACTTTTGAGTCTTGAAACATGGGGGGAAGCACCAGGAGGCTTTTTGGTGGTCATATTCACAATGACAGCAGCCTGGCAGCCTGGCAGCCAGTCAGCCTCTAGTATTTGAGTCCTTATGTATGAATGGAGGATTATCAGTCACTGGCACGTAGGCAGAACTGGCTGCCACTCTCAAAGTCATGCTTTGTAATTGCAATAACTGTTATGTGTAAGCGTAAACTGACATTTCCTTCTCACCTTTAGCACTGATGCTGCGCAGGTCTGTGATCTTCATCAGGGTTTTGGGGAACATGTGCGGTTTACTGGGCCGACGCTTCCTCACGTAGATCTTCAGAGCTTCCAGGAGCGGCTCTTGGAGCTGGTCCACCTTGGAAGGCTCCTCCAAGTCCTGACGATCTGATACACACACATATACAAACACACACACATCAAGTCAGACTTCAGACTCAACTAAGACAAATCCATGTCTTTGCTTTATCTGATGTAGACAAGCCAGAGGCTAATACATGTACTGCAGCATGAAGTCTGGTTTGATTAAGAAGGAAGAGTTTATCTCATTATTTCAACTCATTTGCTGCAAAGGAGAAATTGCAGTGATGGTTAAAATTAGATAACTTGAGGAGATCACTCATTTGAATCCTTTATTCTGTATGGTAGTGATAGGCCCTGGTAATAGTGAGGTTTTAAAGTTAAAACTCATCAGCATATGTAGTTTTCAAAGCCATAAACCTGTCCATAGGATGACCCATTGATCAAATGCACCAGAGCCTCTACTCTCTAAACGGAGAACCTTACTCAAATCTCCCATCAAAAAAATGTTTTGGACTGTTTACCTAGAAGTTCCATTTCATTCCTGATTTCTACAAGTCCTTGTACAGTATATTCTTCATGGTAATGGCTTTTATTTGGCCTTATTATATCTCATATTCAGGTACTGGCAATGTAGAGAACACCTCCTTTGATTTTAATTTTCATCACATTATGTTTTTATAATTTTTGATTAAAGTGAAATATTCTAGCTTCCTTCTGATAAATTATATATATATATATATATATATATATATATATATATATATATATATATATATATATTTTTTTTTTTTTTTTTTTTTAATTATTTACCCCCCCCCCCCAAAAAAAAATTCAGGTTAACATATTGTATTCAATATCTTTGGAAACTTTTGTTCGCTCTCATTATTCCTACTTTAATGCTTTAGATGTTTTATCTTAATGGTCTGTTGAAATGGTCTTTGAAAATGTCATCTGTAGCACAGTGAAGATTACATTTCATTTTGTGCCTGTTCTTGAACCCACACTCTGTCATCAGGCCCTAGGGTGGCAGTCTGTTCACTGAAATCAGTAGCTGCTGGACCTGCAGACAAGGTGCGTGATAACAGATGCAATCAGAGGTGTCTCACACTTCCCATGGATTATGCAAGAGTCTGTAATATTTGCCAAGGCTCCTGGGATTCAGTATATGAATATATATTGTTCAATGAAAGCCAAGCAGCAGTGGAGCCTGAGCACTAATGAAAATGACTGTGTAACCTTCACTGGACATACAGTAAAACTTTGTGTGTATGTGGGTGTGTGCCAACACATGCACATGCATGTGTGCAGTTTTTTGAGGGCGAACAGGACAGAGACTTGTGCGTTAATGTACATGTAGCCTAACATGAGGGCATTAGTCACACCTCAGGTATTATGGTGGAAAACAAGCAAAGCAGGCTCATTTCCTCTGAGAGTTGGGGGAGGGGGGGGTTAAAACATACCTCTCAGCTAACTGCGTTGACATACCTGTGCATCATCTCTTCATCACTCTTCATCACTCTCCTTCCCTTGTTTGGCAGTTAAAAGAGTGCTGCTTCACTGATACCGACCTGCAGTTTACCTGGTTTCAGACACAGGTGGGGGCTGGCTGACTTTCATCCCAAACTGGACTGCAGTGCCACTCAATGTTCAACTAGGTGAATCAGTTAAATTTTAACTAATATTTATATATAGAAAAGTTCATGAGAAACAAATTGACCATATAAAGAAATGTATATTCTATATTTTTTGGTTTTATGAATATGCACCCTTAAAAAAGTTTGCCTCACAGTGGCCTCTCTTGCCACAAGTGGTAAGTAAAGATTAATGGCCCTTCAATTTCGCTGAATTTCCTGAGAACGATTTGAATTAGTCATTTTGAAGACATCATCATCATTAGGTGTCCTGACGGAGCATGTTGAGTGGGACAAGTGTACTATATTTATTTATATTTATTTATTTGAGCGTTATTTGAGCATATATCCGCTATGTAGTGCCCTAACAAATTCCTAAATGAAATTTAAAAAGTAACTACTAAGAATCCTATACTGTACTGTGCTGTATTTTATAGATGCAAAAATAACAATTACAGCAACTCAACAGTTATCATTTATGACACAAAATGATGGGGATAAATAAGTGTCTATGATCACAACTTACAGCTCAGCTTTTACTTCTTATGAGTTCAACTTTTTATCTATAAGGAAAAAATTACAGTATCTTATTTCGTCTTTAGAAGTTATATTGTCTCAATTCATCTGCATAAATGAGTAAATTTCACAGCCCTGTCAATGGCTGACAGAGATACTGGCTGGCAGCCAGTTCATAGCCTTTGTAACAATGTCCCTCTGTGGAATTTAAAGTTGTACCTTAGAATGTAACAAAATGAGAAGGTAACATTTTTTGGTTGAACTGCTCACAGTTCAACACAATACATGCAACTTGTGACTTAAGTCTGTGTGTGAGAACGTTGTTACTGTTAGTTATGTGTGAGCAGTTTGATATTATTGGTTTATTTATTTATATATTTCATTCTTATTAAAAGCTGGGCTCAACCAAATTACTTGCAATATTTTCTCTCTTTAAAGTTTTATCAATTTATTTTTGGCCACTTGAGGGCAGCAAGAAGAAGCTGAAAACAACATATGTAATGCAATATACACTATGCAACATGTGATGATGGGTTTCAATCATTGCTTGGAAACCAGCGCTTTAAATTTATATTTGTGTCCGTTCCTTTCTCTGTGAGTTATTTTCTTGTCTTGTCCTTCTCTCCTGCTGTCCCCTCCCCTCCCCTCACTAAATGCCCAGCACTTTGCCCCAGCTTGCCCACCTCCGGAGATGAGACAGATGGCGCTGAGGAGGCCTGTCTCTGTGTCGTCCATCTCAATGGGCAGCAGCTGGTTGGCAAAAGTGAACACCAAGTCAGTGAGTGGGCCGAAGCCAGCATTGTGCATCTGTGTCCGGTTGAGGGTCAGCCCATCCGAGAAGGTCATAGTGTCCTGGTCGGGGGTGTACCTCGTACAGATGCGCAGGATCTGACAGGGAGGGAAGGAACGCAGAGAGAGGCTCAGTCAGCAGGGATTTAGTGAACAGAAAACTTTAAGTGGGAGGGTTAATCTATAGAGGTTAAGTTGACAGATAGTTCGCTTTGAACACCTTTAAAATGAGCAGTTATTTTTTGCAGAAACTGACATGAATTGAGTGTTTTGCTAACTTTCATTATTGTCAATGAGAAAAAAGGCTACAAAAAGCAAAAATCAATGACACTTTCCAGTAATAGCCACTGAATTTCACTGTGAAAGTCATCGGTCTTATTAATAGAGTGTTAGAGTGGTGAGTGTCTTTGTGTGTGTGTTTTTCCACACTTCTTTGATATTCTTGCATTACTCACAAAATTAACTTGGTTTCATCAAATCAATCTAAAAATTACAATCTCCAAAATTTGTTCAGAAAGAAGTTTGATCAAACTGAATCCTTGTTCCCATGCTTTTATCCATTAAATGAATTGTGAAGTTTTGTTTTTTTTTTCTTTTTTCTCAACCCGGCAATCCAAAATGTGTTCTCAAATAGTTTTGCAACTGTTCGATAAAGAATTAGAAAAGAATTTTTGAAAAATATAAAAAATATATATATAAAAAAAATAAAACAACTAATAGGGCCTTCACTTACCATTTACAATCTCTTAATTAACGATGCCTTTTAGATAGTGGTACGGATGGGAGAATAACTACTAGAATTGGCAATAGTTTCTCAACATATTGTTGATGTTAATAAGAAACCATATTTTGCTAACTTCTCTACAATTCAAATCTCTAAAGCTGCAAACTATGCAACACTATAGGTTTAAGTTTTTAAATTAAGACTATTTACAGAAAAATGTTAAAGGGTCAGTTTGCCCAAAGTTTGCTTTGTGATGCTCATAGCATTAAAACAAGTCAATACTGAGCTGCACTAATGAATGTTTTTGTATTAATAATGGATTAAATAACTATGTATAATGTCAACATTGTTGTAGTGAAAACCCTAAAATTACCACCAATCTGTGCTTTCTCTAAGCTCCAAGGAGCTTTCAGCATCTTTTTCAGCTCATTGTTTTGGTTTTATGGTCCACAAACTCCAGTCTTATGGACCCCATTTCCAACAGCAGCAGAGTGCAGTGAAAAAGCTGTGATAAACCCACTATACACTACCTGTCCAGCACCAAACAGCTGTGGGACAATGGAAGCAACTAGCTCTTGAAATGTGTAGTGTTAAAATCAGCAGAAAAAGTGACAGACATGTTTATCAGGAGATAGAGGAACTAAAAAGAGCAAATACTGAACAGAAATTTGTCAGGTGACCAGAGACATGACTCAAAATTATTCTAATGTTGCTCTGTGTCTTCGTAATGTGTAAGTAGGCAATTGCTTGCTAACGCTTAGACGTAATACATTTGTAATATGTTAAATGTTGTTTTCAGCTTGTTCTGTTGCCACCAATTGGGCAAAACAGTGTGGGCAAATTAGTTGGGAGTGAAATAAAGAATGAAATAAAGAAATTAAATATACAAAGGAACTCAAACTGCCAGATCATAAGTAACAGTAAAAAACTTCTCACAGAAGTCTGTATGCCAAAAGTGTGAACCAGGTCCAACAAGTTTCCAATAAAGAGCAGCAGAGACAAAAAGCAAAGCCAAAACAATGACCTTCCACACACTCACAGAAAATAACCTTTGGGTCCCCCTGCTGCACTGCGTGTGTGTGTGTGTGTGAGTGTGAACACCTAATGAAGCAACTGACGGTTGATGTGAAGCCTACAGTAGCCTTTGAAGCTATTTGAGTGGGATGCTTCTGACAGTGAATGGCAGGCGTGTCTGCAACATGAAACAGAATAAAACATGGCTACTGGCGGTACTCACTCCGGCTGGCCAGGCCTGTGCTTAGACACAGACAGACACACACACAGACACACAGAAACACACGCAGTGTTTGATCTTTACTATGACACTCCCTCATCCAGCCCCTGTGCACAATATCTATGCCCTTTGCCACAGAAATGTGCTGATGAGTGGATGCTGATGGCTGAGTGAGAGCCAGACAGTCATCACAGCTGGCCTTCAACTTCTCACCTCTGTATCCTTGGGACTAAACTCCTGCTCTACTGCTTTGTCACATCTGACAAGTGTGACTTTGTCAATAAAAACTCAAAAATCCATTTATTAATATGGCTGTTGGAGAAAGTGAACTTGTCAAAAATATACCCACATTGCATAACAAATATAGTACAAAGTATTCGTCATTTTTATTAGCCTTCATTTATCTAGGATATGTCTGTATGCTATTTACCTACTTTGCATTACACCTCTAATTAACATGCATCTTCATACATTAATCATAGATTTTGCGTGCCCTCACCAAAATCGGATCGTGCAGTGTTTCACTTCCTCTGTTTTCGTCAAGTATGCTATTTTCAAAATTAATTTTATTACTTATTACTCCCTGCTCACAGTATTTTGTTGCACTTGTTGTATTACTTTTACATTACACCCCACAAATGTGTAATTGCATCCTTTCTTCTTAAATTCAGCCTTTGAATTTGCACCTTTTTATGAATATCAGGGTAGTTACTGGTAGGCACACCTAAGACTTTACACTAAGAGCCTTTTTTTTAGCCTATGAATCCATAAAATTTACAAGCTAGATGAAAAGAACATCTGTTTCAAACTGATGATGAGACACAATCTTTTGAACAATTTCTGTCATTTGATAAAGCAGTTATGACCAAAGTTAAATCCGACAACACATGAATGCGAGTTCCTGCTTGCTACAACAATTACGAAAATGAATCTGGAGAAAAGCAGATAGCAACAAAAGTGTTATTTTTTTGAGGGAGTAACTGTAATATTATTACAGGAATTTTATTAGTTACACTACTCAGTACTAGGTAGAGTATTGTTATTACTGGGATACTAGTGACTAGTTCTTGCCCATCACTGGTTAGTGTTCATGTCTTTTAAAGACACATATACCAGGGAGAACATGCCCTGTTCTTTATTAATTGTATATAAATTGTAATTAATGGGTTATTAATGTCTGATAAATTGATAAAAAAATAACCTATCAAGGCATCAACATCAGTCTAAAAAAAGTGGAAACCAATCAGTGGTTTCTGTGGTGGGAAAAGGGAAATGAAAGCTCAGTCTGTCTGGTAGTACTGAAATACAAAATAATTGTTTAAAAATTACAAGGAGAGCCAGTATCAGATATCAAATGAATCCAACTCTTCTTAATTATACTGGCCTAAATATCCAGCCCCAACCCCCCACAAGAGCCAAGCATACATGAGAGAGACAGAACAGGGAGAGAAATAGCCATTTTGCCTTTTCCATCTCATTACTGGGGCTACATTAGTACATTACCTTGCTCCACTTCACAACTCCTAAATAACAAACAAACATTTCCTCGCTGGCAGCCGGCATCTGCATCTGTACTCCATAAAGAACACACAGCATCATTAACAAATGCAGCACGAGCGACTGGCAATATTAAAAAAAAAACAAAAAAAAACAGACAACCGTTCCAAAAAAGATTAGGGGCATGTTTCTGTGTGTGATCTAATCTCCACCACAGAGTGCTACTCCACATGAAGAATTGAATTGACTGGCATGATCAATTAATCGGATCTAACTGACTCCCACTGGCCAGTAGAGGAGGTCATCCAATAAGGTTTGAGGATTGGCCTAATGGGAGCTGAGCTTGAGGTTAAACCCACCAATCCCCCCTGAGGTCTGAGGCTATTAACTCATCACAGACTTTAAATGAATAAATAGATTCTTACACACCGAGAGACAAGGAGGAAATTAGAAAATAAATATTACAACATACTGAAAGAGATGACTGCCTTTTCAGCAAAGAAGTGGGTTTATATAACCGTGTTTTGTCACTACTGTGAACAGTTCTGGAGAGGCTTTAAGCTCATTACTGAATATTTTAGGAAAGTTTACTCTCGTACTGAAGAAGTAGGAGAATAAACTTTCTATCTAAACAGTGTATCATACAGTGTGTCTATTAAGGAGAACCTTCTTCACAGTATAATTACTAATATACATGAGAAAGTAGGAAAGTGACAATGACTGGAATACTGTCCACTGAAGCACTATGCGAGCATGTGTAAATATACTAAGTACTGTTTTATGCCTTCGTATGGATTTATAAATACAAAATTACAGGCAAATTTTGAATGTGAAATTCCCAAAGATGTTAGCTCAAGTGGTATCAAATACTGCAGCAATACCTACCCACTTGTAAGTCCTGGTTTACTGTTTACTGCTATTTATTGCCACAGTACCAAGAGTACTGTCACAAATTTATCATGTATGTGTGTGAACATTTGACATGAAGCCCTTTATATTAACAGGCTCTTCATTCACTACATTAGCACTTCAGTAGCCAAATATAGCAGATCCAGAGATAATGCATGTCAAGTTTATAGATGATTGGGTCAATTGGTGGCGAATATATGGTCTTCGGAAAATTTATATTCAATTTGGAAATTCATTGTAGCAGAGTTGGACATCATCTTGTGTAACTAATTCAGCTTGGGGCAAGGAAATGAAGAGAAATGTGAGCATGGAAATTCGTTCTTTGGGAAACACATACCAGATGTTAACAACTGTGAGCGCAAAAGTACACAGAATATCTTTTGTAGCTTTCAAAATGGTTTTAAAAAAAGCAAAATAATGAATAAATAAAATGAATAAATAAAAAACAAACAGGATATCAGAGGTTATTGGCAAAATTAGAAAACTTTTTAACTTATGTATAATAATCCTTCATGTGTGTAGTACACAATTACAACCAAAACAGAGTTATCAAATACTACTATACTGTTCAGGCAAGGAGAAATATGTTTTCTTCATCTATGTGCTTTTATTTATCTAATCCTGAAATAACAGATTTTTTTGCCACCTGGGGGAAGCAGAGACACTGACATATCATCCCATTTTAAATTGAAATCGTGAACGTGTTAGCTAACATTTGCTCAGTAACACATTCAGCAGTTACGAAGCAACTCTAGCATTCATTTGAAGTGTTTCTGTCATAACATAGCTCTGTTTTTGTTCTGTTTCTCTATCAACTCTGAGGGAAACGTTGACTCTTTATCTGCTAAATACTCCGATATGTTTGTAAGATAGTTGCTTACTGTATCTGTTGTTTGGTGCCTGGCAGGTAGTGTTTAACAAGTTTAACAAGATGAACCTCTGTAGGCTCATCACTACCGCTGACCTCTTCACATTGTCACATTTTTCTCACATTGTTATTTCATAAATTTTTATTAAGAAACAGATTGATTACAGCTGCTTTGAACATCACAACTAGCTTGGAGCTGATCGTAGTCAAGTATGTAACTTACATAAGTTTGATGTGGAAATTTGAAAGCTCCAGGGCACATTCACTGAGACTGGATTTTTCAGTGTACTAAGAGAAATCTTGTTAAAATGAACAATGTTTACATTCTTACACTTTTACACTTACAATAGGGGACTAGTATCATTTGCTTTAACAACAAGTATGTCCCTCCAAAATAAAAGTAATAACACCCACCAAAATGTCCAGGCAGGCAGCTTTCAGGAGCGTGATCTGGTCCGCGATGGTCAGCCCCGTGAAGCCAGGCACTCGTTTGGCAAATTCCACGATCTTGATAATGCACTTAGTGGCCAGCTCACTGAATTTGTCCCACAGGCCCAAGTCCAGCCTCACACGGTGGTCTGCACTCGAGTTCTGTAGCAACACACACACACACACATATACAAACACACACAAAGACACACACACACACAGAGAACAAGGTGTCAGGCAAAGAGGCAGCTACTTTTGTCATTGCACAGACTGTTGCTAATGATCTCCTCAGTGCACCCTCTTCACTCTGCTCCATATGTGTCAAAGTTACATACACTAAATAGGCTCCATAAGACCTGAGCTCTCAAAAACATTGGCAGGACTGTTGTCGCAAATACGCTGCGCTGAGCCGAGCTGGGCAACCGGGCCCTGCAATAATGAGCGTAGCAGTGTCAGTGGGATGGTTAGGCAATGATGGGATGCATAAACCGAGCTGTGACAGGTAGTGCAGAGTGGTTTGAAGCCAGAGATGCCATTAATATAGCTATACTGTCCAGAACCTACACTAATACTAGAGGGGGGTGGGATGGGTGAAAACCAGAGAACAATAAAGACATAGCTGATTGCAATATACAGAAAGAGGAAAAAGTGGAGGTAAAGTTGCTCGGTGAGACAAGAGAGAGGAAAGAATGACAGGAAATGACAGACGAAAGAGTAAACAATTAAGGTAGGGTGAGCAGTGAAGCGTGGAGGAAGAGGAAAGACAAGAGTAGCTTTTGCATACTTTCTGAGAGTTTGAAGGTGATGTGTAAACTGAAACTGATGCATCAGTTTGCTGATTTATGGCCTTTGAATAAAAATCACATTACAGATGGTGTTATTCACCTCTGATATATTGTTTCTGAATATCAATGTTAATGGTCTGCAAAGAAAAATCATTTTGTAATTTTCTGTATTTTTAGTTTTAAAGGATTATTCCAGTGTATTATAATTTTGGATCTGATACAAAACATCAAAAATTGTAAAAAAGCTACAGTTTATCAGATTTTTAAACACAAGTATTATTGAAAGTGATAGCACCTGACATGCCAGAAATAACCCTTGATTTTGCACAACTATGGCCAGTAGGACAGGAAGTCTGTTTATAAACGTTGATTGATGTTTACAGTGACATTTTAGATAGAGTTCTGCTACACTAACCTGGATCCAGTGGGTCCTGACAGGCCTCATCATTCAGGTCAGGTTCCGGTTTGTCTGTTTTCATGCATTTCATGCAGGGCAAGTATATATAATAAAATGAATAATGTCTGAATTTAATTTAGCTGCTTCAGTTTGGGGTCCTGGTGTTCGTGCTGTCACTTTGTTTTGGATTAATAAGCCACTTGAACAAAACTATCATTAATGCGATTAGTAACACCTTTGCTCTTCCTATTATTACAAGTAAAAAGAGTCAAACTTCTATCCAAATGCAAAAACAATTTTTAACCAAGTTCCTGAAAATCTGCAAGAAAAAAAATCTTCCACTACTGCTTTGTGAATATTGTGCATAATATGCACATCAAAATAAACAGCCAGTGGTGCTAATTGTCCATTCAGGCACCATCAGACCATTGCAGAGGAAGAGAGCATGAGATGATGTGGAAATCTTGGTGTAAATATATGGCATTTCTGTTTGTTTTTCTTATTCATGTGAGGAAGGTTAAATTCTCCTCATTAGTCCACAGTGATGTAATGTTTTTGTCTTTCGCCTTTTTTTTTGTCTCCTCAGTGGAGTGAAATTTATGACTAGCACTATCACTAAGTCTGTATCCACTGTACTTGGTCATATTTTAGCTATTATTGATACATCAGCTTACTCATCTAAGCCAACAGTAAAACATTCTTTGCGATATTCAACTTAATTTAGAATTTCTGACTTTTTCACTCTTGTTTTTAATGGTAAAACTAATAATGCACATAAAACCAAGTGGATGGCAATGCACTTGAATTCTGCTGTGCAAAAGACCTTTGAACCTGGGTAGTGAACAGAGACACCATGTAGCCAGAGAGACTCTCGGAGGCCTGCAATGTCAGGCTGGGTCATTTGACAGACATAGGCCCCTGAAGGCAGAGGTGGGATATTTTTTGGTAGCCTAGCCTAACTAGCAAAGCCATTTGCAACAAAAAACTTGAACTGTAAACATTTTTCATGAAATTTAAAATTGAGAAAAAAATGTACCTTTTTATAGCAGAAGTAATCACTTTATGTTATTCTTCCAAAGTGCACTTATTCATTTGATTTGGATGCCTACTGCAGAAAATCCTGTGTGGCAGACTCAGAACAAATTGGAAGCATCATACTGTTTACCCCATTTTCACAATTCTTTTTCTTTGAAGAAAGAATAATACAAACATAGCCCAAGGTCTTGGGTGAGGTCAGGTCTTAAAAGCTTGAGTACAGAAATGGTTTGAGTTTGTTTCTTATTATCTGATTGCTTGGACTCTTTTTTTTTAATGATACAACTGTGTTCCCACATCTCAGCTAAGAACTTTGTGAGTGGTGTATATATACAGTATGTATACTGTATGCCCATGGCATGGGATACGAGGAGTATTCTAAGTTGTGATTCTGCATTGATTGAAGAAAATGTTTAGCTACAATTTACTGTGGATTAGGGCAGCATCAAACATTTATGAAAGGGAGAACAAAAAGGAGGAAATAAAGGGCCATCAGAGCAGAGGACAGTATGATAGACAGATTCAGACAGAGTAGAATGAGCAGCAGTTGGGAAATTGCTTGGGTGTAGTGAGGAAAGCTGTGGTGCAATGGCTGCTGGTGGGGATGGAGCATCTGATGACCATTTTGTTTTCAGATAGTTTACATGGAATAGCCCATCTGTTCAACATGAGTGAGTCTCCGCATGAAGCAAGGACACACACCACACACTCAAAGAGAAGCAGGTGACACACACCAGCATTTACACACCGAGGAAGGAGAATCATTACTGAAGCTACTGTGTCGGTTGGACACAAGAAAGGCCGAGATAGGTCCAACGAGTTGCTGTCTTGACATTTTAAACTGGAACATCTCCAACATTACAACCCTTGTGTAGTGTTTTATATATAAAGTCCATTACTGTTACTATTTTATTGCTGTTAACAACAACAATAATAATCATTACAATCATAGCCATCATCATTATCATCCTCATCATCATCATCATTGTCATCATCAAGTGTTATTAGAATGCATTAGTTTTAGGTGGTTAAAATAAACTGGCAACTTAGTCTGTATCAATGTAAGAGGGCTAATGTTGATGTTAGTATATGGCTTGAATGCCCTTTATCAATTAGTTTCTCTCCAACTGTCTGTGCTCACATAAACAGTAATTAAATGCAGCTGCATTCCCAATAAATCTGTTCTCATTTACATGTTTTTCTGTTTCTGATGTCAGACAATGAAACAAGTATGAAATAGTGACTGAATTGTGGCCCATTAAGCTGGCGTGATAACCAGCAGGTACTGCTATTAAAATCCTGATTTTATAAACTGTTCGTCATCTGACAGAATCACCAAACACAAAAATTAATGGCTATAATTTTGGCTATTTACCTGTAAAATGACCAGTCAGAGAGAAAGTTAGAAGATCATTCATAGATCATTCTATGCAGCCTCAGTGTGGTCAGTTGAATAAGATACATACAGGGGTGTGTGTCTGTAGAATCAAAGCCTGACCTTGCACTCCCGGGACATACTGGCAACTCTCTTCTATGGAAAGTTGCTAAGGTTTGTCTAAACAGTCGCAACATTTGTCCCTAGATGATTTTGTTAAGAAAACTTGCTAACCCACAGACATTTGCGTTAACAGAGATGGCCCCACTGTTGCGGTTCAGACATTCCAGCTATTATGTTCTTCAGGCTCTGAGCTTCAGCACATTCAATTTGAAATAAAATGGATACCACATTAAAGTGCCAAGGATCAGTGTTAATTTGAGCAGGTTTACATCTATATAGAAAGAACTATATGGGAGATAGCTCTTAAACAAACAGCTCCCAAATTGCAATGGTTCAAAAGTAATTGGACACTTGGCTACTAAGTGTTTCTTGGAAGCTGCGTTATTTTTAGTGTTAGTTCATACACAGAAGCACACACACATGCTCTTTAGAATCCTCTCATTCTCTTCGTTTTGATTTATCCATTAAGTAAGAGCTTTATGGGCAAAAGTTTGAGCACATAAACAAACAATAAAGAAATATATGAAAAAAGCTCATGACAGAATAGAAAAGGATTGTGCCGCAGCCCAGCCCTGCAGAAACATTGTTATGTGTTAGGATTGTACACAGTATGATTCACAGGCCTCAAGAGAGACAGAAACAAAGCATTTCGCATCTATAACTGACTGCTGCATAGGCTTTTTATTTTCAGATAATGACTGCAACTACAAAGAGACATTTTTACAGAGTGTTTTCTGTCTCCAAACAAACTCCTTGTTATTATATTAGGCTGTTTATTCAGCATAAACAACAGTATTGAAATCCGCTCCATAAAGCAAAGTACCTCCAATTACAAAACAAAATATACAGACAAACAGGAGAGACTGATAAGAGTGGGCAGAGAGAAAACATGCTCTCTCTCTTTGTGCATCTTAGCCAATAATATTGATATGATTTACCTAAAGTTGCTGCTTGACATTTAGTTGATTTTTAATTTGGTTAAATCTGGCTAATTTTGTGCTTTCAGTCTTTGCAATTTTAAAGTCCACATTGTATAAACAGATAAATAAAAGATAAAATTAATAGAAGAAGCCAGAAAATAAAGCATTACATAACTATATTATCATCTAGAAAAAGTGAACTATTCAAAATCAAGGGGTGTTAAATAATCAGTCCATTTGCGCCTAATTTCTCCATGTTTTATTCTTGTCAGGGTAGAAAAGTCTATTTCAGTCTATTTCAGTTGATCTTATTTTCCCTGAAGTTGGCGTAGAGGCTACTATTTCAGAATTTAAAGTAATTTAAAAACTTACCACAAATAGATCTGCCAGGTGCTAACTACAAGGCAAGCTACACTTCGCCTCATAACACTCTAACACTCTAACACTCTAATTCCATGTGCTTTGGCTGCACACTGAATACACATGGCCAAAACTGCAGAAATTAAGCAACAATATACAAGTTGGTTTTGTAATTTTCACCTAAACTAGCAAAGGTAAGTTTGTATCGGTTCTTCTTCTCCATTAATTTAAGAGTTTTTGTGACAAAAACACAAACAGACTAGAATGGCACTCAGATGAGTGCATACCTCCATAAAAGCCAAGTAAAACAACATACACCAGATATCAGTGAAAAAAATCAGATTCACGGTATATAATCCAGATCTGCCCGAAATTTATTGGGTGCTTCTCTGGCCCAGGACCCATCCCGCCTTCAACTTTGCTGAAAATTGGTTCAATACTTTTTGCATAATCCTGTTGACAAACAAACCCACAAACAGACATGGGTGAAAAAACAACAAGGTCTCTGAATTTCTTTGCATTGTTTCCTCTGATCATTTTATTTTTCATACTTATTTATTCAGTTAAATTCTAAATTACATAGTTCTAAAAACTGACTTTTCCCAGTGGCAAGAAATAAACTTTGAATCCTCTATTACCATCTAAAATTGGTAATATACTAATATCAGGCTATAAAATACCCACCACGTTTTCAATTGTAAATTGTAATTGTAGCATAAATTGACAAAAGTCTCTACATTTGCTCACTTTGGTAAATAAAAAACCCAAATTGGCCAGAAAATTATACTGGGTGTGATTTCTGGACAGCAAACTGGTTTTCTCTTTACTCAGACTGATGATCTGAAGGAGGGTGAGGCAGGTTTTACAAATTGACTCCCTTGAAGCTACTGAAAAAAAAGAAGCAATTGGAAAAGCTGGCAGGCTATTATGACGTCCTTCACTGAAAATCCAAAAATTTGGTCAATATGTTGGAAAACTTCAACATTTGTCTAAGCCCCGCCCCAGGGGCTGGGGTTTAGGGGTTAGAACATAGCAGCCCCCTACGGCCCCAACCAGCTCACTGCAGGGACTGTGAGGATTACTAGAGCGGCCCTCTTCTTCACAGCACATCAATCCCCCTGAGGTTGTTACTGTGAGGCAGTTAGCACCATGGCTGCTGGACACTGTCATGAGCAAACAATCTATTGTGTGGCCAATCGAGAGAGAAAGGGATATAGGGAACAGCAGAGAGAGAGAGAGAGAGAGAGAGAGAGAGAGAGAGATCATTAAATATGATCTGGGGTTAAGTGAGAGGCACATTAGGGCTGTGCTTAAATCACAGAAAACGAGCTACAGTCGACACAACAGCACTATGGATGCACATTCCACTGACTGACGTCTGATTTGATGGGGATAGAGGAGGCAGAGTTGGTGAGACGTGTGTGTGTGTGTGTGTGTGTGTGTGTGTGTGTGTGTGTGTGTGTGTGTGTGTGTGTGTGTGTGTGTGTGAGTGAAAGAGAGAGAGAGAGAGAGAGAGAGGGGCAGAGTGTGTTTGCACAATGGACATACTGTATGCTGGGGGGTTGGAAGTGGCTGATATTAAAGCAACTTATCTTGCTCTTCCCTCTGGCTGGAGAGGGAGAGGGAAGAAAAAAGAGAAGCTGAGGAGGGAAAGAGTGAGATAATTTGCAGCTGGATTTTTTCAATCCCCCCTTGCAATTTAAGTCAATTACACCAGTCCCATAATTTAATACAGTGAAACAAGGAAGTTGCCGGGGAATCCTAATTTCATTTAAGAACATTCATCCAAACAAATTAGAGAAGTTGCAGCATTAGAAAAGGAGCTAGCAGTGTAGAAATGAGCACTCTGCAGTACATCAGCAGGCTTGTGAGTACAGATGCAGAAAAGGAGGAGGCAGTAAAAACAGCCAGTACCTGTGACGGATAGCGATGGAAGGAAAAACTGTAATGTGTACTGTGGAGCAGAAGCTGCTGCCTGGAGCTGCTGGGCCCCACCAAGCGCTAATGTTTTATTTTGTCTTTGAAACTGCCAGGCTCGTTTTTCATCGCCATCACTGTCAATGAAGCATTATTCATTGTTGAGTTAAGCCCTCTCACTTGAACAGCTATCTCTGCTAACCCAGCAATGAACTCCTAAATCACTGCAGACTAGGATTTGAATATTTCACTACATAATTGGAGCTTTAACCTAATCTAGGGGCGCAGGAGCTTCTCTTCTGTTTCCGATGAGGAGGAATCAAAAGGCACATCAGGATCCAATCACTAATAATAAGGAACTTCTCACAGTCTGTGAGCAGGCATAATTACCACTGATCCAGATTAAGGCTTTATCTGAGGCCTGGGTACCACTCCAACAAACAGCAAACACTGGCTTATATCATAACTGGGGAGCAATATTTTTTCTATCATGTCCTACTATATTCAGCTATGGATTTTGCTTGAATACAGACTGATTATTTTGTAAAATCATGAAGTGTCTGGTGGGAGACTGAATGGGATGAGGGTGGAGTAGAGAAGGGTTACAGCGATTAGCAGCTTTTTGTTTGGACTGAAAGGGGAAAACAGAGTGATGGAGGTGGTAGCTGGCTGAACATTGAAATAACAGTGGCAGCAGTGTACAGCTACACACAGCAGAGAGCTATTAGGTTTACTGTATGCCAGTTTGCTCTGTTTTAGCATTTCTTAACCATCTCCACTCTAAGGTTCATTGTCAGTGACTGAATGTTTTTCATCACTGCAACAAGAAAGAGATTACTGAACATTGTAGCTGCTCAGTAGATTTGTTTATCTTAATGGGAACAGTATTTTACATGATTGACAGGTGTCATGAGATTTCCAAAACAAGTTCTACCAAATCATTAACCATACATCTCCCCCCTTCTTCTCTCTAACACTTTCTAAAAAAGAGTGTTTGTGTGTCGGTCTATCATGGCTCACTCACGCCAACTGTAATCTATGTAAGTCAACTTAAAAACAAACACATTAGATGCTGTCAGCTCTCTGCACAATGCTGCCATGCACACTTGTCAATCAAAGTGCTGCTATCTCTACTTGCTATAGAGCTGACAGCCATCCTGCAGTTTCAACTATATGACTGACAAAGCATTACAAAACTCAGCCTTATAAAGTTTACAATGTTAAATATGCACTGGTTCCAGCTCTGGAGGTTTTTTTGCCAATTGTATGGTCTCTAACTTTTGCATTTAGTCCAGAACCAGTGCAGAACCATACCTCAGGAGAAGGAGAAGCTTGCTGTCACCCAGATGCTGTCACCCAGATGAGGGGAATGTACAGTCCTTTCCATTTAGGGTCAGGCACTTGGAGATTGGACAGCTAGGGCGTTTCTTCTCTAAGGCCTGCATGGATTAGCATTCCCTCACTATCTGGTCTTTCATGGGTTGTTATTTTAGTGCAGGGCCGCAGCACAGAACTCACAACCTTGACTTTTGCTGTGTGATGGCAGTGGAAATAAAGCCCCTGCAAACCCTGACAAGCATTCTTGACACCCAGCTTTGCTCCGTTGCACATCAGCACATGAATCTGTCGCTTGTTTTACAAGAGCAGATAATGATGCAAGGCGGATTAGCTGTATTTATTCTATTTTTTAGACGTGTCAAAAACTCGAGGCTCAAGTCGGTGTCTGCCTCAATCAGATGGGAAGCTGCCTGGCTCACAAGCATTTCCCCAATGAGGGTCTGATGTTTGAAGCTGCACCGTCTTCCATTCTTAACAAATCTTTTTTAAATTCCCATCTCACTGTTGCAACATATAAAAAATGGGGTAATCAAATCCTGCTACCATTTCAGATTTGTCTCAACAAAGGGAGCCTGGGGGATGATATGTTACTTGCACTGTGCTATTATGATGCATGTGTTTTACTGTCTTTCATGCTTAGTGTCAAATCAATAAGTATTGAAAGAGGAAGAAGAAGTGTTGCTGAGGATTTGCCTGAACAGTCAGTGGTGTACATGTGAGCTCAGGGGCAGCATTAGATGGAGATTCAGAGTACAGTAGGAGAGATTGATTATCATTATGAGCTCTGCACTCAGCGCTTGTTTGCAAGATCAGATCAAACAAGCAAACCTCACTAGCCAATACAGTCAGAGGATCAAAGCAACAGTGTAGCTCTCTTGTGTTTTATGAATTAAAAAAGAGATGCCCTTTTCATTGATCCACTGTATGGATGGATACCTTAAGAAAGATGTTTTTCAGGCACTGCAGGACAGTAAACTCACCGTGGTGTATTTGCCCAGCTGGCAGAGGGAGGGGAAGGTTTCTTGATGGGCCTTACGAATCTTTTCAATGATGCTCTCCAGCTCAGCTGTCAGCTCGTAGCTCTCTGCCAGCTCTGGCTTCGGGCTCTCTTTCTTCTTCTTATTCCGGTCATTTCGAACAGCTGAAGGAAAGAAAGGATTAGGATTAGCGTTGACAGAGAAGATCGCAAATGGTTGACTTGATCATTGTAGCAAATGTGAATGTTGCTGGATTTAAAAATTAAATGGGAAACAATTTAAGGAAGAAAGACAGAACTTTGTTGCTTGTAAGCATTTTTATGGTTCCTTGTTAGAGATGCAGCAAGTTGTCAAGTTATTAACCGTGACCTTAGATAAGGACAGAAAGCTTTGAGCTGCAGAATGTTCTGTCATCTGAAGCAGTCTCTGTCAGCTTAGTGGAATTGGCAGAGTCTCAAAAAGGAAGAAAACAAAGTGGCTGTAAAATCTCAAGTGATTCACAAATGGATTATGTGGCCATTTTAAATAAATTTCCCATTACCATTAGTTCCCTCTTACAGCTAGTTTGATGCTGTTTTAGGTGGCTCATCTGGGTAATCCTGAAGTCAGAAGTATAAGTGTGTTTAAATCAGTTTATAAAACATGAAACATTGTGAATAAAATACTCAGTATATAAAGAAGTTAAAAGATGGTGGAAGCTCAACCTTGACAAATTGCTGCTTACATTTGAAGACATAAATATATATCATATAATCATATAATACTGACAGGCGCCATTCTGCATGATGTTTACTTTTTTTTTTTTTTTTTTTTTTTTTTTATAAAATACAGTACATTTCATTCCTAATAATTCAACACTTTTGTGTTTGTAGAATTTTGAATCCAGAACTTTTACTTGCAAAGAATTATTTGCACACTGTGGTGTTTTTACTTTGTAATACAGTTTGTCATAAATCATCCAAAAGTTTACGAAATGTAGTCTAAATTTCAGTTCTTTGAATGCAGTAACCCAAGAAAATTTTATTTAGATTCAGTTTTAGGAAACTGAGACAGATACTGCTGTATACATATTACTGATCACAAGAAAAAGAAAAGTAAATAAAGAAAATTCAAGACTGAGGTATAGTTTAAATCACTGAAAATCAATTCTTGTCTCAGGTGCACTGCCCTCTACCACCTTAGCTTTCATTGGTGCCAACTTGTTGGGTTTTAATAAAAATCAGACATTGTAATTTAAAAATGATAATATAATGATTTTTATCTTTAAATGTCCAAAAAGATGATGTTTATTTTTTTAAGCCCTGAATGGTTTTTGCAGAGTTTTCTGAGTGGCTGCATATGGCCCAAACATGCCCCACAAACTTTAAAGCAGCTGTAACTGATATTCTACAATGATAATGTATCAATATGAAAAAATAAGACAATGTGAAAGGGGCTGCACAGAGTGATGAATCTAATGAGAATTCTCACCTGAATCTGCAGCTCTTCTGGGCGGAACTTTTTTTTTTCTTAGTGAGTTTCAAGTAATTGTTTAGCTGTCTGACTGCATCTTTGCAGTTTTGTTTCACTCTCACTGAAAGTATAGACATGTTTTTAGCTACAGCATATAGCTGTTATCAGAGAAACAGCAGACACACATGGTTGGTGTCTAACAGGGGACTAGCAGGTGAACTTAGAGGACCATTTAGCAGCTAAAGATACAGAGAGTTGCCTCAGGCAGAGAGCACAGTGGAGAACAACAACAGAGCTACAGTGTGTATATTGGACTTATGTTGACCAGGTGGCCACAAATACAAATGACGCTTAAAGCGCAAGTTCAAGCAGGAAGACACCTGTCAGCCACCCTTATCTCATCATCACACTGAGGCACCACCTCTCCACTGTTAACCATTGATTTCACTAGGTTATGTGCGTGGGCTTTTCTATCATCCAATGATCATCTTAGCTGAGGAATATTTAAATAAAATATTCATAAAGAATATTTAAACTACCTTACCTGTTGTCTCTATGCTGTCTTTGCAGTCTATGCTACTCGCATCTTGATCTCTCCACCACCCCATATTCACCACTTTCAAAGCCCCATCTAAGCCTCCCTGGGGAGATCTAAGATTGGCTACCATTCAAAGGGCTTTATCTCCTTAATCAACAGGGTCAAGACCAGTCTTTATCAAATAAAGTTACTGCATTCATGTTACTTTGCAATTTTGATTTTTTGCTACTTGCAAACAAGTTTTTGCAACTTAAACAGTGATGATATATTAATGTAGCCGCAAGGGGACACAAGCCAGTGTCTTATTGTGCCGGTCCCAAGCCCGGATAAATACAGAGGGTTGTGTCAGGAAGGGCATCCGACGTAAAACTTTTGCCAAATCAAACATGCGAGTCAGATCTATTAATCCCATACCGGATCGGTCGAGGCCCGGGTTAACAACGACCGCCATCGGTGCTGTTCACCTACAGGGTGCCGGTGGAAATTGGACTACTGTTGGTAGAAGAAGGAGAGGAGGAAGGTGTGTTCGTAGGAAGAGAGAGAAGAGGAATGCCAAGAGGCTAGGACTGAGAGTAGGGACTTTGAATGTTGGAACCATGACAGGAAAGGGTAGAGAGTTAGTTGACATGATGCAGAGGAGGAAGGTAGACATACTGTGTGTCCAGGAGACCAGGTGGAAAGGCAGCAAGGCTAGAAGTTTGGGAGCAGGGTTCAAGTTGTTCTACCATGGTGTAGATAGGAAGAGAAACGGAGTAGGAGTTATCTTGAAGGAGGAGCTTGTTAGGAATGTCCTGGAGGTAAAAAGAGTGTCGGATAGAGTGATGAGTCTGAAGCTAGAAATCGAAGGTGTAATGTTCAATGTGGTTAGTGGGTATGCTCCACAGGTAGGCTGTGAGCTGGAGGAGAAGGAGAAATTCTGGTCGGACCTTGATGAAGCCATACAGAGCATCCCTAGAGATGAGAGAGTTGTCATTGGTGCAGACTTCAATGGACATGTTGGTGCAGGAAACAGAGGCAAGAGGAAGTGATGGGCAGATTCGGTATCCAGGAGAGGAACGCAGAAGGACAGATGGTGGTTGATTTTGCAAAAAGGATTGAAATGGCTGTAGTGAATACTTTCTTCCAGAAGAGGCAGGAGCACAGGGTGACGTATAAGAGTGGAGGTAGGAGCACACAGATAGACTACATCTTGTGTAGACGGTGTAATCTGAAGGAGATCAGTGACTGCAAAGTAGTGGTTGGTGAGAGTGTAGCCAGACAGCATAGAATGCTGGTGTGTAGGATGACCTTGGTGGTGAGGAAGACAAAGAGGACAAAGGCAGAGCAGAGGACGAAATGGTGGAAGCTAAAAAAGGAAGAGTGTTGCATGACTTTTAGGAAGGAGTTGAAGCAGGCTCTGGGAGGTCAGGAGGTGCTTCCAGATGACTGGAGAACTACAGCTAATGTGATCAGGGAGACAGGAAGGAGAGTACTTGGTGTGTCATCTGGAAGGAAAGTAGATAAGGAGACTTGGTGGTGGAATGAGGAGGTGCAGGAGTGTATACAGAAAAAGAGATTAGCTAAGAAGAAGTGGGACACTGAGAGGACTGAAGAGAGTAGACAAGAGTACAGGAGATGCAGCGTAAGGTGAAAGTAGAGGTGGCAAAGGCCAAACAAGGGGCTTATGATGACTTGTATGTTAGGTTGGACAGTAAGGAGGAGAGACTGATCTATACAGATTGGCAAGGCAGAGAGACAGAGATGGGAAGGACGTGCAGCAGGTTAGGGTGATTAAGGATAGAGATGGAAATGTATTGACAGGTGCCAGCAGTGTGATGGGAAGATGGAAAGAGTACTTTGAAGAGTTGATGAATGAGGAAAATGAGAGAGAACGAAGAGTAGAAGATGTGGCTATTGTGGATCAGGAAATAGCAAAGATTAGTAAAGATGAAGTGAGGAAGGCACTGAAGAGGATGAAGAGTGGAAAGGCACTTGGTCCTGATGATATACCTGTGGAGGTATGGAAGTGTCTAGGAGAGGCGGCAGTAGAGTTTCTGACTGGGTTGTTTAACAGGATCTTAGATAGTGAGAAGATGCCTGAGGAATGGAGGAGAAGTGTGCTGGTGCCCATTTTTAAGAACAAGGAGATGTGCAGAACTGTGGCAACTACAGAGGAATAAAGCTGATGAGCCATACAAGGAAGCTATGGGAAAGAGTAGTTGAAGCTAGACTAAGGGCAAAGTGAGCATTTGTGAGCAGCAGTATGGCTTCATGCCAAAAAAGAGTACCACAGATGCAGTATTTGCTTTGAGGATGTTGATAGAGAAGTACAGGGAAGGTCAGAGGGAGCTGCATTGTGTCTTTGTAGATCTGGAGAAAGCGTATGACAGGGTGCCCAGAGAGGAACTGTGGTACTGTATGAGGAAGTCTGGAGTGACAGAGAAGTATGTTAGAGTGGTGCAGGACATGTATGTGGACTGTAAGACAGTGGTTAGGTGTGCTGTAGGTGTGACAGAGGAGTTCAAGGTGGAGGTGGGACTGCATCAGGGATCAGCTCTAAGCCCCTTCTTGTTTGCTATGGTGATGGACAGACTGACAGACGAGGTTAGACAGGAATCTCCATGGACTATGATGTTTGCAGATGACATTGTGATATGTAGTGAGAGCAGGGAACAGGTGGAGGAGAAGCTTGAGAGGTGGAGATTTGCCCTGGAAAGGAGAGGAATGAAGGTTAGCCGCAGCAAGACAGAGTACATGTGTGCGAACGAGAGGGACCCAAGTGGAAGAGTGAGGTTACAGGGAGAAGAGATAAAGAAGGTGGAGGATTTTAAGTACTTAGGGTCAACAGTCCAGGGCAATGGAGAGTGTGGAAAAGAGGTGAAGAAGCGTGTGCAGGCAGGCTGGAACGGGTGGAGAAAAGTGTCAGGTGTGATGTGTGATAGAAGAGTTTCAGCTAAAATGAAAGGAAAGGTGTACAAAACTGTGGTGAGACCAGCGATGCTGTTTGGTCTAGAGACAGTGCCACTGAGGAAAAGACAGGAGGCAGAGCTGGAGGTAGCAGAGATGAAGATGTTGAGGTTCTCTCTGGGAGTGACCAGGATGGATAGGAACAGGAATGAGTACATCAGAGGGACAGCACATGTTAGAGGTTTTGGAGATAAAGTCAGAGAGGCCAGACTGAGATGGTTTGGACATGTCCTGAGAAGAGATAGTGAATATATTGGTAGAAGGATACTGAGTTTTGAACTGCCAGGAAGGAGGCCTAGAGGAAGACCAAAGAGGAGGTTTATGGATGTAGTGAAAGTGGACATGAAGGTAGTTGGGGTGAGAGAAGAGGATGCAGAAGACAGGGTTAGATGGAGGACACTGATTCGCTGTGGCGACCCCTAAAGGGAAAAGCCGAAAGAAAAAGAAGAAACAGTGATGATATATTGGCGGTGCTTCAAAGTTTCACACCCTGCCTTGAAAATGGAACTCCTTAAATGTGCTTGCAGTGCATCTGGGCTGCAAAAGGATTTGTTTTACAGTATAATCTCTGCAGGCGGCGCTCAGCATAAACAGCTTTTTCAAAGGTAGCTCCTGATGTAATGTCACATCATCTTCCAGATTGTATAGTAGAGGGAATCTATATTATTGTGGGTTATTGTGGTTTTAAGCTTTTGCATCATAAATCTATGAAAAATATAGTTAGGTACATAAGTATTTTGAAAGTGACACAATTTTCACACTTTCTGTGTTTACATTCATGAAGATGTCTCTGATCTTTTAAAAATGATATGCCTTCCTCCTGGAGAGTGTCCTTGACCTGACTACGTGTTGTGAAGGGTTTTTTCTCAACCATTGAAAGAATTCTGTGATCATCTACTTTAGTCATTGTTTGTGGTCTTCCAGGCCTTTTGTTTTTGTGGAGTTCACCAGTTCATTCTTTCTTTTTATGATTGTACCAGATGGTTTATTTGTCCACTCAGAAAGTTTCTGCGTCTGTCTGAAAGGTTTGTTTTGATTTTTCAGCCTGATGATGCCTCCTTCATCCACACCTCTTTGGAATGGACATTATAAGTTCCCATGACCAGTTAGCAAATGCAAAGTTAACACTTGGAATCAACCCCAGACCTTTTATCTGCTTCATTTGTTATGAAATAACAAGGGAACGGGCCACACCTGGAAATGAAAATGATTGTAAGTCAATTGTACAACTAAGCCTCTGAAAATTAGGGAATACAGAGGCAAAATTACAAAAACTGTGTCACTGTACACTGTACTTCTTTGCAATATGAAGGGAGCAAATGGCTGCCTCTTGTTCTTGTAGTCGCTCATAATTTGATCCCCACTGTGAAACAACCCTGTCTCCCAGACACTACTGCCAGTGCCTAAACACAACCATATAAAAGTTTAATAGTGCTGGAGCTACTGTAAGTGAATATTGTATTGTAGAATCAGTTATTCCGGCAAATAACAAATATGTTGTGATTTAACAGTTTACGATTCACTGATTTTACTGTTTTTGACTGTTGTGTTGTAGTATTCCAGTGCTGTTGCATTTCTCATATTGGTGCATGTTTGCGCCAGACTGCGACTAACAACTTAATCTTAGTTGTCCTAAATACTGTATATGCTATAGTTGATACCCCATTATCTGATTTAAGATTTATTTTTAGTTTAAAAAATGGATAGTATTCGGTAAGTTCCTTTGTCTTGGAGCTGTTATCTGCTGTGTCAGGGAGGGTCTGGGGTTGGTTGGAGGTATTCCAAAGCTTAAACACACTCATTTAATAAGTTCTTTATGATTTTTTTCACGATCACATTGCTTTTGTAATAAACAGTTATTTATCTATTTGTTTATTTTGAGGGAGTTTAGATTTTTACAAAAACTACCTGAAAACATGGTTTTGACATTAAGCAGCCTTTTTTTGTAAATTTAACCAGAATTTGGGGACAAGGAAGCAGTAGTGTCTTATCCATCAAAGTGAAAGAAGGTATCCCATTGTTCTACTAAATAGCCCATCGGTGCCACCCTCACACCCCTGAGAAATAAACCAAACTTGTGTGTGAGACTTTACAACTCCCTGACAAAAAAAACAATCAAAAAAAACCTTCTGCCTCGAAAGAATTTATCAGCAGTGCCCAATCCTAAAATCTTCTCTGAGCCTGAGCCTAAAATTAATGTGGAAGTAGATCCTAAATTCAAACCATATGTCTCTAAGGGCTTTGTCTCCCTCATTGCTGAGGAAAAGAGGAAAAAAAAAATCCTCAGAGATAGAGGTGCCTACCTGCATCCACTTGTTCAAGTGATACTTTTCCAAAGAGTAATGGTCCTCTGTTGCCTCCTACTGTGCACAGAATTGTTGAGTAATTTTGAAAATGTATTTTTTTATGTTACCTAATCAGCTCGCACAGATATTAACAATTTGATTGAGGATAACTTGTTGATATTTTCTGATCATCTCCATCAAATGTCTTATGCCCTGATATTGAGGCAAAGGGCCATGATCCTCTTAAGCAACAAGTTTACAGAGCTAGTCCAACCAAAAGGGCCATGATGCAGCAAGAGGTGAGCTACCTCATTGAACATGACTTAGCTATCCCTAGTAGTACTAGTTCCATAATCTGACTATACTCCTTGGTTGTTACGGAAAAGACACTTCAGTCACCAAACCCAACTTGTTTCCACTCCCTAGGATGGAGGACTACATAGACAAAATAGGTTCAACCAAATTTGTAACTTAGTTTAACCTTAAAAGATTGCAGGCAAGTCCCTCTAATGCCAAGGGCCTTAGAGAAATCAAATTTTGCCACACCGTATTATTTCCTCCAGTACGCTGCACTGGTGTATTGGAGGAACTAAAGCTCCAATACAGGGGTGCTACAACCCCACTATGTCTCAGCACCTCATGCATAATGTGTTAATGGGAGTGAAAAATTGCAAAGCAAACTTAGACAATGTGTTTTCCTATTCTTCCACATAGTCTGACTACTTAAAATCACTGTCCCTCATTCTCAGCCATTCCCCTCTTCCCTTATGTTAAACGTTGCCAATTGTTAATTTGGCAAGGTTAAAGGCCTTGCTGACCATAACCCATTACTGTTTCTTAACACTCCAACCAACAACTCATGCGCTGGTCCCTCCTTCTGTAGGATTTCCATCTGCAGATTGTTAATGAAAAATGTACAAAAAAATGTAATCACTGGCCTGCCCAAACTTCTCTTTGGGGCGTATTTTGGTTTTGTATATATGTTCACTTTTTCTGGTTTGGAAAACTGCAGGATGTGCATCAGGTGGGAAAGCATGTCTATGCTAATGGGAGTGGGCAATGATGAGGAGGTGGCAGACTAAACTAGATCCTGCCGCTAATTGGCTCCCGTCAGATGACCATGTCTAATATAAGCAGCCGAGATGGCACTGTTTTTTTTGTTGTTGTTGTTTTTTTTTTTAACAGATTTGTTTGTTTGTAGTTTTTGCCTTTTTTCACCCTAAAGCCAAGTTCTTACTCGGACAATTGGAAAACAAACTTTTCTGTGGCTCCTTGGGATCTGGGTAAGATGTCGTAATCTTGTGTTGTATCTTGGCCACCCCTAAATGGTACATAACAATATGTGTGGTTTTTGTCGCTCAAATTACACAGTGGTACTTTGGGGCTATCTTTTCATACATCTGTCATAAAAACCTGTCATTACCCTAGATGGAGACAGAGGGAGTGAGAGAGACTTCAGCCTTCGCTGCCTCTAAAATCAACTATTACAATAAAAAATAAAAAGCACAGCACTTTGTCTCAAAGAGAAATTTAGGCTTCATAGGTGGCACCAGGACACCATGCTTACAGAGGCTAAAAGAGTCTTGGGCACACAAACTATTTGGTACATGTAGATGCAATGGAGCAAAGTGAAAAGGGGCTAGCTAAGGTGGAACAGCTGTGCCAGTTTCAGGGAGGACTGACAGCTTTAGCTCAACAAACCTTGAGAACCTTGTTGTTGTCTTGATGTTGCAGAGTGGCATGATGTGAACACACGGGACCAAATTTTTTTTTTTTACATTTAATCAGTGAAATGGCAATAGGAATACATATTAAATAATTTGGTGAAGCTTTTTATATGATCCCATTACTCATACAATTTTTCATTCCTATTTCTATTCTATTCTATAATACCCTAATTCCATGTTGTATAACGCTATGATATACCACAAAATGTGATACAGCAATATTTATGCCATAACAGCAATACATTTGTACTATACACCACAAACTGCAACGCAGTTGGAAGGTCATGACATCTCCCACATAAGCAGTCTGATGTGTTGAACCCTAGTGTCATTTGCAGATGTGATTAAATGAAGTTAAACATGGTGGGCAGTTGTGTGTAATGGCACAGGACTCTGGTACGGCAATTCCCAAATCAGAGGGGGTGCAGATTTACTAATATATGTGTCCTGTTGTCCTCAGATGATTGCAGGGATTTAATGGACTAGAGGAGAAACTTTTCATGTAGTATAAGGCAAGTGAGGACAACAGAAAACTATATGAATCATTTATTCATTGAGTAATTTATAGAGAAAAAGCAGATGATTTACCAGTTATAACCACATTATAGCAGATTGCAAGTGTTTAATTATATAGTTTATATAAATTTTAAGTGTAACTCTATTTTTTTTAGTTTACCCTTGTCGGTAAAATCACCAAGATACTAGTGACGTGATTTTGTGCAAGCAACAGATGTGACCTAAGACACATTTTCCACCAAAGTACCAACAATTCTTGTTTCACTGGGTAACACAATGCCACACATTCAATCAAGCCTTTTGATTAAATCATTTTCTTTTTTTTTCTTTTGTATATTAAACCTCACAAGGGAAAGCTTAAATGACATACAAATCCAGGATGAGAAAAAAATTAAATGACTCCTTGGCTGTTCTTCCAAATAAGTCTACTGAAGGTGCATGGACAAGCCAATACTGTAGTTAGCATTGGCCCGTTTAACCTCCATTCTTCCCTACAGTATACTGATGATTTCATTAACATTGTTTCTATTTCTATTGTAAGACTATTGAACAACAAAGAAATAACCTAGTGATTCAATTGCGGCTCGAATGTCAAAATGTCCTTCCCAAGCTGCTGCGCTACACAGCTGTTAAACCTCCATTCTGCCCCCTCAGTGTTCAGCTGTAAAGTGTTTTAATGCAACTAAAGTCAAGATATACTGTTCTTTTTCTCATTTACATATCTTTCTGTTCCTGTTTTCAGACCAATGAATAAGGAACAAATAGTCTAGCAATTTAATCATGGCTCAAATGTCATTGTGAATAGTCCAAAAATTCATAACGTGCTTTGGGTCTCCTCTTCTCAGAGGACACTGTTCTCATCACAACAACACTGCAGTTGAAGAGCCGTTTTAAGTGCTGCCACTGTACAATGCTGTTCACATAGTTCTACTGACCTACATGATCAAAAAATAAATTATTGTAGGTTTAAAGGTACCCTACAGGTTTTGACCGCTACTAATTCTGTGCAAAATATTTTCAAACCCTACGACTGAACTCTGATTGGTGCATGGAAGTCCAAGCTATCACCATATTCAATGGAACATGTGAAATAACCAAAACTGTTCAAACTTTGGCAGAAATTTTGCAATGAAGTGCCAAATCACTCAAAGAATAAGTTAGAATAAGTTAGCAGTGACTTGAAGAGAGGGCCCCCAGTTTTGTTAGCATTTATCTCCGGATGTGCATACTCGCAGATGGTCAATTCAGTATATCTTATCTCATATGGATTATGGCAGCTTGACATTGGGGGACAGTGGTTATGCCACCTTGTCCACAGTGGAAATTATACTCTTGCACTGAATAATACACCACGTGCAGAATTGTTCTTGAAAAATCCCAAATAAACAGGTTCCGAAACCTCTAGGAGTGAGTCCCAGGTCCCCAGGTTGTTGAGTTTGTTTTGTGTAAAGTGCACCCTAAGAGATCGGAGTCCATGGAGTCCTTTGCCTCATTAGATGCAGAACTTTGAAGTCTGTCGCAGCAGGAGATTAAAATAAGCCAACCAGGTTTATTACTTAACACACAGCTTGATCATCCCAACATCACAAGTTTCTGGTCAGCCGCACACTCCCCTTTAAAATAATAAAGCTTGGAGCTGGAAGAAAAGAGCTGGGCTCATTGTCAGCGCTAAGACCCCAAGGGACCTTCCTTGGCTGACAACACAACAGTCAAATCCTCTGCCCTAGTTTACAATAAAACTCCTCTTTATATTCAAACAATAAAGCCTGGGTTTGAACCCTTGCAAGCAGATCTACAAACAGAGAAACATACATATACATATGTGTATACATATATATTATATTTATGAGGGCTTTTGCAAACAGTGGCCTACTTACACAACAGAAAACATGGTGACGCTTACAAAAGCTCTCTTAAGCTCTGATTGTGGCACCACAATTTTCATATTTTGAAACACAGAAAATTTAATTCATAAGAGCTGTGAATTAAGATTTGCACAGGGATCCAAGTTCATTCATGCACTGTGACATGCACTAAGGACATAGCGAACTGAAAGCAGCTTGCGATGTTGTTTGTAATGTTTGTGGCACTCAACACTGATAAAACAACATTAGAGGTGCAATGTAAAGGGACAAAAGTGTTGTGAATTGTATTTCAGAGCCTTGAGGCCACAGAGCTGGAATCCGTTGATCCCATATTGCACTAAGGGGAAAGAGAATGCCAAGTACGAGTGGGTCTGGGGTGTATTCCTGGCACAGAAATACAGATTTACAGTTGCAGTCTGCAAAGTAATTTGGTTTTGTAACTATGGTAAAAAGGTGACTAAAAGGTGTTACAAAATTCTTATTCCATTTTGGTTTACCACACTTAAAACACAACCACATCAGCACCAGATCTGCACTTCTACAGTCCACTTTAATTATATTATTGATAATTGATTAAAGTTGCACTTATGAGTATTTTTATATCAGCAATGCATTAAATTACTAGATGTAATCTGAAAAAAGTCACTTCAGATGACAAACTTACAAAGAATTATCATCAAGCTCTGCAGATCCCCTCAGCTTTTAGGACTAGTCTAGACTAGTGAACATTTAGCAGCATTTATTACCATTTAGCAGTTAAAAAGCCAAATAATTCTGAGTGAGTGATACTTATGAATGCATGAAAAGCAAACAGAGCTAGACAGTGTTGCCAACTATCAGACTATGTCTGATGGAAGATACACTCCTAATTTAATCAATCCAGCCACCAAACAGACAACATGATGACTCTTGCTTTACTTGCACTATATGCTTATAAACATTACCCAATGCATTTTTTTCCTCTGTTTATATCCACAATTCCTGCTTGTTGGACTTTATGTGCAGCCAAAATGTGGATGACCTACAAGTCAGTGTTGTACTTGTTGTACTAAAGCTGCTGCTGCTACTCTGACTTAATTCCTGAATGTCTGAACCTTTCTATTCATATTTCAGTTTGTTACTTTATAGATAAGAATTCATACACAATGAAATAAAAAGAAGATTTAGAGGTGTATTGATGTAATGATAGCAGCTTGAAAAATAAGTGTCAGAGTCAATTATGGTTTTTTTTAAGTTTTTGAAAAAAAAAAAAAAATATATATATATATATACACATACACACACACACACACACACACAAGAGTTAGGTTATATATATATATATATATATATATATATATATATAAATATATAGATATAGATAGGACGTATTTCACCCATCTCATACTCTGCCTCCACATTGTAAAATAGAGGGTGAATAGGATTTCCTGCTTCACAGAATTAGACTGAATGATTCTGGTCAGTGGCCTTGTGCTGATTACTCTGCTGAGAGGCAGCAGTAATGTGCAATCATCACTCCATATGTTTTGACCTACATTTTTGACCTATAGGAGTGTGTCTGTGTGTGTGTGTATGTATATATATATATATATATATATATATATATATATATATATATATATATATATATATTTAAATTGAACATAAACAAAGAAATTAGAGAGATCCTTGGCTGGAGGAGTTATTGGAACATTACCATCAAATTTCAATAGCATTTCCAGCTTAATACCTGATGATGATAATCCGGAGATAAAAAGATGAAAAATGAAACCAGTAATGAGAGAGTTGATCCTAGCCTCGTCCGTCATCAGGGTTTAGCGCGTCAGTATGGGGACAGTGCATAGGATTTTACATACAGAGGCTAGAGAGCCCTGAGCCTTGCCCTACCTGCCACTCCAAAGAGAAAAGCTGCCATCGGTGAACACAATAACAAGAGAAAAAGCAGACAGGGAAGTAGTGATGCCGAATGGGCAAACAGACCTCCTATGTCATCCCTTCTGCACACATGTAAAAAAAAATTTTTGGACCGTAACTGATTTTTTATTAGAAATCAGGTATGGGCCAGGTTTCTGATTCAAAATAAGTGAATGAGAAAAAAACTGAACAATCAAAATACTTAGAGAAAAATTTTAATAAACATTTACACTGTGGACGACACTGGTTAAATAAGATGATAATGAAGAAATATGCGCAGCATACTATCCCTATAAACAAGCACATGTGAAAATTATGTTTGTACGTGTGAAATATATTCAAATAAACAAAAACACGATATGCCTCAAAAATCACGCACACACACCCACACACATGCACACACATACACACATTTCGCATTCTCATGTATGTTAAGTTCATCAGATATTGTGATATTAATTGTCAATTAATGTGGTAATTTTTTACATTTCACATATATCTTGTGATTAAATTAGTTAAGTGTGCAATACTTAAAACCACATCAGCATAATTTTAATTTCTAACATGTAATTTCTGATTTTCTAATGTGAATTATTTGAAAAATCCCATGCTCACAGTATATCAATGTGAATTAGTCACATGTGGCTGTTACTGTCTAAAATATCAACTGTTAAAGATTTATATCAGTCAAGTCATACAGTACTTAAGATAATGTATAGTAAAATTGCACAAATAAAATGGATATAAAATATGCTCAGAATAAACTAATTCAATATTGTTTGAGATTGGTTTGTGTCCAACCCTTTCTGGAACTTTCTGAAAATGACAACTTGACAGTAACATCTACTTCAAGCAGTGACTGGTGAGCTATGTTGAGACAAGAAAGCAAGGTGGGTTTGAACCTCTGTCTCTGACTCTCTTTCTTTAATTTGTCATACTAGTTTTGGTCATTTTCCATTTAAACTACAGTGCAACATGTCCCAACAAGTAACCAATATTGTTTCTCCCCCTTTCTTTACCTGTTTTACATCCTGCCCTGGTCATATTCATCCGACCTAACTAATACATCTATCCCAGGTGAGGGATGCTCATGATGTTTAGAAAAAATGTTGTACTGTTCCGTCTAAAACAGCAACATCCAATCTCTTGAAGCTCTAGCTAATTCTGCTGACATGCTGACAGAGGTAAGTGCCTCTCTGAGAGAGGACAGACAGTTGTGGTGGTTGTGTGAGGGTGAAATTAGGCGGTCCATGAACCTCTATATAGATACGTGTACAGACACGATACAAAAACACTTTGCCCCACGGCAGGGGGGATGGTACAGAACAATGATATAGAAAGGGGGATGGTCCACAATCTGTTCAAATGTGTGGTGTGTCATTTGTCACAGTGAAGTGACAATCTGTGTCTGGCGACAGGGTTGTGGTCCTCACACAGGCTGGCGAGCCGCGAGATGTGATCTAGGAAGACAGAGACGTGGCAAGTGCAACCCCCGTTCACTCAGGGCAATCAATTACCATTGCACTCCAAGCAAATTACTTTGTGTATGAGCAGACATGTCGAAATGATGCATCAGACAAGAAGCCATTAAAATATAAGGCTTTTTAATAACTACAGAGAGGGAAACCCATCTTCCACAGGGACTCTCTTCATAATGTATTGCCTGTGATCACTACTCCTGACTTCCATGTGAAAATGATCTGCACTTTTATCTTTACTAAAGATCTATCTGGATACTCGAGGATTGTTTTTTAGGTCAAATTTTATGACCTCTTGGGAGCTAAATGGGCATCCATAGTGAAAACAGCACTGTCTAATAAACACAAGGGGCTGCATTGGTGGGGGTGTTTTTCCAGGTATATTGGACATGACGAAATACAATTGTTCTTGTAACTACTTCAGTCATGACTATGAGACAGGGTTTTATAACTCTGGAAAGTTATCACTACAACAGTCTCTTTATTCTGTAGTGATGATAATGGCCATTTTTCAGGTATGCTAAAATGTACTTGATTGAGAAGTGCATTCAAGGATTATGCTGCAATCTATTATGGCAAAAGTTTAGACTGGCTCACCTTTGTTTTCTGGATGACCCTGTGTTTTTTTGGGGTTTTTTTTGCCAATGCGCTCTGCATTGGCGTGCATGATAACAATGAATGTAAAACAGTAAAAAGCAGCATATTTCATATTTGAGAAGTTGGACAGCAATGGATGTCATTTCTGTTTGTTAAATGAGTTAAAGCTGCTTTAATAATATTCTTTTAGCCACTTGGGGGCAGAACTCCATTATAGTATGATCATAATGACACGTTTGATGTATTATGGCCTTACAAAGTTGATTTTTTTTTAGCTAATAGTTGCCTTTTTATACACCCAGGAGACAAACATAACCATTCATGTCAAGTTGTGTTTATGGTGATCTAATGAATCTAAATCCAATATTCCCTGATAGGTTCTCATCCAACTCCTGAGAAATATAAGTGGGTCTTTAAATTGATGTTCCACTTTCAACACCAGCTGACCTTGTCCCTCTGCTGTTTAGTCCTGAGCAAGTAGTGTGGAGTGGGTCTATCAGAACAATTTAACAAGAAATGGCTTCAGCTATTATACATTATTATATACAATATTATTATATATAATATTATAAATATATACTATATATAATTATATATATTATGCGTGCAGCTTTAAATGTAAAATTTTTGTTGATCCAATAATTGATTAATCATTTCAGCTCTACTTTTAATTTGAAATTATTCTACAATTTCTACGAGTGAAAATGACGAGTGCATTAATACTTCATCATGATTATGGTTGACAAAGCATAATCTAATATTCCCTAATAGTCCCACAACCACATTACTACCAAAATTTAATTAACTGCTTGTAACAAAGTCATCCAATCAAGGTAGAGATGCAGTATATACAGTTAAACATAACCTCTTTCCATTTTCACTAGTGGAGACAGTATAAGTCAATGAGACTCCGGTGGTCTTTGACACGAGAACATTTGAGCACTCCTACACAAACTCACTGATTTCAATCCACAAACAAAGGCTGAAAAGCATGTTGTGAGCATTCGCTAGAGCTGGTGTGCTAGCTGCCTGACAGAGTGGCTGGGTGAAAAACCTCCACCCAGCCACTCTGTCAGACCTTGAGGGAGCACTGTGAATGAGCAAGTGTTGAGTGTTTCTGAAGTGCTCTCCAAAGTCCTAGACCAAGGAATGAATTTAGTGGGAATCAGGCATGCTGGTAAATACACTCTTCACACCAATGACTACTGTCACACTCCCGTCCCTCTGTTTTCCAAAACACCCCATCTCCCCCTTTAGTCAAAGAGCAATGTCCCTGCCTCTGTCTTTTGTCCTCCTCTTTATTTCTTTTTTTCACAGCTGCATCTAGCCCCTGGTGCTGCCTCACATTTTTTTCTCTGCTCTGCTGCTTTAGCAGGACGTTGTGTGGTTTGGGGGCAGCAAGCATGAATAACGGCGGTTGTTGAGAAGCCACCAGCGAACCATCTGCGTGCTGCCAAGGTCTGCACAGTGTGTCTGCAAGCAAACAGATGCAGCAGTAAATAAACACCATCTATCTGGAGCCCACGTGGTCCAGACTGTGCCACTTGCCACAGCACTTAACATGGCAGCTCCCTAACACTAACCAGGTGGGTGTTGAGGACTGATGATAAGTGTTTTGCTGCTGCAAGAGCTTTTGAGTCTAAGCAAGTGGTCCTAATGGGGCAGGGAGGTGGAGGGGTGAAGGGGCTGTCATGGGAAACCTGCATTGTGAAAATATGCCCCTAGAAAATGAGGGGGATAAGGGTGCCACATACACCACTTAAAAGTGAAAGGACAAGATCACATGTCTCATGATGGACTCTCTGCTGGTTAAGAGGGTTTTTCCAGTTAACATTTTTTGGCAAATATGCTCATTTGACATCAAACCAAAACTCAGATGAAAAAATCAGCAAGTCTCATTTATATGTATCTGGCATAGAGAGATATGCTGATGCAAGCTGATGTAAATATCACCAGTTTTGCAGTATACCAAAGTAATACCTAAGTACTACTTAGCAAACTTTCAATTATGTGGCTGAAGATAAAAAGTCAGGGAATCACTAAAGACACAAGGATTTATCTTCTGTATTACAATGTATGGCAATCCATCCAATAGTTTAGATATTAAAACTAAAACCACAAGTTGCCAACCAGTTGTGCAACTTTAGTGCATCATAACAGAGACAGCACTGGTGAAGGTTATGAATGATCTGCTAACTGCATTAGATGAAGGACTAGTCTCTGTACTTGTTCTGTTAGATCTTAGTGCCACATTTGACACTACTGACTATCAAATTCTAACACAGAGACTGCAGCATTTCATTGGCATCAAAGGACTCGCTCTTATCTGGTTTAAGTCCTACTTATCAGATCGATTTCAATTTGTGCACATTAACAATAAATCCTCAATATACTCAAAAGTTAGTTACGGAGTTCCACAAGGTTCAGTGCTTGGACCAGTTCTATTCATCATATATATGCTTCCCTTAGGCAATATTATCAGGAAACACTCCATAAACGTCCATTGTTTTGCAGATGACACCCAATTGTACATATCAGTGAAGCCAGGCAAAACCAATCAGTTAGCTAAACTTCAAGCATGTCTTAGGGATATAAAGATCTGGATGACCAGCAGCTTCCTACTATTGAACTCAAACAAAACTGAAGTTATTGTCTTTTGCCCGCAACACCTCAGACACACATTGTCATATGACATACTTATTCTAGATGGCAGTGCTCTGGCCTCCAGCACCACTGGTCTTAGAGTTGTCCTCAATCAGGAAATTTCCTTTGACTCCCACATTAAACAAACTTCAAGAACTGCCTTTTTTCACCTATGTAATATCGCAAAAATCAAGCACAACCTTTCTCAAAATGACGCAGAAAAAACAGTACATGGTTTCATTACTTCTAGGCTCGATTGCTGCATCTCCCTATTATCAGTCTGTCCCAATAAAACATTAAATAGTCTCCAGCTGACTCAGAATGCTGCTGCAAGTGTATTGACAAGAACCAGAAAGAGAGATCATATATCTCATGTGTTAGCTTCTCTGCTTTGGCTCCCTGTGAAATCAAGACTACAATTTAAAATCCTTCTCCTCATCATCTACAAAGCCCTTAATGGCCAGACACCATCCTATCTTAAAGAGCTCATAGTACCTTATTATCCCAATAGAACACTTCACTCCCAGGACACAGGTCTACTCGTGGTTCCTAGAGTCTCCAAAAGCAGAACAAGGGGCTTTTAGTTATCAGGCTCCTCTGCTGTGGAACCATCTTCCAGTTTGGGTCCAGGAGGCAGACACCCTCTTCATGTTTAAGAGTTGGCTTAAATCCTTCCTCTTTGATATAACTTATGGTTGGAACTGGCACAGTATTAGCTTGAGTCATCCCCTCACTATGCTGCTATTTGCCAAGACTGACAGGGGACTTCCCATGATGCACTAAGCTCCATTTCAACCACCTCCTCCTCTCTCCCTGTGCACACTAACACCTCAAAAATTCTCATCACTAACTGTCCTTCCTCTCTCATGCAGTTTTGTGCTTTCTCGTCTCTCTCCTCTTCCTCCTGTTGCTTTCTGCAGGTTTTTCTGCCTCTGATGCTCCAGAGTCTGGATCCATGGCTGCAGATCCACCTACTGCCCCATGAGCCTGATCAACACCCACTGCTTTAATTATCATGATTACTACTGTTACCATTTCATTTAGTCCTATTAGTAATATTATCAGCCCTGCTAGTATAACTATAGTATATATAGCTATTAGTCCCATCATTGTGCTATGCTCTCTCTCCTCCCTCCTGCCCCCCCCTTTGTCTCTCGCTCTCTCTCTCTCTTTCTCACTCTCTCTCCAGCCGGTCGAGGCAGACAGTCGTCCACCATGAGCCGGGATCTGTTCAACATTTCTACCTGTTAAAAGGGAGTTTTTCGGTGCCACTGTCAACAAGTGCTGCTCATGAGGGAAATGTTGGGTCTCTGTAAATAATAACTATGAAGAGTCTGGTCTAGACCTGCTTTATATGAAAAGTGCCTTGAGATAACGTCTGTTATGATATGATGCTATATAAATAAAGTATAACTGAACTGAATTGAAAGTGTCAGCCTCAGGAGGAAGACTCTTTGGATCATAAAAGTCTGTACGAAGAGGTCTGTGGAAAATTTAACTCCATCCAACAGTTGAGATATTTCCGTTTAGCATTGACTGTCCAACCTCATCACCTTAATGTTGATATTGAATGATTCTTCAAACCCCAGATCATATTCAACTAGTGTTTCTTTATCCTCCAATGCCATTTTTAAATATTTTTCTACAATATCTGTACGTGGCATTTTCTGTGTGGTTAAGGTTAGGGAAAGCTCATGGTAATGGAAAATAAATGATGGGTTAGACAGGGTTTTCCTTACAATTACAAGACTGAGGTGCAGCACCTAAGCGTTTATATACAGCACCTAAGCTGAACGGCCCGACCTAGAAAAACTCATTATTGTAACTTTTCCCTGGAACTTCAAGGAGAACTGAGATGCCTGTGGAATGTCTGGAAAAAACAATGCTGATAGTTCTCTATTGGTCTGGAGAGAAAGGATACTTCATTGGCCCTGAGATAAAAAAATATTTTTTCTGGAAATTCATATTTGGTAATGAGACATTTTCACATTCATTACATCAAATATTTTTTATGGAGGGAGTAAAAGTCACATTACATATTCACTGGTGCAGCTTACACACACACAAACACACACACACACACACATACACACACACACACACTCAAAGACCCAATCATGGACAGGTACACAAAAACACACAAATGCAATACAATGATCCCTTTGTGTTCCACTTCAATTAGCAGTTCAGTTTTCTCCAGAGGCAAATGATAGCACGAGTCTGATGTCCCAGAGCAGATGTTTGACACTCATAAAGGAACGTTGAAACTGAACACAAAAAGAAATTTAAGTGCTGGTGTAACTCCAATGGAGGGACCTGAGTGGATGTGATTTTGCTAGTGCAAAATGCCAACAAAAGTTTCAGCTTCAGCAAAAAAATGTTATATTTACAATTCAAGAATGTACACAGATAGGGAAAAAAGGAAAGAGTCTGTGGGAAAGTTACACGAATTCCTGGTATGTTTTGAAAGTCTGAGCTGCTATAAATGAGCTCTACGCACACTTAGACATTTCCTACATTGCTAGTTAATGGCTAAAGTTAATGATAAAATGACTTCGATCAACCCTGCCTGAATTACACGACAAAACCTCACTTTGTGTTAAACTTGAACACCTAATAAGATGATAGTATTAGCTTGTCTGTCCAATACTTTGGTCCAGCAGAGCAGAATATCTTCAACTTGTCAGCCTGGATCTAACCTCTACTGCCAGCGTCCCCTTGACCACCACTATGGCCATACCAGTGTACAGTACCTGAAAAACTAGTGCCTGCAAAACGTGTCAGGATGCGGAAGGGGGGGTTTGTTGAACTTTTTTTCAGTTATAGTTACAGTTCTTTTTTTTGCCCTTTTGTCCAAATATTATATCTTTTTAATCAATCTGAGTACAAAACAACATACTGTACCACCTGTACATAGAGGATATATACTGTAGTAATACAGTGAGGTTTTGCTGACTTATTACTGACTCTCTTTATACCTACAGTATATAGCTAGTAGTCTCAGTTATATCAGCTGGAATGTCAAGGGGGTTAAACCATCCACTCAAAAGGAATAAAGTTTTGGCTCACCTTAAGCAGTTGAAGTCAGGGGTGCTGCCTTCAACTGCTCACTCCTTAACTCCTTAACTCTCCTTAAGGTTTTCACCCTCAACTCACAAATCTGTCTTCTGTCAGTAATGGATGCATAGGAAAGTGAGTCCATGAGCTAGAATACAGTAGAGAAAATTAAGGTTTGATTCAGTGGTTTCAGTCATTTTTGAAACATCTGTGTTTGATGAAAAAGCACAACCAAAATGTAGATTTTTGTCTGTGTGGCTTCATAGGATTAAGGTGGATGTCTGATGTTTCTCTGTGGTTTAGCAATTATGTTGCTCAGACGCTCTAGTTTCATATACCACCCTGGCATGAGTGAAAAACTGTATAGTCGTGTCAAATGCAACTGCTCCTTAAATTTAGAAAGTTGATATTTATGAACAGTAAAATTCAGACTGATACTACTCAGGCAAATTTTACACTGCATGTTTTGTTTACATATTCTAAAGCACCTACTAATGACCTTTGAAAATTAGGAGAATATTTTCAGCGACCTTCTCAAAATGGCAAGTCGTGTTTTGATAATATATAGCACAATCCTCAGGTCCACATCCACTGCTTGTCTCACTGGATGAATTTTCATCTAGAACTCTCATGCCCAGCTTGGTTTAATATAGAGGCTAGTGCTTACAGCCTAGTCTCATTACCTGGCATTTTGAGAGCAGCACTTACCCTTGCCTCAGACATACTAAAAGGTAACCCAGTTATCAGTCACTCCTTGCGAATTTGGACCCAGTTTTGAAAATAAATAAATAAATAGATAAAATAAAAATTCAGTCTCCCTCTCTTTGTAGCCTATTTGAAGCCAATAATTTCTTTGTTCCAACCATCCGTGATGGGTCACTCCAGTTCTACCATGATAAGGGAAATATTTTTTGATGTTGAAATTTTTTGAAAACCTTTCCATTATTAATTTTTCTGCATCTTTCTCCCATCTGCCAAATAAATTTGCTCTTCCTACCCCCATTTTTTTCAAATACTTCAAAGTCAGACATTTTGTGTACTTCCTTATATCCCTATTTCTGCAAAATCTCCCTCATAACCCTATAGAGACAAAGATCAATTTTGGTTCTATGTTCTTACAGATCAGCAATTACAACTGCATGGGAACAGAATCTAGAGTTTAATTTTCCAGATTACATTAGGAGCCACGCCTTAGCAAGGTACACTCTTCGATATGCACATGCCAAACATTAACCCAGACCAAATTGATACTTCACACTCATATTAGTTCAAAAAAACAAGCTAGAATTGAGCTTGAGCAGGATTTTATGTGTGCCAAATGTAACTGTTCCCCTGCCTCACTCATCCAAATGCTCTGGCCATGCCCTTCCCCTTCCTAAATTTTTATTCCATACCTTCTTCTGAAATTTTACAATCCCCCATTGAGCTTATAAATGTGACTGCTGTATTTGGCATTCCTTTACAACAGTCGATTCTGCCCAAACCAAACAAAGTATATATGCCTCACCTCCTTAATGTGTAGGCCAGATATACTATTCAGATGGAGAGATGCTGTCTCTCCCTCCTTTTCCCACAGGATAAGGGATGTTAACCTTTTTTTGGATAAACCTGAGATTGCTGTCTCTGGCTAACTGGTCCCCACTATTACAATTACTACAAACACGCCCCTGATAACATAGTACAAATGCTCTATTTTAATTGTGAAAGAGGGACAAACGGGGAAGCTCCAGCATTTGGCTGTCTGACCAGTGGTGTTACTTCATCACTCAGTCAGTCAGTCAGTCACAGATAGTCGCTTTTGTAACACTGCTCTCGCTTTTACAGTCTAGCCATACATAAATAAATAAAAAATAGTGGCTGGTTTTCCATGAAATGTGCTTGGATGTTAAGGAAGCTAATGCTTCCCAAATTACCACTTTCAGAATATAGAGGGTGACACTTACTTAAATTTGGATTCAAATTTACCCTCTAGCCCAGTAGCTATGCATTTTTGATAGTTTGACAGTACTAAGATCACTTGAAAAGTTGCTGACCAACTCTTCAAGTGATCTTAGTACAACAGCATAATACTAATAGTAAAATACCATAGCTTAAATGTCAGTTATAGTTGCTGGAAGATATTTGACGAAATTGTAAACCCTAAGTCCCGACAATGGGCCCAACATTCAGTCCTTATGGACCTTCTGGAGTAGGCGTTCTGAGTAGGAAGCTAAGGGTACCACTATATCACCTCCATTCATGAATATGGGACAGAGAATTGTCTCCTTTCTCATCAGTGGCCCTCCGGGGGGGTTAGCCTGAGGATATCAAGATATCATCTTTTCCATGACTCCTCTGCTGAAGTGTGAAACAGCATAAGGGAGAGGAGCGTGAACCTAATGGAGCATGAATTGGACCTGAGCTATAAATGCTGATGCAATCAAAGGATGCCAATAACCTGTGAAATGCAAACTCTTCATATTGATGACAATGGAGTAGAAGGGATACAGGGTCCTTAACAGCAGCAAGGGACTGTTTTTCCTAAACACAGTGTCTGAAATACTAGAATTTTTTTACAGAAAATTATAATATTTTATTTTTAGGCTCAGGTTGTGAATTCCTGTTTGTTTGCTCATCACATCATTTCTAAGAAACCACGGTTAGATGTTTGCCAAAAATTTAAAGAATGATGCAGCTTTCCCTCACTGGCTGAAATACTGGCTAGCATATATAGAAAATATATATAAGATTAAATGGTGTATGAGTCTGATGGCGCAATCGATACTGTCACAATCGCCCTTTTGCAGCAGCTCTTGAACGGATGATAAATCATCCACACATCATACTGATAACAATAAAGCCATTACAGTAATAATCCAGTGCAGCTGTTGACTGGATGAGAGTTTACAATACTGTATGGATTCATGTTAACAAATGTGTTCCTTTAAAGGAACATACACACCGTTGGCATATCTCACAGGTTTTGTCACTTATGCCTGATTATATCTCCTTTCTGCTGTGTGTGGGTTGATACAGCCTGTGTGGTCTTCTCTAACACCTTGTAGCTCTAACTACGTTCAACCTGATCAGAGGTCTAACCAGCCCTAAGTGAAAATATCATGTGTAGGTGTACAATGTAAAAATTGTAAAAATGTTTAAAAAATCAATGACACCCGTAAATTTAAGGAAAACGCTCCTCAGGTGGTGGAAAAGCTACTAAAATGAAACTATGGCACACCAGAAACCTTTTTCTTTCAAACCCATGCGAATATCTAAATTTAATCCACATCAGTACATTGTGTAAACTTGGTATGAAACTCACATTCTTTGGACATTCCTACTGCAAAGCACTTCTGCAGGCGGCAGTACTGACAGCGGTTCCTTGTCACCTTGTTGATAATGCAGTTCTTCTCCCGGTGACATGTGTACACCATGTTCTTCTGAATGCTACGGCGGAAAAAACCCTGAGGAAACAGATGCAGACAGTGAATGGGAGGTATTCATGAAAAAACAGACTCATAATGTTAACCCTTTTTTGCTTCCAACCTTCTGAGTGCACCTCTTTTCTACAAAAGCTAGTCAGCACCACTGAAATGTCAGTCTGACAAGAGTCTGTACAACAATTGTCATTAAGGCTGAAAGAAAAGAGAGGCAGTGAGTCCATGCTGGGAGATCTGCCGAGCTTCAAATTCTGGATTTAAGTTCAGAAACAGAGCACTAGTAGCAACAGAAAGTGAAGAACCTCAGGTTAACAAAGAGTGATGCTTTTGCAGCAGTATGGAAGAATTACTGAGGACTCTGGTGCTGCTGTGGGTTTGGAGCACCACATCTGAAATTGACAAAGTGACACCAAAGTCACATTGCTTTCAAAAGAACGCTTTCATTGTAATTCAGAGGCAAAGCACTGAACTAAAAGATCTAAATTGGGCTTATTCAATTTAGTATTTAGTATTTAGAAATAAAAAGAAATAAAGTAAGCAACTAAGTACTGAAAACACGTAACTGAATCCACAGTTGTGACAATAAAAGAGCTCTGCATTTAAAGAAGGGATTATTAAAGTTTGAGGCATTGAGCTCTTAGTTCGATAGCATGGTCAAGAGCTGAAGTTTCTATTCCTGGATTGCTAAAAATCAAAAGGAAAGTAAAATAATCTAGCCAACAGTGATCAAAAAAAATCTGAATACAACATTGAAAGTCTTTTGAGTTTCATAAATGTTAACTTAAGGTTATAATCATACTTCTAAGGCCAGCATGCAAACACTTTTTAATGTGTGTAATGTCTGGCCCACTTACCAATCCACAGGTAATTTAGAGTTTCTAAACAAACAAGTGATTATGGGGAAATTTGCTTGATAATATGCCAGCCTGATAATCAGACAGAATTGCCAATTAATTTGAATTTCATGTCATTTTCCAAATTTAAATCATGTGTCCCTGTTACTTTACCTTTTGGTATATGGCTAATTTTTTACACACTCATGTTGACCGTAGTCACTTTTGGGGACATTACATAGACTCGTATTAACATCCTACAGACTTACCCTGTCAACTACTTGCCTAATCCTTAACCTATCCTTAAACAGGGACCCAAAAATCTGCTTTTTCCAATTAGGGACAGAGCTTTTGTCTCTAGTTAAATGGTCTTTAGTCTGAAATTTATCCCCAAAAGTAGCCTATGACCGAAACAAATACACACACACACTCACACACACACACACACACACACACACACACACACACACACACACACACACACAAAACCACACGCATACACACACAGTTATTAGAGTAGTTAGGTCCTTGGCTCCTTGCAATATTTCTTACCAAAGAAATGCATTTCAAACTTCTCAATACCCTTCAATCGGTGGTATGCCTTCCATTTAGAAACACAAGGCCAATACTTTATTCTGAATGCATTTTTTGAATCCTATCTGTGGCTATTACACTTGTGTGATGCCAGAATTGTCCCCATCGTAACCACTGGAGCCCTCTTCATCTAAAAAGCACATTTAGCCATGTGGTCTGACACTCCAAGTGCTCTGGGCTGCCTGCTTGAAAGAGGAGTGATAATGAAGACAGCGTGGATCCTCTTTGAAATCTTGGTGCACAGAAACAGAGGCTGAGCTCAGCTGTGTCTGTTGCTGAGCAGAGTGACACAAAGCAGAGGAGCATCTGTAGGAAGCTGGAGTCTTCACTGTTTTTTTCCCTGTTGATATTAATTTTCCATAGCTCTGGGGTCTTTTGCAATGATCGTCCATCATCCAGGCCCTTTTGCACCGTGGGAGGGTGGAGGGAGAGCGGGGTGGGAATTGTGGGGGGGTTAAAATTCCATTTACCATAGCTGCCTGTGACGGATGGGACCTCGCCTTTTCATTAGTGAAGCAGGATGCACGATGGGTAACAGATTAGATCACAGGAGTGAAACGGCTGACTCTGTAGCCCATCTCACCTCGGCCTCGAGCATCTGTCAAGCGCTGCACCATCCCCTTGGTTGCACAGATACTAACCAAAAGCAGCCAATCATACTTCAGCCTCGATAACACGTGCCCAGTCCGAGGTCAACTCCCCTCAGTTGGTATTATTCATTATCTTAATAGAGGCCTTTATCCTGGCTGATTTAAGCCAAGTGAGTTGGTAGACATTACCTGTGAGATCTGATGGATAACCATGGAAGTGGCCTGCATCACCATTAGCTGCCATATAACTGTGTTCAGGTTGGGTGCAGAATCCAAGGCTACTAAGGTACTTAGGCCATTCAAAGCTGAGAACATGCAGGTCACTTAGCCTTGGAAATCTATGTGTGTGATAAGTTCTGCACAGTGTGCTCTGGGTTATACTGGTTATATTTTGTGTGTTGTGCGCTTAATACAGACTGTTTCCCTGGGCGGATTTGCATTTTGTGAACTTCAGCTATTTGGGGAAGGTTTGTTGACAGTTCAAGGCCTATGCTGCGATGCTCCTCATTTAACTGTCCTCATCCACATTATGGATGTATTACATTAAATATACATACTGATGGGGAAAAAGAAACTAAATTTTCTGGCATGAGAAAGTTATATATTCCTGGCAAGTGAGTCTCAGGAGTAGTAGAGGGACTATTTCTGCAAGGAGACTATTTCTTTTAAATGTAATTTAAATGCTGTGAGCACCAGACAATTCTATACACCTCCACTGCATTAAAGTGGAGGCAGAAGGCTCAAAGCTGCATGAGCACTACAAAGCTAAGTGACAAAAAATGTTCTGTCATTATTTGACTGAAGCAACACTAATTCACAGCATTAATTCATATTAACAATGGGAAAAAACAACTATGTGTAATGTGAAAGATCACTTGGGTGGGTGACAAACCCGCAAAGAATTATCACCATACTCTGCAGTTCCCTTCAGGGCTTTGAAGCATTCTATTGTCTTTAAGCTCACTGTTTTGGTTTTATGGTCCACAACTTTACTGATTTGATTCAGTTGCATGCTCTTATCAACCTCTCTTATAACATCTTATGAGACTGTTGTATGCCAATCATCATTAAAAAGTAGACCGATAAAGTAAACTAGTTGCTGGTGAACACAGTTGAGAATTTATCAGCTAAAGAGTCACATATTTTGGTCAGGAGTGGGAGTGAGACCAAAACAGAACTAAAAGGAAAGTGTCTGCTGGTTGTGTAAATAGGAAGCTATTTGCTTAAATGTTCATCGTTTTGGCTTTAAAATGTCATGTCAGTGTTGTGTTTTTATGGTGCCCCTAAGTGCCCAAAAAAATGTAATGCAGGTTTTAGGCCCTGTCATACTGGTATCAATAAAAGTTAAAGTTCTGAGCAAAAATCATCAATGTAAACAGAATTGTCATAATTAGTGGGTATGTTGACAGAGGCAAAGTAAATCTGCTAAAATCTTTTGTCTTAGAAGTAACTGAATAACTTTGTGATGCAAATGTATGGCAATGACTAACAGCAACCCTGCTCCTTTGGAATACACCTGTTACAGTATAGGCTGAAACTTCACTTAAAGTTATGTTGTCCAGATTCAATACTTCATTGCACTTTTTTAAAGCATAACATGAAGGGAGAGTAGTCATTAAGCTGACAGCACAGCAAATAAATTACCATACAGTCATATGCAAGAGCATAATCAGTCAAATAAGGAAGAGTGCCCACACATTTGCACATACCAAAATTACTGTATAGTTTCAAGTGTTTAAGTTCCTAAAATAAAAAAGTAACAGTGCAGGAACATTTATTTAATTAAAAAAAAATGCTCATTTTAATGTTCAATTGCATTGTATTTACTTCTTTTTACTTTAAAAATCAACAAAAAAAGAACTTGTCCAGGGGTGCTCAAACTTTTTCATAAAACCGTATACAACTGTTCCCAATTTTCTGCAACATTTAATAGAGCTCTCTGCACTGATGTAAACAGACAAGTGACGTTTTTTTTCTGGTAAATTCATTTTGGTTTTCTGCCAAGAAAATCTAGCACACTAGAAGTGGTTTCTTTGTGATAGCTAACAGTACCAATTGTTAGGGCATTGTGGGTTAGTACAGCTTGTGCTCATTTAACTCCAACCCTGCCTATGATTCTTTGCCTTCTTTCAGATTAAGTCTTTCCTCAGTTGTCATATCAGGATAAAATAAGTTAGGGTTGCAAATCCATAGTATCTGCAGATAGTTAGAGTTTAAATTCAATTTATTTATTTATTATTCAATTTATTAACGTCATTTATACAAACAGTGGGGTCCAAATTCTGAGACCACTTCCCCATATTTATTTATCAAATTCTGTTTCCAGGGGAATATTAGGAGTATCTAGAATGTGAGAATGAGAATGGGTGGAAGGAGGCTAACCTTCTTGAGTCATGGCAGGAAGTTGAGTTGCTGCTGAGTTTTGTTGTAGCATGCTGTCACATGTGAGGCAATATAATAGGTTATTTCTTGCTGCTTTGAAGGCTGCTTTGACAGCAGATCTGAATGGAGAATCTTGGTCCCTCAGCAAGGAAAACCTCTGAAAAAATCACATCCAGTAAACTGTTTGCTAACCCCATACCCCACACTGTTGCATACTCAAGCTTTCTAGTCTCAAATACTAAAGTAATAATTAAAATGTATATCAGTTTTTGTAACAACAGACTTTTGATTTTAGACAAAGGTAAAGAAAAAAAGGGGTTTTCATTTCTAGCCAGTGACTGTCAACTGGATGGTTCAAAATGGCATTTCTGGATTGCTTTTTATTTATATTTTTTTATCTTTTTAAAACTGCAATCTTGAAAAATGGGAATTATAAATGTACCTGCTGGCAGCATTCATGATATTGTTGTAGAAAATTCAAACTAAAGCCAGCAGTTCTTACAAGAAAAAGGGCTGTGACCAACACATCTGGCAAATGAAATGCTATCTTGGGAAACATCAGCTGGGGAGTGTAAACGTCCCCTTATCCAATAAAAACTACAACAGACATGCTAATATTACCCTAAACTCTCACAGTCCAGCAATGCAGCATCCACAGAGGGTAAATGCAGGAGTACACAGTGGATGTGCTGGTGGTGACCATGGCTTTTATGACCTAATCTGTAACCTAGCAAAATAATTTATTCAGTTCATGAAATATCCGGCTCTAAAAATGTTTACAGTGCTACAATGAATGATAAGAGAAATTCATAGAGTCCAATCAAAATATAATGACTTGTCATCTGTAATTTTAAATGTTTGTGTGGAGCACTGCTGTCAGTGTGCAGGGTATTTTTTTATTTATCACAGCTCATGGGTGGATTTCATGTGTTGTTTTGTGTGCCCATGTTTAATAGTTGTGCATGGATTTCATGTCAGATCAGATCATTGATTCTCAATGACCAGCTACTGGAGCACACATGCTGACTGCACATTCAGTTCAGCAGCGTCTCTCTCATGACTTCTGTAATGCCTCAAAGCTGAATATTCTGTTGTTCAGCATGCAGTAAAGACTTTACTGCAGATCCTGATCACAAAGCATGTTTCTCCTTTATGTCTGCTACAAAAACAAGAATAGAATAGAATAGAATAAATGTTGGAAATGCCATCTCATAGCGTTTTTTTCACTGAGTGATGAATTATGAAAAAGGTTATTATCTAAATTAGAAACAGGCCTACATTTCTCATCAAGTATTAAGCTTTTTATTTTTACTTGTAATTTTTTGTATTAGAGCTGTTGATACCTCAATGACGTCTCTCTCTCTCTCGTCCTTTCTCTCTCTTCCCTTCTAAAGCTGTCAATGGAACTGACAGGTTTGGGTTTTTTTTATGACAGATGTATTGCCTCCCAAACTGGAAGTCTGATCTGACCATCAGCTATATGGTCCTTTAAGCTATAAATTCAATCTTTATGGTTGTTTGTCAGGCACAGAGTAATTGGTATACAAGCTGTATGTATAACAATATGCATCTTCAGTGGTTTGTGAGTGGCAGCAATGGACATATACCACTGCTTAGAGCACTTCATCTCTGCTACCCTCTAGGGAAACAACATAAGTGTCTGAGATGACGCTGAGACTCACACAATCACCACATCTGCTCTTTTGCCTCAATTTTCTACTCCCTTTCTGCCCTCTTTCTTTTTCTCATCAGTACTTGTCCGGTCTCTTCTGTCTTTCTCCTCTCTTTTCATTCCACTCTGCCACGGCAGGACATCTCTACTATTGACCTGCAGTGAGACTGTAGCGTGCTCTAACATTAGCCAGTATGTGCCCTACGGGTTTACTCACTTGAAGCTTATAAATGTGCAACCAAATGACACCTGTGAGCTGAGCGTTGTACAAAGGTGTTTACCTAGGTAGAGTGCAGTGGGGGGGGGGCTGCCAGGCTAAATTGTAGGTTTTGGCTGTGGGGATTTCCTGAGAATGAATCACACCTCATACATACACACACACAGACACACACGTGTATGTGTGTCAAATATGTGTGATTTGTGTGTGTGTCGATATCCTAATATAGGCTTTTAAACTACATTAATATAACATGTACCAGCAATTCAGAAGTATGTTAAAAAAGTATCTTCCATGGCTTTGTAAGACTTATCAATTTGATGGATAAATGAGTCAGACCCTTAAATCTTTGAAATCCTTGACACTTTTTGGGGCTAATAAATGAATGAATAACGAAAATTCACAAGACAAATGAATATCAAACTGATGTCATACATATACATACAAGTCATACATATATCATTAGGTTTTAGCGAGGAGCTATAATCAATTCTTTTTGGAAAGTTAAATGTGTTCATGTTGACAGCTATAGCACTCTTCATATTTTTTTTCTGGCTGCTTTTCTCTCGAGAAGGTTATATTGAGATGTAATGTCGGTGGATCAGGGGACACAAGTCCAGCCACCTGGGAGATGAGGCCACTTCCCCCTGGACTGATAAACTGCACCTTAACCAAGATCATTATCCAACATCTTGTTATCTTAATGGGCTGGGGATAGGGTGTCAGAGCGATAGCCCCGCCATCTTAGGCCTTCTCATTTACAGATTAAAAAACGAAAGTGTCGCCCATTAATCATTTAGCTACAAGCCAACCCCTTGTCCACCTGGCCCCCTTCTCTTTCTCTCTCCCTCACCCTTTCTTTTTCTCTTCTCCTGCCATCCACTGGTTGTCCGGCTCTTTGGACTTGGCTGCAGTGTTTCGTGTTGCCTGAGTATTGGGCACAGCCGAGGGGAGAGAGGCAGAACAGCGGATTAGCTTTCACTCTTAATCGTGTCGACATCTTATCACTGGAAAGTGGAGAAGACACTGGAGACCCTTGGGGGGGGGTGTTCCAGAAAAATGAGGAGAAGAGGTAGAGTGGAAAGTAGGAAGAGGGGGGTGAGGGATGATAATTATCTAGTTTATCCACTCCAGGCTATTACTTACACCTGCCGTTTACTGGAAAGACACGACAGAGTTGGGAGGGAACAGAGTTGACAGAACTATAGGCAAATAGACAGGTTAGAAAAGGAGGACAAGAAATAAAACAGGTTCCTTAAAATTCTTGTCCCATTTTAGGAAATGAATCAGGAACATTTCATTGTCTGCAGTCATGTGAAAACTCCACATGACTAAGTCCAATTATGCCAGGCTAACTTTGTTTTTTTGTTTTTGTTTTTTGGCTTTTTTCAAAATAAGGGGTTGAGCAGATGTTGAGATAAAAGGTTTCCTATCAACAGCAAAAATATTTTCATATTGTATTCCATGTACATACACTTCATGGGCTGAGAATGTGTGCCAAGTGGGTTTTGCAGAAGCTAAAAGTTGCCATTTTGGAAACACAAAATGGGGACAGCAGGGGTGATATGGTTCACCTGCTGTATCAACTGAAAAGAACAGAACATCAGGACAAGAAAGGACCCCAGATTGCTTAGAGACCTATATTGTTACTGTGGCAAATGTGAAACCTTGACAGATAAGGCACAAACAAAGTGGCAGTCAACAGCTACAACATGGAAACAATACACTCCTTCTCTCGCCATCATCCCGACTGATACTCAGTGCTTATCTGTCCATCTGAACACCTGAAGATGGACCAGGAGATACGGTAGAAACTGAATGTTAAGAGGAAAATAGAAATCAGAGGGCAAAAAAAGAGGAAGACAACAAGAGGAGGAAGAAAAGGACAGATAGCCACAGAGAGGCCTGAACGGAGGGGCTGTGCTATTCACCCAACCAGCTCTGAATAGCTGCAGAGACACCGAACTGGAGCTCAAACAAGAGGCATGAAAAGACAACGGAGGGGAGTATGAGGAGGTTTCAGATAACCCAGTTCTCCACAGATACCCCGCTGTCGCCCTATTCTTCAGGTTGCTACTCGCCATTCAGTGCTCATCTTTCTGTCCCTGGCAGCGGCCCACAGAGCAATCAGAAGCCGTCTTTAAGCTCTCTTGCTCTCCAATGGGAGGCTTCCATCCTGCTCACTTACACATTAAAGCACACCACACAGAGTCAGACCTGTTGCAGACCTATCCCATCCCGCACAGCAATGTGTGCATCCACAGAAACAGTAGTGTGCCAAAGTGTTGTGTTTCCCAGGTGTGGACATTGTGCCAGGCCTAACTTTTTCAGTGGGGAACTTTTCAGATATGGCTGGGCTAAAGTTCTGAAAATTCTGTCAAGAATTTACCGTTAATTACTCAGCCCCATGGCCGTATCAGTTATTTTCGTGTTTTAATCATTCCCGTACATGCTATTTTTTCCAGATCAGGTTTCTCCAAAACCACTGAGGTAAAGGAGCCGTGGAGATGTGTGATGAAACTCCAATATTCATTTTCGTTTTTGCTTTGGTTTGGTCCCTGCTAACACCACTTTTGCTACTACATGCACCTCTATGTACACTAACAAAGTGCTAACATTATCAGTCTGCAGCATAGGCCTGGGAAGGTAGTGGAAAGTGGTTTTATCAAAGCTTTTTCAGAGAAAACAGCTGCCTATTGTGGCTGGAAACATAGCAAATGAGGGCAGTGCAACTGAACCACAACAGGAAAGCTCAATGCCAGAAAACAAAATCAATGAGCTGAAAGATGCTGAAGTGCTCTCTAAAGAAAGTGGAACAGCAGAGTTTGTAATAATTCTCTGTCTGTCTTGCCATCGGACTTGAATACTACAACAAATCCTGGTAAGCTCCTGCATCAGTGGGCCCCTGGACTGTCGAAAAATCTATAAACTTTTTAGCAGCCCTGTCAGTCTTTTACCGGCCCTCTGTGTGTGCCTGTATTCAGGGTGCACATGAGAGCATGCTGTGCTCATGTTCTGGGACTGGGAGAGCTCAACCTGTGTCGATCTGGTCACGTTGTACCATTGGCCAACAGGCAATATTCTTTATGCTTGGTTCTCCTTGTAATTAACACCAGGTTGGACCCTCAGCACTCGATATTGAATAGGCCTGTGTTACAGTACAAGCTGTTTGACCAGCTCTGACCCGAGGGCTAAAAGTAATGTTGACAGAAAAATTAAATATTACAACGACGGCAATAAATCTGCATGAAGAAAAGCTGACACAAAGCTGTCATAATGTGAAATATGTAGCAGGAAAGGCATGAGCACATCCAGTCAGACAGCACTGTGTTGTATGATACTACCTGATACTACTCGTACATTGTTGATGTGATTCTACAGCAGTGACTCATTTTTGTGGGCAGGGCTGAACTTTTGTTTTTTGAAGACATGTTAACTGAGCTAATTTTTATCTTAACCATGGCAGTTATTAAACTTGTCATGTAGCTTTTACTTTAGCAAAGTTTCAGCAGAATAGCACCACTTGAACTTGGTAGAATACTCTCCTCGCCTGCTGGATGGCAACCTAGACTTGTTCCTGTTCTTTGTTGCTCTCTGTTTGGTTGTTTTGGTTAGTGAAGTTCTGATTGCAGACAGCAATAACCAATTCACTTTTGCCTGGAAACAGCAACTGCACAGCTGTACACTCTGCTGCTGATGTTTCTAGAAACGCAGACCTGACTTCAATATCAACATTTCATCATCATATCTATATCTTTCTCTCCACAAAAGCATATGTGGGGATATGTGTCTATATTCCCTTAGAGTTGTTGTCTCTGCTGTACTACCTGATCCAAAACCAGGTGCTAACTGTACTGTAAGCCTTAAGAGACTGTGAGAGGTAAAAGATATAATGAGGACTGATTAGAAAATAAATTCAGTGAGCACTTCATTAGGAACACCTGTAGATCTGCTTATTCATGTATTTAACTAAATCTTGCCAAATCATGTGGCAGCAGTGCAATGATTAAAATCCGGCAGATACAGGTTTTCTGAGACTCTGATGCATGATTGCTGGTACCAGATGGGCTGATTTGAATATTTCTGAGACCTCTGATCTTCTGGAATTTTCATACCCATACTAGGGTTTTTACTCAGAATGGCGCCAGAAACAAAGAACATCCAGTGAGCAGCAGTTCTGTGGATGGAAACATCTTATTAATGAGAGAGGTCAGAGGAGAATGACCAGACTGGTTGGAGCAGACAGAAAAGCTACAGTAACTCACATAACCACTCTTTACAACTATGGGGAACAGAACCTCTCAGAACTGACAACACATCAAACCATCAGGTGGTTTGGCTACGACAGCAGAAGACTACATCAGCTACCACCTTCTGACAAGGCTCACCAAAATTGGAGATATGAAGACTGGAAAAACGTAGTCTGATCTGATGAATCTGGATTTCTGCTGAGGTATGCAGCTAGGAGGGTCTGAATTTAATGTCAACAGCATGAATCCATGGACCCGACATGCCTTGTGTCCAGGCTGGTGGTGGTGGAGGAATGGTGTGGGGAATATTTGGGGCCCTTATTACCAATCAATCATGGTCTGCTGACCATGTGCTTCCCTTCATGGCCACAGTTTACCATTCTCCAGCTACTGCTACTTCCAGCAGGATAGTGCAGCATTTAAAGCGGTCTCAAAACTGGTTTAATGAACATGGCAAAGTTCAGTGAACTCAAGTGGCCTCCCCAGTCAACAGATCTGATTTCAATATAACACCTTTAGAATGAGGTAGAACAGGAGACTGGCAGCATGAATATGCAGCTGATAAATCTGCAGAAATGATGTGAATCAGTCACATCACCATGGACCAGAATCTGAAAAGGAAACTTTCAAATGCCAAATCCATGCCATTAAGAACTGAGGCTGCTTTGAGAGCAACAGGAAGGAGCATTAGGAGGGTGTACCTGATAAAGTGCTTGGCGAGTGTACATTTCCATTGTGTTGTGTTCTAGACACTATGGGGGAAATTACAAACAGTATATTGTACTTAATGACAAAGTCTGATTTTCTAAACAGGGCAGAAGCCAAGCTGAGTTGGTTAGATTTTGGGTTACATAAGGTATATAGTTTAAATTACATTATTTCTATACCTGATTCCTGCCAATCTCACTCTCTTTGGGTTAAAAAAGTACATTTCATCTTGATTTATAATGTAACTACAGTTTCCATGTAAATGACAGAATATAGTGCTGAGGTGAATATTTTTCACTCTTTTGCAAAATCCAACAAATAAACAAATGTGTTAACAGCAAATACACTACAGCATCTACGTAATAGCAAACATACACATAAAACCAAAGCACTTAAGGACCATCATTTATATAAAGGATACCTGTTTGAGCAGGTAAGTGCCAATTCATCTGACAAACAGTGAGAGAAATCATACCTAGTCCCCAAAAGATAAGAGTTCTCATACTTTTACTTAACACATCGTCAATAACCTGAGCTCTGCCCAAACATTCAGTCACACTGCAGGTGATACACAAGACATACATAAATCTCAAGTCTTGCCTTTCAACTGGCCATCTACTGATGACTGAATAAGACATGAGGCAGTTTCACCAGCTGAGCTGCAGACTGCACTGCAGGGAGAGTAGAAGGATGTTGTGGCATAACAATCATATCTATTTCCTGTCACACTTCTGCAGTGCTGACCTTCTCTGTTTGATTTTTCTCTCTCTATTAGCACTCACACTTCTTTTATGTTGTACAACGTTGACAGATCAAATTACAGACTGAGTGTTAGCACCAAGGGGAGCTGTATAGATTATGGTGACAGGCAGAACGCAGGCAGAGAAAGGCCCCAGCAGATCCAAGTCCTCTTTTTGCTCTCTATCTCTCTAGTCAGCTCAACTGGGCTCTTCATCATTGGCGTCCCACAACAGCAGCAGACAGCAGGGAGTAAATAAAGATATGAAATGCACATGGGGAGGGAGGGGGGATTATGAGATGTGAGGAGAGTTATACTGAGCCAAGAACTGGCTTTGAATGAAGGTAGGAGCATAAGTGGGAAATATATCGGAAGGTTAACTATGGACGACTGACACAGGGCAAACCACCAGCAACAAGAAAAACAATAAGATTTTTTCATTCTTTTAATGTAAAAGACGAGTGATTGTACATTTTAGTACTCATTGAACCTTCATACTGTATTTAGTATTTGTATTAATTCCAGGGCCAGATACATCAAACTCAACCAATCTCTCAATGAGATCCTAAAATATGTGTATCCACAAAAGCTGAAAAATGCATATGCAATCTAGTTGCCAGATTTAAAAACTCCTGCATAATTCATTGTACCAGGGAGGTTATATTTTTAGTCCTGTTTATGTGTTTGTTTGTTAATCAGCAGGATATCTCAAACCACTGCGGAAGATATGCTCTGACAATAGGAGGGTTCCATGCTGTGTGCAGCACTTCCAAAGAAGAGTAGACTTACATCCACATATCAACACAAAACAATTATTCATTCTATACTCAGAAAAGAATAAGAAATGTGATTTAAAAAATAAGTTATGTTTGAAGTAAGAAGTTATAAACATGGGGGATTATTTTTTCTTTTGGCCGGAGTCCACCACAGATTCAGTTGTGCAAAACCATACCCATGCTGTACCTGCAAGGCTCAACACCAGAGCCAACCTATTATGCACAATGAATTCCCTACCAGATATTTTATCTCTGCTGCTGCATAAATCACGGGAAAAAATTCTGGTGTAGTGTTATGTGATTTTTTTGTGTGTTTTGATACAGATCTGGATGCAACAGCAGATTTATTTTCTAGATTCTGTATTATTAAAACAGCACTTTTAGTGTGTTTAGCGTGTTTAGCTGCTTTGACTGATGTACACTGTGTGCTCTCTTGAGTGCTTTAAAAAATTATATTCTGTATATCAGTTAATATGATATTGTGAGTATGTTCACATGCCTGATATCCAATTCAAGAGTTAGTCTTAAATACCATGGACTGAGGCAGTTTTTGTGTTGTTATGCGCAACTCTTAACAGCAGTACCTAAAACAGAATGCTGTGAGCTATCAGTGTCATTTGATAGTAACATACTATATTGTGCAGTGGATTAATTTTCTAAGTATTTAGTTGTGAAGCTAGTAAATGGACTACAGTTATCTAGCTCTTTTGTCCAAAGTGCCAAATTTCTACATAACACTCAGCGCATCTCTTACAAGTTTAGGTACTTGTAATGTGTTTTCTGTGTGGAAGCTCAAACATGCCTGCATTTTGTACATACATTATCATTTTGGCCTGTGGTAGGTCCTGTGACTAGTGAATAAAGCCTGTCTAAGAAACTAGATTTGTAGGTGAATAAAAGTGAATTTTTTTCCTCTTTTCAAACCCTGCATGTGGGTTTGAGGTGGAAAAGAAAGAGAGCAGAGCGGGTTTGGGGTTCAGAAAGAGGAGTGTTTCTTTTCAAGTGTGAGCATTCTGAATTGTGTTTTATTCACAGAGGTTATGGTCTCCTGCTTGTCAAACCAGTTCCATCAAACTAATCCCACTGTGTCAACGTCTCACGATCCAACATGCAACAGAGAGAGGGGGAGGAGTATTTACGGCTCAAAGTTTTGTCTTCATCCCCAAAGGCCTGTCAGAGCCAACGACAGGCGTGCAGTTTCAAGATGTCTTTCTTTCTCAACATTTCAGGGCTTATGCAAAACAATGTTAAGATGTAATTTTCTAAATTGTTCTGCATCTATTCTTAAAAAGTAAACTAAATCACTGACCCTTCTGGTATTTTGTCTTAGAGCTCAAATTTTTCTAGTTTTATTTGTCCACGTTTATGCACATTTGTAAGTTTTCTGTCTCTCCCTCAATACAGTGGAGATGAAAAGATTTTATTTTCCTGTAGGACTATAGTATTGAAACAATGCAAACTAAATGAGCCTTTTTTCAGACATGGAACACATAACACTGCTGGCTTCATCTATTTGTAAAAGTAATCAATTGTGTAATTCTGACGTATGTATCCGTTATGCAAATGTTCATATATAATATTATTACTAAGAAGAGAGCAACAATGCTTACACAGTAGTTTGCAGCTGGTGTATGAAAAGGGGTATGTTAAGTATTGTTCATAGCTTGCCCCTATGTTCATCGATGGATCCCCTAATAGCTTGTCTCATTACTTTCATGCTTATTAGAGAATTCTGCTGTGTATTTTAAAATGTCAGATAGTACACAAGCATAGAATTACAAGACTTTGGATTGGGAATAATTCCTGTTTGCTGAATGTAAAGAATTCAACTGGTTATTCAATTATTCATCCATGTAGTAGGCATGACTAAAAGTTTAAAGTATAGGTAGGGGGTGTTGGTCAGATTATAACAGAGTTGTGGAAGTGGGATAGCCAGTGTTTTTTTGTTTTTCAGAAATTATTAAGACCCCTTTACTTTTTGCACACTTCATGGTGTTGTTGATTTAATTATAATGGCTAAAATTAAATTTTGCCCATCAATCTACACTCAATATCAGTTTTAGAAATTAAAATGAATGCAATCAAAAAGTTCTCCCATACTGCAGAGTCAGGGAGAATCACAAGGTTCTCCTTGACGCTGCAGAGGACTTCTCAAGCTCAGTATTCAATATTTCAGTTGTGGATATTTTAATACATTTGCAAATATTTTTAAAACATATTTTCTCTTTGTCATTATTGGGTATTGAGTGTAGATTATTGGGCAAAAACGGCAGTACGACTCTATACAATGTGCAAAAAGTGAAGGGGTTTGAATACTTCTTGAAGCCACTGCATTTAGGGCAAGACTGGTTCGAGAAGCAAAAGTCCCATTTATTTTTCCCACAGACAATGTTATGTGACTCACAGTTCTTCTAGAGCTTAAATTACCATGAAACTCTCTCATCTGAATCATCAGTACAAAAGATTATCAACTGCAATTGAACATATGTGGTTGTCTGATTAAAAGCCAAAGGCACATGCCAGTACGTAAGACCTGGAAGGAAGAAATTAATTGCAACTCCCAAGGTTCATTCTGTCAAGAAACATCCAATTAACGTGTTCAGAATTCTGTGTTCTGTACAGTTAACTGTTGGCAAAAGCTAAACATTATGCTTTTCAGAAAAACGACATTACAATCTCAGGCTTAAATTAGTTAACTTTTGATATCGAGGTCAATTTGTGTGAAATCAGCAGCTTTGGTGCCAATTTTGTTTTCAACTGCAATGAATTTGGTGTTTTGAATTTGCTACCGCTCGGACTCATGCTGCTGGCTTCTCCTCCTTAGCAATGGTGCCTGAGGCTTATGGGTAATACAGTATTTAGACCCATCCGAAATGCCAAAATGATTGACAAAACATGATTTCTCAGAAATTAAACTGAATTAATTAATACATTTTAATTAAGATGTTTTTTTAGTGATTCAATGGATTTCAATTTCTTTGCACAGAGAAAATGATAATTATGTGATAAATTCACAGCAGCACTCTAAAGGAGGTGAACAAGAAAGGCATTTAAAACTGATTTAAATGATTGTTGTGTGTTTGGGGTTTTTCTGGGCACCTGGGGCAGTGGGACCAGAAGTAAACCTTTACATGTCACTTACTTCTGAAGTTAGAAACATGCTAGAAAATAGTCTTTTTTCACATAAAGCGGATGAAATGCAAAATTCGCATTCATTTGGAGTTATGTTTGTGTCCATCTGACAAATGTAAGATCAATATTTACTTTCGTTCTGTTTTGGTCTCACTCGATCCTGAGAAAATACCTGTCTCTATAGCTGCTAAATGCTCCACTATGTTCACCAGCTGGTTGCTGTCTGCTTTTTAGTGCTCACCTGTGTACAATGCATTTATCAGAACCTTTTTGGTGGAAAACACTGCTTGTTTTCACTGGAAGTAAGGTTGACAAGAGTGAACCAAAATGTTAAAGTTTTAGGCCATGAAACCAAAACAATGAGCCATAAGGAGCTAAAAGGCTCCCTAGAATTCAGGGAAACTACAGAATTTGGTGAAAATTCTTCGGCCACTAGGATCACTAGGATTGACTCTTCACATTACACATTTGAATCCACAGGTTTTTATAAAAATATTAAGTGAAGGTTTTGTTTCTCTTCTTGTGTGTTATGTCACTGTAGTAGCCTCTATGTTCATGTGACTGCAATAACATCAGACTTGTGCTGCTGTGGAAGTGTTATACAAATCTCACTTAGATTGCTGTTTGTGACTTTTAGGAACGGGTGTCACCAGCATGTAATCAGAACTGAGCCCCACACGTAAAATGGACAGCTCTTTTATATGACGAGATGCATGTCCAAAAGGGACTCTAAATTGTCAACGGAACAACTTTCTACTGAAGCTGTAAAAATCTACTGAAAGTATCCTCTGTGGACAAGGATACAGTTGCTGTGAAATGCTGATTGGAAAATGTTAAATTTTATGATTTTTTTGTAATCTGGCTGAAGCTACCCTTTAACTTCCCTCTCCTGTAAGGACAGTGGTGCATTTGATTAGCAGAGAAAAATGAACTACAAGCACTAATGTCAAAATTCAAATGTTTACAGACAGACAGTAAACTGATCCAGCAGTTCCTCATGCTTGGAAAGTCAAATACAACAATGTTGAGTCTAGAATACTACTTATATTCTGCTTTTTCTTTATTTGTTTGCCACTAGAATGAAGAATGAGAGTCAGTTACAGGAAACAGAACAGACATCATCCTTCTGGTATCTCTAAAGTGGGCCCACAGCACCTGTGACATTTTGTGGTGTTTTCATTTTGAGTTTTCAAGAGGACGCTGGTAAAAATGTCAAATGGGCAGGAAGTGTAGGGGTGAATGAATGTGAAGGCTGCCTTGACTTTGGAGGATTTCTTGACTTTGGGTCAACACAGATGAAACTGTCCTCTGTTGCATATGCATGTGCTTCTGGAAGTCCATATGCCTGCTCCATTTTTAACAATTCAAATCAGGTCTGTCAACACAGCAAATCTGCCACTGGTCAGCACAGGAATCTGTCACGCTCTGATAATAGCACAAGCAACACCAATTAATTCTGTTTTCTGTTGGAGTTCATATGTTTGGTCTCCTGCTGAAATGTTATATGATTGACAAGAAAATAATTATACCTTCTTATTAATGAATGATTTAGGTCATTTATCATTTAAAAATGCCCAAACTTTCCCTAGTTCCTGCTTCTCAAATGTTATGTTTTGCTGCTTTTCTCTTTTTTACATAACTTTATACTGGATGTCATTTATAGATTAAGGATTATTGTGTTATTAAACATTGCTACTTTTTAAGTGAGAGAGAAAGAAAGAAAACACTATATGGGCCCTTTTCCCAGCAGATGTTTGACTTGTCATTGTAGAGACAGCATACGTGCGACAGTGAACCAGCATGAACAATATGAAGACACTGAACATGGAGAAGCTACCTGGTATTCAGTTTCATCTATTCATTCATTTTATCATTTATAATTGTTCTTTATACTGTCACATTTCAAATGTATTCTGTAAAAAAAACCTGTGCTAGGCCCAAAATCACTTCCCAGGTGTTTTCCATTCTGTTAATTGTGCTTCCTTCCTTCCCTGTTCCTCCATTTTGGCCTGTGACTCGGGAATTGAGTGAGGTCCACCATCATCAAGGACAATCCAATCTCATAAATGCATCTTGGAGGTGACAAGGAGAAAGGAGGCTCCCGTAGGAGCTTGGAGCAAAGAAGCACAGAAGTTTTTTTTACTGGATGGCAATACCTTTTTGATCAGGATCTGTTTAGTGATCAGCTGATCAGATAGGGCAGTCAAAAAGACCAACTAGACTGTTGTAGAAACAACTTTACTATACTATAAATAACATTCCATAACTGCAATACTGTGTGTAAGACTATTCATGTGTCTTCATCAAATTAAAAAAAAATGTATGTGGGATCTGAATCATCAATATGTCATGAACATTTTCTTTGCTGCTTTTTTTTATTCTTCTTTGAATTTATTGAGAATATTTATAGCTGTTTTTACTGCTCCATTGTGTCTGTTCTGTTGGGGTTTTTTTTGTTTTTTTTAGCAATAAACATATTGTTGTTTTAATTGTTTATTATTTGTATCAGTCACATAGTATGACATCTTGAAACTGCATATACTGTATTATATATATTCTATATCAAGTATTGGAGTGGCAGCTATCAAATGTCAGGTAATTTTCATTTAAATGGTTGCTGTTATTGAATTACTTCCACACATTTGATAGCTGAGATGCTGTGCATAAAAAATGTGTTCAACATAATATGTGAACATAATATGTGAACAGTGACATGTTGCATGTGTTAATACAGCATTAGACATGAGGAGGAGGCAGAAGTGAGGGAAGCAAGGTAAGAAAAAGCATCCCCCTACTTATTAGATAGTACACTACATTTACTGCCCATCATTTAATTTGAGTGTCTCAATGGTGTCTGAAAAGTGGATTCTATGGTATAACAATCCTATAATGCAATGCTTATGATTATGTATAAATACATAAATATATACGTGTGTGTGTGGGGTGTATGTATTTGCAAATAAATTATTTTTCTGAATAAGTGATAAAACTCAATCTATTCACTGAAATTGTCAGTTTTGAATGATTTGATTTCTAATGAGTACAGGGAATTTAAGATAAACCTTAACTTGTATATATTTTCTGATGGTTGCATGTCTTGAATTACTGATATTGTCTGATAGCTATGTATATAATGTCATGTTTATGGTATTGATTTGAATTCCCACCATTTCTGGGAAAAGCTCAAGCAGCTGCATTATTCTTAACTTCAAATAAATTATATCATGTTTCTATAAGCGCTGCCAAAAACCAACAAATGTTTGGACGTCAATTAGTACAGCAGTTTTTCACAAAGCTGGGACTGGCCTTCTGAGGAGTGTGAATTTATTACACTGCTGCATGTGCGCATGCATGTGAAAAGCACAAACACACTCTCACCTCTGTCTGTCTTTGAGTCTATTTGTGACTCTAATTGGCACATTCACTCAGTAGTAAAAGGCTCTTCTTGCTGGCTAAAAGCTACAGCTATGGAGTATGCTTGGTTGCATCTACCCAGTAGATGGGGTCTGTCCGTTGCACCACAAAAAACAGATTTACAACACAGGTGAAAAGAAAAAAAGAAAAAATATATATGTGCGTGTATGTATGTATATATGTATATATTTGTATATTCATACACAAAAAAATTCAAAAAATCAAGGCCATACTGCCATGAAACGAACTAATTTTTTTTATATCTGTGCTGTGCAGCGTGAGCTGAGTGATGGATTGAAACTCATGTTTGTATTATCAGAAGCACTTTGACAGTGATGTCATTTCATTTACTACCTGTCATTAGGACAACTCTGTATAATCCCACACTGGGCCTTTAGGTACAAACAGTACAGCTAAATTCTACGTTTTGTTATTATAAATCTTGGGCTTCCCTTAATTGCATGCTAGAGCAGGGAGGTCAAAGGTTAGAGGTTATGACCCATCATTACAATGAGGTTTGTATTGGCACATCACCAGCATAGGAGTCCACAGACGGACCCAGGGCTTAGTGAGTGAACTGATCACCACCTCCCTCTGGTACAAAATCTCTGAAGGATTCCTGGCATACCACTGCTTCAGTTACAGAGGTGGGGAGGAGAGAGGAAATCACCTCGCAGTCTGGCTACATAGGAGAAAACTGCATAGCTTGAGAAGGAAATATACAGGATGCCTGCAAGCTACACATGTGGAATTCTCACAAAAACCTCCATGAAATACATTACTGTTCCCACTAACAAAGCGATGTCAACATTTACGGTTCAGCGCTCAGTTCATCTGTTTTATATAAAAAATATTCCGAACATTTCATTAATGCTTTAAAACACATTAAAGCAGCGTATCCAATGACTAGCTGCTGAATACTGTTTATATATACAGTATGTTCATGCGGGCATGAGGGGTTGCCTAGCAACAGCTGCTGTTAAGTGGAAGAGGAAAGACAGACAACAGAGTCGGTTCTGGCAGGGCAGTCGTTGGAAGCAGTTTCTAAAAGTAGAGAATTTGGGAATGGCAGACTGAGACTGAGCAGAGATGCTGTTATGTCTTAAAGGAGTGGTTCACATGAATTACATAAAAGCAAAGTTTCTTACTTACAGGACCCTAGTGGCTTAGGGGATAGTTTTGGTTTTACTGTATTTTTACAGGTTTTCTGTGGCTACCCAAATACAATGGAATTTAGTTGTTGGTGCATTTTCAACAGTAACTCAAAGATCTGCTGACATTACTCTGTATTACCTCTGTTGTGTTTTACAACCAATTACACTCATAATCATACCTATGGGCAGTTTAAAGCAATGGTTCCCAAAGTGAGTAAACACAGCATCCTTGGCTGCAGTACATTTATCATTACATAGGAATCAAATCATTGCTCAATTACTGAGTTTTTTTAAAAATGTGCCATGTAATGTTTTAAATGTATCAAAACAGAAGGAAAGAGTAATACATTTCAAATTCACTGTGATAAAGACCAAATATTTACTTTTACCGCAACTAACTGCAAGACAACTCGCGGTTGCAGGTTGTAACTGCAACACAACATGCTTTGTATGTATCTGAAGTCACAATTTTATTTATATAGTACCATATCAAAACAGAGGTTATCTCGGGGCACTTTTCATATAGAGCGGATCTAGACCAGACTCTTTGTAGTTATTATTTACAGAGACCCAGGATTCCCCCATGAGCAAACACTTGGAGACAGCAGTAAAGAAAAGCTCACTTTAACAGGTAAAAATGCTGAAAAAGCACTGTCTCACAGTGGGGGGCGTCTGCCTTGACCAGCAGTTTAATAATGCTGTAGTCCCTATAAATGGATATTCCACTACAATATCAAATATTTTGGTAGAAATATTGTACACTTTCTGGGACCATATAAGGGATATGTTCAGTATGAACATATTTGTAACTTATAAAAGATGTAAATTAAAAACAGCTCCAAACTACATTAATAGATAATGTAATCCAGTTGCTGTTACACCTCCTACAAAACTTCTTTGCTGTTGCAGTTTAGTTTTATATAAACATAATTTTCAGAAAACAGAATAGCAGCTGGACATTTTACAACTGAATAATAAACTTTGTTTGAACATATTTGAGACAATAGCCCCATCTCAAGGTCTTTTTCTGGTGCTTATAACTGTAGGCTCACCATCTGTAGATCAAGATCTCTCAATATTAAGGAAAGGGGTAGGTGACATGTGAGTTCAGCGAGTTAATTCATAGTACCCTTTAGTACTTCTCGTCTATGTTGACTCAAAGGTTAAGCATAAAAGTTCACTGTTGACCTGGGAAATAGTAATAGTAACTTCAGGCCCATGCTTTTTCTAGCTACAGCATCTAAAGTAAGCTAATATCTGAAATGATAATACATTGGTGAAGCTCTAGTTAAGAGGAGACAGTTAAGCTATTCCGCATGTCTTAAAACAGCAGATGGGGAGAACATGCAAACCTGACACAGAAAGGCCATTGAAAGCTTTCTTTTTGTGAGGAAAAGGTGCTAACTAGAGAGCCAAAATGCCAAATTTCAAAAGATCAGGCCACAAACAGGGGCAAATATGCATTTAAATTCAATGGACATGAGATATAGCAGTGGAAATAAGTGTTTTTAAACTTGTCTATTTTCTATGGCCAAAATCTGGGAATGAAAATATTGCACTAGATTTACATTTATATATTAAATACTAAATATTCATAAAAGTCATTACAAAAGAAATTTTCCTTCAAAAGTCAGGAATCTACTTTAGGATATGCTTACAACATAAAAAAGGAATATAAAACTGTCCAAGTGTCCAATCTTAGTGACCGTAACAATTTTTAGATTAGCAGTTCAAAAAATATTCCACAATTTGGTTTAAAAAAGACTGTGAGGAAACCATGAAAAACCAAAGCTCTTAGTTTCACTTAGCCACTGCTTTCTCAAAAGGCTTAATAAAGGCAGATGTGAAAACCATATCCGCGTTCAATAATAACCACACCGGATGAAGTCAGAATGAAAATGCCCTTTGTCTCAGCGTCATAGAGAGAAAACACTGCATGTCATTTAGTCTGACAAGGTATGGGAGTACTACCTTGCAGCCCTCACAAGCACTGACACCATAGTGGTATCCAGAGGACTTGTCCTGGCAGACGAAGCAGGGCTTGTAGACTCTGGGCGGGGGCGGTGGGGATGGCGGGCTGGGGACGAGCTCCTCAGAACTGGTGCTCTGTGTTTCAATTGCTGCAGGAAATGCAAACAAGAGGAGGAAAGTGAGGAAGCTTGTTTTCAATGAGTGAATGATTCATTTAGACATCTGAAACTAGAAAAGGACATTTACATGTAAAACTTCAAAATGGGCTCAGTAGAGTGGAGACCTCCACCGGGGCCAATGTCAAACAATATACAATAGATTTCAGAGGAAAAAAAGAATCAAATTCATGGTAAATCATTTGGATCTGCCTCAAAATGTAATGGGTTCTAATAAGTTCAGTATTTTTGCAGAATGCAGACAGGCAAAAAAACAAACAAACCATATAAATATAAACAAGATATTATTCAAAACTGCCTCACCCCGATTAGAGTATTATTTTCTTAAAATTTTATTGGTGTAGATACTATTACACAAATATTCGTGTTTATTATTAGCTCACTCTAAATGTCAAAGGGGATCTCTGTATTTTATACATCAAAATCGATTTGCTAGTACATCTCATGATTAGTTTACCTTAGAATGTGTTTGGTATTGTTGGTTGACTGTGTTGTGACAAGCAAAAAGTGTTTTCTACTTAACATCTTATTGATACATTCTTTTCCAGGGGAAAAGGTGATTCTTTGGCAAATAGGTTAGATCCCTATAAATTTCAAATCGCAGTTAAGAAAGCCTAGATTGGGTCTTAGAAGGTTAAGTCAACCATACTTCTGCTAGCAATTCTAGGAATGGTAGTTTGGTGAGTCAGTCTGTTGGTCAGATGAAAACTTTTGTCCATGGAAAATCGAAGCAAATATTGGATGGACTGCCATGACATTTAGCATGCCAAAATAAAAGTGCTATAGATATTACATATTACCTGCTGGGCAAGAGTTTATCATTGATGAACTATCATCAAAACCTGTTATATGGTAGTTTTTACTGTACTGTACCTAGAAATAAAATTATCATCGAGTCTCTGTATGATTACCAATACATCTACAGATAAAAATATTTCCCCAAATTTTTTCTTCTTTAGTTAAAACCAGTCTCATCAAGACATTACACAATAGTGTTTATAGATGATGTGCTTGTATTTTGTGATTTTCAGATACAAAAGTATCAGCAATACTTCAACATAGAGGATGGCAATCAAAGCAAACTTAGCAGCTTTAAGTGAAAATGTATCTCTGATTCTATGCTGAGACCAAGGTGCTGTCCTCATGAACTCAAGCTATTTGCACAGAAAATGGAGAACAGTCTTTCCAGCATCTCTGCTTATTAGATTACATTCTTCCGTACTTCATCAGAGTAAACTCAATTACTGATGGTAAGGGACCAGCTCTTATAATTACTGGACCCTCATCCTTGCATGGAATTACCTGGTGGTTTAATCTAATCTTCCGCTACATTCTCTCTGTGTGACTTCTTGCGCATGTCAATTTTGCAGCTTTGCATTCAGCACATACAGTACAGTATTTGAGGATAAATTTTACCTCTGTAATTAGGTATGAGAAAGTAAGCTGACCAGCAAGGTTAATTAAAATGAGATGATTTACAAATCTATTGAGTCTCACTCTAATCTGAGTTTGAGGAGAAGTTTGGGCAGCAAGGAGATGTCTCTGTGATTCACAGTAACAGCATCAAATGCTAAAAGTTCTGCAAAAACTTTAAGGAGACTTGCATAACATTGACATTATGGTGCTGCATTAGGATTTGGAAAAGTTTGCTGTTCTGAATTTCAAGTGGAATACATCTGAGAGTAAATAACTTCAGGTGGAGAAGTCAGCCATGTTATTTCTTCAACAACTGCGGTGTGACCTGGTTTCACGGATGAGGACAGACACAGACATTTGTTTTCACTTAGGTCAGGTCATCTCCAAACGCACCAAATGCTTTCCTTCTGTTGCTGGCAGAGAGCAGTCCAAAACAGCTTGCGCCTAAAGAAGATGTATGGTGAGACACCATACTTGAGACAAGCCAGTGGTCTGAAATACAAATCCATCTAATAGGGAAGGAAGGGGGGAGATAGACAATGCATTTTGTCTATCTATGCGCAATTATAACTTCTGCTTAAACAGTATATAAGAATATCAAGCACAAACTATCACAACCTCCTACCTTTGCTTAAAATTCTACAAGGCTTTTAAAATCAAACAGAAATTTCACTTCACACTTTTCGTATTTGTTATGAGATGTTCTCTCAAACTGAGCATCCTAGAAACATTGATACAAACTTTTTTTTAATATATTTTTGCTGTTAAGTTTGTATTCCATTCAGAAAGTGTAGGCTACTTACTCTAGCTTGCTAATGTAAACTCTGATTGTCATTAATCTTACTTTTCATTCATTAGTTCAACACCTGTTGAGTCATTAGCAGTTCCTCTACACCTTGTTTTGGGTTTTTACATTACAGAGAGGCCAATTATTTAGCTAAAATTAGCTGTCTTTCTTTGATGCATCCAGAATTGGTGGCATGTGGAAAATTACCACACTTTCCAAACTCACAGCAACATTCTGTCACCTTAATAAAATCCACTTAAGTGACTTAACTGAAGTGAGCTTGTGCTGATATGACAGTCATCACTCTGTACCAAAAATGGTTTCAAATTCAATACTGGTAAGTTTGCATGCTCTGCATGTTCATGATTTCTCTGGGAGCTCCAGTTTCCTCCTGCAGTCCAAAGACAGGCAGGTTAGGTTAACTGTCAACTTGTAGGTGGGTGTCAGCACGTCTCCGTTTTTTTCTCCGTGTATATTTTTATACACAGAGAAATGACACATTTTTTGTAGACCAGGCCATTGAGAATATGTGTCCATGTGTCTTAAAGGTTGCAGGTGTGAGGCAACACCAGTTTTGCTTCAGCTACCTTTGCCTTAAGAGCAGATGGTAAGATGTAGTTGGGCATGATGGCTCCTCTTGCGTGGAAAGGTTGTACTGCAGAGTCGTCATCCTCATCCACCATAGGGGAAAGGACATCACCCATGAATACAGTTCTTGAGGGGAAATTGAAGCTCTGATCATGGAAACTATTCCCAGGGTAAAAGGGGGTGGCATAACATGGATGATAGCAAAACGCTGGTAGAAGCACTTGTTCATGAAGCCAGTAGTTAGCCAAGTGACACCAACCGGGATGCAGGGATATATTGTCTGTAAGACTCATAGATGCACATTTCAGCCCTTTACTCACCTATGTAAGGTGATCAAACAGTGGGTGCTGTCATTTAAGTGACTTGGCTGAACCTGGGGCCAGTGCGAGATATAAAATCAGGCAGTGAGCATTTAAAACAGTGGGACTCGCTGTTCTGGTGCTTTCCATAATGCATAGGGACATTGTGACGGCCATCAGGTTCAAGGACTACAGGGAGTTTGTGAGCTCGCAGTAGCAAGTCTATCACTGAGGAATTAGGTGTGCAACTCTGTATTTCTTCAGTGAATGCTTGCACATCAGTTCAATTTGTTCCTGCTTTCATGATGGGCTCTTTAACTTTTTTTAATTTCAGCATTTTAGCAAAAAAACTTCATCAGTTGCTTGGACACAGTCAAGAAGGCCAATCAGGACCCAGTCTTGGTTGTCAGATTGCAAAAATGCCTTTCTGAAAAGCCAGCAGGATTGTGTCCATGTGACAATATGCTGAGTGCTTAAATGATTTGCCAGGCTCTTTTGTATGGCAATTTTGTAGTTCCTTCAGTATCTGAACATCTGTTAGGTTAAGTGAGGATCTGTAAATGATGGCAGACTGTAACCAGGCCTCCAGGACAGCTATGCTATCAGCAGAAAGCCCCGGGGGCTCTAGTTTAGCACGATGCCAAACATCAACAATCACCTTAGTTATGTTGCTAATTTTGAGTGAATGAGGCTGAAGGAAAGAGCTGGAGTGTCCGGCCTGAGATCTAGTATAGGATTTTCTATCCCAGGATGGGGGTTCCACCTTTATCACAGCAGTAGCATATAGGGTTGGCGTGACTATGGTGCTTTGATGTGGTTGATGGACAGCAGGAGAATTAGTGTCGATTTTATTTATTTGATCCCAGTGTCTAAGTATGATGCACTAGGAATCAGGGAGTCATTTAGACATTGCCACAGTCATTCTACCTCTGCTTGTAGGTCCTGCACTTGCAGTTCAAGGGCAAAAGTCATACCATGAGGAACAGTGTGTATTGTTCAATCCATGTCAGAGTTAGTCATCAATGTCAGTCTGCATGTCTGAGTGGAATGTTATCATGCATTTACACCTTAAGCTACACATATATCAAAAATATGCACTACATTATTGTAAAGGGATTGTAGCAAGAGGAACTAGTCATACAACAGTCAAAATAACATCTCCTTACAAAATAAACCCAGCTACGTCAGATTTCAAATTCTGCATGTAGCAGAAACCAAAATTCACCCAAAAACCTAATCCTATATGAAAAATGTTCTGAAAGGCCCTGCTACTGCATAATAAAACATTCACTGTCAAAAAAGTATATGTCTTAACAGATTATCAGGTTGTTGTTTTCTCTTTTTTGTTTTTAACTATGTCCTCAACAGAAACCATAGTCTTCTTCACTTTTAGTGCGGTTAATTCACGTTACGGTTGGAAAAATTCACAATCCAATGAAAGCATGACAAAGATGAAATGTGAAATGACAGACTCCCACAAAGGAAAAGTTTTGAAAAATTCTTTCAAGCTTGAGTAAATTTGAAAGTTATCCAGGAGCCTTGTGGTGTCGCTGTTTATTTTTTTGCTGATGCACAGTATGAACATCTGATGCTGAAGACACAGACAAAATGTGCTCCGATACTCTACATATGAACACAATCATAGTTAGTTTCAACAAGCAATAGTCTGAAATATCACACAGCCCTCATAGAAAAATGTAGTGCACCCACTTAAGCATCCACAGTGAAGAAATCTGAGAAACACATCAGTTAAGTCTGTATACTCTTGTTTAGCTTACTGAAGAAAGGTCCAGTAAGGTAGTGTGCAGGTCAAGAGCTGGCAGCATGTGGCTGGTTTACTTAGCTCTGAGAGTACACAGAGTTTGGAATGGACTGAGTTTCACACTGGTACTTTATTCTCTGGTATTTAACATTGACAAAACATACACCATATAATTCCAGGTCTCCAGGGCACTATGTTTGCTTGTCACACGTGAGAAGCAGAACATGGGCAGACACAGCCGACAACAACTTGTTGATGATGAAATTCTCTGTCAGAGCAGTATATCAGTGTGTGCACAACTCTCAACTCAAGCTCAACAAAACAAAAAGAAAGGAGGCACCTGCATTGCAGGGGAACGACATAAACGAGATTGGCTGTTCCAGTGGCAACCCTGTGATTGGCAAACTGACCATGATGCACCCTGCCTCCCACCCAGTGTCAGCTGGGATAGGCCTCAGCCCCCCCAAACCCTCAAGGACATCAGGGTGTAGCTCATTGACAGAGTGTTGGAGTGTTACATAAAGTGAGAGATTAGATACACAATAGTGGACACTAAATATTCATGTACTAGTGTACTGTTCATGTACACTATTTTTGGCAGTTATGCACAAAGGAAGTGGAGGAACTCATTATGGCTCCAATTATGTAAAAAATACAAATAATTGTAAAAACATTTTGTAGGAGGATTAAATCTTTAATTCTCTGGAAGCAAATTTTCTTTTGCTTTGCAAATTTAATTTCCAATGGCATGCAAGTGCAAGTCTGAAAAAATGCATACAATAAAAAACGAGTACACATTACAAGCTGTATACTACTGGAACGTAATAAAGAACAGGGGCACAGCATTAGAAATTACTAAACCAATCCTTCCATCTTACTTGCTGGCTGTGAGGTTTAAAAAAATGTCACATTTTAAGTTTTACTGTAAAATTCTCATGCATGGTTGGTTGTGCAAATTGCCTTATAAAAAAAAGTGACCATGCTCTGTCTTTGCAGGTACCTCAGCTTATAGCTCCCTGCTTGTTCTTTTTTTCTTTTTACTTGTTTTTTTTAATTTCTCCATTATTTATTTATTAATTATCATAATCTTTATTCTTCTAAATCTCTGTATTTTCACTTTCTCAGTTTTACTCATGTTTTTGTGTTTAACTTGTGCAGAAATGAACAATTATTTTGATTATTCCATTTCATGATCATACAGCTCTGTCTCTGGTTGCTTGAATAAAAGAAGCTCAATTTCCCTACAAGCTCCATTTATTCCTTTCTCACCTTTCCATTGAGAAAAAACACAATATCACAGAACCTCACAAATCAAACATATAATAAGTGAAACAAGGTGTTCACATTAGGTCATGATGAGGATGTATGACTACTGGAGCAGAAAAACTATATTGGCCTTCTCTGAGCTTTGTAGCAGACTTGAATGTACATCTAGAGGACAAATACTTTTGCTTCTTATATGTCTCCATAGCATTTGTATTAGCTGGGTAGTTCCACACTGAGGAGAGGCAGCGCCAACAATTCAATCTGACTGCCTATTTGAAACTCATGGCTGCACCTGCGAGGCACTGTGACCACCTGCAGACAGATGGGATGCATAAACGTAGATGCATTACAGCCCTCGGAGTGTGTGTGTGTGTGCATGAGTGCATGGGGATGGTCAACGGATACCTGTTTGGTGGCGTATAGGCCCTATTAGGTGCAGGGGAGCTTTTTTCCATTTTCTGCATGATTAAACTTTGAGTCGACTTCCCTGCATGTTAACATACACAGAAAGCTCCGTTAGAGGAATAAAGGCTGGTGACAGGCAAGCGCATACGGCGAGTCTAGCTAAAGAGCAGGCAGAGAAAAATGTGTGGCAGCCGCAGCGGCTGAACCCTTAGCCTCTGGCTGAACCTGCCAGAGGGGTCAAACAGGAAAGAACACACTCCCTGCTGGAGGCTGCAGGCTGAATGATGGGAAAGTCTAAAGAAAACAGCTCCTCTGATTGGTCTGTCCACTGGGATTGAGCCCACTGACAAAAGGACAGCACTGATATACAGAACTACTGATACTGTCTTTTGTTAAATATCAGTCAGTGTGACGGATGAGCTGAGAAAAACACAGCTGATGAAAATACACATGAAGTGACAAACTTTACTATCAAATTTCAATTTGTTTTGACAGATAACGTGAAAACATGATCTGATAATCTCATCATATCTTTGCATGGCACTGGTCTGACTATCAGATCAAGTCGATCATGTGCCATTACTAGTAATATTCAAATGTTTTAAAAAGATCATTTTGATTTAATACAACTTGGGTCTTATTTTTGTCCTTTTGTAATATCCAAAGAAATTGTTTTGCCAGATTATTATCAAGCACCATAGGAGGTAAATTCCTGAGAGTTAGCATATTTGAAATTATGGTAATAATCCCACACTGCACCGGAAAATTGAGGGCATACAGCGAAGGCAAATGCAGTAGGTCAAAACTGAACCAAGAAGACACACTTTTTGTAAGCTTGCTAAAATTATTTGGCCTCCTCAGTAATTGTTTCATCACTCTCTTTCAGTTTTTGCCATGTGGCTTTTGAACCTAAGCCTAAAGAGACAGAATGAGTTAATTAGTCTGGTATAAACTGATGACATCTGACAGAGACATCTGACTGTAGGTCCACTGACGAGCTGTTGCTTTCACACAGATTGACTTCATGCATCTATGGAAACAATGAACTGAAAGTGGCAAATTAAAATTTTAAAAAGCAACACCTTTTACATATACCATTATCATTTAAATAATTGTTAATATTGTTTATTTGATATTTTAGTATTTCTTATTTTATCTAAGCATGTGCCTCTGTTGCTACAATATTAATTCAATTGCAATCATTTCAGACTTATACCGTGCAGAGCATTACAGAAATGTAACTAGGTCTGCAGAGTTGGTGATTACTCTCTGTGGGTTCAGGACATCTCTCATATTACACATTGTTTTGATAAAAATACTGATTAGGGCAGTTTCAAAGTCTATTAAATCAGAGCAAATTCATTTCCATTAATTACTAATAATAAATCCTTTTAAGGTCCTCATAAGGTCCAAATTGGAAAAAAAAACCAAAAATGTCTCACTTACAAATTTTAACACCTTGCTTCTACAAAAGAAATAGTGCCTCTGGGAAGAGATGTTGCTGCTGGAGTCAGTAAATGTCATCAAAAATGGCAATTCATTTATTTCCATTATCTTTGGATGGAGTCAATCTCAATGGGCCCGCACAAAGAAAAGCAAAACTATCTACATGGCTACATTCTTCTTTTTTTTACCTTTTTTTGGAATTTGGGTAAACTGAACCTTTGGAATATGGTCATTGTATATTATTTGGCCTGTAATCAGCATCCTTCTAAGAACATAGGCTCCGCAATCACCTTGAAAAACTCAGAGCACTAACGTTGGTTAAGCCAAAAATGAGCAGTGTGAAGCAGGATTTGAGATTACTTGTAGATAATGTAGAAATAATTTGCAGAGCTGCAGCATCATCTAAATATAACTACATCCTTATATCCAGTTCCTGCAGTCTAAAAACCAGTGACATGTAAAATTACATGGTCCACACAAGCACACAACAGATGGCAAAGAACCTGAAGCGAAGTCTGTCGCAGCACATAGACAATTTAACACAATGATGCCGCATTTGAAATTAGGACAGAGCTGCATTTCTCCTGCAAATGAGGGAAAGGAAGGTGTGGTAAAGGCTTGATTTTAATTTAAATAAAAATCAATTGAACACAAGAGCCATAAATCTCAGTGATTGAATTAAACCTTACAAATTATAACAGATCACCAGAAACAGGGAGGAGAGAGAAAAGAACAAAACAAGGAGGGGGTAGAATAAAAAGAGAAGCATTTCCTCAATCTCCTCAGGGTATTTGTGTATTTGGTTTGTGTTAAGGAGAAAGCTGTGGTGGTTTGGGTGTGGAGCAGTGGGCATTGCCTAAGAGGATTAGAGGAATAGGAATAGCAGTCGGTTGATCCAGGCCCTCTCTTCCACCTCCTCCTCTTCTTCCTCCACTCAGCTGATTCTTCATCCAGTCTGGAAGGGTTTTTCTTCCAGGTTTTCTCTGCAGGAGTAGTGAGTGCATAGCTCACATGCAAGAGGCCCAGTCAGAGGAAATATTCAAAGTTCACTCAAAGTACAGCAAATGAGAAGCAGCTTTCCACTGCCCCCGATGCAGTTTATGGAAAAGGATATTTAGAGGACTTTTAAACACTCAAGGGAAAACTTGACTTTATTTCTATATATTATTTACTGACAAATTATTATCATATAACCAGTGGTTGGGTTAAAGCTTCCCAGGAAGTCAGTTAACCAAACCTACCCCTAACGCCTCTTTTTGACCCCCTCTCTGACCTCAGGGCAACCCAAGGTGGACTCCAGCACTGAGGTCAAAACATGTATTGAAGGAAAGCTCCCCGCATTTACATGCCAAACTCTACAGGTGCAACCCATTTCAAAGTTTTCAAAAAATGTACTTAGAAGCAAAAACAGCCATGAAAGCAGATGACAAACAAGAAAGCTCAGAGAAGGAATGTGGGAAAAGGAATTAGGATGTTAAAATACTGGTTTCTTTTTAATTTGCAAGAATTTATGGCCTTAAACGCACAGAGCAGTTACACTTTCATTCCCCCTGCCATCACTTTAAGATGTAGTTGGATTCTGATTTTGCCTCTTTTAGAAAACAGTCAAAAGATGTGAAGCTGGGTACTCTGGGATGGGTTTGGCAAACAAGGGAAAAAATCTCAAGTCAAAACTCATAATGTTTCAGCTGAGGGACACTTAAGAATAAAGATAAAAAAATACCCTTAGAGCTGTGAGTGTTCAGGTAAAGACAAGCAAAGAAACTCACAATGGCAAGTAATGTTCTTCAAGAGAAATCAGGAACAAACCACAAACTTGCCCTCCCAACCAAACCAACTGGTCACAAATCATGCAATGCACACAATAACTAACTTAACGAAAGAAAAGGTGGCTACAGTTAGTCACCTATTTCCTCATTTCAAACTAGTCCATAGAGCCCACATTTCTGAAGAGAAATTGTATAAAACATATCCCAAAATCAACCCCAGCTGTGACAAATGTAAAGATGCTGATGCTTCATTGGTCCAGATGTACTGCCTGTGTCCCAACTTAGAAGAATTCTGGAGAGATGAACACTTTCTCAGACTCCAAATTAAATATCAGGGAACATTACAGAGGACTTATATGATATTTGCTTTAGGAGGCTGATATTGGTAGACTGAAGTCATTAATTTTGCTGATAATCCTGCTGGTATAAAGAATCTTAAAATTTGTTGTCATCATTTTGTCATATAAAATGTGAATAATCAGTATTTTTCTCTTTTCTTTCATGAGTTTAAACGTTCCTGAAAAGGCAAATTCAGCCCTCATGAGAAGGTAAAATCCTAAAAAAGGACATGTCTACTCCCTTACAGTCAATTGGGAACTAAATCCCTTCATTTTATAACTTAAAGCCCTATAACGGCTCCATATAGAGGTTTATGTTTATATCGTAGAAACAAGAAAAAAGAAATCAGCTGAAATCAATCCTATACCAACTACAATCCAGCTAAAAATGTTACACATTAAAAAAAAAGGTTTTATTTAACATTTATCAGTCAACAGTGAAATGTATCAAAAGCTGGGTGAGCATTCCCTTAAAAGCCCAGTATTCATGTTAAATGGAGTTTTGACCTATGACTATCATTATCATTATCCCTATATCAGTCCCCCAAAAATATTACTGAACAAAAAAAAACATGTATTTATATTAATTACTGTTTGAACAGATATTTAAGCCAGTTTATATGTTTTTTAGAGGGTGTTTTGCCATAGGTCCCCCTGTTTATATTTTACGGGAACGGTTTGGTTATTATGAGCAACAAGCAAATAATAATTATTATGACAATTAATTGATTTTAACATCTGTGATTTTAGAAGATAATGACATAATGAGGATAACGTAATGTAAGATAAGGATAAGGACATCAGGAAATAAAAAAAATAACCAAGAAATTGCAGATGATGATTTTATCAAATAATCAAAAGGGCACAGAGGGTATTTGGAAGGGTTTATAAGTGTTTTTCTGCAGGTGTGGTCCAGCAAGAGCCCCCATTATATGGCAGACCTTGCCAATCGTTTCTACCTTAAATGTAAAACTTAATTCACTTTTTAGGGTCAAATCAGAATAATTATAAGTCAGTGCTCAGCTAGACTCTCTGAAGTTAAAGAGCCCACACCCACTTATGGATCTTGGTGTAATTATAGACAGTGGCTCAAAATTTAACATACATTGATACAAATTAGCTAACCATTACCATTAAAAATCTGTCAGATTCTTCACTAAAACCAACAAAGTGGATTAAATCAGTCTAGTTCGCAGATCTTGGCATTGGCTTCGTGTCTTCACAGGAGTGAAGACATAGTTTATGTAACGTACCCTTATATCTGCTTATACAATGTGTATTTACCATCTTATGAACCATTTATTAAGCCATTTATTAAATTTTTGTACACTTGAGATTACTCATTAAATAAATCTAGCACTATTTATTCATATCTTACATTTCAGTGTAATTTCTTATTGAGTTGTTTTTGCCTTTTTTTTTTGAATCCATTACAGGTTATTTTTATTTTGTTTATTTATTTTCAAACCCTATCTATATTTATGCCTTTTTATATTACCACTGTTTTCCTAATGCCTTTATTTCATGTGTTCATATGCACTGCAAATTTCCATGCGGTGGACAGGTGGTGTACAATTAAACTTTCCTTTCATTCATGTTAGAAAAAACAAATGTTTTGTTTCTTTGAGGTTGGAGAAGCCCCCAAAAACAGCAAATAAATAGTCAAGTGGAAGTAAAAGTCGCCACTGGAACTAGATTAAAAAATATTTTAGGATTACTAAAGGCTGCAACTGTGAAATGAAATGAATCAGTCGTGAACAAATAAAACATGAAAATGTGTTATTTCTGCAGCTGTGGACAAGCAGGAGACTATAGCACTTTAGGCTAGCATTTTATTAAAAAGCCAGTATCACTGCTGATACATAGTATAACTGTGGTGGGACCCTAACACTGTCCTAATCATGACAATTAAACATGCCTGGCATCAGCCAGCTCTCCTTTCATTTCACTGTTAAACACGGCTTTTTATTTCACCCTATCGGCCTTTCATTTCACATGCCCACTAAATTAGCTTGGTGTTCAAGCTGTGCTAATGGCCTTTCATGTCCACATCAGAGGCGCTTAAGCCTCAAAGAAAAAAAGGCCCCAATTATCCCATAACACACATCAACTGTACAATACATATCATGCTTGGACATCACACTGCCTTTTTAAGTCACAATAGAAGCAATGTTTAGAGATGATCACCTTTCCACTTATTTGTCTGATAGTTTTTGTATTTGTTTTGATGAAAGGATTTGATGCTTTCAATATGAAATTAATTTTTGTTTACACAGCGTGGGTTTCATATGCAGCGATTCCTCAGCTGCAAAGCCCACTTTATCTGTATAAAGGAGGTCCTTGATCATTCTTAATTAACATCTAAACTGGAAGAGGAAGTGCATTAATGGTCGGCTTGTTGTCAGTGCGGCTAATTAACACCCAGGAGGTTTCCATTATCCTGAATAAATAAATTAATAAACCAACATTTCAATGACCCTGGGAGAGGCTTTCTCAAATCAAAGTCTAATTTAAACAGTGCCTTATTCAAACAGGAAAAGGGCAGGGGTGTCCTGTCTGACAGCAGTAAAGGCCAACGCGAGCTTTACAGGCCGAGGATGAGTGCGTTGTGAGAAAAAGAGAATCAACAGTATCTTCTTCTGTCCCATTTAGTGCTTCACGAGTCCTGTCTTAAAAGGACTGCCTGAGCATATGTTTTAAAGGGCACCGATTGTCTAATTGCTTGGCAAATCAAATGCACCTCTGTGTGCTGCTTCTTTAATTTGATGGGTTATGGAAAATTACTTTAAGTTGCTTAACCAGTGTAAACATTATGTTAAATGCCATGAGAGAAGTATAGGCTTCATTTAATCATCTAATTGAATTCTACATCAAGTGAAATGAGTTAATGACGGTGAATTCTATCAAACAGGCTCTGCAGCATCTTCAGTATGACAATGGCAAAAGTTGCAGGGCTATAGCTACTACTGAGAAGGTCATGTAGGCACTAATGTTTGGGGGAATTTTGATTTTTTTTTTAGCAACCTGGGGTGAACTTTACATCCTTTTGTCTATTTTTATTCCAGTAGATAAGTAAAAGATTCAGCAATTCTTCACCAGATTTCTATTCCTAGCAGTGTGGAGAGCGCTGCATTCGGACCTTTATGCAAAAGAAATACAAGAAAAAATTTGGCGACCTTCATTTTGATGTCTGCCTAAAATTTTCTGAAGTGGGTAAAGTGGGCAATGGGAAGCCTGAACTTGACCCCAGTATTGATGCATTCTGGCTAAATCCCTGTCAGCTTTTCAAAGGAACGGGCCCCCGCTAAATTTAAACCTGTCGAGTCTCAAATGACTTTTACAATTTTGTCTTATGTACATTAATTTTACAAATTACAAGCCACTTAAATGTTTCATATCCGGTAAATATGCATAATTGCTGAATGCTCAGTGTTCTCAGTTTGCTTCTTAAAAGCTTGATATATTTAGTTTAGTTTTTATTTAAATGAGTTGTCCCTTTATGGACTTATCTAATGTTTGTACAGTATATGGGATTAAGGATGTTTTCAAGTATTTTCAGGGGTGTTTCTACTTGACTTGAAAAAACGCTTTTATGTCACAAGCAGTGAAAGATTCACAAGTATTGACAAAACAATCACACGGAAGTTTCTGAGCCCTGATATACAAAATATAGATAAATAAACATAAAAAACTACAGTGGTTTCACGTACTACAATAACCAAACCAGTGCCATAACAGCAGCATTCAAACCTACAAAAATGTATAAAATTAAAATGACAGATTATATCATTTGTCACATACCAGAATAACTGAATTGAATATATCCTGATAACAAGAAAACAATTTAAGAACTGTCTTTTATTGTCTGGTCAAGATGTGCCGAAGGCAGTAAGGAGCACATCAGTATTTCTATAAGCCTTTCTACAGCCCTTTCAATTGTAAAGTCCCATTTCTTTGAGTTTAAATATTATAAAGATTTTCAGATGTTTTAAGAAAATAAACTTTGCCTGTACACTGGAAGCAAATTATAACTTTTAAGCTCACCGCTTTATTCTTATCATTTGTCCGTGTTAAATCAGATTATTAACTAATTAGTAGATCACCAAAATATTGCCAACATTCAATTTTGATAATGTATTAATTGTACGATTCATTTTACAAGCAAAAATTTTACATTTTACAAGCAAAAATGACGTAAATTTTGCTGATTTAAGCTCCTTATATATAGAGATTTTCTGTTTTTTATTTGCTTTATGCAATAGTTCATTGAATATAGACCTGTATATGGGTTTTGGACTGTTGCTTGGGTAAAACGAGTAATTTAAAGCTCCTACCTTACGCCCAGGGTATATGTGATGGGCATTTTTCAAGGTTTGCTGACATTTAAGAAGGGAAACCGTTAATTTAGAAAAGAACCAGTAAATTACTTTGTAAGGGGAATGGTAATCAGAAGCAGTTTTCCGTCATCACTTAACTTGTGCTAACTCGTCCTCGTCAACAAACCCCGACCGCAGCAGAGCGACTGTGGGGAGGCTCAAGTTAAAGGTGGCAACCGCAACTTTTGCATTTTAGCCTCCACTAAAGAAAAGCCCCTTTTGACCGAGTGCCCTAGAGCAAACTCTTCCTGAGGAATGACAGCTGGAGGCTGGTCATTACCAGATGAGCATAAATCACAGAGGGTGACAGCCAAAAACAAACACTGACAAGTGTCTGATTAGCACATGGTTACTGGATGAAAATGATCCCGCACTTTTACAATAACTCTGGGCGGCTAATGGCACAGAGGCGGTACCTTTACTCGGGTATTTCAATGCACGGCTACAGGAATTTTAATTCCGCATGTTGTTTTTTGCTCCAACTAGAATTGTGATTATTTATCCTCATATGGTGAAGAGCGCCCCTCAGTCGTTAATTATGGTTATTTTAGTAAGAGTGTCACCTTTGTGTTTCTTTTACTTTAATAACTTCTTTCTCTTGTATTCTTTTTTTTTCAGAAGGGGAATCAGTCCTAATATTCCAAAGAATGCAGCCTGACTGAAAGCATCCACTTAGTCGGCCAGACAAAAACTGGCAGTCATCCATCCATCAACCTTGGCTCATTCAAAACGCAAGATTTTGACATGTTGCGATCGCGCCCCGCTAATCTTGTTGACAAGTCCGCGGGGTCATTCATCTAAATCAGTGTCAGAGAGCGCAGGTCGCGGCTCGTCCGCCGCTCCTCCTGTCATGTGCGGCCGGGGAGGAGGGGTGAATACGCCGCTTGTGTTTGCCCTCCGCATTCCTCCGGCGCACTGCTCTCCGGTCCGGACCGTGCCGGTCTAAGACAGGCCGGACGGGCTGCGGGTCAGGGCTGGTTCAGCCGCTGGAAATTCATGGAGGCGCGCGGTAGCAGTGAAATATGGCGTCCTCGAGACTTGTGTTGAATTTAAAACAACAAAAAAAATAAAACTTTTTAAAAGCAGACAAGTGCCAGAAATTTACGCTTTAACGCGCCACTGGCCTCTTCCGTACAACATTCTCCCTTTGAAACATTAGAATTTTTTATATTTAAAAAAATCCTCCTAATAATTTCCTGGTAAATATTTGATGCTGCTTGCAGCCTGAGTTCCCCTCATTTTTAAAATTCCCTTAAAATTGCCCTAATTTGGACTGAGAAAAACTTCAGTTTGACTTTTCAGTATGTCCACCGAGTTCACCCGCGGGCCCTCTGAGGCAACTTGTTGTCAGTCATGCGGACGGTGGACTCAGCTTGCATTGGCCCATCACCCTCTACAGCTGATCCTTACAACAACAACAATAATAACAACACATGATGAGAAGTTGGACCTACAGTGTGCGCTCCGGCGGTGCTGCCACTCTCTGTGCGCCAGTCCGCTGATGCAGGCTTTCAGAGCCTTTTCCTGCAGCATGCAGGAGGACGGGCTGGGCGTGTAGAAATCCAACATCTGCCCGGGACTCACGGCGAGCACGTCCATGCAGTCAAACATGCTGACGGCGCGTCGTTCAACTAGTCTTGTGCGTTAAGGATAAAAATCGCCAGCATACGCGCACACAACTCCATCAAACTCCACTACTTCCACCCTCCTCCTCCTCGTCCCCCTCTTCCTCTCCTTCTTCTTCTTGGCACGGCGGATTTCACTCCTCTTCTTCTCATTCGTCCCGCACCGGAATCGTGAATTATTTCGGACAAAAATGCTTCACGGTTTCCTCTAAATGCTCGTTTGACATTTTTTCGCAGCCGGGAGCCTCTAAACGGGACCGTTCCATAATAACAGTAACATCCCGACGCGTTTTCACTGAACCGCCCCGGCGCCGTTCCCGACAGCGGAGAAAACAGCGGTGAAGCCCGCCTGAACTGGACCGTCTTTCTTTTCCAATCTTAAAAATAACACGGACGGCGTTTAAAAAACCACGCTCTTCTCTGCGATGACGAACGGTTCATCCGTCCCCCCGTGCCGCTCATTTCCAACTAGTTTTACCACAGAGAATGAAAGATTGAATAGCCTAATATATGCGAGTGAACTTTGCATGAACCCTTCCGAGGCTGCTGACCTTCAAATGACCCAGGCAGGCTGACATCACTGCAGCTCCCTAGCGCGGAACAAGGCGGAGAGAAGAAACGCAGGGGGGATAATAAAGATTTTAGTTTTTTATTATTTTTTTTATGTTGAGAAGAATAATATACAAGATGGTCCCCAAAATTTGAAACTAGATTGTTTTTATTTTAAGCCGAAGAAGTATTGCTTCATGTCTAACCGTACGTGCTCTAATACAGTAAGTCCAAAGTATTTGGACAATGACAAAATTTTCCCACTTTTGTCTCTATACACCACCGCAGTGGATTTGAACCAAACGAATTAAATGTGATTGAAGTGTAGACTTTCAGCTTTAATTCAATGGGTTTTGCAAAGTTTTCCATTAAGTGTTCAGGAATTACAGCCATTTTTATACATAGTCCCTCATGTTCAGAAGCTCAGAAGTAATTGGACAAAGCAACATAATTATAAATATAAGAATTATTTTAATACCTGGATGAAAATCCTTTACAGTCAATAACTGCCTGAGGTCTGGAACCCATGGACATCACCAAATGCTGAGTTTCCTCCCTTGAGATGCTTTGCCAGACCTTTACTGCAGCTGCCCCCAGTTGCTGCTGGTTTGTGGGTCTTTCAGCCCTGAGTTTTGTCTTCAGTAAGTGACAAGCATGCTCCATTAGGTAGAAGGCAGGTGTCTCAGAGGCTCAAAAGTAATTTGAAAATTGACTGATTATCAGTTTCTTTAAACTGAATAAACTGGTGAACTCAGCAACACCAAAAGGCCTGGAAGACCACAGAAGACAACTAAAGTAGATGATCACAGAATTCTTTCCTTGGTGGAGAAAAAACCCTTCACAACATCTAGTCAGGTCAAGAACACTCTCCAGGAGGTTGACATGTCATTGACAAAGTCTACAAACAAGAGACGCCTTCATGAATGTAAATACAGAGGATTTACCACAAGGTGAAAACCACTGGTCACACTCAAGACCAAATAGGCAGATTAGACTTTGCATGAAAACATCTAAAAAAGTCTGATCAGCTCTGGAACAAGATTCTCTGAACAGATGAAACCAAAGATGAACTTGAACCAGAATGATGGGAAAGTAATGGATCATGATCCAAAGCCTCTACATCCTCTGTCAGACATGGTGGAGGCAGTGTTCTAACATGGGCATGTATGGCTGCCAATGGAGCTGGGTCACTGGTGTTTATTGATGATGTGACTGCTGATAGAAGCAGCAGGATGAATCCTGAAGTGTATAGAGCTGCACTATCTACTCAGATTCAGCTAAATGCTGCAAAACCGACAGGTCAGTGCTTCATAGTACAGATGGGTAATGACCCAAAACAGACTGTGAAAGCAACACAAGAGCTTCTCAAGGCAAAGAAAAGGAATATTCTTCATTGACCAAGTCAATCACCTGACCTCAACCCACATTAGCAGGTGTTTCACTTACTGAAGACAAACTGAGGGCAGAAGGACCAACAGACAAGCAGCAACTGAAGGGACATATATGATATTTTTGTTAAACCCCAAGAATTAAAACTGAGAGACCACACTTCAATCACATCTGGATTTGTTCATTTCAAATCTACTGTGGTTGTGTACAGAGACAAGTGTGAAAATTGTTCCACTATCCAAATACTTAAGCAACCAACTGTACCTGTCAGACTGTCCCTATTCCTACAGAGATGAATGGCCTTACACAATGCCAGTAGTAATGATTTATGTAGTTATAATTTAGCAATGTCTTACTTATAGTAAAGAAAGAAATTCTGTATTTAATCTCCTTTATCACATTTGCCTTGATAAACTACAGGAGTTACTGTTGTGTGTCATCACCTGGTCAGTTTTATCAGTCACAAGGCCAAAATAGAAGGAAACATTATTCCTGAATATTATGGGAATTTTATTTTGACATTTCTGGAGGTTCCTGTGTGGCTCTTGCTCTTTGCTAAAATGACATATATACAGATCATTATACAGTATCAGAATATTAAGGAGTAAAAAAAAACTAGGGAAGTACTTCCTGAGTAAAATACATGTCATTACCTAAGCAGTGATGCTTATTGCCATGATTTCTGGATGACTTGACAATGATATGAAAACTAATTGGCTGATCTAAAATTTAACTCAGTGGTTGCTCTAAAACACTTCTGCATTAGGCTGCTTTACATTATTCATCAACTGTATGGTTGATTAAAATGAGGTTATTCAAAGTTTTTACAGTGTGTAGTGGTGTGCATACATGAAATTTGAACATTTGCACTACGCAGTCCTCAAAATTTTACAGACTTTGACTTCTTTTTTAGGCAGTATTACTACAACCCTGTTGAAAAACACAGCAGCTTAAATTTATTCTACATCAAGCAGGTACAATATAAAAATGCTGCTTAAATAGTAATGTAACACTAATAATAATCAAGCAATCCAATATAACGCTCTAAAATGGGCAGTAGTGCTGTGACTTTATGTACATTTTGCTACCACTAATTTTGTATTTAGGCTCCACGTATTTTTACACATAGCTGACACACTTCAAGGGCAAAATTCATAAGCTTCCATCACAAATATTGCTGAATGAATGATGCTGGGCAATTTGGGGTGGGAAACAGCATGAGTTGCTAAAGGCTCATTATTTAGGACTGAAACCCCATGAACTGAGAATCAGCTAAATCATATGCACATGCAGTCACTCTTCCATCTCATTTTTTACTCTCTTCGGTGGCGGATGCAGTACCACATAACTCAAATCGTGATGCATTACAATCAGATGTGCCAATTAGTGGCAGAAATGAGTTTCTTTGAATATAATAATCAGAAAATTGTATAAATTATGTCATAATGTGATCAAATGTCCATCTGCTCGTTAAATATCCAACCTCCTACATGCTGTGCACATTATTACATAATACCAGTCATCATGCAATCACAGTACATGCTTATGTGATTATATATAATGACTTATGATGACCACCACTCGTTTAATGTCAGGATTCATTAAGAGTTTAATTATTGTTTACCATTTGTAAGTAAATATACCTGTCCTCATTTAAATTATAAGATCACAAAACAGCAAGCAAACTTATCAGATAACTTAAAAAAATAGAATATGTACCTGAAAATATCCCCATTTTTGATTAGCACAATATTTTACCCTGAAATTATACAGCGCAAATACCAGGTAACTCTCTTTATCATGTTATCTTCTTCAGCCCTCTCACTTTTATTATTCATCTCTCTTTTTCTCTATACCCTTCACTTGAATTTTGGTCTTCAGGAAGAACGGACTTGTGTTTTATTAACCATTTCTGTAGGGTTTGATTATTATATGGGTTTCTAAATCTGTCTTTAATAGAGATACTTAACTGGTCATTGTTTCCCATCAGAATTATAACAGACGTAAAGCATTTTAGCAGTGCCAGTGTGTGTAAAACCTGCTGTCAGACCTCCCTAATTCTACCTTATTGAGCCGTTAAACCACCTATGACATTTTTATCTCTTTGACTTCACTGTCCCAGGAGCCAGACATAACTGTCATTTGGGGACAAGAATACATGTCTTTAAAAAACTAGCTGAAATTATAATGGCACATATTAACTCTGTCTAGGCTATAGCCATTGTAAGATTAATCCACCAGGGAGCCCTGTGGCAAAAAAACACCAAAAAACCCAAACAACTGGGGGCCTTTACTAATCTCCCTATCAAAACATCTTGCTTGGCAAGACCTTAAGAAATACTCTCCCAAAAACTTATATTTACATTTTTTCCAATCTGCTACCCCATCACCATTCCCTGTAGTCTAAACTAGAAAAAATGTTTGTTCTTCACTTCCTCAGAGAACAAAGTCTGTTAAAGTGGTAATCATTCTTGCTTACAGAAATGGGGCATATTCAACAACACCAAAACAATATCAAAACATTTTTTTAAAACTTTTCACATTACTTTGTTCAGAATATTCCAATTCTCTACATGTATGCACGGTATGTCTCAAACATATTTTAGCTCATTTCTTACTAAAAAGGAAAAAGTAACATCGGCATAGGTTATTGATTGGGTTCTCATCAGTCAAAGTATTTTGTGATGATTTTGTTGAAATGATTTATTTTACATTATTTTAGTAAATATACTGTACAGTTGTCTGAGATGTACTGGACATAGGATTATACACAGTGGGGGATAACAATCTAGGAAATAATTATTATTGTTTTAAAGTGTTTTTTTTTAAACGTGTTTTTCATGATTTAAAGTATGACCTACTGAGCAGCAAAGCTGTTAGTTTGGGAGGAACTTAAAAACAACTGATACTCTTAAGTGTTTTTAACTGCTGGGTACCTAGTAGTTAAAGTTACCTGGTACCTAGGTATTTTAATATTACAGGTTATAGTATGACCTATTGGTGAGGATGACTGCTACATACAAAAAAATGAAGCTGTAAATTGGGAAGAATTTAAGTTTATATTGTTTGCCATTAATACCAGATTTTACACATTTTGATTACACATTGTTTTTTGTAGTTAGATATCTCTCAGATTAATTTACTGAAACTTAGAATTGGCATCACTTTTTCACACAGTCCATTCCTCATGGAAGAGTGCAATATTAAAGCGCTCCTCATGCATCCAAGGCTATGAGTGGTGAAACACTTACACAAATAAAAATAAGAGTCTACAGAGATGCTAGCAACTCAGTGGAGCTTAGTTTGGCACAGCAGTGCCTTGAGCTTAACTCTAACATTAGCATTGAAAAATGTTAACAATGAAAATATTATGGAATGCATACCATGTTAACTACTTCAGTTTAGAGTTTTATAGTGGTAATATTTGCTAATCAGTGCTAAATGCAAAGTGTAGCTGGGGCTCATGGGAATTTCATTAGTTTCTCATGTAACAAAGTGCTGCTGGACAAATTAAAAATTTGACCTGATAATGGTGCTAAATGAAAAGGCAGGAGACCACCAAAGTTATTACAGTTCATCCTGCGGAGAACAAGAATTTCTGTACCACCTGTAAAGGCATTTTTGTAAATATTCTAAAATTATTGAACTATTTCAATCAGAAAAAAACTTTCAACCTACTGCTGGCACTATTTGAAAAGAAAGGTGATCACCAAAATCAACAGAATTAATCCTCTGGGAAACCATTATGACTTTGAATATTTGTTTGAAATATTTCAGTCTAGATAAAAGTCTAGAAATTTCAAAACTGTGGGCAGATTTGTAAATTAAGAGTACAGATCTATACTCTTATTACTCTTAATCAGCTCACCCTAAAGAAGGCTCTGTAGTCATCAAAAGCCACACAGTTTGTTGTCCAGTTTAATCAACAAACCCAAAACCATACTGGTTAGCTAACAAACAGCCTTGACCCATAAATTTCACCATCATACTTCACTGTCGTTCAATCATAAAACTTACTTTGATTATGCTGGTTTGTACGATTACTTTTTACCCTCTGAAAATAAGGGAATGTGTATAAAAATGGCTGTAATTATTAACTGTAAACAGACACTTAATATGATATTTTTAGTGGTGTAAAGAGGCAAGATTAGTAAAATTGTGACACTGTCCAAATACTTTTGTACCTAACTATAGCTAAAAGGCCATTATTGACCTTATTCAACATCTCAATTCTAATTTCTCTAGAAGTCAGAATTTCTTCGGCAGCCTCAATGGTGTTGCTCTGTAAAAACTTCCATAAAACCGAATCAACACATTACAGTGAATCTGTATTTTGCTTTCTTAAAATAACATTCTTCTCACCTTAACTTGGGGCTAGTTTTGTAGTATTGACCATCATTTTACTGTCACATATTGAGCTGGGAGCAGTTGAACCAAGGAATCATTTTCACCTCTCAGATGGTGTTACTTTAACAAAGCAAATATTTCTCAAAGGCTAAAAACAAATAAAATATGTGCAGCATAAATGTTTTTTTTTCCCATTTTCCTAACCTTGTAAATTAGGTCATGAACCATCAGATTTGTGATTCCTGAGGTTGTATAACACCATTTGGTAAGCACTGGTTTTAACAGACTGGGTAAACTGAATAGTCGTTTAAAACTTGTGGGGCTTCTTGTGTGATTTCTGCATGTTTTACTTTGTAAAGCTGTGTTTAGCAGAAACAGTCTGTGCACAGGTTAAGTTGGTGAGTCAAGTCTTCTTCGGACTGATGACCAGGGATGATGGACAAAACGGCTTGGACCTAGAGACAACTAATGTTTAACAGAAAACCCATAATACAAACTTAGGGCATAGAGTTGACATGGACAGACAAGTGTGTTTACCAGGTAGGGAGGGTTTTATAAAGAGATGCTATGGATGGATGGATTATGGGAAGAGTAGGGATCCAGAGTTTTCAGAGCCTGAACCATATTCAACAGTAAACATTGGACTATCTTTACCGCTGCTGCATCAGTTTTGATCTCTCCTTTTTTAAACTGTCTCTAACAAATTCTGAAATTTTATGGAAGTGTAATACTTAATTGCTGGAGTATCCTAAATGTTCTTTTAATACGCTTTTATTCCAAAATGCTGGTAAAATGGACTACCTTTTCTTTTTTTGCATTATTTTTTATTTAAAAAGTAAAGTAGTTGAAAATATTGGCTAGTGATTGGCAAGTTTATTATATATTATGATGTGCCCCTTCTAATATGCATTGCTATGTCATTTTATAGGGGGTTCCAATATTCACAGTTTCCATACAGTTATAGTGTGAAATCTGTTTCAAAATCCACATCGGAATACTTCTCAATATATTAATGGGTGAGGAAAAACTAAATTGTAGAGTTAGAATCTCATATATGCCATACATACTGTATGGTACATAAACAGTAGCCAGGTACACACTCGTGATAGCATTTGATGGAGTAAAGAAGGCCTTTTGAGAGGCAGAGCTGGCCTGAGCACTGCACAGCACAGTGATCCCCACGGAGCTCATGAATATTGCAGGAAGCCTACAGCAAAGCTGAAACAGGAACCTTTGGACCCCCTCTACACACACCAGCTGACCCCCTGCAGTTCAGCCAGTGTAACAGTAACCCTTGGATACACAAACACATACTAACAACCCCGGTCAGCTCAGGTAATGAATATACCAAGAAATCCACCTGTAATTAGAAGGTGATAATGAACCCATCCATCAAGATAAGCCACTTTTTGGCATCAGTGTGCCACAGTCTGTGGCCACCACTGCCAAAATTCACCAGGCTGTGACAATACACATCATAGCTGATCATTTAATAAGGCTGGGTAAAGCCTGACAGCCTTGAGAATGACACACAAGCAGCAACTGCTACGTTTGCTGAGTTTTAACACAAACACTGGGAGGATAACTTAACTACCAAACTTGCAGCTTGAGGTACATGTTTAATTCCCATTTCCAGTCCACAAGAAAGCCTTATTTCATAGAATATTCATGAACAGACCTGAATTTGGTGCTTGTAATTCATTGGTGGGTCAGACCCAATAACAGCTATATTTAGTTACACTTGCACTTAGCCTACTGGTAATTTAATTGAAACTGCATGGCAGCAGGAAATATATTTTCCACTCAGGTTAAGTATCGTGCCAAAACGGGCATCAGAATTATGCAATTGTGTTGCAATATGATACACAGAGTGAAACTGATAAGATTAATTTCACTATGCATTATTATTATTATCATTCTGGTTTGGCACCCTCATTTAAAGAGCTTTTCTATGTGAACAGACTAAAAAAAATAACTAAGAAAAAGCATAAGGCAGTGAATCTGAAGAGGTACAGAAATCACAGGAATGATTTATTCTATGAATCCCAAACCAATCAAACCCAAAGGGTTGAAAAATAGTTATCATCCCTTCACTACATTTTGTTTTTCACAAAATATACTATTTTTGTTGCAGCAGGACCACATGTCCTAACTTCAACAAACAGCCTCCGAAAGGTTCCTGAAATGAGCACATCCAGTGTCTTTTTTAAATGTTTGTTGCCTGTACAAAAGTAACAAAAAATTGAAATTTACCATGAGGAAATGATAATGTGAAGGATACACAAAAAGCAGGAAATTGTTTGACAGTGAGGGAATAAACAAAGTAAAATGTGGAGGTCATCTGGAGTATGTGGGAGGATTTACTTTAAACTCTGATGAACTGAGTTTGATTCCCAAATCAAAGAAATCATGTCTGATACAGTAATGATTTTTAGTGGCATTAAAGATTGTACCTGCAGCTACCAGTGTCATGGTGGCTAGCATCACTTAGGTCCTTGATGTGAGTCCTCTTTCCTCTTCCTATGGATAGTTATTTCGAGCAGATTATAATCAGATTCACGCAAATATGATACGAAAGTAAAATCTAAAATTCGAAATGAGAGGCTAGTATTTTTTTTTATTTGTTGGTAATAATCATAGCTCCAAGCTCTTAAGCTGAGGTTTAGCTGTTGCTTTACCTAGAGTTAAATTCGAATGCATTCCTTTAGAACAGCAAACAAACACCTATTTCATAGGCGTCCAATTAAACTGTCCAGTCACTAAAGGTAACAGCCTCTGACAGATCCCGCTGTTGATGCCCACTTATATAAAGTGATGCAATCCTATACATGGTGAGGAATATCATTTTGACATGGTTTGTTTATACCATATGAAGTGATTCAGAGTTGAGTTTATCTCCTGATCCAGTAGACTGCACGGCAAACACTTTCCAATGATTCCTGTCTGTGTTTGGTTTAGTCACTGTGTCACAACAATAAAGGAACTCTAGCCCAGTCCTGCCATTAGCTCCCTGTGACCCAGTGAGCCTGATGGGAGCTCGCTTGGACCCCTTTCCTCTGGACCAGCAAATAATACATTTCTACTGTAATAAAAATCACAGACAAAGTGCTTACAGTTGATCTCTTATTGATAGCTATTTCACCCCAAACTGCCATATAAAATTGTACATTGTGCAGACTGTTATTAAGTAAAGCATACTGAAGCTCTTTTGCATTAAAGGTGACCATATAAACCTACTTTACAGTTTTACTTATACAATTCTACTCCTACCTTATAAAGTATAGAGTAATAACAGGTATTATTATGAACACACTGGGCGTTCATTATATAAAAAGAAAATTATTTTAAACATTGTCAAAATAAGTGACAAATTGAATTATTTGTGAGATGTTGGTGCTCCATGTATCGTAATAAAAGAAATAAAATCTAACTGCTTTTTTTTTCTCTCAAATGGTTGGTCCTAAATACATTATTGTTGGTTCATATAAGATACAACAAATACTGCTCAGTTTGCCAAGAAATGAAAAACATTCATTGTTCCCAGAAAATGAATCTTAATCATAAATAAATTGATAACATTTCCTCTAAAGCCAGCATTAGGTCCGGATGGAGCTGGTATGGTTTGAAGTTTGTAGTTCTAGCAAATGTATGGTTAAGGTTTGGCAATTAAAACACTTGGTAGTGTAAATCATGCACTGCAGCTTTTCAAATAAGAACATTATTTAGATACTTTGTGAGCTGCTTGACAACTACTGGCAAAACTGCTTTTATTTGGTGCTGACACTGCCTCTTACAAAAGCCATGAATAATGTAAATCCATTAAATTTTCTGAGCACATTCATGCTCTTTAGAGGTTGAACACCTTTCATTTTGTACAAATAATTCCTCTAGTTCTAGGTACTGGGCAAATTATCATTATTATTCACATCACATTCTACAATCTATTGATATAATTAGTATGGAATATATTGAGAACGTTTAAATAAATCTCCCCTTCCTAGGAGACCCCTAGACATTTCCAAACCAAATAATTTTCATGACTCCATGAGCATTTCTGCAGTGCCACCATTTGGACTAAACTATTTAGCCTGACTAAATCTAGCATCATTTTTGGTAACTTGATTGTTCCACACACTGATTTGTTCTGCTAAGTATACCAAACATTTTAGTCACTCTGGGGGCCATTAGTGGGGCTTTAGACTTTCAGTATCATTTCCCCAAAAATAATGTTCCTGCAAAACTATCTGAGGTTTCGGACTGGATTTCACCCAGAACACCCCAACAAGAATTTCAAATGTTCTGCACCCACTGGATAATGGTATTGATAGAGAAATTAAAATTGATGTAATTTTGCTTGATTGCTTTCTTGGTGTTTTCCATGATTATTCAGTAAGAAGATTGATATCTGTTATAAACAGATAATTTACATAAAAAAGTAATCAAAAAGCTAAAGGTTATTCAACGTCAATATATATGTTATACTTTGATATATGTTTTAGAAAATAATATGATGGTAAAATGCTACACATAACACCTTTCATTAAAAGTGACTCAAAATTAAATTCTTACTTGATAAACTCCACAGTAGAAGTATGTGCAAAATGTCTGTAGATATAATGCAGATATTTTATCAGCAAATCAGAACCTCCAGTACAAATATAATCGTTTTGCTGCTGTGTGGGAGACATGATCAACAGATTTAATAAGCAAGATCTACCCCTCAGCTGCACAGTTTGAGATTGAGCTGTGCTAAGTTAAAGTTATAAGCACAAGCCTCCCATGGTCATGACAGGGCATTTCAAGTCAAGTGCACATTATTGTCTGCTCTGTACAAGACAATAGCTAATAAACATTGACTGTGCAGGCTTATTGTGATTGGTTAAAGACGTGTACTACTGGCCAGAGGTATAGAAGAGAGACTCATTACAAACTAGAAGGCAATAAAGTGAGCTCATTTACTCCTAACAGCCCAACTACCTTCAGCAATAGGTCCCCTGCTGGAAATTTGGGTCGATGGAGAAGCAGTAATTACACTTCTGTCTAAGTGTCTTAATGTGACTCCCTCCATTGTTTACTTCTCTGTCTCCTACAAAACATTAGCTGATGGATCATTTTCATTTCCAATCAAATCTGCAAGTGTATGTGTGTATCTGTGTGCCACTACATGCATGTGCATGAGTGTTTTTGTGTATTTATTCTCCATGTTGTAAGATAATGCAATTTAATGTGATTGTCCATCTAACACAGTTTGTTTACTCAATCTCTAGCAAAAGCTTTTTTGGATATTGTTACCAGTGATAATCTGGTTTAGTTTATATGTATTTTATCTGTAGTTCTAAGAACTCATGACTTTTTATTCATCACACTCTCTGCATAGAGATCACCTGTCGGTCTAACAATATGACCAGTATGACCCACTCTTTTGGCATATCTGATTTTCCAAAATTCGAACCAACACGACCTCAATTTGGTGTGGAAAACCGATACTGGTTATTTGTTGGGTCCAGCTTAACTTTACTCAGGTCTTGAAGTAACAACTTCAACTAAATCACATCCATAAAATGGATCTGCTCATGACTTAATCATGGTATGTTATCATTGTGTCATAGAGAGCTTTTGTGTAGGGTTCAACTTTAGAGTTTCGTGTTTTTTACTCTTCCATCTTTTGCAACCATTTTGCCAGATGGTTTGTCACCCTCCTGTCTGAAAGTCTGTGCTGTCAAGCTAGCCCCCATCTTCACTCAGCTCTTAAACAGATCTCTGGAGCTGTATGAGGTCCTCTCCTGCTTCATACATTCAACAACCTTCCCACGTGCCATCCCTCTGATGAACAATTAGTCAGTCATATAATATGGGGCACAATCCCTGTGCAATAACCCTTGTTACTTAAACATCCACCGTAGCAGCAAAATTATATTCATATTAGTTATACACTCACTTTGTGAAATAACTGGCATATATCTTCTATCACTTGTTAAATACAATTACAAGCAGGCTAAAAATACTGTAAAAAGACATTTATACATGCACACACTGTATCTAACCACCTGCTGCATGTGCAAGTAACGTATTAAACTAACCCTTTAACATTCATTTCAGCACTCCTGGCACTTTCTCTCACCTTGCATTTCCTTGTTTCCTTGTTTCCTTGTTTCCAAGAAACTGGTTGACTTATTGAGAGATATTGTATTTTGGTTGTATGGTTGTTTTTTCCCACTACTGTACTGTACATAAGAGCTTAATGTTTATGTTCATATGTCCTTACTCAGCTTTGTTTTTTTGGTTTTGATGTATATTCATGTGTCTTTCTCTGAACATTGTTATTGGTACTGTGTATTGTGTCAGTATATTTTGTCACCGAAAACCAGAATTCCTTGTATGCACAAACATTCTTGGCTAATAAGGACGATTCTGAATCTGATTCTTGACAGTTCTGACCTTTTAGGGAACAAAAAGAACTGGATATTAAAAAAAGAAGTACCAGCCATCCATTTCTGGCCATTATCCAGGTCTGGTTTGTGGTGGCTAAGCAAGGTACCCTGGATGGACACAACATCCACCTCTTCCTAGGAGATCCCTTGACATTCCAAGACCAAAAGGGCTATTTAATTGCTCCAGTCTGGATGTGCCCCCTAAGACTTGACGCGACTGAGATGGATATCCCTAGAAAACCTCTAGAAGGAGGAATCCTTTTCAAATTCCTGTACCACCACATCCGGCACATATTGACAAAAAGGAGCAGTAGTTCTACTTCTACTTCTTTCTTGATTTATGAGTTTTGGCTGAGATGGCTGGTACAATACTACTTGTTCTGTTGCAATCTGTCAATATTGCATCAAATCCTACCCTTACTCGTGAATTAGATATTTTAATAGTCAGAACAGCAATTCACTCCACACCCTGCATGACTATGGCTCAATATTTACATTTGCTGACTCTCAACATTCATTTTTATGTGAAGCTGCTTTGCTGGAGTATAAACTCCCCAAAAATACCAGTACAAATGTTCTGTCCTGTTAGCAGCTGAGAACTTGTGGTCACTGCCTCACCAGGTTTCCTGCACTGCTACTTTCTGGTAGGATTAGGAACTCAGGTCTGTGTTAAACAGAGAAATGACTATAGCTAAGGAATGGTTTTAAAGTTCAGATATCTGGAATGACCATCAAGTAGAACCACTGCTCCCTCATTTAGAAAGTATGGAAGACAGTGGAGGTTCAGGCATCCTAATCAGACAGATGATTTCTCCCTGTGGAGAGGATATGGAGCCAGACCCAGAGCATTCTGGAAGGACTACAAACCCCATCTCAGGAAAAGGACATCTGGACTACTTTGATAAGTCTGCGGCCTCTGTGACAAGAACCAGATAAGCAGTAAAAAATGGATGCGTGAAGTATTGCAAAACCCAGTGCAGAGACAATGCAATGTGGAATATATCAAATTTAAATTGTTTCAAAATGCTTTGTGTGCTAAACTTGGTAAAAGTTTCAGAATAAGGTTCCATTTTATTTGGGTCGGTTTAGACTCAAAAGGCAAAGTCAAATTTTGAATCATGGACCTCCTTGTTCAGAGAGACCTTTGAGACACCACTCTAGGAAATGGAAAGTTTTATAAACCGGTCTGGCAACGGACACTATGATCTTAAGGCTTCTGTCATTGGCCTCTAACACAACAAAAATGAGTGATTATTGGATCAGAAGAATCACTTGATTCTTTAGTGCCTTCCAAAACATTTGAATTACTGTAATTACTGTACTGCATATGTATTATCACAGCTTAGGGAAAAGATCATGGTAATGCTTAAATAAAACCTGTACTGACAGAAAAAAGAAAAAAACAGTGGCCCACCATGTGAAGCTGTAAACTTTACTGACCCATCCATTCACCCCAGCCTGCTCCCTATGAGGTTCTGTGGCACTATACCTATTCCATGCTACTTCTACCTATGCCTCTCACAGACTAAGTAATAACTCAAATGGCAGCCATATCCAGTCAAGTAAATGAAGAAACAGGTTTGACAAAAAAATCTTGACTCAAGATTCACTCAGTTACTTTTTAAAGAAGTTTTCAATTGCATCTCATGATCTTTATCTGCAGTTGTAATTTGGAGAGGCTCCTCGACTCCTGTTGGCAACTCCTTGATAACTGCGCAAACTCCAACTGCTGATGAAGACTGCAGTTTGAAGCTCAGAAAAAGGGCTAGTAAGTGCACCTTATGGTAATTTTCTGTCTATACACTTCTATTACTCATTTTATGGTCAAGAGCAAAGTTTCATGTTAAGTAAACACACGTTGTTTTAATGGGTCAGCCCGGCCTACTTGCTTCAATTTTCATAACTTTCCATAATGTGTTAATTATGTCAGTCATTTTTAGATTTAGTCATAGTAATCACATCAAGAGTTTATGTTACTTTTAGTCATATTTATTCAACCTCACCCGATTGTATTTTCAGTAATTTTTTTTTTGTCAACTAAAATGTTTTGGTCTCACATTTGCAAAGAAAACCATGAACATTTTAGTGTTATTTCATTGAAATAAAGGTCCAATAATGCTGCTTAAATCATTGTCTACATTGTCTACAAACAAAGCAAAGTCACACCACTGTGAGGACACTGGTTAATTGACATAAGAATCAACTTTCTCCTCAGCATTCCCCACTAAACCAACACCTCAGCCCTCACATAACCTGCCTGTAGACTTCCCAGTCCTGGCCATGATGAACTGTTATAGAGGCAGAAGCCTAGTGTTTGCAGTGAGGGGACCTACCCATCAGTCAGATGGCCTTCTTTGTGGCTCAGGGAGGGTTTACTGTGCATTCAGGCAGCTTCACATGTTGAGCTGCAGTCCGTCTGATCAGAGAGGCACTCGCCTATCTCCCCACCTCATCCCCCAGAGCCCGTGATTTCACAAGGATTAGCGTGCAAAGTCACCTAATCTCTCCCTCCACTCTCTTTCTATTGATGGCCATCTCAAATATGAACACACACACATTGGCACTCCCACAGTTGTGCAGATAGAATTACAGTGAAGTTAAAAAAAAATGAAATGAATTAACTGCCAGAATGAATAATCAAGAAATTTGTTCAGAGAACTAACTGAACACTTTTGTTATGCAACTGTACACTCAACACCACTACAAATATTAAATTGAGTAATGTTTTTTGTAGGCAGTTTCATTAAGATTTTTAAAGAAAGAGCTCAACATTTTGGGTAGTACATGATTCACCTTCTAGTTATGGCTATTTTAGCTGGACTCAGCTAGCTTGGCTTAGCAGTAAAACTGGAAGCAGAGAGAAGTTTATAACATGGCTCTTTTGAAAATTAAAAAAAGAACATAAAACAACGGCTAACAACATCTCTGAAGCTTGCTAGTAATAAGTTGTCATCAAGTTGTTCTAAAAGAAATATAAAATACAGCAATTTGTGTTTGTATGAGTAGTTTCATATTTGAACTGTTACTTACCAAACAACAACTGGTCACAGCAACTGTGTGCAGCTTCCTGTTGTCACAATGAGGTTGCAAAGTTTGATACAATTCTACCCGAACACAGACAAATATAAAATTTCTAGAGTTCAATATGTTGCACAAAAGGGCACTAATGTTGTTCATGCTGGCTCAGTGTCACACTGGCACACTGGAATAGAACAGAACCATTGTTAATATTATTAATAACACTTGTTCTTTTCCGACAATGATAAGTTAAATCACTGCTGTGAAAAAGGCCTGGTAAACAAACATAGTTAACAACATAAAATCTAATGGCTGAAGTTATATAGGAATAAGATGTAACAGACATTTGCTTTTTACATGTTAATTATTTAACACTACCCTTCTCTTTTTCAGTCCAATTCTGTCTTTTTTTTAATTCATTTTGAACCATTTTTGTTGATTTTATTGATTTTCTAGTTATTAGCTAGCATAGATTATATATATATATATATAAATATATATATATATATATATATATATATATATATATATATATATATAATTTCATCACATCATATATGAGGAATACAGTAGTTTGTTACAATGTTCCTTTAAAATACATGCTCTGAACGTTGGATGGAGCTGAAATGTATGTGTACTATACAGCAGCCACAGTAACATGGGTTGCATTTGCCAAAGAATCTATATCTGATATGAAATCTATTAATGTATTATATGCATAGGCAGTCACAGCATGGCATGTTTGGGAAAAGTAAACAGTTACATTAGCTGTAAGAAATATGGCAGATTCCTAATTGCTGAATTTATGAGCAACAGCCTTGTTCATTTTTTCAAATCCCTACTCTGAAAACAGTAAATAACTTCTGCCCCCAATAAGTGTATAGAATACTGCAGGCTGGTACCAATGGCAGAACACAGACGCCTAATTCAATCAGAAAGCCCTAGGGCGGCCAAGCATGGCTAACTACATCATGGTTAAGCATCTTGATTTTGTCAGAATTATAGAAAATGACAAGTGAACTTGGTATGAACCAGAGAATCAGGGTGGAATCCTCGTATTGGCATTTCATAATCTAGGCAGGGCGGTGCCAGAAAATCAATACTTTTCAGCCTCCTTCTCTGCTGTTTTCTCTCCCTGAGTCTGAGGGGGAGGATTCTGAAACATCACATTACAGTAACACAATAACAAACAGACTCAGTACAATCATGAAGTACAAGCCGTTATCTACAGTATGGTAGATCCCCAATGATTTCCCAATTTTTAAATGTGTAATCACTATAGGCTATATGAAAAGTTACTTTATCTGCTCATGAACTCCATTAATCTTCACTGGAGCCCAACTGATATATGGCCAGTGTTTGCCTAATTGAGGTTCTTGCCTAACATATATATTGGTATCAATGCATATGTTGTCCAAATACAGAAAGAACATTACAGAAAAATATGCTTGGGGTTATTTAGAAATGGTCAAGAATTCACAAATGGATTAATCTCAAACAACTAGCAGCTAGCTAATTCCCATTTGTATGTATGTATACACACATACACACACACATAAACACACACATATATATATAGCAGCTGAATAATGGCAGTTGAAAAAAATAATTTAAAAAATGTATGTGGTGAGGCTTTTTATATATAATTGCACTAAGCCCATGCTTTTTTCAGTCTTAGTTCTACTCTGTCTCATTTTGTAAATTGTCACATCCTTAGCATTATAAGACCTTACAAGATTAAACATGAATAATGGATAAGGAGTAATCAGCTCTGGCAAACTGATGTCTCTCGCATAACAGGCTGAATACCGAGTTCTAACTGACTGGTTCGAAGTGTATCAAGTGTGGTTATTTTCTAACAGCCTGGTTTCACTTGCACGTGATGAAATCAAGATAAACACAGTAGATAGTTGTGCTTAATATCACTGCATTCTGGTTCTGTATTTCCCAAATCAAAGGCTACAGATTTATCAACAAGCTAACACCTTCTGAATCCAGAAATGTGATATGATCTTCATCTAAGTCAAAAGTTTATGCACAATGTACTTAAGATAATAACACACAAATTATTAAAATCTTTCAAATCTTTATCAAACACTGTCATTAAAAAGTCACAGTGCTGGTGGAAAAAGTAAGTGAACATTTGGATAAACAACAGGAATTTAAACCTTTATCCTTAAAGAATTGCTTTAGCTCAGCCATATTCATAGGATGTCTGGTGTGACCAGCTCTCTAAGCTAACTCTACAGCATATCTATTGACTTAGAGTCTGGTAGACGAGAAGAATAACACCTAATCAAGATAAGAAACCTCAATAAACATGGGAATTCATTTTCCCGTTGATGACGGCAAGCTGTCCAGGCCCAGAGGCAGCAGAGCAGCCCCAGGTCATCATACTCCCTCCACCCTACGTCAACTTTAGGATGATATTTTCAATTATGCAGTGTCGTTTTTAAACCATATGCAGAGCTGTATGTTCTTCCCAAATAATTCAGCCTTAGTTTCATCAGTGGACAAGACATTTTTCCAGTAGAACTGTGGAGTGCTAACACAGGGCGGTAATGTTTTTTTGGAGAGAAGCAGTTTCCTCCTTGCACCATGCAACCATGCATCATGATTGGTGTATGGAGGATTTGAGAACTGTGATGTTACAAAACTAAACTGTCTTAATTTATAGTCAGCTTGTCTAACTGTGGACTGATGAATATCTTTACTTTTAGAGGACATTTTAACCATTTCCAGCTTATGCAAATCAGAAATTCTTTTAATATTTAATTTCTATGAACTGCTCAAAAAAAAAAAGGAAATTAAAAAGACACATCCTTCAAACATTATACAGTATTTCGTGTCAGCTGTCACACTATCACAGGAACAACCACCATAGTTGGCCCTTAGAATCTTATATGCTTCAAATAAAAGCTCTAGGTAGAAAGGCGGATACATTCACATTTAAATATTCAAGAAACAGTCCCTACATTTTGATGAAGTTAGCGGTCTTAGAGTGTACTAGTATTGCCAGGGGGTTGACCAAGATATAGTCAATTATCATCCTTTTCCAGCCAGAGATCATGGGAGCCACACAGGAAATCCACTGAAGTAATGTGTTTTTCCTTGCACAGACAATCAGGACATTAGATATTTTTTTTTGATTTACATTAGTAATGTGCACATTAGGGAGATGAAGGAGAAGTGATACTGGATCCACTTCAAGCTCAACTTCCTAACATAAACTGTATTTCTAATAGGACTGCTTTACAGTATTTTTGTAGACAAAGACAAAGACGAAAGACAATCTATAAGAATTACAGTAATGCAAGCATCTGATACAGTAGCATTAGACAGAAATAACAAACTATCATCTAAAGCAATTTTAGGAGATTTTTGGCCAACAACAAACACAAATATTGCTTATTGCCTAAGTTAATGGTTTGATCACTGATGGAAATATCATTAGGGAGAGTGGAACCCCTGTCTGCTCCCTCTTAGAACCTCAAAATTTTCTGATCCGACCACATTGGTTTTGACTCCTGCAATGAACAATTACAAAGAGCCATCACCCATTTCATAAATTGCAGCCTACTCTAAATTATTTCAGTGTAAAGAAGAAATAGGGCCATTTGACACAGCCTTCTCTGCACCGAAGGACCCCACAAGACCACAAGATTTATTGCTTACCAGTGATAAATCTGAATCACATTTAGCAATCCTCTGATATTATTACCAGACTAATTGCCTTTAATAAAGCCTGTTTGATCTGAAGGTAGTAGGTTTACCAGAGTTGCCAGGACTATGGATATGACTTTGAGGTCAACATTAAGCAGTGAGAGGGATCTGCAGGTGGCACAATTTTCTGGACACTTCTCTTTTTTGAGAATTAAGGAGATATTGGCCTCTTGTAAAGATGGGGATGGAAGGCCAGTGTCAAACGAGTGGTTGCATGTTTAAGAAGGGGTCTGTAAACAAGTCTCTACATTCTTTATAATAATTACTAGTAAGCCATCAGGGCCTGGCCTCCTTCCACTCTGAAGTGACTTGATGGACTCGAGCACTTCATGTTTAGAAACTGGAACGTTGAGGCAGAACTTCTAATCAGTGGCTAGATTAGGAATCTTGAGCTTGGAAAAAGTTCTCCATTAATTATGGAACATCTTTGCTTTGATCACATTGGTACAGATTAATATAAGGATGGCATAAAGTGCCATTAATCCCTTTGGAGGTACTTGTTAGGGTCCCTGTTCTACCAAAGCTGAGACAATGGTGTCTGAGGCTTTTCATTTTGTTTTGTTAAATATGACAAATTCTTGCCTGGATTTTCTCTATATTCAAATAACTTTTGCTTTGTGAATCTTAATTTGTTAGTGGCAGTTTGTGTTAAAATTAATTTTAATGCACAACAAACGTGTCTGTAATTTCTTTCAATTTAGACCCTGTTGGTTTTCCTAACATAGTCCTTAAGACTTGCCTCTAACACCCTCTGTTTCTGTGCAGTTTTACATCTTTTGCTGGCTCTGTAGGAAATTACTGACCCTCTCACATAGGTATTAAAAGTTTCCCAGAACAAGGACAGGCTACTGACCCGAAGGAGAATTGAGAGAAAGAAAGGCTTTAAATTCTGGTGTAAAATAAACAATGAATTTGTGATCCTTTAAAATGAAAGGGTTCAGCCTCCAGTGTCTTTCCTCTAGCATTTTTAGGTTCAACATCTAAGTATATAGTTGCATGATTACGTGATTTAGAGAAAAGCTGTATGCTTTCTATGCTGGGAGAAGTGTTCTCCATATATCCACATAAATCTATTTCTTTGCTAAAACCAACGATACATTTTGCCTGTGAAGAGGCAGACCAGAGACCTCTAAGAAAAATATCAACCAGTGGGTTCATGAGGTAGTTGAAATGGCTTCCCATAATAATATTCACGGCTGGAGAAATCAGTTACCTTCAAAATTGCATCTGTGAGAGGATTAAGGGGGTTGACCTGGATGGCAGTACCTGTTAAGATATGAAATTCCTTTCCACGAATAACAGTTTTTATAAGCACAAATTGCCCATAATTGTCTTTGATACACTCCATTAGTTTAAAAGATAGCCTAACTAAGATGGCCACATCGCTGCTCTTAGTAGTGAAAGAGAAAAAAATACACATGCTAGAAACTACACTGATTTAGTTTTGCATTTTCTATGTCTGTTAAATGTGTCTTTCATAAAAGTTTTCCCTTTTAAAAGGAAAAAACAGTATCATCAAACAGCGCCTTTTTCCTCTTACTTGGTGAGTGACTCCCTTTAGTATTCCATGTACAGTCTCAGTATGTTACCAGCCATAGTATCCAAAATGAAGTCTTCCAGAAGATGCAGCCTTGTTGTTGATCCAAAACACTGTAGCTGAGCAACAGAGAACAAGTGAACAATAATAAAAATAACAAATAACAAGAGAACTAATACCACTTTTCAAAGGGGCTTCCCTGTTACAATGAGGAGATTGATATGTCTCTAAATACACTGTCCTTTGCTTTTCCATTAGATTAATATATAGTGAATATCATATAAAAGAAAAGCATGAGGCATTTCTTCTTTTTCATCCTGAAAATGTTATTATATTTATATATTTCTTAATTTCTTAAAATATACATCTTTGCGTGAGCTAAAGCTGTAGCACTTAGTAACTGAGCACATATTGTGAAAAGTTGTATTGACATTGTAATTATTCACTCATATAGTCCCGCTGTCAGTCAGCAGAGATTGCACAAAGCCAAAGTGAATGCCAAGTCAAGTGGCCTGTAATTCATCAGATGTGCAGTGTCCTCTTCCAAAACCCTCTACAAAGGCCAGAGCCTTGTCAGGGGAGTGGAGCACTTTGGTAACTGCCTCAGTAATCTTTACCATGGCTAGAGAGAGTAAGGAGTAGTGGGAACTGATTCCCCTCAGCTTCTTCTTCACGTCATCATAACTTTTTACATTTACACTGGAGCTTGTCCATTGGTCCTGCTTCTTTTGGAAGCTTCAAGTACTCTGTTTCTCACTGTAGTTGTAGAACAGTTGTAGAACTGTGTTGTGGAATCTGATGAGGACAGGCTGGCCTCTCTGATTCGGACTAGGTTTAGGGGCTAAGGATTTTAACCATTCGACCTTGGTTTCCATGAGAACAACATCAGACAGCCAGCTTTCAAAAATTTCACTGGTTGGGTACCTTCAGGCAGATAATACTTATAATTTTCCTCCTTCTATTTTAGCGGTCATCAGTATGTTCAGTCAGGTTTTGCATCACCTTCTCAAGTGCCTGAATACACAGGTTGGCTTGGTCAGACACCTCTTCCACCCCTGAAATTCTCTCCTTTGCTTGGTTAGCTCTCTTTCAAAGCTTTTGCAGTTCCAATGTCTAGCATGAAGCATCTGGAATAGTGGGCTCAACTTTTCTTCAATGACTTTTGAGATATCCGTCATTTCATTAATAGCTTGACAAAGAGCAGGGTTGAGTGTACTAGTCTTGCAAATAACTACAAGCTCCTCTGCACCTGGTGAGAGGTTAAGTGAACTCATGGTGCATCAAACCCTGCTTAATTACTTGCTGACATGGTGTTATCTTTTCAGTATAAAATAATTAGATTAAAATTTAATATGATGCAAAATACTACTTTTTATGTTTACTCATAATTAATCTAGTCTAATAATGCTACAAGGTAGACTGCACTCAGGACACAGTGGCCAATTTATTTAGAGATATATTGTGCTTTTTTTCCACATGACCAAGTGATTAGTTGGACAGTAGGTATAATTTCAGTGTCAGCCAGCAGAGCTCGGATGGCTGTTTTCAACCAAGAAAATCTTGGTGCTATAAAGCCCTAGCAGATATATATGGTTCAGACCTCTACAGAGTGCAAACATGCTCCATATACTTCATTTTATTGTTTACTTTATTTTATTTGCAATGGTATTTTTGTTCTTTCAGTCAAAATGTTGTTCTGATGGTGGGAACAAAGTAGAGGTAAATAGTTTGCCAGATGAACAAACTTGAATCAGCACCTTTATCAGCATGGGACTGGATTTAAGTTCTCCTCTATCAACCCTATTTATAAAATTTTCTATTTGTCTTAAACTTATTACAATACTTATTCTTTAAATTTCAAACCATACAGATTTTGAAAAGATGGTGTAGCAATGAAAACAGACTTCCCCTGTCTCTGTTGTCTATGCAGTAGTTTCCCATTCTGGATACAAACAGTGGGCTATGGGGAGAAAGCAAAACATAGAGTGTACACAAAGAAAAACTCAGAGGGACTCCTTTCAGTGCAAACAAACTTACTTTTCATCAGGTACTATTACGTCCCATTCGCATATATTGAATTGAGTCCATGCAACATACCCAAGGTGCTGACAGCAGCTGATTACTCCAATAAGTCTTGCTGCCCTAGAGGAGGGGTCACGCAGAGGACAGGCATGCAGAAGGGCCTTCCTGAGGGCCAACAGTGACCCGGACTAGAGCCTTGCCCAAAGTATGGCTAATATTCCCTTACCCCCAAACACAACACTGAACCTTTCCATTTGCTTCCTTCATTCTTCTCCTGTCTGACTTGTTGTCTTCCAAAATCCTGGTTTCCTTTTTGCTTATCATTTAGCTTCCCAATCCTCTAATCAGCAAAACATTTTGGCTGTAGAGTTCCCAACCTCTTTAATGTCAAATACCCATAATGACACATATGTATTGGACCAGTGATTCCGAATGTTGGGGGGCTGGGCCCCAATAGGGTCCCAAATTAAATCTAAGGGATCACAAGATCATTGAATGATTAGGAATGATACAATCTTTTCCTAATACATTAAATTATTTGTTTTCATTATCAACGTTAGCTGTAGACCTTTGGAACAGTAGTTTGACAAAATAATCTCAACTCAAGCCCCACTTACTTGACTTATTTACCAATATTCAATTGCATCTCAAATTCTTCATCATCAAGCATTTCTTCAGGTTCAGGTGTCCTAATGTAACCCTAAGTCTGGAACTTTGCTCCTGTGGTAACAGGTGAAACAGTTCAAAGACAAAAAGACTGATGATTGGAACAGTTGGAAGCTTAGGAAAAAGCACTTGGGATCTTGAGTTAATATTTTGTCCAAATTGTTAATTTTAGTAGTTTTTCTCTTTTCTTTTTACAGATAAAAACAGTTTTTTGGGTTTTTTTTTTTGTTTGTTTTCAACTGGATTTCTGAAAATCTTTTAGAATAAATATATATATTTTTTAATTACTCTTAATGATATAAAGGTATGGAACCACTTGATTTGAGAGCCATTTGAAATTTTGTAACTTGTATGCAAGATACAATTAGATTATTTTAATTTAGAACTGTAGAACTCTGTACTGTAACAAAAGTAATTATGAATCTCTCTTGGCTGTTGTCTGTGTCGGATCCATATATCCAGTGGTTGATAATCAGTTGCTGGAGCTCTACCGCGCACTACCACGGTTGTGCAGAACCCTTGAATATGTGGCTTAGCACCTTTCAAAGCCTGACTACCTTTTAAAAAGACACAGCTAACCCAGCTCCCTCCATAAGAGAACAGCCTCCACACATAAGCAACATTTTGTTTACACTCTCAATCAAAAAAAAAAAAAAGGCTCCACAGTGACAAACTCACTTGAAAAGAGGGATCGTTTCTGGGTTGTGCATGCTGATGGAGGCCAGAAGCCTACAGCCAATTAGAAAATGGTGAGACTGGAGAAAGCTGCTTCTTTGTGATGCCCCTCCATTCCTGATAATTCTATCTCTTCAGCTTACTGTGAAAACCAACAAATGTTCATTCAGTAACAGCATGTTCGCAGAACATGCACAGCCTATTGTTATTGATGAGCTAAGAGCTAAATTGTGACCAGAGGCTAAATATATTGCTGTGGGTATACATAGGCTCGACTGAGGTGGACACACTGCATAACAGGTTGATAAGAATGCCATAGTGTGACGGATAACAGCCGAGAGAGCAGGGCTCAGAGTATCTGTGGGAACTGGGCATTTTCAGACTTCCATACATGACTTAGATATATGATGTCTATATTTACTTGTCGGGGAAAGTTCACATGAATCTATATTAAAAGGTAATTCCATCTTATTCAGCCCACTGTTCTTATGATATATGTTCATTTTGCCAAACTTAAAGGTGCCATCTCTTTTTTCTAACAAAGCACAAAGTAAGAGTACAGAGGTTGTGGTGGTTAATTCTTAAAAAAAAAAAAGGTAAAAAAAATAAACCTCAATCTTCTTCTAGCTCTAATCAACTTTTTCAGTCACAGTACCTAACCCTAACCATATTTTAACCATAGATCAGTTGGCCATGGATTATTACCCAAATGTATAACATAAACAGCAGTGGTAAATCACATCTAGGTTCTGATCTTGTCACTCCTCACAAGGAAACACTGAGCTCAGTACAGCAGGGAGTTTGGAGTTACAATGCTTTCCCCCCATGGACATACAGCAGAATAAGAGCATATAGGTTGATGCAGGAATGGAATTTTGCAATGTCAAGTCAAGGGAAATTTATTTAAAGATTACATTTAAAAACAACAGGGGTTAAAGTACGGAGAAAAAGATATAATACAGTTAAATAATTGAGATAATAAGAAACAAAACGAAAAACAAGTAACTTTTCATTTATTTTCATTTAGCTGAATTTAATTTTTGGCAATCCAGCATTTAATATCCTCAAAAAAACTGAACACAGTCTAAAGATTGTTTCAATAGGAAGTACAGCTGCATATATATATATATATATATATATATATATATATATATATATATATATATATATATAAACTAAATAAAATAGAGCCTGGCACTAAACCTTGTAACAGAAATTAAGTTTTAAAGTTGGTTGGAATTTATAAAGTACAGTTGGATCCAAGTTTTGTTTTGTTTTGTTTTTTTTTTATCAATGGTCAAACGGCAGCATGCTTAAAAGAGGATGGGGATTATCCATTTACTAATGACAAGTTTATTATAGAACCACAGGACCCAACCATATCAAATATTTCCTTCAAAGGGGAGAGGTGTTGTTATATATATATGTTGTTATATAGTGAAATGGTTTCAAAATTGTAAAAAAAATGCCAAGGATTGCTCTAAATCAGAGAGATGACAGGCATGAGGTGTCCAATATTGTTATTTTGATCTTGTTGATTAAGAATTTTGGGTAATTTTCCCAGTTGTCAAAAGTTTATGGCAACAAGACAGTTTATGGCAACAGGATTTCAGAACTGTTTTCATTGTGTTGAGTAAAATTTGGGGTATGTTTGAAATTTTGGGGATGAAAAATATTTTTGTTTAAAGTATGATATTGTAGACATTAACTCCAGGCATTGGCGATTTAGAAGATTGGTAGGGGAGTGAGAGGGCAAAAAGAACTGGCCAATTATTTTATAGTGATATAGGCATACGTGTATATATATACGCCTGCATATGTATCTCTCTCTCTCTCTCTCTCTCGTGCTATATATATGTGTGTGTGTGTGTGTGTGTGTGTGTGTGTGTGTGTGTGTGTGTGTGTGTGTGTGTATACATATAGACTGCAGCGTTTTACATCACCAGTGTGGTGGCAGACATAGGCACAAGAGAGTAAACAGTCCACTGACTGTTTTTGTGTATAACTAAGGGTTCATTTCATTTTATTAATAATGACCACAGTCTTACCCTTATCTTAATCATACCATAGTTGACATGCACAGATGTTTTTGGAGTGAAAAATTCTTTTAATGTTGGCACTCGACATCTGGGACATGAGATCTTGGAGTGTTGCTACTGCTAGAGCAAAGTCCAATAGGGCACAAAACACAGCAACAATTTAGCCAGAATATCTAAAGGACTATTTGAATGCAAAATAAAGTGACAACATCACAAACTCTGGAGACCACTGGCAATAATCCATCATTGCACAGGAAAGCTGTGTGAGCACACAATTTTGGTGAGCATGGGACCTCAAGGTTGAACCAGGAAGTTTTGGATGTTTCAACAGACAGCCCAAGGGTTTGTTTTGAACTTGTAGCAATGTTGCCATGTTTCTAGATCTCAGGAATAAACTTAAGTATAATAATATTAATATTAATGAGAGGGATGAGTAAAATTGTGGAAATTAAGATCATGGTTCTAATAAACCTGAATTAACCTTTCAATGTATTCACATGCAGTCACATTGCAAAATGTCAGATAGCACCTGCAAATTAAAAATAGCGTATATGAGTGTGTAACCATTACTTAGATGCACTGACATGTTTGTGCCTTTTCACTGATATCCACATTTTCCATCTCTGTGTGTCTGGCTGCACATTGAGGAGTATCTGTTGCCCATTTAGCAGAGTAAAGCGCATTGGCTCTCCGTGAATGAGAGCGAACATCCATCCAACTTATCTCTGAGAGCAGACTTGGGCTCTCTGCCTTATAATTGCAGGTTCATACACACAACTCATAGTCGCACATTAAATAGCTTCTCTGTGGGAAGCTTAAGAACACCACTCATTTCCAACCCCTGCTTATTTCCATTTCTGAGTCCAGATCAAATGAAGGGAAGTGTGAAAACTGGACTTTGGTCCTGTTTTGCTGCAACTACCAAGCTCTATTTGCATTACTACCTAAGACTCTCATAAAAAAACACAGTTGCAACAGCAGGATACACATCCTGTGATCATTTAACTAAATCTCAAGCCAGAACCCTATTTCAAAGTGTTTGTATCCTCTGCAGGGCACAACCTGAGTACAGTAAAGCTTGCTATAGAAGTGAGCCAAATTTAGTACAGGAGAGTTTGCGGTTGCCTGTGTGTGAGTCCTGGATCTCCAGCTCCACCCCACTCTCCCTGCCCCCACATCCCTATCCTGTGATGAAATCTACTCCTCATGGCCATGGAGCCCCTCCTCCACTCCCATACCACCCACCACCACCAAAAAAGAAGCGATCTTTGAAGCGAGCCGCATCTCTGCGAGCCCTGTTGAACAATGAGATGCTCTCATGCTGCTTGTGCTGCAGGCCTCTCAATGCAAACAGAGCTCTGAGAAGTGTTTTTTCATTGTCTCATCTTCAAGGGGTAATAAATAAGAGCCCGGGCAGCCAGACAAGCTGCTACAAGGCGGGAATAGGAATACCGCTGTTAAAAAGGCCGGCTTTCAATCAAACAATATTCAAAGAATAGCTGGGGTTTTGTATGGATGCATGTTGTGCCTATTAACGAACATACAAAAGAAGCCATTTTCTTGATTTATAGGTGGCAACCATGGAGAATACACTGTGACCACAGGCAGGGGAGGCCATACGTTAAGAGGTGCATTTGGATTTGTACCACTGATAAAAACAGCAGCATTTCTTTAAGAATTGTACAATTTTGTTTTTTGACATAGAAGTAAATTTTTTTCCATAAGAGAAACCTAAAACGAGCTTGGATACAGTCCCAGCAACAATCTCTTCCCTATTATTGAGCCGATTCTCGTGGTTTGGAGACACAAACACAGAGCAGGACTGCCTTCAGTCAACCCACAGGTGCAAGGCACAGAAGTCATATCAATAGAATACAATAAGCTCTGTAATCAACACATCTTAGATACCAGATTGCTTATTGCTTTGGGGAGTTAAGCCCACAAATGCATTTCTAAATTGAGACTTTCCCAAGTTTTGCTACATTTCAAAAATTTTCCCTTTACAGACTGTTATCTTTTATATATCAACATTGTTTGGCTCTTGCCAGTGAGAAGATGAGGGTTGAAGTCTCAAGACAACTCGAAAATGAAGGGGAATGATGGTGTGCTCAGAGTAAAGAGTTGGGGCAGGCTGAGCCTCTCATTAAACAGCTCCAGATGTGTGCCAGATGTTGGGGAGACTCTCCCATAAAAAAAAAAAACCCTCACTATAGGAAAATTTTTTTTTAAAAAAATGCATGGCTCATGTGATCACAGCGGGGAATTGCTGTTGCTTGCAGCGGTTAAGGCGCCCAAACCCCAGAAAAACTGTGTATCAAGCTGTAAACACTGTTCTAGTGTATGTATGGAATGTGCAGCTGCATATATGCATAATGCATAGGATTCTTTGAGCGCTAGGGAAGGTGGGGAAGAGTGGTTCAGAGACTCCTGGCAATGTGAACTATGGATGAACTGCAGGAGGGAGTGCACTGTAAGGTTGGAAAGAGTGGGGGTAAAAAAAAAAACCTTTTTCAATCAGTCATATAGCCCCAACAATGGTCTCATTTCCAGACATTCCTCTCTGCATTGTCAGTGACCAATCTTTTTTGAAAACTTTTTTTTTGTTCCACAAGCCTTGTTCTCCTCACATTCTACCCTTGGTAAATGAAGACATGCCGCCTCTTGCAGACGCAGATATTATATTTGGTAGAGGCTTGGATCCTGTTAAAATAGAAATGTTGTTAAACCTTTGGGTTACACTCTGAGATGTAGTCCTTGCTCTCCTTTGCCTCCTTTTTGCAGAAAGGCTGGTGAGTTAGCTCCAATCATTTGCCAGCCACTTGAGTGCACATTGATTTTCAATCCAGAGGGTTAGCACATGGTGTAATGAGAGAAGCTTGCATTATTCATACTTTGCCAGGGCTAGAAACCACATATGACCTCAATACCCAGCGATAGATTCTAAAATAACAACAAGGAAACACTGACAGACAGTCAGACAGACAGTGACTTGAAATGAGCAAGGCAGACAAAAGAAGGGGTAGGGAAAGAGGAGAGGATGAATGGGGGGGGGGGGTATGTAGGTGTGTTAGTGTGCATTTGTCAAGTTTGAGAGCAAACTGACAGCTAAGTCTCTTTTAAGATTAGGTACTGTGTAGACATGTTGTGTCAGTCTGTTATTAGAAGGGCACAGAGACAGCATTAAGCAAAAAAAAAAAATGCACAGAATGTATGTCCAAGCATTCCTGTAAAGTATCATCGCTCAAGTCTGAGCATGCTGCATAGATGGGTTTTATTGCAAGGAAATTTTGAGAAAGCCTCTGTAATTGCATTATAAATTGTGTTTGACACTGCAACCCCAGATCATGCATCACACTTTAAGCGTGTCTGCTTCTTTAAAGCTGACATGCAGCAGATTTAATAACTTATGTAAAATGTGGTGGTACATAAAAGGTGATCTCTAGTCAGTAATCATGTTAAAGAAAATAACTCGGTATTTGTCCAACAAGCAACTGATGGAATAAAGGAGCAAATTTTCTAACTTACCTCTAGTGGTATAGCAGATGTAATTTATGTACACAACAGTGTACATAAACTTTCATATGCTGAATATGTGTATCGGACTCTGAAAACAAAAAATCATGCCCTATGTAAAACATGTAACAAAAAAAAAAACAGTATCAAATTAAGCAACATTGGCTAGAAGTCATGATTTAGCTAACTATTTGTCATGTCTCACATACTATTAATTCAATCAGAAGAATACTCTAAGAGATCAAATAAGTAACCCCCCGCAAATAAAGCTGGTTGATGGGTGGTAGAGCTGAGTTTCCCTTACTACAGATGTTCAGTTGATAAAATTGTAAATGTACATTGTACATTTCCGAAGCATTAATAAGAATAGTATTAAGAACTCTGGAACTGTGGAATGTACATTATGCTGACCATGCTTTATCATATGCTTATCATATCAACTAATAAGTACAGTTAAAGTACAGCATAAACTATGATTTCCATCTTCAGTCTGTAAGTTTTTTTTTTTTACACTAAGTATTTAAATGGTCAGTTCATTCTAATTACGATGAAAGAGTAAAAAAGAAAAACATTTAACTTACATATTAAAGTAGTTATCATCGTATTTGTCCAAGACTTTGTCTCAAAGATATATGCCTCCACTGTAATACAAAGAAGCTGAATGAAATTTTATAGGTGGTGCTCACAGCACTGAAACCTTTATCCACAGTAAAACTGTTTGTTCCTGCAGGGCAAGATACTAGTAGAGGTAATGTAAGTGACGTGATGCTAGCCCTGCAAATTCAGCTTTATCACCTTTCCATTCAGCTGACATTCATAGAGTACATCTCACTAAAATGGATTAGGGTTAACTATAATGCAAATGTACATCAGAAACATTGATACTTATCCTCAAATAGCTGCCTGCCTATCAAAGCTGACAGGGCACTATCTACTCAAGGCCTGATGCTACCATGTGGATTTCATGGAGTGGAGAGAAGGAAACATTTCCTTGGCCATGGGGCAGGAATGTTTCTGTAAGCATCTCTGTATTAGATGAGGCCGGTGTCAATGTTCACCTGTCAGTTGAGGGCTTTGATAATCTGTTGGGCTTGTGAGCAGGTGGGACACTGACAGGTTGGAAATATGGGTAGCGTCCCCCTTGGCCAGATGGGAGGAGAGCATAGAGAGGGGATACGACAGATGGGGAGAAGATGGGAGTGTGTGAATGACAGGATCCATTAACCAGCTCACCAACATGCTGCATGTGTGATGCTTTTTGGAACTGTTTTAGAATCAGCTAATGCTGTCTGTAATGGTGTTTGATTTTGTTTGCTGAAAAATACTTTGCTTTAACCTGGTTTTACTGACCTGTGATGAACAATTCTGCTGGTAAATATCAACCTCTTTTCCTCAACTGTTTTCTTGTTAAAGGCCTTCCTATGGCACAAGGTGCTCAAGACTGGGATTAGCCTGGTAGACTTGGCAGACATTACTACATGAACTTATCCAATGAATACAATGCAGATGTAGATTTTTACTAATACTACAAACTAGAAATTAGTGGTTTAAAAATGGACTCCTTTTAGTTCATTATGACACAGATGCAATACCTGTGTTGTTTTGACCCATTTTTATTCTTTATTACCCTTGGGTTACTGGGCCAGACAACATCTTGTCTGTTCTCTACAGATTGGTTCTTGATAGAGTACTACACTGTGTATGTTGGTGTGTATATTGTAACCTAGTTTTTGGTGTGCATATTGGAAGTTTAATCTTAACTCAAAATGAGAGATTAAAGCAAGAATAGAGAGTTTTGGAGTTTATTATTGTAAGGTATGAGTAGGACCAAGCATCAGATAAAGGCTGCGATCAGACCATCTTCAGTTCTGAATGAAAAAAGGCAGCCTCCATGACTGATTGTTGTGACGAAAAATAAAATAATCACTGCTTTGATAACTTTCCGCAGTTGTAAAGTACTGTGATAAAGTATTGTAAAGCCATGTGCAATGTTTAGCCCTTTTCTACCCTTGGTACTCATGGATTTGTTACTTAAACTGGATTTCCTGGATAATCTTCCATTATCAAACCAGAACTCACAGAAACACACCACCAATGCAGCCATCAGTGTTTTTGTTTTTGTTTTGTTTTTTTTAATGCAGGGGTGCTTTTGGTCTTAATACCAACTAACACAACTTTTTCTCTTCTCTACCTATTTTTTTCATAACTGGCACTGAAAATGTCCACTGAAATGAGACAAAAAGAGCACAACTCACCCATCACAACCCAAATAAAATGCATTTTAAATTTTAGTGGTCCAGCAACATCTTTTTTTCTTCTTTTTTTTTCTTTTTTTACACCACTGCTAATTCCAGTACTTTGTTTTGTAGATACTATGATAAATCAGGGGCAATTTGGGGTTCAGCATCTTGTCCACTGACACTTGGAGAAGCTGGGGATCAAACCACCAACCTTCCATTTAGTGGACAACCTGCTCTATTTCTTGAGCCACCCATTCTGGACATTTATTTGAGAACCCCTATCACTCGAGCGAGTAAGTTGCAAGTCAACAGCATGTCTGTGATGAAGGGTTGTGTGTTTTGATGCAAACTTTGTCAATCTCGTTTAGAGTTAAGAGTTAAATCTCCAGCAATGGTGCATTAAAAATGTCATCTTGAGTTACATTAGCTCCCTTTATCTAAGTCTAATGAAGCTTTAATAAACACAACAATTTGTTATAGAATGTAAATGAGATAATGCTGAACATGAAAACTGTTTCTACCTTTGAAAGTACTTGAAGTACTATAAAACACACAGTTTAAGATTTTTTCATGTATTTTTTACTGCTGTGCTACAGCTATTGGATTCCATTAATTTCCAAAAGACATGTACAGTAAATCAGTGCATTGACTCTTTTTTTCCATTCCGTATTCTATGACAGTATAGTATCACACATATAGATCAAAGTGAAAAGTTTGCACTATATTACATCAAAACGATGAAATGAATGGAAATACCTGGATACCTCATAGATAACAAATTTTGTACTTTCAAAATTCAAAAAACATAGCATTTTTTTTAACATTTTTTTAAATAGTAAGAGGTGTTATATACTATATATGAGTATGTGATTTGCAGGAAGATTAAGGGGTAAATTATCATTTTTTTCAGTTTTTGTTTGTATGAGAATATTTTAAAAAACATTGTACGGAAATGCAATTTAAAATCTTAGTCCAAAATAAACTGACATCAGCCTTCAAACAATATTATCTGTTAAAAGCACATTGTGTGTAGAAGAAATTGTTGCAGGGGGAAATTTAAAATTCAGAATTGTGTTAATGTGTGCGCTTGATTATAATATTTCCTTTTCATCTCTCTCATACATATTGTACATATGCTGTCTTTCTCACTAACATACAAACACACACAGCAACAAACACCTCTGTAGTGTTGACTGCTTAATGTAGTTCCCAGGAGGTGTGCAATGTTTGCAGTAGGGCTCAGTTTCCTTTGTGAATCCCTCAGCGGAGACAGAAAGCACTAGGCACACGAACTGGACTGCTGACCCAAAAACAGCAAGTGTTTGAATGTGTCCTCAGAGACATTGCGACAGCCCATATCATTTGTGTGAATCCTCAAATCACACTCAATGGCAGTGCCCATTACTTTACTGGCTGTTACATGCTTTCTTTTTCTTGACTTTCAAAGTTCAGATGTGTTCAGGCACATCTACATCAGACAGACTCAAATTTATTCTTTTGTTTCTAATGTAGTAAATAATACAATCTCTGATTTAGTCCATTTCAAACTCCAAAGATGATCTAGGCAAAGACAACATCTGTTCTCTTTTTATCTACTTTTTGTTTTTGTTGTTCTTTTCTATATGAGTGGGGTTGCATATTATATCTATACTTTGTCTTGCCCCAGTCTGTGAGACAAGGTCATATTAATGTACTGACATTCTCTGCATCTTATTTTCAACTGGAGGAACTGACATTGTGCTATAGTATTCATAAAAGCATAACTATTTTGATATTGTCTCATAACAGGTTTGCTTGCAATATAAAAAGATACCCATCTATCACTTTAAAGTCAGTGTACTAACTCTGTGATTACCCATTCAGGGCTGGGGCACCACAAGGACACAAAAATTAATCAAAGAGGTCTCAAGATGATTAATGGGGTACCACCAAAAAAGAGCTTGAATTTTGCCAATTCTCTTTCATTTTTGTTTTCTTCTTGTGAAATATTAAATAGATTTACTTCTTCAGGCCTCTAATTATTCGAATGAATCAGTCTGAAAAAATATTCTCTTTTAATTAATTTAAAACTCATACACACAACCCGTGAAAAGTGGTCAGAGACAATGAAGGAATGAAGGCAGGGAAACACTCTCTGACTACATACAGTGAACTGGTATTCAAATAGTTTCCTGGCACAGACAAATGAAGGCCAGTCCTTGGTAAAGGCTGAGACATTGGTGTTAAGTTTCTATCAGTGAAACTACAATTCCTGGAGGTTTTTCACATTAAAATCCAACTAGAAAACAAGAGGGCGATCCATTTCAATCCATTTAAAAAAAACAAAAAAAGCCGTAATATAACAATACACATGCAAGGCAACTTTTTGCCCTGCTACATTGTAGTAGTGACAAGAAGGGTTCAGGCAATCACTAGAAATGATATCACACATAGCTAAAGACAGATGGCATCATAAGATAATGACAGTTTTTTACTAATGCCAGCACACCTTGATAGTCCATAAAAACACACTCAGAAAATGGCACTTTGAACCCAATTAGCACTTTGTAATGCATGTTCAAATAAATAGATGCTTGTAAATCTAGTAAAGTGTGCAGATACTGCACCACTGTACATGGTGTATATAGCCTGCGATAGGAATTAGTTTAACTAATGACGTGATTAAACTGCACCCTCAGTATCTGCATATCTTATGATTACAGACAAGGGCTAATCTCTCCCTGTTTGCTGATGCATGGAACATCTACCCGCATTTATAAGCATGAAAGTTACTGTAAGGATTCTTCTCAAATGCAGGCCTCATTTCTTAAAAGATGTACTGGCTAACAATCATATTGTCCTTTCATAGTGTCAACCTGTTTTGAAATAATAAGGATAATTGTCTTAAATTGTCATCACAGAAGTTGAGAATTTTGTTGGTGTGACAACTTAAGCAATTTTTTCATATTTATGTCCAGTTTATTCAAATATAAAAGGGCCCTCAATGTAAGACGCCTGTACGGGAAATGATGGCTTTTACTGGCAATAGCTTAGCAGTGAATAAACAAATAACTAAATAGAATCAATTGAAATAAATTAACAAATATGAACAGGATTCTGGGAACTAAATTGGGTAAGTAAGGCATGAGTATGTGATTTTATAATAAATCTGTAAATTATACTTTATCAAGACAATAGCTAAGTGATGCCTGATTCTCAAAGTCATATCTATTTACACTCCAGAGTTCACAGTTGCACACCTGAGCTCCTCACTCGGAAAAGAATTCCCCCTGGGTGAACCTGTCTGGTGGTTTTCATGTCAGAGCAGATTTCTAGATGGTGAAAAGGAGGGAGGAAAACAGAGGGAGTAAATATGTGGAGCTCAAGGTTGAAAATAGTAGCTCTCATGCTTAGGCAACACAAACCAGAGTGTGTCAAAGTATGGCTACAGCAGTAGTGAACACCAGGGGCCATTTACAGTGAGGAAATAATCCAACTGTCTGGATTACTTAGTGATGTTTAAAATTTAATCGACATGATTTGTTTCATCCACTTACAATGAGGCAAAGCCCTCCATTTTTTCATTTTGATGCTTGGATAGTGATTGCAATCTAAAAGTGATTTTCCTAAAGATCTAAAGTACTCTTCAAGCTTTAGATCAAGACTATTTAGAGTTAATATTATTGCCATAGAAAAAATACTTCTATTGAAAAGAATTTATTTTATGGGACTATATTATGCTATTTAAGGGGGACTACAGGAATTTGGTAGCACACTTCCATAAACACTTCCACATTTACTAAAAAATGGTCAAAAGTTTAGCAGCAGAGATATCTTGACCTTTAGTCCCTACTAGAGGTGAAGCTTAAAAAATTGTGAAACATACAGTACATTTCCCATAATGTAATTGTTAGACTCTCCTACATCTTTCAAGCTCTACATATGCTAGTAACATAGGTTTTCTGTTATGTATTTTTAGGCTCCAAGCCCAAGACAAGATAAGTGTGATGATATGATGATATCAGATAAGACACATGACAGATAAATTGACCTGGATGTGCAAAATTGCTGGAATTCCCTTAAAAAGAGTATTTCACTGAATTATAGCTACACTCCTATAAAATAGTTGGATTCATGATAGATAAATAAAACAAAATGGATCAAACCTGATGCAGACAAAACAGAGATATCTTTTTTATTCCACTTACATATTATTCTTCATTTTATTTCTGTAATTCCCCCTAGAGGCATCAGCATGGTTCCCATGGCAAATTGTATACATCTCCTCTGCAGCCATGTGTGCATTGTCCTGAACAGTTAAAGTGCAAAAATTGTGCAACATGCTCTTGTGCTTGCAGGAGTTTCCACTGCTCTTTGAAGCCGTAAAGCACACTATGGACAAATGCAGCAAGGGCACCGGAAGTCAAAGGAGGAAAAGCTGCAAAACAGCAAATGTGTTGTTTTCCTCTACTTGCTTTGTACCTCTTCTTGTCTTTAAAAGTTTTTGAACCAACTCATCTTTTCTACTGGCATAGGTCAGTCCTAGGTCAGTGTCCTTACAATTCTTGATTTCTCCAAGAAGATTTACAACTCTGGGTAAACACGAGGAAAGATACTAGTCATGACAAATGATTTGTGGTTAAAGTATTATTAGGCAAATAAAACACTTTGTTACAGTTAAGGACTCCATTTTTTAGAAAACAACAGTGACTGTTGACAGGACAGAATATGAACTGAGGGACATTTGGTATGCCAGTGCATTGATTTCAACCTGTTCCAAAACACTCAGTAATAAACATCACACTTCTTCCTGCTATGACACTTGCGCATAAACACAAGATATTTAACCGCCATAAGATACAGAAATGACAGATCCTGCTGTTTTCAGGTGAGGACTGTCTCACTAATGTGACATCCTTGGGGCAGGTCAAAGTTAAGCTATGAGCATAATTTTGACCTGCCCCAAGGAGCTCAGGCATGTACAACCAGTATTAATGGCCTTACAGCAGCAGTACTCACCAATGGGAGAAGGTGTACTGCCACTGCTGGATGGCTGCTGGATCTGCAGCCTCTGAGGTGATGGCAGTGGCAGCTGTGGCAGGGAGCTGATGACTGAGGGAAATAGGAAAGGATATAGCCCGGGTGTGTAGCGCCTCATCTGGACCAGCGGGGGACTGCTGCTGGGTTGGGCGCGGCTGGCGGTCTTCATCACAGCAATGGGCAAAGGGTGCACTGAGCACTAAGCGAGCTGATGTGTGGCAAGGCTGGGATGCCATCAGGTGATCCCCTGGCTGCAGTTAGTGTGTTTGGAGCAGGGGCAGTACCACCTCAGCACTCCAGAGATGCATGGTGGTGAATATAGTGTCACCGACGTTGACTCAGAGGCTTGTTCCACTAAAACTGCAACACAGACACACATTAACTATGAGTTAGTTATATCTCTGTTGCTCTCCCAACACCAGATAGATAAGACAGATAAGCCAAGGGAAGTTTTGTTTTCATCAATTGTACGTATTTCACACAGAAACAGACATATCCACACAGCATAGACACCCAGCATTCAAGACTCTGCCCATGTCCCAACCGGTATATTATATATACACACAGAGATGTAGCAGAAGTAATAAAACTTCTGCCAAATTGAGGTATTCTCCATTTCAAAGTCCTATATCTGCGACAACAATAACGCAAAATGTGGATTCAGGGGGTGATCGATATCATTTGCTATTGTAAGTGTAAAATGTGTGATGGCTCTGCCATTCATGTCTGAGAGTTTGGGGGTGGGGGTAGGGAAGCAGATGATTTTGGAAACAGTATATGTTATCCTGATAACTTTGTTTTTGGTGGAGATGGTTAACATTGTGAAGGAACAAGGAGAACATTACAGCATGATAGATTAATTACGTTTTTTTAAAGCAACGAAAGAACAAGAAAGTGCTCCAAGTTGACATAGTGTAGAGTCTTGGCTTTAATTGTTTATGTAATGTGAAGTGATGTGTTGCTGAAAGCTGACTTATCAATAATGAATCCAAGATATTTGAAGCTATTGACCTGTTCTACTGTCTTGCTGTAGATATTGGTGAGGTTGATACCACTGTAGCGTGTTTGATGGGCTAATCAGACGTTCTTCTGTTTTACCCATGTTCTGGACGTAGTTATCAGTACACTGTTGTTTGAAGTAAGAAAGTGAGGTTGATAGATTTCAACAAAGTTATTGTCATTGAGTAGTGAGCAGGGGAGAAAGTAGTTTTAAATTCATGCCAGTAACTGAAAGGTAGTTAGACTCTGTGAAAACACAGTACAAATGGTTCAGAATCAATTTGGAATGACTTAGAAGCAATTAATAAGAAGACATAGTGTTGTTTGAGATGACATAACATTAGCAGATGTGTTTTCTTGCTGAAAGTTCAGCCTTGACTGGTTTTGAATGTGGGTTTTGGCAGAAAGCTGCTCTCCTCTCCTTGTACGGCGTACCACTAAATTTTTTAGCGGTTCGCCGTAGCAGACAAACCAGCAGAATTATAAATATATTTTGAATATTTGGATGAAAATCCTTTGAAGTAAGTGACTGCCTGAAGTCTGGAATCCATGAACATCACCAGACACTGAGTTTCCACCCTTGAGATTCTTTGTCAGACCTTTACTGGAGTGACCCTTGGTTGTTGCTTGTCGGTGAGTCTTTCTGCCCTCAGTTTGTCTTCAGTAAGTGAAAAGCATGCTTGGTTGGGTTGAGGTCACGTGACAGACTTGGCTATTGTAGAATATTCCATTTCTTTGCCTTGAGAAGCTCTTGTGTTGCTTTCACAGTATGTGTTGGGTCATTACCCATCTGTACTATGAAGCACTGTCCTGTCGGTTTTGTAGCATTTAGCTGAATCTGAGTAGATAGTGCAGCTCTATACACTTCAGGATTCATCCTGCTGCTTCTATCAGCGGTCACATCATCAATAAACACCAGTGACCCAGCTCCATTGGCAGCCATACATGCCCATGTTAGAACGCTGCCTCCACCATGTCTGACAGAGGATGTAGAGGCTTTAGATCATGATCCATTACTTTCCCATCATTCTGGTTCAAGTTCATCTGTCCAAAGAATCTTGTTTCAGAGCTGGTCAGACTCTTTTAGATGTTTTCATGCAAAGTCTAATCTGCCTTTCTGTTCTTGAGTGTTAACAGTAGTTTTCACCTTGTGGTAAATCCTCTGTATTTATATTCATGAAGGCGTCTTGTTTGTAGACTTTAACAATGACATGTCAACTTCCTGGAGAGTTTTCTTGACCTGACTAGATGTTGTGAAGGGTTTTTCTTAACCAAGGAAAGAATTCTGTGATCATCCATTTCAGTGGTCTTCCAGGCCTTTTGTTGTTGCTGAGCTCAGCAGTTCATTCCTTCTTTCTATGATTGTACCAGATGGTTTATTTGGCCACTCCTAAAGTTTTTACATCTGTCATAGGTTTAGTGGCTTTGCAGCAGCAGTGCTCACCAACGGGCAAAGATGTACTGCCACTGCTGGATGGCTGCTGGATCTGCAGCCTCTGAGGTGATACCATAGGTTTGTTTCGTTTTTTTAGCCTGATGATGCCTCCGTCATTTACAACAACACCTCTTTGGAACACATATTAAAAGTTCCCATGAACAGCTACCAAATGTAAATTCAATACTTGGAATCAACTCCAGACATTTTATCTGCTTAATTTGTCATGAAATTATAAAGAAACAGGCCACACATTGCCAGGAAACTCATCAATTTTCAATTGTCAAATTACTTCTGAGCCCCTGAAAATGAGTGACTATGTATAAAAATGGCTGTAAATCCTAAACAGATATTCCTACATTTTTGTGAAACCCCTTGAATAAAAGCCAAAAGTCCACACTTCATTACATCTCAATTAGTTTGTTTCAAATCATTGTGGTTGTGTAAAGAGGCAAAATTGCAAAAGCTCTGACACTGTCCAAATATTTAAGAACCTAACTATAAATCTCCCCAGCTTTAAGTGAGTAGTCTGTAGCTGCTAACCTCCTGTTGTAGCCTTTATTGATTATCAACAGGATTATGAATGCAATCTTCAAATTCAGCATCTTACATATTAAGCTAGATGTTAGACTCAATGCCAGAAAAATTGAGACACACCAACTCAAACTCAGGTTTGTAAAATACACAATATAAATCAAGATGAGATGCCAACATGAATACTAACATGACTTAGACTCTTTCATTGAAGCTACTGTTAAATAAGGTAGCTTGTCTAGCCTATGCTCTCATCACATTGTTAAATAGACCAGATTCTAGCAAGTTATTGTTTACAAGGATATGATTGCAATACTTTTTATTTTAATATCTTCATTCAATTCAATAAAGAGGATTTTTGTCCTTATGGTTTTACTTGCTAGTAAATTAAATTCAGCCAAAATTTAGGGGCATAGCGGATGTTTGCTCTATTATCTACAGCTTAGTTCTGTCAAGAATACATTAATTCATGAAGTCATATCATGACACATCCTTACTTATAAAGACGACTTCATGGAGAACCAATAAAGAAAGCAAGCAAATAAATATGGTGACTTTCCATTTAAACGATCAATTTCCCTCAAGCATCATTGATTTTGATTGCCTACTTAACCTTGATGCAAAGACATACTGCTTGTTGACACAGAGAGGGAAAAACAACTCTAAATCCTTATAGTCTATAAAGTAACATTACGTGGTTCAGCTGTTTAAACTTATAATTCCCAAGAATTTGGGGACTGTCCAAGTTATTCCCTGCAGAGATTTTGTACAGGTCTTTTCACCTCAGGTATAAACCCTGAGCCTCCTTATGCCAAAGTTGCTGCCGTCTGACTTGGGGTGCAGATGAAGACAAGTGGGTTAAAGCTGAGGTGTGAGCAGTTCCCTCTGCTGAATGCTGAGTTATAAACTGCTACAGTATAATGGTGGTCATAATGTTCATAATGCTCTAAGGAGGCCATTAAAGTGATCTGTAACCACACTTAGTACTAAAAGACTACAAGGTAACGTCTTAACTCTGTACTGCACACTAGTGCAGAGGGCAGAGGAGAGGTGAAGGAAGATAGAAGGAGATGGACATGGTATTGACATTTGCTGGATGTCTTAATGCAGGATTTAAATGCTTGTAGCATAAAATAAGTCTGGAGAGGATTGAGATCTGCTTGACTAGATCAGATGATTCAGATCTCCGTTTCAAACAGGTCCTCATAATGCCAATACACTATTTTCAAACCCAGTGGGTACAAATGAGCTTGCTGCATCCAAAACCATCATTGTACGAGTATTTTGCGAGGTCTGTCATCATGGCCAACTCTGTCTTTAAGAAATTATATTCATATACATATAGACGGAAGCAGCAAATATATTTTGGTGGAAATGTAACTGCTGGATGGATTGAGTTTTGAGGCAATGTTTTGTTTTGGTTTTTTTTTATGGATGAAAGTGGCACATTTATTAATGGCAGCACATTTGTGAAGAAATGACTGGGGTAGAAGGCGGGTGTACAAAGCACATGACTGTCACATCAGAGAGCAGGTTTTGCATCAGTCCCATCTCTGGTTAGGTTTAGGCAACAAAAGCACTTTGGTTAAGATTGGAGAAAAAGAATCATTATCAGTTAAATGTAAATAAACATGGGGTGTCTGAAGTCAGTGTGAAGTTTTTCAGCTTTAAACCAGATCGCAATCTTTCCCTGACCTTAACCAAATGCTGTGACTGTCTAAACATAACCATAAGTTATATAATTTATTAAGTTATAATGTGTATTCATAGTGTAGTCACTACATAGTTGGGATTCTCTGATAGAAAACAAATGTCTTGTCAATCAACATTTACAATCAAATTCAGGATTTGGAAATTTGCCAAATATGTCAATTAAAGTATTACAACTAAATTATTATATTGATTTAAATCTTTTGGCTGTTCTTGTTGTATATACATGTCATTTCTAGGAGAATTCAACATTCAGTGCCATTGTTTGCAGAACCAACAAAGTCATGGTGAGCAGAAATTTGAATCACATCTGTTACAAAATATCATCATCACAGATGGAAACTTCATCACAGTGGAGGGGAATATTATTGGTACAGGTGTTGGACATCTGGGGTAGTTGCATTATATGCATGGGTATACATATTATCAACATCATATCATGGTCTGAAGAAATGCTTTGACCCACAGTACAAATACATGCAACTGCTGTGGGTATAATATTGCATTACATGTACTAGAATGAAAGCAACTTTTTTCATATACAAATGCATATATTAGAATCAATTTTAAGTTCTTGCTATTCAACCCATTATTTCTTATTCTATTTTATCTTATTTTTACCTTTATTTATTCAGGAAATGTTAGCACATTCATACCTGGAGGCTGTCACGTACAACGACAATCTGATCCGATTGCCGTTAAGGAACTTCACTGGAATAACTGTTGTTGAGAGGGATAATTAGGGAGGGACAAACTGCTATTTCACTTTCATCACCCATTTGTATCTTTCCAGTCCAGGGATCAGGCCTGCAACCTTCTGGTCTCACGCCCACTTTGCTAAGCTTCAGGCCACCACTGCTCCATCTGGAGCTCAGGGTTTAAACCACCAAGTTGTGACTAACAAATAACAGACAACGAACTGCACTACAGCTGTCTCAGGTTGTCATATTTTTTTCGAAAATATTTGGAATTTATTATTTGGAATAAGGGTAAATAATATGGGTACTGTAACAATTCTTTCAGACTGAAAATGTTCATTCAAGAAAACTTTTTTGTATTCTAAGCATAAATTTTAAGCATTAATTATAAGCATCTCTTACTTTTTTACATGAGGTTTGCGATACACATGATGCAATTCAAATGTGGGAAACTCTCTCAACTTTGCAAACTTTGTAAATGAGTTATTTAAATTTCCTCTAGGCCACCTGTTTACAAGGAGGTATGCATTGTGAAATTATTAACATAATTATTAACTCAATCCCACCAAATTGCTAAATCAGGCTATATAGTTTCACACCATGCTGTTGGAAATTCATCCATCCACCCATTAGCTATACCCCTTATCCTTTTGAGGGCTACGGGGCTATTGGAAATCATCAGAAAAAAACAAATGTAGCATTGCTGGTAGTCATATCAGGCCTTTTGGTCTACCCAGAGCCATGACTGAAATAAAGAATGAATAGTTTAACATGAAGTTAGATGCCAAAAATATTTTGCATGCCCTCAGGAATATCATATTAATTTATCTTTAGATGATCTAGGCATTGTAATTATTTGGCCAAATACATCAATCAGCTGATCGGTAAATATACATGAGAACTACACCATTATCTGCTATCTTGATGGTAAAAAACGTGAATCTTTTACGATATGCTGTCTCACAAAAGCACAAGACTTTTAAAAGCAAGAATATTAGCTTCTTCTTTACAAGATTAAAGGAAAGTACTTTAAAATCTGAACATATATGACCAGATTATGTGACAATATCAGAACTAAATGCAATGGTTTGCAAGCTCATTTAAGTGATACACATGGCTTTACATGCATCTGCTAACATGTTAAAAGCAATAGAGTGGTGTTTTGGGAAATGTGTGTATTTGCTTTCTGCAGAAAGTTAGACGAGAAGATTGATACAGCTGTCATGTTTGTGAACTAAACATGAAGCTACAACCAGAAGGTGGTTTACTTAGCACAAACACTGGAAATAGGAAGTATCAACTAGACTGGCACTTTCCAAAGATAAAAAAAAAACAAAAATCCATCAATGAAGAGCACTAAAGCTGACTAATAACATTTTTTGTGTGATCTGTACAATAACAGAAGTGTAAAAACAACACTTTGTTATGAGGGGTTATTTATTGTCATATGGGACATTTTCTTGGCTGGGAACAATGACTTCCTGGATTTGCTGCAAAGGTAGAACACAGGAAGTAGATTTTAACATTTGAATGAGCCTAATGTGGTTGAGTTTACCCAGAAAATGAGTTATACTTGCTTTTTATTCAAAACCTACAATTATCAACCACCTGGGCATGGAGGAATTGATTGAATTATGCAGATACTTATTTAATAAGTTATAGCACAGTTGTATTCTTGTCCTTGAAAGAGATACGATACCGCACACATTGAATTTTTTTTTTCTGTTTCATTGCCATTTGTAACCAAATTCCAGGTGGTAATACGAATATTATTGTCACTGCTTCCCGCATGAAAGGAGTCGTCCAGGGTTATTGGTGGAAGGCTGTCTGGTGTGTCAGTAAAAGGTTGAAGCAATAGGAGATAAGTGATGCTGCAGCTTCCCCTGGCTAGAGAGCTGCTGCTTGTTTGGCTCTGGCAGTCTTATATCCCCTGGCGTTCCCTGCCGTCATACACATATTACTGTAACAGTTTAATCAAGTAGGACAGAGGAAGCAAATACATTCAGTAAGCTCTGTTTTTACTTACTGGGCACTTGATCAAACCTCAGTCTTGAAACTTTTTCTTTCAAAAAAGATGGTTTAAATAATAAATGTGTTTGAAGTCTTATAAGACACCAGAACACTGCACAGCAGTTTATAGTGTATGAGGAAGGACTTTACAACTCTGGAAAACTTATTGCAATGCCAGTCATTTCATTCTCCATCTCAACAATTGCACAGATTGCCTTGGTCAAAACATTCTATTTCCATATGATGTCACACTGCTTTGCAGCAGAAGCTGAATCAAGTTCAGCCTTTTTTTCCAGATATTTTTCCAGCACTAGTATGAGACCACTGTATACCAACACAAAGTGCTGTTGTGTTCTCTCCTCTGTCTTTTTTCACAACTCATGCCACCAACATTATAGAGCAGTGATATTGATTCTTGTTAACACTTAAAAGTGTCGAGTCAACTGAAAATTTGATGCAATGATGATGCAGGATTTTTTGTTACTTTCATTGAGAGTTCACAGTGTATTTAAAAGATAATTCAGTTGTATAGCAACTTGAATCTCATTTTGTTCATTTCAATGATGATGTCTTTTTTTATGTTCTCCAAGATGGCATCCCATCCATTCCAATCAATATTATTCTCACAAACATGAATTCACAAATGAATAAAATAATTTACTGCTTTGCCTCTTTGAGACTAAATTTTATTGGACTAAATGGGTCCAATACTCAAATTTCAGGGGAGAGCCATTTTCAGGGTATTTGAGATGCTAAAAATGTATTCATAATCATACAGCTGCTCCTTTTGTATTTATTGTGTATGGGCAAAAAGCTTGGTGTGGGTGTGGCCACTATGCCAAAATTATCATATGGCCCAGCATGATTTCTGGGGAGCTGGTCTATCACTGCACAGGAAAACTGTACACCATTACAGTAGGACATAATTTAACCGGATATGGTCTGTAAAATGTGACGATCATTTTTGACAGTTTTCTTGACAGTGTTTTCTTGTTTCTTTCTCACTTTTTTTTTAGTAATCTCACCCCATTCTCAGATTTAGGCTATTAATAGTGTTACTGATACCAATAGAAATGATTGTAATAACTATGAATATAAGACACAAAATGTAATAAACCAGAGGGATCATTTTACAGACAATTGCTATGTAAATAAAGATATAACTGTGACATAAATTGAGCAATTTTAGAGACTATTGGTTAATATTAAGGGATTTGTGCATTTATTTATAAACAATTTAGGGTAAAATTGAACAGACTTTTGATAGACCTCTAATCATCTTGTAAAACAAACGTAATCTAAAATTGTTTACATTGTTTACACACAGATTAACTAACCGCATGTAATCAGATGTAAGGGGAAAGTAAACAGACAGATCAATGGAAAGTCTTTCTGTATAAAAGCATCAATTAATAATGCCCATGAAAGGAAAACCACTCACAGAGAAAAGTCTCTCCATCTTATGTACTTGTAGTGCAGCCATGGCAAGGCTTTGCAATTCTCAATAAGTGAACAGCGTCTCCAGTCTAGGAACACACTGTACCATTGTAATGAAATTATTCCTAATCGTTGCAGAAAGTAGTGAGTGCAAAGATGAGCCACTTAGACACAGGTCAGGTCTGTTCCTAGCTTGTTTATCAGTTCAGAATATTACAGCTCAATTTATCAAATATCAAATATTTACTTACTGGAAAATGAACTAACTTTGGAACATAATAATAATACATGTGGATGGGTTAACAATTTTGCTCTAATGACTCGACATGTTAAAGAAAATGGAGGTAGAAAGAGGAAGAGGGCTCCATACAGAGGAGGAAGGGAGACTCTTTTGGGAATTCTGTATGAGATGTTTATACTGCAACAGAACATTCTAAAATCTGGTGCAATTTACACGTTAGTTACTTTGTCTTCTGCAGATGCATCTTTGGCCTTATGTCTATAACGTTCTTCCTTCATAGTAGCGAGAAGTGAGGTAATGCAATACAAGAATAATTCATGAGGCTTAATTTAGAAATGTAGCTCCTGCTGCCGTAGTGGATAGAAAGCTGATGACAGTCATAGATACTGAAGATGAGCTGAATAAAAATAGGAGACATTACAAACAAAAGAAATGCATGCGTGTAGAAAGGATGATGAGGGCTCCTCACATTTACTACAGCAGTACAGAATTATATTACAGAAAAGACCATTCAGCCACAATATTAAAACCAGTAGCTGGTTTTAATGTTATGTGTATATACCTTATGTACTGTTGTGATTATTTTATTTTTCATGGCTTTTTTTGAATGTACATGTAATTAAATTACATCCCCTCACACACAGTTTATAATATGTGTTTTGGTTCAGATTTTACAGAGCAGGTCAGGGTTAAAGCGGGATTTCGCAGGTGGGGAAATCCTAAGATCCAGTGTAGCAGTGCAGGTGGGGCCCACTTTAACCCCTGGAGTTGAAACAAAGCACACTTCAGAGCGTACTTTGGATTGGATGTGGGTGTGATTTGAGACAGGCCCATAACTCTGAAGCAGGGCTTTCCAGGCAGTTAAAATACTCCTTGGACTTATTTTATATATGATTAGTTGGCCCTTGGCCATAGTGTCTATCTTAAGGACATCCACAAAACAAGCACAAAGAGATGCAAATTGAGAGTAAAGAGATGCAAAACAATTAAAAAGATATATAAAGCAACCACAAAGAGACACAAAACAAGTACAATGTTAAAAACTGACCAGAATGAGACACAAAACAAACACAAAGAGAGCAAAGCAAAACAACTATAAAAAGACACAAAATGACTGCACAGAGACACAAAACGTTTACAGTTGGTGGCACACCTGACTCAGTTGTACGTGTTGTACAGTATTTCTCTTCAAGTTTGGGGTCTTTCTCCAGTGTCAAAGAAGTGGGGACTTTTACAAGTCTGTGCCCAAGGCTCCATTAATTTGTTCATGATATGAGCCAAGCATGCTGCATCTTTAAGAAGACATCAAAATGCAACAAAGGACTGACTTGAAGATGTATTCATCAAAATCCATTAAGATCAAGTTTTTGCAGCGTCTCCTCAACTTCACTTAGAATATTTTATACCTGCATCAATTTCCCCAGGAATAGCATCCACATTTGACAATTCTTAATCTTAAAATTTACATCTAATACCAATGGTGTCAATGGAAGGAATACTGTGACCTTCATCTTGATAGAAAGCAAAGGTCTGGATAAGTGTAGAGCACATCTCACTTTCATGCAGGAGTAAAGAGTTTGGGTTCCATTGCAGACCACAAATCCTATCCCTACATTTTGTTTAATGCATGTTTAACACAATTTTTTCTCTAACTATAACCAAGTGTTTTAGTTGCCTTTCCCTAACCACACATTAACAAGAGTTTACTTGTCATAACCAGAAACTTCATCCGTGTCTGGCAATAGGGATTTTTTTTATACATATCTGCTAAGGACCATTTAAAGAACATGCTAAATATCTGTAATGCTTAAGTGGACTGTACACTGGAAATTTTGACTGTAACAGTTAAGAACCAACTGCTCTTTTGTCAGAGGTTTTCCCCGCTGGTTCTGTGCTGGATTAGAGAAAAGAACAATTTCTGTTTGTAAATTGGCTTAAAACAAACCACAAGCTGACCATCAGTAAATACTAAGTGGCCCAGGTACAAATTTTTCAAAGTGAAATCTGTATCAGCCTTCACAAATTCTCTTCTGTACACCTTTATCTGGCATTCTGTATTCATCCGTTTTTTTTTTCTCCTTGTTTTTCTCATCTTAGTCCCTTTGTACCTCTCTTCTAAGTCGGTTTAGCAACTCTCGGCTCCTTCTGATAGATGGAGACTGATGCCGACCGACGGCATCTGGATCGCAGCCATAATGACTGGACCAACTGGTGATAACATGCCACAGAGAAAGGTCAATTGACATGAATGGCAATACAGGTATTGACAGTGTCATCCATCAGACGCTGGAGGGGCTTGATAATAGCATGAAAACAATTGATTGTACATTTCTCAAACGGGGATCAATTAAAAAATAATCTCTCCATAATTTTCTGATGAAAAATGGAAATCAAACTGAACAGCCTCTTCTCCCTTAAGGCACAAGATATATGACAAGCTTTCACCTATCAGACAACCTGCACAAACACAATATCTTCATTATTCATACAGGAGCTATGAAGGGTTTTCTTTTTTGTTGTTTTTCTGCCTCCCTCAATGTGCATTATTCATTATACTACATGAACTGAACTTTTTCAGTGTGGTAGACATGTGGAGGTCCTAGCTGTTTCATGTTGAGCATGGAGCTGCTCCAGCTGGGAGTCTTGGGACCCATTGTATCAGTTGTTATAAAGAAGCTAGAGAACTACTTTACAGCTTTATTAATTCACATGCACCCACGGTCACAGATAAAGACATGCACACATGAAACAATACACACACGCATTCCTGCACTACTGAAAAAAACAGTAATTTTGTACATATTCATTACTTCACACTGTAAGTCTGTCCTTGTAAAATTGTAAGTGTTCAGCAATAACACTAATGAGCAAAGTTATTCCCATAAACACATAAAAAAGTCTTAAATGGGTACTCCATTTATTTAGCCTTTCACTTGGAGGAATCACAAGAGTCAGATTTGACAGGGGTAAAAATCCTAACTTTTAGTCCTTAATATGGTTCAAACCCCAAAAGCTCATAATGCAGCCCATAGCATCTTATCATCAAACCCTCCTTGCCAGGTAAATCTCCATTTCCTTCAAACTTGACACCCCTAGTTTGTAACTCAGGCTTTCTGTAATAAAAGAGTAGTCAACAAGCCCAGACTGAGACATTTACAATAAGACATCATCAGAGTTACAGGACTGTACAGTGGTCCTCCCCTTTACAACTTGATTCCCTCAGACTTGACAAAACTCCCTCAGAGCCACAGAAGGGAGACAAATCTTTTCATGGGCTGAGTAGCGACCCCTAATGACTAATGACAAATAATGACAGTTATTATGATGAATTTGGTCATCTCAAAAGAGACATATGGTTTAAATTACATAAAGTAAACTACATAGGAGTTCGTTCCAACAAAATCAGTTTACAGATGTCTTTTCAGAAACGGCGGCTTGATTAAATGTTATTCGTAAAAAATGTTTTTGTTCCTTTAGTCATAAGAAAAATATGAGATTTCACACTGGTTTGATAATCACCTAACTTTTAGGCAAATGACTAGCATTTCTTTTACCAGCTGCGACAGCGGGGCTGGTATTGTTTTCACCTTGTGAGTCTGTGTGTGTGTCTGTGCGTGTCATCATGGCAAAATGTGATCCTGGAGACACCTAATATAGCGAGAACTACAACAGAGGTGCCAGGTGTTTTTATGTCTGTCCGTCTGTTTGTCAGCTTGTAGACAGATTCTAACTCAGCAAGATATGGTAACAAAACTTAACAAGTGTGTATTTGAGATCATAATAAAGGCTGCATTCAAAGGTAGGCGTGGTCCAAACAATCATAATAATAACGTAGTAATGACGACTGAGTACTCATAGCTCAAAACACCAACATGTTGACAGGAAGCGCGGCTGCTGTGATCCCATCACAAGTTGTTCTCTAGTCGAAATTTACTGCGTTTCTTCATCACAAAGGCATAGTCACACTAGAAAGCGGCATGGTGAAATTAATTCACATTTCCAGTGAATAAATGGAGCTTGAAGCTGGGTGACATAGTGACTACTCACAGTGCAAGCTGACAAACTGCTGTAGCTGTCGTGCTAATTGCTAATACACTAGTCAGCCGCCAACATCCATCAGTTAGATGGCTAGGCAGCTAGATAGCTAACCAGGCAGCAGTTTGTTCAAGAAACGTATTGTACCAATAAGTCCTGTCTCATAACTTACTGCAAAACATGCCTCTCATGTTCAACAATGCTGACCTTTACACAGAGAATCAGGCAGATTAATTTCACCCTGCAAACAAATCCATTCATTGTGGCAGTTTCACTGAAATAAACTGATTGATTTGACTGATTTTGATTTCGCCAAATGCGACATGGCCCAGAGAATTCTTTCAACAAAGAATTAAGCCAACTAAATGTTCATTATGATGTATTTTCTTCCACAATTCAGCAAGCTTATTATGACAGTTTACATTAATGAACTGAAGGAAGCTCCCGTTTGGAATGTAGGATAAAATGACACTATGCTTTTTTAACCAGTCAGCAGTTGATGGGCTGAGACATACAAAAAAATTGGTATAGCTCTTTATTTCATTAAGCTGGACATGATTTGCAGTGAGCTCACACCCACAGATACAGATGCCTGTACATCTGACAGGCTTAGAGAGGTGCCCAAGCTTAGTCTTTTCCTCTGGATGTTTTTATCTGCACACAGAGAAAAACTGGGAACATGTGTAAAAGCTGCTCCTAATCATGCTAAGTGTGACTAACCAACCGTAGCCACTGTTTCCTCAGGACATACATGTATGGATGTATGGCTGTGATGATAACTTCTCAAGGATATAGTGTTACAAACAGTCACTTACTCCTCTTCCACTGGTGTGACGTATATCTACTGAAGTAGGTACAGTATATGAATTGTATGCTACGAGGACTGCAAGCCACGAACACTGGACATGGTTTCCATTCCATTTTAGGACACTTCTGTATTCGGTATTCCGGTTAAATGTGACCTTGATATAATTGCTATAAACAATAAGATCCTAATCATAACACTTTGCACTCTGCTATTTTTTTTAGACCAGTCCTATGGGATTGTTACCGGTGATTGAAGATTTTGCTCACTGCCACAAGGACAGCCTTTTCTCCTTCATTCCAAAACACTTTGGAAGTGATTATCTTTGAGCCTATTATTCCAAGAGCTGGTTAATAATGCCTGATAATAATGCCTAATAATGCCCACTGTTACAGATAGAAAATACAGTGACCACCTCTAAAGCAGACACTGGAACCCTCCTTTAGCCTAGTTGCTCAAGATTAGGAAAACTGCAATCAATCACTTTGGTGCATCAGTGATACAAATATAGTACAAAAAATGCAATGTTTATTCCCTAAACTGAACCAAATGATTACTGTGCAAACCATTGTAGGGTGATGGCAAATTAGTCTAATTAATTTGTTTTTAAAAAATGATGTAACAGTTTAGGGGGGCTACCAAACAAATGTCTTGCTGATAGAGTTGCAAACAGTGTAATCAGTGACTTGTTAGGTTTTTATCTATATAGCTGTAATATATGCAAGTGCGCCTATATATTTATGGACATCATGACACACCAGCAAAAAGAGAAGGACTGAACAACTGAAAAATACTAGCTATCAGTTAGCTTGCAAGCTACTTTTACTTTACGTAGCCTATAGTTTTAGTGATAGCCTTGGACTTTCAGCTTTCAGTTGTTTTTGCTGTTGCGTTTTTAGCAGCCTTGTGTATTGAATGAAGGGTTATATGCTTGTGCCCTAAGTGTGTGTTCAGATAAAACACACCCTTTTGTTCCCACCAACAGCCACTACACCGACTGTATAGACATTAGCTGGAGCTAGATAGCAACATACACATTGACAAGGTACTGCTTTTGTCCAGTTATTGTAATTTTTATGCTTGTCTCTGTAAATGTTTACCATGTCTGTGTGATACCTAACTCAAGTTATAACATTTGCAACATATGAAATCAAATTTTTGCTTCAATTTGGACTGTGCAGGACACATTTGTGTCATTTTGTGTCTTTCCACTAACTATTATATGTAATCTTCTAAAATTCTGTGTGCATTCATTATCGAAACACTTAAGGGATTTTGAGCAAACCAGATGATGTCCAACCATCATTTTGATCTTCAGCTTCACATTTACACCCCTTCAGTAAATATACCAAAAAAAGTGTACAATACTTACGGTACAGTCACACATAACTTTGTGTTTGTTCGATTTAAATGAATATAATATGGACTTACTACTACTAATACTATTTTTTCAAACATACCATGCATGAATGTACTACATACAATACAAGTTTTTGAGAAACTTAATGAGAACTCAGGCCAATCTTAACCGCTCCAGACCACCAAATCAGGATTACAGCTTTTAGTCCCTTCCATACATGCTGTCAGCCTTATCACTGCCTGGCTTTGGCACAAAATGGAAGCTGTATTCAAGAAGACACACTAACTGCTAATCATCACATTATAATTTCCAGCTTTAGCTCAAAAGAAAACATGCTTGATGTAACATATAATTTTATCATCAGTTCTAAAATGACTAAAAAATGATGTCTTATTTCAGTGACAAGCAGCTGATGGGCAAACAGTGCTTCCATCAGGTCTCAGACGTCTAATATGCTAAGCATTATATTTCTCATTTCATCAGGGCCAACAGATGGGGTCATTACATAATGGTGTAATTAGTGGGGTTTGGTATAAAAACAGGCTCCGGAAAGCACAGTGCCTGATAAGATACTAATAAAGACGGGTGGCACATCATGTTAACACCAGCACTGAAGGACTTAAGGCCTCTTTTAGATTTGAAGAGGAACACTTAAATACAAGCCATCACAGCTACATCCTCTTCTGTTTTCATAAACTCGCAGCTACCCCGAGCTGTCTGTCCCCTTGCTGAGCCTGGAGCCAAGCCAGGCAAAATACTGTTTCATTTCTCACTGAGGCTCCAAAGGAAAAAAGCCTTTTTCCTCATGCCTCACACTCACAGATCTACAAACTCAGCTCTTTATTTCAGCTTTATGCGCTTGCAAGCAGTGTGTACATATTCTCAAGTAAGAGGAGCCGTGTTAACACCCCGCGGCAGTCCACCAGCTTGGCTCATCACCTTGCTTGTACAAGTGGTTCTGGCAACAGTCGCCAGGCTATGTCTTTTGCTTCCTGTTCCCCCTCAGTATCCTGTTGTCTGCTTTGCATGGAATAGCCTTGTCCTCAATACCTCTGTTGTCCTGATTAAGCTCTATCCGTTCAATTAGCTCTGCCTGCTCATGAGCTCCAGCAGAATTTTCTCAAGTCTGAGAAACTGTTTAAGTTACACTTTACTTGAGGAGCATGGTGATGCATTACAAGCAGATTATAGATACAGCAGAGTCACCAGGAGGTGGCTGCTTTAGAAGGCATGTGTACACCAGAGACCAACCTTGCATCCACAATCCCAGCTGTTTAAGTTTAATCAACAAAAGCATTTTTGTTAAGACTATGGGTTAATTAAATGTAAATAAACATTTATGCCTGAAGTGATATGACGCTAAATACCATGAAGATGCATTTGTCAAATATAATGGCATTTGTACGGCACACTGATTCTGAGGATTAGTTTGAAAGCTGTTCACAACATCTCCTCTGAACCTCCCTGTAATGTTTATATTTACAAGTGGATTTCTTTGTATTTCTCTCTACAATGAAATGAAATATGGCTTTCAAAATCCAACTAACACTAACTTTTAACATGCGTATCTTTTTTAGAAAGGGAGCTAGTTTAGGTTCTTCAACTCAGTCATATAATTCTTTGTGACAAATAATGCTCATTACAGAGCCTAGACATTCAGCCACCAGTGGGAAAATAAAGAAAGAGGCCATGCTAACTATGTTGCCATCAAAGTCAGTCTAACTCGTGTTCACAGACTGGCAGTGAAACAAGCACAGTATTTAGTGATAAGCTGTATGCAGCTTGGTATTAAATTGCCTCACTCAAGATTAGAGGCTGGGATCCGTCACGTAGTAAATCTGTGCATTACTAACTGAACCCAACTCGGAATGATGCAGCAATCAGGCTCAAAGGGTCTTACAACTGGATCTGACATCTGCACGTGTACTGTGTGGCACTAGAAATTATTTCTAGAGCCGACCGGCAGACTAACTGAGAGAGTGACTTCTACACACTCCTCATTACAGCTCTGGTCATTTGTGGTTAATAAACACTCAACCCATCATACAATATGTTATGCAGCTACCAACCTAATCAATGACCAAAGACTGAGTTGAAACACTGCTTTTAAATTAATTTAACCTATTACTAAAAAATACAGTAATGCAATGAACTAGAATTACACTTAGCATTGCAGTTACACAACTTGCATTTTTCACACAAAACATCTAAGAGATACTAAAATTGAGTTGGTAATCTGCTAGTATGCATTCAAATAAAATTTAGGTCACCAAAAGACCTAGTCAGCTGTGCAAGTGGCTCTGTAAACCTGTAATTAGGCACAGTACTGTTTTGAGATAAATGAAATGTCACGATCAGGTTAATATGCTGCAAGTACTGTGGACCAAATGGGACCAGAAAAAGTCTTTAAGTTACCTTGTTTGGGAATTGTGAATGCCTGTACCAAATTCTGTGCCAATCAGCCATGAAAATGTAGATATTTTACTGGTAACAGATAACTGACCTGCAGTTACAACCCAAAGTTCAATTTTATTTTTAGGTGACCTCTAGAGACCATAGAATTATCAGGGGGGCAAGAGGAGGAAGTTAGATGGGTCGACAAAACACAGGACTTTGCAACAGGAGACCTCTGTTTGTTTCCTGTTTGAAAATGATTAGTCAAAGTTGTTTCTTTTACCCATGACTTTTCCACAGCCTTAACTGTGAGTTTATCATTGTAACCATGAAGAACTCATGAAGTACTCATCTTAACACAGACCAATGATCTTTTCCTAAGTCTAACCAAAGTTTCACGAAACCTAGATAGCAGATTAAGCCAGAATTTTTTAGATATCCTAGGCACAGAGTCAAGCCTTGCCTTTTCCGTTATCTGTGATTTCTTAAATGAGTTTTTTAAGAAGTAGCCCTCTGTACGCTGGTGTTGGTAGAATCCACGTGTTTATTATTATGTCCATGATGACAAGTGTGCGGTACGCCTGCTGCCATAGGGGCACTATTTCAGGAAAGATGCCCATAGTTGGTAACACATTAGGGACAAACAACCTACTGTAAATACTATTCAGGTTGGAGGACTAGTTAGCAAAGGGATTCATCTTCTAGGGCAAGACAAGAAAGCTTTATTTATTTAACACATTTCAAACACAAAAATTAGAAAGACCAGAAATACAGTTTTGAAGTTACAGTGTTTTAAAAAGCTGTTAGTTGCCCCAAATGAAACAAAATGCAGAAGAGAAACAAATTATTCAAGCGTCAAAGAAAATAGCATTTTTTTCATTTCAGTCTGAAAGAGGCTGAATTTGGGGCATATTTCAGATCATTAGAAAGTTGGTTCCATCTAACAATTTAAAATCTAATCTACAAGTCACTTGAAGCCTACTTAAAAAAATTAAGAATGGGACTATGGTGCTCAGCTCTCTTGGTTCTCCAGCAGCAGTGTGCTGAATCAGCTAAAGTTGTCCAGCTGTCTTTTTGGGAAGACCAGATAAGCATTACAATAGTCCACCATGTGGGAATTGAAGGCATGAATGATTTCTCTAAATCCTGTCTGGAAATGAGACCATTAATCCATGATATTTGTTTGACTAGGTAAAAACCTACTATATTGCTAGACCGTCCTTTATGGATAAAGAAGTGTGTCAGTGGAGGGAATACCTGGCCTCGCACTTTCAGGGCAATATGAGACTCTTTCCTCTTCAAAACTACCTGTAAACAACCCCCTGATGATGGATAGAAACTGTTTCTGCCAATTCATTCTGAAAGAGCAACAGCTAATGGGGAAACTCCAACACTCCACTGCCTGATAAATGGTGTCATTTTATCACGTACTCAGTCAGTCAGTCACTCACTCACTGACAACTGCATTTAAAGGGCTGGTCCTGCTGTTGTGGTCCAGCCAAAAATACAATGAATTCAGTTTTTGTTTTATACCTTTTTTGGGCTGTATGTTAATTCCTTTGGGATTTGTTTTGTATTTTTTGCCTTTATTGTTTATTGATGGTTGAGAGACAGACAACACCAGCTTTAGCTGAACCATGGACGTTGGGGTTATATGGCATGGCATTTTAACCACTGGGCCCCCAGGAGACCCCGATACTTTCTATTTCTACATGTAATTAAAATTTTAAATCTTGAAAAAGAAAAAAAGATATATATGAAGACAAGATCATTTACACACAGCAGCAAGGGGTTTAATGGGCACATTTGCAGAGGAGTAAACACTCATATCTTCCAATTTTCAACAAGACATAGTGCAGACTTCTGATTCCTCTTCAAAGCACTGATGCTAATCATATCATCATCTTGTCCATTTATAATGATAAATACAAACTCTCACTTTTGTTTCATGGTTTGTTTACACCATCACTGGGGTGAAAGTTAATTTCTGTTTTCTCATTTCTTCTACATTTTTTGTAAATTGTAGTTTGCTAAATGTGACACTCCTTTCTAGTGGATACATATTCTATATCCCCAAATTTTAGAAGTACAAAAGAAACAATGAAACTCTTTTATATTTACTTACATACAACCAAGAGAAGCATAATTCCAGTTCATGGATCAAAATTACGCCCTGACAGCGCTTCAAAAAGGCCCAGGCATGAATAAACCTTGAACAGGAGGACCAGGAAGACCCCATTAAAAATCATCAGAGAACGGACAGATCCTGGTTTCTACCTCAAGTAATTGGCAGTAAGTTATTAAAAACATTACTAATACATGCTGTATCAACAGAACTCATCTCCTGTAAAAGCAGCCTCTTGCATAGCCCATTTTTTTCTATGGGATGACCTGTGATTGACATAAATCTCAGTCATATTTTCAAGATTTTGCTCTTGCTCTGTCCTGTTTCAACAACAGAACAACAGGCAACAAAACTGTACTTAAAACTACATTCATGTTCAGGTAAAGCAAAAAGTATTCCAGATATAAACCAAAAGTCCTGACATAATAATAGCACTTGGGAGGATGGTGGAGTGGAGAAGAGTTGCTGTATTGGAGCAGAGGTCCAACAAAAACATCCAGTGAGGAAATGTCTAATGGAATAATAATAGTGCTTTGTCATGTTTTGGCTTAGGAGCAAGGCTTTTTTGCCTTTCCATTTTCACTGTTTCTTCTTCCACTGTGCAAGTGAAAATGGAATTAGGTGGGGGGGGTGCTTTGGTGTGTCTATGACTCTGAGGGGTATCAAGTTTCTATTGCAAAACAAAGAACAGACCATAGCATTATAAAAGTAACACTATTTTATACACAAAAATGTATTGTGTGAAACTATACCACTTTAAACAAGCTAGTTATATCAAATGTGAATGTTTCAGTGCTTAGTATATTCAGTGAAAAAAAAAGAAAATAGAAAAATCATCTTAAAGAATTGAGTTTCATAATAAAGGGCTATCTTGTCATGACCTTGAACCATTTTGCTGGTCTGTACTGGGAAAAAAAGTGAAAGCAGATTTAGTCACCAATACTCAGAGACCTGAGAACTTGTCCTCTGCTGCAGTTACTGTTAATCCACATAAAGCCGCAGAGAGCAGATTCTCACAGGGGAAGGACCTGGAAAACCCAGAGGCTGTTATTCCACTCAAACTACAGTATGAAGAACCAGGATGAGAGCAACAGTTGGAAAAATAATAAATTCTTTCCTGGTTACTTCTAACCAGAAGCTGTATTTAGGAGGATCATCTGTAAGTATGTGAATATTCACAGATGATCATCCTAGATGGTGCTAAAACTTCCTAACTAAGCATCTTCTCAAGACTAATTCACAAAGTAGCTGGGAGCTACTTTCAAAGAGGAAGAGAATGAAGACAGAGAGCTCCTAAACTAGGAGAAGGGCTGGGGTTGACCCAGTTGCTATGGTTGACATTTTTGACGAATGAACGTTCTTAGTATTTCTAAAGTGATTGTTGTTAACAGGGGACTGGTCTGTGCCAGTGATGTAAAATAAAATATTATTACATATAAACAGGAGGGTAGAATTCATAAAATTTCTTGTTGTATGATCTTTTTTCAACTGTCACAGATTTAACATATGAAACAAAAATAAATTTATTGACTTGTAATGCATTTATCTTCATGGGATTTTTTTTTCCAGTTGACCACACAAATCATCCTGCTTAGACAGAGTAATGATACATATTCCTAAATTCCCAATATATCCCTAATTTACCTGAGGAAGATGTATAGCCAAGCATGTCTGTCCCATAATAAAATGGCTGACATGTTAAATTTTGTCCTGTGAAGAGATTTCAGATGTCTTTAAAAAATGCTCTATTTTAATTGTACTACTTTTTAGTTTAGACTGATGTAGAAGTCAGTCTTGTTTCTTTGGGGTAAAGTCAAAAATTTTAATATACTACACGGTAGCTTTATATCATCATTAACTGATTTGTGGCCGCTGGGGGCATTATTATTCATTATTTTGCCGAGAAGGAAGTGTGAAGTTGGTTTTTCGCCAAAGGGAGATGCAGATTCAGTTTATAATCTGTAGGTTCATCACTATGACCCCTCCTACACTGTCACATTGTTTTCACATCATCATCTGACACATTGTTACTATTAACATATTGATTATAGCCACTTTCAATATTGTAAGTCAAGTTAAAATGCAGAACCCAACACTATGGCTGAAGATATTAAGGATGAAGGATTCATTTTAAATGTATTTTTGAGACATAATTGCAGGGTTTAGGATTCCATTACCTTGTAAACAATGGAGAAAAGACTACACATTGAGCTACAGGGAGATATGAAAATTGAAAAATTTAACACCAGTGGGGACTTGCCTCAAGAGTAAATGCCAGTAAGTGTAACTGGGTCAGATGGATATTATTCAGTACATCTTTACCAAAAAGGAAAAAAAAAACATAAATCACTGTAGCTGTTGGATATTGATGTAGTAATGTGTAAAACATTTTCAATTCTACATTTGCTTCCAAGTCCAAAAAACAGATCTCACTTTCAAACTGTACTTGAAGGTCTCACTTAGAATGAGACTTCAGATTGGCAATAAATAAATAAATGAATAAATAAATAAATAGATGTTCCACTTGTATGTCAACACCAGCTTTACACTCAATTACCTTAGAACTACTCTGGTTATGAAGTCGATGTGACTTGTTTGTTCTGAAAGGTAAACGGTTGACTTTACATCAGAGACTTTAAGATCACTGTTCATCAAAGTCACACAGTAATGACATTAGCCAGTGGTCTTGCCTTGTGCATTACTAATCATGTACAGTATGTGCTGCTCAGATTTCACACATTTAGAGTAAATATCTCTAGACTATCTAGAGAATATCTGGAGGACTCATTATCAAATTTTTTTTACATATGGAGTTTGCTCTTTCTTTTTCATGCTTCATTTATGATATGAAAACAGCCAGCAAAGCCTCTATAAATCCCTTCATTCTGTCAGCAAGTGACTCACACTGATTCAACAATACACTTCATTTGGTGATCATCTGGGCCATCATTATAGGCCAAACAAACAAACAAACAAACAAAACAGTGTAATTGGTCATTCAAGGAGGAAGGGTGGAATTTATGTTGGGGCAGGCAGGGGGAGGAATGAGAAATGCTGTGGCAGAACCATAGTGGAAAAACAAGGTGTGAGAGTATGGACAGATTAGAAAGCTAAACATTTCCACTCCATCTGATTCTATTAGGAGACAAAAGCAACATTAAGTAGTGCAGATTAATATTGTGCATGCTGGAGTGAAAGCCATGATCAAAGATGGAAAAACATCGCCACTGCAGCTCCTACGAAAATCTGGGGGTTGTACAGCTGTCATGACTCTGTCTCTCTATCTTCCAACCACCACCACTTCCCCCTCTTTTATGTGTTTTTTACCCCCAATCCCCTGATGCCAGAAGCACACAATGCATGCTGGAGCCCTGAGGAATAGTGCATCAACTCAGCGCCAAAGCCAAAAAACAAAAAAACAACAACCAGGCAGACGGAGGGAGATTAACATATAACACAGCAGAGAGAGAAGAGCTCCATACAGACTTTGCTGCATGAAAGAAGCAGACAAGCACACTGTACAATCAAGAACACACACTTGCATACCATATAAACACGCAAGCACTCAATATATACCGTGAATACAGTGGCCCAAATGTAGAGTAACAGTAGTTATTTTCTGTGAATTCAGGAGATTGATGTTAAATGGTTCTCTTAGCTCGGTTCTTACTGCTGTCTTTGCTTTTCTCTTTTATCTGTTCCAAAAACAAAAAGTGTACCCAAATCTCAAAATTCTCTTCCTGACCAGAAGTGTTTCTTTACAAAAATCACCCGAGTTAATGTTTTTGTCCTTTTAGTAGCATCAGAAAACAGTGACGCAGAGCATATACACAAGAAACAGAGTTAATTTTTTATTGTACTTTTTTAATTCTGTAGGTGTCGCAAATAAAATTCAGTTCACTCCAATTATACTGAGCTATAATCAGAAACCACAGAGACACATCTCAAAGTTTGGACGAATACAACCAGAACTATCTGCATGCCTAGATACCACCAAATGTAAGTGTAAAAGGGTAAAACTCCCAACTCAAGATTCAGTTTCAACAAGTCTTCATGAGTACAAGAATGAACTTAGATCATTTAAGATAACTTCCAGACATATTTTACGACAAAAAAATGAATGATAATTTGTGTTAGATCCTTCTTTCCAAAAAGAAATCCATCAACAAAATTCTTAAAACTAATTGAAAAGCTCATTGAATAGTTCAGAATCTATGAATATGTAAATATTAATTTCAGCAGTTGAACTGCTTGACAAAAGCTGTCTCCTACTGCCCTGTTCACTTTTCACTGTCAACTAAGTCTACTCTCAGTATACATTTACTGAGCACCTGGGGACACCTGTAGATCTGCTTATTCATGTAATTAACCAAATCTAGCAAAATCTGTGGCAGCAGTTCAATGATTAAAATCCGGCAGGGGCTTCAGTTAAGGTTCACATCAAATAAGATAATCAGGAAAAAGTATAATTCAGTGACTTTGATCATTTCATAATTCCTGGTACCTGGTTTTAGTATTTCTGAAACTGCTGATCTCCTGGGATTTTCACACCAAACGGTCTCTAGGGTTTTTACTCAGAATGGTGTCAAAAGACAAAAAACTTCCAGTGAGCAGCAGTTGCATGGACGGAAACACCTTGTTAATGAGAGAGGTTAGAGGTTAGAGGTCAGAGAAAAATGGCCAAACTGCTTGGAGCTGGCAAAGACCAACAATCAAACCTTGAGGTGGATGAGCTACAACAGCAGAAGACTACATCAGGTTCCAGTCCTGTCAGTTAAGAACAGAAACCTGAGGCTGCAGTGGACACAGGTTCAATAGACCTGGACAGCGGAGGACTGGACAAACGTAGTCTGGTCTGATGAATCTGGATTTCGGTTGAGGGAAAGGGCCAGAATCCATAGACCTAACCTTCCTTTTGTAAATAGGGATGGTGTGGGGAATTTTTTCTTGGCACACTTTGAACCTCTTAAGACCAATCAATCATGGTTTGAATGCCACAACCTGTCTGAGATTTACTGCCGACCATACGCATCCCTTTATGGCCACAATTTACTCAACAAATTTGAACCCCTAATACCAATTGTATGCTTAAGACAACAAGTTTGTAACCTTAACAACTATATATGTGATTTGTCTCTTAGTCTCTGATAAAACACATAGGATCATCTCCTCAAATATCACCCCAGTGCAACCAGGCGTAACCACCCTGAATCATCTCAACCACAATTATAAATGTGCAGGGATATGGAACAGTTATGGTTTGGTTCGGTTTAGGCACAAAAACAATCTGGTTAGGTTCAGGGAAAGATTGTGTTTTGGGTTAAAATGAGTGCTTCATCAAGGTTAGAGAACTGTCATAGTTATACTTACAATAATAAATACACAGGTAGGTTCAAGAATAATCTTGGTTAACACACAAAACAATTTCTATTGTTCTGAAATGGGAAACAAACAGTCATCCCCCCTGTCAGAGTCCTATGTTCTTCAACCCATCCAGCAACCAGACCTCCTCCCTATGCAGGCTTTCTTAATCTTCATACTACATCATCCGACTTTCTCCTTTCCTCCCATCATATTGACCACCAGAGGTTGCGTAACAATAAATAATTATGGGTCATAATAGGCTGCTTTCACAGACACCCTTTGTGATTAGTTTTTAGGTGAGGACTGTCTCAATTGAGAGGATGTCTATACAGTCCTGGCAAGTGCCATCTTGTGACTACGTAAGTATAATACAGTATGAACCTTAATACCAAAGACGGGCAAAGGCAGGCTCAAGGATCAGTATCGGTATATGCCACATGTTTTAATCAATTAGTAATGACTAAAATAAAGAAGCTCAAAATCCAATCCTTTACCTTGTTCTTGTTCACCTGCCTCAGCGTACTTATGTGCAGTGCTGCTAACCATTATAACTATCATGCTGTTTCCACACTACAAATGAGTGCTTTGGATGTGTAGAATAATTTGGGTGTACCCGTGCCACAGACTATGAGTTCTGACACACTAAATACTCAGAATCACTGAGGTCCAGCACCAATTAATAGGCTATTTAATCTTTGTCTCCCCCCTCTCTTTCTTATTAGCACCCAGTGGTATACAAATAGGAAGCAGCTTCTCATTTTTAGCAAGCACTTACTGTTGCAAGAGAGGGAAAGGGCTCCAATCTTTAACACCACTGTTCTATCACTAGTGAATTAAAGGAAGTGTTATTGTTGGTCCAACACCAGTAGAGGGATACTGTATCTCTTCTCCAGGAAAACTGGAGTTGAGTACATCCTGTCAAGACTAGTGCATGAGTACTTCATGCATAATATGTGTGAGGCATCTTTGGCCCAAAAAAATCTTTCAGGTTCATGCTCTATCTTATCTCATCTTCAAGTGTTATATCATTGTGTACTGTACAGCTGTGTCAGATAGGACACTCTTTGAACTGATACTAAATTTTGAAGCACTCAAGTCCAGTAAAACTTGACTGGGGCATCCTTATTTAATAGCTTTTTACAAGATCTTTTTGGAGCAATTGTTTGCCAGAAGCATACTTTGTTTAGGTGGAAGTGGTGTAAAAAAAAAAAATACTCTTAGGGAGGAGCATGGGCATACATTTTTTTTTTAATCATGACCATGATTTTATTTAACTAAAGTCTTTTTTTTGCCCAAGATAGGTGAGTTGTGTAAATGTTGATGAAGATAATGCTGCACTGGCACAGAATGAAATGAAAAGAATAATAGATCGCCATTCTCATTTTTTTTGTCTAAGAAGCAGGCACGTGCAGCTCTGCCGCTTGAGCCCAGTGACTCATAATCCATGTTGTCTTTCATTTAGCAGGAAGAGCAGTTGGCGTTTTGTGATATGGAAATAAGAGGAGCTGATCAAAGCTCTCCTCCCCTGGATGAGCTCTACATCTGTCTCTCCAAGGACTCCCATCCTGCCAAGAGCTGCAGCTCCTAATACAGACGTTTCAGCACTCATGCCCAGCCACCCGCCATCATTAAAATTTCATACTGACACACGGCATACAGATTCCTTCGAGCCCTACAGGCTCAACTGTATCTACCTGACTTACTCTGACGCTCTGTCCTTCTCCCCTCCCCACTCCAGCCTGCCGATTGGAATGGTCTGAAGTCTGAGGAGAGATGCACATCAGTGGATGACTAATTTATTAGGGCAGTAGTGAGAGGTAGAGTAATGGCAATGTTGATGCAAGAGGCTCAAATTTATATATTTTCTCAGCTGATCTCAGCTCTTTATCTTGCCTGCCAGAAACTGAAAGTATATTAAGCCACTGTACTGAGATTCTGGAGGATTGTGGACATATTTCTAATTATCAATATCAACAGAAAAATCAACATACCAGATGCGGCAGATGCATTTTAATGCCCATAAACACAGGTCTGTTATCAGCATATTAAACTTTAGGGTTAAGTATAATTATTAGGGATAAACTGATGATTGGCTTAATGACATTTTTTACCCAGGATCTAACTTCCACTAATTAATCAGTATCTGAATATAGCTTTGGCTAATTTACAGGATATATTGTCTGTTATGAGTTTGTTTTTGTATTCATGTCTATGTTTATGTCTTTTATCTTCCAGACACACATAAGAAAGAAATGAAAATGGCTTGTTTTGACAGAACATAAAAAGATTAAAAAATAATAATAATAATGTATTCAAGTATTTAAGTAATTTCTATGCAAATTCCAACCCTGGGGGAAGAGGCAGGTGGCACGCCACCATTCCTTTCCCACGTTGATTGTATTTGGTGGGACAGTGGGATGAGAATGCATTGAAACACCTGGAGAGGCGTTCCATCTTCTTCTCTCCATAGGCATTGCAGAAATGAGTGCCAATGACACCTCCAGTCCTATTGTGATTCGGCTGCACTGTTGGGACAGAGGGTAAAGGAAAAGTTGCACGGGCGCCAATGTTATGTTATGTGCCAATATTCTGTTCTAGCACGATACACCCGTTTTACCAACTTAACAAATGTTTTTTGCCATTTTCACAGAAAGCAGCAGGAAGTTGGAAGAAGTGAAATGAGAAAAGGAACATCAAATAAAGAAAGCTCTGTCTCATTGTTTTTTACTCTCGTGCTTCACCCTTCACACTGTAGATGAAGCTCAGTTCTGTGCAGAAGACAAATTATTAATCCATTTGACCTGTAAAAAGGCAGCTGTGCCCGGTGTGAGGGAGAAATATGGCAAATTTAGTGGAGACTGGATGTCAAAACTGCAGTAGTATGATAACTCTCCAACTATATTGCGCTCAATGAAAGCAAATGTTGATAAATAAATAATAAGGTTTAATATGTCACTATGCCATTGATATTTGGTGATGGTGACATGATGCATCTTGCAAAAATCAGCTCTGCATATGTGTAAGTAGGAAGGAATTTCAGTTTTGGTTAAACAATTTTTTGGGAAACAATGGCAACCAAAAAAAAACCCTGTATCTAGTATGGCAGGGCTGATAACAGATAAACATGCAACTTGTTTAGGCTGATAATTTAAATATCTAGGAACATACCAGGACAAAAAGTTCAGTTTTGCTGACAGCAATAATCATATTTTCTAAAATTATATACAGTATGTTTACTCAGGTAGAGGATTAGATGGCTTTTGGGCAAAAATATTCTTAAAAGTGTTTGAAAGTCACTTTCAGAAAGTGTGCTTACCTACACTTTAACATTTCAAGTATCGACATAAAAAAGTTTAATTGTTTTATTCCTGTAATTTTAATTCTCACCGACTTTATTTTAGCTTTACTTGCAAAATTGTGTTGTATTGTAATGTAATGAATAAATTCATGTACAGGCAAGTTTGTTATCCACAGGTGAGATATTTAACATTTGAAATATTAACATTTGAAATATGAAGAGGTTTTGGGTAAGAGGTCTTTGCAACAACATTTAGACCTTCATGTCATGGAATAAAATGTACAGAAAATATTATTTAACAGTTAATTGAATGAATATAATATGAAAATTCCACATAATTATCATTAGGGTGTTGGGTACATTGACTGGACTTAGACTCGGTATCCTCAAAATCCTGTTTGCATCTCTTGCTGCAGCTACACTGACACAAAGCTTCAAAAACAAATGATGGTATATCTCTGCAGAGGATAGCAGTGCAGAGAGCAAGCACCCCCCCTAACATTTCAGAAGTGCTGACTGCTTTTACTGAACCATAAAATGCCGGGAACAGAAAATCATGAAAGGCCAGTGAGTTTGTTGAGACATTATCAATAATATAGCACAGCAGCATCATTTAACATAATGTAGATCAGACTGGGCACTGATACTCATTATGAGCTGTGTCAAGGCTTTGGGAGAGATCAATACAGGCATAAATTGGTCAAAGAGGAAAAATGCTGAACATAACTCCTGGAAAAATAAGACACTGAAGCTAGCGTACAGTATAGTGGACTGTGCAAGCTGGAATATTGTTGATGCCTCCATACACACATGTACTCTGCATAATCAGCAGCAGACATACTCAAGTTGCCCAGTGTAATTGCAATAGGCTTGCTATTTTAATATTAAGGACAAACACTCATGCATCCTTCACTGAAAAGCAATAACAAGAGTAATCTCTTAATGATTTCCTCTTCTGTTAATGGATGTTTCTTTGTCTACCAAGGTCCTTTTGGAATAACATCCAGACAATGCTAGGCATTGTCCTTCAGGGCGGAGGCAGACGATTGTGTATGCTGTGTTGAGGTTTTAAAGAGCTTCTGGGAGCACATGACTGATTTGTGGGGTCCGAATGGAAAGGCAAACAAAAAACAAAGATGTGAACTTCCTCTGCCAAAACCACCGTCTGCTAAGTCATGGGATCCTGTGGCCTTGAACACTAAGTCACTGTGTCTAGGTCAGACTTGTCAAGACTGGGCAGTGCTAAAACATTAGTACTTTTTTATACTGTTAGCGTGCTGATTTAAGAACAGTCACGACTTATCCTTGTGAAACCATTCATTTACCCATCCATGTTTTATAACCACTTTCTCCTTATCAGGGTTGAAAAGCTTTTTTTTTTACCATGATGTGACAGATGTTGAACAAATGTTGTGTTGGGCTTTATTCAATGTACCCGGAAATTACCTTTTTGTGTGTTTCTTATCTTACATAGTGAATGAAAGGTCATAAGCAATGCATTATGCATTAGGACCAAGACTGTTGCAATTTTAAAACATTTTAAAATTTGTATTTAATCTGAGTTGCTTCAATGTCTTTAGTTCAACTTTGGGGAATTTTAAGATGTGAATTTAAGCCATTTACCAGCCTGACAATGCTAATTTTTTAATAGCAGAGTCTAACACAGAAAATATCGTAACTCTTTAGATTCATTCACAGTTATGTGTTAACATTCAGGTTTATTAACTTTCTCTGTTGGAATAAAAATTGCTAAGTTGTGAGACAAGAATAAGTGGTACAAATAACACTTCTGAACTGTGTAAACTTACGCTTAGATTAGAGACAGTGCTAAGATAATGAGCTAAGGGGTTTACTAATTGACCATAAGCCCAGTTGGTAGTTGAGCTTTTGGTAAAGTGGGGATGCCAGCAGATACATAAGTTCACAGTGTGCATTTGTCAAAATACTATTCTTAGATAAAACCAAAGGGAAATTTTCTGTCTCTTGTTTAAGACATTTCAGGATCTCATTCTGAGCTACTTTGGTGTGCAGAGTTATCTGATCTCTTTGCTGCTGTTGCTCTAAGGTTTTATCTGGATCACTGGTGGCAGATCCTGATCCTGAGGCTGTGTGGGGGCTCTCCCTCACATGAAGTTGTAGCTGCTTGGTGCTCTCAGGGATCTCTCTCAAACAACACACACACAAACACATTTATTTATAATTTGAAACAATAAGGAGTCATGCCAGAGAGGATGAAATGGTCCAAAGCATGGCAGCATTTCCCATATAAACTATTTACTTGAGTGGCCCGCCAACGTTGATTAAGACAAAAGGTAGATAAAATCACTCGATTTCGGCTGCAGTAATTCCAAAATTAAAACGCCTCATTTCACTCTTTTTAAACAAACTCATTCTTGGCCACACACAGATGGTCTACTTGTGAGGTGTTTAGGGAAGATCAGTAAATTGTAGCTACAGAAAATAACATGGGTTACACTCCTCCCCTCTAAACTGCACGAGTCTCTGCATGCACATTGGTCATAATCCTGCCCACCACCACAAGTAAATGATCAACCTTTGGGAAAAACTATGTAGCTTCATTTCACCAAGAAAGATGATTACAGTGCTTGTTGAATTGTCTGTAAAATAGTGATTTCAAGTAAGGGTGGAAGCATCGGTAATGTTATTACACATTCAGATATTTACAATGTTCAGCTGACACAACTGGAGCGACAGAGTTTGGTGGCACATACTGCACAGTACTAGACTGAAGTCAAGGGAAGATCCAGCTCTTGATGGTGGGATAATCAGTCCCCTATTCCTCTCATCTTTGATAGAGCCCTTCAGGCCCAGACCTTGATCCAGTCCGAGAGCACTCATTAAAACAGCAGAGAGTCCAGACAGGCCCTGGCACATCATGTCCTTCTGAATAAGCCCACAGTGGGAAAGTAGCAGAGATTAGGACTTCTCAGCTCAGCTTTGTGATGCTGAATGACCTTAAACTTAGAAAGGACATCTACTGGTGCCTTGATGATTTGTTTTTGAGTGATCATTATCCTTCAGCACTTCTTTAGATGCTTAAAAGTGGTAGAATCTCAAATAACCTCCTGAAAAGGATATAAATGCTTTCTTAACTAGCATGGAATTTAGCAGGGCTGTCACTTGGTCAAAAAATTAATTTTAAAAAAATCTGCTGTGATCATTCTACAAATCTGCTAGAATTAGTTGCTATAGAAAACATTTCTCTCATTTGTTACTCTTTTTCTACAAGATACCATTCATTCCTGAACGAAAACTAATAATAAACCAAGAAAGCCACATGGAATGTCTGTGACTAGGCACGGTCAAAAATCACAGCATACAATCTCAGTCAGAGCGCAGTCAATCTAAATGATTTTTCTAGCCGAGCAGTGGATTTTCATCAGCCCCAAACTTGGAAGGCATCTCTGTTTCCTAGCTCTCCTTCAGTGCAGTAGCTGCCAAGCTTAGATCCCACTAGAATATTATGAAACTGACCTATTTTCCCAATCTCGCTGTAGGCAGCGATATTGCTCCTTTGTACTTTTCATTTTAGCCTAAATAATTGATTCAACCCTCATTTGCCTGTAATCTTTCCCGTAAAATGCCAGGCAGTGATAGAGTCATTGTTTGTGCCATTATAAATTAAAATGGATAAATACGTAATAGCTGTTGTCTCAACCCAATCGCAAACTTATGACACAAGAAGCTCAATTTCATTTCTGCAAAAATGTTTTTTTTTTTTCATAAGCCACTTTTTGGTCCTATTTTAGCGGCAGCCCCCCTCCTCCTATCAAGGAATGGCTAAAGCACATTCCCGAATACAGTTTGAGAAGAGTGACGCTCCAAACTAAAAATGCAACATGATTCATAAAGACTAGGTTACTGAAACACTCCCAGACAGGTGCACCTATGCCAGGAGGACATGCATGGATCATAACATGGACCATAACAAAGCCCCAAATACAAACATTCTCCAGTACTGATATACAATGCCTCAGGACATTTCCACATTCTGTTTGACACCTCTAGTCAAGCTCTCCCCAGCATCCAATGGTCTGATAAAACATTCAGAGCAGGATCCTGGTGCCTAGTTGTACTGCTGCTGTGGCTGCTCCTGTGATAAGGGCCCTCTTTCTCTAATTAAAGCAAAGTAGGCCCATGCTGAAGTTGCCTGCAGTAAAAAAAAACCTGTAGAAACTGCTTGGGATAAATGTTTGAGGAAGCCTCTGAAATATTAAGATGGCACTGACAAATGGAGGCTCAGGTGAGCATTTTGCTGTCAATCCCTCAGCTTCACGTCCATCAAAGCTCATTGAGAAAGCTTACCAGTGGAGACAGGCTGGAGGGTATTCAACTGGGTTTGACAAATAAATAGGTTTAAGGAGCCATCCATGAGTATCCAGCTAGATATCTTCAAAGTCAATTTTCATGGCAAAAATATTACGAATTTTAAAAGATTACAAAGTATTAAAGGATTTTTCCTTACTGTCAGCAAATACCAACAATGAACTACCAAGGACTATCTGTGTTTCCAAAGCCTGTATAGTGTATTCCTACTGCAGACCTCCAATGCTGTCAACAAAGTTCTTATTCAAAAAAGTCCAACTGTGCTGTGCTGTTCACTCCACATCTATTGTCCATTAAAGCTGCAAAGGGTTTTACCTGTTTTGATGACCAGAAGAGCTCCCCTCAATTCTACAGAGCATTTTAGTGTCTTTCATCTAATTGGCTGTTTTACACCCCCCCCCCCCCATAACTTTCCTCATTTGTTTGTCTGTCCACTCTCATCAAGATTTTTTTCCAGCAGCAGCAGGCAGCTGTTGGTAAAAAATGCTCTGATAAACCTGCCCAACACCAAATGGCAGAGAGAAAATGTTGATGATTAGCTGGTCAACAGTGGAGGATTTAGCAGCTAAATGGCCAGATATTTCTCTCAGGAGCTGGTGGAGCCAAAAAAGAGCTAACAGTAGAGGGAATTTGTTTTTGCCCACAAGTGGCCAAAACAAAACAATTAATATTACACTAAGAATACTGCTACAACAGCTTCCCACATGGCAAAGATTTTCAGGCATTAGATGTCACTAGCTTAACAGCAAAGGCAAGTCATGTGTTAGTGATTAGTTGATCCATGGCCATAACTATAGCGAGCAGTTTTAAAATATTCAGTGGGTACCAGTGGGTTTTGGACTGAGGTATGGTAGGGTAGTTAAAAGTATTGGGAGACAAACTAATACATTGTTAGTTTTGGTCTGTTTACGGAGATTTGCTTATGATAAGAAAAACACTGAACAATACTAGTATGGCCCATTTAGTGTTCTGAACAGACTCTTTATCTTGCAATATAAAAGCTACACCTTAGAACAGTCTACTAGTTAGAGTTGTGGGGTTAGCCTGTAGGTTGTCTTTGCAGCAGCTAATTACAAACAAAAGGTTTTATTGTTAGCTGGCCTCTAGTAGACATAGTAATAAAGACAGGGGCTAAGGAGGAAGTTAGATGACGTAGTACACAGAGCCACTATGAGGGATGGGGATTGACACAGGAAAAGACATTTGTTTCCTGTTTCAAATAATAGCCATCATCATTTCTTCTAACCATGACCATTCTACAACCTTAACTACATGACTATGTTGATAAGAGTCTAATACACCTGCCACCATAGAATGCTATTTCAGGAGATGCTCCCATGGGTCATATCAGTGGGTAGGGACAAATGATCTATATGGTTGTTCACACTGAATCACTTGTTAAGTTAGAGGGCCATAATTAGGAGCATCAAACACGCCACTTTAACTGTAAGGCCTTGAACAAAGTAGTGAGATGGCATGTAAGAAAAGTAAATCCGTCTTTGACAGAAGGTGAGAGAAAAAACTTGTTAACAATGATAACTGCCCTGAGAGTCTCCAAAAGACAGAGTAATTGGGTCTTATATACTGTAATGAGATTCTTCATTCGATCACAGCTAGACAAATGGACTGTGGAAGCATTGTCACATTGAAATAACCTCTAATTCCATGAGAGGAGGGAAAGCAATGAGAGTCATAATACCAGGACCACTTTCCATAGTTATTCTGTTTTCGGAATAATCTTGCCATTAACAATTCATTACCATGTTGTGAAATCAGAACAACAGCACTGAGAGCAGCTGATATTCCTCACAGCACATATTTTTACACAAAATATACAACTCATTTCGGGTATGATTTTGTGGACTAATATATGGCACTGATGACTGAAGTCATTAACTAGCCTGCGGTTGATGGCTTTAGTCATTACTGTTAAATTCATGGTGTCAGGGAGTCAACACATTAGCTGACTGATGTAGGTAAATGTGGACGGAACAATGCCATCGTGTAACAGATGATTGTGAGTGGGTGTGGCACCATGGGAGATATGATGGAAAGGGAAGGGGGGTGTGCAAATAACAAAAAAAACTGAAATAATCTCATTAAATATTGAAATATCAAAATCAAGAACTATTAGGAAGCACAAAAAGGAATCCAGTATGAAATGGGTCCAGTGCTTTAATTTCCTAAAAAGAGAACGACTTCAGCCCATTCAAAAAGGAAAGTATTCACAGTGATATGTCCTATTTATTTTATATCTATTTATAGTTTAAAGGGCCAGTTTGCCAAAACTAATGTTTTAAACTAAAACATTTTCTTACCAAATACTGGTGGTATCTAGACTATCCATGCTTCTACTGTATATCTGTCTGAGATTTCTGCCTCCTCTGCAACACAATGGATTTATCATGAATTCAACTGTAGCATTCACATAATTTAAGAATTGCATTTAAATTTAGTTTAAAAATGAAAAACAACTCAGGGTACTCCACTCTAGTGTGGACAGTTTTCAAGGGTACTACCTTGTAACAGACGTTTTCCTACTGAGACTGCTAACAGGGTGGTCTATGGGTTAGAAATGAATAGTGTATTTATAAAGGAAGATCAGTAATGACATACAAAAAATATCCCTGGGCAAACCAGCATTGTTATAGTCCATGGTCAGTGCTTTAACCTTTGGGTCAAAGGAGTGCCCCCAAATGCAATATCATAAATTTTGTTCCTCTCCATTGTATTGAGATGGAGATGGAGCTACTTTCAACCTCTCTTGCAGTTACCCCCTCAATCCAACAGACAGACATAGAGGTTGAATCAGGAGCTAGCCACCTGCCTGCGCTGCCTGGTCTATCACAACCCCACCTGATTGGAGTTAACATGTCATTTGGGCTCAACATGTATACAACACCCTACCCAGTTCTGCCTCTGCTATCTCACCTTTCCAATGTGCTTATGGTTACCAGCCTCCTTTGTTTCCTGAGGTTGGTACGAAGTTGTGCCCTCGACCCGGTCTCTTGTTCTGAGGTGTTGTGGGGTGCAGAGGCCAGACAACAGCTCATAAGACTGCAGCCCATTACAAGAGGCTAGTAGACCATCATCAGGTTCCAGCTCCCAGGACATACCTTAGATCAGGTCACAAAAGTTGGCTCCTTGTTTTATTGGTCCTCTCCAGATCTCAAAAGTCCAAATTGTTTTCGGTCAAACTGAGGAATCTGTGAGTCTGTTGCTCGATACAGTGGTAAGTTGAGGTAACATGCATGTTTAGCTAACATGCTGAAACATGGCAGGGAACCCCATTGAAGTTGGAGGTTGGGGGTTGACCCTCACTCATACCTGAAACTTAATCTATTTGTGTACGTTGACACAAATTTTTTCCATTTTTTTTCCTGACACTCAGCATGGTTTTCAAATGAATGTATTTCAATTTGCCTTAAAACAGTGTCAAAACAGTTTGTGCAATAGTCACAAAATTTAATGTGGTGATTTGAGCACATTGACTGTAACTCCCCTTTTTTCTTATTGGGCTGGACTGCAGCAATGAGTCCAGCCCAATAAACATGACTGAATGATTGATTAAGTAAAACTGCTGGTCAGCCAAATATTGTGTGACCGAGTACTGAGGTTATAGTATTGGTCGTCCAGCGGAGCATTGAAGTTTCTCTATTGGCCATTGCCCTTTCAAAATAAACTGGAGCAATAGGAAATTTGACTGTATGAAATTATTATATATGTGAGCACAGAGAGTAGGAGTGAAGCAAACAGATAAAGGACAGTGAAAGATTTTTGTCTGGTTTAATACAAGAAATAGTGACTTCAGATACAGCCTGTTTATTTAAATTTAATGAAAACCATGATCTGTCACCCACCTTAACTGAAGTGCTTGTGTTGGCTAAACCTAACCACAGATGGGACTCTACATGCAAACCTTGGTCTCTGGTGTGTAAGTTATCCACTGCCATCCACCCCAACCACCTACTTGTGACTCCACTGCCATTGATGAATTAAGATCTTCATTCTTCAAAAAATATGTTTCCATTTGAAATACATTTTGTGGTTTGTGTCACAAAAAGGGAAAATTCTTTTCGATGTACACAAATCAGTAGATTAAATTTTGTAACTATTCACCAGCTGCCATGAGGCCATGAGAGCTCGTGGAGGTACATGATTACTCTGAATACAGGAACCAGGCCTAGTGTTATATTATGATCTGCTCTGAGATTATCTGTATATGTCAAAATTATGCTTATGATTAAGTTGTTGTAATTCACACAATATCAGCTAATGGGATTTACCCTATGATACTGTGGTGCACCATTCCTGACTTGTCTGACAACTAGGTGTGCTGGATTTAGTTGACCCAACTGTTGATCCAAGCCACACAGCATATAAAACAGATAAATAGACCTAGTTTTGTAATTTTTTATGCACTGATTCTAGTTTCTGGCTACAGGCCTTGGAAAAGTGTTATCACTATAGAATCAATTGCTTTAAGCCTAATAAAATAATTTCCGATGAAGACTTTATTTTACTTTACAAAACACAACATTCGATTTGCTTCTGGGTGTTTCCTGATCTTTTGCCTTTTTATCATTGTGTGACTACCATTTCAAGTAGGACATTTCTAAGATAATTCAATGGCAAATCTAAAGTGAATATTTCCAAAGAACTTTTTGAGACTTCAAATCACTAAGTCTTGAATAAATCTCTTTCTCTGTGCTCTTGTTTTTTTTTATTTTCTCACCTGTTTTTTTTTTCTTTTTAAACCGCTGTGTCCTTGATGTGTCAAGTGAGAAAATTCCAAGATACCCATAAATGCAGTAAATACATATCTAACAGCTCAGAGAGATTTGAGAAATGAAATTCCATTTGTGGAACAGCAGGCTATTTCCTTGACATTACTTCATGTCATACATGAAGTAAACCGTCTCGTTTATTTAACTTATTTTATTCTGTATTATATAGCTGGTTCAAACACCCATTCATCAACATAGAAGGTTAAACTTCATGTTTTTCACATGAATTACAGCATTTACCTTGTTTCTCATTTGAACACGGTGATATTAACTTACCCATTAAAAGTGCAATGCACATTGTCCCACAAACACACAACCTTTTCTCATTCTCGTCCTCCACTGACCTGCATCTCGCTTTTGTGGAAGATTAGTTTTAACTGAATCAATATAGTCCATGACACTTTATTTAGCATAGCCAGAAGTTACGCTATTTAAATGGCTCTCAAAAATTTTTTTGTGTACTTGGATGGTTGGAGATGGTTTTTGTTATTTGCACACCCCCCTTCCCTTTGCTGAACACAAATCAAAGTTTTTCCCTGTTCTTTATGGACTAAATGAATTGAGAATAAAGTCAGTGGTCCCTAGGTTGCAACCAAGCTTTATATAAAATTACTTCTGAAGGGTATTGCAGTGATGTACTTTTTTTCCCAATTGAGATCACACCCATCTTGTATAACAAGGCCTAGCTTATTGCTCGTATAACAAAAAGACCAAGAAAAAGAGTAGATATTTTTATAGAATTAATCTAATGGTTTTACATCAGTACTGATATAAATAAATTTATTTGGTCTTTAAAGTATAAAATCAGAAGCCTTGAGTCTATAGCTGAGGCTGAATTTAAAATGCAAACACCAGCCTGCTAACATGTTTAAAGTGACAATGTTAACCTATTGATATAAAGAATGTATCATGTTTAGCATGTTCACCATCTTGGGTTAGTTTCTTAGAATGCTAATGCTTGCCAGAAATTTCTACACAAACTACAGCCAAGTTTGGAATACAGACCTAAATCTTAAAAACAAAGTACAATTTGCATCAAATGGTGTTACATAAGAACAATGAAGGTTCAAAATTGAATGGCAATCTATCCAGCATTGATTGACATATTTCTCATATAATGAATGAATTTAGAATTGTGTTTGTAGTATAGTGAACAATGTCTTGTGATAGGTAACTGGAGCCAGTATCCAGTGTCCCATATGACATATAACCTGCTGGCTGCTGAAACTGATGCCTAAGGATAAACATAAATACAGTAAGATAATAATTTACGTTGGTGGGAACAACATCAGATTACACCAACTGGACACAAAATTGGTCACAAAATTTTATGTAGAGTCAATGTGTACATATGCAAAAACAATGTTGGACACCATAGTTTTCTCTGTACCTCTGCCTAATCTGATCAGCAATGACATATATACCTGCATGCGATCATTGAACCACTGGCTAATGAGGTGTTGCCATCAAATGGGCTTTGCTGATGATTGTCTGACTCTTTGGGGAAGACCAGGTCTGATTAGGAGAGATAGCATACATCCCACTTTGGATGGAGCAGCTCTGATATCCAGAAATCTGACTATGTTTATTAGTACATCAAAACCATGACAACCCAGAGTTGAGACCAGGATGCAGGGTTGCAGTTTTACACCTTTCTCTGTGTTTCCATTACAGCTGTCAACCACCTAAACCCCATAGAATCTGTCTCTGCCCCCACCCAGCCAAGTTAGTTAGCTGACAAGGGTTGTTCTGAAAAAAGTACAAATTAAATACAAATTAAGACCACCACTACAGAGGTATAACTAAATAAGACCATTAAATGTCGACTCTTAAACATTAGATCACTGCAATCCAAAGCTCTATCCAAAGACAGAGGAAAACTAGTACATACTTTTTCATTTTTATACGCGATTGTTGCCACTCCTTATTATCAGGCTGTCACAACAAAACTTTAAATACTCTCAGCAGATTCACAATGCTGAAGCGAGAGTATTGATAGGAACTAGCAAAACAGATCATATTTCTCCTGTGTAAGTTTCTTTGCATTGACTTCTAGCAAAATCTAGAATAGAATTTAAAATTCTCCTCCTCTTCTACTAAATCTACTACTCCAGTAGAACACTTTGCCCTCAGAATATAGGCCTACTTGTGGTTCCTAGAGTATCCAAAAGAACTGGCATTTTTAGGTCTTCCTTTGCCCCTCACAAGGTCCATGCCTTATGTAAAATGTCTACAGTTGTACACATACCAAAAATTCCCAAACCCAAAGAGCCTAACAACTTCCAACCTATAGAGGTGACATCGCTGGTCCTGAACTGCTCTGAACACTTAGTGAGGAGGTACATTATATCACAAGCAGAGCACGTCGTGCCACCTCTGCAATTTACCAGCCAAGCCTCTAAAGGGTTGGAGGATGCAATTCTGACTATATTGCACTTATTACAGACCCACATTGAAAAAGGCTTGTCACTCTGACAAAATGATAAATTGTATAGGCTCCCATAAGGCATGTGTCTTACCACCTTTATTGTTTATTTCATATACAAACTCTTGAACTGGCACTTTCCCTAACAGGCACTTCATTAAGTAAGCAGACAACACTGCCCTGGCGAGCCTCCTATATGTTGGGGAGGAGGAGCATGGGCCAGTTCTTTACTTCTTTCAAAAATGGTGTGAGAAGTCGAACGTTCTCCTAAATATCAGTAAAACCAATGAAATGTCCATCAATTTTAGAGAGTTACAACTCTCAGACAATACTACCAATACAACCTTTCAAAAAACACAAGCACCTTGGCCTTTTGCTTGACCACAAGCTCAAATGGAACCTGTGGACTGATCTCATAAACACTAAGACACAACAAACAATGCACTTTTTAAAGAAACTGTTACTCTTTAATGTCTGCAGCAAAATGCTTCAAATGTTTTACAGTGCTTCTATTGAAATTGTTCTAACCTTCCGCATCATCTGCTGGTTTGGCAATGCCACTGAGGCATAGAAAAAAGGAAGAAAAATTGTAATAGTGGCCAGTAAACCACGAGAGATTATGTTACCAAGTATGGAGAACATTTAGAGAGACAGACTAATGAAAAATGCAAATATTATTGTGGGTGAGAGGAAAAAAATCCCACTTGCTTCTTTATCTAAATTGTTGCCAACTAGGCAATGATTTTGCTCTCTTTTATTTACCAACTAAAGATCCAAGTTTTCATTTGTTCCACAAGCCATTTAGTTGCTAAATAATTAATAACAAACAGGTTGTCCAGCTGGTCTAACCAGCTTACATCTGGTGGAAGGTGTGAGACACGTGTATTGTTATGTATGTATGTGAATATGTCCATGGGTGGGTCTATAAATGTATATGTATGAGTTGGTTTATTGGTGAGAAGAATACATTTAAAAACTTCCATTTTGATTAAGCTTATAGTAAAGGCTAGCTCATGCTTGGCTGTATAAGTGGATGTATAAGTATTGAACAGTGCTTTTTCAAAAGTATCCTACCCCATATAATAATGTAAATAGTAAATAATATGCTAACACTATGCCTTGGAATTAATACTAGGTTACGTCTGTAGTAGGGCAGGTGGGCTGTTAAGAGTGAATGCTAAAACACTACAGCTACTGCAAACCACCAGAATGTGAAGAATTCCAAAGCTTAACAGTCTTAATATGCCTTTTTCTGCTTTCTAGGATATAACTAGACAATCATGATTTGAGGGAGGTGTTTAGTCAACTTTTAATCTGAGGTAACCCAGTAAAAGTAAAAAAAAAAAATAAAACAAAAAAAAACCTACTGATTTGGTCAGTAATTAAACAGTTTAGTATCTGTGTTAAAGATTACCCTAATGTGCAGTTTTTTACATACAATTATCAAAGTAAAATTCAAAAGAATTCATTTGAGAGTGCACAAAGTTGCTCTATACTAGTAGTGCATTTTAAGATGTAAGCATAACCTCTCAGGACCACTTGCTTAACTCTCTTTCTTGCATATGAGAGATCAGAAATAAAGTCATTTGCTTTTAAAATTAAAATGTCATATGTGTTTTTTAGCTTTTGCTTTAGCAGATTTTTAATTAGAAATTAAGTATGCCTGCTTTAACAGTACATGATATTTTTCTATATAATCTGCATTCTCCTGTCTGACCAATGAAAGCACTTTTTAATTTTTAGAAAACCAAACTTTTCCACAACAAAATAAGACCATTTTTCTGTATAATAGTGAGATTCTATAATTTGCTAATCATTTACTGTACATAACAAATGGAAGATTGACGATAATGTGAAAATTAATCGATGGCTGACATTTGGAATGAAAAATGGGAAACTTATTAATTACAGAGCAATAATTGCTTGGAGAAAGCAATCCCTCCTCCCCCTACTGATTTAGTTTGAAAGGTTCCTTCTTATTGACAAATCCAGGCAGGCAGAGCTGTGTTCCAGCCACTTCTGGGGTGTCATCCATCTCCCACTGCGAGGCTCTCAGCAAAACTCATGCCTTAAGGCACATTTAAATGGGACAGAAATCATCTTTCAAGACAAATGGTCTATTCAGACATAGTGTAGTATCAGCAGCACCAGGCTGTTAGCAAAAGCATGGAACAGAACATCATGGAACGCTTTTCATGAAAAAACATGCAGCTGTGTGGAAACTGATATGCAGAAAGACTCAGATTTCCTTGATTCGGTGACTTATTGATTTTTATATAAAACCAGTCTCAGTGACATGAATTTATACTACACACAGTTAAAAAAAATAAATTCTTATTTACAACATCCTCGGATATAACTGAGTACAAGTGCAGTGTATCTCAAACTAAGGCTGGATGGATCACTTTTATTTTAAAATCATAATCTAAAAGGGCATTACCTTCATATAGCAAGAACTCTGACCTTAATTAGAAATAACATTAATTGTCTTAACTTGCTTTAGGAGGTAGAAGAAGCAGTCTGCAACCATGATGTTACCAGCAATTTTACTCAGCTGAAGTTAATTTCTAACAGGTAGCTTTAGCAGTTAGATGACAAGTGTAAGTTGACAGACAAAGATGTCGGAATCTTATGTTCAACAAACACATCATAACATTTTTAGGAGTAAACACTGCAAAGGTAGTGTTATCCCATTTATTCTTCCGTCACAATATTCTGCCACCAAAGTTTTTATCCTCTAACTTCCGTTTTTTTAGTTTAGTTCACTTTTGGTGCAACATACACCAAATACATGAATGTCTGTGGCATCACTCTGGGACAAGTGTGCTATGACTTCTTGTAGAGATCCTATAAATGGTTTTTGTACAAATCACATAAAAGTAGCAATTATTTTTGTCCAATAGGAAACAATGTAAGAAGGTGTGGCCAACCAGATTTTATGTAATATCTCAAAAACTATAAATGCTACTGATATTAAACTTGGGTCAATTCGTTAATTTGGTAGTGGCCACAGACTATGAAAAATGACAAAATTAGTGTCCCCTGGTAACCAGATATCGAAGTTTTGAAATTTTTTGAATTTTGGTTAGTAACCCGTGCACTGTGACACACAATGCAGTTCTTATATCAACCAGAAATAGGTTACAAGGCCTTTTTAGCGAGAAAAATTTCAGACAATATTCTCTCTGGGGTGTGCTACAGTAGGTACTACTTGACTAATACCACTGTCACATTATTTTTCCTGGTCCCCAAAGTATAGGAGGTGTCGGTATATAAACAAAATTTTGGTTACATGTGCACGCAGGGCTGCTGAGCAGGCCAGCAAAACTTCACTGAAACTCACCACTGTGTGGGACTACAGGGAACATAAATACTTAAATTATAATGTTTCTAACAACATTACAGACACTGTACTCTCTATGTCGGTACCCCTGTCCATCTTCTCCAAATATCAACTCATGTGACACATGAGTGCCATCTTGTGGCCTTTTCTTCTGCATTTTGTGTTTTGGCTTTGATTTCAGCAAATAGCTCCAAGTGATGGCAGGTTCTTGGGATGTGATGGGGGAGGGGCAGCATCAACAGCACTGTGAGCACGCCTAAAAGTTCTTAAGAAATTTTAACTTTTCTAGTTTATGCCTATTATCCTATTAAAAGTGTTGAATCAAGAGGTTAAGAATTCAGAGTTAAGCCATTTGTCCTATTACTCTGTGGAGCTAACATTAACATTAGCTTAAGCAGCACTGGTGCAGAGACACCGGACAATATGTACTGTCAGTCTGTTAGACTGTACACAAGAAATAGCTTTTTCCTGCAGTGTCTCCAACACCTGCTCCTGCTCTGGTGGTTTTTAACCTCTGAACCACACGTATCACCACCTGAACAATTTTCTAAAGAACTGGGAGCATGCAGATCTTTTGCAGACCCAGTGTTTGCTGGTCTTCTAGCTTCAGACCTCCTCATTTTGACCAAATGAGCCACAGATGTGAGCAACCACTGAGTGGGAGAGGCAGTGTCCCATCTGCTAATCAGTCAAGCTGTTTGAGCTGAGGAAGTGTCTGAGCACACCATCCCTGGGAGGGAGCTGGCACGGGAACTACTGAATCTGTGCCAGGGAGGCAGACAAGTACCGGACTATTCCTTTGAGTTCTGGATGGTAGCAGCAGAAAGTAAGTCGTAGCAACATGGTTTGTATGATACCTACTATCATGGTTTGGTTGATGTTAAGGGTGAATTGGCTGCATGGGAATTACAAGAAGAACTTCATGAGTTAATTTCTCTGACCATCTGCATGAATGCCGCCCCCAAGAGCGGCACATAGAGAAAAGGCAGCTAAGCAGCACTCACACTCACCTGCTGTATCAACACCCTTATGACAGTTCCACTGATCGCCTTCCTGGAACCTCTCCACCAAATAGGGACTCGTACCACCGGCCCAGCCTTAAAACCAAAGCCATGTAGAAGCACATTAGTCCTCCTCCCTGACTGGGGCTGGATTCTTCTGCATGGAGAAGAATGATAAGACCCTATCAATTGGCTTATGTGGCCTGAACGACATCACAGTAAAGAACAGGTTCACTGGTACGCCTGCCTGCTGCTGACCACTGCCCATTCCCTGACTTTTCCACCTGTGTTTTCTTTGCTGCTATCATCTGCTGAGCATGAATAAATGAGAACTGTAAACTTTTATTGGCGTCTCTGAGTCATGTCTTTAAGCCTTTCCAATTATGAACCATGATACATTCAGCCTTATCTCAAACTAAAACCAAAATAATGTGGCTCTGACTAAGCGCTAAATCCCTCTAACACTACACAATTGTGCTGTTTTCTCAATTAAGCAAGCTCTATATACAGCTACTCTAGAGGCCATAAAAGACTACTACCCCTTGTAGAGCCATAGAATGTACTATCCCAGTCAGATCAGTGCTATCTGTTCTTCTACCAACACTTTGTTATTGCTTATGGTAGATCGCCTGTACCATAAAAACGATTGAGTGAGAGTTACATCCTAAAACCAGCTGCAGCAGTTGTAAGCGTCAATAATTCAGTCTAGATAAGACTTAATTTGTTTTAAGGCAACAAATGACATACAGAATAATGTCTTACCCCGAGGACAGATGTCCACAATTGCTGCCATTGCTTCTGATGGTGCATTGCTCTTCCTTTAGATATTATTAAAGCATGGAGGAGTAATCATTCCACCGATTATGCACTTTTTGATGATCTGTGTGGAGGGAATGCTAAGGTATGTTAAAAGGTATGGGCTCTGTCCTGAGTGATAGGTTCAAGCGACAGATTAATTGGCTTGACCACCAGGTGCGACCTTGGCTTTGCAACTTCATGTCCATTTTACTAGGCCTGCTCTGATCATAAAAAAGCAGCTGTGTAAACACACAGGGCTGAGTATCTCATTTTAAAACCCCAGGTGGCTTGGATCAGAGAAGGAGCTTGGAGGCTAAGTGCTGAGAGGGACATATAAAGAAAAGCTGGATGATTGTAAGACCACAAAATATTTACATGGTTTTGTATGTTGGCTGTACAGCTTTCACTTCCTGCTGGTAAAACTGAGGAAACAGTGCACATGTAATAGATCAAGATAGAAGGTTTTCAAGGCTTTAAAGCTGTACTTCTCAATATATTTATATTAACAATGATTTGAATGAATACTCATAAACAAACCAAGAAAGAATTACCACCTGACATGTCAGTTCTTCTCAGCACATTATTTTGGTTTTGCAACCTGCAACTGGCTTCAGTCTCACTGCTAGTACATCCTAGTTTTCAGCAATCAAGCTCACAAAACCCAGTAAGTGAACATATTGGAGCATTTTGCTTAAGAACCAATTTTTTTTTCTCAGGATTTGTTGAAGATCAAAACACAGCCAAACGGAGAGTGAATATTGGACTTACATCATTTATCTGGTGGCGAGAAACATGACTCCAAATAGATGAATTACTAAAAGGTTTTGAATGTATTATTGTTTGCAGTGTCTATGAATGCCTTTAATAAAATGCTGATTTCAGCCTTGTTACTTAAATTTGTAAGAAGGAGTGAAGAATCCACTTAGTCAAGAAGTTTTCCTCTATGGTTTGAAACTTGCCTTGTGGGATTTTGATCCTATCTTGTCTCAGGTTTGGCAACTTGAGTCAACCGTCAAAGTCTTTAAACTTGAGCAAATCAAGTTATTAATTTACTCATCGGCCCAGTTTTCCCCAGTCCATCCTCTTCTCTCGCAGTTATCCTTTGGTGGGAACAATGATTAAAGGTAAAGTATAAATCTTACCTTTGTGTGTTTGATTTGATGCAATGCAACGAAATAATACAATCAATACAATGGTGAGTTATGCTTTTCTTGTTTTCAGAGAATATACAGAAGACTTTAAGGATGACCCGTCCTTCCACTGAAGAGCAGCACGCAGCTTAGCTAAGCTTTTCTATGAGAGTCATCTGAGGCTGTCTCCTATGCAAATGGTAAAAAAAACCCTACATCGGAATATACTACACCACTGGTGAGGTTTTCGTAAGCGTTGAGTCAGACCCAAGCCCCTTACGGATTCAGACTTGATACTGCTAAATTTTGGACTTGTCTTAAACTCAACTTAAGTGGATTGCAGGCCTATATGCGGAGCTCTGCTGGGTACAACCTCTAAACCCTCCACCTGAAATTGGGTTTTATATCAATTTCAGGATTTTTCTACTTCCCCGAACATTAGCATTCTTTTCAGTGAAACAAAATGCTGATGCTCATTAAATATATCTGGTGAATAGATGCCAACTGTCCATCATGACCTTCTCACTGGGGTCAAACCAGGTCATATGCATCAATCTACTGTTTAGCTGACAGCAGCAGCAGCAGTTTGATGTTTAGGGTTAAACCTATTCTTTTTTTTCCTACAACTACAGGTAAGGCATGACACTATGGAATAACAGACGCACACGTGATCCCTAGGTATGCAGGTGGAGAACTGAAAAAAAAGAAGGAATTATGTTATATGTCGTAAAATTGGACTAAGACACGTACAATTGTGCCATTATGTCATTATTGGCATATCCGTGAAACCAAAAGTTTACTCTCTAACTATTACTAGGGATAAACAAAGTAAATTATATGTACAATCACTTTAACACACCATCTTTTAAATATGGTCCCATTTTATTGTTCATGATAGTTATTTTCCTTTTTCCAGAGAAAAGCCAGTAATAATCTGTTAAAAATCTATTTCATACTGCCCAAAAAACTGAGGTGACATCATGCTCACCCCAGGTCCCTGACATATAAATGCTGCAGTCTTATGTCAGCAGTTTGGACAGTAGATAGTATGAAAGATTGAGAGCATGCAACTTTGAGAAATAGAAGTAAAAATAACAGTAGAGAAAAGTTTTCTGAGCCACTGAGCAAATTTATCTACTGATTAAGGCCTTAAGCTTTATTAAGAACACAAAATGGACCAATGCCACATACCACAGCATTTATGACCCAAGATGGTTTTAATGCCTATTAATTCAAGTATGTTTTCAAAAACAAAGTTTTGGCATAGTATTGGATACAATTTCTTAAGCTTGTTTTAAATTGCTGTGATCTGGAATCATGGAAAAACTGAAAAGAGAGAAGGTAAAACATGGCAAGAAACATGAGCAGTTAGAATGAAAACATTTACCCAAATTGTGTATTGGAAACATTCATTATAGTTGACCAACCTCCTGCTTCAAGTTTGACCTATTTGCTTTATTTAATTGCACATGTTATCCCAGGGTATTTTTATTGAATTTATGGTCGTACAAAATTTTGGTGTGAACCCTTTTTGGACTCTTGAGTCTCTTGAGTTGAAGATTGGTCAGTTATGGACATTTGTGTTGACATAAATAGCCATTTATGTAAGAATCTCCCGGATCCAAACTCTAAACTTTCCAGTGTTTTCTATACTTTCTATACATTCTAGGTTTAGATAATAAGGCTAAACTGTTTGATGATCATGATTTTTGCCAGAAATATTAATAGCAAAGACACTGTGTTCTCAGATGCATAATTAACTCAGGGAGTATGTTATTTTGACAAAAAAAATTATGTCAAAACTATAAGACAGCATCCTAATTTCAATAATCAATTTGAATTAATTAAGACAAAACTTTCCTTGGTATTTTTGTGAGCACATTGTCATCATAAATGATAGAAATGATTACCAACAGGTACATCCCTGGACATTTTGGTGTGGAGGGCGAGTAATCTGCTTGTGCCCCTAAGAGATCATATTTTTTATTTATCTGTCACTTAGTACCTTTAACTGGCACCCTATTCCCTGTTAAGTATTAAGGGCCATCCACACCAAGAATGATAATTATAAATACAAAATTTTCAAAATTGTTCTAAGGGAAATGGATGGCCCCACACAACTATAATGACAAGGACAGTGGCAAACTATATCGTTGGGATCCCTTTCAGAGCAATTCAATGACCGATACAAATACTGATAGCCAATCAAAATACATCCAAATTTAAAAGAATCACATTTCTCACGTCACGTTCAACATGATAGATGGCATTGTGGAGAGACTCATCACTGAAGTTCAGAAAAACCCACCTCTGTTTGATAAAACAAAGAGTATTTATAAAGATGCTAACAAGAAGAGGGATAACTGGGATGCAATCAGGCTTGTTTTCCAACAAAGCATGGAATGTACAACGAGTAACAGCTGCACAACGGTGTACAGAATGTTCATCAGTATAGCTTTAACCATGATATGATATGACATATGATTTAACATTAATAAGTTACTGTTCATCTGTGTCTTTGATGCCTCTACATTACAGACCGTGTCATTTTAGTACTGAGGAGCAGGTGTTATTAATATGAAATTTCCATTGTCCTGACCATGTTTTAAAATACAATAATTATGTGATATTTATTTAATTATTTTCCCTTAATTACACAACTTTCATAGTACACTTTAGGCCAACACTAGGAGAGAAGATGTGAATCTTTTGTAGCAAGGTCTTTACAAGATTTAGATGCTCTTTAACCTCTGCATCAACAAAAGCACTAACAGCAGTAAAGTACAGGTATGTTAACCTGCTAAATATCGGTGAAAAACATGAAAAACATATGAAAAACAAAAACTTACTCGCTTCGTTTGCTGCTGCTATTATATAACTGAAACTGAAACTAACACCTATTTTAACATATTTTGTGGCTCAGCGGGTCACTTGCTCTAATAGCCTTTAGTGTTTTAATGGAGAACAATAGGGCCATATTGATGGCTTGCTTTCCATGAGCAAACATCTGGATTTATAGCTGATAGATGCTTAGCTTTTGAGACCCAAGCTGTTATCAACTAAAATTATCATTTAATTCTGAGAAACAGCTACATATAAATGTATAACTGCTGTGAGATAGTAGCTAAATATTGTCTCCATTATTGTCTGATTTGTTTCATTTAAAAAAATTAAAATATTAATCTGTCACTGTGTAATATTATATAGTACCTTCAACTGACCAAAATGGAGTAACATTAAATTTTTGATTAAACTGAAATACCATCACCCTGGCTTCTCTGTGTGCAGGTTGATTTCTTCAAACTTGCACAGAATTGGTGAATCAAAGTGTGTAGAGCAAAGCGTGGTGGGCAAAGAGCCTGAGAGCACATAGCAGCTATGACAAATGCAGCTTTGGTGGATACAAATTGAATAATTCAGACTCAGAGGCTTTGGGGTGTATGGGAAAAGATCATTGGTTTGTGTTCCTTTGTCCATCCGTCATAGTGATCCCTGGTAGCCTTCATGCCTTCCTTCACAATGACAACAGCAAAGGCTAAACAGAGGTTACCATCTATCATCTGCTGCAACAAGCGATTAATCAGCATTTTTGTATGTTCATGTGTATGTGTGTGAGTATGAAAGAATGCTTTAGAGTAATGAGGGTGGGAGGGGGAGGTTTATTTCAATCCTGACTTGATCAATGCACCACGTTAAATTTGTCTGGCTCAGTTTGAGTAGTGAAAATCGAAGGAACCGCAGCAAGGTCAAAAGAGCTTCCTCATCTACAATACTTATTACGTCATAAAATACTACACACACACCTATCATCATAGTTCCTCCCCTAGTGCTGCCTCAGTTTATATGGACCTACGCAGACCTGCTTTTCTCCAGATGCCCTGAGAATTCCTCACATGACCCATTCACCTGACTCCCCTCTCCCATCTGCTCACCTGTTTCATTTTTCCGACTGTTTTGGTGAACTTGTGTTCACTGCAACTTCAGATTTTTGTTCTTGGCTGACAGGAGTGGGACCTAAAGTGGTCCTCTGCTGCTCTGCATTTGGAGATATTTTACAGGCAAAATATTTATTTATTTATTTTATGTTAGTGGCTTAACTGTCAGCTGTGAGTGCAGCCTTTTCTTTCAACATCTCAACAGTCTCCTGGAAAATCTTTTATCAATTTTAGTTTGGCTGCTAGCATTTTTTTAATAGGACACACTTTTCAGTGTGTCCTTATAACAGGGTTTGACTCAGAACAAAACCCAACTCTAAAGCCACTTTTTTTAAACAACCATTTCAGCATTTCAGCATTGCAAGTACTGGAAGAGAAATACTGTGCTTGCTGTGTACTTCATAAAACTAATCTCTGATTTTTTTTTTACTCTTGCACTTGTTTCAACCTCTGACCAGCATTTGACTGAATCAGTGTACTGCTGTACAGAGGATTTCTGGCCCTTCTGTTTATTTCTGTTTAGAATCTGATGTTGTACACATTTTGTATATATCAAAGATCTTTATATTACCTAATTCATTATTATATCATGATGAATTTATTGTAAGTTCATGTATCCGTCTTCTTCTGTTGTTCTTCTACGGTCTTTTTCCACATCAGTATAATACTGTAATCCACATATTTCCCTTTCATATAGGTGGTTACATATGTTCCCTTGTTCCTTTTTATTTATCTTCTGTTTTCACTCTGTTGTATCCTAAACACTTACAACAGCCTCAGTTCCTCACAGGGATCAATAACATTTTACCTCATCGTTAGTCACATCATATCTTATCTCCCCCCGGACGAGCTAGTGTCTGTTTTCAAAAGCTCCTCTCTACAGCACACAGCAGATCATTGTGCCTTTGGTGCACATGAGTAACAAATTCCTACGGGGCCAAATATGAAAGTAGCCATTTGTATTCTGTTGGCCGCCCAGTGGTACTCTCTTTTTTCTTTCTTTCTTTCTTTGGATGCCTCAGATGAGACCATCTCATTAAAGAGGTGGAAATCAAACCACCATCTGAAAGTCTCCTCATATCCGGGCATCATTTGCTAGATTGGTTCGGCATTGTGAAGTCCAAAAGCTTTAGTATGGATTTTGCCTGATAAGCCAGTGCTGTCTCTTTGAGATCAAAGCAGCTGAGACCAGATGATCTGTGCACTGTTTAAGACAGCTCTGAGGGCCTGTATGACGTGACTGGACTGCCTAGACTAGGTCAGAGGCCTGAGAAGAGGTGATGTATTCCATCAGCCCTGACGCGAGATAGATGAAATGTGACGAGATGGTGTCTACTGGAGTGCTGAACAGGTGCAAGTGCTTTGAATCTTGTTGGGATTAAAAGTTAACATTTGTGTTGAGGCATTTTACTAGAAAATAAAAATTACAGATGTAACACACATGATATGATGGCTGCCTTTAAGCCTTATTAGTTGGTTTGGGGTAAATGCATAAAAGATTATAGATTAATCTGTGAAGTATATAAACAACTTGTTTTTGGAATTGGTTTCTTAACTTGGGATATTGACATTATATTACTGCTCTTTTCAACCACGGCTGCTTGTTAATTGATACAGGATAAGGCTGCTGCTGGTGTTAGTATTACAGCCTGTTCAGGTCGACTGTATTTGGGATCAACCATTTTTATCCTAATTACCGATCAAGTCTTGCTATGTCCTCTTTGAATGGAACAATTAAATTGTTTTAATGTTGTGGCTGAATCGTGTAATTTATGTAGGGCGGGTTTGGATAGGTTTTCTTTGTGCCCATTTTAGAATATTTTCGACAACTGAAGCTCTCTAGAAGGAGGTCAAATTGAATTTGGGTCTTTACTCCTACATTGCCGAAGTACCACTTATGTAAGCATGGTAATTTATTTCTTCAGCATCTGAAGAATATAGTTGGAGTAGCTACTAACAGCCAAATTTTCTCAGATTTTCAGGTGAATAGATGTCTGCTCGGTTGTAATGTTCATGTTTTTAAGATATTCAGGTTACATAAAGCCCATGTTTTATTGGCATTTTGATCACTGTGTCTTAACATGTAGCTGAAACTACTCAGATAACTCTCCTGGTAAATGCTGTACATAGCTGGTTAAAAGGTATCAATCTACAGCCACTACAGTATTATTGTGCAAGTTCACCAGTTAGGGGCCCACACAGTAGTGGTGGTTAGTTGAATTTGAAACATGCAACTTGAATTAGTTCATAGCTTGGTTTGGTACTTTAAGACTCTTATTGACTGCCAACAGCTAACTTGAATTTAGTCTTAGTTCACACTACAGGTAATCACACTGTTAAACGCTGTCAAAAGTCGATAAAGTAATTCTTTTCACAAATTCCAGTATGATGAAGACAAACTGAACTTTAACCAAGCTACTTTAAATCTGCTCTATTTAAATTTTTTGCATTTTAATCTAATCAGTACAATATTTCAAGACAACAATTATTCTCCGATTTTGCTACTAAAAATATATCAATAAAATAAATGAAAACCCTCCAATGAACAGGAATGTTAATTTTGTGCATGTCGATTCCTGAAACGAAACTAAGATCACAACCTAGAAAAGTATCCTAGTGTGGTCATTGTCTAGGGGGCAGGATAGGAAAGTGTCAAAGGACAACTGATATCTAAAACATGTGTAAACATTAGTAAACTATATGCTGCATTAGTTAATTCTAATGAAAAAAATGATCACACTTTTGTGACTTAAATATATTAATCAGAGGGGCCCTGGTAGCCCAATGGTTCAGGCACATACCAAAACACTGCAGTGGTTTGATTCCTGTCCACAGACCTTTTGCATTACATACCTTTCCCTTCCAATGTGTCCTGTCTCCATCTAAACTTTACCTGTCAAATGTCAAAACACCCCCCCAGAAAATTACTCAATCACTCAGACATTCAGTAAATTTGTTACAGGACAAAGATTAAAAATACAAATAATGCTACAACAATCGTGATTTATTTAGACAGAGAAAGGTAACGTCCAAGAACATTATTACACCAAGCCACATCAAGGATGGGCAAACATGAGATTCCAAGAATATCAGAGATATCTGGTTTGACTCTGGGTAATGCTGGGTTCGGGTTAAGCACCGTAAGACATGACTGGTTAGGGTTAGTGTATAGGTTAGGGTCAGGGTAAGGTAAGGAGAAATATGTGAATGGGGAAACAGACTTCACTTCCCCTTGAATCTACTCCTGAGCATCTACAGTATGTTGCCTAAGTGATTGAAATGTTTGGCTTCACACTGTAGTTCTGTGGTCCTGGATCAGGACTAGGTTTTGTAGTAAGTTACCTAAAGCTCAAAAATATGCAAAAAAGTTTTAGTGGCATTCAGTCAGTTATGAATTGTAATATAACATCAACAAAATAAGTTGGTCCCATAAAATCTTGCCATTTTCAATTTTGATTAGGCTGTTAGCCTGAAAACAAAGAAAACTCATATGCTAGTATGGAAATCTCCTCCTTATTAGCTAGACGACACAACTTCTCAGTTAGTGGCAGCGGGAATATAATGTTATCAGATTTATTCATGAAAACAGGGAGGGCCCCAGTCAAAGGTTCAGGTAGGTAGAGTAACCTGAAAAAGACCTGTTCAGCATGTACTGGGGACTGACTTTAAAATTGTACTGCTTGGCTGAGCTGTAGGAAGCACCATCAGATCATTGCATGTAATAACAACATGACCATAGGTCAGAATGAACATACTTGCTTATCCAAGGGTGACCCTCAAAAAACTTTCCATGTGGCAACAATGCACTCCAATTCAATAAACTGTGATTATTACCATCAACAATCATTACTGGCAATTATTTCCAGATGTGTTTCATGTTTTTTCATGTCTGCTCCATTCAAGTGTGCTTCTGGGCTTTGGAACAAGTAATTATCTCTATGACGGTAATCATGTTTTTACAGTAACTACATCAGATATAATACTTATAATGAAAATTTTAACTAAAGAAGTTATTTTTCATGTTTAGATATCATGTCCACCATTGACCCCAAATTTGATCTGGAAGGATAATAGCGGCTACAAAGCAGCACTGAGAGCTGATCACACTCACATATGACAAAAGAAAGACAGATGAGTCCTCTCCTCCCTCCGTTTATTCTAAAAATTAGCAGGAATGTCTCCCTCTCAGCCAGAAATATGTATTAACAGTGACTGTAATCACCAAGCCTAATTAACATTCCAGTTCCCTCTTTCCTTTCTGCTCTAATGAATATCAAACTAAATTTGATTTTGGAAATAAAAAAGTATAATCACGCTCATGTGGAATGATTAGGCCCTAACCTACAGGATATGATTCCTTAACTAGGTTGTACACAATGACACTTTCTATCTCTATTCAGTGACTTCCAAGACCTCTCTAGCAACTTTCAAAAAATATTTTTCGTCAGACCCTAGAGATTTTCTCCAGTTAAGATTAAGTTAAATTGACCTCCTTAGAATGAAACTGTTTTCTGATATGGAAAACCCTGCATAATGAAACAATACATATGTAAATTGGCAAACCCCATCATTTAGCAACTTGTCTGGATTTTTCATGCATGATATTACTATTGCTATTTCCACTGGAAAAAGTTGGTAACGGAGGTTTGAGTCAGGATGTGCTGAGCCTATTTTAGCACAAAGGCTGGAAGAAGAGGACAACAGCTAGCCTGGCACTGTCCTAAATAAACAAGGTAGGAAAGAACAAGACTGCTATCAAGTAAAAGCTGAGGGTTTCAAACTTTGTTTTCAAACTGGTAAACCTTTAATCAATTGTGAATTTTCTAATCATTGCAAAATGACAGCAGAACATGCCAAGTAGCACATTTAGCCACTTTGAGCAGCTTTTAAAGCAGACTATACTGTAGTACATTCCACTGCAAAGAGTCAGGATGACTGACAAATAGACAGTGATGAAACGACTCTGGGAAGCTGCACCTGGCCGTTGTTCACTAACAGTTCCAGCGCATAACTCCTTCCAAAACCACAAACAGTGATTTTTACATTTTTGATATACAGATTCAGTAAATGAGATATGTGATAATTAGTGAGCATTAAAGGTATTGTTATCTGTATTTTCGAACTTTGGACAAGGCTGGCTAGTTAATTTCCCCTTCCTCCATTTTTTATGCTAAGTTAAGCTAACCTCTAGACTCTATTTTTAAAACACAAAGGAATGATTGGTGTCAATCTTGCATTTTCCAAAATGTTGATCTACTCTTGTAATTTGAATTCGTCATTTATTTTTTTTACTACATTGGTCATCACTTTGGGATAATCAGAAATTTGCCTTTTCCAAATGAAAGCCTTGAAGCAGAAATTCAGCGCAAATGAATGAATTAATTCAGATATTTCTCAAACAGTCAGACTGTTCCATGTCAACTGTGAGAGCAGTTTCTGAAGCTACACAGCCTAACTAACTGTCAGGGGCATGGTCTGACCCTAAGTGTTCTGACATCAAGAGACAGGGAAGGTGAGGAAAAAGAGAGGCTTGCAGAGGACAGGATGGAGCACCTGCCCCCATTTCTGCTAAATTCCCCCAAAATAACCTGTGGAATGCTGCACATATGGGGCATAAATAACCCTGACTGACAGTTAAATACCAGGGCAATGCTTGTTGATGTAGGGCTCCCTTGGTTTGTCTTCATTGAGAAGGATTTTCAGAAACATATTGAATGGCTCTGGCTCCACAAGCTGAGAATCTGAATAGGATTTTCACCCCCTCCCCCCTTCTTATCATTGTCGTCTTTGAGAAGCGGGGGGTGGGGGGACGGCATGATGCCAGGGACACCCCACTCGCCAGACACAGTGGACGGGTACAAACACTTGGCACTGTGTGGCAGTGGATTTGCCAAAAGCCACTCTGGCAACCATCAACTGCGAAGGTTCAGTGAGAGGTGAATCATCACTCCCCAGCAGTAAACACAGAAACACACAGCATACTGTATAGCACACACAGCCACAAGTTGCCGCTACAAATATTATCAGCTGGAAATTGCAAACCAAAATAATCTAAATTATGTTAAGTACTGGCTAATGATAATATTTTTCTCTGCTTGTTTCCTTTCATGTAGCTTGCAATTACATTTTTAGCCATGCTAGAAGCATCACTGTATGGATGGCAATGTCAGTTGGTCAGTCCACCAGTTTGGTCCACAACTAACGATCACAACTACTGGATGAACTGCTATGCCATTTGATAGAAACAATAATTTTCATCATAGGAGGAAGCCTATAGTGGCTCTAGGTATACAATTAATTGGCATCTGCATCCAGCCAGAGTCATTAATAGTTATCTTCAGAGACAAAAAGAGCAAAGAGTCCTGCAACAGATGGCCTGGTCCCCACAGTGCTCTGATCTCAACATCATGGAGTCAGTCTGGGATTACATGAAGAGACAGACACTGACACAGCCTAAATCTACAGAGATGAACTGTGGCAGGTTCTCCAAGATTCTTGGAACAACGTACCCCACCAAGAACCTTGAAAAATTGTGCATAAGTGTACCTTAGAGAATTGGTGCTGTCATAAAGGCAAAGGGTGCTCAAAAACTTTTAATGACAGCGATGTTTGCCTTTTGTTTGCCTTCTCACTTTCCAAGAATGCAGCTTATCCGGGCTTTTCTGTCGACAACCCTTCTGTCGACAACTACTTTAGACATCAAAATTTCTTTGACTGCAAGACCAAGGAGAGTTGCAATGAGGCGGCACTTGGGCTGACTCAATTATCTGATCTCAGTCCGACTGAGCAGAAACCACTTGCTGCAGACCAGACTAAAGGCAGAGAGACCTCACAACAAGTAAGAGCTGAGGGAGGCTGCAGTGGAACTGTGGGAGAAAATCATCAGGTAAGAGACAAAGATCTCATACACAAAGTCTGTGGGTCAAAGATTTCAGACAGTCGCTGATTGTAATGTATTTTCCACAAAATATTAAATATGATAATTTTGTTTAACTTGTATTTCTCTAATTTCTTTTGAACCCATAAAATTTGGGCGCCATTTGTTTCAGGACTATATCTCCCACAGGATTCTTTCTGTATTGACATAAACCTACTCACAATAAAGCCAAGATTTGGCACTTAAATGTGGGCTCCATAATTTCCATCAAATCAAACTGATGAATTGATTTAGACTTAGACATAATTAGTAAGTTGGCTCAGCTCTTTGCAAAAAAAATAACATGAGTGTAAGTGGCATGAGTTTGTTCATTTGTTTTTGACTAGACTTATTTATGTGTACTTCATTAAGGCCACCTACCTACTGCATAGTGAAAGGTACCTAAATCTCACTGCTGTATGGGGAGTGTATTTGAACACCATATTCCAATGTGGTCGCTTTAATTAATTTCAAAAAGTTCAGAATGGAAGGAAATAAAGTAATTTAAGAAGTGAGGAATAAGAAAAACAGATGAGAGAAAGAGGGAGGTGAGGGTGAAAAAGAAGACAAAGGAGAAAAGAGATATGATGGAGAAAATTTGTGTATGTCTCTTACTACTGCAATATACTTATCAACCATTTTGTCAAATGTAAATCCACATTTCAGAAGATCTTACAGCAACTTTACTGCAGTGGAAGGAGAACATCCAACTATACTCTTCCCAGGGGAGAGCTATGACAGCAGGGAAAAATTCAGTACCGAGCTGGATAAACTACCTTACCGAAACTTTACAATAGATTGCCTTGTTGGTTGACTTTAAGTCTGCAGCAATTTAAAATGTCTAATGTACCAAATGAGTTGACAATAATAATAAGATATAATCCACACACTTTCCATTGAAGTTGTGCTCTTTTTTGCATTCTCTGGTTCCTAAGTTGTGTTCAGACAGAAGGCTAAGCAAAATTTAAACATAATGCTGAAATTTATTGATATGAAATGGATGACAGCTTAACTAGGAAGTGTGACTCCCGAAATTTAGGTGAAGTAATCAGCAAGTTCCTCCCTTGAAAATGATGGTTGACAGATTACAGCTGTAACAGACATGCCAGTCTTAGTTTGGCCTGTCATCAAGCTACTTACAGATTGAATGTCATTTAACTGGAGAAGTGACAGTCGGGCCAGCTGCATATGAGAAGCTGCCTCCTGAACATGGTTTTTGTATAGTCGTCTACTGTGAATAATTATATTTTGCTAATCAAGGTGCCAAAACATAGTAAATCACTAATGCAACCAAATAATTTTTTAAAATATTATTCCACCAGCCTGGACTGCTAAGACAGGGCAGATTGAATCAGTGGATCATGTGATGCCAAATTCATGTAATGCCAAATTCTGACCCAGCCATCCAAGAGCCTGAGCAGAAATCCAGATCCATCAGACCAGGCTACGTATTTCCAGTCCTCCGCTGTCCAGTGTTCTTGGCTGATGGGACTAGAACCTGATGTAGTCTTCTGCTGTTGTAGCTCATCCACCTCAAGGTTTGACATCTAATTCATCCAGAGAGGCATTTCTGCTCACCACAGTTGTAAAGAGTGGTTATCTGAGTTACTGTTGCCTTGCTGTCAGCCTCTCATATTGACATGGTATTTCTGTCCACAGAACTGCTGCTCAATGGATGTTTTTTATTATTCCACTGAGTCACAGAATTCCATTGTGAACCATGTGTTTCTTATTAGCATGAACATATAAACAGTGTAGTTTATTCTTACTGATCTCATACACTGTCCTGTTGTCCGATACTCATTAGAGCACCACATGTAGAAAACACAGACACCCTAAAGCCACCCACAGACAAACACTATACTGTCAAATTGCATCACTGTACATCTCCATTACACTTGTCTTTACAGTTTTAACACCACCCAGCATAAGGACTCATGGATCCTTTAAGCTGTTTAACCTGCAGGAGGAACATGGTGATTGTAATGAATTAATCACATGTTAAGTTCCCTTACAAAACTGTCCATGAAATGATTATTACACAGTATGCTGTGACCAAGAAAAGGGGCCGAGTCGATGATAACTCAGTGTGATGGTGATGTTCAGTGTGGAAGCACTGACTCTTTCATGTGCTGCTCTTCCCTCCTTACAACTATCTTAACAGGGAGGAGAACTGGGATTTCTCTGCGGCAGAGTTATTTGAAGGGCATGTTACTCTGCTTTAAATACGGTTTTAATTTGCAATGCAAACGACTCATTCTCATCTGAATAATCCTCTTGGTTACCTAATACTTTGGCATCATCATGCTCTGTAATGTGTCTGTCGCAGGCCTGCTGCTGTGGTAAACCACTCATACCCTTTGTCAGTTCCTGCATACTCGGTGCAGCCATAGCTTAAAGGTCAAACAGGGTTTACGTATACGCAGTGTTTTTTTTACACCCTCTCATTGTTTAGTATGACTGGAGTTTCCCCACTAAGGGCAGGTCACTTAATGATAAACATAGTTGGACTGATAAAACTTTCTGAAAATTGAGACTTTTTTGGACTGAAGCTAATAATCAATGTCATGTTAAATTCTATGGTAGATGTATTAAATCAAACAAACTACATCATATGTATATTATCAGATGTGCACAAGCCAAACATGATCATGCTAGAATAAATACTCTTAGAATATTCTAACAATTTTAAGCCATGGCAAACTGATTACCACCACATCACATAAAGAAACAAGTCAAAACAATGGAATTCTCTAAAATTAGATGGGCAGTCTTTTTTTTTTCTCTGGGCTATTGTTTGTACACCCCACCCATTCTCCTTTTATTGTTATCAGTGCTAGGTCCTTATCTGGTTAATGAAGCATATACAACACCCTGATGCAATTTTTACATAAGGTTCACAGTAACAAATCAGTATGCCAGTTATGTTCAGTCTTCCACTGAACAAGATATCTTTCATTCATTATTGATGTTGTGTGAGAGGAGCTTTCCCCTGAAGGCACACTAGGATTCCCATAGCCAGACTCGGCATCAAAGGCTGCTCTATAATCTTGTCTTCTCTTTTTCTTACCCTTCTACTCCCTGACTCTCCAAATTACATGGTTCATCTTACTCATTTACTTCTATCCCTCACCATATTTGTTTAATTATGTTATCACTTGTACAAGATAATATGGTAGTGGGATAAACAGTGCAATAGCTGCTATTTCTAATATCATTATTAAGAGCTAAATTTCAATGTATAAGAGCACTGATTTTGCAAGGATGGAATGTGCTGTTTAGATAATTTTGTTTAATCTCGTTGGTTTAGCAATGTGCGGTGCACATTAGCAGCATAACGGATAAAGCACAGCCACATACCTGCCAGTGTTAGGAGTTTGACCCAAAAAACTGGGCCCTACATTCTAAGGTATACTGCTGCACCAAGGATTTGCAGCAGCCACAACAAAGATGTCAGTTATATAGCACTTTTCTTATAACCTGGGTCTCGTAACCTGGAATGGAATCAGAATGCTTCTGAATTTATTTCTGAATTAAAGTTTGCTTGCAACATTTGCAAGTAAATACATTTACATATTACTAAACTTCAAGATTTACTTTGTTTCTGTAATCACCTTTTGTTGGCTGAGAGGGCAGTAACATGGGTATTTTAGCAGCAGTCCAAATTACATCACAACTAGGAGCCACAAAGTGAAAATGAAATAGGCTGCAAGATATATGTAATGTTAACTTGAACATGAACATGTTACCTGCTAATGTTACCTTGACACTTATTTGCTCACTGACTAATTTGGAAAACTTGCTACTTGATAATGTTAAGTTACTTGAAATTTCATTACTTGCTAAAGTTAATTATCAATAGATAATGTAATGTGCTGCTTGTGATGTTCGTCATTTTAACCACTAACCAGCTCAAAATCTCAAGATTCCTAACAGTACCTGGATGATTTGAACATTGTTCTTTACAAATATAAAAGAACAGAGAACCATAAAAGATTCCATAGGCGTGACATGGGCCCAAATGTCACATTCTTAAAGCTCTTACAAATGTATTGAGAAATACAGCCCTCTTTTGTCAGAATGGACTGCCTCAAGAACCTTGAGAATAATCCTGAGGTTGACTTTTGTGGCGCTACTATTATAACTATTCTATGAATTTGCATGAAACTCTAACATATATTCATGCTTTCCTCGGGATGAATGTAATCACTTTGGTTATCATCTTGACTTTTCTTCTAGTCTAATACTTTGGTTTATAACCAAATACCCTCAAAACTGATGATCATGTAATGATGGCAGCTTGAAAAATAATAGCTAATGATAGTTTGCTAGAGTCATTGGTATTTTGACTTCCTTTTTATTTAAATTTTAAAAATTGTGGATATTTATTTAAATATATACATGAATATTTATGTACATATAGTAGTACTTACATTTTGACATTTGACATCATCATTTGACTTCTAGCAACTTTTAGCTGGCTTTAGCTACTTTCCAATAGAAAAGTCATTGTCGTAAAGAGGTTATTTACCTCTTCTTTGCACCTATCAATGGGAATACAAAACTCGTCTAAGGTTGAAAAAGTTACTTATTTGCTGTAATAGTACAAGCAAAATTATTCATTAACAGTACTTGGCTCCCTGCTTAAGCAGTTGGACAGGCTGTCCATGACTAACGTGGTTCTACCAACACTGCCAGATTTTGAGGTTTGATTTCCAGAGCAAAGCACAGTGTTCAACAGGGTTTTTATCCTGGTATGCAGGGAGTGGAACCGTCTCTAAATCTTTCCTCTCTCCACATACAGATAACAGTATCCAACATGTATTCATCATTAGAAGCAATTGTAGTCAATCTCTTTCTGACAAAATATTTGGCTTCCTGACATCTGTGAATCACCCCTTCATCTTGAGACATTAAGTGCTCTGAGGTATTCATTAAGCAGCGAGTGGAGGCTCTCAGCAGAGCAGCCTGGTGCTGTCACATTCACTCACACAGTTAGCCTCCGTGCACATCCTGGGAACCAACGTAGCTGCTACAGCAAACACAGAGCAGATATGAAGAAGTGACAGGAGGAGAGAGATTGGTTTACTTATATATGAGGTCAGGGCAGAGTTTGCTCTTATCAAATATTACTGTAAATTTTAGTTAGTCACGTGACCCAATGCTAGTATAATGAAGGTTACATTGCTTGTAGAGGTTTAATTATTAATTATTCTACAATTAATTCATAATTTTAAGGCATTGACACATTCAGGGTCTTTGTCATTTAAGAGGTGTATTGCCCTTCACTGTGGAAGATTTAAAATACCTAAATGAATCAGAACCAGAATCAGAATCACAAAAATTTTAATCAAAGGGGTTGTTGATTTGTTATAAATGCAGTAGGAAGTAATAAGTAAAAACTACTATAAATAATAATAATAAGTTGCAAATACACAGTAACTAAATAGGAAAATGTACAAATGCAAAAATTAACGTGCAAGGTAGAATCGGCAGGCTTCTTAACATTAGCATACAGTAGGTCCAGGGGCCTGTCTGCGCTAGTAGAGTCCACAAACTGAGTGAAAGTGGGGAGAGTCTTGTCCAGTTGAGGTCCCCAGTGATAACGAGGTCTGGAGTCTTGCAGCAACAGAGCGGGTGAAGTCAAAGGCATCGGCTGGTTTAACTGAGGGGTGGATGTAAACAATAACCAACATGGTGTGTGATAACTCCTGGGTATGTTGTGTCAACAGTTCAGTGTCTAGGCTGCAGAAACGTTCTGTCCCGTAGACTTGAACCGTCTGAAAGCTGTTGTTGGTAGCGATGGGATCCGTTATATCTTCCTGTAGCTGTGTCTCTGTGCACATAGCACTACACTGTCGATCTTATCAGCGATCTCATGTTGCCCATGACGACAGAAGCAAGACACACTTCTCTCCATCAGTCTCTGTTGTCTGGACCCAGCTCTCTTCTCCTGTATCTTCATTCCTCCTCTGCATCCGCTCTGTGTCCTCCTCCTGATTTCTACGAAGGTGTCCGTTGTTCTGGTCAACAGAACTCACTGGCTTCAGTGCGATCAGCTGGTCCCCAGTGCAAACAATGCAAGTGAGGAGTTGCTGCATAATGGTAGTGATGCTGAAAAGCAGCATTCAAAAAGTAGCTGAAGAAGTAATTTCACAGTGAAAAACCGGACCAGAAAACTCTCTCCGTTGGCATGTAGCACATTTAAAAGAACACACTTCAAACAAGTTACCAAAAATTTAAAGTATGACTAAAATGTTGAAAAAATAAAAAACAAATAGGTACAACTGCCGAAAGTTGAATAAACACTTGGCAAACATGCACAGGAAAAAGACAGCATACAAAGAAATACAGTATATATTATTATGTGAATTTCGTTTGGTGTTTGTATTTATCCGTCATAAATTCCATACCAATGAAATTATTTTCATTGGTCTGCAATTCAGTGGAGAGTTTTAATGTCTCATTATGGAGATGTTTTTAAGATGTTTTTAAAAATGCTTTTACAATCTTCAAAATTACACTAAACGAAATGATGAATATGTATATTTCGAAAAGTTTTTCAGACCAAATCGTCAGAGGTGTGACAGTCATTGTTGAGTTACTGACTATGGGCTGTGACATCCAGAATCAAGTCAAAAGTCAAGAGCAACAAGTTCCAACTCAAGTTCAAGTACAAGTGTTCAAACCAAGTCATTATACAATGGTGTGGTATTCCTTTGACACAACCGCAATTCCTTGTTATATCTGAGCCATATAATTTTCATGTTGCTGTCCATTTTTATCAAGCTGTATTAGAGTATTTAGACCAGAATGTGATTATGAGAGGAATTGTATGGTGTCTGCTTTCTGGTCTGCACTGGAAGTCTTTCCCTCGAACCCAGCCAATGTGATTTGCTGCTGTTGTATTTATTCAAATTACTGAATCAATTCAATCAATCTGAAACAAAACTGGAAGGATTTAAACTGATGGCCATCACATAGATCTATCATATAGTTAAATTAACAAAGAGACTCTCATGTTACTCTATTGAGAAATATTGGGAATATCAATAAAGGAAACCTTAAAATGGAATTAACAGTAGGGAATAGATACTTTTAGACAGCCAGTCCTCCCACTGAGGACCTTATCTGGGCAGAAAATCTGTGTCATGCCTCAGCTCTCTGGTTGAAATGTCAAAGCTTAAAGGTTCAGTATGCTGCAGGTAGGTTAACATCCGAGTCAATAGCCAGTTTGACAGTGCATCTGTAGTTGACAACCTGGGAATGAGAATGGGTTCAACATCAGGTCTAAAATCACCAGATTCATGATTCAAGTCTGTCTCGAATCAAATTTACGTGATTTGAGTAAGGCTGTCCACTAAAGTGTCGATGAGTTGATGTATCAGTCGAGACCCTGAGTCAACTTGGCATTTTGTGAGTTGACTCACTGAACTTTTTCAAGTGCCTCAAAGCCTGCAGAGAAATCCAGGAGCAACAGTGTAGTAGGATATCAATTTTCAAAGCTAACTTTGATGGAAGAAGTGACAGGTGATGGAAGCAGAGGACAGCACAATGCTGAACAGCATAAGGTACCAGGGCAGTGGGACTCACAGTCCCGGAGTCCGGTTGACAGCAATGACAGCAGCCTGCCAGGAGACAGTCCGCACTGCCGTAGGTTTTCATATCTGAGCTATGACCAAGACGCCATCTTTTACTTTCTTTGATTGTGTGGAGATGTGATGTTTCACATCCTAGATGATAAGCAACAATATTTAAACATGAACTCTCAAGTAAAACGTCAGTCATGCATACTTTAATATTTGAAATAACTGTGCTGTTGTAACATGTGAATTTATGTTTCTTGGGAATTGTTAAATCTTATCTGATTTTATTTGAAACAACTTTATTATTTTTATTTATCTTATTATTTTATTTATTATTATTATTATTAATATTTGTGTGACCATGATACAAAATAGAAATAATATCTGAAACATTGTGTAGGTTCCTAGACAAATCTGTAATTTCAGTGTGCCCTCGGAAACAGCAATTGAGAAAACAATTTCCACCGAGGGTACATTTGCTTGTTTGTTCTGGGGATCTCAATTGCATCAAATGGTTGAGCAGATGAAGTCTAGTCAGTTTTCAAAGGAGTGTAAGTATTCTAAATTTTCTCGTGTGTTGAGGTTTTTAAGACTTTTTTCCATGTAGAAAGTGGAGCTCACCTTTACAATGTATATGAAACTTGAGTGGAGATTGTTTTGCCAGATTTGTACTTAATCCAATTACATACAACTAATAGACACACACTGAGCCCCAGTGACCCTCAAATAGGTGCATGCTTTGAAAACAGACTATATTAGGTGCCATCAAATTACCAGCATCAATACAGCCCCAATTTGCATGCACTGATATATGGCACACCATTTCAACAGCCATGGTCTCTGGCAGCAAGGTTGAATCTGCCTTTTAAACAGGCCAAAGAATTCTGGGAAGATTTCAATGGGTTGAGACAGAGAGACATCAGCAATCTCTTTAAACCTCAGCTGAGCATCTCTGACTGTAGTGCGTTGTCCTTCAGTTTTGTACAGTGCTGTGATAGATCTCTTCTTATCCCTGAGAGCATTTTGCCATCTGCTGACTGTTAGTGGTAATCACCTGACTAATCACACTTCACCTGGACCTTATACCCACATACAGTTTGCAGCAACGAAGGTTTTTGTTATCCATGAATAAAATCACATTTGAAAAATCTCTGATGACAAATGTAAGGAGACAATCTTTATCGGTGCACAAATTTGTGGATGATGAGCTTTATAAAGAGAGAAAAAAAATGGACAAAGAGGCCCACATCTGGGTAATGTAAATCCCGAGAAAATTAAATGTATGGAAGAATTAAAAAGCTTTGATTCGGGCACAAGGCTCAACATGAAAGCGCTGAAGAAACACATGAATTGCTGATGGAATTAAGCACATTATTAATGTAGGCTTACTTCAGGCTACTGCATCTCTGAGGTTCATCCTTTGATATCTTCCAAAGTCATTAATATTGCATAGTGTAGCTGAAGTCTTAATCACCAGATCCACCAGTGTATAAAGCACTACTTTTTTCATCCAGGGCGAGGATTTTGGCACAGAAATAAGTTGCAGACAATATCAAACCAGAGATCATTTAGACACTAACTGCCATTGACATTGAAATTCCCAATGACAGCATGTCATTCTGTCATGGCTCCATTTCTCCCTGATGGCATTTCACAGAGGACAATGCTGCATTGCGCATACAAGTGGGTTAATTAAAAGATTCATAAGTCAATCAGAGAACATTAACATACTCAAGAGCGGCTTCAATGCACAGGGTTCAGCGCAAGAAAACATCAAAGGGTTTAAACTGCAGGCATGAAAAGCATGGGAAATGAGCTTTCAGAAGGAGAGGCACTGCCAAGCCTGCAGGAGGAGAGGAGCCTCTCACTGTCTGTCAGGTACTGAGAGCCTCTAATGAAGGGAGGGGGCAGAAGAAAACTTCAAACAATAATGTCTTGTTTTTTAATCATTCTATTTGTGGACCAGGCTACATTACTGTTTCTTTTGGGTATTCCCAAAATACCCAAAAAGTGTTTGGGATGGGCATTCCTATTGAGTCAGCGTTGCCTGTGCTGCTGGATATGAATAAATGCATCATCCAGCACTAGTGTATCCGCATTAAAACCTGTTCTTTCTTCTTGAACATCAAGACTTTTTTAAGTATTGAGCATGAATCACTTTTTAAAAAAAGATTAAATTAAAGCCTGCACTTGCAAAGGACATATTGATGCATGAAGAGATGCATATGCAAACCAGTAATGCTGTGGTGTGATCCCATATGAAAATGCTGGATGGTGTTTGCACTGTGAATCTTTATGCCAAATGCAGAAATGACAAATGTTCCATAAGCAATCCCCGCACCGTCCACCCCGCCCACCCCGCTGAAGACATTCAGACTGGTCAGTTGTGAGCTGCAACAGGTAAGTGTCACCACAGTCATCACCACCGTTTTCATCATCGTTGTTGTTATCGTTCACACTGTCTCCGCCAATGCACCACATCCACTCACCCACCGCCAAAATCCTCACCACCACCATCATCATCATCACGTAATCTAAATTCTAAATGTTTGTGGGTCCTTGTGCCGAGGCTCTGCCACTTCCAGCGGCACCAAAACAAACCCGTGAGAAGCCCGGAGGAAAGCGGCCACGCATAAATCCCTGACCCACTTCACCGGCTGAGGCTGAGACCCGCGCATCGCGGCTCTGATGAGCAGCGGCCGCTTTCCGATGTCACACAACTTTTCCGCTGCTTCTCATCTCACATGCATCGAAGCTGTTTATCAGCCAAAAGGAGTCCCGGGCTGCACCGGGAGACCAGCGTTTGATTCATCCGGACTTAACTTACCCACATCCCGCAGCTGGTCCTGGCATCGTTGTGTCAGATCCTTTAGTTTCCGCCCTCGCCCTCGCCCTCGCCCTCGGCAGCTTTTACCTTTGTCCGGACGCAGCCGCGCGGAGCCGACCGCCGCCGTTATTTCCTCGTGGGGAGCTAAGGTGAAGTCCTTTTGGCGCGAGCGACCCGACCACGCGCAGCCGCCGCTCGTGGAGGCGCTTTATGATTTCTAACGCGCGCGCTACCGCAACGTGGCAGCGCGAGGTCTGAGCCAGCGCGTGGGGAGAGCGCATCAAACTGACAGCGTTCACTGCGTGACGCGAGCGCGGGGTGCGGGGCGCGGGGCGCCGGGCGCGGGGTGCGGGGCGCGGGGTGCGGGGCGCGAGGCGCGGGACGCGGGGTGCGGGGCGCCGGGCGCGGGATGGGGGGTGCCGGGCGCGGGGTGCGGGGCGCGGGGTGCCGGGCGCGGGGTGCGGGGCGCCGGGAGCGGGATGCGGGGCGCCGGGAGCGGGGCGGCCGCTCCCCCGCTCCACGCGGTTCATGTCACCGCTGGCTCCCCGGAGCCGGAGCCGGAGCCGGGGCGGAGGAGCCGCAGCCCCGGAGCTCTGTGACTTCTGTGAGTTCAGGCATCACGTCGACCCAACAAGCAGCACTTTACCTCACTCATCGAAAGTTGTGGAAATGATCGGCACGGTTCGGAATCGTGCCTCACCTGTCCCACCTGATATTTTATGAAGACCGTCTCATATGGAAGGAATCTGCGACTTCATGGTGAAGTGGCCTGGCTCAAACTGCCTGTCCTTTATTTCATGGTGGTACCATGAGCCCTTTCAGCTGATTTTCAGCTTAGCCTCTCCCCTGGTGTTTTCCTACTTCTGCTTTAATGAGAGAACTGATTCCAAACTTTGACTGGATCGATTTTTTTTCTCAGCAGTGGGCAAGAGGTGTAATTTAAGTAGTGAGAGTTGTCATACAGGTACAGATTATATGTACATGCCAACTATCCATTATATACAGTGATGTGGAAGCTGAACACGGCCTCCAGTGACCCATAATCATCTATTCCAACTATTAATACAATAACACTTTACAATGTGGTACAAAAATACAGCTTAGTTACTGTAGAACGAGTGAGGAAAGAATGAAGAAAGGTTGATGAGTCTTTGGTAATTAGTTCCCCATTATATATATATATATATATATATATAGATATATAGATATATATATATATATATAGAGAGAGAGAGAGAGAGAGAGAGAGATTTCACACTGACACTGCACTTCCTTGGATCCTGAGCAATACACCTGTCATGATAGTTATGTCCTCTTGTAATGCTAGTCTTAGCTCATCATTCCAAGCTAGTTGCTCAAGTACTGTCTTTGTGATAGTGTAGAAAGTGCCTTTGCAATAAATTTCACCCTTTTCTTCACATTAAGTAACGTAGCTAGAAAAGCGATGTTTGAAGGTTTCATCCAAAAAAACCTTCACATTCGACTCTGCACTCCCTTAGGTCCTCAGCAACACACCCATGAGTTTGAAGTTGATCGGATGAGGAAAAATTGAAATGCAGACAGCAATTCCTCCATTTATAGCCATAATAGTGAAGTGCCTGTTCAAATTTAGCTTTTTATCTCATTGATAGTTCAATATTTTATTCTATCATCTAATCATCACCATCTAATTTCTACATCATTAATGTGTTATGATATTAATATTAATAATAATAATAGACCTGATCAGAAAATACTTGACCACAAATTCAAAAGTATTGCTCGCACATATACACTCACTTTATTAAACCTAGATAAAACTAATGCAGTATAATATAACAGGCCTGCAATAAATCCCCCAGCATGAGGATTAGTTTTATTGAATCTTTTTGAAAAAGGTGGATTTATTTTAATGGTCATTTTAGAGGCTGTAATTTGTGGTGCTGTTGAACTGTGCTGGGTTATACTGAGCAGTATTCCTAAAATTTTATGCTATAGCATTAGATGTAGCATATGTGCAGTAGTTGTGGTCCTCTAGGCCTCATGTTGTTTACTCAAGCTACACAGACCACCTAAAATATTGTACTATTTGCCATTGGCTAACCAACAGCGCCCCCCCCCCCCCCGCAGCCCATTCCGTAGCAGAAGATGATGTTGTTATCATCACTAAGGGCTGAGGGTGCGTTTCTCTTCCTGAAGATATTATCTGTGAGCTCCTGTGCAGACGGCCAGAGAAAGGAAAGAATGATGGCAGCAAAGGGGTGGGAAACTCCTCTTTTTGACACCATATCAACTCGGTATTCCTTATCACTCCCATTTGCTGCTGAGCCAGACGATTACCAGATTGGCTTTATTCACATAACCTCGACACTCAATTAGTCTCCCACACCCACTCGCTCTGTTAGTGCTCAGTGCCGGGGATCCACAGTAGCAGAGACCAGACCGGGAAACTGCAGATGAGTTGACCCACATCAACAGATCGAAACTCGCTGTGTTTTAGGGAAAATCCACTCCAGACCTCATGTCTTAGATAACGATTTTTTTGTGCAGCGCGAAAGGAGAGAAAATTTAGTTTCTAAGTGCTCCAATGTTTTGTGCTTTTGTTTTACCTCAGTAGAGCTGTATGAATGAATACAGATGCCAGTGACCACCAGGGCACTGATTCTCGGACCAAACAAAAGCATTAGCTTGAGGTCATGTGTCTCCTTGTTGATTTTTATCAACACGATAAAAATATGGCTATGTATACATTTTGGAAAATAAGATTAATAAAACTTTAGATAAATGAATGTGATACTAAAAAGTTCAGTCTTACAAAAATTACTACTGATAAGCAAGGATATGTGAAGTGCCAGGTGCCATCTTTAATCAACAAAAGAACTTGCAGCTTGAGAAACAGTTTAATGGGAAAATGCAACAGCCTTCATGGGTTTAAATTATGAATTCATCAAAAATAGCTCTAAATGTAAAACAATGATTACTTGAGAGGCTCAAAGGCCAGACAAAGGTTCTAGTTTTTTGGGTAAAATCATTACTCAGACTGTCTGTTGTAAGCATCCATCACAGTTTGCAGACTTCCCAGGTTCAGCTTGGACCTGCTGTATGAGATGGGTGGTGTCCTACATAGGCCTAATGAATGATCTCTCATTCAGGAAATAATGTGTGTTTATATTCTTGTTTTACCACCACATAGTTAAATAATATAAGCAGCAGAGAAGAAGGGATTTTTTTGGCTAAAGTGAGTTTAAGGACAATGACATAGGTTAATGACTGTAAAATAGTGTATAATTTGCAACTTTTAGGAATGCTGCTGTTACTAGCCATGCTCTTATGGGTTAAGTTTATAAATATAAAATAAGAATTAAGAAATAATGTGTTTGACCCTGGTAAGGTTTGGTGTGATGGCTGCAAAAAAGAGCTGGTTCATGGAAGTCCCTTGATTATTTTTAACCTAATCTAGTGGTTATGAGGTGGGCAACAGATTTCATTAGCTTTAGCTATTCTTTATTATTTTAAAGTATGTGACTATAATGGCTGCACTATATTGAGCCTGTCCCAAGGCAGTCACCACAATAGGAGGCCAGTCAGTGTGACTCCCAGCCTAGGCCAAAATATAGTTGAGCTGAAAACAGTTGTAACTATAAGAGTAACCCCCCTTTGAGGAAAAACCATTTTAGTGTTATTATGCACTATCCTATATCCTCCTATATAGCTAATGTCACACTGCTGTTCTCTCACCTTACAATCAACAATCAATTTGTTCTGCTGTTGAGCATCTTCTCCTCTTGAGATCTATCATTCTACCTTCTTGACATTCACTGTGCAACACAGATTTTTAGTGTTTTCTGATTTTGGGTTGGGTTTTTTTTTTTCAAGTTTTATCTGGGCTTCAGCAGACAACGCTGTTTATCCACAAGTCTAGAAGGAATGCTCACCATCTGAGTTCAGCATCAAACTTCATTCCTTTACTCATGGTGGAAGGCAACAGTAGTGTTAACTCTTGTTTTGCTTCTATTTCTATCACGTTTCAGCAGTGGTGATAGTGGTCAATGTGGATAAACTCTTGGCTTGTTTACATCCTGCTAGATCTTCTGCCCTGTTGTACTTATTTTTATTGATGTTGCCACACTCTGAAATCTCAACACTTACTGTGAGTATGATGACTTCACAACCAATAACTGTAAAAACCTAATTATATCTGGATTACATCTGTTAAAGAGTGCCTTGGCTTACCTCATCAGCTGAAGAATCAAGATCTCAGTCTTTCTGGCCAGTCATAACGTGAAGTGTTTGATGGGAAATGTTATTTTTCCCTTGAACTAAAACATTGCTAAAAGTGGAGAAGAGTAATTTGGTGTGTTTACCAGGCACTGAGAGGATAAACGTTCCCTCCTTCAGTGCTGTACTGCTACAATCACCAACATACAGTACACAAAGTCTATTTACAGTGGGAGATTTGCTACAGTTCTGCTTTTTGATGAGTGCCCATGCATGCAGCCCCCTCCTTGTTACGTTTACTCTTACCTGTCACTGTCAGCTCATCTGTTTCTCACCATTCAATTCCTCAGAATAATTTTATCTTTACACAGGATTGGATTTTTTTTTCCAAAAGAATCTGAAGTCAGCAAGTGACGTCTAATGTCTGTAATATTTCAGTGTGATGGGCATGGATAGCACATTATATTCATTTACAAAAAAGTTTTGATTATTACAGTAAGCTCACTTCCTGCAGACAAGGCAATGCTGACAGGATTGGACACCTCGAGAAGATACATATTTAAGACCATCCTCTTTGTTTTCATTAATGCATATGTAACACATTTTAGTCAATGGTTGTATGTTGTGTTTATATTTGAACTGCACATACTTGTAGATGCAACCAGTGATATATTTGAAGATTCTATCTGGGCTTTGGGAACACATACTGCTTACCTGTATGTTATAAGATAAACTAGATTCAAGGTTCAATAACTGGCTTTTTTTCTGGAGCTTCTAACTATAACCCAAACTCTTAACTGTTCTGTAAAGAATTAAACTTGCTTAGTTACAGTCAATTGGCCGAAGCAGGATATTTTAGTAACCAATTACAGTATTGACTGGTAAGGAGGTTAACAACTTGGAGTCAGTGAACACCCAGAGAAAGATAATGGATGACATTCACATCTGAAGTATGTGGAGACCAAAACATCAGACTCAAGCCGCTTTAGCTGCTGAAGGCTGCACTATATTCCCCAGCTAGTGCCTTAATTTGTCTGTTTATTGGTGCAGGGCAGCACTGTATGATTTAGCAGAGGCTTTGTGGCTGAGAACAGTTGCCTGCTGCTGGTGGACACCAGGCTGATGAGGGCAGAGTTTAAGGGAGATGACAGAGTTCTGTCCACATGAAGATAAACATGAAGCAGATGGAGTCTACCATCTTCTTTTGGTCTCTGTCCTAACAGATTTTCCAGGACTGGATCCTTCTTCATTGTTGAGACAGTACAGAGAGACATACATGTCATTAAAATGTTTACCTCACATACACTTCACATAGATCAATGCCTACTTTGTCCCAATGCTCAAAGGGCTTTTACTTGCCAATGATTAATGGAGGGAGAGGAACTGCAGGCCTGTGCCACAGAAATAAGTAATTATTGGACTGATGTGAGAGGATAAACTGTGGCTCATCCTGGCATGGTAGACTTAGAGGACAGTGTTGATGATGAAGTGTGTTCTGCTCAAACTGCACCATGCAGCTGTTAGGTCTTGGGTGAAAATGGCTGTTTTTTCTTATATTACTTTCATTTCAAATTCCATTTTTTAATGAAATTATAAGCACAGTAGCTTGTGCCAGCAAAAACAGAGATCAGATCAAATTTTGAAAAAAAATATCAGATCTAGTCAAATCAGCATTGTACTATATAATTACAGATCTGGGGGTAAAAATCATGATTCAATTTGAATCATTTCCTTCAGCTAAACTACATAATCAGGCACTGATTATGTAGTTTAGGAAACTAGTCAGCTGTCAGAAGCTCCAGCATCACTGCTAACCTTAAAAGCTCATACCAATACTCTTAAATTTGTCATCCCAGAACCTGCTATGAACTCCCTGGAGCTCTTGTTCATTCTTGGTCATGCAGGTTTAATCACATAAGATATTAGAGAGGAAAAACATCATGAGTTTCCGCCATGGTTTCATCAAGGCCTGCCTCATGTAATTTGATCCTCCTGAGTCTCTGGGGCAAGGGGAGGGCTCAACCCAGCTGCAGAGTGAAGGGAAAGGTCCTCAAATCATCACAGAAACAGAAGAATTTAAAGACTCCCTAAAAGAGGAAAACACTGACACCATAACATCCTGCATTCATCCCTATGTCACAACCTTAGACATCATGTAAATATGTCCAGATTTTTAGTTTCTGAGCACCTTCTGAATTCTTAGCTCTTCAGACATTCCAGCACAGCACTGATGCTGTAGTTAAATGATATTGTTAAAGCTTTTTGCTGAGGACAACACTTTTCATATCAGACGGATGGTGGTCCATGTTCGCCCTTTGGTGTATGATTTCTTATCTCTGTCAGCAGGCAGTGGAGTAAGCTCACCAGGCTTCAGAGGACTATCTATTTGAGTTTGCACCACAGCTCAGGGGAACTATTGAAGGGGTCAAACTAAGGGTAGCGCAGGAAACAATAACACAAAGCAGATAATGACACAATACAATACAGTCTCCTAAAAATGGCTGCCTTATCATCAGAGATATTATATGTCAGGGAATACTGTGACAGTAATATGAGAAACAAGTACTCCCCCTAGTGAAGAAAAACATGTGAAACACATCATACTCCCGCATTTAACATTTAAATCCAATAAAAGTGCAGAAGTATTAACAGCAAAATATACAAAAAGGTATCAAAAGTATCACGTGCTAATTATGGACAATGATCCTTTCTATTCTGTTACTGCATGGATTTATGTATATCATATAATATTATTTATTAAATCTGTTTCAACATGGAAGCAATATTTGACAGGTGGAACTGAATTTAAAAAATGCACAAAGTGGAAGTTTGTTCAGTAAGAATGTATTATATCTTATCTACTGATCATTTATATTGAATGTAAATTTAAGGGTTGGTTAGTAACTCCTTACATTTACTGAAGTACTGTGCTTTTTTCTGTACAATTTAGAGGTACTTGCAATTTATGTATTATGCATTTATTTCCATTTCCTTTTTATGCCAAACATTGTACTTTTTACCTCTCTACAGTTATAAGGTTAGGATTGTGGTTGAAAAAAATGATGAAGTGATGAAAATATGATACAATGTTATAGCTTGTAGGTGCCCGAGAACCCGCTGATGGACACCAGTGGCAAGGGAGGTTGTCAAGCTGAAAAAGAGGTCTCTCAGGCATGCTTTCAGATAGGAGACAGTGCCTGTGGACTGGCACATGTAGGTGGTGGTTCATATATTTAAAAAAGGGGAGCCGGAGGGTCTGCTCTAATCATCAGGTTATCATACTGCTCACCCTCTGCCCGGGAAAACTTATACCTGGTTGCTGGAAAGGATACTCAGAACAACTGTCAAATCTCAGGTCCAGGAGGAGCAATGCGGATTCCGACGTGGGTGTGGAACAATGGAATAACACTCTAAGCCTTGCAAGGTTAATGGAGTGGTCACATAAGTTTGCTAATCCAGTCTACATATGTTTTGTGGGCTTGGAGAAGGCTTATGATAGTTTTCCTCAGGGGGTCTTTTGGGAGGCAGGAGTATGGGGCTGTTACTACAAGCCATACAGTCATCCTGATACTGTATAAGAGTGATAGTTGTGTTCGTATTCTCAACAGGATGTGAAGCACATTTCCAGTTGGTGCTGGCCTTTGCCAGGGTTGTCCCTTGTCACCAATCCTGTGTATGATTTCATGTTCAGGCTCACAAGGCAAAGCCATTGAAGAAGTGTGTCCAGTTTAGGGAGCTCAAAATCACCAGCTATTTGTTTGCTTTTTCCAGAAAAATAGTTGGCTTCCTCTGACCATGACCTCCACTGGGATGGTTTGCAGTATGAGGATCAGCACCTCCAAGGTCCAAGGCCATGATTCACTGTTGGAAGATTGTGGATTGCTCCCTTTGCATTGGGAACATTTTGCTGCCTCAAGTGAAGGAGTTTAAACTACAGCGTGTTTCATAAATATTTGGACAGTGACAAAACCTTTGCAATTTTTCCACTGTACACAACCACAGTGGATTTGAAACAAATGAATCCAGATTTAATTGAAGTGTAGACTTTAAGCTTTAATTCAAGGGATTACATTAACTGTTTAGGAATTAGAACCATTTATTTACATAGTCCCTCATTTTCAGAAAATTTCATTTTCATAAGACTTTGCCAGAAAACATCTAAAAAAGTCTGACCAGCTCTGAAGCAAGATTCTTTGAACAGATGAAACCAGAATGATGGGAAGAGACGATGATGGGAAAGTAATGGATCATGATCCAAAGTCACCACATCATCTGTCAGACATGGTGGAGACAGTGTCCTAACATGGGCATGTATGGCTGCCAATGGAGCTGGGTCACTGGTGTTTATTGATGATGTGACCGCTGATAGAAGCAGCAGGATGAATCCTGAAGTGTATAGAGCTGCACTATCTACTCAGATTCAGCCAAATGCTGCAGAACTGAAGGGACAGTGCTTCACAGTACAGAAGGATAATGACCCAAAACAGACTGTGAAAGCAACGCAAGAGCTTCTCAAGGCAAAGAAATTGAATATTCTACAATAGCCAAGTCTGTCACGTGACCTCAACCCAACCAAGCATGCTTTTCACTTACTGGAGACAAAACTGAAGGCAGAAAGACCCACAAACCAGCAGCAACTGAAGGCAGCTGCAGTAAAGGTCTGGCAAAGCATCTAAAGGGAGAAAACTCAGCATTTGGTGATGTCCATGGTTCAAGACTTCAGGCAGTAACAGACTGGAGAGGATTTTAGTCAAAATATTGAGAATAATCCTTGTATTTATTATTATGTTGGTTTGCACAATTACTTCTGAGCCTCTGAAAATTAGGGACTATATATAAAAATGGATGTAATTATTAAACGGTTAAAGTGATATTTTTGTTAACCCCTTGAAAAATAGCTGAAAGTCTACACTTCAATTATATCTTGATTTGGTCATTTCAAATCTGTTGTGGTTGTGTACAGAGGCAAAATTATAAAAGTTGGGTCACACAAATGCAAAATTGCAGAGCCTTATGTATTTCAGAATAACAAACATAATACTTAATGAAAATTAACCTGGATAATTATATACTCTGGAGACAAAAGATGGGTTTGGAATTATAATGTTCTGTATAACCTGGGAAAAAATCATTAAATAGTGAGCATCAAAGATTTTGTTTTACTACAAAAACATTGGAGAATCACACCAGTATAAAAAAACATTCATCAACCGAATAATTCTAAATTCTCCAACATGACCTTGGCAGAAGTGTAGTTGCATATATACCCACTTGAGGGCAGCAGCAGATTATGGTTTGTCATGTTACATAATTTGGCACCTTACCAAAACTTTTTCCACCAATCAGATAAAACCATAAAACTGCCACACTTCTACTGCAAACATGTGATTATTTCTTGTTCTGTACATATTAAAGCTCTCAGTGAGGAGAGACATCGCAGTAAAAAGCTCATATCAAAGCCACATTTATCAGTATTGTGGGAGAACTGCCAGGATGCAGAGAAATATTAGGATTTGGCAGTTGGGGAAGGCTTCATGATGACAGAGTCAGAGACTGAGGTTGCTGTGTGTTTAAACTGACTAACCAGCTGTTGGGATTGCACACCAGAGAGCTGAGCAGTTGGGGCCTAGAGAAATCTCAGTCTGTTTCTAGCAGTACAGACTCTCTAATCTCCTCCACTGAATCCGTGGCCTGCTAATATTTCAGGTTACTTTATACCTCTATATTATACCTCTTTATTTTTATTGTATTAAGATTTTGGATGTAGGACTTCAAGCCATAGTAGAGTATGGTTACATTTTGTATCTACTTCAGTAAATTATATTAGTATTTCATCCACTGCACTACATACAGTCTATTACAATGGAAGAGAACCAACTCTGTATCTGGAATGTCTCTTTGCCTTCTCTCACTTAGTTTGAGGAATTCTGAAGTGTGTTTCAAGATGCTGACCTGTAGCAGCACAGACTTCCTGTCATAAACAACTATAAACATGGTTAAGTGAAATCATTTCTGTAAACCCGTATCCCCAAAGGTCTGGAGCATTATGCCACATCATTACACCTGTGTATGCCTTTATTATTGGTGAGTCAAAAGTAGAGCAATGAAAGGACATGAGGGGTGAGATGAACGGGGAATGACATGTAGCACAGGTCCCCAACCAGAGTCAAACCAAGGATGTTACATATTGTGGTTTGCGCCTTGACCCTTTCAGTCATCAGGGCACCTAGAAACCGTTTTAACTTAATTCAATGTTTTGCTGCTATATATTGAGAAGGCTTTTACATCAGTTTTTTTGAAAAGCAAGGTTCGTATTTAGTTGGAAGGCATCTCCCTGTGTAAAAATTGATCTTTTTTACTTGAAACCCACTTAAAGCCAATTCATTTTATTTAACCTTACAAGTCGCATAAAAGATTGTGCCAAACCCTTTAAAAAAAAGGGATCGATGCTTGAGCCACTAAAAGTTAGGCTACCTTAAAAGTAGCAGAAGTAAGGAAGAGCCAAAATGTCAGCAAACTGGCTCAATAATATCACTTACACAGTAAACTCTATCTAAAGTTTGTTAATATTATCCTACATTAGACACTATACTCTATAGGCCACACCAAACCAAATAATTCTGTAGTGTTTTATTTGTAGGAGGAAGAATGTGTTATTTCCTTTTTTAAAAGTTACATAGTTTCAGTCTATTGTCTTAAATTAATCAAACTCAGTGAAAAAGCATAGTATTGTAGTTGCTTAACAATACATAATAATATAGAAATAGCCAAACCACAAACCAAATTAGAAAACATAAAACCGCATGCCCACTTTCAGTTTCACAGTCTTTTTCTTCATGTAACAACCCAGCACTGGGGCTACAATAACACTCATTGAAAGACTGCAGTTTTATGTGACTCACATCAGTTAATACTATACTGCACAAAATCTCAATTTTAACAAGTCATGTCATCTGTCACTGAGACTAAATTCAAGACTCTTAAAATAACAAGCAAAAGAATATGCTATTGAGATGAAAATTTTAACTCGGTTTCAAAAAAATTAAGCTTTTGCAAGAATTGTCATATTACTCAAAAGTCCTGAAACAATTGACTAATTAACTGTGGTTAGATTATAGTTATATAATATGAAATATCATAATGGTTTATGCACACCATCTTAGCAATATGGTTTAAGTGTTTTTCCATTAACTTTTGAGGCCTGACCTTTCACTGAATCCCACATTAGCCTCCTGTTGAGCCGCATGATGCATTTATTGCATGACCTCATATATGATGCAGCATTTTCGAGCATTAGACCACAGGACATTTTATCTCTGCAATAGTCTGTTTAGCAAACGAGTTACCAGGGGCCACGCCTGGAGATGGTTTCTCGTCACTTTGCCTGCATAGTGACCTGTGAAACTGTCTATGAGAATATTTCTGTGTATGTTTGTGTGTGTGTTTTTGTGTGTGCATTAGTGTGCATGTGTGTGTGTGTGTGCGTGTGTGTGTGTGTGTGTGTGTGTGTGTGTGTGTGTGTCTATGTGGACTTGTTTTACTCTATTCAGGGGGTCAAAAGTCTGCTGTACTTGTGGGGTTCGTAAGCTTTGTGAGGATTGAAATGCTGGACCCCACAAGTTTAATGGCTGTTTGAACATTAAGATCTGGTTTTGGGGTTAGGGTTAGTCATTTAGTTGTGATGGTTAAGGTTATGGTAAGTGACTAAGGAATTCATTTATCACCGAAGGGTCCCCACAAATATAGTAAAACATGGATGTGTGAACTGTTCCAGAGGGCTCTGTGTTGATGTTGATCATAATGCTACTTGACAGCTCCCAGAACAAAATGCCCCAGTTGACAGAGGGAGTGGGCACTCAACTGCACACAGATACTTTATTTATAGGTGGAGAAGATCAGAGAGAGGACAGGTTCACAAGGTCAGCTGCCAACACATCACCGTTTGTTTTTTGCTTTGGTGGATGGCACTTCAGACAAACCACAAAAACATGAAAAATGCTCTTTGAACAGGCATCTGGGGAATATGGAGTAGACTGATAAAATTTTAATTCAAATATTTCTTTTACTAGGAATTAATTACTTAACTCCTGTAAATGCATGTTCATGTGTGAATGGTCTGGAATGTTAAGTTTAACATACACAGAGTTAAACATTGGGCAACTTTTGAGGGAGGAACAGAGCAATCATTTGAATAAATAAGTGACTAGTATCAGTTACTCTGATGTCAAAGCAGACAACAATTATGACAGGATCTGCTCAGGTCACTTACAGTAATACTGTATGTCACATGTTGTTTTAACTTGCATTGCTGAGTCTTGGCAGAGAAGCCATTAGAAATCTTTTGGCCCTAATGGCTCTGATAACATATAAAACAAATAATACCTGGTATATTCCAGGCTCCCTGTCCAGCCCTGGCCCACCATCCAGAGACAATAAGAAAACCTAGTCAGAATATATTTAAATGAATATTGCCAAATACTGTATATAGCTTTCAGTCTCTAACAGCAACAGAAGCAGGTCAAATTTGTTGGTTGCCATTGGATTACCTACTATTACCTAGTTAGCATGCTAGATAGTATGATTGTCAGCTATGGGTAAAGTTTAGGTAGGACTCTTCTATCTATTTGATTGTCCTCTAGCCATCAACTATCTTGCAAGGAGGCCATTCAAGTCTGACACCAAAAGACAGTCTTGAACTGAGATGGAAGTTATGATCTGCCCCCTGTATATAGACCACTTCTTATCATGTGATCAAATTGCCAACTTAGGTTATGTGATGACTTCTCAGCAAGTTTAAAACTGCCAATTGTAAAATGTAGTTGAAATCTCTGAGGCTTAGGGTTTAGGAATGTGAAATGAGTGGGAAAGGGGCTTCATCAGTTGACACTTATGATAAAAATATAAAAATATGCAGCTGAAATTGCAGATGATGACAGAATTAGGTTTCTGGCAATTTGCAGTTTTGTCATAATCTTCATAAAATGATTAGTGCAATCCCACCTTACGACATTGTTTCACAATATTTGAAACTGTTCTGCAGCATAATCTTATTTCAGTTTTGAATTTTGCATATTTACAGTAGATCTGATGAGGATACTGACAAGATTCCCACAGAGGAATGGTTTCTATGAAGGCACAGTGACTGACTTACTGTTGTTATTGGAAAACTCATCAGGGCCATTAAACAATAATGATTTTCCTGTCAAACTTAAGATGAAGACTCTTAACGGAACACATCCTGACCTAAAAAACCCATAACCACTATGTTAAGAAAGAAAGAAAGAAAGACAGACAGACAGATAGACAGAAAAGCAGATCCTGCTCCATTAAGTGCTTGTATCTCAGAAAAGTCATTAACCTAAGAGGTAACCAGTCTCAAAGTACTGTTAAACTAAACTCTAACCACAGCTCAAAGACCATAAGGATTCACTGAAAACAGCCTATATATGCCATACAAACATCAAAGCCAAAGTTGGAGTAATATTAGATCAGTTTACATTACATTGGATTAGATGAAACTTTAATGATGCATGCGGAGAAACTGGGTCACTGCAGCAGGCAGAAAAGATAGAGAAGAATAGAAAATGGAGAAGAGAAAGGATCATGTAGGATATAATTGTCACTAAATGCATAAAGATACAATATCTCTTATGTATATATATCTTTATATATATATAAAGATATAGAACTATAGCTGAAAGACTATATGCATAGCATATACAGTAAATTGGTATCTTTGGCCATCTAGATTATAGTTACTAAGCAGATGTGTCTAACCACTGGCTCCTGCCAGATGATAGGGGGTGAAGAGGCTTTGGCTGCCTTATGTGGGGTCTTTCATGATGCTTAGGGCCTTGTGAGTGTGCCGTGCTTCATAAATGTGTTGGAAAGAGTGGAGGAAATGATGGAGGAAAGAGAAATACTGATTATTTTTTCTGCAGATTTCACTGTGGATTGTAAGGTCTTATGGCAAGAGACCTGCAGTTACCAGTCGGTGATGCAGGTGGCAAGGATGTTCACACTGATGCCTCTGTAGAATGTGGGGAGAACAAACAGAGGGAGGCTAACCTTCCTCAGTTGACATAGTAAATGGAGATAATGCTGTGCTTTCTTGGACAGTGTATGTGGTGTGCTATGTCCTCTCCTCTCTCCTGCCCCCATCTCTCTCTCTCCCTAAACCGAGCCAGTCAGGGTAGACGGCTGCTGGCTTCAGTTTAAGGTTTCCACCTGTCAAAAAGGAGTTTGTTTTTTCTCCGCTGTCTCCACGTACTTACAATCAAGTGTTATGGGTTGATTTTGTTGAAGGCTGAGCTAATGTCAATAAATATAGTCCTCACAAAAGTGTTCTTGCTTTCTGCGTGGGTCAGGGATGGGTGGAGGGAAGATGTTACCATGTCCTAGGTCATGCAGGTGCAAGTAAGATATTCCGAACATCTCAGAAAAATCATTATCGCTGAATCATTCTCATAAGGGATTGACCAATAATCCTGTGATTTTGATGAAAAAAAAATGGAAAATCTAGTAAAATTATTGGCATCCAAATTAATATTTTATCATTATTCTAATTATATTCCAACTGTTGACAGAGGACGGCTTTGGATAATAACAACTGATATTTGTAACAATCACTACTAATGATTAAGACATAAAATGGTTTATTACGCAGTAAAAAAATCAACTATACAGCCAATACATTTCAAGAATAACAAATACGAGGCACAAAAGGTGAATCCATCGATGGGTGAGACTATAGACTGGTGTTTGTGTGCATGCATGTGTTGGCATGTGTCTGTGAATGAGACAGACAGTGGGAGAGAGAAGCACATATCTGCAAGAGAGAAAGAGAACATGTGAGTGAGAGCGAGCAGACAACAGATTTTAAGCACAGAGAAAGTGGCTGAAGTCTCAAACTTGGCAAATCTTTTCATACTACCTCATTACCAGCATAAAAATCCTAATGTTGAAGTGTTGTATGTGTAGCACATTAATTAAGAAAGAGAGAGAGTGAGCATGCAAGATCTATCTGAGTTGAAACCAACATTAGAATGAATAAAACGTCTTTAGGTCAAAGACCAGACTAGCACACAAAATGAATTCACAATTAAAAAAACTACTGGGTCCCCATCATGAATATGCAATCATTTAGTATTTATTAGCACACAACTTTGCCCAGATGTCAGCCTTACTTGGTGGTCTCACTTTTAAGCGACCAGGTGTGATATTGTCCATCTTTTCCACCAAAGAGTGTCAAGCAGATCCAGCAGTCCCGTTTTTTTTTTTGTTTGTTTTTTTTTTGGGGGGGGGGGGGTTGTCAGCTGGATCAGGCCTTAGTCAGAAATTGTCAGTGATCCGTGATCTGTGTGGCCTGCAGTGAAAATTAACTGGTTACAGCAGAAAGCTAGCAGGTTACCTAAAACCAGGGGCCAGTAGTTAGAAAATGTGGGTCTACTGTGATTGGGAGGCTGGACTTAATGTGCTGCAGGACCAGACTCTTGAAACACTTCAAGATGTTAGGCCTGAGTTGCAGTGGACGGAATCATTCAGACAGCATATGAGGGACTTCTTAGGCACCAGGATAATGACAGTTGACTTGAAGCATGTGGGGACGACTGCTCAGGTCAGCAGGATGTTGAAGAGGTCCACATGGACATTTACTAGTTGTCAATGCCCTAATGACCTGGGATAGACCCTAGGGAGCGTCTGCTGTCGCATGAGACAGTGTACATGTCTCAAAGTCTTGATCTAACGCAGGGACATCAAAGTCTTGTTCCAGCTCATTGGTCTCAAAGTCTTTGTCTGGGCGAATGCTCTGAAAATCTTGGTCTTATGCAGGGAGGTCAAAGTGTTGTTCTATTGCAAGGGTCTCAGGTCTCCAAATTTGGGTCTAACATGGGGGAGTGAAAGTGAGAGCCTTGGTCCAGTCTAGTGCAGTGGTCAAGTTGTCCCATTTTGCCCCAAGACATTTCTTGGTCTAAAGTAAGGCCCTAAAGGTCTTGATCTAGTGCAAAGATCTTAAAGTTTTGGTCTGGGGCAGGGTTCTTAAAGTAATGGTCTACTCTTTGGATTTCAAAATATTGATGTAATGCATGGGGTTCAAAGTCTTAGTACAGTGCAATGGTTGCAAAGTCTTGGTCTATTTCAGAGGTCATTTTTAAGTCTAATACCTGGTTCTCAAACTAATATTCTAGTGCAGAACTCTCAGTCTTTCTCTAGCACAGGGGTCTCAGATATTTAGCCAACCACATTGTTAATCATAAGTCTAAAGAAGGTGTTTAAAAAGTCTTGATGTCAGTAATTAGAAAAATAAAGAGATGAGTGACAATTCTTTATTTTTTTCCCTAATGCTCAATGTGACTGTCACTGCTGTTCTCCTGGAAAGTAATCTCGAGTGGCATTATTTTTAATCTGCCACACAGTATGCTATCTACAAGGTAGAGGAGAGACAAACACAAGTAAGACAGCTGTAGAATTTACAGTATGTGGACGTTTTCTTTTCCCATCAAGTGTTTGAGTGAGAGAAAAAGTGGCCAGCAGCCCCCAGGTAATTTCCCTCAGTCTGTGTCTTTGTTGAAACAATTTGAACAATTTGTGAACTCTATGTGGAAGCACCTTCAGTTGCATGTGGACAGGGCATGCAGCAGGAAACACTGCATACAGTAGCTACAATAAATATACTCCAAGGATTACCTCAGAGTACTAAAGTAGATGGAAATCAGCTCGGTGTAGAAACTATTGGGATTATGACTGCCAATTCTGAATAACTGTAAGTCCTAAAATGTCCTTCACCTCATTGGTTGGCTCAGTCAGTCCTCATCAAAATAGTTTTCCAAAGTCTTGCTCTGATAAATCATTGGCAGTGAATCATCTGCACGTCCTCTCCTTGGATGAAAACGAATATCAGTTAAAAATCAGTTTCGGTCCCCTTAAAAACGCTGATGTCAAGCTAGCTCTTCATGGACGCCTGATAAGCCTCTCCTCACATTCTTGCACTCCTCCTAGTTACTCTCATGGAAAATATCCTTCAATTAAGTGCATCTGGGGGAATTTCCCATGATGATGCTCTCAAATTGACATTGGGTTTTTTGATTCCTCATCAAAAAAATTTGTGATGGTCTAGTGTATTTTGTTTGTTTGTAGTATAGAGCCATTAAATAAGACAAAAGATACAGACCATATGAAGCAATGCCAATCTATTGCTTTCAAGGTTATGTGAGCTAATTATAGATAACTTACTGACCTTCCAAGATGAGGTATGCTAGTTTAGCTATAACTCTGATCTGCCTGTGTTTCATAACCTGCACTGGTGTGAACTTCTCCCTAAGCACAAATGACTGGTTTGAACACACTTAATGAGTCAACTAAATGGTTCTCACCATGCTACAAGAGCTCTCTAGTAGGAATAAGCTGTACTAAACAGATGTGGTATATGAATGCTGACCTGTATGTAAACCTGGAGAGTCATTCAATGTTAGTCTCAAGTTCTCCAATACCAGCTCTTTTTTTCATCAGACAGTGAAACTGTTAGACGATAACCCACTGGTGACGTGAAGGCAAGTCATTTAAAAAATGTAGGATTGACTAATATTTTAATAATGGCTGTTACACAGACACAATTTGGATTCAGCTTTTGGCCAGGTAGTTAAAGCTTCTACACTTTGATGGTGGTGCTTTCCCAGAAAAATCTTGAGGTGTGTGGTAAAAGGACCACATACAGATTCTCAAAAATTATCCAAAGGAAGAGCAAAGAGTATGGTGTGTTCACATTACTAGACACACACTTTGGAAATGTTCTTATGAGAAACCTATATCAAATTATTGAGATGTTACGAGAGGATCTGACAATGTTTTACTACATTATCAACAAACAATATATCAGTGTAATAACTTAAATAGGAAGCAGGAGCAGTTTGGAACAACTGATATGCAGGGCAGACCTTAGTCCATAAATTCACTTTTCAACAACACATCTTATTCAGAACATTCAGAGGAAACAAGAGTAGGAGTCTACAGTGACACTTTTAGATTTAGATTCCAATATTTGATGAACGATTTCAAGAGTCAGAGCCAAAGTCATTAGAATTTACCCTCCTGGAACCATTCTAAGCATCTGTACAGAATTTGTCTAAAACTATCTTGTCAATTTAGAGCTATTTCACTAGATACGGAGTAATTCTGACCTGGTAAATGCTGTAAAATTAAAGGATCCCCAAAATCATCAGAATTTATTCTCTGGATATCTGCACCAAATTCAATGGTAATTGATTCGAAAGTTGTAGTGATATTTCACTAAAAGCCAAACATATCAACCTCCTTGTTGGGGCAGAGGAAAAGTCAGGGGATCACCAAAGTCATCAGGATTCAACGAATATCTGTACAAGATTTCATGACAATCAACTGACATTGCCATCCTTAGAACCACACTAGTAGTGGGGCTTAAAATGATCTAAACAGGATCAGAAATGATGCTAAATAGTAATATAAAAACACATATATTAATACAAATTATACATCCTGCCTTGGAATTGCAGATAAAAATTTGCTCTTGGAAAATCTAAAACATTTACATCATAGTGATGTAAATTATTGTCTGTTTTCCCTGATAAATAAATTAATGAATTGAAAAAGAGAACATCACTTGTTAAAGCTAAAGTTGTCAGTGCCATCACAGACCAACATTAACATTCTGTTGTAGTTGTGTTTCCGACCTCCTAACAAATACACTAATACATATTTAGCTCTGTTTTGGTCACCAGTAACAGCCCTTTAGTTGTTATATGTTTGACTATCTTAACTGGCCTTACACAAACTTCTGTCTGTCTGTCATTTGGTGCTTGGGATTTCATGTACGATGAATTTATTAGAACTTATTTGCTGAAAAAAAAAATAAAAAACGACTGCTTACTGTTGTTAGAAGCTGGGACTGCAATGAGACTGAACCAAACAGCTGCATAACCAAAACAAGCTAAAAGAGGCTAAAATACAACTTAGAGTTGCACTGTTGGTTGATAGGTTTGTTTTTTCATCAGCCCATTGATAATGCACACTCACTTAATCAGATGTTAATATGCAAATATGTATTAATGCAGCTTAAATGGAGTTTGTACAGTTACTAACAAGGAAGATAACTGATAACAAATTGTGTTGTAGCAAAACTGGATATTCATGTGAACAGCATGCAAATCATGCAAAATGAAGTACCTTGCCCAGCTATATTTATGTGACCCTGAAAGTGCTATGATCACTAGATCAGTGACACAATGTGCTTCTCAGGAGGAAGCAGACTTTATGCAAACAGGTTCTGCATTTTTCCCGCATACGGCAACAGGTCATGTGGTTTACATGTGCAGCTGTGGTTTAGCATGCCATGGCGATATCTTTCTGCAGTGTTTGTGTTCTCCCTCATGCTTCAAACATTGTATAATGAAGATGAGTGAGTGTGTTATTGACTTTGAGTTTTCAGGTTGCCTGAATAGCCCTTAAAACTAAGATCTACCTTAATATTTAACAGTTTGTATATGGAATTTAGTTGAAAACAGCATATATTTCTGGACTAAACTCTGTACTTATCAGGTTGTTGTGTGGTGTGTTCTTATTCAATCAGTCTATCATAGGCAATATGACATTATGTTGAGATATTTTCTAGTTTAGCTGTGATGCAGTTTGACAGCGGGAAATGTGTCAGTTGTTAAAAAACACCAAAAGTAAACTTAGGCTTTGGTGTCAGTCCCTGGGAATCAAAGCCCAAGGGCTTCTTCTGAGGCTTCTTCTGAGTTTGGCATTGACAGGGAGGAAGACAGGGTGGAAGAGGCCAGGCAAAGAGAACAGAACCTCAAAGCTTATGTATGTAATGTAAACATATGTGGCACACTATGACATTATTCTGCAAACTTACTTTTTTCTCTTACTAATGTTATTGCTGTTCACTGCAATAGAACAAATGCTCTGAATTTCATAAACTTTGATAAACTTTGATAGTACAAGATTATTGTGAGATTGCAGTGTTGTGCCTTTACCTGCTTTTTAACCAAACTACAGTTTTTATTACCAGTGATACGTCTGTTGGAGATGAAATTTCTTAGTGTGGCAGATGATCTCCATAAGGCTACTCCATAATGTTAGTAACAGACAGAATTTCGTTTCAGACATAGACATCAGACATCTACTCCTACACAAAACCAGCCAAACTACAGCCCTTTTACACACTTGGATAATGTCCAAGTTAAACATACAGTAAAGAAATCAAAGGTGACATAAGGTAGGTGAACAGTCCTAAAACAAGGACTGGCACCATCCATGGTATGCATGACAGGACATTTACAAATCCCTGCCAGAAGACTTTGAAACCTTTTCGACTAATAATTTACCTGCAAGCAGTGATTCCGGCATGAGTTTAGAGTAAATTTAACCCAAACTACAAGGAGAAATCAGGGAGGGAAATGAGAGACAGGTGTGTCAGACTGATGCTTATATTATGATGCAAAGTTTATGAAATTATGCCGCAGTTTAAAAAAATATACAAAAAAACATACTACATAACATAAGGTTATCATTGCAGCCCCAAAATGGTCAAATATATACAATGTATCTTCAAAGACAGCATTTTAATCGCGGTGTTCCCATCACGCTGATAGTTTGGTGACCGACGCTAAATGGTTTTGTCAGTTAGGACTCTGCATGCACGTGCATGTACACACGCACACGTGGGCTCGCTCACAAATCTGTAAAAATAAAATAAATTGTGATAATAATCTAGGTGATGTGAATGAATTATTAAAAAAAAACTAAATAGCGCTCGAATTAATATTACAGCACGCTGTTGTTATGAATGGTTATATTAGTGTTGTTGTTAATAATAATAACTATTACAACAATAATCCGATGATAATACCAATCTAAATCCTCCCCTGCTTTCCCTGACACACAGTGAGTTGGAGCGGTATGTTTCCTGCCTTGTCGGCATGTAGCAGGCCTACTGTAAAAACAGCCAACCGCCATCGAAAAGAAAAAACAAAAAGAAAAAACTTGGGAGTTTGTAATAAGGGCGAGGCTTATTTTGTTCGGTTCCTGTTGGCCGCTCGGCTCTCTGATTCCCCATAGCGATCGGTCGGAGCGCTGCAACTTAGCCTGCCGTTTTTGAAGGGTTGTTTTCGGCTCCATATTGAAGTTTTCGCGTCCGGAGCACAGACACCCTGTAGCCGCATGCCCTGTTAGCCCGCACCGACACGGTCCACACGCAGACACACGCATCGCCGTCGCCTGATTTGCACTAGCGCGGGTCATTTCAGGTTAAACCCTGGCGCTGTGTCCCGTTCAGTTTAGCCGACGGAGATCAACACTGGTTCCAGCTGAGGAGGAATGCAGAGACACTGGGACTCCAAATAATTTTTCGATACGAGCTTCGACTTGCATATGCGGTAGGTTTCGTTATTTATTTATTTATTTGGGCTATTTTGACAACAGTCCAGCCAGTGACAGCCTCTCCAGGAGCTGGGTGTTTGACAGTATAGCAGCTAGGTGGGCGTACGTTGCGCTAAATGTTCATATAAACGTTCACGCTTTTAACATAGCCACTAATGTGTTTATGTTGTGTGGAGGGAATCGTGTTTGCTGAACTGCGTTCAAAATTTCTGCAATTCAGTGCTGCCTTGCTAATCAGCAGACGATCCTCACACGGGTGAACATGACTTAGACCTTTCCAGAATCGATTTTGTCTATATGACAATTCGGAATACAGTTTATCCATGAAACAGTTTTGTTTTAAACAAATGGAATATTTGAACCATAATTGGTTAACTCCGCTCCCTTAACTCCCCCTATGGTGTATTTTGTCGGAATGAGATGGCAGGAAAAAAGAGGATTTATCGAAAAAGTTTAAATTTTGTTAAATTCCCGGCGTGTTTTATTCACGCCGAATTGAGCACCGGCTCGTAACAATCCCTAAACTTACTTACAAGTTGTTGTTGCCGTTTGTTGATTTTGACTAAAAGCGTGAGCGACGTAAATTGGGGGATATTTCGCTCGGGGTTCTGTCGGTACAAGAGACCAGCTCGTACCAAGGCTAGCTTTAATGAAGACTTGAGGGAGTTTTATGGGCCCAAGTTGTCGTTTCCTCAACGCCTGGGGCCCGAGGGCACACTACCATTTCACGATATTATTCATCTGGCAGGCTCTGGTCCACTTTTACTTCTGCGGCCTTAGAGATATGTCAGATATATCTCATCTCTCTGTTTCTGATGTAACCATTGCTTTCGCTTTGGCAACATGAACTTCACCGAAACGCTCGATCGACATCTAGCATGCAAAACGACCGAGCCCCTTCACAGTGCATTAGTGACCTTAAAGGTCGGACCTGTGAGCGCTACGGTTCAGTGTATCACTGACATTGAACGGACAGAAGTCTGAGTTGTTTCGCTAATGTTTCATTTGCCAAAACACGTGCCATTAGCCCGGGGAGAGGATTGTGTTTGACTGTAAAGTTGGCGAGGCCAATGTACAAATATTTATTTACTGTGTATTTTGCGCCGCCGCAGCTCGCGGTGCGATGGGTGACATGTTTCCGCGGTTAGCGTACGAGCTAAACGCGGATGTGTTGTTTTTGACTGGCTGTCCAGATGTGAGGTTTAGGGGGCGGACAGCGTCGATGCTATGACACCAGCTGCTGTTACGAGTAACGTGTGGAGATGTTCATCGAAGCACGATGCCCACCAAAGGAAACACAGCCAGGAATGTTGAACTAAAAGAACAGACATGCACTTATAAAACAGCAACACACGAAGCATCGCCAGTTTTTGATTCCACTGTGAGGTAATGAGAAATACAACTGTTAATCACTTATCGTTTCGAGTTAAAAGGTATGTGTAATAATGCCGGTATGAATACTTTCGGAAACATTTTTTTTATCCGTTTCCTTGGTTTATTTGCCTCTCTTGATTTAAAAAACAAAACAAAACAAAAACATGCATACATACATAAAAGAGTACTTGGCACTTTACTTAAAAGCCAATAGCAATAGCATCCATGATGAGTCATATTTACATCATTCAAAATGGGAGTTTCCAAGGAGCTACTGGAGGCAGCTTCAGTTTTCAGCCAAGGGTATTTAAGGTCATCCAATCTCCTTGTTTGCTGCTGATTTGCAGGAGCTTGTGTGTACAGCATCAACTCACATAGATGGCTCATGCAGCTGCAGTAGTGCAGTCCACGGCATTTATGTTACTGCAAGTTGCATGCAGCAGGTTTTTAAGAAGATACCACTGATCTTCATTCGGTAGAAAACAGTTTGTGACACTGGGCAAACAGCCAGAAAGCATTTGACGTTGGTTGTTGAAACTTGTTGGACGACTTTCAAGTCTAGATGGACGACCACCCCCTATGACGACAATTGTCAATTTTACGTAACAAGTCGACTCATTATAGGGGAAGGCAGTGGCATCAGAACGCATACAGTGAGTGAGGAGGTCTGAGCTCCATGTGTTGATGAAATGATCTTTGATCTGTGGGTATTGTGCAAATGAAACTTGTGGCAGTTCCTTTACAACCAGGCCTATAAAAACACTGTCATGTTATTTCTTGGTAAATTATTACATGTATTTGATTCAGATCAGTTTACCAAGTTAGCAATTCGATTTATGAGCATATGTTTTTCTTCTCAATTCATATACAAAAAACCTGATATTTGATTCTGTAACAAATAAATAAACTTGTTCTTCCTGAAAAAATTGTAAGTCACCAAAAACGTGTTCTTGTTATTACATGGGTACAAGTTTGGAACTACTAGCTTTCCTGTAAGAGGTTAAAATGGAGAGCATGATTAGATTTAAAGAATTCTTTTTCATTCGGCGTCATTTATAACCCAATGATGCAACAAAGGACAACCCCATTGTAAGCTCTACGTGTTTTAACATGCAGGCCTGTAGTGTAAGTGCAGTAAATATTAAGGCTCTACACATCTACACATTCATGATAAACCCACACAGGTCTTTCAACTTATTTAGCCTGATAAGACTTTTCTAAGAAGAATGTGGATGTGCAGACAAAGCTTGATTGATACCGCCCTCACCTTTCAATTTCATTGCTCTTGTTAAATCCGAACAAGTTTATTTGTTTATTTGATAACTCATTTAATTAAGTTATTAATTTATTCAGGACAAGACAACTTTATTAACAGTTTATATCCATTTAATGCTGCCGACATACTTCAACCTGAGCTCAGGTCCAATCAAATTAAGTGAAAACACGTGTGAGGATATAAAGGGCATTATTGTTAATCTGCAGCAAGTGACCCAGTAAAGCATAATTAGCCCTACCTGAAAGTTTTCCTCCAGCAATATATTGCTTATACAGTAAATATTATATACTTTATCACAAATTAACGTAGCATTTTTCACAGAGCTGTCCCAAGCCTCATGATTCCATTGTATTTTTATCATCGGTTGTTCTATACCATTTCAGCTACACTTATTTCTAACAATCTGCTATTGGTTGGAAACTGCATTTGAAGTTCAGTGTCTTCTTCATACTGGAGGTTTGCTGCCAAAGCAGCTCCACTGTGACGTGCCTTCCTCCACTATACAAATTATTGTAGGAAACCTACAAACCTGGTTAGATTTTTAAATGCAAAGCTGTACATCTTTCAAACATGCTGTATCTGCACTGCTTTATCAATTTTAATGTAGGCCTACTTTAAGTCAAGTCTGCACTTTGCAAAATTTGTTAGAACTGCAACAATGAGTTGACTTATTGAATATTTGATTTAAAGAAAACTAAGATTATAATAAATTCAATCTTTGTGGGTGTTGGACTGTTGGTTGGACAAAACTAGGTATTTGCACATATCAAATTATATTTTAGACTATGATGTTTTTGTTTGTTTTTTTTTTCAGCTTTCTGATGTTTTATAGACCAATCTATTAATTGAGAAAATTAATTAGCAAAGACAGTAATTGTCAGTTGCAGACTTAGGAAACAATACAGACACAAAGTCAGTTAGTGTCTTCTTTTGGTTACATTTTTCCATTGATTCCCACAGATATTTTTATTGAGGTTTGAACAGTACATTTGTAAATGAGTAAGAATGTTTAAATTTAATTGTTAAAATATCACAGTCAGTATGTAATTAAATATAACAGGCCACTTCTATTTCAGTTTTCCATTTTCCTTTTTCACAGTCAAAATAGTGACGTGTCACAGTAGGAAAGTGCAGTTGTAAATAAGAAACACAAGGTGCGTTACTAGAATCATCCCATGAGTACATTAGTTGTCTATTGAGATTTGACAGGGGATCCCCAGCTTGTCTCTTCAATGATTTAACTGTTTTCAACCTGGAAGTGAAAAAAAACCCTCAAATGTTTTTCAGAGTTCCTCTGCTATGGGAGTACAGGATTAATTTATCCACTGAAAAACAGTACATCTAGTTCGAAAGAGGTTCTCCTGAACCATGTGTTGTGTAAGCTTCTGCAAAACTTCCCTTGGAAATGGCAGCTGCAAAATAGGTAGTACGGGATATTGTCAAATGTGCGATCTTACAAATGTCTCATGAAATATGCAACCCAAAATGCATCGTGTTTGGCTTTTTTATTGTGATCTCTTTAAACGACAGACAATGCAGTTAAACTGGGTGTGTCCCATTTGTTTTAAGTAATCCATGTGCAAGTGTGTTCCAGATGTATTTCCACTCTGCTGGAAAATGAACATGGAACCAGACATAAAACTGGAACAAGAAAAGATGCTCCATGACAATGCATACACACATTAAATATTTAGGGGGGTTGTCACCTGATTCTCTCTATTTATTGGGATATTTCAATAGTGTAATATCCCCATAACACATTGTGATTTCAAAGAAGTTATCATTCTTTATCACTATGCGCTGATACAGGCACAGCAGCCAAAGCAAGTACTCCAAATGGTGCTGTGGTTTATGAGGCCATTGGCTATATAGATTGGCAAATTTGTGTTTGCTTGCAAGTACAAGCGGACATGCTCATAGCTGCACAGGGTTCACCTATTGTTCTTATAAAAGAATCTTATGACATTCTGAAGGTAATGATGTCTGGTAGGAATCCGTTATATCTTCCTGTAGTCGTGTCTCTGTGAAACACATAGCACTACACTCAAAGTCCCTCACCAGGGTCACTAACTAGTCCATCTTAATGGTGATCTCATGTTGTCCATGATGACAGGAGCGAGACACACTTCTCTCCATCAGTCTCTGTTGTCTGGACCCAGCTCTCTTCCCTTGTATCTTCCTGAGAATCTTTTGAGTGTGCTCCCAAATTTCTGCGGGGATGTCCATTGTTCTGGTTGTCCTTTTTGGCTGGCTTCAGTGCATAAAGGCCTTGTCCTCCATGTAAACAATGCATCTGGGCATCAGTAGCATAGCTGAATGTAAACACATAACCCTATACTCACAACAAAGTAAATCCACAATAAAAAAGGTCCCAAACTCTCTCTACTAAAAGGTTTAGAGAGGGAACAGTTTAATAGGTTAATAGTAAAGATCTAACAAGTATGAAAAAAGAAGAAATCTTAAAAGTTGGGAAAAAAGGGAAAACAAACAGGAGCAACTGCAATAGGCTGCATTCAGAACACGCACACAGAGATTAAGAAGAAAAAAGTAACTTAAACTAAATACACTTTTTTGAGTTAGCAAATTACATGTGGGGTCACATTATTACACCATCTATCGATCCTGTTCCCATTTTACAGTGTTAATTGCAACAGAAACCATTTTCCTTTTTTCCATCTTCCACCACTAAAACTATGAGTCAACGTCATGTTCATCCACCACTGCTTTTAGTTTTGTCCAGTAAGAAAGATGCTTGGGGTTGTATGAGTGACACATAAACCCTTACTAGCCGGTATAGATGTTAAGTTTCATGTGTAACTACAGTTGTATAAATTATTGATGACTGTCAGCTAAACATGGGATTTAGATAGAAGAACAACTGGAGAGATGATCTGACAGAGTTTTGAGGTGAGTAGGAGTTTCAGTGTTCCCAGGGTACCCTGGAAGATGAGTGATTGTGTGGGTCATCCTTCAGAATGCATTTTTTGAATTTGTAAAGGGGGTGCTCATAAAGTTAAATAAATAGCTGAAAAGTCTGGTGCTTAGTTCGTTTAGCTACCGCTCTTCAGATAAACAACACAGGCCTCTCAACTGCATCTGTATTCTCAGCTGTTAGACCTGAAAAAAATAACTTCTTTACCACATAAGGTGCGCAGGAAAAAAAATTGAACATTGACATCATCATTAAGTTAATCTGGTAAACTGCATCACAAACAATTGTTTATTTAAAAACCCAGCAGTAAACAGTAATGTCATTCATTTGGAGCTGTGTGTCTGGCCAACAGATAGTCCACTATCCCCTCTCTTTTGCCCGGTTTTTGGTCTCCACCAACTCCTGAGGGCAGTATATGGCTGTAGATGCTAAATGGTCCACTATGGGTCCGTCTGTTCTTTGGTGCTGGAAAGGTAGTGCACAGTAGTTTGTTGGAGCTGTCTTTGAAAACAGCTGCCGGCTGTGGTTGAAAACAATGGCATAAGAGCAGTCAGAGTGAACCAGAATAGTGAGGTTGTGAATGGACGGCTTGCAACAATGCCCTGAAACTCAATATAAAGCTCTGTAAAGCCAAGGGGAACTGCAGTTTCAGATGATAATTCTCTAGGTTTATCATTTCAATGAACCCATTCACATTGTCACATTGTTTTCACATTATCACTGATATAGTGTTATTATAAAGACATCAGTTATAGCTGCTTTAAATACAAAATGCTAACTGTTGCGTGGGGAAAATGGGGAATAGATAAATTATTAAAAGTGTGCCAGGGACCAAGATCAAAACTAAGGAGCTGCAAAATAAAATGAGCAAGTAAAAGATAAAAGTCATATAAATTTAGTTAAATTTTCCTCAACTGATTGGAGGTTGAAGGAAACATACATAGCTTTTCATTTCCATTTTTACTGTTTAACTAAATTGTTTTATCTACTAATATGTTCAGTTAAGGGCTCCATATGAAGGTCTGTTCATATTATTCAGTTGTTGTTCCTGCTGCTCAAATCACATCCATTGGTCCAAGTATATCTCCCACATATTTCATCAACTCACTGTGGCTCATTAACGAACCATGACCACTTCCATCCACATATGGAAGCATTTAGTTGTGATTTGAACATGGACTATTACAGTAAAATTAAATTCATGATTGCATAATTGCAATCATGCATAATTCACCCAGCAAATCCCCCCAAAAGAAATTATACTAATTGTGCTAACAACAGCAATTACATTCATTTATCTGGCACTTAGGAATATTCAGTAATGGTCTTAAGATAATTTTTGAGATCCCGGCAGTGGGTCTTACAAAGAAAGAGATGTTGCTTAGAAAATCTGTTTTTTCAGATAGAGAATCTGAATGACTGCATTTAACTTCTGATGCATTTTGCATGTGTTAGGTTCAACTATTGTTAGTGAAATTAAATCACATTAGCTGTTAGGGTACCATAAACAATGCCCAAATGCTCATACCAGGACATAACGGGTTGTGTTTAAAGGCAACTCACTTGGTTATTGAGGTAGAATTACAGTTGACAACTGGTGCACTGCATCAGACAGCTCTCAGATAAACATGCAGACAGACAGGAAAGCCAACAGGTAAACAGGAAGGCAAGGTTTGAACATCAAGGCATCCAAAAGAGGAACTCTGCTGATTTGCACATCAAGATCAGTTTACTAGTTGTAAGGAGTACTACTGAGCTGGTGAAAACAGTTGTGTAACTACTTCTGTGACTCTGCACAAACTTTCAAAAGCTCTCAGCTTGGATTTGGAGACTAAGTATTTTTAATAGACAATCTGTCTTACAAACTGGGAGTGTGTCTAATGAAAGATTGCTTCAAGTTGCATTATGGGGATATGGGATCCAGTGAATTTGGAGCTTGACTCCAATACAGTATTGGGAGCACAAAGGATACTAGGGAATATTAATCAGGATATTTTGGCCTTGGCATCAGTTTTGACTATTGTTTTGGGGATTTTGGGTATAACAACTAATGCTGGATTTTTTAGGACAATAGCAATATTGATAATTGAGTGTTTTAAAAAACAATACATTGGGTAATTTTATTTCCTCTAAAGAGTATAATGGAAAATCTTTTGTGTTCCTCAAATGTGCAAACACAGAGCTTGAGTTTAGAGCCTAGATTACTTTAAGACTGAAAGCATGGAGAAAAAGCTGACTTGACTCTTTGATAATAAACAAAAAAATCCAAGTCTGCCAACACTTCTAAAATTTGTTAATTAACATGTAGCTTAAAGAAGCTACAACATGAAATTGTTTGTTGAAAATGTGTAAAAGCAAAATGTAAAAATGGCAGTTTGTGGTTTTAGGGGGAGTTACTTCCACAGCAAGGCTAGCTGTTTCCTTGTGCTTCTAGGCTTATTGCTCAGCTAGGCTAATCACTTCCTCGCTGCAGGTTAAAGAGCAGCAGTAATTGGGGATAAGAGATCTCTGCCCTGAGTTTAACCTCTCACGCAACATACCTGCTGGCAGTGATCAGAAATAAAATTTCTCTGAAAAACATTTCTCCACTTATGTTGTTTTCTGATATTTTTTTATTACAGTTAATATTCTCCTAAAAACACACTAGTATTGAACATTAATAAAAACTAAGGCAGTTATGAGTAGGGCCCTTTTGTAGTAAAGACAGAAACTTCATCTCTCTTTTAAGGGAACAAAACATGATTTTAACCAGATCTAGCGCATTAAAAATTCAGCAGAGGTTTACATAGTGTGTTAAATTACCCTTATGATGGAATATTATGGAAACGTACATATGTACATCTATGCCCAAACAGATTATATGTATTATATATATATATATATATATACATATATATATATATATATATATATATATGTGCGTGTATATATACACTCATATATACTTATTTATTTGTGTGTGTGTGTGTGTGCGCGTACAGATGATGAAACAAAAAACGTAAATTAACAACATCCCAGATGTATTAGAAGCTAATCGAATCAGTTATCATGGTTGATATATGGAATGCAGGACAAATGGGGAGGTGTAAAAACCTGTGCGACAGACGAGCCAAATTGTTATCACATCTCCAAAATTGCAAGGCTTATGGGGTGGTCCCAGTCAGCAGTGGTGAGTACCTACTGACAGTGGTCCGAGTAGGAACATTGGTTAAAAGAGGAACAAACCACAAATTGGTGCCTGATGGATGCGTGAAGGCACATCTATCCTGTCATACTCAATACTGTCATATACTGTAATATAAAATATGGGCATTAATTTATGCCCTCAATTATTGGCATCCTTTTGATGAATTTGAATTTGTTCTTCGAACAAACTCACCTGTGATTAGGTTTCACGTTCACATGTCCTGAATTAACCAATAAATGATGGTTTTACTGGATAAAAAGGGGCTGATTGACAGGAGAGCTGTCTGAGAGCATCGGAAATGTTATTATCAAAAAACAATTTCACAAGGCTAGAAGACTTAGTAGCATGATGCTTCTGGTGCTACAAGAAATGTTTAGGGGCTGTCGTTGCCAAAGGTTCTGCAACCAAGAGGAGTAAATTGGCTTCCCTGAGGAAAAAAAAGAACAAGGGTGGGAGTGAAAGAAAGGAAGAGGGAAACGTAGAGAGCCAAATTATTGGAACTGTGCTCATTTTGATGAAGGGTGCTAATAATTGTGTCTGGCTTACATTTTGTGTTTGTATTGTCTTATTATTTTACAAGTTTTGTTTTTATAATTTCCGTTGACCAGTAAACTGACATTTTATTTAAATAGTTGTATTTTAATGAATTTCATAATTTGTGTGCATTTCTTACAATATTCTAAATTCTGTAATTAAAATTCAGGAGTCCAAATAGTTCCCGCCAGAACAGTATGATAAGCTAGTATTCACAGGTATGTCAGCCTTGGGTTTTGGGCTTTTCATCACCTTGCACCTCTGAGCAAATGGATAAATAAGTACCTGTACTTTACATGTTAATATAATGCTTGCTGGTAGAAGTAATATGCTGTACTTATTGATAAGTATACACTGTAAGCCAAGCTAAGGGGCTTTGATAGACAGATGGATAAATTATAAATAAGATGCAATAACTTCTTCGAGTTTCCCCTCTTTGCCCATATACTATATACCCAATATGGACCACAGAGACAGAAGGACAGGCCCTGCCATGTCCAAAACCGGGAAATTTCTCTTTGAGTGTGGCTTAGATGTGTTTGATTTTTTTTTAAATTAAGGCTATCTCTCAATTTAGTCTTTTTTTATTTGAAATGCAAACCTCTGCCTTTTTTGTCCATGTTAAAGGGGTTAAATTTGAGCCCAACTTTATGCCCTGAGGATGTACAATTTACATATTTTTCAAAACATTAAACTAAAGCTTCATTCCTGTGAATTCATATTCAACTGATAACTTGTTATTGATCTGATTACCATGGCATTTATTTTCTGTTAGGATTTCACCGTGATTAAGAATTCTTTGTCCTGTTGGATTCAATTTGGTGCTTAAGATAACTTTCTTATCCTGCTGCCACAATCTGTGGTATCATTTGGTGTTGCCACCACTCTGTACAGGAATGCTTGGACACAACTGGAGCCTGTTAAACCAGCTGTTTGTGAGACTTGGCCTGGTTATAACGAAAGTTTTTAGTATGTGAAGATTTATCCATCGCTGCCTTAAAACTGGCTGCACCACATAACTGTGTTCTTATGTAAAGATTAGCTGTCCCTAAATCTTAACAGACGGTAAATGTTCTGTATTTTACTGAAACAACTAAAACAAGTTTACTGATAAATCTCTGTTTATTACCCATTTAGATAATAGATTAAAATAGGTTATGTGAAATATCACCAACATATCCAATGTAATATTTTTCCTTCTGATTCTAAAGTGCGTTCTGCAGCACACATTTTTATGCATGCATATATATATATATATATATATATATATATATATATATATATATATATATATATAGCCCACTAAATCAATTATTTTAGTAAGCCATTATTATAAAGATTATTTTGGAGGGCATTGTGCCATTATTAGAAAGGTCAGAGAAATGAAATACAGAGGGAGCAAGTATGAATTGGAATGAAGGTCACCAACTGCACTTAAAACAAGAATGTTGTGATCAGATTGCACAATATGCTTAAGTACTTAGCCAGAAGGATGCCGCTATCTTTGGAAATTGTGATATACTACAGCTCGTAATGCTACATTGACTTTCTTTGTACACATGGCTTACTGCATTTGATTGGATGTTGTTGGAGATGTGTCCTAGCAACTGATTTATGCTTTACTAAGACCTTAACCAGATGGAACATTGCTTAAGTTTTAATGCTGCGATCTTTATTAAATCACTAGTATGAAACTAGCTATTAATTCACACAAAAATTTGATAAAAGATTCATAAAAAAGCAAAAACTGAATTAAAAAGTACAGAGGGCTTCAGGCACCACTTTAGAATACCACGATGATTACAAAGGTAAAAGTGGCATAACCAAGATATTTGGTTGTTTTTGTATTTTGTAAGCCAGAGAATGTTTTCGACTCCAAAAAGCTTAGCTACAGTTCTTTAGGTTCTTTAGTGGAGTGTTCTTTTGTTATAGGACAATCATTGTTATTCGTTCCATCTTCATCATATCGGGTGGGATCATTACCTGAAGTTCAGTCAACAGTTGGAGGAGTGTACTTGGTGTCATATTAAGCACCCACACACGCATTTTGATAAATAATGAATTATGCACAAAAACTATGCAGTCATTATAATTTATATTTACTTACACAAAAGTGAGGAGAACCTAAATTCCAGCTCATCTTTATTTAAGCATATTGAAGCGCAATACTAATGTCTCCTAAGATACAGGGTTCTGAACATTAAGAGTCATACTAGTTGACCTTTTGCTTTCAGTCAGACACCAGAAACCTTGGCATCTCAGATCCCTTGACCATCCTGACAAACACAGTGCAGAGTTTGATAAGTGCAAAATGGAAAAATATACACTATTCTATTTTCTGTTGCCATAATTACATATTTTTCAGATATTTTATGTACCATTTTGACCTACATACCGTATATATCAACAAGAAGGTATTTCATTATCATGTAATGCTTCTGTGGTTTGAAAAACTGTGATGGTGACAATGAGGCAGAACTCTTGACAAACTGTGGCGGGTGGTGTGATGTTTGGCTGTAGTGCACATACTGTACACTGCAGCTGTTAGAAACAACTGCTCACATGGCTTTCAGATAAGATTTGGGTGATGGGACTTTTTAAATCGTGAAGACAAGGACCATGTATGTATGCTTTATCAGTAGTCAAGGCATCAATTGTGACATGAATAATTAACTTTTAAAAGCACAACTTGTGCTTAAGTGGATGGTGCAGGGTTTCTTTCACTTATAATAGTAACTTCACTGGTGCTTTCCAAGTGACATAGGTGTGGTAGTTGTGTATTGTTGTCTTTGGCTGAGTAAGCTCATTAAGCAAACATAAAACAGCAACATAAAAACTCTAATACTACATGTATGTTTGAGTCTGTGGTCAAAAAAGCAAGCACCTTGACATTGCATGACTTGAGCTGTGAAAAAACGGTGTTCAAAATTGCTAGAGGCTGTAGGATCTTCATGCAGTTGCATTTGAGTGACTTTATTTTCTTGGCTTGTTTTACGCTACAGTCATTCTACATAGTCAACTTGTGATTGTGGTTTTAAATAGTTGCAGTATGGTTTGACATTTCCAGGATAATGATACATACCCCATCAATATGGTTGCTGTGTCTCCAAACTTCTTGAGTTAGAGTCTTAGGGCCTTGAGACACTAGGATTTAAAATGGTGAAGTTTTGTGGTGAAATCAATTCATTCCAATGTAATCACTGCAGTTTTGCACTGTTGATCAATAGTGAGCCTGACCTTTGACGGGATGAAGAGCCAAGGAGTTCAAAGAGAAGAAACCATCTAGCCAATTAGCTGTATTGCACCATTCATTTATATTTAACCTCTTCTATTTGAGTAAAAAGTTATTAGACAGGACATGATGGTACAAATATACCTTTTGAAAAAAGTTTTTGAACTTATTCTCCCATTAGTGTCTCGTCAAAGCTAACAAGCTAACAAGCTTTCCATTAGTCATTAGTAGCCATGTTTCCACTGCTTCAGTGCAGTGAAATTTTTCTGTGTCCATGACCTTTGTGGGTCATGGATAGTAAGCTAGATAGAGCACTTTATTGATTCCAAAGGGAAATTGCAGATCTGTGAACCACACATACAAAAGGAATAGGTAAGAAACAAATACAATTGCAAAGCAAAAGTATAATTACAGTAACCTAATAGGATCAGAAAAAAATAGAATAAAATAAATAGAATGGGGTTTCACAAAACTGGGACAATGGGGCTATTCAAGGTTCTGAAACAATAATATGATGTTTGAATGCACAAACATGTAACCAGAATTGTCCTAAAACCTGGTATAACGAGAATACTAAAATCAATATAAAGACACTCATTCACACAATTGTCTGTGCTATTGGGCCTTTCATTTGATGTCTTTTTTTTAATATTCCTTGACCTTCATCTCAAATTGACTGTGTCAACATCAGCTGGGATGCTCATGAAATTAATATTCCAGCTATAATGACTGGATGTTTTGTCTATTGTTAATGAATGGAAATGCAATGTAAGGTTGATTTTACTGAAAGCCCAGTAACAAAGTGGTGGTATAGAATGTGATATGTGCAGTTACATTTATTTGGAATGTTTAGCTTGGGAACATATTTAAGAGATCAGAGGTCAACCAGAAGTATCCTGTCATTTCCATTAACCAAGAACTTTCACACTGTACCCCTGCAACAGTCAGTGTGAATCCTGCCATTCTGTCCTTGAGCCAGTCAACCTTTCTCCCATGATAAGGGCTTCAGTTAAATGCCAAAAATGACTAAGCTTCCTGCAGCTTTTTACAACCTCCAACCTAATTTTTTTCTACTGAGTTGTTAAATTAAAATTAATTGGGCAAGATTTTTTGTGCCAGCCTAAAATGTGAACATAGGTTTAGAAAGTTAGACTAAAACACAATACAGTAGTGCAGCTAAGTATGCTGCATGTCCCTCTCCTAATAGAATCTGTTGCTTTGCACTGTCATCTAGCTCTGTGAAGTTTGTTTTTGTAGAGTTCAACTTCAAACTTTGGTTGGGTCATTCAGGGACACTCAAATTTGAAGCTGCTCCAGCTTTGCCTTGGCTTAGTGCCTCGGTCACTCGTGCTCTTCCTGTCTGAGGCTTTGTGCACTCTGCAGCAGGGTTCTTCTACGATTTCTCTGTATTTGGCTCCATGTATAGTACCCGCAGCCCTCACTTGCCTATCCACACAATATGATACTGCCATCACCATGCTCCAAGGCAGTAAAGGTGTTATCCAAATGTTGAGTGGTTGCTGTTGTTCCCCAGGTGTAGTGACTTGTTTTAAGGCCAAAAGGTGCTGTGTGATCACACAGTTAATCTTTTTGTACACACCAAGTCATTTAAAGAATGGGTCCACTTGCTGGAGAGGGGGATGGATACCATTGACACCATCATTTTTTAAAATGTAAACAATTGATCAAATGACTGTTTGGACGGATGGTGCTTTAAGAGATGACCCCACAGAGCATTATCAGAATTATTAGACTGCATGAAAAAAAACATTAAACTAATGCTAACTTACTGTTCTTTGGCCAGCAAGTAGCTTAAGCTAATATTAACTGAGAGCTAGCCTTAGGTATTTAAAGCTGCAATTATCAAAATCTTTATAATAACAATGGATTCAATTACAATGTGTAATATTAAAGCTGCCGATCATAGTGCTAAATAGAGAATTCTCACCTATCTCTGTAGTTCCTTTGGCTCTATGGTCTAGCCTTTCTTTTTTTTCTTTTTTTTTTAGCTAGCTGATTTGCTTTTAAGTCTTGCAGCATTTGGCACAGTCTCCTAATCAACCTTGATTTTAGCAGAGGAAAAACAAACCCATGGTAAACTACCTGCGAAGCACCAAACAACACTCAGACCAAATTGGCTACTCACTGGTCAACATAGTGGAGCATTTATCAGCTAAAGAGCCAGCTATTGTCTCTCAGGAGTTGAGAGGGACCAAACCAGAGCTAAAAGAACTGAATATTTGACTATCAGGGTGGCCACAGGCATAACTCAAAAGGAAGGTTATTGTTGATCTGTGTCTGCTGGATGTGTAAACAGGTAATGATTTGCTTATATGTTTGTTATGATAATGTCATGTTGTCTTGATAGCTTGATTCCCTGGGTAAAAAAGGTACACATATTTTGCTGCTTTAAATAAAAAAATGTTCTTATAATCTTTAATAGCTGAACTTGCATGATCTATGTTTGGAGTGGAGGTGGAGGTGGTGTGGGTAGTATTTAGCACATTCTTTAATGCAGTCTGTGAGATTTGATTCATTGTAGGATAGCTTTTTGATGTCAAGGTTAATGGATTACATAAACAATGTTTTGTTCAAAAAGTGATAAAAGGTCAAAGATATGAAGCTGGCTAACGAAGGACTTCCCTCTAGTTGACAACATCCATCGCATAACATCACACAACAGTTAGCCTTTGAGAAGACCTGAAGTGCTGATAGTATCCTCAAAATTTAGGTTTGATGATTTATTCTTAAAAAAAATACATTGATTTTTTTGTGCATCTTTTCCATAGTGGGCAAACAAATACAGTGAGAGAAATAACTACCTTGGTGCATATTTTCAAGATCTGCCCTCAGGTTGCTAGTGCTAGAATGCTGAGCTAACTGTAGCTTACATAGCATTAATACAACTTTATATCGAGGTTCAAAATTTAGCTGTATACTGACCAAAATGGTAAATGTTTCCAAATGAGGCTTTTTAATATTGCTTAGGATGCAAATCCCACTCTTTGCTGCTGGTCAGGTAGTGAAATTTCAGCCATCATTACCAGACATTTGTTGAATTATTTGCTTGTCTTCAGCTTGTAACTCCTGTCTGTCATGTAGTGCACTTAGGGCAGCGGGCGAGACCCTCGTGGGAACTCAGGAGGCAGACAGCTATGGTAGTGCTGTTTTCTTTTTTTTCCTCAACAGTCAAATATTAATTTTTACAATCAATTTTATGTTTTTTATTACAATTTGTATATGTAATCAAATTTAGAATATTCATTGACAGCCCCTCATCCCCTACACAAAAAAAAAAAATTACCTCTGGCAGGAATCATTACTTCAGGCAGTCAGCAGTTTGTACTGCCTGGCTGCAGGACATGGAAAAAGTCCTGGATACTCCCCAGATAAAACTGAAAGAGAATCATTGCCTTCCATTCTGCAACAGAAGGTGTTTACAGGTACAGTTAACTTCTAGCAGTCATGCTTGAGCAATACGCTGTAATGCGAGAGGAAATCTGTAAGAATAGTGACTCATGTATGTTTTAGGGGGTTTTGGCAAGCTTCATCTCAAGGCTTATGCCAGCATTTTGCAATGCCAGCAGGTATTTTCAAATGTTCATAAAGTGACTTTGAATGCATTTGTCCTTCCTGTATGTCGGCTATCGAAAGAGGCTACATTGTTCAGATAATTCTTATAACATTTCTGTGAAACCACTTAACACCTATGAAAGAGCATCAGAAGGATATGCAGATGACAAGTTTTATCAGGATGATTGTAGTGACAGCAATATAACATCTCACTTTTCCCACAGTTTTCAATAAGCTAGTCAAATAAATTTGGAGATCAAACTTTTTCAACATTTAGTTTTTTTCTCAGGATAGCTTAATTATGAAGAAATCGAGGAAGTCCAATTTTCTTTTCTCTGTGTGATCTTATTGACATAAAAAGGGCATTTGTGCATTAAAAAATTTCTTTGAGAAATGATTTTGACCAATAACAAGAATGCATGCATCACTGGGGTTTTTGCCAACAAGCTCAACAATCATATACGCTGATTGTCCCTACTCTCTGATACAACCGTCCCCTGAAATAGGGGCTCTACTGAAGCAAGAGCACTGAACAGTCATAGTTGGGTTCGGTTCTGGCACAAAAATAACTTGGTTAGATCATGGAGAACTATCATTGTCACGGTTACAATAACAAACACGCAGTTAAGGTTATGGAATGATCGTGGATTAAAAAAAAACTGTGACAATTTGTTTTACAGGTGTAAAAAGAGCAGTTGTCTCCAATGCGTAAATCACATGTTCTGTTGTCCCATTCATCCAACCCAACCTTCCAAAGTTGACTTTGTCGCTATGTACACACTACTAATGTCCTCCTTTGCTCCCTTTATAATTATAATTGCCACTAGAGGTTGCCTAACAATAAATTGTAATTATGGTTCATAATAAGATGCTTGCTTGATTTTTACAGGACAGTCCCATTATGGCCCCCCTGAATAAAGCTATGATCCTTTAGAAAAATGCTGATTTAGCAAGTTGGGTGCTGTTCAGATTTTGTTTATTTGTATTAATGATTCCAATATAATTTTTGGTTTCTTTGCTGAAAAAAAAGGAAAACAATATACAAGGTGTCACATCCTAGTAATCTTGCAGTGACAGTTTGATATGACATACCTAGCTTAAATCATGCAGTGATTATACCTTAAGCCTGTTAAGAGTGAGAACCGAGCAGAAAAAGCATATGGATGAAAGGGTTGAGAAGGAAATTGTAGAGTTCAAGAAAAGATTTTTGCAACCCATAATGGGGCAGTGTGTGAAATTAAATAGGTAAAACATAAATTTAAACAATGGTGGGTCATTGTTCTTTGTGAAGCCTCAGTCACACTTCTCTACCTTCCTCTTCTCACAATATATCACAGAGACAAAAGACATAGACAGAAGGAAATTAAACATGAGAGCTAGGCAGAAAGGAACCTATCAGACTCTGGCCTGCATGCTACACAAACTGTCTAACTTATTGGCTTGTTTGTTTTTTGTTTTAGTCCACTATTAATTGACTAAAATTCTGGACTTTTTAGTCTTGTATTAGTCAAAGAAAAACATTTAGTCTGTGTTTGAGTCGATGAAAATTCGTGACATTTTGGTTTAGTTTGAGTGAGGACCAAGAATGAGCTTTTTAGTCAAATTTGATGGACATTCTAGCTCCTATATAAGATTTCATCCAAATGACTCTTAACAATTAGGTCTGGAAAGATATGACATTATCCAATCTAATGCAATCAAAGCTTTGCAATATGAGTCTATCAGAAAGTAAATCCCAAATGCAGTAAATCCCACTCTTATAATGCTCAGTTTTGTCAAGAGTGTTCCAAAATGGTGTTGATTTTATTCTGTAATTTTTTTTGGGCTGTAGTATTAGTGTTGTACGAGATTGCGTAAATACAGAAATAGTGAAGTACAATCTATGCACTAGACAGCTAACTACTGCCCATCTGATTCCCTTCAAGCCAAAAACAATCTTCTATATTTTAAGTTATGCTTGCTTATCATGGATAGCACGTTTAATTCAACAAAACAAATTTAATTTAAAGGTTGGCCGACATAGTTGACTGGGCTACTGATTTCCGGTACGATTAAATCCCCATCTGTAAGCAATGTAGCAATATCCCATTGCTGTGTGACGCTAATAACACTACTGCGTATAGTAATTACTTAATATGGTTTTAAAACTAAATTAACTGTATTTAACATCTTAACGTAGTTTACCTAAATCTCTGTGTGGTTCAAGTTGAGATGTCTCTTCAGGTTTGTGGTTTTCTTTCTAGAGATTTTTTTGCTGTAGCGCTTCTCTCCTAACAATAATTTATCTAAGTGGGTCCAAATGTTAACCTGTTTTGTTGTCATTTTTTTCCCTTCACTGCATGTTATCCGATTTGCTACAGCTGTAGCATTGAGGTGCATAGATAAGACTGGTCAGGGATTTATTGCCGTGCGTACATGCATGGGCTAGTGAGCTGTTGTTGTGCAGAATCACCAGAAAGATGATTCAAGCATGCAGAAAGAGAAATGTGCGGTGCAGCCAGTCAAAGAAGGAAGTTTATGACATTATTTGGGAAAAAACTGTAAATTTGTGTTTTTGTGTTTATTTAATAGTAATTCATAATCTGTAAATTTTTCCCTTTTTTGTCAACAAAAAAATTGAGATTTTGGAAGATTCTTTACTTTTCAATTTTCAATTTTAGTTGTCTTTTTCAACAGTGATATTGCATGTTGATGTAATCAGTGTTTAATGATGTTGGTGTCCTCTTGTCATTGTCTCATCATAGTCATGAAAAAAGGCTGTTAATGAAAATATGCAGTTGTACTTTTTTCATTAATGAAGGTAACACTAAAAAGGATGTACTTCAGGGATTAACTTAATGGAAGAAAAGATAAAATGAAAATGATAATAGCCCATTTGTTTTAGTAAGGCTTTAGAGGGAGTATGCATTTTAAGTTTTACTTGCGGTTCTTTGAAACCTTGAAAACTGATATAAAAGACAGCATGTTTGCTGTGGGATGAGGTATGGGGACTCAGATAATAGAAAGGTTTTCATAGAAAAATACAAATTTTGTGTCTTCACAGTAGGATTTTCAGGGAAGACACATTAAGGTAATTAGACTGAAGGACATCAAAAATAATTACATGATTCAGCCTGATTTGGACGAAGTGGCTGAGAAGTAAACAAATGCTTTGGTGCTCCAGTCACAGCTCTCCATCTGCTCTTGATGTTGGATTTAAACTAAAGATTTTGTCTCATACCTTAAACTTCAATTAGTCCTAAGTGTATTGTAGATTTGTGTAATATCTCTTTTGATTTAAAAAAGAAACATTTGGAACAAAGATTTATTGGTTTTCTGGGAATGTGTTAGAAAAGCTTGAAGCTTTTAACCAGATTTTGTTTGCATGTGGTGTAACTAGCTTTACTCTCAGATGCAAGTGGTTTTAAAGAGGCCATGACAAAGCAAAACAGTGTGTATTGTATCAAAGCCAATTAATGCCTTTGTGTTCTGGGTGTACTGTAGATACTCAGATGTATTGAGAGCAGGATCAGATTGATTCGTATTTTATAGGAGCTTTGAATGAGATAAAATAACATGAAATAAGACAATAATGTATGCAGTAAGTGAAAAAAAATGCAATACACAGGATGCTGTCACCACAACACAGTCTGCAATATAGTCCCTAAGTATCTAATTAAATAAATGAATTACTACATTATGAGACTCAAGTCATTATGAAATAAACAAACATATTAGTAAATAGGCAATATTATATTTAGTGTCAGTGAATTGGGAAATAATTTAGAAAAGTATTAAAACTCACAAAATTATCATAACACGGTTTTACTATACTATTACTAAGTTTTTATTTTCATATTTTTAAAAAAAAAAAGATGCTATTATTCAAGTCTGTTCTTATGTCATAATGGTATTTTCCCAGTCATACTTTTATTAAAGTCACATTTTATTTGCTTATGTAATTTTTCATCATGTCTGATTGTGTGTGTATGTGTGTGTGTGTGTGTGTGTTTGTGTGTGTGTGTGTTCGTGTGTGTGTGTGTCACTTTTCATGACAAAGTGAACACCAATTCAGGCAGGCCAAATAACTGTCAGCTAGCAAGTTAGATCTTACGAGTTAAACCAACCACATAGAAAGAACTTGTCTTTTTGCCTTTGTTGTGTCTTTCTCTAAAAAGCGTCCATCTATCAATCCATCCATTTTTTGCTGCTTCTGAAAGCATCCTGATCAGATGCTTTAACCACCTCAATTGGCTCCTTTTGACACGTAGGAGCAGCAGCTGTAGTCCTAGCAACCTCTGGATGTCTGAACTCCTTCCCCTAATGAACCTGACTACCTCACAAAAGAAACATTTTGGCCAATGTATTTACGGTCTAATTTTTTGATAACTACCCAAAAGCTCATGACCATAAGTAAGGGAGGGAACGTAGATCGATTGGTAAATTGAAAGCTTTGGCTTCCTGCTCAGCTTCCTCCTCAACACAACAGTCCAGTACAATGCTTGCATTTCTTATGATGCTTCATCAATCAGCCTGTCAATCGCATTCTCCATTTTACCCTCATTCCTGACCAGGTCCTGAGATACTTAAACTCCCTCACTTGAAGTAGCAATTCACTCCCCACCTGAAGGGAGAAGTTCATGATTTTTCAACGAAGAACTTTGGTGTCAGACTTGGTGGTGCTTATTCTTATCCCAGTCCCTTCACAGTCACTGTAAACTGTTTCAGTGTAATGGACTGATGAAGCCAACAGAACTACATCATCTGCAAAAAGCCAAGAGGTAATTCTTAGGTGCCCAAACCGGACACAGTCCTCCCCCTGGCTGTGCCTTGAGACCCCATTGATAATAATCACGAACAATATTAATGACAAAGGACAACTATGGCAGAGGCCAACATCAACTGGAAATGTGCTTGATTTCCTGCTGAGAATCCGAACACCACTGTCACTCAGGGTATACAGTATAAGAACAAGATGGCTCATAGTAGCAGCCCCTGTACCTCATATTTCCTCAATGCCCCCCACAAGACCCACCAGGGGACATTGTCGTAAGCCTTCTCCAGTGTCACAAACACATGAAGACTGGCTGAGAAAACTCCCATGACCCCTCCAGTAACCATGCAAGGGTAAACAAGTGATGAGGAGGCATGTCAGACAGCCCAACTTTGTCTATGGCCTACAACATCTGAGAGTAAATCTCTCCCACACGTGGCACCTTGCTGCTGAGGAGCTTTTTGACTACCTTAGAGATTTATGCCAGAGATATAACTGAGGCATCCCCCTGAGTCTTCAGACTCTGCCTCCTCCTCAGAGGACATGTTAGCTGGGTATAGGATTTCCCCAAAGTATTCTCAACCTGCCAACAGTGTCCAGAGTCAGAGTCAGCAGTCATCCTCCCCCACTGAACACAGCTCAGTCCATTCCCTCCTTTTCCTTCCAGATTGTCTAATGGTTTGCCAGAACTCACTTTAGGCCAATAGAAAGTCCTTCTCTGTAGTCTCTCGAAACTCCTCTCAGTCGGATTTTTGCATCAAGGATTACTGCAGCCGCAACTACTGCTCCTCTGGCCCTCCGGTACCAGCCTGATACTTCAGGACACCTAGCCAATTATGCCTTCTTCAGCTTGAAGACTCCTTCATGGTTCTCCAGTTGTACAACCTTCTAACCACATCTGTGAACTGCCGTCCCCACAGTGGAGGCTCTAAACATGGCCCACTCATATTAGACATCCCCAGCCTCCCCAAAATGGAGAAGTTTTCCAAGGGGTAAGAGTTGAAGACCTCACTGACAGAGCCTCTGCTAAGTATACCCAGCTCACCCTCACTACACATCTGATCCAACTGTTATCTGATCCACCTCGCCACCAGGGGGTGATCTGTTGACAGCTCTGCTACTCTCTTTACCCAAGTCCAAGACATGCAGCCACAGATTGGATGATAAAACCACCAAGTTGATCATTGATCCTAGGACTGGGATGTTTTGGTATCAGGTACACTTAAAAACCACCCAGCACTCAGGGTGTTTCTTATAGTTACTTAATGGCCAATCCATAATGAACACAGAAGTCCAACAACAAAACATAACATGGTTCAGATCAGGCAGGTCATTCCTCCAAGTCACCCCCTCCAGTTTTTCCGATCACAGCCCATGTAAGTATTGAAGCCTCTAAGAAGACTGTAGAGTCACCAGTTGGTGTCCTTGGACCCCACAAAGGCACACCAAGAAGGCCTAATACTCAGAACTGCTGCTCAGTGCATAAGCACAAACAACATTCAGAACCTTCTCCAAGCAACTTACAGAGGCATGGAAGCTATCGTCTTGTCATCTTGGGAGAACTGCAGCAGAGCTGCATTAAGTTTGGGGATTGTGAGTAGCCCTACACCTGACGGCACCTCACACCCTGGGGAACTGCAGAAAATGAGAGAATCCCGCCCCTATCCAAGAGCTTGTTTCCAGCACCAGTGCTATGTTTGGAGGTGAGTCCAACTATATCTAGTTGGTACTATTTCACCTCCTGCACCAAGTCTACCAGCTCCTTGCCTGCCAGAGAGTTGACATTCAAGATTCCAGGGATCAGTCTACAAGGCCAGAAATGGGCATGGTGAGGCTCTCACCCTTGCCTGCCTCACAGCTTGCAGTGCATCAGACCCTGATTTTGATCCATGCAGGTGGAGGGCCCATGTTGTGGCTGGCCCCCATAACTTTTTTGTGCTGTTCCTGACCTGGCCCTATGGGTGAAGGCATGGCCATTACCCCTTTCTGGTGAGCTCCCCTTCCAGGTCTTGCTTCACGAGAGGGCCTGATTTCCCTGGTGCAGGCAAGGTTACACATTTTCGAAAAAAAAAAAAAACATCAGTCAGGGTTGTATGAATCAACCTGAGGTATGACCAGTAGTTCTATTTTATTGTAAAGTGACTTCGATTTGTGAGTGGCTATAAGTTTCTTTAGCAAATGCCCCAAACGGATATAAGTCTATGTTCAAGTGACAAATCCTTCTAGTGGTCATAGTAATTTGACTGGAACAAAGGAGGAAATCAGGGGACAGTGTTATAGAGAGTCCATGTAGGGAGGAGGTCTGGATGGGTGGATGGATGGGTAGATAGGAAATTGGACTTTTAACGCAGGGGACCACTGTTTATATTAAGTTTCAAATAGTAAATGTTTCTTTTAACTATTATTGCTCTATAAAATTTTGTAAGAATTAGTTGAAATGTCAGTAATGTAAATAAATTATCTTTTGTTTCATTTAGTATTTAACACTTTGGGGCTTCATACTGCAAAAGAGTGATGCATCAGTAATGTAAATAAATTAACTGCTAACGTAGATTCAGAGTAACAAATCTGACTGTGGCCTTAGTCTTATTTGAAAGTTCAGCAGTGTACTCTAAACTTATTTAGCCTCTGATGTTGACTGTTTTTAATTGGCATTTCAGTAAAAGAGCCTGGAACTAATCAGTGTTGTATTTTCGTTGAAAAGAAAAAGTTCTTTGACATTTCTCTAAGAGGAACCCCTGTGGATTGGAAAACACTGCTGTTGATCACAGAAGTTTCTGTGCAGCATACAAATTTAAAGTTCAGTGAGGAGAGCAAACTGTGCAGTGGTTCCCAGGAAAGCATATACACACACAAGTGTGGCAGCCAGAATTACTTTTTTTCCTGTATAAAGGACAGGCAGGGTATCTGTGCGCAGGTTTTCAAGTAAAGGCTGTCGTCTCGTCTCATTCAAGTTGACCTTTTATATTTTCAGACTGTTACGTGTCCTTGTCTTATGGTGTTGCTTTACAGAACAGGTAATTTGGTCTTCTTCTTGACACCTTAACTAGAGTACCTCAACCAGTAGCCATTATCTAAAGTTGCTTTATTGTACAAAACCAAACCAGAATTTGTAAATTCAAAACCTTTAAAATGCCTAACTCTAAAGGAAAAACTGAATTTATTAGTTTGGTGCAATCTATCAGTAATATGGTATTCCACAGCTGCAGCCCTGGAAAACCTAATGCCAACCAAGTTAATAGAATATCTTCTAGACAGGCTGAGGCAACAATGGGAAAACAAAGGATACTGCCTAGTATTTCCCGATGACTTGGCAGTGATAAGCTTAGTTTGTTACACATTAAGTGGCCTACAATATCTCTAATCTTCCTTTAGTAGAATAATCATTCAGACTTGGTGGCACAGTTTTATTTTTCACTCTCATATTAGTTTGTTCTCAATGAAAGAACACAAGTGTTTTTAATTAATTTGATTTTGATCTATTTTAATCAGTCTGAGCTTGTCTTTGAAGTGTCAGTAGTAAGTTTTAGTGCTAATGTGTGCCCTACATTACCTCTACATATAGTGGCTACAGAAACTACTCAAACTTTTAACTTTTTGCACACTGTATTGTGTTGTATCATTTTAAAAATGATAAAATTGTCATTTTGTGAAAAGATGTTTTTGGATCTGACACTCATCTACTAAAGTATTCAGACCATTAATTTGGTTCTTTGTAGAAGCTACCTTGGCTGCAATTACAGCTTTTAGTCTTCTTTGGTAAGTGTCTAATAGCTTTGCACACCTGGATTTGGCCAGCTTATCTCATTTTTCCTGGCAGATCCTCTTAAGTTCTGTCAGGTTGGATGGGAAGCATCTATGAACTGCCATCTTCACGTGTCTCCCCTGATGTTCTATGGGCCACTCAAGGACAATCAGAGAGTTATCTGCAAGCAGCTCCAGTGGTGTCTTGGTTGTATGCTTCTGGTCATTTATAATGCGGTGAACCGTTGCCACAGTCTCAGGTTATGTGCACTCTTGAGAAGGTTTTCTTCAAGAAACTCTCTGTATTTGGCTTTATTCATACCTCCCTCAGCTCTGATCAGTTTTCCTGTCCCTGTGCTTTAGACTCACCTCAGTAGCATGATGCTGCCACCACCATGCTTTACCTTGGTTTTTGCCAGAAATAGACAGTTATTGTTATTTAACTTTACAATCATTATTGCCAGTGAGCTCCAGGGAACACCCAAAGCTTTTGGACTTTTACTTGTAACAAAGTACTTTTACAATGAGGTATTAGTCTTTTTACTTAGGTAAAAGATGTGAATACTTCCTCCACCACTGGTGCTTACATGCAAAAAGCCTATACCCTGATAATAATAAAAATAATAATAGTGAAATACCTTATACTGTGATACTGTGACCATGATATTTTCTGAGACGGTTATCATACTGTTAAAATACTACACATCTCAAAGTGTAGACAAATGTATGTGTGAGTGTAAAGTATATGCACATATGCGAATGACAATGTATGTGAAAGGTGAAAATATGTATGTTAGAGTTAAAATGTATGCATGTGAAAGGAGAGTCTCTCATATTATGCTGACACACATCCTTTACCATCCTTCACTGAACAGGTCATTGCCAGCACACAGATATAAAGTAAAAATTGATTGAAATGTACTTTAATAATCACTCCACTTGAACTAGATCAGGCTCTGCAGCCTGATCCCGGTTTGCCGTCCTCAGAAATAAATAACTCGAGCCTCCAAGGTTTTCGTGTGACTAGCGGTGAAATGGGTTATGCATCTGTCACAAACTGACTGACTAAACTGACTTTGCAGGGATCTATAGTGTAATAAATTAACGTTGAGCCCTTCTTTTCTTTTTTTCTTTCTATGTAACTGGATCATGATAATAAACCACTGATACCACTACAGTTAAGTTATATCCTGTTATTCCTTATTTGATATGAACTGTAAATGACATCCGAATCAATTATGTGAGTCAAGTCTCATATTGATGAGCTTGAGGCTCAAGACTTCAACAGCTTTAAGGACTACAGAATGAAGCTGTCACTGATACTGTCCCTGAACAGTTTGTTGTTGGGTTGATTGAGGTTTTTGATGATCCTCTTGGCCTTCTTCCTGCATCACTGGGTGCAGAGGTCCTCTATGGATGGCAGCTCATTCTTGACCAGTTGTCACCACCCTTTTTAGAGCCTTATGGTTGAGGGCAGTTCAGCTGCCATACCATGCAGTGATGTTTCCTTGAGTCAGTGCCTGATTTATTGCAAAAGGGATAACGCAGGGTCCTGTGCAGGTTAACACACTGCCTGTCCCTGTGCCATCAGCAAAACCTCTAGTTGTGTGGCTTAATTTGATTCTGTTATAATTGGAAATTGATTTATGTTAGGTATGAATGTCTTCTGAATCTCCTGGCTGTCAATGTGGAGCTGTGCTCTGTTTTCATGCTTCAGGGAAAGTTGAAAAATGCTCATAGGCTTGGATGGGGTTGAATTATTCATGGAGACAGAGGGAGAGGAGCTGTAAAAGCCTTCATCTTCACTTTTCCCCTGGCTGTGCTGCTCAGTGGAGTGATGGGGTGAGTTGGGTTAAGAAGACACGTGATTATCGTCTTAGAGTATCAATACTACATTGACGGGCAAGAGAAGAGCCGCTAGGGGGCTCTGCACATGTGTATGCAAATTGCCTTTTCCTTGAAGATTCCCATTACGATTGCGATGTAATTGATCCATATCAAAAAATCTTTTTTGTATTGTATTGTATTTTATTGTATTTGTTATTTGTATTTTGGTTCACCAATCGTGCTGCTAGTCTTGTTGACACTCATACAGTATATACTGAAGCTGTCACAGATGTCAGCAGGAAAAGTTGTACCCATGTAATACTAGCAGGCATGGAGACAAACTGGCAGTGCTAGCATTGAACTTAATTATATGCAAGAATAAGTTTAACTGCCATTTGGAATGATAATTCATTGGTTATTTTGAGTTGAGATTGTGATAGAAGTTAAGTCTGACAATATTCCATGTATTTCTTACTGTCAGCAAATCCCACAAAAAGGAAAAAACTGGCAATGAATCTCTGTATTTGTGTTCCATATTATAAAGATTTATACATTTAGTGGGCACCAGAAAGGGTGGGGAAATTGAGAAATTGGTAATGGAAAATTGAATTTAGCTTTTAAGAACTGTAAATTGTATGTTTGCACACTTTCACCTTATGCATTCTCAAGTTTGTTAATGTATAAAGTCAGTCATTTACATGTTCACACATTGAGATTGTCACAGGCTCAAACAAGGTGTTATAAACCACAGATGACTTTCAGATAGCTTAGAATGTTTTAGATGCTTTTTTGATTCCTTATTTCCATCTAGGTGTTTCAAATACTGGGGTATAATGAGCATTTTATTTTCTATAGGCAGCTAGTAAGGCCTCAAGCTTTTTGTTGGGAGTCCTCTGTCAGTCCTCCTGGCTTGTGGCTAGTGTGCCTTCACCTTTAAGGGGTGCTGGGGTGGGAGCATTCAGCACTGTGGCCTGTTATGTAAGGCTTTGGCTGTGGCACTCAAAGCTGCGTGGCCCCTGCGCTGTCCCACTGCCAACAAGCACAGGAGGTTTCATCACCCCAATGTGTCAAAGGGCCCTTTGCACTCTGGATATTGTTTAATGCTGCACTGTAGTTGGACTAATTCTTTTTCTCCTTACTCTCTCCTTACACGAAGCATCTATCATCCTCACTGATTTTCAGCCTCTTTTAAACCCTCTGTCATTTTCCTCATTCCCTCTTCTCTCTTTTGCTGACTCACTCTGCTCTCTGAAATTATAATGCACTGAAATAGCTGACTCTCTTTTGCGTGGTGTTATTGCACCATTTTGTTTTTATATCTGACTCACCATTGTGATTGCAACTCTGCTGAGACAGTGCCTAACAAGAGTTGTATATAAAGATAAGATGAGGATAACCCTCTTTTTATTATTTTTGTTTGTGCTGAAAGACATAATTGAGTTGGTTTTTATTTGTCACATTGAAGCTAGATATTATCATCTATCATCCGCATAATATCTAGCTTCATTATTTACATACATATAGATTGTTTTTGAAGTGAAAAACAACAGTCTTTTTGAAATTATTTGCATATATGCTCACAGGGCATTCTAAGGGAATACAAGCATATAATAAAAAAAAATTGTAACTTATTATTAATGTAAGATTGAGTCACAAGTATTAATGTGTTGAATAATTTAGGGAGCAAATGTATAATGAATTATATAAAAAGAGTAGAGGGAATACAGAATCTGTTGATAAGAGTTTGTTTAGCCAGATATTTCCAATCGGAGGAAGAGACGAGAGAAAAGATAGTATGTTAGGTAAAAGGGACAGGTGCATGCAGGTGTTCTAACAACAACAGGAAGTTAGTTATTGTGGTTTGGCGCACTGAGTTGGACTGCTTACCAACATGGGCAGCAGTGACAAGCGCTCAAGAGGCAGTCAAGGTACCCACCTGCCACAATTTGCATCAAAGATCACACTCCTTCTTGGAGTCATAACTCAGTCAAATATGACCACACAGACACGATATACATACTTTTAGATTCAGTGTGACTTATACCTTCCAAGGATATCATTATCACCAGAATAAACTGTAAATCTACTTAGAAATCATAGAAAAAAGTGAGTCCTCGAGTCCTTTGTTCCAGAAATGAGAATAATAATGTTCTTAAGTTCTCTTCAAAATCAAACTGGTGCAGTGAGAGTTGTCTGTATATACAAGGGTACCTTGTAAACAGAAACTAAGCTATCTAATTCAGCATGATTTTAATGGTTCCATTTGGCCAAAATATAAACAAATATCAACATTGTTTCCTAAAAATTACATTTATATGCAACTAAATGGCAAAAGCAAATATGTTTTGTAGGAAACGTAATGACTGGCTGGATTGTGTTCAGAAGCAGCAGATCTTTTTGAATGGATAAAGCACTACATTTATTAACGGCAGCAGAATCAGGAGGTGGTTGGGGCTGAAAGCAGGTGTACAATGCACACAACTGTCACACCAGAGAACGGGGCTTGGATCGACAGGTCCCAGTTGAAGGTTTAGGCAACAAAAAGTGCTTTAGTTAAGGTTAGTGAAAGATCATAGCTTTAGATAAATGTAAATAAACATGTTATGTTTGAATTCACTGAACTTTTTCTGTATCAAACCAGACCATGATCTTTCCCTAACCTTAACCAAGTGCTTGAAGAATCTAAACAGAACCATTAACAGTGTAATAATGCTGTAGTAACTAAAAATAGATGTTGTGCTGCAAGATCAGTTATTTTGGCAGAAAACAAATGTGTTGTTTGTGAACATTTTACCGATAATGTTCAGTATCAATGTATTTGTGACTTGCCAAATACATAAATTAACAACATATCCTCATAATGTTTATTCAAAAAATAATCTGGTTGTAATTCAGTTTCCTATAGAACGTATTTGCTGTTAGTTTTTAATTGTATAGAAAAGTAATTAGATTATAGAATCTTCAGTTACAAAACTTAAAGAATGATTGTTCCTCAAATAAAAGTAAGAGAAAGAATAAAAGGAGTGACATATTATTTTTGCTTTATGTCAGTTGATGAAACTGATTACTAGTATTTTTGTGCTTTGAGGTTCCAAATTACAAGTTGAATTGTTTTTTGTAAAGTTGGAGAAGAAAAGAACTAGTGGGGACTAAATTTAAGTTGAATAAAATAGTAATGAATAAAGGGCATTTTAAATAGTTTCCATCCTCACTGTCACAACGAAGGGTTTCACAATGACTGTCAAGCTGGTAGACTCTAGAGATGCAAACAAATTGTCTTACCAACTGAATTTAAAAAAATAAAGAGCACTGAAAAATTTAAAAGTGGTAGGCATAAAAGAGACTGTCCCCATTAATCATAACAGAATTGGTTGTTTGATCAAATGCTTATGCAACCCTTTTTGAATAGCAAAAACAGAAGCACCAGTTATACCGCCAAAATAGTGGATGTACAGTGTGCAAAATGTTGTGGGATGTCAGACCCCTTAACTAACACAAAGGGAACTAGGAAAACTTCAAGATAAAAATATGATGTAAGTTTTTAGAAGTTTTTAATTTACTATACAGTGAAGGTTATTTTCAAAATTGAAACGTGATGAGCAGCTCAGAAAATGTGACTGTTGGTACCACAGCTGCTTAGCATACCAGCAGTACTGGTTATAGTTATGCAACCTATAAGTAGAAAACTCCAGTAGAAATAATTGAGTCCATATGCAAAAAACCATTCCCAAATGATCTAATAAAAAAATCTAAAGCTCATATGAAGACAAACTGAGGTTTTTAGATTTGCTAGTTAGTATGCTGAAAAGCTAACAAGGTCAGATACGATTAAATCCTGGTTATGTTTTGAAAGATTTAAATAATTTTTGAAGGTATCCAAGTAAAGTAAGAAGGCTTTTGGAGGACTGAGGGTGTGCCTCCCCAATTTGCATGGTTTGTGTATGTGTGTGAGTGGGAGTGTTCTTTTTCAAATTTGAAATATTGTATCTCATTTATTGTGAACCCCTTACAGTAACATTGTGCCTGTACTGCCCTCCAGTAACTCTGAGCCTATGTTTGATCACAGGTCAAGTCATGTTCTATACTGAGGTCAGAATTTACATATGTGTTGTGATGCAAGATATAGGTTGGCAAATTGGACACATACAGGACTGGACTCCAGATTTTTTTTGTTTTGTATTGTTTTGTTTACAACATATAATAGGACAATTGTAGGATACTTGGGCTTTGGTGTTTGACTTATTTTTGAGTCCTGCAGATGGGACAGGAACCCCCAAAATGCAGTTCAAAAATCTTATTTGGAACACTGTGGATCATTGTTGATGGCACTGGATATCCGAAAAAAACGACAAGAAAACTCTCTTGTTAGGCATCAGGACTTGCCTTATTTCTTTTTTGCATGGGTTGGGCATATTTTGAAGGCAAGAAAACAAGGGTTACACTTTATATCTTTGTAAACATGTGATGCACAGTGTTGCTTTTTGTTTAAGAAGTTTATACAGGTAGGAGTGCGAGAAACATTCCGGTCAGCATATATGGGCACAAATTTGGATCAAAAATATTTTGTGCTGTGAAAGGATGAAAAGTTAGAAATCAGCCTTTATTGACCTGTACAGTAAATCTTTGTATTTGCATAAGATCTGTATTTGTTAAAAAGAGAGAGATAGTGAGAGAGAGATTGTGTGAAACAGTGAACAACTTGTATGAGTAGTAAGGTTACACAAAGACACTGTGAAAAAATAAGTGTTTTTTGTAATCTGTGTACAGATACAAAACAGAAAAATGCATTAAACTGAAAGTTCCCATGCTATGTGTGACATGAAAATTACAAGTATGAATTGTGACCCTGTCTTTACACTTGACACTGACTGGAAAATGACAGTCCAGTCACAAAGCAGTCCAATCAGAAGGCACTGGTTCTACTATCTTTATTGCTGCCTCACATTCTGAAAGTTGTGGTAAATTTTCAGTATGAATGACAGCGTGGGCCCCCCCTTGACCCAGGTGGATTTGAATATATACACAGTACATTCAATTTTTACCATTATTTCTTTACAGTATCATCAGATATAACTACATGGATTTTGGTCATAGAAGAGCCTATGCTGTCAGAATTATGTAAGTCTTATTGAACCTAATTTGAGCCTATAAGGATAGACTAAGACAACATTCAGCTGCTGTCAGCCACTTAGCCAGTGTAGCTAATTGACTGAAAAATAAGTGCTACCTGTTCAAGCCTAATGCTGTTCATGATTTCATTCTTTTTAAATCAGGGTTTAAATAAATAGCCCCAAAATAATGGACTTAATTGATAAAGGGCAGACTCTGTTTATACATAAACCGCATTTAAAAGGTAACTCACTATTGAGTATTTTTCCTGTGTGCTCAGAAAATTTCTCCAAAAATATGATGTATACTTGGTAGATTAAATGCAAGGCACAAAGGGAGAAAATAATTGAAAAACAGCAGCGCTTGCTGCCAAGACTGCATCCTGTGTGATCAGGCCCTAAGTCATTTTGTCTTTCAAAACCTGTTGAGCAATACTAAGTAGGTGAAGGAACTTAAACATCTGACTCTGTATATACAGTTCAGCCACATTAAACATACATACACGTTATATATATATGTATCTAATATATGTGTATTTGGTGGTAAAACCAAAATTGAGAAAAATTACCTCTCCCTGTCCATAATAATCCATACAAATAATCTATATACATAATCTATAATATATGTATAATATAAAATATTATATATATATATATGTGCATGTGTATATGTATGTGTATGTATATATGTTGCTCAATGTTATTGAGGCTATTGAGCATGAAATAGATCATTGAGCTTCTTAGTATTTGTTGGTAAATCAAGTATTTGTACATATTGTTACATAATTTTGACGAGTCAACACTTAGCCTTACATCACTGGATATAAACAGGAAAACAGTTTTTTCACAACCCTACACAAAGTAATCGGTCTTCAAACATTGGTTATTTCTGTGATCTTTTATACAAAGGCTTTGAATCATTGGGAAATTTAAAAATGCCCGTTGTCAGCCACTAGTTGAAATCATATTAGATTCAGTTATTTTATGTGAATAATTTCCAGAGGGTACATAAAAATATAAATATAATATATACACACACACACACCATATTTCCTTAAAATCAAAACAAGTAGTAAGTTAAAAGTTGGGTCCTCTATTACGTTGTATTGTAACCTATTGGTATACGCCTTAAGTGAATATCTACAATAGATATACCACATATGTTTCGCAGGGTTCAAAAAGACACAACGTTGGCATTTTATCCATTCATTCTGATCAACCTGGTGATGCATATGTTATGCTTGAAAAAGTTTAACAATAAAAACCCTGTTAAGAAAAAAAGACTTCCCATCCCCTGAAATGCTCGAGCGCTTTTAATTTGAAACACTTAAAGGAAGTGTTGAGTTTGTATTACCAGCATAATGCAATAAATTTAATAGGGCAAATGGAGCAGATCAAAATGAGGCTTTGTATTGAAATATGGCCAGTTATACTTATCAGAGGGAATTAGAATTAGAAGTCCTGCCTCTAATACAAGACTGTCTCAAACAAAATGGCATGTTACCTTTTGCAGTTGACGTAAATAAAGGCACCAGTCACTATTTGAGAAGATAAGATAATAATAAATAATAAAAGATTAAAGTAATATGCTTTAAACAATGTGTTTGTCAGATTTTGTAACAGCAAAGCCAAGTATGCTGAAGAATGACAATTGTATGGGTGCATTTGCACTTCTCAGTTTATTTTTTATTGCCAATAGTGCACCTTTAGTGGTGGACCGTAGAAGACCAGAGTTTGTGTCCCATCACAGACCCGCAAACAGAATTTATCTCTTCATTAACAGTAATTTCAGTCTATCCCTAACCTTAACCATGGAATAGTTACCATGGGCAATTACAGAAAACAAGAATTTTAAAAATATTGGCATTGTATTTAAAACAAAGAAGTCACTTCTTTTAATGTGAACAGCCAAGTGACGTCCATTATCTCCATTCGTACCATTTGTACGATTCATTGGGTTTCATCCTTGTGGTCATTCAAAACAATAAACCCTTTTAACTTAAGACATGGTTAGACAACACTTTGTAAAAAGTAGTTTGTTTCAAACGCACTGAGAACTTAACCTAACATTCATGAAATATGTCCTGTGGTGTGTTCTTTTTCTACAGCCAATTCAAAACTTTGATTTTTGTTACTTTTCTAGCAGAATACAGGCATCTAAACTCTCTGTCTGGAAAATTTGCATTATTGTTTAGTAAGATGAATTGTCACTGTACAGGAAACCAAGAAAGAAACTATGTGGATGCAATATGCACTGCTATAACAAAACAATAAGAAGTGAAAGCAGATCCCTCATTTTTTAATTTATTTATTTCATGGAAATAAAGTGGGAAAATTCCTTGTGGACCTTGGAAATTGTTAGAATAAAAAACCTTAACCAAAATCTTAACTTCCATGACCTTTTATTGCATCTCCATTTTACATTACAGTTATTCCATCTCATCCGTGATATTTTTTTCTCTTTTTTAAACTGATGAATCTCAGGAGTTATGACTCCGTCTTTTTAAATTGAAATTCAAATTTCCATAAGAGCAGATGAAAACACTGGTAACATTGGCCAGCCCAGAGGAATGCAAATATGAGTTGCTGTTGACAACTGATTAGTACAAAGAGATCAGTCATGGTCATCTTCTGCACCAGACATTCATTGACTTCCCTTGGCCACTTAGCTGCACTCTATGCTGATGGTGTGAGTGTGAGTAATATCCCTAGCTAAAGAGGGGGGGGGGGGGGGGTGGAATCACTGGATGCAGAAATGTGCCCCAGCACTAATGGATGTAGAATAAGATAATCAAAAGGCTAAAGACAACAGGAATATGCTTCAGAGACAGGAGCAGTTAAGAGCTTTGTACGTACCTTTACCCATCCAAGATGCATCCATTACTCCCAACCATGTCCTTTCCTCTGTACTGACTTACAGTTTTATATTCTTTCAGGGTGCATGAATGTATCCTAACACAATGGCCTTTTCTAGACACACAGCTGTGCATGTGGCTTCAGCTGGACTTATTGCCCTAGTTTGGCTGCATATTGACACACAAGCACATACATACACACACACACACACACACACACACACACACAGAGGTTTGTCTTTTTATAGTTTTTAGGACCCTTATTGACATAATGCATTCCCTAGCCTCTTTCCCTAACCTTAACCATCACAACTAAATGCCTAACCTAAGACTAATTCTAACCTGACCCTCAAAGCAAAATCTCAGCCATCAGAAATCAAACAGTTCCAAAATGTCTTCATGATGGCTTAAGACCAGAATTAGTCCACAGAACCATGGAAAGGCATGTACAATCATAAACACACATGCACACACACACACACCACATAGACTTGTTCCAATATCCCTGTGGGGACACTCGTTTAAATAATGCGTAACACTAACCCTAACCCTAACCTGTGCCTAATCCTATTCTAAACCCTAAAACCAAGTGTCAACCCTCAAAAAGAAGTCTCTACCCCCCCTAACCTCAATTTGTTTCCCCACAGAAATAGGAAATCCCCATGGGTTAGTGTGCCGTTAGGTTAAAGTCACCATCAGGATACAGGAACAAGTACACACAGACACACTCAGACACAAATACAGTCGGCACTAGGAGCTCAAATAGTAAGACAGAGTACTCAGGACACATTGGACATGGAAAGCAAAACAAAATGTGATATTAGAACGAGTGTCCACACTGACCAAATAAAGGGAACCCAGGTCCATCTTGTTTGTTGCGCAATGTATTGTTCCTTGTTGTGAAGTGGACCAGATTCCCCAAACTGAGTGCCGAGGCTAAAAGTAGCTCTTCATACACAGAGCCTACTCAGTTAAAGTATGTGTGGTTCTGTCAGCATTCAAATATTTGCAACATCAGTTACATCTTGCCTGAGTGATTGCACTGGGTTCAGCCATCTGCAGTCACTTCCAGGGGGATGTGGGTAGGGAAAAAAATTAGGGTTGGCTTAAAGTATAATATCACTTTTGTTTGGCTGGTCGTAACTTGTTCCAGAGCTCAAAGGAAATTCAGACCCTCTGTCAAGAACTTGGAGAGTATTCTTAGAAGGCAGCTCTTGGTGTTGGTGGTAATGCAAAAGTATTTCCACTGTTCTCTAATTTCATCATGATAATTTCATTATCATGAATATGTGCCTGGAATAATAGGAATGAAGTTCAACATCAAACCTGTATATATGTATGTGTGTGTGTGTGTGTGTGTGTGTGTGTGTGTGTGTGTGTGTGTGTGTGTGTGTGTGTGTGTGTGTGTGTATATATATATATATATATATATATATATATATATATAATGTGTATATATGTATGTGTGTGTGTGTGTGTGTGTGTGTGTGTGTATATATATATATATATATATATATATATAAAAGTATGTGTGTGTATATATATATATATATATATATATATACATATATGTGTGTGTGTATATATATATATGTACATGTTTGTATATATGTATTTGTGTGTTGTGTGTGTGTGTGTGTGTGTGTGTGTTTTTGTTTGTGTGTAAAAAAGTACTATTGAAGTCAGCCATGCGATGCATTTCTTGCAAGCACTTTTACTGCCCAGCTGTTTTACCAAGATCTATTCTTTTTCAATCTTGCTTGGGTCTTACCTTTTTTGGAGCAGTTTTTTGTGCCAAATTCTTACATTTTGGCAGAGTTTAGCAATTTCTCAGCACATGTTTAGCCTTGTGAAGACAGCCTGCAAATTTCACCTCCTTCATTTTGGTCTGGCCGGTCTTAGTTGGCATTTTGCTTTGGTTTGGGTCTTCATCAATAGACATAAAAACAAATTACCTTGCAGAAAGCTGGATCAGCTTTTAACATTTTGAAAACACAAACCAGTTACAGCACCCGGTATAAATTCAATCTGTAGCACCGCTTGTTGTCGTCCATTGAATAAGCTACTCCACAAGTTTGGTAATTGGACTGGCCTTTTTCCAGACAAGTTCTGCAATTATATCTTGAGCCTGCACTATTAAGGGCCTGATCACACTGAACAGACTCTTTCCGGGGGGATTGGGCCCTTCATATTCTCAAGACAGAACAGAACTGCTGGCAGGGTCTCTTTTTGTTCTTCTGTAAAGTCAGCTGCTGTTAATCACTTAGCTAATGTAGCTGATGACATTAGCTAATGTGATTAACTAAGCAAAAAAAAGCCCATCATCAATGGTGGTGTTACCTCATGGCTGTGGCACTTTATTGATATAATCTGATGGTGAAAGAGGATGCGCAAGAACAACGAATATCAGCTATTCATCCCCTTTCCTTGTTTTCAAGAGAACTAATGAAAGACAGGCCTTCTTTTTTTCCTCTGACTGGAAAGGAGAGAAAAGGCCGTAATGATGCAGAGCATTCTTGTGCTTTGAGTTGACTTCTATTCAACTCTGGATGTCTTGGCTGTTTCTTTGAACACACTTGGTACAAGGCATGGATGAAAGGTTGCACAAGCAATGTAGAAAGCACTTTGACACTTCCAAGAATTATGGTTACACTTCAGTATGTGAATTCCCATCTGGTTTAATTAAGGGTGTCCTATGATTAGCAGCACTAGTAAAGCTACACTTTCATGCTTTCATGCTTTTCATGCTTTCATGCCTATGTTGTGTGTTTTTGTGTTTTGATGCTGGCTCTGCGAAACTACTCTGGTGTCAGTTTTATCATTGAACTATGTAAGATATATTAATTGCCATGGCAATGTTCATACACTATAAGAGCAAATTTACTTCTTGCCAAAAACTCAAATTAGAATAGCGAGTTATGTGTCTCATGTGAGAAGAATCAGAATTGGGACCTGTCCATCTTCATCACAGTCAGATGTCTCTCCTCAGTCTTAGTCCTGCTCTGCAATGCTTGCTTGCCTGATTTACATTTAAGCAAAATAACTGCATAAAAGCCTCAGTCACCCCTCTCGTCCCTCGGTTTGTCTGCTAGTGCCAAGGGTTGCCTCAAACAAAAGCAGCACAAAAAAGCAGAATGTAGATACAGTATGGGGGGGGGGGCAAGGCGCCTGCCAAAATATGTGCTGCTTAGATTTGAAAGCTGGATTGCTTTCAAGCAGCAAAAGAAGAGGGGAAAAGGAGGAGAAAGAGGCCAAGGGAAAGAAGGAATTAAAGGATGACTATGGCAGAGAGACATATTGTGAAACTATTTTCCAAATGTTGGGATCCATAGGCTTCAGCATCACAATCACACCAAGTATGTACATGTTGTGTCGATCTATAGGCAGGAGAGAGGGGGAAAGAAGTTTTTGTTGTCATTCCCTGTAAATTAAGATGTGGGCAAATAGGGAGAGGAAGCTTTCTAACAACTCATTTGAGGTTCTTGATTTCAACATGTGTGTTTTCCTATTTTGCTATCATGGTTTTAATTTGGGTCTGAGTGTGTCCTGGCACCATATTCACCCTCTCTTTCATTTTTTTTCTATTTTGTATGCAGTTGCTCAGTGAAGTGATTATAAATGTGAGTTGATTTTTCCTCATCAATGCAAACTGAGCTTTGTAATTGATGTGATTGATTGATTGAAGATGAGTTTCAGCCCTAATTCAAGGGGTTGCAGCAGCATGACAATGTAGCATGTCAAAAAGCAAAACTGGTCTCAAACTGGTTTCATGAACATGACAATGAATTCAGTGAACTTCTACTGTATACAGATCTGGTAAGTGGAGAGGACACCATAGAACACCTTAGGGACGTGCTAGAACAGGAGCTTGGCAGCACAAATGTGCAGCTGACAAATCTGCAGAAATGATGTGATGCAATCGTGTCAACATGGAGCATTATCTCAAAGGAATGTTTCCAATATCTTGTAGAATAGATACTAGAAGACATGAGGCAATTAAGAGCAAAAATTCAATGCTTCCACAGGATGAATCCAACAAACTTTGATTATCCCAAGACTTTTTGTCTAGCACCACCTTGAAGTTAACATTTGTGCATTTGAGCAAAATATCTTGACAGCTATTGGATAGATCAGCATGAAATTTGGTACACACATTCATGCTCCCCTCAGGATGAATTGTTGTGTATTCCAATGTATGTGAATGTTTGGGTGAATGTGACAGTAAAAGCGCTTTGAGTGGTCAAAAAGACTAGAAAAGCCCTATAAAAATACAGTTCATTTATTGTCAACTGTTAATATATTGCTTGTAAGTCTACATGTATGCAGCCATATGGTTCACATTTCATCTTAACCCTAGGGTACCTATAAGACAAGACAAGTGTTTGTATGTCTGTCTCAAAGGAAAGCACTGAAGATACAAGGAGGGGCACAAGCCATTTGTAGTTCATCCAGATCACTGAGCTATCACTGAGCTTTTTTTTAACCTTTCATGTTTGATGATGTTTTACTTTTTGGCCCCCATGAATGATCGCTAAAGGCTCTAAAGTGGGAAGAATGAATAAGTTGATAGCACTGACACAGATAGGGGTAGATTGTGTATCGAAGTCTATTTCTGTACTGTGGTCAAATGCTCAGGAGTTGCGCAGATTTGGCCAGATATGGATCAAACTGTGACCTCACTTAGTGCTTCACCTTTTTTTAAGTTACTTGCACATGTGAGAACACACACATTTGTTGTCAGGATTGGAGGTGTGTATAGCTCATTAAATAACACTACTGTGTTCCTAATATAGTTTCACAGTCCTGCAGCAACGGTGCCAAATCCCTGCATTCATTTAACTCTTGATAGAATCAAATGGACACTGCTTCTGGCCACTATTTGTGAGGTTACAATATGTGATGTGCTTGTGAATGTATTTATATCACCAGCACATGTACGTTTCTGCTAAGCCCTGCCCTCTTAGTTACTGTTGCCACACCTGTCTGGGTTGCACACTCATTTGGCACATTTGCAGTATACAATGGTAACAGTCAGAGATTCACTATTGAAATTCATAGTAATTCTTGAACCAGTGAGTCATTAATTTTAGACAAATTAATTGTATACAAAAACAGCTTCTCATTAATCACTGACTGAGAAATTAAAGATCTAATATTGCTGTTTGTTTGTTCTTATTTAAAGACTGTAGGTTTTCAATTTCAACAATTTTTTGTTTCTTTATTATTCATAATAAAGAAAGTATCCTTTAAATGCCTTAAATTTTTAGATATCTCTTACCACAGCACCATACATACAAATTCAGCATGGGGAAAAATTCAAAGTATGAACAATTGCTAAACAATGATTGGACAGTTCAGATAATGGTTATTATTTCAATTAATATATTTTAACATGTAGAGATTAACTGCTTTATGTTGAAATTGATGAAAAAATAAATGTAAAATGAAAGGTGATATTGTCACATCATTTTCCTGCACACTAAAAATAGATACATACTACACTTAAATTATTCTATATCTTTAAACGACATTGGTTTTATTTTTATAGCTCTGGTCATTGTTTCTATTGGTAATGATTATTTTGTACTCACAAATGTAATTGTTAAGAGTAAGGAACATGCTACCATTGTTGCATGTAAAAGTGGCTTTAAAAAGCATTCAGGCGCTCAGACAGGTTATAACAAGCCAGTATTGAGCCAGGTTATATCATCCACTTTACTATGGCGATAAAGGCTTGGTCTTGCCAGAAAGTGTGAAAAAATCGGGGAAGCTGGAAGCTTGATAGAGTAGTTACGACATGCAGGGCTAGTTGCGGAACTGCTGTAAATGACAAGCTAACCCCTAACACATAAGCTAGCCCAGAAAATGCCATTTATAGTTAGTCACAGTAGTACCCCATGCTAACTTGCTAATTGTCAGTTAACAAATTACCTGTAAATCAGAGATAAAGATAGCTTGGTTAATATCTCGACAATAAGTTTAAAATTTATTTAAGAGTTAACCAGTTTTTCTCCAATTGAGCCAAGTCTCATACCTGTCTGTAAACTGTGCCTATTTTGTGGGGCAGCTTACTCTCTGCCAGAGTGGATGATGCAACACAGCTAATAGGCTATGATTTCTTCCTTTATTCTGGGCTCCATTCTCTTATAGGTCAGCACAGCCAAGACATTTTGCTGTTGGTCAGAAGTGCAGATTTGCATATTAAAGTGCACCAAAATTTTTCCCTGCACGTGGATCTGTGTACCACACAATCTTATCTAATTCTCTTTAAAATGTTGCTGTTTTAAGTGCTGGTAAAAATGGGTCTTAAAACCAAGTGTATCTGAAATGTTGGTAATAAACCCCAATTGCAGACTATGTGTACAGTGGGTCAAAGTTGAATGTAGTGGTCATTTTTTAAATTGTGATGGGTGTTTACAACAGTTAGTTTGAGTTGTAATGTGTGCAGACAGTGACTGGAACAAAGTGGTTGGTGTCAGCTTTGTTTGGGCAGGGATTTGCAGGCTGGATTTAACTTACAAATAAGTTTGGCTAACTCGAGAGTTTTTTTACAACCTGACCCACTTCTTGTGTTCTTTGTGGTGTTGAACTTCTTCTTAGGAATATCATCATGTTCCCAGACCTCTTTTTACTTTGGTTGTATACTCTTCTTATTACTGGTAGAAATGGTAGTCAAAACCATAAAAAAAGACCCAATTTGTATTAAACTGGAGTTATCCTTCAGTAAGTTTTTATTTGAGAACAGAAGTGTGTTTTATCAGTAGATGAACAGCTTTAACTGTCAAAGCTGGGGCTTTTCCTTCTCCAGCTGTTGGGAAAAGCCGTGTGCTGTTCTGGGTCAGAGAATCAATCTTTCAGGGCCTTGTGGCCCCAGCTGTTGGGTGGAGATGAGCCCAGTGTACACAGAAAAAGCTGACCTACCGTTGAATCTTCATGGATCCAGAATCTAAAGAATTCAGTCTCTGGTTTAGCTCAGTGGGACATCCCCATGTTTACAGGCTTGTATATATGCCGTGAATGCTCAGATGCTGGGGGTCTGTCTGGAGGTATATTGAGCATTTTCCACATACATATAATGTGGAATGTTATAGGTTTAAGATTTTAGGAGGTGTTCCTCCTAAAATCTGGCAGCATTCCTAGCTAGTAGGAGTGGTTTCTGAGAAAATGTTAGGGTGCCTAACATACTGTCCTGTTTGCACTTAGGAAGGCTTTATCACTCTTTGAAAAACCTGTAAATGTCGGAGCAGCATTATTTGTTAGACAACATCAGAACAATACATTACTTTCTCTTACTGACTTACATTTAGAAGCTTTCGTTTTATTTTTCAGTAAAATGCTATCCATATGACTATCTCGTTTTAATTTGACTTATTTGTTCTTCTTTTTCTTTGTTTTCTTGTATGTCTTTCTGATTTTACTGCCTGGTATGCTGCAGCAAACAGCTTCCTGCAAATCTGCCAAAAAACATCTTGTTCATCCACTACCTTGCCATGGTACTAGCAGCCTGGCACCCACCCACCCTCCATCTTTCTCTTCCCAGTCTTGGCTGCCTCCCTGCCTGTCAGTCTGGGAAAACCTAGTGTTTTTTGTAGGGAACTGGGCAGTGCTGCAAAACCAATGGGAGGAAAAGCCTCACAGCCCCAACCCTTACTGGTTTATAGTTGTCTGAATTTAGATCCCATGTGTATAGCTCATTTCCTATGCTATACACAGTACTATCTTTACGTTGGGGCCTGAAATATTGCTGGAAAAGTTAAACTACCGAGACTAATGAGTGAAACATTTTTCTCTAAAACTATATGGGAGATTTTCTAACAAAGACCGACTTTTACAGTGTTATGTGTTCTATGAATAGGCTCTGCTTTGAGGTATATGGTGAGGCAATCAGCTGTCTTAATGTGTTTATTTGCAGTTTTATTGCCCTTGTTAGTGACTAGTATAAAAACGATAAGCTCTTACAATTAAGTTATTTACAGTCCCTGAAATGTAAATGTGAGAAGTCCAAAGGTCACTTCCTGAAATCAGTATTGTATGTCCAGCCTACAAATCCCTCCCAGCTTCCATACAAAGCTGCCATCCAGCAGTTTGTTCCTTCAAAGTCAAAGACCGCAAAAAAACAGCCACACAATCGGGCTGAATTACAAAATAGCTTTCCAAGTTCATTTTCAGGACAGAGCCATGTTATTGCCAGAATGCAGGGTGTTATTGCTCAGTGTAGAATGCGCATTGTGCTTTCATGGATTTTGTTTAGATACTGGTCTGAATGACAGATAATACCTCGCTTAAGGTATTGTCAAGGATAAGCTTTTGAAAAGCATCCTCTAATGCAATTAATGTGTAAAGTACTTCTGTATGCAAGCAGTCTGGATGGTCAGTCAGTCTATTTGTGCCACAATATGTCTTAGAAATTTCTGTTTAAATCACTGGAGCTTCAGTTATCTGTACTAAAAGTCACAGTTGAATTAGGTTCACTTTTAACAAAATGTCCTTATTCTTTAAATTTTGTCTCTTTTGGTATGTTTAAAGTGATTGTGAGCAATTTTGTTGCAGGCTTAGATCTCTGTGTATGTGTTGCTTAGCCAAAAGTACAGTACATAGAGACCTAAGTTCCTGGTCTTGCTGGTTTGTATAGCCTTTGTTTTTGTTGAATTGCTGTATTCAGCAATATATTGTTAGATGAACTTCTTGTCTACCTCTTGGTGGGTTGTGATGATGAATTTGTGATTCTGTTCCTCCTTAGACATGACATATGAGAGCTAGCGATCTTCATGGTTCCACCCAGGTTCTATTAAAAAGACTTGTCCCTACATGTCAATCATTTTTCATCATGTATGAGGTCCAGTAGCAGTCTCCAATAATGATGCTCATAATAAATGTTTTGTTTTGGAGATCTTTGTGACGACAGAGAAGATAAAAAAAAAAAAAAAAAAACATGCAAGGCATAGATTTCTGCACAGACCTAAAACTGAGACCTAAACCTGGCCCTTGACCATGTCTTTCAGACCTGAACCGACTGGACACGCCTGGTACCGTCTAATTTGAGACCAGGGCCCAAACCGAGACAGGGACTATATTTTTGTTATTTCTACTTCAGAGACAAAGTTATATGGTCAACCGCAGTGTCTACGTTCTGCTATTTCCCAGCAGGCACTGGATATTTACTTGAAACACATAAAACACATTGATGCAGAAGGTGGGCAGAGTCAGAGAGAGAAAGAGAGAGAAGTTACATTTGTAAATAAACCTGACCCGACCCTGAAGCTTTATGCAATTATCAGAATACAACATATGACCCATTGTCGGGTTGGCATGGATTTTGGCCTCTAATCATTTGTAAAGTCAAAAAGTATGTAGTATAAGTTTGTTGAACAGTATTTGAAACCCCCTCTTCTCACACATTCCCATGTCAGACCTGGGAGTCTAAGTCAGACAATTTTTGTAGCTTTTGAGAACTTACAATCCCACAATCTCACACACTTGATACAGTGATTGGTCATGTGTGTGGAGGTTTGACAGCAAGCAGGATGTGTACTTCTCTCAAGTTCTCTGCCCATCCTCACACAACTACTTTTGTCACTTTTCATGTGAACAACTAAGTGCAATACCATGAATGCCTTTTGCCATTGCATCTCCCCATTTCTACAACAAAAGGGTTCTTGCCCTATGAGCAATGGGAACAGGTATAAACATTCTGAGGTATGTAGGGTTTTAAAAAGTCGTTGTGACCCTAATGAATGAGTTGTACTAAAAACTTGCAAAGTTCCATAAGTCTTTACTTTTTAACTATTCATACTACGTGCTTGAAATTTTCAGGGATTTTTCTGTAGGTTAACCTAAAGTTGAATATTAGTCCTAATATTAGTATATATAGTATATTATACTTATATATTTAAGCTTGCTTAAAAACTGTATTAAATAAATATCAATTGCTTTAGAGCCTACTATATCTTCATTCTGAACCATATCAGACCTTTTTGATATTTATAATAATCATAGTACTATTTTAGCAACCGAGTAAAGACCTAGTTAAAATAATTTGCACTCCTGAATTTTAAGTGCAAATTTTACAATATCTTCAGAAATGCAAATTAACAATACTATGTAATCAGAATATTTAATAAAATGTCCAACAACAACAACAAAAATTAATATACTGAAATAAAAAATACAAAGGTAAAATGTACTTGGACACAATTATTGTCCCCTTTTGATGAATTCAAATTAGTTCTTCAAAAAAAAAACCCAAAAAACAAATAAGACTCATCTGTGCTTAAGTTTCACTGGTCACATGACTTGAATTAAAAAATGAGTTATGGTTTTACTGCATAAAAATGCGCTGATTGCTTCCAGTTTCTTTTTCACAATGATGCAGACAAGGGAGCTCTGACAGCATCAGAGATGTTATTATCAAAGAAACATAACAATTCGAAAACTTACAGGGCAAAAGCCAAAGATCTTTAAATCCCTTTTTCAGCAGTTCAGAATGTTATCAAGAAATTTCACAGTCATAAAAATGCTAAGATGATTCCAGGATGTGGTGCTGAAAAGAAATTCAATGACAGAGTTGTGCAGAGGTTGATGTGGATTGTTGAAAAAAACATCACACAAGACATATAAAGAGCTTCAGGCTGATCTGGGTCAATCTACAGTGGTGGTTTCAACAGGACCCTACACCACACACTAAACCAAGTAGGGCTCAATGACCAAAGGCCAAGGTGACACCAAAGAAAGAAAGAAAGACACAAAGGAGAGAACAGTAATGTTTGCAAAAAATAGATTAACCACAGTCTTTTTGGGAAATGTTCTATTGACAAATGAAACCAAAGTAGAGCTTTTATGTTCAGTAACCTTGGATATTTGAATGAAATAATTAATTACATAAAAATTGCGTAATTTGCATTTATCTTTTAAGATATTCCAAGTTCTGTACATAGAATTTGGGCATGCCAATAATTTCCACTTTGGCTGTACAGGCCTGTGAGAAATAAAAAATTCTGATTAATGAGGCATTACAAATGAAATATTTCATAAAAAAATTAAATAATATGATTTCACACTTATATTTCAAGTGCATATTGCCTATGTGTGACAAAGTCAACTATATTTATTAGGAATCAAACATCAACATGTTTTACTACAAAAAGACATTTTGTAGGAGGGACCCACTCATTTCTCCCAGTCATGCCAAACCATCTCTAGGTCAGGAGGTTATCAGGTGGCCTTAGTTCCATGGATTTGATCAGAATTTCTCCACAAGTGATGGAACAAAAAGATACGGTTCCTCTGGGAATATGCTGTATTGCTGCATGCGTATGACCAAAAGTAGTGTATAGGCAATATTCGTGCAACATTCGTGCAACATTTTTGCAATATCAGAGAAGGAATAAGATGTACAAGTAACATTTATGAATTTGATTTGACATTTGATTTAACATACTTAAACCTTTAATATCAAAAGGATATTTGTGTGAATACAGTGCATATCAGCAGTCTTGCCACTTTGCAGTTATACCAAACATGCTTAGCATTTACCTGACTGTAGGTCAGGTAAATGCTAAACATTTTAGATAAACATTAGCTCTACACATTAACAGTGTGTCATGCAAAAGAAATGCAAATATACTGTAGATGTGTTTTTCATTAGCAGAGTTTAAATAAACCAACAGGGCTTCCTGAAAGAAGAACAATGAGGATTTGATTTACTATTGCCCCAGCTCATTGCAATATGGCATCGAAAGAGTCAACTAAAACAGTTAGGACTACAACATCTGTAGGAGGTCGAGATGCAAAAATATTTGATTTGGCTGCAAGCAATACTAAATGATTCTCTGTTAGATAGATGTTCTTCATCACTGTTATTTGTTTTAAGTTTTTAAAGTGGGTCTTATTAGGTTTTATAAGGCATCATGAATGTAGTACACCACTTTATATTTACAATCAAAAATCATACACAATGGGAAACATTTAAGGAGGTTGACTGGTTGGATTGCAATGTTCTGCATGTATCTAATGGTTTAAAATTCATCAGTCTACCTCAGTAGAGGTGTAAAGTCTCAAGTAGTTGGATGTTTGTAGCAAGTCTTCAGGTGAGCATAAAATATATAGACTTTGGGAAATACTCTGAAGTAGATGGAAATTCTTAAAGAAATGTAAAAGTACAAGTACTGTTACTTGTAAGTAGTCTGCCAAATGTTTACATATATCATTTCTGTTTATTTCATGTATTGAAGAAGGTAACACTTCCTTTATCGCTTTTTTATCGCGCTGATCTAAATGTTTTTTTCCTTCTCTATTTACAGTCTCTGAAGCGGAAGTCTCAGTCGACACTTCAGTTATGTGCTGCAGATACAATGTGATTTGTCTCCATTACAGTTCATTGTGTTTCACTTTCATTGATACACCAACTTTTACCCCCAAAGCCTAGCATAAAAACCGTCTTGCCATACTGTATTTTGACCTTCAGATGTTCACATTTGAAGATTTGTAACCATTGAATTTATGGAACAAAATACTTGAAGATAATTCTCTGATCAATTCAGTTCTAGTTAATGCACTTGTAATTTAATGTGCAAACATAAATTCTGAAACAATCTATCGTTTATTAGATAAATCAAAGAACAGAAATTTTATCAACAAAACATTTTCTAGTTCCAGCTTCAATATGAGGATTTATGGTTTGCGCTGTATTATATTATTGTGAATTGAAAATCTTTTGGTTTTGAACTGTTGATCTGACGAAACGAGGAATCTGAAGCCATGACTGTGGGAATTTTTTCTATTTATAGACTCAGCAATAAGTGAATTAATTGACAAATTGATCGCCAATTCGAGCAGTTTTGAAAATAAGCATTATTTGCAGCCATAGCATTGATATTGTATTGTCGTTATTTTGTCCGACATCCAAATCTAGTAGATTGAGATAGAGGCCACCAGTTGGCTTAATATCACCCACAGTTACATTAATAATATTAAGGTCTCAGTATTAATGTGACATGGATATAACTATGTTTAGAAACACCTTTAACAGTGTAGGTACACTGGCAGCCTCACTGTCACATGTGGCAGGAAACAGCAGCCGCTGATCAGTGCTGACACAGGCTATGTGAACATGTATTCCCTGTAGTGCTTCCTGTCTGCTTCAGGCATACACTCTCAGCACTTGTGGTGAGACTAATTCACACACTAAAACACTTCAAATATGGCTGTACTCAGAGGTTGTGCAGGGGTCAGGGTTTCAAATAGTACCACCCAGCAGATGCTTCTGTGTCAGTGCTGTGGTGGTCCCAATGGAACTGAAGAAACTGGTAAAACTGTGTGACCCTGGTTAGATGGACACACAGAAACTGTGTATTAGAGGCCAAATTGAAGATCTAAAGAGCTACGTGAATGATTCAAAATCCACTTCTTTCTTTTTTGTTACTTCATGTCCTCTTTTTCAGATAACTGTTAAAAGTACAGTCTTCCTCTAGTCTGCTTTACTGTCTACTGCTTGTCTCTTTGTCTTATCTAGTGCTGCAATGTTTAGTCCAGCAATCAGTTTTCCTCGACCACAAATTTGCTTTTCTTTCATTGTCATCCTGTACCATTGGCACAGCAGATATATTGGAGAGACTGTAATAAACACTATTTAGGACACAGGTTCAGATTGTGAACCCTAATTCCTTCTGTGGAAACACAAAAAGGAGCACTTTTTTGTTTGTCTGTTTTTTATTTTATAGACTAAAACATAGCACAATTTATCAAAAAATTAAAAAATACATTAAAAATTAATTGGATCATTGATAAAGAAAAGAATAGTTTTTGGCATGCCCTGTTCTTTTAGTTGTATTTTACTTTTAATTTGATCAACAAACTAAGAGATGAGGCTTTTGTTCAGAATGAATTAGACAATTTATGATAGCCTTTATTTAAAAAAACGAACAAAAAAAAAACCTGACATGAATAAATACATTAACACATCTCAAATCCTTCAAACTCAGTCATAAAACCTGGCAAAATAGCATTTTCCTCAGTCAGTCTAATGATTCCTATCTAATGACAGGAACAGTTAAAACAGATAAGCTGCAGTGACATTTTCGTATTTGTCAGAATGAGATTCCTCCATCCTTCACTGATCTTGCCAGTATTTTTGTCTCCTTTCCCTTCCCTCATCACCCCTCCCATCCTCCCTCCCTGTGCATCTCTTCCCTTTTTTTCATCCTGAACAGCTTACTGCAGTATCCTTAAAGTCCCTGCTTGTGTCCTGAGCTGTCCTCTCTTACCCAGCATACAGCACAGCGATCTGGAGCTATGTCGGCTCAGGATGGGCACACGCGTTTGATGTTAGGAAAGGGGAGGGGGGAAGAAGAGCAGATGCTATGATGCAGCCTTATATGCTCCCTTCAGTGGTTTCCCTCAGCACCCACTGCTGTCATCAATTTGAAAAGCCCGCCCCCCCATTTATTTTTTCTTTTTTTTCATTCTGGCCTTGAAATAGTGTCCATGAGGCCCAAAAAGGGGGGAAGAAACTTAGTATTACTGCAAACACAGCCTGCGAGCCGGTGCATTGTCCTGATATGACCTACACTATCTCATAGGGGCCAAAGCAGCAACTGTTAGCCTGAGAGGGAGATGTGTGTTTGTGTGTGTGCATGTGTGGGTGTGGGTGTGTTGTATAAGGTAGTGATGTTAGAAGGGCAAAAATACAACAGAATTTTGATATTGTTCTAATGTTTATTAACAGCATCTCAAGGCTGCATTATTTTACATACCCCATATAGTCAAATTATTAGCCTGTATGTCTTCCACTAAGCCCTACAGTACTTCACAAACAAATGAATTATAACACGAATTAAAGTAATTTGCTCCAGAGTTGCAACTAATGATTATTATCATTGTTAAAACAACATTTAGATGATTATTTATTTAAATACAAAAGCAAGATCAAAAATAACAATTACATTACACATAAATAAAGGTAAACAATCAAACCAATTAACAGGCAACAAACATGAACATAATTAACTTAACTATTGTATACAGATTTATGAAATTAATATAATTCTAAGTGGTAAAGATTTTTTGAAAATTACGCCTCTGTGCTGTAGACAGCCATGGTTAAAGGCATTATGTTTCAGGTTATCAGTCCATACAACTTGCTCAAGGATGAAATGATATGATTTGGGAAGTCAAAATTCAAGATCACTGTGACCTGAACATTTTCATGGAGAACAACCCTAAGTTCACTCTCTCAGATACCTCAGCCTCTCTCCCTCAGTTGCTCCTTTGAAAAGTCATTAAGTGAGCTCATGTATTTGGTCATTGCTGAAACTTGTCCTGAATCCACCTGCTGATTCTGTATTCATCCTACAAATAATATATTCAGCCTCTCTTCCATGCTGCACCAATTTTTTCTTTCCTTTAGTCCTCTAAATCATATTGAAAGATCATGAATCTTTAAACATCCCAACTCAAGGTCCACTTTCTTTCTTTTTCATAACTTTCAACTCTATTGCATTGCCGTATTTCCCAAATGGGGAAAATTTACCTGTGGTGGTTGGTGGTGCAGTGTGTGACCAATGTGCATGCAGAGACACATACAGTTCAGAGGGGGAAAGTGTGACGCAAGTTATGTTCCGGGGCTACAATTTATAAATGTCCCTTAAACTTCTAACATGCAGAAAGACACCAGCTAGGTGGCTCTACACAGAGAAGTCTCTAGTCCCTAAACAGTTGTTGCAGTGACACAACTCAGACAAGTTGTGGCCAAAGAATAGTCTGGATGAAGTTAAATAGGCTGTTCTAATGTAAGATTTACCTCCACTGAACCAAGTGGTATTATCCAGTGGCACGGGCTATCCGAGTAAAGCCTATTTATGGTCTTTATCATGGATGGAGTTTCAAAGACCATGTCATAGGGTTGAAAGTGCTGACATTTTGACATACAGATGATACACAAACAATATACAAATCTTTGACTAGTCTAAGTGCAATTTTGGCAAATAATCTCAACTCAAGTTCCACGTACCAGCTTATTATGGAGCATTCAACCTTATCAATGGTTTGAGTTTACAGTCCTCTATATTATTTGAGTTTGCAAGATGGAGTCCTCAGCAAATTCCCCCCATGAAGACTGTAACATTGTTGAAAGCTCCTGCAAAAAGTACTAAAGGTTGAGTTTGTCTTTGATGAAATAATGTACAGATTCTTAAACAAGTGCAAAGTTTGTCAAAAATGATCCCACCCTAGTCCCAGGGTTTATCCAGAGCTTTCAAATGAGTCAGACACATGGCTTACATCACTTTGTAGTTTCTAATTTTCAGCAAACTCCCTTTACTGAAGACCAGGTCATATGATTGAAAGCTTCAAATGCAGCTATTAAAGGGACTTCAAGTTGGGGTTAATTTAATAGAGAACTGATACACAAATCTACAGAACTTTCAACTAAGTCATTGTGTGTTTTGTGGTTGAAAGTTCTGGAAAGAGCTAGTACAGTCAAGAATGAATTTTGATGCTTGAATGCAAAAGTGATATGAAAACCATGACCTATTACCTATTTTGTGAAGTGGTGTTTCAATGTTTCAGTTTTTATTGCTGTACAGTATGACACCTGATGATCATGTAAAAGGCTCACATGCTTTACTCAGGTGTTATATTCAGATTAAAGCTTTGACTTATTGTTGTTCCAGCTGTTTCCTCAAGTGCTGACAGCTGTGTACTTCAACTTAGAATAATGTCATCTGTCTTTACCTATGTGCCTGTCTGTTTTATCTCCACCAACTTTGAGAAAGACCCCTTGGAAGGGGGTCTTGTGTCTTGTGTTTTTGAGATGCTCTGGAGTTTTATCCACTTACAATTAATTCTACAACACAAAGTGTACAAAATTGAAAGGGTCTAATCACTTTACAAAGCCACTGTATTTAAAGTGTGATTGCCTTTTTCAAGCCAGAAAGACAAACAATGATTGGTTCTCTCATGGGTCACATTGTTTCCTTAAGTGCTCCACTTTCCTCCCACACAAGAACATTGTTCGTAACCAAGGCACCAGCCTTAGACCTGGATGGAGTATAGCCTTTCATTTTCACTCCATCAGTACAGAGTATCTTTTTCAAAAGGTCTTTTTCCCATTCAATATTATGAAAGAAAAGGACATGAAATTGGTAAAAAATAATTCCAAAAATAAACAGAGTCAAGACCGTAACTAGAATAATTTCTTAACCAGGGGCAAACAGCAGGTACAGAGGTGGTTGAAAGAATTTTTTTGCAATTTCCTGCTGTTCAGAGGGGTAACTTCCATCCACTCTTAAATCCACATTTCATCTGTCTGAATCTCCTCTGTATATATCATCATCCTATGTCTCTGCATCGCTCAGTCTAGGATGACTTTTTAACACTAAAACTCTTTGGACAGAGGGTGATTTTTCTTTTCTCTACTCCCTTACTTGCTTCAGTATAACAAATAATGAAGCTGAGTATGAACTAAATATTTCACAGTAAATTGTAATGCATGTGGAAAGTTTAACATATATTAAATTAGATTATAATCTTTAGAGTACTAGTTGCCATGGAAACTTGAGTGCTGACTGACTCACTTCATATCTGCCTCAGTCTTCAGCTAGACTCAATCAAAAGTTTTCACATCATCTTACACAGTGAATGCTGTTCTTGTCTATGAAATAACATTAGTTGATGCTCTATGCTGTAATAGATTGAAGTTGGTTTGTTTCCCCTGATGCTTGTACTCGGATATTTTCCATTGCCATTGTTTTCCCTGACTATGTACTAATGTGAGTCAAAATAACCCTAGCGGAAAATTTGTTATCCTCCATATTTATGTACACTGTGCTGGCCTACACAAACACCATATTTATTAAAACAATGCCTGAAATGTTCACTATTCTTTTTCCCATTTTGTAGACTGTCCCATAACTTGATATCGACAGGGTCACTTAAAATGATGTGAAGCTGGGCTGCAGAATTCGCTTTATATTTTCAATAGCAAACAATAAAGCATGGGCCTTTGGTTAAAGTTAAGGACCTCAGTGGTAGCTATGGTGATAGTTGGACTTAAAATATCCATTAGCACTAGACTGGAATGGGCTTTAGGGGCTATCAATGACTACATGACATGAGAACTGCATTTCGACAAGGAAAGTATGCTACAGGTTAGCAAACCAGAATCTGACTGTCACTTATTTAATAATTACAGTGAATAGAGATCTGGCATCCTAATGCATAGGTGATTACAATGAGACCAAACATGACATGTTATTGTCTAACGGTTATGAAAATATTAACACAGTTTTCAACTTTGGAAAAGCAAAAGTTTCCAAAAAGAGGAGTGCATCTTTTTGGAAATAGCCTGAAATGCAAAAAATATCATTCTCTTGTGTTCTACTCAAAGTTATCCAACACTGATGCTCTCTTTTTTTTTCTCATGATCTTCTCTTCTGTTCTGTTTCACAACCGACTTTCCTCCATTTTACTACTGTATAATACACAACACTCCCTGTCTATGTTTATGCCTGAATTGACAGAATAGAAAATGTCCCAGTGATCTTGTGCATTTGAACATTGTGTAATCTGCAGTGCTATATAGGCCTTTTCTCAAAAAACCTACAAAGGCACATCAGGTGTCTGTAACACAACAACAAAGGCACTGTTATAAACAACTGGACAGAGGCACCTCTCGCTGCAGAAGAGGTGATGGGGGAGATCATCCCTAAAGCTACTGTAGCTAATATGAGCAAATTCAGCAGAAACACAGTGGCATGAAACTAGTTTTGTCATCAGCTTTAATGTTTGTAAGCTTTAAAAGCCAAAAATATCAGCAGTTGCGATAATGACCATCACATTATTAGATAGATAATCATTATACATACTCCAGAGCTCACATTCAATTTGTAAATGCACTGCAAGATTCATAATGAGTTCTAATTTCTTGGAGTTAACACTAAAATAATTGTAGGCTAAGTAAAGAGTACTGATCACATTGGAAGTGGGGACTTGCAAGTTGGTATCACCGGCACAAAAAAGCCTTGCATTCATTTATTTCCCACAGACCACTTCACACACCCCTGGAGGAAATACTGAATAGGAGCTCTGCCCTACCTAGCCTTTATACAACCATTTACAACCATTATAGTCCAGCCTGTCAGTACTCATCTGAAAGTCTTTTCTGGACTTTCCCCAGGCTTACACACAGACATGAATACATTTTATCTCACTTTTCTTTAGCATAAACAATTCATACTTTTAGCTCACTACACTGGAAAAGCTGAAGATGCCTAACAGCAAAAGTGGATGCTGAAAATGTGCATCACATTGTCAAATATAACTCAAATCACCATGGAAACTGGGCAACAGAGTGTATCACTGGGTGTTTTTTCTCTGTCTCACCCATAGACAAAAACAGACTTTCTTTCTTTTCATCCGTCTCCTTGTGTCTTTCTTCAACAATATTTGTGATTGAATAATAGCATCACAAGCAAGAGTCACTTGCTGGTAGAAAATATTTCTGAAACCGCTGTACATATATACATATATAAACATATATGTACGTGTACATGTATATGTACATGTATGTACATATGTATATGCATATGTGTTTATATATATATATATGTGTGTATGTGTGTGTGTGTATATGTATGTATATATGTATGCATGTATATTTGTGTGTGTGTGTTTGTATGTATGTATGTATATATATGTATACATATGTGTGTGTATATGTATATGTATATATGTTTTGTGTATACGTATATATAGGTATATTCCATTCAATTCAACTTTATTTATATAGCACTATATCATAACAGACTTAATCTCAGGGCACTTTTCATATAAAGCAGGTCTAGACCAGACTCTTTATAGTTATTATTTACCCAACATTTCCCCCATGAGCAGCACTTGGCAACAGTGGCAATGAAAAACTCCATTTAAGAGGTAAAAACGTTGAACAGATCCTTGCTCATGGTTGGGGGGGGGGGTGCCTCGACCAGCTGGGTTGAGAATGAGAGAAAGACAGAGAGAGAGTGAGAGAGAGAGACAGAGGGAGAGAGAGACGGGGGGCAGGAGGGAGGAGAGAGGGCATGGCATGATAATGGGACTAATAACTATATATACTATAGATATACTAACAGGGCTGATAATATTACTAATAGGACTAAATGAAATGGTAACAGTAGTCATCTTAATAATTAAAGCAGTGGATGTTGATCAGGCTCATGGGGCAGTATATGTATGTATGTGTGTATATATATATGTGCATATATGTGTGTATGTATATATGTGTGCGTGTGTGTGTGTGTACGTGTATTTGTATATATATATATGTATATATATGTATATATGTGTGTATATGTGTATATATGTATGTATGTGTATATGTATATGCGTATGTGTATGTATGTGTATGCATATTTGTTTTTATATGTATGTGTATATGTATGTGTATGTTTTTATACACCCTTTAAAAGCAGCACATGCAGCAGATGTAATGAAGCGTGCAGAGAGGCTGTGGTCTCATAAGATTACTGGCATGAGGCAATGTGGAGTTCCAAAACACAAATATACATCACCTCCTGGAATAATTGTTAACATGTGCAATCTGCAACTGTTTTTGCTTATTGCAGTGAATAGAGAGTGAGTATGCAGATATGCTTAGATGAACAGTAATGCAACAAATATTGGCAAAATTCTTAAAGAATTAATATAAAAAAAAATCAAACAACTACAAGTGCAAAACCAGATACCACTAGAGAAAATTTTCAGTATAACAATGTTTGCACAGTTAAGATAATCTGACTAAACCGTTGGCTTGTTTGCAACCTTCTCATTATCTGACTGCATGGTGAGTACAGTGTTATGATAACCAATAGAAATACTGGTAAAAGCTATGAAAATTATACCTAAGTTGCAATTAATGAGAATTAACCTTCAGTGAGCAATGTAAACTGTGTTATCGGAATATGATGGAGAGCAGGAGGAGATACAAGTGAGGTTTAACCAGCTGGGACTCAGCAGACTAACCAGCTTCTGAAAATGAATGAATGCATCCAAATGAGACCAGAAGAGAAAATTTAATATGTAAATGTGCATAATATACAAAGGGGCCTTGGTAATGTTGTAATGTTATGGATATACAGTATTATTAAAACAATTATTCCCTTTCAGATGGGAGCGCAGCATTACATTGCCCAGACAAGTTGCAAATATGCTCACATGCATACATGTGCACATGTGTTTGTGTATGGATAAGTGTGTTTAAATAGCGCTACAGACAGAGCACAGAGGGAGGAAAAGCATTCCCATTACAGTGCCCATTAAGTCTGATTACACAAGATTACCCTTGGTCGGAGGGAGATGACCAGTCCTGTCCTGCCACTGAATTAATGGCACAAACAAATGCTTTCCTTTCTCAATCTCATCATTATCAAACCACCAACTTTTTTTTTTCTTTCGCTCTTGGGATCTTACTATGAATTTAACATGACTTCAAAAGAAACAGACTTTGAGTAAAACTGGAGCCATAAATCCTGTTTTCATGCATGTTGTTTTGTTTTCATCTAAAAGTGGTGTCCTTTTCTTTAGAGAAAGACACACACAAAAAGATGTATTCACTCATTTGAGGGCATGTCTTCCAAAAGGGAGAGAAATGTATACTGGGATTTCTCCTCCCTTACTGCAGCATGGGGGGAAGTATTTGTGGTTGTAACCACATGTGGCAACCACCAGAGGTTAAGCGCATTTTAAAGCTGCTGTGGGAGCTGCTTTGTTGAGGAAATGTTGCATATAGGTCATCTTAGCCAGATGTAGTGCTTGGACTGAATCCTGCCACACAGCATAAAAGGTGTTAAAACTGTTTTCCTCACTTCAATGTGACATATTTATTTTCCTTTCAGTTTCTTCTAATGGGAAACTTGTATTGTAGGTGTTTTTAATGTCTTACCTCATCAGCATGAAGCTTTTAAATTTTAAAACCCATCCAGCTCATTAGGTAAAATTTTAATATCATACCACCCTCCTTTGTCATCGTGTCTAGTCATCCTTACTACCAACTGGTTTTTGTAGCTAGACTGTGATTTTCATCTTGATCGCTCGCTAGTCTGACTGGGATATGTGTTCCTGTGTTTTTGTAGGTGTTTCTCTGGGGGAGCTCAGCAGCTCCTCAGTGCTGCCTGGAGTCAGACTTCACCATTTCCTCTGGTAAGACCTTTATGTTGCTCAATTCCGCACAGCCAGAGTCCTGAAGCCTGCAGAATGCCAATGCACAGCCTTTCTTTCCACTAGACCTCCCTGCTGTGGCCAAGACACACACTTACACACACACACTCACAGATATCATCTCGAGCAGTTGCAAGTCGTGATGTAAAAGTAATGAAGTTCAAATCTTGGTTACATCCAGACTTAATCATTATGTACCAGACTAGTTATCCATGTTTATTCTGTTTCCTGTCTTATGGATGCAGTTGCAATGAAATTCAAGATGATGTTAATAAGAATATTTATCCAATAAATTGCAAAACTGCAAATATGTGCTGCAAATTTATGCAACATGACATAAAAAATAATAAAAAGATGTTAAGTGCAATAAACTCAGATAAAACCCATTTGAAACAAAAACTTGCCTAACTTAGTAATCATTTTTATTTTGCAGTTTCCTTAAAATTATTAGTTTGACACCAGAGTTTTGTGAAAAAAAGTATAAAAAAGTATAACATAATACAAGTGTTTCAACAATAAATTGATTTCCTATGAATAATGTTAGACATCCACAACAGTGTAGTCATGATACAGATACGACAATTAAACCTACGATACCTAATAATTTTGGCCAGATGAGTCTCAGAAGCAATTTGTGAACACAACACTGATATACCTTTCTCTTTTATATCAAATTGTGGTTATAGTGTTAGCAAACAGTTATTTTCAAAGTCAAACACAGCCAAAATTGAGGCTATGAAAGCAGTGAGAGTAAATCAGACCAATAAAGTTGTGTGTCAGAGCTAAAAAATGAGCTGAAACATCCTATAAAGCTCTGTAAAGCTGAGAGCAGCTGCAGATTCAGGTGAGGATTCTCTGTAGGTTCATCACTATAAGTGACAAGTCTCTGTTAAAGCATTATCATTTGATACATATTCATATTCCTTTAAAAACTATCAGTAATAGCCAATTTTTTGTTAGATCGGTTACCAGAGCATGTGTCAGAGTATCACTTATGAATCCTTCAGATCATGTCATTCCTCTGACCTCAGCAATAATCAAAGTTAATCATTTTGAATCATAATAAATTTAATCAAAACTACACTCAGCTCTAAAGGCAATTATAATAATAATACAGTAAATAATCATCAGCAGCCATGGAGTTCCATATTACAGACATTTCTCTTATAAATGCAATAAATTTAAAAGCCACATTGAAACATGAGCTGTACATTTTTATCTACTAAAAGGTCTGTGTTTAGAATGGTTTACTATCATTCAACACAGTACACAGTAAGGCTTTTTATATTCTCATAACTATCAGGAAGTCAATCAGTGGGACACTACATTTCATCTGTGAGATAGGTGTTCCTCTCTGCACACATGGTCAAATGATCATAGGTAGAAACCTACTTTTTTAGACTTCTATAGGCTGCTTAGTGTCAGTTTTTGTTACATGTATGTTATGCTACTTACGATTGTATTTCCTTTTGTATCACCTCGCACCTACTCATCAATATATTTTTTCCCAATTACAGAATCTTGTGTATTGCACATGATGTTTAAGAAATTAGATTACCACAGAAGGACAACTGTAACTTACTGTCCGTGTAAAAACACTGAAGGTATAAAATTTTATAAAAATTGAATTTTCCTCTACCAGTTTTATTGTCATGTGGATTCATGCCAACATTATATTTTATCATAATGTTATTGTGTTATCATTTCTGGTATGCTTAGCACATCATGACTTTAAGTAGAACATTTTGATATTTTTCTAAACCCATACTCTCTCACAGTTACAAGCGGAGAAATTTTGTTTTAATCAAGCCCAGCTAAGTTCCAAAATATTATTAGACAAGGGATGTTTTGTTCTCCAAACTCCAATCAAAGAACTATTTAGCTACAGTTTGACTGTCACATGGGTACATCAGAGCAGAATGTTGTCTATAAAAAGCAGAAAATGCAAACTACTAACCTTATAGGCATATTTAGCTTCTCATTTAGGGCAGTGAAAATCTTGCAGCACTTAGCACTGGCTGTCAACTTTTCAAGTAACATCAAAACCTCACTGTGACTAATTTCATGTCAGTTAATTAAAAATAAACAAAAATTTCTGACTAAAATTGTTTTGACCAAATTATAGTAGCTGCTACATTTATCTAAATTCACAGGCTTTTGTAATCCTAAATTCATCAGAGTCAAAACCAGCATTTTGTACAGTATACTTCAAGGACAGAACTATACATGTCTGAGAGCTGATTAAAAGAGAAGAATAACAGACTGACCATGCTGCCCAGTGTAGATGTCTCAAAGAAAACAAAAAGCTTCCATCTGCACACATAAAATGGAAAATTGTGTTAGAGCTAAAATGTAATGTTGATAACTTGGATGCCAAAAATCCTTCATGGGTCTACAGGTGATTGTAAGTGCCAGCTGTCATTCATTTGTCATGCACCATGCCTGTGCTTTCATTGCTAATTGTTATAGCAGTGCATGGATTATTGGTCATAATACCCGCAATGTAATACTTGCTCTCAGTCTCCAGTGCGAGATCATGCTCATGACTCAGTACAGTGCAACAGGAATACTGTAGAATTTCAAAAACACACTGGACAACCCTTGCGTATCAGTGAGCCTTTCTGACGTTGGCCTATGTGTTTTTTTTCACAGCAGCTCGAGAACTAAATGTAATATGATAAGTGCACTTGAGACCCCCAAACAAAGTCATTTGGTTGATTCTTCTATCAGCTTGAATTCTTTAATGAAAACACCATCTGCTGTCCTTTTTGTGATACCAGTTGCCATGATGATGTGCCTGTATCGCGTTGCATAGTGTGGTGGAGCTTTGTAAATTAAGTATTAGAGAGCACCGGGCATAATGGTTGCCAGATAAAGATTGACTCATATCTGAATGCCACCCCAAATGAGATGCATATTGGTCAAGAGTATGACTATTGTTTACTGCTCTTTTTCAGGGTTGATTCATGATGCAGGCAGACGTTGCACAGAATGAGATTATCACTAAAGACAGTTAGGAGGACTGACATTTTAACTTAGATAAGGTCCTGATGCCCTTTGTGGAGTTTTCAAAACAACTTCAGCCATATTTTTTTATTACAAATGAATGCAGCATTGACTGTTTTAAATATTGTACTGCTGTTTTTTTCAAGTGTGCTTTTTGTCCATTCGGAGAGAAAGCAAAAGTTTCAAACAGACATCATGCTGAAGATATACAGTATATACTCACCAAGCACTTTATCGCTCTCAAAGGAGCCTCAGTTCTTATGGCATGGATTCCTTGTTTGAAACTTTCCTCTGAGATTCTGGTCCATGGTGATGTGATTGATTCACATCATTTCTGCAGATTTATCAGCTGCTCATTCACGCAGCCAGTCTCCTGTTCTACCACATTCTAAAGGAAGGATGACTATTGCTACGTGACATGGTGCATTCTCATGCTGGAAGTAGCCAATAAAAGTTAAATTGCTGCCATAAAGGGATACACATGGTCAGCAGCAATACTGGCATTCAAACTATGATTGATTGGCATTAAAGGGCCGAAAGAGAAAATATTCCTCACACCATTACACCACCACCACCAGCCTGGACTATTGACACAAGGCGGGTTCTGTCCATGGATTCATGCTGTTGACAAAAATTTCAGACCCTTCTAGCTTTATACCTCCGTAGAAAACCAAATTCATCAGACCAGTCTATGTTTTTCCTGAAGGTTTGATTCTTTCATCATCTTAAGAGGCTTTCTGCTCACCACAGTTGTAAAGGGTGGTTATCTGAGATACTGTAGCCACTCCGTCAGCCCCAACCAGTCTGGCCTTTCTCCACTGACCTCTGACCTCTGACTCCCTTCATCAACAAGGTGTTTCTGGCCGCACAACTTCTGTTCACTGGATGTTTTTTGTTTGTTTGTTTGTTTGTTGTTGTTTTTTTTTATAAATTTAATCCAACTGTGTTCAGATATGATTGAGTTAGGACTTTAATATTTGACACTAATTACAGAAACTGGGAGAGCGAAGGCCTTTAAAGTATCTTTATTGTCTCTATGAGTTGTGTGTCACAGCCATTGCTGCTTCTACAACAGCTGACAGTTAATGTGTTGGTAAGTCTACCCATGCAAAAAAATGTCCCTTTTATCTCACACAGTACCTTATTCTGCATCCCCAACCTTTGTAAAAGGCTTGTAGGCAATGCAGAATGCACAAAATTTTGACTTTGGGAGTCTTTGGGAGTTTAAACTTGTTGAACTCAGGAATCCAAACTTCATGCGTCAGGGCGATGTAGTACCATGACTTTCAAGAGTGTACGCTGTGGTGTTTTGTGAAAAAATGAATCCAAACTTAAAGGTCCACTAAAAAGCACTTGGGAGGGAAAAATAAGTTTTTTCGAGCTTTGAACCAGGTTGACTGTAAATTCAGTCGGCAGATACACTTGTTACACACACTAAACCATTCAGCCATGCCATTAAAACCGGTAACTTGCTTTAATGTTGTGACTGACATTGACCCAGGCATCTCAGGAGCTGGGCAGCTGGCATCAGAGCAAACAGTCATTATTTTGGGAAATTAATCATGTATTTGAAATGAGGAAACTTTGTAAAATATTAGCACTTAATGTATTGACATAGTATACAGATCACAAATTCTCTACCATTGTCGCTAGCTAATAAGTCACCTTTGTGTTCCCCATTTAACCAAACTTCACATAGCAAAAGTAGTGCATTTATAAGAAATGTGATCACTGGGAATCTTTTGAAGATGTGGGAGCATGAACATGGTGAAAAATTTGATGAAGGCATTCACATGCTTTCTCTTTCGCAATTTTACTTTCACCGGTTTATAGGATGCTGTGTGGTGATAGCTCAGCAATACATTACAGTCAGAATAATGCTCTTCTGGTTTGAAAGTGAGGATATTGATTCAAAGCATATGTGTTTTTTATTAGGTTTGTGTCAGACTCAAAGAATGTTAATTTCTTTTATGCCTCAAGCTTCTGCCCTATTTTGATGACTTGTTGTATTGTTGTGATTGTCCTTTCAAATATATTTTGCAATTGCTCATGCTGAAAAAAGGTAGCATTGACATTTGAAGAAAGTGTGTAAACCTAACTGATAACAGGCATATATAATAGAAAATGCTCAGCTAAGAGTCAGCTGAAAGCCTTCATCTGTTTATACACTGATGTAGCAAATAGAATCTGCAGTACGCAAGTGGAATGCCAAGAGAGCAGGATTGATTTAGGACAACATTGTCTTTCCTTCCAATCAACTGTAATTTTCTGTGAAAAATACTAAAAGATACAAAAAATTAAGGACTTTGTTGGATAGAGCTATTCTAATTTTCCTGTTGGTATCATGAGCTGGTTAGCAACAATCAGTTAATCTGTTCTTTGCATGCTAGCAATGAGGAAAAGTACAGCATGTACCCCATTAGGGGCCTATTTCCTGTTTCCTGCCTAACTCCAGGCTTATGACTGTATACTTGTGGGTTAGTTCACAATGTCATTCTTGTATTAGCTATTGTCTTGCTGTGTTGCTGCTCAAAATCGCTATTTTAAGTTTGGAGTAATTGTGGTCCATTTAAAAATGTGATGAAGAAATGTTCTTGTTAATATGTTGTCATGTGGAGACTGAATTTTGGCAGTAGAAAATGTTTATGCAATCTTAGCATCAACAGCAAAGCATACAGTTTGGGAGTTTTTTAGTGAAACATAATTGATGGTCATACGCTGTAAAGTCACTTTTCATGTTTTTATCATCTCTCTACCATCACTCGTAACAGCCAATTTGATGATTATTCCTGAAAACCTGGAGAATCTTTATATCAGATTGACAGGTTGATCGAAAGTGGGGATTACAACACTTTAGCACTCAATAACATGCAACAATGTATCTGAAGATGTAATTTATCAGTAAAAGGCCAATCATTTGTAAAACAGTAAGGTAAGAAAAATATTTTCCCTAGAAGTCCCCCTAAGATTTCCTTTTAAAAAACGCGGCTGACAAATTTGTCTTATTATAATTAAAATTTTCAGTTTTTCTAATGAAATCTGTTATCAGTACACATACAGAGAAATCAAAGGGGAACTCGAGTAATTTACTATTGCACCTCCAAAAGTTGGGGTAGTTGGAGAGGAGAGACTGGAAAAAGATTGGTCAAAATTGAAGCAGTAGTGGCTAAGACATTTTGACTTTCATTGTCTAGTATTGGTCAAGTTCCGACAACACTAAATGCAGCACTTCCCATAATGCAACCAACAATGTATTTTTGTTTGACCTTCCCTCCCTGATGAACATTTCAGTAACCTTTTCCCCAGTTTGTAAGGCAGACCTTCTATTAAAGCTTTTTGTCTTTGGCCATTTCAATCTCACAATGACATCTCATTGCCGCTTTGAAGTTGTAAACACCAATATGTTAACAAACAGTTGCTGTTTTACACATTCCAGAGACAGAAAATGGAAAACACTAGCATTTATTTGGGCTCTAGGCACCAGCTAGTTGCTAACTGTTTACTTCGTCCTGGACAGAGTACTGGAGAAAGGGTTGATATGAGCTGAGTTGGGGGCCAGAAAATGAAAACAGTTAGCTGAAATACACCAAAGTGCTAAAGCAAATGGATGTGTAAAATTTTTTCATAAAATGTGGGAGCAAAGGCAGGAGCTACGTAAATATACTGATCAGCCACAACAACAAAACCGATCGGCCATGAAAATCCAGTTACTGATTTCAATGTTTGGCTGAGTGTATGTAGATACAAGTGAAGGTGGCCATAGGAAAGGTCTGGCAAAGTATCTCAAAAGATGAAACTAAGTAGTTGGTGATGTCCATGGGTTCTAGACTTCAGGCAGTCACTGACTGTAAAGAATTTTCATTCAAGTATTAAAAATAATCCTTATAGTTATAATTATGTCTGTTTGTCCAATTGCTTTTGAGCATTTTTTAATGGACTGTTTATGACTATGTAAAGTCTGAGACAACTTTCCAATTTACTTGAAAATATATATACTGTATATATACCATTCAGCAAAACATTAAAGCGTAACTCATGTAACCCATGAGCATTTCGTACACTAGTGGGCAAACTCATAGCTTAACAGGTGTCATTGCAGTATCATAACATTAGGGTCCTGTATATACCTCTCTGACTATGACAGTCAGCAGATACTACATTGCATATTAATTAAAGTTGCATAATTTCAGGTGGTATCAAGAGTAGGCAAAGTAATGAATTTGATCAGGATATGCTTGTAAGTTCACATTTCTATATTATGTTTTCATGTTTGTTTTGTGTGCCCCAGTAATGCACAATACATAGTGTTCTTGCACCTCTTATCACGCAGGATGTGGTAGCTGTTGTGGTGAAGAAATTATTTTTTCCCAGTGTGGTGGAAGAAGTGCTCACAGCCTTCAGAGTGCTGCGATTTCTCCAACCGGAGGCAGTTGTAAGAACCTGTCAAAGAAACAACGAGGGTGAATATTGTATATCTTTTGTACTGAAGATCAAAATGTTTGTTTTGACTCCAATTGTGGCTTTAATTCACAGCGACAGCCTTCTATAACTTAGTAATCTGAGTTTGGATGACCTTGGCAAGCGGAAGTTAAAGTGTTTTACAGTCTTATTGTGAAGGACCATTCATGCCAAACTGAGTGACTAACTTCTTCAGACAATACCATTTGAATGACTCACTAACAATCTTTGGCTTTTGCCATTTCTTAAACTTTGGCATTGCTGGCCCTCAACACTTTCACTTTGAGTCCTGGCAGCTTTTGCTCAGAAGGCAGAGTGGGTTGTCCACCAACAAGAAGATCGGGGTTTTGATCCCTGGCTCCTCCAGTCTGTAAGGGCTGGATGAATGTGTGTGTGAGTGGGTAAATTTGGAAGTAATTTAAAGCACATCATAAATTTTATTCTGTTTTCCCAAAAAGAATTTAATAAAAACTGCCAGTGAATTAGATTATTTCATCCGTTTCTAATATTCATTAAACAAGCCTATTTTAATAGTTTTGACTCAAGTTAGATGTCTTGATATTAGCGCAGTAATTGCCTTATTTTCACAACGCAAGCACTCAACACAGAAACACTGCAATGTAATCAATTGAAATCATTTCAACCCAAGACAAGAAAAAGCTTGTTTTCAATGTTAAATATAAGACCAATGACATTTTGCTGTAACCTAAAGCTGGCCATAGCAATGGTGGTGTTTTTGATAAATTAATTCCTTTAGACAGGCAGATGTTTGATGCGCCTTAGTTTAATGCAGTTGAAAGTACAAAAACAAATTACAGCCACTCACTTTCAGTCAGTGCTTGCATCTTTTGTGTAACTATCATGGATTTATAAAGAGAGCCAGATATGATGCTGGCTGGCAGCCTTGCTTCCATTTTCCTCACTGGCCAACTGCAGTACTTGGGGATATCCCAGTCAAGTTTTTTTGGCTCTGATCCTGATCCGAGTTCTTAACACTGGGTATCTGTGAGGAGAGACTGAGCCTGAGAATAACGATTAAATATGTATATGATACACTGAAAAAAACTATTGAAAATTTCAGAATTTTGAACAGCAGTTAAAATGGAAGAATGCTACTCCTGAAATTGATGGGACAGAATCATCTAGAGAGGAGACATATAATCCTGTTGGATTTTGAACTACAGAAACAATCAGTCCACTCACAGTTACACGGTGGTATTACAAAGTATTGGTTCTTCCCTTAGAAAGGACATTTGGCTGAGCAGGGACACTGGCTGCCAACAGCACAAAACCTTACAACAGGCAAGTTTTATTTTCATCTGTCATCAAGTTACTAATTGAATTAATATTAATTACTGACAACTGATATGACCTGCTGTCATCAACGTGTGTCAGTTAACTGGTAAAAGTGACAGGCAGCATTGGCCAAATAGAAGAAGCCACAACCTGATTTTTTATCTACAACAAGCTTTGCTAAACAAAAAGAAGGAGTTAGAGTCAGCATAGTGAATCAGTGTAACATTATTTTTGCTAGTACATGTGTCAGAACTCAGTCACTCACTGGTGAGCACAAATATATTCAAATTCACACACACATTTTGACTGGCATGGAAGCATAATGGTGCACTGTAGATACCGACTGTGGCCCAGAGGTGGAGAAACAAACAATAGAGTACACAAAGTAAAGAGCCGATTTTGGTCCTGTTTAATTTACTCAATACCAATCCTTTAAAAACCTGGATCCACCCTGATACTGATACTATGGATCTCTAGCTGTAATACAAAATCCCCTGACCAACGCTGTAAAAGAGACATCTGTAAAACAGCTGATAGGATGGTTTGAACTGCAACCAAGGTCAATTATTATTGTTTGTATTTTATTTTTAAAAATTTAAAGCTTTAGAATTTTTATTGTTTCCAAAAGCAAAGAATAGCTGTTTTAATGTGATTTATGTCATCCCAATGTGACTGATGTAACATAAGGGCCAAGTTGGGCCAATCTGGCAGGGCAGCAAGAAAACCGTTTTGGATAATACATTTGGCAAGAAATTTCAATCAGCTGAATGGGTGCCATCTCAGAGTGCAGTATCCAGTTCTTGTAATAAACCCACAGTTCATTCAAAACAGAGAAAGGCAAGTTGACACTGTTCTACCCAACAAGTCCTCCAAATCAAACAACAACATATGTCTTTTGTAATTACAATTGTAATTCCTGATCTAATCCACCTATCAGCAGGATATCATCTTCTGTGTGTGACTTTCAAAACTGTTACAAATCAGTAATGGTAAAATAAATCCATTCAGTGATGTGACAATGCTCTCCTGAATGATTAATGACTTTTAGGCAAAAAAAAAAAAACACCTCAGGATTAGGGAGATCGTGCTTTGGGTTAAAATGTTAGGGTCAGTGAAACATTGTCCTTTGTTGTCATGGTTATAATAAACACTTGGCTGAGGTTAGGGAATGATCGTTGCTGTATTTAAAAGGAACCTGAATTGACTTTTGGTAAGAAATGTGAAAGAACAGCAGCCTACCATATTAAAGTATGATGTTTTGGTGACCGTTCAATCTACTCCGACCTCCTCCCTACACAGACTTTCAGGATTTGTCCAAGGTTTCTGGAGGACTTATTTGCTGGGTTTTAGTGAGGGGTGTTAGGGTAAGGATTTGTTTTAGATAGTCACACAAATTTGTTGATTTCACTTCATAGCCGAAAACATACAGCATATAAAAACCATGATTACTAATAATATATTTCGTACTTGTGTAGTTTGGATCTATCTTCTACTTAAGCAAATGCTTAAACCCTTTACCTTAATCTTTTGAAATATATTAACTACATATCACTCAGTCATCAACTATGAGTCTGGTTATTGTTGGATACAAAGAATGCAGCTCTGTCGAAGCTATCACAGGCAATTGTGTTTACTGTAGATTAAACTGTTTTAAGTAACTTACATTGATTATATTGGTACAAGAGTACTAATGTATATAAAAAAAGGCAGGAATGTCTAGTTGTGGTGATGAACCAAGGCCAGCATGAAGGCTGCAGCATGTTAGCTCATGCACATGTATACACACACATAAACCCCATCCACAGACACCATGACATATCCATTTTACAGTCACAGAATAAACACTGGTCTGCATATTGCTCAGCTCTTTCTCATCAGTGAAAAATGTGGATTCTTTCAAGACACCATTAGGAATACTATCTCTTGCAGAGAAGTTAAGGGTGGAAATACAGTACAAGAAAAATGCACAGAAAAATGTGATATACATTATAACTTATTGCATGTGATCTCAAAGACAGGGAGAAATACAAGTATATATTTATGACAGATTTTTTAGTATATATATTTGACAGATTCTGATAATGTCTCACCTGATTGCAGAGTGGGTCAGTGGCTCACATGTGACCTCTATGACTCTCAAGGTGTTAATGACCCCATAAGGGGTTAAATGTCTGGGCCAGAAAACCTTTCAGATGAGAGGGGAAATGTCTTGAAGAACCTCAAGCAAGTCCAGTTGCTTCATACTTACAAATACAATGACCTGGATGACTGAAAATTTTCTTAGACGTATCCTCAGTGTTAATTAGCATAAATCAATTTTTTTCCATGTTCATAGTACCTGTAAAGAAGCTGGTACCAAGCTATAATTTTGATCTTAAGAGAAAATCCTAGCAACAAGAGTACAGAGTCAGGATTCAAAGAACAAAGTATTCTAGCTGTCCACACAAATTTTCTTTTTTTTAAATTATAAAGAAAATGATCAGATGGAGCAAGCAGGAAAGTAGAAAAAGCCAAAGCTCGATGAAAAGGGAAATTGTGGACTTGGGCAACCCTGCTCTCTGCCACTGCAACTAATTTATGCCTTTGGTGGAAGTCCATTATCGTCACTTGTTTATTTGGGACACTAATGTGGAGAAATGGCAATCAGAGAGCCACTAAAAGCACTCAGCTGTATGACCCCCCCCCCTTCCAAAATAAATTGCCATCTGTGGACCTCCTGTGTGATGGAATCAGGTTGTCCTAATTCAAATCATATTTTAGTCCAGATAATATATTTCTCTAGAGGCAAACATCAACTTTTAACTTTATATTAAAAGTTGATATTTTGAAAATATTAATAAATTTTGTCTGAGATGGTGTGTCAGGCCTCCATGGTTCAGAAAGTAAAAGTGCTGTGTCTTTTCTTAATAGAAATAACTAGATGAATGAATTTTAGTGCCTCCAAGGCTTGGAGGAAACTCCTGGTTGAATCATCAGTGTTAGAAAATATCAGATTCTTAGATCATTGGTACAAACCTTTCTACATTAAAATTTTAAGGAAGGCAATCAACCATTGCTCCTACAGCAGTTCCATAGATAGGCTCCTCAAAAATGTAATTATATGTTTAAAAAAATGGCTTAATGTTTATTCGCAACCCTCAATCTATATCAGTGAATGAGAATGTAAACAGCAACTGCACAGTTTAGTCTCGTATTCTGTAATGTAATACGATCAACCTTCCCAACGACTGTAAACAGAGTTAGAAGTCTAAGTAAAGCACTGTATGGCACAATCACATATGATACTTTGGTCTAGTCTGTGGCAGTGCAAGTGACTTGTGAAATTGGACCAGGACTATAAATTAAAAACCTACACCCTAGCTATTTCTCCATGTAAAGACCATAAATCCAGCATAAACTCCACCATGTGTTAAGCTCCCAACTTTTATGTGAGACTGGAGTTTGTGTCCTGTCACAGACCTGCATTTAATTTTAACTTATTGTTATCCTTAACCAGTAGTTTTAGTTGCCTGGCCATAACATCAGCCATACAGTTATTAGTATGTGGAGAGATTATAGAATTGTTTAAATTTTTGCTGTTTGCTAATTTTTTTTACAGAATCGTCAAATATCTCTTTTGTCGTCCTGTGTTTTGTCTGGCAATAGGGTTGCACCATACCAAACTGAAGATAAATAAACAGAAAATATCTCAGGAAATATCTTTAATAATTTCTGATTATCAGAAATTATTACAGATGTTTCCTGAGAACCCAAATATGACTTACACTTTTACAGCAAAGTGTAGATACAACTTTTAATATATGCAAATGACAAGCAATTATTTATTGTATACAGAGTACAATTATGACAGATTCAGACAAAATCTGTGGTTGATGATTTTAACCCATAATGCCATAAAAGTTGATGGTAAAAATATGTGGATTTAATTGAAAACCAAGATATTTCTATGGACCTGATGCTCGATGTTCTAAACTCCACCGGGGGCATTGCCCCATTAAAAAGAACTTGTCTTTTGATGCACTTCAGATGTCGCTGATCGGTGTCAGCCTAAACACAGATTGACTCCATGGTAATTTATATGCCACTGCTCCCATGTAGCAACTCAACTCAAAACCAGGATATTTATAAGTATTTATGAGAGAATTTGATAAAGGTTTTTTTTAGTGTCCAGTGTTCCCGCTTAACAAATATGGGTATTTTACCAACTTGAATCCGGATCCAAAGTGTAGTTTTGAGAACCTAATAATTTGGGATACACACTTTGCCTCAACATCTGGTGTAAATTTCTGCCAAATGTTTTCCTCTTGTACGGTTGCTGAGTCAATGGACTCATCCACTGTCAGTAATATAGAAATCCAATAGGAGGTTATTTATAAAAATGTTCCCATGACAAGTTTTACTTTGCTGAGTATCTGTTGTCTCTCGTTATCTCAGGTCCCTACTGTGACCTACAATCATCTTTTCAATCTGTGTATGCTCATAACAGCACATACATTGTCTGTTTTCCTGTCTTTTTCCTTCCATCTTTCTTTACATTTGTTCCAGCTAGAAGATCACTGGGCATCTATCTGTCTGTGTCCTCATTAGAGCTACAGAAACCTGTTGTATGGATGAACCGGTTTTCAGGCTATGGCCAGCTGTTGTCTGGATATTAAATGCTCTCTAGGGTAAAAAGCAGTAAACCGAAGCACAGTTTCCCATAATGCTTTTCAAGCCAGCTGTTGTTCCAGTGCAAAGGAATTATGAAAGCTGTAATACTTTTTGCATTTTCTTTTTTTCTTACTTTGCTGACAGTGAGTTTTTGAAACAGTCTGTAGGCTTAGTTACAAAATGGACATCTCATTGGTTGGTTGTTTTAATAGTTTATATATCACGGGTTTTGATTAGTGTTTTTTCTCAGTACCACATTTGATATTTGTTTCATGGTTAGAGTAGGTAAAGGCTCAGTCAGCTCGGGAGATGTTGTATGAAATGTATGAATACTATATGAAATGTTCATCTGAAAATGACCCCTCAGGTCAGTTACAATTTATTAAATGTCTTCTGAAAGGACTATATTTCTGGATTGAAATAGAGGTACAGAGAGTGTTTATTTTTTTCTCTGTGCAGCTATGATATCCAATTCTTGTTTGAAAGGGTTTGATTGAATGATAGTGTCTGTAGATGCTTCAGACTTTTTAACTAAAGATTTCTATTCAGAGGTTCAAATGCTGTTAAATCAATATAAAAGATCTTAAAATGTTGCTGTGAGAAATCATCTCAGTCCAACAGATTTATTAGTTGAATGTGAGAAAGTTTTCATTTTTAGATATCTTTTTCCAGTTATGAACTTCTTCTTATGGCCATTGTAACTACAGTCAACATGATGAAACATGTAAGAATCTTGTATCATAATGGCAGCTGCAACATTCAAGGAAAAGCCTTGGGGCTGGCCTAAAGAGATTTTCATTTTCCTAAATTACATTATCTGAAATGTTAGCCTTTTGTAAATTAGCTAGAATATTTTAGAGTAAGAATGGATTTTTAAAGTAAAAGTCCAAAAATGTGGGAAACATGTTTTATGCATGGTCACATTAGAACATTGATATCAATCTTATTTTTCCACCACCATTAAAGAGAGAGGTCCCATCTGTGATCTAATCGACCCATACATTACCTTGTAAAACACGTGACTTTGGTACATAACTCCAACATGTAAGTTGGTCAGTCAAGGTAAAACTGTCTCACAGAGGTCTTCTTTCTGTCATGAATGAAAAATTGCTTGCCTGGGGCAAGTTGAAATCCACACACTATTCCGCTCTGCTCTGGTTTTCTTCCTCGCTAAAATTTACTATATGGTGAATATGTGGAAGTATTGGATTTAAACATTGGTTTCACCTTTAGGCAACCATTTTATCATTCTGAGCAGACAGAATACATCTGTTGGATTATGAAAATACCTTTGAAAATACCGCCTGCAGCTAGATAACAACTAGAAAATAAAAACATTTAGATTATTCGTCAGTTTTAGCATATGAACACTATGTGACTGACTAACATAAAGAGTGAAAGATGATTAACATCAACACATATTTTGGAGGCACATATAGCTAGCACATACAGAAGCTTTATAAACATAAACATAGGCAAACAGTTTTCAAAAATGGTTTTCAGGAACACAAGTGGTAAGACACAAATGAATATTTCAGTCTAGCTGCTCTGCAGGGTAGACTTCCTTCACTGTCAGCCATGAATAAACCTACCAGCAGCCCCACAAACATTCGATTTAAGCATTTATCATGTATGTATATGGAATAATATGCAGAGGTTTTGTGATTTTTCCTAACAAGCTGTTCCCAGTGGCTGCATATAGCATTTTAAAATTTAAATCCCACTTGTGGTGTCAGGTTTGTACACTATCATAACTCAATTAACCCTAGTGACTACTAGCAATCTAGCTTACAAGATAAATTTATAAGCAAGACAGCTGTTGGGTTGTTTGAATGCTAAGGCAATGTCCCCTGGCTTTGTTTGTTATGCTTCACTAAGTTAATGGGTCCTGCACCAATGTCTGGTCTGGATGGACAGAGATGAGATTGACTGTCATTTTAGTCATTACGTTCTGATTCAAAGTTGTCAACGGGTCTTCGACAATGACAGATAGTTCGATGGTTTTCATTTACTGTTTTTAACTGTGTTATAATTATAAAGTCTGCATGATACCACTGATGAAATTTATTTAATTTTTCAACTCAAGGAAACAAATGATTCAGAATGTGGTTAAAAGGTTACTCTGCCTATTTAAAGTTTGGCCTTGTAAATCTTGAAAAAATGTTCCATACTGATGCCTGTTGGGCATCTGTCCAAGTGCTGCAGGTAGATTTTTAAAGCAGCAAAAGCACAGAATAGTAGGTACTTTGAACCTGAGTGCGAGGATGCATGCTTCTGTGAACCGATTGATGCCCAGCCTCCATTTCCTTCAGCTTATCATCACAATCAGATTGAGTTCTCTTGTTGTGGCCTCAGCTACAGGAAAGTAGATGAGTGCATGTGGAGGCGGACTCACGAGGACAGCCAGTCAAAGACGTTTAGCTTCCTGGTTTCTCAGCATACCATGGCCAGTTATAGTACAGACATATGCACAGTGTGAATGTGGAGACAAATGGTGTTAGTTAGTTCCTGCAGCAGGGCTCCGTGTGCTCCATCCTGTGGTAGAAACTGGCAAATGGCCTGTATATCCACTACTTGTGGATTAACATTGTTGATTCAGGAAAAGCATGTGTCAAAGGCAGAACATCCAGTACTGATGATGACTTGGAGGAAAAGGTGACTATACACAATTGATAAATAATATAAATTACATAAAATCATAATAGGTCTATTTGCTGTCATACATTTAGTTAAATAGCTTTTAATGATACTTTGTAAAGGTAACTTTTATTTGTACAGCATAATAATAAAATATTCATGAATTTAAAAACATTAAAATACAAAGTAAGAGGATGAGGAAAAATAAGGGGATAGGGTGAACTGATGTGTTGGGGGCATTGAAATGCTGCATTTACATAGATAAATAACAGATACACATTGCATACATACACGTACACACATACATACATAAATCATGCACGCAATGCAGCTTTTTCAGTTGCCTTTTTTTTTTTTAACATTTTGAGGACTTCTCATCCATGTTGCCTTAAAGGTTGAGTTTTAAAGTTCATTCTTGACCTTTGAAACTGTAGTTGAAAAAACTATCCCAGCATAAAAGTATAATATAGAGTGTAGGCATAATTTATACACTGAAGCAAAAGTTGAAGTCAGACATGTGAAACGTGAAATATAAGTTGTATTATTGCTCTTGTCTTTCATTAATGGGGCAGCCTAATCCAGTTTTTTAGTAAATGCAGCACAGTCTAGACAACCAGAAACTAAACCTGGTTTATCCTCAACTGAGGAGGTAAAATAACTCCTTCAGAGCTGAATTGATGGAGACTGGCTCCATGTTTTAACCCCCCCCCCACAAGAAATCATGATTCAAACTTAGAAGAACAGATGAGTAAATATGTGACCTTAAAAAGTGAAAAATAATGATAATAACTGTACTACTATATATACTATACACATTATGACAATCCACTATATGGAAAATGAAAGAAATGAAAAAAAAATAAAATAAAATGAACTAAACACCATATAATGTCACTGATAGAGTAACCATAAAGTATGTCAAGACAAAAAATAATCACAAATAAAGTGAGACAAAGAACTTTAACAAACACCAAATTAATAAAGTTAAAAAAAAAAAAAAAGTAATTGCACTGAGGGAATGAAACAGTAATTTTTGGATATAAATCTTGTGTCTGCAGTACACAGTGAAGCAGCACACCTGCAGCAGGAAAAATAAAATGTATAAAGTGTGTCCTATAATGCAAAACAGTAGTGCAAATGTTAAGAGTTGGTAGTAGCTTGATATAGTCGAGAACCATGTATAAAAGGATACAATACTTGTTCTGTCCAACATTTATCTGTAGTTGATGATCCTTTAATTTGGAGTGAAAGCACACTAGGAAGGGATCTCTTTATGTCCAGGAGGAACAGGACGAACAGTTACAGCAAGAATGATGAAATTCAGTTTAAGATTCAAATTCAACATACTAGTGCATGCAAACACACTCACTTTGTGTTGATGCACTGTTTCCCATCATGCAGTTTATTACTCACTCCATATAGCACTGTTGACTCCGTGTGTGTGGATGCATATGTCTGTACAGTTTTGTCTCTGTGTAGTGAACTACAGCAGATCATGTATCACTGAAAGAATACTGAAACATTTTGGTGTTGAAAATTCAGTAAAATAGTCTTTCTGTGACTGTCTCTGCTGTGAGGGTTTATTTTTTATTAATTTTTTTACATGTTTGACCACTAGATGTCTCCCTACACAGAGGAAAATTGTGAGAGCCTTAACACCTGAACAGCCCATGTGCATGATTCCCTTTGATAGACAGACAGTGTAGTAACAGCTGCATCCTTGAATGTCCACTGAGATGCAGAGACATTCTTTCAAACAGTTTCATCAAGCTGAAGAGGTTGATTACATCCAATTAGTTGAACTTTTTCCTCTTCACACAGGATTTTACTTGTTACATTAAATGGCACAGCAGGGATAGCCTAGCTCTGAGCAAAAAATACCTTACTCCTTACATACATCCTTTTTCAGAATAAGAACAGACATCATGATCGTTGTTTTCTTGGATTTGTTTTCAGGTAGGTAGGTACCCAGATGTCTGAGGAGGCTCTGAGGATGACGTCTTGGCCTTGAACCCCACCAGTATGTCAGGTAAGACTCACTCACAGTCTTATACCCCTAAGGTTTATTCCAAATATGATTTATAGAGTGCATATTAATGATGGTGGTATTAAAGGGATTTAAGGGGATATGCAAACTCCAAATGCCAAAAACAACAAGCACTTCATATTTCCCCAGATAATAATCTTGTCAGGTTAGAAAAGAAGCTAGAACAGCATTATTAACAGACATTATTAGACACTAAATCTCTTCAATGAAATACAAATATTTGGTTCAGTCACATTAAAACTATGAGGCATGACATTTCTTTCAGTAAATGTCCAGATAAAAGCTTGGAACCTATCTGTATTCAATTTGAATATTAAAAATAGGTGAAAATGTAGTTGTGCTCTCTACACATAATCAGTAGCAAAATGACATTGTTTCACCATCCCATTCTTTCCTGTGATTACTGATAAGATGCAAGAATGATTCCCTTGGCGTTGGGCACCAGCCAAATTTTACATCTCACGACTCTAGTCACACTTCAGTCATTTTCAGCTTTGACCTTTGAACGCTGAGCCTTAAGTTTAGATTTTTTTTTTTTTTCTTCAACCGCCTTGTCCACTGTCAAGAATGAGTTGTTAAGGTCAACTTTAAAGCCAATATGTAGGAGTCAGAGAGGTAGTTATAACCATGGAATTTTGAACATCTGCAGCAATGATAAGTCTTAATCTTAATCTTAGTCTTAATAACCTTAATCTGCAGATGACAGCAGAGTGATAAAGGGAGAATTGTACAAGACAACCTTAAATCTAGGCCATAATCTTAGCATGAAGAATAAAGAGTTGCAAAGTGGGAGGAAGCCCTGGTCCCAGAAGTGTTTACCCTATTCTCTATTCCCATGTTAGTTTTTCTTTTAATGATGTCCTCAGTGTAACTCAAAATAGATACACGGGACTGTCTCAAATGATAGTTATAATGGTTTATGCTTTGGTCACCATTTTAAAATTATTGAAACAAATTTCAAATTATTTCATTGTCGCGTTCTCTCTTCTCATTTGTCATGGCAGATGGCTCTACATACTAGGCCGCTGATGCCATTCATCATTGAATTTGTGAACAAAGGTCATGGTTGGTAAATTCATCGAAAATTACCCTAAATCAAAAAGTAAATCAAATTAATTTAGTTATTTCAAATAAGGTATATCTATGTATACATGACCTAGTTTTTCAACAGCAAAACAATTAGCTTCTACCCATTGTTAGCCAATGTAATAATAGAATTTTCAAAAAGCACCTTTGAAGGCAACTTACCAGCCTGCCTCTTTATATCTACAGACTTGTACTTCTTATCAAAGAACGAGATATTTTCTCACACAGCTGTTAATCTTTTGTTCTGATGATTCAACTGGGAGAGTATTGTATCCAACCAAGCTTTCAAAGCGTTCTAACTGTGAACCAGCTAATAATGTTTTGTCTGTGGAGAAAATATTTGGTTTTTACTACTGGAACTAGGGGTACCCAAAATAACTCCACCTACCTCTCAGCTCTATAGAATGACAACAGTCAGAACGGACTTGTTACTGGCATATAGTATTAATTTATGATGCTTTGATGATATCTAGAGCACACTGGGTGACATAAATCTACACTTCACTTGGGTACTGTGCTCTGCATCCCACTTTGTAATGTGCACAGTTCATACAGCTGATCATGTTTAGAATGCCCTAGAATACGTTACCATGGCCATATCACCAGTAATACCATCTCTACTCAGTAGTTTTACTGGTGGGTGATGAGCTATCTTTACCACCAGAGGATCCTATTCAGTGTCAAATGCAATGAACCATAGCCTGTCAGGAGGGAACAAAAACTTTTTTTATATGAGGGAAAATAAAATGTGGCTAACAGGTTAAATGAGTCTGCTCCTTTTAAACAAATGATTTTTTTTTAAATGAAAAACAATGTAAACCCCAAGTCTAGTCTCTGAGATATAGTCAAACACAACTTTTTACTGAACAGAAATAAATTGCTTCATTCCTTATTTGCCAAACGATTGAAGAGTTTGAACCTGGAAAAAGCCACTCTGCACCAAATGACCCTATTTTTCTACTCCCATAACCACATATTACAATTCATTCAGTCCATTCACTTATGCAGTTAAAAAGTTGTTTTAAGAGATGTTGACCCTCCTGGCTCATCATTACCCGACATACATGTTGCTGACTACAGACAGGTTGTCCCATACATTGAACAGACCATTCAAGCTACTCTGTGTATTTGTTTACAGTACAGAGATAATGTAAAAGAGTGAACTGTCAGTCACATGTATATTTAGCCGCCCCTGTTGTCCTCACTGACCTGACACATATGTTAATCATTCTGTTCTAAGTATACTGAATAGACAGGAGCTTACATGCATCAAATGAGGAAATGACCCTCAATCACTGTAAAACCGTGAGACTAGCAACAAAATATTGAAAAAAAAGAAAAAAAAAAAGGTGTTTTTAATGCTGTTGTTCTAGGATTCACATTGACTTGCTGTTTTATCAGACTAGCTTTTGAATGCTTTTGATTTGATGTGAAAAGTAGAGAAGCATCGGTCTTTCTCTGTCACCTGTTTCACTCAGCAAGTGGCTTTCTTTTAAAGTGCCTCTCCCATCTATTTTAGAGCCAGCAGAAAAATGCTCCCCCCGCTGGAAAGATGAGGCCATTCAAAATGGTAATATTTATCCTCCTTTTCAGCACTGCTTTTCCTTCTCTCTGTCAGTCTGGGTGAGCTCTGGGGCACTCATTAAAAATGTCAAGCTTTCATTGAAATCTGAGGAGCTGCCTCAGATTTTAACCTCCAGTTTTTTTCTTTACATCTTGTCAAACACTGTAAATGATATGATTGATTATGTTTAGATCAGATAACTTGGCAAGTTAGTCATTTGTAGAGACTTAGAAAATATTTTGTCATTGATTTTCATATTTTCATGAGTTTTCCTTTCCAACTAAATCATAATTCATCACTCACATCATTCACCCAGCTCTAGGGGCATGTTTTACAGAAATTTTATTTAAGTACCATTTTCATGTAGATACACTGTAGCGTAGCTGCAGACAGACATGTCTTTTAATTTCATTGTATTATTTTAACCTATGGTTATAAGAGTTAAAGTTAAGATTTAGTTGTCTCCTTGGAATGATAATATAAAATTCTGAAACTAAATGCAAAAAAATATTACAGTAATTATATATAATAAAATTATTTTAAAGTACTGTCTTACATAGATGTAAAACTCAATGAAGCAAGTGGATCAAGGACTCTTGATAAGGCAAAAAGTACAGTTTCAGTCTGTTAAATTCATCCATTGAGTGGAAGTCCTAGGCTATAGCAACTTTACAGTTAACCATTAACACCAAATGTTAAGTTCATCATGATTTCATGGGAAATTTAATGGAAATTACTATATAATTAGCACTAACTATCCTTAAAATAGAGACAGAGTTCAGTTGGAACACTTTGAATAAATTAATTTTAATTAAATTCTAGGATAACTTAGAGTCTATGGTCATTGTACAGCAGGTTGGCTCACCTAGTAGAAATGGAAAGTTGGCCTGCAGGTAGGCACACAATTCAACAAGTTTCCATTAATAAATGAATAAAGAGTTAAAACTAAAAATTTGGGTTAAATGGACTAGTTTTTTAAGAAAATCTTACTTTAATCATCAACTCATTTTTTAAACTCACTACAACTAATTAAATTAAACCCTATTATTAGTACCTAATTCTAGTTCTTTCTTTTTTTGGTTTCTCCAGGATACTTTCCAGAAATCTTTTGGAAAATATAAGGAAATAAAGGATCCATATATAAAGTGTTTCTCTTAAAGGTCCCCTTCTCTTCAAAATGGGTTTAACTATGTTTTGTGCAGAGGTGTAAAATAAAAGCTGTGAAAATATGAAGATCCTTACCACTGCCATTCCTCTAGTTCCCATCAACAAGGTGGCCCCCAGGCTTTACAAGCCAGTAATAATTTGATCTGGTTTCTGCATGAAACCGAAAAACCAATAGGCAGCCGAGTTGTCTGTGGGAGTAAACAAACGTGTTGGTAACTCTAAGTTGAGGACAGAAAGTTTTGTTAGCAGTTGTGTTTAAGAGCAAGGACTTTGCCATCTGGGTGGTCTTGACAGTTTTAGGTATGACTAGTGCTGTAGCTGCAGTGTGTGGGCTAATAACTAATAACGGTAAAATAATGGAGTGGTTGAGCGAGTGGGCGAGAGAGAGTGAGGGAGCTGGGGCATGGCTGCTGTCATTGTGGACAGAGGTGTGCTGATTGTGCAGAGCTCGGTGAGCAAAACAAACTGTGAATGTAGGTGTACATTTATATGATGTACATTTTGCATGAGCCATGATTACCATAGGCTTCCGTCAAATCTGATCCCAGGCCACCTTGTGAGTTCATTTGTGCTTGCTGATGAGTTGTGGTCACTTACTTCTGCCTAGCAGCAAAATCTGACCATGTGTGGCTGGAACAGAAAGAAAAAGTGGGGACCATCCAGTCAACCTTTTTTTTTTTTTTCTTTCAATTAAAATTATTACCATAAGTGTTAAAATATCATATTTATAATAAACTTAATAAAGACTTAAGTGCAAATGACATCATTTCCACCAAGCTTTGGTATTCAGGAACAAGGACAAATTAGCATAACGACATACAAACAAGTGCACACGGGTTGCTTCTAGCATCGATAATGAACAATGTCTAAGAGGCCAAAGATGTTGAACCAAATGTATCATGCATAGAAATTTGTGTGTTGGAGTGACTCACCTGATTTAAAAGTATTGTCACAAATGCATTTTAATTATAAGCATGTAAGGTGTGATATAGCCTGTACCAACCTGATTGTAACGTGTTGTGAACATTTGATCAGGCTATGAGATGATGCAGTATGTGGAAGAGACATGAAGCTAAAGAGCTGCATTGATATTTTGATCAAAAGATTAATCGATTGAACTATTTTGATAATCAATTGATTATTCAAGTAATTTTTTTGCAAAAATGGCAGTTGGTGGTGGGAGGTTTTACATTATAATAGATTGTATTTTGGAGCATTTGGTCTCTTTGTTGGACAAAACAGGACATTCAAAATGGCATCTCCTATCCAAGATATTTGGATTATCACTTTTCATTCGGGAAAATAATTGGCAGCTTAATCAATAATGAAAATAATCGTTAGTGACAGCTCTAGTCCTGCATCCTAGTCCTTGGCTAAAGGACTAAGCTTCTAGAGAGAAAAATTAGTTGAAAAAGCACAGCAAAATAGTCTTGATTCATTTCCCTTCAATTGTTGACTCCTCAGTTAGTTTTGTTAAATGATCACTCACAGGTCTGTGAACATGAAGTGCATACCTTCCATTTTCCCCTGTGTCTCTGTTTCCCACACTCTTACCCACCAATCCCTTACAGATCCTGCAGAGCTTTTAATATCACTGTAGGTGAGGGAAGTACATTTTCAACACTAGGCCTAATAAAGAAATCTTAAATGAAAGCAGCATGCAGAGTTTTTCAGACAAAGCTTTCATCATGCCTGACACCTTTTTTATGCTCTCCATTGATGCATTCAGCAACACTTCAGTCACTGCTATTACAGCCTCAAATGACCTTTTAATGTAGGCCTTGGCTGCTGAGAATGGGGAAGACTTATATCTGGACCTCTCTGGTAACTGTCAGCATAAAAGAATGACTTTAAAATTGTCACAGTGCAATTTAATTTTTTTTGATTTTAAAGTTTTATTTCTTCTAGACACTCAAGATGTCAAGAATTCAATTTACTTGATAGCTCTTTCCTCATCTTTCCACACTGCACTGCATTGACCTTGTATTTGATTAGTAAACTATTTGCACAGTTCTATAACAGCATTGCTAATCAGTGGCAAAAGTACAGAGAGGCAGTGTTTTCCTACATTACTACAGGGATTTTGCTCTGTATCTCCCAACCAATAGCTGTCATTTAAGGAGTATGGGCTAAATGCAGTGTCTTTTCCCTGGACTTTCGTTTGATTACATTTCTGGTGTAATCTTTTTGTCTGTTCACCCAACTTGCTTATTGCTGTTCCTGTTAAATACCCACCGTTCTCCTCTTTATTTGAAGCAAACTTGGTAACATAGCCAGCACCATTCACATCTTTCACTAGGATAGAGCAACCAGGCAAAGAGGACCAGATTTACTAAGAAATCGGCTCAGCACAAAGATATATGAGAACCAGGTCCAGCAGCTCAGTGTGCAGCAAAGGTGGGTGGAGATGGAGGTAGTATGGCTGATATCTGAGGTTAATGGAGCCAAACGTTCACTGTAAACATACAGCAAAAACAAAGACGAAAGCGTCTGTGGTTATTTCACTCTTGATTGATGGTCAAATTCAGTTTTATTTACTAAATCTGCAAAGACTTCCCTCTGTTTATTTACTGTTACAAAATAAATTAATTCATCGTTGCTCTGTTATGTACTTTTCAAGAAGTTAGAAGTTATTAAGAGGCTTACAGCACAAGATCCCATCTGTGCTATTATACTTGTTTTTCAAAAGTGGAGAATTTTCTTCACAAAACCAGTGTTGGCAAATTGTGTGACCTTTGTAAATCCAGCAAAGTACATAATCAGTCTTTTTTTAACATGTCCTTACTCATTATTTTTGTGATTAAAAGATACAAAGTAGAATTGTGTGAATGCATCACATCTGCAGCAAAAAGTAAATTGATAAATCTTACACAATATTTAGCTCAACAAAGGATTTTAGTAAATTGTCTCTCTTATTTGTAAAAAGTGTTTATAAAGCTGCTAGTTTGAAGAAATCTTAATTAGACATCCAACAGGCTTTAGTTTCAGTCTCAATGATGTCTTTGTGAGTTTACACTGATAACTAGGCGGCACTGAGGATGAGTCATATCCTCACCATTAGTAGCACTGCAAGGGTTATTTGATGACCAATGGTGTCTGCAGTGCTTTTTTTCCCTCCCATTAGACTAAATAAAATAGCTTTGCATGCTAAAGATACGTAAGAATTCTTCAAATAGACTGAAAAAAATAATTTTTCATTCATTTTTAGCGTTTTGGAGCCCAGGTTTATTTTGGGCAATTGTTAAATTAAGTGACCAACTGACCCATCATAATGTTACTTTAATATTAGTATAAAGCAGAAAGGAACCCAAAATACAAAAGAAAGGAAACCAGTGGTTATAGAAATTTACAGAAATTTGCTCAAAATATTATTATAGGACAGTTCAAGGTTATAAATGTAATTATTTCACTATTTATACACACAAATACAGCGGGAAAATGTAATTAATACAGTACAGTCTATTTAAATGTACTGGGTTTTTATACCAACTAGAGTTTGAGCCTCTCTCCTTGAAAGTCTAACTATACCATTTTAAATAGCTGAAAATATTAAAAATTTTAAGTTTTGAAAATGTCTTTCAAAAACAAGTATGGTCTACATATAACCTATAGACATAAATGACACTGTGTGGAAGCACCACATCAACACTGCAAGCTGGTTTTCTCAGTTTGTCTCTATATGATATATAAATTTATGTTACAATAAGTAAAACATGTTCAGTGTATTCACCGATGAACAGACTCCAGAGATATTTTCCACAGTCCCTACTACTGAGTCCCAGTTAGTCTGAATCCATCTTAAAAATAGGAAATCCACCCTAAAACAGAACTTACACTGTGGTGTCTGTGTGTGTGTGTGTGTGTGTGTGTGTGTGTGTGTGTGTGTGTGTGTGTGTGTGTGTGTGTGAGAGAGAGAGAGAGGGAGAGAGAGAGAGAGAGAGAGAGTGTTTAAGTGTATGTGTGAGCGTGTATGTGGAATGCCACCCCATATTTTCCACTGAAAGGCCCATATCATATATACATTGTGTTTTCATGGCAGGGTAATATGTTTGCAAGGATCTCTGTGGCTTTTAACTATGTATTAGACTTCACTAATGGTTGATGATGTCATCAGGTGACTTTCTTTGGAGGTGGTCCGTTGTCATTGAATTATAGACCTCAATGTTAAATTACTGAAGCACATTGTATCTTCTGTAAATGAACTGCTGTACACTGTAAATCCAGTTTTCGTGCTTGTTTGCTTTCTATTTGTGGTCTATGGAGCAGCTGGCATTTGTCTCCAGGTTAAATCATCATCGTAGTCTGTCTTTCAGCTGCTCAGCTAAAAAATGACACTTATTCAAATGCAAAACAAGCAGCATAATGTTAGCTGTTTTTTGTTGTCCTTCTCTGTTCTAAATTTAAAGAGTCATAAGTTTTCTTATATTATAATTGAGGTTCAGCTCAATATGTTTCAGCGGAGATCTCATTCAGTTGTGTTTGGCCTCTAGAGACTGCTGTGTGAAGAGTCAGTCGTTGCATCTCTGCTGCAGCAGTGGCTCATTTCCAGACTTCTTAATGAGGTCACTGAAGGGAACAAAAGCAGTTCTGTTCAAGACAATGAAAAAGGCCAGTTACTTTATACTAAAGAATAAATTGTAAGTCTATAGCTATTTTATTGCACGTGCTAGACACAATTCAGTGCAAGAATTACAGGGCACATTTTTTAAATATAATCTTGCACTCATTAAAAATCTCAATATCTTCTTGGATGATAAAATATAAAGAGGGACTTACCATGGACCAAAAACCCAGGTCTGGGTTTAATATTTTTGAACATCTAAATGATCTAAACAATCATCTAAATACTCAAAAATAAACACATGGCCCAAGATAGATCTAAAATGAAACTACGTTAGGAGGCTTCAGCATTAAAAAGAACACAATATCCAAGATATAGTGTACGTGTGAAGTATGATAAATTTCAAAATGGACAAAAATAGGGGCTACTATAAAATGGTCATCTAAGTAGTACCAAAAGATTGAAGTAAAAACATACATTACAATTGAGTAACATAATTTCAAGGAGAGGCTACTGGATGACTTCCGATTTGTTGTTGAGGAAATGTTGCTGTAAGCCAGCTGCGTTTTAAATACTCAGCAAAACTGCCTGACTTTACCTTCTGTGATGCTGAATCCAGCATCAAGAAATGTTTGAACAGGAGACAAAGGTCGTCTCTGATTCTTTTGTAGTAGGCTACAGCATAATTAATTCCATATACTGCATGCAATAACAACTCCTTATCACTACTTTTTGTTCAGTAACCCTCAGTATTAAAGGCCATTTATAATAAATAATTTTTTTGTCTTACCTTTTTTATTGTAACCATGTGATGCAAGTAAGGTGTTCAGGCAACATCTGTGAATGTGTTGATACCACGCTTATACTTGGACATTTACAGTATGGATTGCTCAACATGCATAATATGAACACACGCCTTAGGATCAGGCTAATGATATTTTACTGCATTGTTACAGTGAATAGTAGGAGTTTGAACAATAATTAAAATTGTATTTTTTCGCAAGCCCTCCATGAACGGTACAGCTCTAACAACATGCAGGGAAAGCCATCCTTTTTGGGCTTTGTAGGGGAAGATCTGACAGTATTTAAAATTAATGACATAAAAAGAAACTATCAAAAACTGATTCCTGCACCTCATTCCAAAGAGCAGGATAATCCTCTCAAACTTTAACCTTCTGTTTTTCCCCAGAGCTTACCCTGAACTTTAAGGGGAAAAGTTCATCAACCAGTGTGGCCTCCTCAGGTAACACAGAGTAGCCCAGGACATCTGGCTCAGTGCATCATGTCAATTAAGGGCCTGGGGTGAAAGAGGTTCCTCACATCCAAAAATTGTTCATGACCGGCTTTGAACCCCCAAGGCCTACACTAATCAATGAGGGAGGGAATATATCTGTGCAAAAACCTGCTGCAGGGCCACTATGGTGACGTGCCATTGATAGAGAAACCATGTTCCTGTTTGAAAGGGTAGATTATTGTAAAGTAGTGCCATTAGAGAGGAAAACTGTAGCTGTTTAAATTAGAAAGGCCCTGTTGTTTACCTCAGCCATGTGTCAGGATTGCTTGGAGGTAGCTGCTGGATCATATTTACAGGGGTATTTACTCAGCATTTTTTCACACAGGAAATGTGAAATATTCTACAGGACATACTATTCAAACTTATTCTTATTAGAGCCAAGTTAAGAAAACGATACAACTGATTGAAAAAAGAACATCGGGGTAAGTAGAGAAATATTTAAACAGTCTCAGACTATTTAAGACTGCTATTTTGAAATAACTAAAATGTATGTGCTTGTTTTTATGTACATAGAACTACAAGGTGACTCTGATAATAATGGATATTATATAATATTTCATATTAGAGGAATTACTTAAAGTACTTCAAGTAAATCATTGAATTTTCAATTGTATGACTTGTTTTTAATTGTAACTTGTAAGTTGTTAATTTTTTATTTTTTTGATCCATAAAAACCTAATTCAATACATATATATGAGTTTGTGTATGCTTGTACATTCATATATATGTATATATGTATATAAATGTATGAGTGTGTTTGTGTGTGTTTATATATCACACAATGACAAATACACACGCCGACAAAAACACGCATATGTGTGTGTGTCTGTTTGTGTGTGTGTGTGTGTGTGTGTGTGCGTCTGCATGTGTATACATAATATATATAGGCGTGTATATATATATATATGTGTGTTTATGTGTATATATGTATGTTTGTATATATGTATGTATGTGTGTGTGTATATAAATATATAAATATATATGATAATTATATACATACCATATATATGCATATATAAACATAACCTACAGAGTGATCGTAAAAAGCATAAAACCTCACAAGCCAAACCGTTGATGTTAATTCTGTCCACTCAGACAACAGATTGTTTCAGTACCGACAGGCGTTAGACTCTGTCTGATGAACGCTTAACAGTTTGTTCACAGTTGTTTAACAAACTCCAAACAAGATTAGTCCATGGCAAGGACATCACCTCATCAAAAAGTTAAACTGGTATCAAGCCCTCTTTGCAAGCAGATTTGCCTCATAGGGCCTGCCTCTTACCAGCTGTTGCATGTTGATCACACCTACTTGTCACACACTTAGGGCACTCAGTTATTGCATTATTGGAGTCAATAATCCCATGGTAAGCCTTTTGACTTCATTCAGACAGCTTATATTGGGTGAACTTTACTCTGTAGATCCATTAATATTTAGAGTAAAGTTCATTAATTGTTGATTTTGTACAAATAGATTTAAAAATTAATACAAATAAATAAATCAAAATTAATTTTGACTTCTATGATCTTCGTATCACTAGTTAAAACATTATCTCCTGATGTAGTGCCTGTTAAATTCTTTTGAACCCCTCAAGTTTTAATATCTTTGTTTAATTCTTAACACACATATGTGTGTATTTATATATATATACATATATATATATATATATCTGTGTGTGCATATATATATAAAATATTGGAATTTAATTATATATGTGTATCTTTTTAAAATTTATTTCCACTCTAATTATTATTCCTTGTTGTGCAATAGTCTTTTTAGTACCAAATGCTGTTGTGCATTTCATTGCAAATATTTTGAACACATTGAAAATAAATACTTTGGATTGTGAGTCATAATCACTTTAACTAGCCATGTACAGCTAAATATGTATGCCTTACATATAATGCCAACAGCATCTATCTTTGTTTAAAATATAGGGGCTTAACTGGTTGAGCTTTCCATTGCACCTGTATGTAATGAAGTACTAATTAAGTCTGAACAGGTCTAAATAAATAACAATATTAGACTTAAGGTATTTAACATTTCATGTCAAATAACAGAGACAAGCTGTTAATGCTCTCAGGTATCAAGGTTTATCTTACAGAGAAATCACAAAAAACATTTCTACAAAGATAGATTCTATGTCAGCGTAATCTAAAACAAAGTACATTTTCTGCTCTGAGTCCCTAATTATATTGAACTCAAAGTACATATTTTTCAGCAAGAACAAGGTTATTCTCAGTAAAATGAATTGTTACAAATATTTTCCAGTTCATCTTTCCATATCCCACCTCAGCTGTCCTGTCTGGATCAAGCCTTATTTGGCCAATTATTGGAGAGCTCTACACCGCAATTTTCCAACTCATATATACTCATCCTTTACTTCTAATTTCAATATTTAGTTTATTGTAGTGTGTATCTGTAACACAATTCTTGTAATCTTGTGTGGGATTGTGCAACTGCCTCAATGTAGCCCATTTTAACTAGCGTAACTAGCTGTATGTATACATCCATATAGTTTTATATATATTTGTGTATATATATATATATATCTGTGTGTGCATATATATATAAAATATTGGAATTTAATTATATATGTGTATCTTTTTAAAATTTATTTCCACTCTAATTATTATTCCTTGTTGTGCAATAGTCTTTTTAGTACCAAATGCTGTTGTGCATTTCATTGCAAATATTTTGAACACATTGAAAATAAATACTTTGGATTGTGAGTCATAATCACTTTAACTAGCCATGTACAGCTAAATATGTATGCCTTACATATAATGCCAACAGCATCTATCTTTGTTTAAAATATAGGGGCTTAACTGGTTGAGCTTTCCATTGCACCTGTATGTAATGAAGTACTAATTAAGTCTGAACAGGTCTAAATAAATAACAATATTAGACTTAAGGTATTTAACATTTCATGTCAAATAACAGAGACAAGCTGTTAATGCTCTCAGGTATCAAGGTTTATCTTACAGAGAAATCACAAAAAACATTTCTACAAAGATAGATTCTATGTCAGCGTAATCTAAAACAAAGTACATTTTCTGCTCTGAGTCCCTAATTATATTGAACTCAAAGTACATATTTTTCAGCAAGAACAAGGTTATTCTCAGTAAAATGAATTGTTACAAATATTTTCCAGTTCATCTTTCCATATCCCACCTCAGCTGTCCTGTCTGGATCAAGCCTTATTTGGCCAATTATTGGAGAGCTCTACACCGCAATTTTCCAACTCATATATACTCATCCTTTACTTCTAATTTCAATATTTAGTTTATTGTAGTGTGTATCTGTAACACAATTCTTGTAATCTTGTGTGGGATTGTGCAACTGCCTCAATGTAGCCCATTTTAACTAGCGTAACTAGCTGTATGTATACATCCATATAGTTTTATATATATTTGTGTATATATATATACACAATAATATAAACGAATAATTCTATAGTGTATATAAAGGTAGACTGAATATATATATATATATATATATATATATATATATATATATATATATATATATATATATATATATAATTATTTGTAACAATGATTGTTCTAGATGTGTGGTTGCTCATAAATCCACAATTGTGTAGTCATTCTTGATTTTGTAAATTTGTTTTTAGTAGTAAGTTTTCAGTAAGATGTCAGTTGTTCCTATTATGTATATCTATATGTATATATCCTAGATGAAATTGTTGCTGATATCCACTCAATGTACACCATTCAGCCACAACATTGACACTGATGTATCTTACATTAGTAAAGAATATATATACCTACTGTTGGATTACTAATCACTGAAATGCATTTTCAGCTAGTCAATAAGCGTATTTGTTTTGTGTAAAATAGATTATAGGGATCTTTGCCTTTTTTCACCAGTGGCAAATTTACTAATATCAGTATTTTAACTTAGGAATTGTAATTAATGCAAATATAGATGACTTTCTTAAATTTTAAATTTAATTATCAATAAATTCTAATTATTATTATTATTATTATCATCAAGAAATTCAGTGTCGGTGCCATCTGTATTCAGTTTTGATACTGCTTACCATAGTGCTCTAGAGATGCACTATAGTGCACTTTAACACATTTAAAGTCAATTTATGTTCTCCTGAATTTCTTCAGATTTTATCAGTAAAGTTTTGCACTTTTATATCAAGGAGGTCATTCCTGAATTCAATAAACCATATATAGTAAAAAAAAAATTGATCACAAACCTAATGTACACATTTATATCCAAATTTAAAAAGGTATTTCAAATAAACCTATAGTACCAATATCTTTGTGTGAAAATATTTAAGTGACTTGAATTGTGGCAGTCCAACAAATTAGTTCAACCAGTTAACAATTTATAGACATAGCACTGTCCTGTTTGAATGTGGCTAGCTTTCGATAACATGTGAAAGGCTGAGGATGTTCTTTGAGCAAAACCTGAAAAACATAGAGCAGATTCGAGAGTTTTTAAATATACTGTAAAATATAAGTCTCTTAATGAGCAATTTTGTTTTTTTTTAGTTGTCTTCTGTAAAAAAGCCGATTATTTTTATTTATTTTTTTTTAATCCTTTCGGGGACCCCACCATCAGGTTTAAATTTGCTTGGTTTGTACCTTGACTATACCATAATGCTTTAAGAGACCGTAGCCCTTTATTTAACAGAACTATCAACCCCATCTCAGTCCACAGTATTTTTGTAATACATGTGTGCTTCACGGCACATAAATGCATTACTGACATTCAGATCACCTTGTTCTCCACAACTAATGAGATTAGAAGGCCAGTGCTCTAAGTAAGAATTGTCACTTCAACATGAGCCGGATGAAATGTTTAAGTCACTTTACGTGTCATATCTTTTAGGCTGTTAGTCTTTGGGTGTCTAAGATTATCGATTCTGTACATTCAAGTTACTTTTATTGTCACTGATAGGAGGAAATTGTCACTGTTTCAGGGAATGCTGATATATTTTATTATTCCTAGATCTGAATTGTCACAGAGACAAAGCAGAAGAGAATATTCTTAGTTTAACATGAACCAAATTTGTAATTAATTTATATATTGTCACACATAGTGCAAGTGTAAAAGTAATAGGACTTTACAAAATAAGCTCTTCCCTGTATTATTGTTTCAGAGCATGCCATTTGAAGGGGGGCTACAATAGATGAGTTTTTATCAAATTTAATCTAACATGATGCTGGTTAAAAAATTCTAGGAGAAATGAACCGCTGCTGGGGAAGAAAATATGAAATTAGAAATTAAATATATTTTTATAATCATCATCACTCTAATTCAAATCTTGTGTCATTTGCTGGAAAACAAAAGAAAATGACACCGTAAACAAGTAAATGAATCATGTAAACATGTTATTTAGCACATAAAAAGATGCTGTGATGTTCATATTCAGTCATACACTTTTAGCAGCCCTAAAGCTAGACCTAAAAGAGTTCACTTAACTCTTATGGGGGTCTCAAACTGTACAGTGATATAGCATAGCTGAGTTGGCTAATAATTACTGTATTTATAATTGATATTACACAAAAATTCAAATTGTGATATACAATCAAGATCTTCAAAATATGTCAGTGTTCATAGTCAAAAACACGTAGGAAACCTGATTATCTGTATTTCTTCATAATCCTGTACGCCAAGAGTATTGATCATGCCATACAGCCAGTCTGCAAGTTTGCAGTCTGGCTAAGATTCAGAGAGTTCAAATAAGTGCAAGCAGCAGGGATTTTAAAGACAAAACTGCACGCATCTTTGCTAAGACTTTGCCATGTGTTCACGCATTCACATGTCACCATGTTTCTGGCCCACCTCTATGATCCATTAACCAACAAGATGTTCTGTGTTCTAGTATTTATAAGTGTGGTAACCTGGTAAGTAGATAACAGCCATCTGCATGTCTGCAAATCTCACCCAAACTGTCTCTAAATGAACATCGGTGCTTTATGGAAGATTGTAGTGAAAGAAAAAAGTTATTATACTGGGAAAATATCTTTTTTCTCTTTTTTCCATTAGGAGTGGTCTGTTTCTTTTCTAATTCAACCTTTCTTGTGTTTCTTGATAAAGAGACAAGATCATAGGACAGTGCTGCTAGAAATTAATAGAAATTTGTGATAGTTGTAGTGAAAGGGCAGATTTCATAATGTTTTAAGTACCGGTATACCATTATTTCCATGCTACTCTGTAATCAATTTGGAACTCGTCCCATGTGCCTCGAACTAGAAAACTAAATTATGCCACACAGATTCACATGACAAGTTTATAAGCCTTTCATTTCTGAATTCATGAGAACTAAAATGAGTTGACATATGCTGAGTTGAGTTGAGATATCCTGGTTTATTTGTTAATTGTGAATATATTTGTGTATTTCTTGCCAATCCTGTATTCTTTGTACAAAAAAAAGACATGTTTTAATATCTTTATATTCTCACCTGACTTATTCTTTCTGTACAGTACCACTGGGCAATCCAGTGTAACCAGTAATTTAAACTATAATGTTCTCTCTTTGAATTTGTCTTTTTTTCAAAGGTGTTATGTATAAGGCTTTATGTGTTATCATCTACTGAGAATCTGAAATTATTTCATAGTTATAAGATATATTAATATTACACTCATTATGATTTGCCTCTAAAATTAACAAAACAGTATACTGTATAGTCAGAATATCAGAGAAAGTTCTTGTATAATGAAAAGTGAAAGTAACCACATGAAATTATAAAAAAATATATCACATTTAACATGCTAGATAACTTAGTTTGTTTTTTAATCCAATACTAAAAATATTACCCATAGTCTGAAATTAAGCTGAACTTAACAACCTTACAATCAAGAGCTCCTTTTTTGATTCTTAAAATTTTTATGATTGTGCGCAAATTTGTGTTTAAATCAATAGCAACAGCATCTCTAAGAACCAGTTTATAGAAAGACCTGACGAAGTATGAAGAAACACTGTAACATTATTGAAGAAGGAATTATAAAACAGAACAGATACACGTCCTCGCCATAAGGCTTATCCCATCTTTATAGAACAGGAGGCCTAATCAATATGGCTGAGTATAGCTGGTGTCTAGGATAATAGGTGTATTATCTGAAACAGATCATGCAATGCGTCGCTCACTGTGTTACTTGCATGTCTTACGTCTTGAGGAAAAAATATTGATTTTGTGAATTACAACCATTCCTATTTTAGGCTAAAAAGTGTCATCACCAGACTGTTAAAAAATAGTTTTATTTTGTCAGATTTACATGGAAAGTGTTTAATGAAAAAAGGGTCCTTTTTTTCAATATATTTTGAGAATAGTAAAGACTTAACCTTGTTTTTTTTTGTTTTTTTATTTAGTGTTGGAGTGTGCATTTGTATGTATACACATAGTATTATATACATTGTACAAACAATACGATATGTTTTAATTAAAGATATAGTTTAGTATGTCAACTTGATCAGTCCAGTAATATAAGAGAAGAGGTTAAATACATATTGATTATTCATACTAGTGAAAAGTTTAGGTTATGTGAGTAAAACTTAGCACTGGCTTAAAATCTTCTTAATGTCACAGGGTTAACTAAATAGTTGGCAGGAATAATTATATGCCAGTGACCTAAGAAATCTTGTTTACGGATTCTGTTTAAAATACCAGCAGGATAAGGATGGGGGTTAACACATAAAGGTTAAAGGCTAACTGTTTGGAAAGGCGTGTGGTTTAAGAGAACTAATGATTCTTATATGATGTGAGAACCCTCTTTACAGATTTTTCATCTCTTCATTTTTTTTCTTTTCTTTTTTTGGAACTTTTCTTCGCTTTCTTTAGAATTGTTTTCCACACGATAGATGCCCTTAGATGGTATTTACTGCAGGTGCAAAACACAAGGTCTTAATCTGTGACATCACCACTGTCTGTGGCACATCGAGGATTTGTGGAGTATAAGATTAGAGCTCTATGTCGTCATAAATCTCTGCTTCCAAATTCAGCCGGGTGGTAGCGGGTGGGACAGTTGCTAGGTTGATTCCGTGGTCTGTGGATTTAGTGGCTAAAATGTTTGTGTGTTTACGCAGGGTTAACCTCTATGAAGTTTTTTCTTCGTACCAGGAGACGTCTAAATGTCACATTCACGAGGCTTGATGTTTTCACATTTTTTTAGGATCTATTAAGATTGTTCTATTTGAGAACCAAGCTTACCCAGAACTTTTTATGGTGCTCCTCGGAGGGTCTTCATGATGAACTACTGCATACCAGACATGTATGAGATGCCTCATGTTGGCGTAGGAGGATACGCGATGCAGGGCAGTGGGGAACACTGCATGTACCCAGGTGAGGGGCCAGGGTATGGACACTGTGAGCCCCAGCCCCTGCACCATCCGCCATGCATGGAGCAGACTTGGCTGCCAAGCCAGCACTACTCTTGCTCATACACTGGTGGCCCTCCTGTTTTTAAGAGCGAATTTTGCAGTGTGGAGATCCCTCTTAGTCATTGCCACCATCAGCCTGAGTATTTCCCTGAGATCAAACCTGACTACTCACACCTACAGTGGATGCAGGGGGCGCACAAAAAAGGTATGCTGTCTGGCTGCTGTCTGGCTGGTGATTGTTTACATCTTCTTGTTGAAAGGAAGATTTTAGGTGGGCGAAAATTGCACACTTTCAAGTTTTGCTCTGCGAATTGAGTGATGAAAATATTTACATTGTTATATGGCTGTCTCTCTGGATTGTGCATATTGTCCATGTTTCTTTGTTGTTTTTTAAACAGTTATGGTAATTAGTGATGACTGCTCCTTAATCAATGAATCAATGATGTCTGGGATTTTTAATTTAAGTCTGGTAAGTGTAAATCCAAGTCTTAGAGCGTCATGTGGTGGCAAGTCTGTGAGCAGGACTTGGTGCATATGATGGTCAGAGTTTTAAGGGGTTCCTTATTGATTGATGTTGAGGCAACAGAAGGCTGATGCAAGATGAATTATTGCTTTCTTCACAAACTGCAAAAAGTATTGATCAGTTTCTCAACCTCCAGTCTCAGAGGTCAAAGTGCTGATCTTATTAAGCTGAATGCCAAAAATGGGCCAGGTGTTAACTCAGTGGGTTGACTAGAAGCAACAGTACAATCCAAGAAGGACAGTGCTAATCAAATATTAGCCGCCATACTATTGGATATACAAGAGTGACTTTCCATAGCAGAAGCATTTACATACCAGGCGACAACTAATTGACTCAAAGGAACACAAAAAATACCCCCCCCCCTAAAAAAACAGACACAAAATGTATAATTAATGTAGAATTACAAAAATCAATAGGGAATGTTATAATTATTATTAAAAAAGGCCTCTTAATTTATCAGTTAATGTTGAGTCAACATTAACTAAAAATCTGGTTGAGAACGAGAAAAATTTGGGCATTTGATAAATCCCAATGAATTAAACCATAGCTATCATAAAAAAAAAATAGTTTAGATCACATATTCAGTGATTTTTTTTTTTATTTATTTATTTTTTTTTTTTAATAAATTTAAAATTGATGATTTGTTCTTCTCTCCAGGGTACATACCAAGTTACCTGGACAAGGATGAGCTATGTGTAGTGTGCGGGGACAAAGCCACAGGCTATCACTATCGCTGCATTACCTGTGAAGGTTGCAAGGTAACAAAAGCGAGTCTTGGAATGACACGAAGCAGCAACTTCATTCTCCTCGTCCTTTGAAAACAATGCTGAGCATTTGACCATCTGTTCTCTAGGGATTCTTCAGGCGGACAATCCAGAAGAATCTCAACCCAACCTATGCTTGCAAATACGAGGGGAAATGTGTCATCGACAAAGTAACCAGAAATCAGTGTCAGGAATGTCGCTTCAAGAAGTGCATTGCAGTGGGAATGGCAACGGATTGTAAGTCTTATAGGCCAAGATAGCCTTAGTCCAGTGTTACTTGAGACATATTATTGTTGTTTTGTCTGCTTCTTGATGTTTTGTCCACTTCTTTGTCTTGTTTGTTTGCTTCTTTTAATGTGGAACATCAACCTGCCCAGGAACTGCAGGTGAAAATTTGCCTTTTAGCTAAATATGGCAAAAAGAAAAAAATGTGTGGAACAAACAGCAACTAATTTGATAATCTAATAATAATTTATATCATTTTTTTTAAGCTCTGCCAAAGGGATAGGTCACATTTCTGACATTTTGTTGACAAATTGATGAATCAGTAAATCTAGAAAGCAAACGGATAAATAATTATGCTTCAGCGGTGGTTTAAGTAGACTCTACGGATGTTTTTGTTATTATTTCAGGAATTTTTTGTTACTGAAATGAGCCACTCTTCACAAAGAAGGAAAATACTAACTTAAAAGAGCTAGATTTCTATGTTGATATTTTCTTATAAACTATTTTATGTAATAAAGAAAGTTACTTTTGTTAAAACAGCTACATTTCCAGCCTTCCCTGTCTTACAACACTGACAATGTCATTAAAGGCTGAGATACCCAAAATAAGAATCTTAAAAAAAGAGAATACAACAATTTGACGCTTAAGTAAAGATTTACATGAGAATATTGTGCACTCGCATGCACTTACAATGTACTTAAATCATTATGCCTTATAAGTGTCGCGTTACCTAAATTGAATCTAATTGGTTTGTGTTTGAACAGATCATTTCTGCCTGGATTTTTTCTTTTGTTTTGAAATTTAAGAAGCAACGCCGTTTGTTTTCAAGTATATCACCAGTCCATCCTGTCATGCTTTTCCCTCCTCCTCCCTCTCATTCCTGTCCACTCTCATTGTCTCCCTTTTTCTTCTTCTGCACCCCTCCCTCCACTCCAGTGGTGTTGGATGACAGCAAAAGGCTGGCCAAGCGGAAGCTAATTGAGGAAAACCGGGAGCGCCGTCGGAGGGAGGAACTGCAAAAGACAGTGTGGGACCGACTGGAGCCCACCCAGGAGGAGTGGGACCTCATCCGTATGGTGACTGAGGCCCATATGGCCACGAATGCCCAGGGCAACCACTGGAAGCAGAAGCGGAAATTCCTGGTGAGACATCCTCCTCCTCCCTCCCTCCTGACTCCATCCTTCATTGTATTGATTACCCTGCCTTATCCCACCCCTACCTTCCCTTCCAATCCCTCCCAGACCCCCTCCAAGTCATGCCCCTGTCTCCTCCACCTCCACCACAACTACTGTGCCACTGTTCCCTGTGTTAATATGTCCATGTGTTTTTTTGTATCTCCTTGTAGAGTGGGGAGAATTAGCTGGACGATGGAGAAAAGTGTGTTCCTCAGCGCAGCTGCACTAATTTATAATGGAACATCTTATTGTTGTCTTTTTTCATGTCTTACCATGCAGTGATCTTTAATCGCTAATACTAATAACTTGCTTTTTTCGTGCTGTTTCATTTTTCTTTCTTCCTGTTTGTAGCGTTTGTTTTCACACCTCAACATTTTTTTGACTAATTTTGTTTCTTTTCTGTAAAGTTTAATCGCTCTGTCTGGACTGAAAGTCTGTCAGCTGTCGACTATATTGTGGGTTTCTATGGTGGAATCAGAACAAACACTCGGATTCCACCAGGCGCGGGTCTATGATGTCACATCTGAGACGCTGTTTTTTTTTTCCATCGCATGCTTGGCTTCATACTCCACTGCGAGCATTTAAGAAGTGCAGCGTTCTCTCTGCCTGATTTTGTTGATTTGCTGATTTGATCATCATGAAATCCTGTGACCGGCTGACTTCTGGCCTGATGCCACCGGTTATGACTCGATTTAGTGATGTGATATACTATTGGGAGTCTACACAGGGTTATTTATTTTGAAAATTGACCAGGTTGTCTATGCTGTCCCTATGTCTGACTTCCTGCCCTCGATCTGGTCTATGCGGCTTGACACGGCTTCTGTCAAAAATAGACGAGGTGCATATTTTTAGCAGAGCAGAGCCCCTTCTGGGATGTTTCTGAAACCTGCTGTGACACGTCTGATGGAATCACAATCACTGTGTAGCGTGGCTGTGATCAGCTCCCCCAGTGGAATCCAGGGATAGGGTTTTTCTTTACTGTATTTGCAAAATATTCAGAAACTTTGAGAGGACGAGGGAGAGAATTATTTTAATTTTTTGAGAAAGTCTAGGAATATCAGACAAAAATATTTCTAAATTATTTTATTTCACTACATTCACACTTAATTCACATGGTGGTACTGTGCTATAAAGTAGCATTGGACACTTTTAGAAAAGGGAAAAAAAAAAGCAAAAACTTGATTGGAGATTTGGTTGACATATGAGTCTCCCATCACAGCAAACTTTATTTAAATTTCGTGAAATAATTTTTAATAATAAGTTCCGATTATTTTGTTGTCGATTGTCGTTCCAGTGTTTCTGACGACCTGTTTGAAATTGTGGTCATCAGTCTGAATATCACCATAGAAACCCATCTTGGATTTCTGTCCTCATCTGTTTTCTATCTGCACAATCTTTCATCTGTCTCAGTTTTAACTTGTTTTCTTTTTAGTTGGCTTGACACGGGTTCTTCATTGAAACTTCACAATTCCTGTTGATTATCCAACAGGTCGAGGAAGCTATGCTTCTTAATGAAATAACATGTAATTTATTCTATACTTCTGACCAGAGTGCAGCGGGGGTGAAGGAAACTAAGGTAAGAAACAGCAGACAAAGAAAAAAACATATATATAAAAAACTTACCTACTGCCTTTCAAATGGTGCCTGAGACAGTGTGTAGTCTCATCCACAGTATCAGTGTGGATGCTGTTGAGTCTTACCAGTCTTCCCTAATACAAATTTCCATCTTATTACTTGACCATGAATGCTTTACACTCCTCATATTACCCTTGAACTGTTTTTAGGCACTTTTAGACTACGCTCAGCACTATTCTCAATAATAAAAAAGTTTCTACATGCTGTTTAATTTTTTTAAAATCCAAACTAGAGACACTGTCTTTCCCTCTTTGTTGTTTCAGCCTGAGGATATTGGTCAAGCATCCATGGCCAATGCACCTGAAGGAAACAAAGTGGATATAGAAGCCTTCAGTCAGTTTACAAAAATTATCACCCCTGCCATAACCCGAGTGGTGGACTTTGCCAAAAAACTGCCTATGTTTTGTGAGGTAAGTGCAGCTGCTTATTTTAACAAAGCTTCATAAAATGTAGATGGAAAAAATAGAGTTTTCAAAGCTCCCTCTGACGGTTTCAGTGGTAGTTGGCAGTTTACACCTGTTTTAGTTTCTAAAATTGCAGTAACGTAACACTGGATTTACAGTAAAGCCGACAATATGCATTGTAAGCATTAGCTTATCACTGAGATATATATATATATATATATATATATATATATATATATATATAAGTGAATGTCAGCCAATAAGTAACATGAAATTACATTATAAAATCATCAAAGTCATACTTGAGGTAATTTAGGAACAGTATCAATGTTACTGGATATGATCACCAGAGAATGCTGAATGTAAAATGTTCAAGTAAGTACATATGTTGATCACATATCTTTAATAACCACAGTTAAGGGATCCTGTCAAAAATGTTTCTTAGTGTTGTGTGTTTATGTAAAAAATGATCTCAAGTACAGTATATCAACATGGAAGACATAAATAATCAAAAATAATAATTTAATTGGAACTTTTTATTTAATTTGATTTTTCTTATTAATTTCATTGCATTCTTTGTAAACAGAGTAAGAAAATACTAAACAGTAAAGTAGGTTAAAGATTAAAAATGCTTTAATAATTTGATAGCCAGAAGAACACACTACAAGTAGAAAACAGAATAAAACAATTGCAAGAACTGAAAACAATAGAAGTTAAAAAAATTATTACATTCACATTCGATATAAGACTAAAAGAAAAGTCTAATATCCATCAGACTTTAGCATCATATATTAGGTCATCATCACAGATAGAAAAGGGAGCGTCAGATCCACTGACAATAAAACATAGAATAAGTTTTATCGTCAGAAGAGTCGTCTATTATTTCCCAATTATTTCTTGACTGCTTCCCTTAAAAAATATGCAATTACTAACTGAAGGGAAAATATAGGCCAAGTGTTGAGACTCTTATTCTGGCTAGTTTTCAAGTGTTTAAGTGTCTTAAGTTTTTAATAATAAATTAAACATATTTTCAGGCCAACTACCTATTATGTTGTAATAAAGCTTTTTTACTAAAGCCAGTGTATTGTTAATATTAATGGTATTGTTAAATTAGCGGTCTGACTATTAAGCTAGTAAAGAGTAAGCTCAAGGAAACAAAGCTGCTTCATTCTGCCAGATTTGAAAAAGAAAAGAAATTTAGAGGGGGTTTTTAATTTTCAGAGGGTTTTTTTTCTATCCACAATTTAAACAGTATTTAAGTATGAATTTTCCCTTTTTCCCAGTCTGAGTATGCTATCACTAGATCAGCCGTATTCATCTACTAACAGCTATTATCTATCTCTCCATCTAATCAGCTGCCTTGTGAAGACCAGATCATTCTGTTGAAAGGCTGTTGCATGGAGATCATGTCACTGCGAGCTGCCGTTCGCTATGATCCAGAGAGCGAGACTCTCACGCTGAACGGGGAGATGGCAGTCACGCGGGGCCAGCTGAAGAACGGAGGCCTGGGCGTAGTCTCGGATGCCATCTTCGACCTTGGCGTGTCGTTGTCCTCCTTCAACTTGGATGACTCTGAGGTGGCTCTTCTCCAAGCTGTCATCCTGCTTTCATCCGGTAAACACCTGATGCCTTGGCTCTCATTACGCGTCCATGCGTGAGCCGATTAGGAGTCTTTTTGACTTATTTAGTCCAGTAACATATCCTTCACTTCAACTAAGAGCATTTTCAAATGGTGTCATTAGTTTCCAGACTAATGTTCTTATACTATGGGCTAGCAACGACTTGAAGTCTAAAATTTATTTTTTTTGGAATAAAGTGAAAACTTTGCATATTGGTGACCAGTGAAGTTTATTATGAGATTTTACACATTTACAAAGACAACGACAAAAAACAGGAACAAAAGAATCTGGATCCATCGATAAATCACAATTCTCCCACCATCTGCAAAGTGATGTTATTTCTGTAGTACTGCTTCGTTGTCCCCTGCACAGATTGCGCTAATACTTGTTTTTGACAAAAAATCTATAACACACTGAAGTTTATTTAATTAAACATGATGATAATTTTGAGGAGCTTTGTCCAGCTAGCTTGATTTCGACTTCACCGCCATTTCTCTGTGTGACACTCCACATCTCATTGAAGATCAATATTGTTCTGCTGTGTGTTGTACATGTTGACATGACATGGGGTTACCCTGCCCATCTGTTTTGTCTTCTGACACACTTACAGTAGTCGCCAAGGTTTAATCAATACCATTTTTCAAGTTTTAAAGTGTAATACTAGTATTTTCGTTACTGGATGCAATAGTCACTGTCTTTCACATTGACATTTTTTTCCTGCAAAAGATTAATAAAATTCAAATATTTTGCATTTATACCAGAAAAGCTTTTGAAAACTTTCCACTTAATGTCAGGATAAAGGTTAAAAGCATATAATATTCAATATGCAATAAAAAATAAGTTGGCAGTTGGCACCATATACATGTCAACTATGATATTTATCTATCTAATTGTCAAGCTAGGTACATAGTACTGGTACAAAATTATTGCTGGCTTGCCAGCTCACCCTGCAAACAAGCAATTTTTGAGAAAATTTTACAAAGTCACTTGGTCCTGTGTCACAACTAAATGCAATCCATGCTACACAACTTTTGAAGTGTAATTTTTTATTCTTCTAAAGGGGAAGTGAAAAATTGAATACCGAACCATCAGTAATTCACACAGCAGAGAAAGATAGTTAATATATTTCAGAGTAAGTTTGTGTAAGAAAGTAAAAGAACACATGAAAGCCCTGAGGATATTTACTGTTGTACTCTTAATTATTCTTTAGCCCTGGTGGATATATACAGTATGATAAAGTAGGGGTTTCTGTGTGTGTTCTAGAGGGTCCTGAACAAAAATGGAAATAGTTCTTATTCAAATGACATTCAAACACTCAGAGTTTGTTTGTTTGTTTGTTTTGATTTATTTCTTATTGTCTGACAATCCATTCTGGTGGAAATGCTTAAACTGTACTCATCCAAGTAGAAGCTGAATATGGTGATATAGCAGATATCACTAAGTTCCATACACGCAGTGTAAAAAGTTCTACCTTGAATCCCTGCAACACTAATAAGATTCTACTTCTTTGTGCCATCAGATCGGCCAGGCCTGAGTAGTGTGGAGCGAATTGAACGCTGCCAAGAGGAGTTCCTGCTGGCCTTTGAACATTACATCAACTACCGCAAACACAAATTGGCGCATTTCTGGCCCAAGCTGCTAATGAAGGTGACGGACCTGAGGATGATTGGCGCCTGCCACGCCAGCCGATTCCTTCACATGAAAGTGGAGTGTCCCACCGAGCTATTCCCTCCTCTCTTCCTGGAGGTCTTCGAGGACTGACCAATGGATTTTAGTGTTTGTGTGTGTGTGTGTGTGTGTGTGTGTGTGTGTGTGTGTGTGTGTGTGTGTGTGTGTGTGTGTGTGTGTGTGTGTGTGTGTGTGCATCCGTCAGCGCCTGGGCACCCTGGTGGTCTCAGGGGTGGAACCAGCAGAAGGCCCGTCACAAGAAACTTTCTATTAGCACTACTGAGTGTCACTTCATTCCATAAGTTAGGAGTAGCTCTCTGGTCTAGTTTTGGATGGAACCATTCCTTTCAGTGCGGGTACTTTTTTTTTTTTTTTTTTTTTTTGTTGTTGTTAATGTTGTGGATATAACCTCTCACCTCGGATATGTGTTGATGATTGTACAGTTTGAATAATTGTGATTTTATCAACACTTGTTTATTCATTAGAAACCATGCAAATGTTGTATTTTCCTTCCTTAATGTTGAATAATTCATAATGGCTGCTCACCTGACACACAGATTTGTTAGCCTTTCCCCCATCCGCTTGACTTTATTGGACTTATTTGTTAGTTATTTGTTAGTTATTCATTTTCATATAGTTTGTCATCCATCTGGTGAGCGTCTGAACTGCGCAGTGCTTCACCATCATACTGTGACCTGACCCATTAACAGCAACACTCACTCTAATGGACAGCAGCTCACAGATCTTTGTAGTCTCTGTGTTGCCACTATCACAACATTAACGTCGTCATGCTGCATTCCAGAGATGTCGGGAAAATCTGAATTTTGCAACAGAACAGCAAATTAAAACAAAACTCAAAGTAAGAAATGTTTAAATCTTCTCAGACACCATTATTTCTCGTCACATATACATAGCAACATACACTATTAAACTTTGCTAAATATCATGGACATAATTAGCATCTACACTACGAAAGCATACTTTGGCTATTACAGTTGCAAAAAAAATCAAAATGTTCATTTTGGAAAGGCATGAGCTGTAAGTCGTTTTGGACAGGATTTCTTGGAGGCATCTATGTTCTTACACAGGCTCTTGCCCAACGTCTAAAGAAACTGATTTTGGGGGGGCTTTTATATGACAAATGCAGGGTTCTCTTTAATCGACAAGTTGATCAACAGTAAAATAATCTGCCACATTTTTAAATATTTAACTAATAGTTTAAGTCATTTAAAAAAAAGAAAAAGACCTTCCCTGGGTCCAGCTTCTCATCATTTTCAGCTTTCTTTGTCTTATGTGATGGTAATCTTTGGATTTTGGAAGAGAGCACTTTCTTATATTTTGTAAACCACAAGATTAACTGGTTAATTAAGAAAATAAGCAAGAGATAAAGCGATAATAAAGATAGTTAGCAGTTAGCAGTATAAAGAACCGTACAGTATAAGCCAGCACTTGAAATGTCGGAAGTATTCCATGGCACTAATTCCCTATCATAGCTGTGTTTGGTTGGAGAAAATCTTGCAAAGATACATGTTTATTGACTTCTTTTTGACAAAATGGACGAACACAGATGGGACACAGAAAGGTTATAATTCAACCTAGTTGCTGTTGATTCAGACTTCCGACATTAAAAGGAATGCAGCCGTAGCATTAAAATGAGCCTGTTCATCATTGCAGTAAACTGGTCAGGACTAACTAAAGCACACAATGACTCTGATGTCAGGAAAAGACAATCATATAGTACTTGTTTTTGTTTAACAATGCCACATGCTGTGCCAAAACCAAGTGAGTGATGCCCTCCTTACTGAATCCCTGCTGGGCTTTCATAGCGATACTAACTCTTGAATGGTTATGCTAGTTAGTGCATGCTGCTCACAGAGTCATTCCTCCAACTCGTGTTTTAGTTTATTTTAGCAGCTTTGACTACACAACCAGTATGAGTTTTAAGTGTTTCATCTCGGCCGTGTTGCCTCAGTAGTCACACATACAACAGTTTCAGCCGTTTTGTTTTATTTTATTACATGTTAAAACCGTGACGTCATGGTGCTATGGTGTGTTGGGGAAATAGCTGATTGAACTTTCTTGTTATCTACATGCAGAAATGAACATTATCTGTTTGTATAAAAGCCAACCACCCTCTTATGATTGCATGCATATACACTAACACACAAACATGCACATATAAAGTACATACAGTATACCTTTACACATACTGTATACATGCACATATATGCATGTGCCTAAATAACATATAGGTCAGACCCCACCACTGTGACCAACCAGTGGGATTTTGAGGCCAAATGAACAGTGGCTGGCCCAGAAACAGTATGATTCATCATCAGCAAGGTACACTGAGAGAGCTGGTGAGATTGTGAAAACATAGCGCTCTGTCCCTTCTTCGATTTTAGCCGATATGTTCTTTTTTTGTTGTTGTTCTAAAAGCTTCTCTATGGTATTGTTGTTTGCAATGTGACAAACATTTGCTCTGTATATCTCGCTTTTTCAAGCTTCACACTACTCCTCAAAGCCGCTTGTGTTTTTTTTCCTTTTTCTTTTTTTTTCTCTTTTCTGTGAAGTGATGCCTTTTATCAAAGCAATAGACTTGCTGCAGTGTTTGAATGACCCGGACCTCACACACACACCTCGCAAACTGTACAGACTCATTATAAATGCACAGACAATCAGAGGGAGAGAGATGAATGGGGGAACAGGCACCCAGGCTCAGATGGTCCAGTTGGCCTGTAGGGCCGGGCCATGCTGAGCCAGAGCTATTTGGAAAAGTAACATTGGCTACGTTTCCATGCACCCCTGATGTCCACAGTCCTGTTTGAATCTTCGTGTTGTTTGCGGGAGCCTTTGATACCCTGTGACTGAGCCTGCCCTATGACCTAAATCATGTGTTAATGATGGAGGCCACAGGCAGTGACAAGATAAACAGGAGGAAAAATGTTATAAAATTTCGTCAGTTATTACAAAAAGGAGCTAGTTGCACAAACATAACAGATGTAAGACTGATCTGTAGCATTAGGTCAGGCTTAATTTTGTTCTTAGACTAGTATAATGGCCTTTATCCACCAAATAGCCCCAGGAGCTAAACTCAGGAACTAAATAAGGACCTAAAAGTCCCTTTGGTGCATTTGTGTTGTGTTTCAATTGCATCTGAAGAACCGATAAGATTAGACTAGCAAATTACATTAGCAAATTAGACCTTAAAAGGATTAAAAGTGACAACTTTGCTTGAGACTTGATTTTTTAATGCAATGAGATGATAAAACTTTCATCTGGTTGTCTTATTTACTATTGCATGACTGTTTGATGTTCTACTTTAGTATGTAACAACATTGAATCAAAATTCTATATTTAGCCTGCTCTCTTACCTCTTTTTTAAACTTTTTAGACTTTTAGACTAGTCTCAGGAATTCGGCTGCATAAGTTTCTTTAAACATCAACAATATTTTTTAAAAAATCCCATGCTTAGCCCCAGTATGCTAGCAACAACTGACGCTTGCTTGCTTGCAGTCTGAATGAAAGTTGTACTCGTGCTGTAGCAGTTTGTATGCTTGTGTTTGACCAGTCACTGACATACAGTACTGTTAACACCACATACTACCTCAGGAGCAGGGCCTTTTGGAGGGTGTAAACTGTGGCCTGGGAACCAAAACTGGACGTTCCTGCAGTCAAATTGCAAGTTAAGTTCCTGAGTTTCTGTAAATGTTTCTGGATTCCTGCACAGATAAAGGGCCACAGTGAGAGTTAAGACACTTGCACAAAATAAAAGTGAGTCATTTTAAAGCCGCATTAATTGATTTTTTTTTCTTTGCCGGTAGCAGGCAGAAAAAGAGCAGAATCACATTCATTTGAAGTCATTTTTTTCCACCTGATGAATGTAAGTCCAATATTCATTCTCGTTGTTTGGTTAAGAAAGAAGAAATATCTGACCTTTTAGCTGAAAGGTGTTTAACTTAATTAAACAGGTAGTTCCTAACTTGACAGGGCACACAATGGGTTATTCAGAAACCTGTAAACAGCTAATGAGTGTGGTTAGACACAACTTTTTTCTTCAGACTACTATGGACACAAACAATGAGCTGTAATGGCTAATAGTTCTATCTGGTCCCCTTTCACACCAAACATCTCTTTCTAATAAAGATGTTATAATTAGTAGACTCTAAAGCCTAAAGTTGGCCACTGTATATCAGGGCTTTTTATGGGAACAGTCATAGCAATACCACTATTGAACCCATCAACCTAGTGTCACGTTCTTTAGCTTTTCCCAAATCAAGGTTTGTGGAACACTTTCATCCATTTCCTTCAGTGGACTCTAACTGAAAAACTAACACTGCAGTGCCAGTAGGGGTAAGAGGATTACTGTGACCAAGTACTCCCTTCCTGCTTAAAGGCAGTGAGTATAAAATTTAGACTTCAACAACATACGAACCTACTGTATGTCTGAAGATCATCAAGTTTAGATGTTTGCGGAATTGAAGAACTCGAGGTCGAGGGTTTAAATTTTAGTTAGATCTACGTTATATCTGAAGTCATCTGTGCAGCCAGCCCTGGGTTTCTCATAGTATGAACTAATTTCCCTAGTGTGCACTGAAGAACTCACAATTTTCAAAGAGAACCAAAAATCAATGTTTTAGAGATAAACTCGAAATTAGAGTAGTGTACTTTAGTCATGACATTTCCACTTATTTCTTATTAGAAATTGGAACTTATAAATGTCATGTTTTTCATTTTATTTTATTTATTTTATTTTATATATAAAAGACATGGACAGTTAGCTCCAGTGGGGGGGTTATGGGAAAGTAAGGTACCAAAACCTCACCCTAAAATTTTTTTTTACCGTAACCTCAACATTTCATAATCAGTTTTAGTCTGCCATTTGGTGGTAAACCTCCACAGCAAGCTGAAGATCTCTTGTTTAACAAATTATCCTCATAAACTTGATATGGCTATGGGTTAGCAAACTATTACCTACTTACAAACCTAAAAGATGTGGAGCTACATTGGCACTAATTTACGGTGTTGTGTTTCTGGAGACCTGATGAATGTAGTCTATTATTCGCCCTGCTTCAGTCTACTTTTTGGTCTTTGACAGCCTCTGAGAGATATATCCCTTTCTTCTAGCTGCTACTGTAAGCCCTCTGTTATGTTTACCAGCTTGTCGCTAACTCTGTCTGTCTGCCATGTGGTCCTGAGAAAGTAGAGTACAGTTGATTTATCTGAGCATTTTGCTGACAATAACTGCCTGTTTAAGTGGATGTGAGTGCTTGGACAGATCTAGATCATTAAGGTTGTGGGCCATAAAATCAAAACAGTGAGCTGAGAGATGCTAAAACGCTCCATAGAGTTGAAAGGAACTGAGTCAGATGAAAATTTTCAGTTGGTTCATCAAAGCAAACGACCCCTTCACATTAAAGGTAATCATTTGACTCCTTGTTAATTTGTAAATAATAATTAGTGCAGCTTCAACTCAAAATTAAAATAGAAATTTCAGTAAGCATTACGAACCTTAACTTTCTGTAGTCTACATGTACAATACCAATGTGTGTTTTTTTACAATACTTACAAATTGGTGTGAATGGCCCTAGGAAAATGTTTGAAATGCACATGTCACACAACAATAATTACTTGAATTATCATATTTACAGAGGTGTTGGTGCATGTAAACATAGTCAATGCTGACTGCTGGTTCAGAAAGTGTTTACTGTTCCTGAAGAGGTGCCAGTATGCTGTTATCTCTCCCACGAATTGTTACTCTTAATGTTACTCAGTTATAAACCGATAACAAGAGTTGCACCATAGAAAAGCTATTTTACAGTACAAAGGAAAAAGGATGTATATTTTCAGACTGCAGATTTTTTTTTTTACAGATGTTGTTAGCATAATATGAACATACTGTTTTGCATAGCGTTAAAAAAAAAATACAGTATCATGATCTTAAATACATTTCCACGTCTCTGCAAAAGAACTATGAGCAAGACGTTATAAATAATTTTTAAAAGAACTTTAATTAGTGCAGCATTAATTATACAATTTTGAAAAGATCATTACCGTAGCTGGACTTCACTGTCAGTACAAAGCAGCACAGTTACACATGAACACAGTTAAAGACAACTTCTTGGTCAACGTGTATTCAGCATCAAGGAAATGTCATCCACCGTCAACACAGATTTCTCTCCTCGTGTGTTTAAGTGTCTTCTTGTTAAACTCATCTGTTCATCACTTACTGGAAACCCGTCACGGAGAGTAAGGGATTGAGATTAGGTGTGTGGAGGTGTAGGTTTTAATCTGTGGCAACAAACCAGATGATGCAGAATGTTCTGTTCTAAATTTGCTGTCTTGCACTCTGCATTTTATCGTAAATATTGTCCCGTAATCCACTGTCCAGCTCTGGAATATTACAGTGCTTTGACATGAGCGTGGAGGAAATTATTTGCTCATGATTAACGATGATTGCAGCTAATGTGAATTGGCTCTTGAAAATAAAGATGGTTTTGAGAGAATTGGGTGTCGATGCTTTTGCTTCTGTTGCAATTTAGTATTAAGTGATTTTTTTTTTTTTTTTTTACTTTGCATTTTAATATCTTGTGAGTGTCCTCAATTAAATTCTTTTATTATATTTTTTAATTACTTTTATTCATTTATTTATTTATTTATTTATCTTGCCTCAGAAGAAAGAGCAAGAAAGTGACAAGAGGGTGAATCTCCTGGAGGACGGAGATCCAAATCCAAAACATCTGGAATGATGCACCAACAAGCAGGGGGGGGGGGGTCTAAAGACAGTAGATGATCTAGCAAAGTGAAACGGGACAGGAAGAAATAGAGAGAGAGACACAGACAGCCTGGACGCTCATGTGTTTGAGGGACAACAAAGACAGGTGAGAGAGATGCAGTGGTTTTTAGAAAGTTTACAGGAATCTCTACAGCAGGACAACATGGTTACTTTATATACTAGGTTTAATAGGTAGATAAAGACTGAGCCTGACCTGCTGGAGGGAGAAAGGTAACATGCACAAAGCCTGATGCAATTAAAAATAGCAATTAACTGAAAGCTAAGGAACAAGATGAATTTCAAGTTTCAAGCTTGGATTTAAAGGCTTTAACAAAGTCTGATTCGAGCAGCATGATAGGAAAAGGCCCTGCAGCCTGCTGACTTCTTTTTAACTCTGGGGACAGACAGAAGCCCTTTATTCTTACAACAGGGAGCACAGGATGGAATTTAAGGTTTAAGGAGATCAGACAAATATGAAGGGGCCCACCCATTGGAAGACGTTGTACTAGTAAACGGCAGCCTTAAAACAGAGTAATCAAGTCTGGATGAAACAAAAATCTGAATTAGGGTCTCTGCATCAGCCATGGACAGGAAGGACAGAATTTTAGTTATGTTATGTTGGGGGAAAAAGGCAGCCTTGGTGTTGTATTCAGAGTGCTGATCAAAACATATGATCTAATGCAACATCAAGATTCTGGCTGCTTAGATACTGAGAAATCACGGTTGTCCAGGGTTACTCTTGATCAAACTGGTGTCTGTGTTGGGCTGGGACCAAGACCATTATAATAGTTTTTTTTAAGAATTTAGAAGCAGGGTATGTTACATTTAGCTTTTCACAGCAGACAAGTAGGCCTCTAAAAATTGGACATTAGTCATCTCCCTGACTGTATTATCTGTGTAGCATTGGAAAATAATTCCAGGAGTGTGTATAATTTGGTAAAGAGGTTAAATATTGAATGAGAAAAGCAGATGGCAAAAAACAGAGCCCTGAGGTTCTCCATATTACACATCAGAAAATTTGGATGTAGTGAAAGGAATACTTTTTTCTTTTAGAACAAAGTTCTGGTATTACATGGTAGATATCCAACCATGCATTCCAATCATGTCAGAGGGATACATTAAGACTGAGTAAGAGAAGCACAGAGGTGAAAAATCAAATCCACTGTAAGCAGAAACATACAGGGGAGTGACAGGGGAGTGACAGGCCCTGAAAGCAGGTTGAAAAGATTAAAAAGGTCACTCTTAGATAAGATGGCTGAAAACTATTTAGTCAGAACCAATACTTTCAAAAAGATTGAATTTCATATTGTTCTTTAATAGTAATTCTGAGCCCCTGTGAAATCTTGGGAACTGAGGCAGTTGTCCACTTTGCAATCCTTTCCAACACTGGACTGTTTGGCTGATAGAGAAACTCTGTTATTTAAAATGAGGCAAATCCAAAGGCATCAGTGTGCTTAAAGAAAGTGCTTTTTGGAAAAATCTTTTTGGTGCATACTTCTGGAGTTATGGAGGGGTATGGAGGTGGGCTGGGTTTTACCTTCTATCTCAAACTCTCATTCTTAATTCCTAATTACTTCTTGAATTGTTAACAGCAAAATGAATCAATGCCTTGGGGAAAGACTCTGAAATCCATTCACATTAAAATGTGCTATTATAATGGTATCATATATATATATATATATATATATATATATATATATATATATATATATATATATATATATATATATATATATATATTCAGACCCCTTCACTTTTTCAAACTTTGTTCTGTTTTAGAGTTAATTTTAAAAGGAAAGAATACCATCTTTCCCATCAATTTAGACTCATTAACCCATAACCCATAATGACAAATTGAAAACATGTTTTTAGAGGGTTTTTTTTTTGCAAATTTATTAAAATAATTAAATCTCTCACCTACAAAACCATTCAGACCCTTTGCTATGGCACTGCAAATTGTGCTCGGGTGCATCTTGCTTTAAATACCCTCGAGATGTGTCTACAACCTAACTGAAGTCCAGTGTGGCAAACTGAATTTATTGGACATAGTTTAAAAAGGCTCACTTCTGTGTGCATAAGACCCCACAATTCACAGTGCATGTCAGGACCAAAACCAGCCATGAAGTCAAAGGAACTCTCTGTAATCGATGCGATAAAATTATAATGAGGCATAGCTCAGAGCAAAGGGTATGAGTCCATTTCTAAAGTTCTGAGTGTTCCAAAGAGCACAGTGGCCTCAATAACTCTGAAATGGAAGAAATGTGGAACCATCAGGTCTCTTCCAGGAATTGACTGTCCAACCAAACTGAGTAACTGGGCAAGAAGAGCCTTGGGCAGGGTGGTGACCCAGAACCCAACTGTCACTCTAACAGAGCTTCAGAAAAGCTTGGCAGAATGGCAGAACCTACTGGACAAACAGACATCTCAGCAGCCCTGCATCAAGCAGGCCTTTACAGTAGAGCTTGAGGGAGGCCACTTTGTGCAAAGGGCATATGAAAGCCTGCTTAGAGTTTGAGAAGAAACATTTAAAGGACTCTGAAAGCATGAGGAAAAGGCATTCTCTGGTCTGATGAGATAAAAACTGAACCCTTTGCCAAGAATTCCAAAGACTACGTCTGGCAAACACCAGGCACTGCTCATAAACCAGGTTAATATCATCCCTATGGTGAAGCATAGTTGCGGCATCATCAGGCTGGTTGGGAAACTTCACGGCAGCGGGGACAGGGAGACTAGTTAGAGTTGAAGGAATGATGAGTGCAGCCGAATACCGAGAAGTCCTTGATGAAAACCTGTTTCAGAGTGCACATGAATTGAGACTTTGGCAGTGGTTCACCTTTGCATATATAGATGCATGTATAGAGCCAGAAGAAACATAAATATTTGGCCCAAGTTTTCACCAGTGCTTTTGCTATCAGGCACAGATCTTACTTATTATAGCTCTGGAGCTGAAAACCCCTCTTTTTTTTTTTAAGATATTTTGACTCACTTTCCCAAGGATGATTATTTCAGTTTCTTTGAAACTCTTTTTATATTGGAAAATACTAATATTCATTTCAGATTTAAAAAAAAAATAATTCAGAGATGTAATATTACTACACATTGAACTTATTAAACTATTACATTCACTGGTTTTATTTCATGGATAGATGTAAATTTCTACAATGTTTACGTCAAGGTTTTCTGTCTCTGTGTGATACCCAATGCGCCAGTTTTTCATTAAGTCAGGAAATGTGCAAGATACAGCTTGTAATGGTTTGTTGTATACTAGATGATGTCATTTTATTTAGTGTCTCCGGACAAAATATTAATCCCCCTTTCCCGCAATTCAAACCATGTAAATTATTTCAATCCAGTGAAAAAATCCAGTTTGACTCCCGGGCTGCAGGGAGTGGCAGTAGTGGAGAAACAGAGAGGAAGCTGCATTGTTGCCATCTACTGATAAAAACTGACACTACCGCAGCCACACTGTTGAAGATTTGTATGTATATAGTATATACATGTTGTGCATCCATACAATTAGTATGTAGTATTGAACTGGGGCACAGTTAAAAGTTTTTATAAACAGTGCTATGTTAGCACTATTGCACTCTTACCCGCACTGAGAACGAATCATGAAATCTGTTAAATAGTTAAATGTCCCGCTACTTGAGACACAAATAGATGGCACAGAAAATCTGGCAGAGGTACCTGCATTTTCAGGATTTAAACTGAATGACTGTATCTCTATGAAGGTGCTTTATAAGGAAAAATGGAAAAAACAACAAATGGATAATGCACACAGTGAGCAGTAAGGCTTTAGGGCTGCTGTAAATATAATGATCTGGTATTATGTTTGATTTGTGGCAACAACTGAAGTTTCAGTGCCATTTTTTTCTGTCTTCTTTTTAAAGCTTCAGGTGTCTGGTCTCTGTGGTGCCAAACTCAACAGAAAAAAGCTTGATTTAATAACTGCAAGTGGTATGTTTTGAATGGGACATTACAGACCACAGATCTAATTACATATAACAGATCTGATGTGTAACATTAGACCATCCATATGTTCTACTTATTTTCAATCTTTTATAGTGTTTGCCAATTATTTATTTTTTTTTATTTGGAATCTTTGAAGACTTTTAAAAATGCAAAGATTTAAGATGGATACTATTCCTACTAAAAGGATTCAGTCCTCAATCAGAGGTAATTCAGTTTTCATTACGTGTTCCATTGATTCTGCTTAATTCAAAGGCAACCAGTCACACTCAATAAGCATTTAACAGCATGAATTGCATTTATAAAATTTTATTATATAGATATATTCATCTATACAGTTATGTATGTATGATAGTATGTATATATTTATATAGAAATCTATGCATACTGCAATCCTTTCACAGAGGAAAACAGAACCACACTTCAGCAATGTTAACACAATGACAGAAGCTCTGGATATTAAAGGCCAGACATTCTGAACTCGACATCGGAACAAAAAGATGGCATTGCAAAAATATTTGAACACCAGCAACTCAGCTTATTTCTTTAAACTACAATCACTTCAGTGATATTACAGTCATACTTAATGTGGAATAGTCCTATCTATTCAGTTTAACTACACTCAGCTATAGTCTGTACAGTTTTGTAAAACAGAAATGAAGTTTATTCAAGCAAGTGGGAGTTGCTGGTGACAGCGAAACAGTTTTCTCTGCCGTCCAGTGTCCGACAGCTACATCAAGTGTCTGACTAGGATACTCAACATGACCCAGGACAAGTAGGACAGCAGACACTGGAATCTGAAAAGTTTTTTCTTTTCCTTAAGAAGAAAAAAAAAATCTCATTCATATATATATATATATATATATATATATATATATGAGAAGAGAAAATGTATCTTCAAGATGCTGAAAGTCCAGAATTTGATTTTCATTGGTTCAGTGTTTCTACAATTCTACTGATCCATGTGTAGAAATCGTCAAAGCAATAGAGTGACACTGATACATCTGATTTGTCAAAATGCCCGAATAATTTAGAAAAATAACTAGCAACTGACAGAAACACAGCATAGAACATACACTACTGCATGAAAGAGCTTAAGATTAGACATCACCTTCTTTTGCTTCCCAAGGTCATTCAAATTAAACGACATTCTCTGATTTCTCTGGTGACCAAACTGGAAAGCTGGGACTTTTAGCAGCTTTACATCCACATTCCTCTCATTGTCGTCTGCTTTTGTTAATTTTTAAAGAGGATTCCACCTCGTCAATGATTCAGTGTCCGGGGTTTTTTTTTGGTTTACAACTTCCCCCTTATCACACAAGCACAGCACCTATTCAAATTAATGTGTGCCACTGAAAAAAATGTACACAAGTTTTTTGATGCCTCACTATACAGTTCAAATCAAAAAGCAGTCACATATTGCACTATGAATGCAAAAATACCAGTCTACACTATACAGAAAAGTGCTTCTAACGTTTGTACACTTGCAAACGTACAATATGCTACACACAAACACAGGAAACATGTATATCAATCAGTGTGTCTGTATGTATGCATTACCATCACACAGGCAGTTATGCCCTACAGTACAGTACAGTACAATAACATCTTATGGTCTTCCTCCCTCTTTAAATGTCAGGTTAGAGCTTTAGTTCAATTTATAGACAGAAACAAGAGAACCCAAAGCCCCATGGGAGAAGTAATGAGGGGAAGGTGGGGTTGGGTGGGAGGTGTGGTGGAGCTGGCGGTCTCCAGCTGGTGGCCTCAAGGTTTCGGTCACAGGCCACTCTAGTTTGTGTAAAGGGGTCAAGTACTAGAGGAAACTTCAGGAATGGACCTTGAAGGCCAGCAGCTGCTCAGAGTGCATATTGTTGAGCGAGCGCAGGTCAGGCAGTTTGAGCAGCAGCTTGGTGAAGATGGCCGACTCGTTGGGGTGATTCTTGGTGATGAGGCTTCGCAGGGCACGGATCAGTGTTTCCTGCAGGGCCTCCACTGAGTTCACATTCTCAATGCCCGAACGATCTGGACGAATGGATAGCAAAGGTTAGTGTGAGCCTGATGAACAGAATACAGTTTGGAGGACAGGTGTATACGGTGTGTTTCAACACACTTGGTTTTATTTAAATTGTCAATGTTCCAGGGGTATGAGAACCATGCTGATTGAACATTCTGTGGCTTAGTATGATAGAAAAAATTTATCAAGGACAAAAAGTAAACTAAATTTCCATGGGATTTGTCACTACAATTCAATAATCTTTTCCATTTGGGATAAATGTGTTCTGAGTTTTGGCTCTGAAATTCCAGTCATGCTTTGGCTTGGAAGGTGTACACAGGTAGTATACAGTAAAATTGCTATGAAATCAGTGAGTTTTTATCTTTTATAGAACACATAAAAGTAGTCTGGTTTTTACAAAAAAACATATCAACCACATAGCATTCTTTAATTTGTTTTTTTTGTGTCCATTTTTTCATAAAAAGATGTCAAATGGTAAGATTCATGACCGCCCCAGTAGTTTCAGTCATATTTTTTTCCATGAAGGAACAAGCAGAATACTCAGTTCTGTAGATGGTGTAATGGTAGTGTAAATGGCGTTAGCCTTCAAAATGCTGAATTTTCAGCCTCTTGCTGGAATACACTGACTAATGTACAGTAAACCCATGTTCATTAATGGTATGTGTGTGGAGTAATGTTCAAGTTGCTGACACTGATGGATTGATTTAACCAAATGGAAGAAAAAATGAGCAAGGGAAACTAGATAATGGATAAAAACAAACCTGCAGAGACCAGAACCACGGCAGTGAAGAGGCTCATCTCCTCTTCACTGAGGCCCAGGTTGATGAGCTTTTCACTGAAGTCAAACATGGAGTTGAGGAGGTCACTGGCCCCCATGGCCCTCAGCGTGTCCACACTGTACTTTTTCCCGCCCAAAAAGGTAACGGTGCGGTCTTTCACATCAAAGAGTGAAACAAAACGAACGACCAACACCTGCAGAACACAAACACTGCACTGTCAGTCGCTTTGTACAACAACTGCTATTGGAGTCCGAGCTTTCCATAAAAACTGAGCAATATCCATGGAACATGGCCTAAAAAAATATAAGGTACCTCAAAGGTGCCAGCCTTCAGCAGGCTGACCTGGTCATGCTGAGACAGATCTCTGAAGCCTGGGATCTTCTTGGCAAACTCCACCACCTCCCTGACAGCTGGGGTGAAGCTGTGGGAGAACTCCTCCCACACCTCATGGCCAGATTTCTGAGGGTCCACATGGGGAGATGTGTTCATCGGACAAACCTGAGGACAGGACAGAGGATTTTACACATAAAACCTACATAAATGAGGGTGAAGATGACACAGTAAATCTGTTTTTACTCAGGCTTTTACTAAAAATTATATTGTATTTGGACATTAGTATATTTCCACTGAATCATTTAAAAAATTTAGTTCAAATAAAAGCTGCATTCAATTTTTTCTTTCTTTCTTTTTTTTTTTTTTTAAACACTGACAATGGATCGAGTGATCATATGTAATGTGAAAGGGTCGCTGGTTATGAAAATCCTACAGGGAACTGTCACCCACCCATGGAATCACCCCCAGCTTTTTTTAGGAAATAAAGCTCTGATAATCCCACTGTCCGCTGCCCGCTCAGCACCAAACAGCAGAGAGATGAAGTTTGAGACTAGATAGTGAAAACTGTGGAGTGTTTAGCAGCTCAAGAGCCAAAAATATTCCTCAGAAGTTGGTGGAGATCACAGTGGCCAGAAACAGAACCCCAAATACATCCTAATGTTGCTTTGAATTTGCTGAATATGTAAATAGGCAATTGGTTGCACTTTTGTCATATCATATCATTTTATGCAGTAAGATGTTACGCTTCAAAGCTTTTTTGCTGCCCCCAAGTGGCAAAAAAAAAATCAGTGAAAGCAGATTTAGGCATTTATGCCATAAGTGCTAGAAAAATATTTATCTTCAAGAGGCTGCATCAACGTAATGGTGCTTTAACACTCTTTAATTAGAGCATGCTGAAAAGGCTTTGAGTTTGAAAGGTGCTATAGGTAACCACTCCTTGCTCTCACCAGATGCATCCTTTTGCCTTCTCTCCACTGCCCATTGTAAGCTACGCTGGTGGGGTCCTCTGTGGCTGGAGCTCTGAGAGCTCCGTGTGTGTAGGCTGGACAGTGGCTGGCAGCACTCCTGGACAGTCTGAATGGGCAGTGGTTGGGGGTGTTGTCCTCTGGACCCTGAGGGTTCTGGCTGGAGGAGGGGTCCTGCGCTGCCATGGTGACCACATTGTTGTGGTGATTCCAGGCATCCTGCTGCTCTTCTTTCCAATGGTTAGTGGCATTTGGATCAGTGCCACTGTTCAGGTGGCCTGTGGTGGTAGGGGCCTCGGCTGTCAGGCTGCTCTGCTCCTGGTTGTACATAAAGGTCTCCTGATGGGCCCTGGTCACCGAGCCAATCACCTCTTCCTCGCCGCTGTCAGACGCACTTGGTGAGGCCGAGCTGGGGCTGGTGTCCATTGCCACAGTGGGCTCGGGGTCTGAGCTGGAGTCTGATTGGCTGGAGCACGGTGAGGAGGATGGGGAGCAGGAGGGGGCAGAACCCGCCTCCTCTGAGGTAGGTTCTGTGGAACTGGCTGGCAGCGGTTTGGCGATAGGTAGCGTCTGGTTGCTGTGCAGCTGGCTGTGCAGCTGGCTGTTGTTCATCATGTTGTTCATGGCACTCTGCATCTCCAGCAGCATGCGCTGTTTCTCCCGCTTAGGGATTCTGCCAAAGCGCACAGCTGAACAGTGAAGAGAGGATTATTTCAGGAGAATTCACTTCTATTATTTTGCAGTGTGTTGCATGATAAGGAAAACAGTAATGACTGGTACCCTCTCACACTGAGGGTTGGGTTAACTCGAACTTCAAGTGATGAAATCATGATATAAGCAAGCATTACACAGACATTACTGAAGGGAAATTTTTACACATCAAGACTAGTATACACGTTAACTATGTTGTTGAAAAAAGTCTTCTATGTGTGGGGAGATTTATCAAGCTGATAAACAGTGATGTCATCAGGGCTATTTTAGCTTGGTTATGGAGACCATACATTTATAAAAGAAAGTTTGCCATGCAAAATGAGGACAGGGGATTTGAAAGGCAAGGGTATTAACCAAGTAGGAATGTAACAAAAGTACACTATCAAGTTGAATCATAGGAATTGTAGGATTAAACTGTGGGCTTTAACATCACATTATCTTGCTTTGGGCTGCCTAAATCTCAAATGATTTTTCAGAGTCTCTTTTTTCCTCATATGGAGACTAACAAAATGTTAAAAATTAAGTAAGTACAACCTTATAAAAATATCCATATCAATAAATAAAGGCAACTTCATTATAAAACCATTAAGTTATTAAATAGTCCAATACTATTTTTATGGGCCATGGACTCATTGTTATGATGTTATTTCATATCTCCTATTATCTCAATAGTTTAAAATATGTTTAATTACATTGATTTGACATTTAAAATGATTATCATTTCAGTTTTATGTTATGTCCTATGTCATACGCTATGTAAATTTTACCAAGGAAAAGATACCATCAAACAGTATGAATCATCTGTGTTAATAAACAAAGCAGTCAAGAAAGACATCCAAGACACTACTGCAGCTCTTGAGAGACTGAATCAGAGAGTGGATCTCTAATGAGCCTGTCAGTAATTACAGCAGATACTCACAGTCTCTGGACATCCCCACCATCAGGCATTTCTTGAAGCGGCACTGCTGGCAGCGGTTCCTGTTGATTCTCATGATGGGGCAGCTCTCATTCTTAAGGCACTTCTTATACTGGATATTCTGTTGGATGCTCCTCCTAAAGAAGCCCTGTGTTTTCACAAAAACAAAAAGCTCAGTGTAATGACTGACGTCACACGCATCACAGAGAGATGAGGGAGATAATCACGTGAGAATAGATCAATATAGAAATTATTTTATAGCTGGTACTGACATTTGGTACTGCTCACCTTTAAATTTTTTACATTTTCAAGTCTAATATCAGCTAAATTATTTGTGTTTAATGTAGTTTTCAGTTCTGGTAAACAGCATAATATTTGCTCACAGATGTATCAGTCTGAAGCATGTTCTTACCCAAAGGTGTGGTGGTTTGTGTTTGTCACTGTACACTGCTCCCCAGAGTTAACCTGGGCCACGTGGCAAAGTGAAGTATGAGGGGCAACTGATATAAATAAGAGTGGGTGTACTAGTTTCACAGAGTCTCTGGTTGTAGCTGTGCAGATGGCTCTGCCTGCAGTGACCTACTTCAATTTCAATTCAAAGCCACATTGCTGTGTAGCAGTGAAAATGATTCTGACTCATAGTGTATGGAGCATATTTGTTCTGTGTGCATGGTGTTGACTCAAAGAACTGCCCTAACCTTGCAGCCCTCACAGGCGTGGACACCATAGTGGAAACCAGAGGCCACATCACCGCAGACCTTACACAGCAGCACCAGGCCATTGATTTCTGATTGATACAAAAACACATTTTTAGTTCATCTGAAAAAAGAACACACCATTGATTTTGCATTTGTTAGCCCATTAACTAAAGCCTTTAGGGCTGCAGTGTAGACTAACATCCTACACTGTCACAAGTGGAACACTGTTTCAAACAGGATAATCCAGATCTGCCTTTATTTGTATTACGTGACAAATTTAGATACAATCAACTATGTAATGAATCCATAGGGTTTCCTTTTTTTCTCTGCTGGTAAATATATGATTTTCCTTGCAAAAATGTGATTTTTTTTATAAGTGCTATTATTGAGAGAGAAACTTTAACTGAATTTAGGCTTTAATGAATATGTAAAAATGATTAGGAAATAATTATTAAAATACATTAAAAAAAAAGGGGTCATCCTACTTGTGATGCCACATTTTGCAGAGGAGGAGCGTCCAGTCTTCTGAGGCCCTGGAAGGTTTTGGCCACCAACAGGGAGCATGGGGTCAGCCGGCTGACCCAGCTGGCAGCGGCTGGGTGAGGATGAATGGTAGCTGCCGTTAGAGGAGTCACTGTGGCAGGACTCTGGGCTGGAGGCAGAGCTGGCTGAGCTGATGTAGGCTATTACGCCTCCTGGTGTAAAATGACAGAAAAAAATGTCAGGGACTGCAGCAACAATTCAACACTGTGCAGAGCTTTGAGCTAGAAAAGATTGTGTTTATATCGTGCTGCCTTTTTTTCTTTAAAAAAAGGGTGATGATGGTTTTTTATTTTTCTTAACTGTCCTACTAACAGGCGTGTCTGCATTCGAAGCCCTATGTATCCTATTCCTCTACTCCATAAGGATCAATCCCAAGAAATGCATTATTTCCCCATTTGAGTAACATCTACCAAAAACTATTGTGACCAGTTGTTATTACTCTAAGTACTGTAAGGTTGACTAACTAATAGCTAGATTGTTTTTTCACTGAATTTTTTTAGAGGAAAAACACCCGCCTCATCCATTAATTCCACTTCATCTTCTACTACTGTGATAAGCTACAAAATCAAATTTGTTTCTTTTACAATCGCCGTTTTTTTTGGTGCCATTATAGCATCAAATTTCCCAGCGATCATCAGTCTTTCAAATACTCAAGATTTCATAGTCATTAGTCTGTTCAGTCGTGGTGGCTATCACTGCCACTCTGTTGTTTCTTCTCCTTCAAATGAAATGTAGCTTTAACTATCACCAGCTCCAGACGGTTTTGCCATGGAACCAGCAAGCTTAACATAAAGAGGGCAGATCATACTATGACAACAGCTTCCTCAGCCAGTAGGAAACCAACCAGACAGGCAGCCACTGCAGCTGAGCCGATTTTTCCCCCCTCAACATAGGCTGACCTGATGTCTTCCCCTGCCATTCTCAGTGATTAGGTAACAGCCATTACATAATGTCAGCTTCACAAGGGTGTGTGTAGTAGGCTGTCTGGCCCGTCCCTGCAGCAAATCTCTTATACACGCTCCTTAAAAATGCATCCAGTTACAGATCATATGCTAAAAGGGCTGATTTTATCTGACGTGACAGCACATGTACTGATATAATTGATACATTTCATATCAATTAGCATATCAAGACACTGCATTACATACATTTTTATCTTTTTATGATTTATTTTAACAAATAGTACCCTTTAATACACTGCAGTATCCACAAAATACTAGGCTGAGAAAATTTGTTTGACTGTACTAATACACATTTTTAATAGCAAAAGGGACATTTATCAAAAAAAAAAAAAAGTTGGCCTCACTTTCAGTTCTGACCCAGTTAAAATCCTGGTTCATCCAACTCACTGCCATATCTTTTAAGAAATTATGTAATAACTACCATACACATCATTTCAAGAGTAGGTTATCAATAAAAGCATAAAAAGTCAATTTGAAAATATCTCTTTTATATTTACATGTTTTAGATGACATGGAGCACTCAAATAACAGTGTGAAGCAAGAAAAAACAAAAAGCAAAACTACCCGACACATTATAATGATTAAACTTGAGATCCTTTCAAAGTTAAATGATATTTCAGAGTGTGATCATTTTACCAAAGCTTTCTCCTCCACATCTAACATTACTCAACCCTACTTAACCTACAATGATGTAATACAATATTTCAAAGAATTGGAAATGGCAAATTATGAGATTTCAAAGTGGAGATAACGTCAGCGACACGTCTTGGCTTGATTTATTCCATCTAATCTGACAAAGCAGGGAAGTGAACGCAGGGGAAAAGTGCTGCATTCAAGACTCGTGGGAAATGTCCCTTTTCTACAACTTCCAAGTCGATGTGAAACCTGTTGGTCTAGTTCAACCAAATACTTGAGAAGAATAATAGCAAGTCGTGTCCTGTCATTTGATTACGGAAGTCGCGACAGAGATATAATTTTTAAAGCTGTAGTTTTTTAGAGGGACATGTAGCAGTCTTCACTAGCCACGTATTACCTAATTTTCCCCGAAGGAACGATCTCGTTTTCGAAGCCAAAATCCGTAATAACCTTTAACGCCCTGAAAACCGACCCGGCCATCGTTTCTAGAACCGGCCCCGCGCTACATAACCGGGGGGAGGCTGCTTTCTCCCGCCGGTCCTGAACGCGCCCTGGCTTTAAACGTTTCCTGCCCGCCCCCACGTGGAGCCTGCATGTTTTTTCCCGGGAAAACTGGGTCAGCTCGCGCCGCTCCGGCGAGGCTCACGTGTACCCGCGGCGTCGGCGCACGCCCTCGAGCCGCGAGGAATTATGCAACGCCCGCGTCACGGCGCCGCTCGGCCAATGAGCGGCGACGCACGCTCGGCGTAAACACAGGCGCACATGGCCGGGACGACGGGGCCATGTGAGCGGAGGCGACCGCAGCGCCGCCGGAGCCAACTTCTTGGGTAATCACAACAGCGCGCTGGCCCTCCTAACCCACTTTAGCACGGCGACGCGGCGCTACGCGCTGCAAACTTCACCGTTTCAAAGTGTCCGGCCGGAATATGAAGACCCGGCCCGGTAAAACGGGACCGTGCCCTTGTTTACGCCGGTCGCGCTAGCTCGACCGGACCCGATCCGGCTAACCCGACCGCTAAACCCACCGCGGACAGCCGCGGCTACTCGTCAGTGAGATCTGCGTCGAGAGCCAACTCACCGGCTTTGGTCGACTCCATGTCCTTTGAGTTTTGGGGGTTTTCCTCCTCCTCCGCTACCTGAGTGCAGGAGCCGTTTTTCTGCTTTAGTGTTCAGCAACTGAAAAGTCGCTGAATGATCCCGGTTGAGAAAGTGTCAGGAGAGAGCTACCGCATTTAAAACGGGTGTCCCTAGATAAAGACCCTCCGGAGCGCGAAGGCTTCGGTCGGCTGTCAGTGTCAGACGGGCGAGGACGCGCTATCACAGGGGGGAAATTCTCATATCGCAGCGAAGCGGCAAGTTTTCAGAGACGGGCTTTAAACGACGTGGGGAGGGCAGCTCTCGTCCTCCGAGGCCGACGCTCTTCTTCTTCTTCTTCCCGCAGAAACAGCCGCGGCTCGGCTCCTCTCTTCGCTCTGTGATTAACTTACACCTACAATACGCCGTATTCCATCCAGGTACGCGGCGTCGAGGGCGCAGCTCCAGTGAGATGGAGGACGGGCTTCGGTCGCGATCAGTGAGCGACCATGTGACCCAGTTCATCGGCTCCTCCTCCGCTCCGGCCCTGCGCCGCTGTCAATGTAACCCACTGACATACTTTCACCAGTCAAAGTGAACGGAGACGGTTGGCCAGTGCCTTGCGACATTTTAATTACGATACTTATCGTGATTTGGAAGGAATCCATATTTGTTCTTCTACTCTTTTATCAGTCCAAGGCAAAGGTAACATTAGGCAGGTTCGACAAAATATTCTGAAGGCATTACGGAAGTTTCCTCTCAGACCTTTTTATGAGCGATATACATTTTTTTTTTCGTACGTAATACTTATAAAAATAATTCCATTTTCAAAAATATTTCAAACAGTATTATAATAAATATAAATGCTTAATAACGACAGTAGTTTCACCTAGTTTTGAATCCACATTGTGTTCTCTGGAGCCTTGCTAATAATTCAGACCTGCTCAAGAAACAGTGTAAACATGTCTCCTGGTACATTTTGAAGTGTAACCCCTTTGTCAGAGCATGACTTGTTTATTCCAAAAGGAACGCGCAAAGCCTAGGGACTGTGACTTAAATTTAAAGCACAACACATTAAAACACAGTAGAAAGGAGATTAATAACCGAAATAGTGGTCTCTCTATAGGAACAACACCAAAACACAAAATTATGGTACTTTATGAAGATTATTATTCTAGTTTAAAAAGCCATTTGTTTGCATATACCTCAATGTGAATAAATGAAGTCTTCTTTTCAGTACATTGTAGCCACTTTTTAATTTTAAATTGAACTGCATATTAAGAAAATATTTTATGTTTCTGTGTGAGTTTGTGGCTGTTAAAAAAACAAAACGAAGAGTTAAAGGAGGCTAATAGCCTTGTGGAGCTGAGGACAACTGCAAAGTCTGGTGATAGGTCTCTGTGGATTTGTCACTACAAACAACACCTTTCATGTTACACATATTCTGCTGATCAATTTGTCATATAAAAGCAGCTTTTTAAAATATCTGGATTACAGAGGGTTACAGAGCATTTGAAATATCATGTTGTGCATCATGAGCAGAGATTTAAACCCTCTAATAAAGCTCAGCTCACCAAAATACTGTTTAAACCCAAACAGACAACAATTGTTACTTTTACCTCCTAATTAAAGCATTTACTTTCATTGAGCAGTGCACAGTAATATGTTTCAATAGTTTGAATAATATTATGGATCATGTGAGAAAATTTTGAAAGCACACCAGTAATTGACAGTGGATACTGTTCAAATGATACACAGCAAATCAGGGGATCCATTTCTAAGGGTAATGTCACAAGGCTTCCAAGCCGTTCTCCCCCACACTAAGTTCTTACTAGGTTAATGTGACACAAAAATGCTTTCCTCCCTCTGTCTGAAAACAGCAGGAGGGAGTCGGCCAAAGCTCCAAACAAAGATGCAGAACCAGACATTTCCCAAAGCACTCGAAATCCCAGCTAATGTTTCCTTACTACAATGAAACCTTTTAGGAGTAAGCAATCCCTCGTGTTACCAGCCCATTTCCCACTTTCCTTCTTTGGGATTTTCACGGACTAGGTCAAAAGTTGCTGCTGCCCTAGAGACAAATGTATGGACAATAGACAGGGAGTAACGTGAGTGATGACCGTTTTTTCCCCTACACCTTTCCATGTTCTCATTTGACCCTTTCACTCTGTACCTCACGGAAATGCTGTTTTAGCTAAGGACTGGAATATGTTGTCACTCTGACCCAGTTAATTAAGTCAACAGACATTTCTAAAAAATATTAAAAATGTTGTCAGAGTCTTTGCTGTGGCACTCATAGAACTTTATTGGAGTCCACCTGTGTCAAAGTCAAATTGATTTGACATAAGTTAAATAGGCGATATAGGTTAAATAGATGAAAAGGAAGCAGTTTGGAAGCATCAGGACTCTTCTGCCCAAACTGAGTAACCAAGCAAGGAAGACCTTGCTCCCTTAACATACTCGCTCTAACAGAGCTTCAGCAGCCCTTAGTAGAGATTGGAGAACGACAACCATCTAAGCAGCACTGCATCAATCAGACCTTTATGGTAGAGCTAGAGGGAGGCCACTGTGAGTAAAAGGCATATGACAGTCAGCTTAGAGTTTGCCAAATGGCATTTAAAGGACTCTGAGAGATTGAGGAAAAATATTTGATTTAACCCTTGGACAGAACTCCAGTGACTATGTCTGGCAAACACCAGGCACTGCTCATCACCTGGCTAAAACCATTCTTAAGGTGAAGCATGGTGGTGGCAGCATCATGCTATGGGTGTGGCTTCTCATTAGTAGGGACAGGAAGACTGGTCAGTGCTGGGGGAAGATGAATCCATTCAAATACAGCGAGGTCTTTGAAGAAAACCTGCTCCTGAGTGCAAGAAACAAAGTGTGTGTGTGCCCAGTTCCATCATTCTTGAGTTATATAACAGAACCATATGGATACATGGCGTTTTTAAATCTGAAAGGTGTGCACGCATTTTTGTTCTGTTTTTGGATACACAAACTTTTACTTGTAAATGGTAAATGGACTGCACTTCTATAGCGCTTCTCCACTCTTGTCGACGACTCAAAGCGCTTTACACTACATGCCGCACTCACCCATTCACACACTCGCTCACCAATTTGTAAAGCTAGTCTAGTTGGGTCTTATAAGTCTGCCCCTAGAAAAGGCTCTTGATCTTCTTTGAAATTCTGGTAACTGGTAATTATACCAATGTCTGATAATATATAATTATTTCCTGAAAATTATGACAAAAGCAGAGAGAGAGAGAGAACTCTGATTGGTTGCTCCCTTTAGTGAATCAGTGATTTCATACATTAAATGTAGTTTTGATTTATTTTTTGCCTTAAAATCTTTTTTCAACCTCAGAGGCTGATGAAAGTGAAAAGCAAAGGAAAATTTTAAACATATTGACACTTTCTCATAATGTATTTGAGTATGTGTTGATACCTATCAAAGTTCACATTGGCATACAAAGGGTTGAATAAATTTGTTTGTCTCTCTTGATCTCTGAAATACAGATACAAACCTTTAACTAGGTCATTCTGCTCAAGCAGGTGCAGAACCCACATGCATGTTGACAGACAGCTCATTGGCTGTCGTCTTAGTGGTTCATTTAAGTGTAACTTTTGGCTGAAGAGATGAATCAACACATCCATGCTAGTGCATCTAGCTGAATGTATTATTTTAGGACCCCCATTAAGTCAAAACCATAAAATGCCACCTCACTGTACCTCAACAATAGAATGTGCACAAAAATGACAGTGCACAACACAAAATGTGGAGCAATGGTAGCCTAGGGATAGAGAAGCAGGCTTGTGACCAGATAGTCAGGTCGATCCCTGATAAGTCTATGTGGAGAAAAAGAAAGAGCAGGTACCCTAACCCCTGCAATGCTCCAGTGGAGCTGCCACAGATCATACTATTTTTGTACTGATCTACTATTGTTGTATTGATCTTCAGAGAGTAAAGGTGTTAAACTGTGTTCCTCAAAAAAGGGAGCATTGCTCTAAGTGATACTTCACTGGTTAAATAAATGTAAAGAATGAAAAAAAGATTTTTGGCCTTCAGGCTGCGACAGAAAGATCATGCCAATCCAGAAGGCAATTGTAATAATGATAGTGAATAGAAAGACTTGAATGTTTATTAATATAATATAATATAAAGCCTGAACAAAAAGAATAATGCATTACATTGCAGTTGTTCAGTGGTTAAAGACCTACCCAAAATGCTTCATTGCCTGATAGATAATTATTACTCTGAAATATTGTCAAAGTACTTGGTAAAGGTTTTAGAACCTACACATTACAATGGTAAGATTCGTGAAGCTGAAATTTATAAGTTCCACATTAATCAGGTTTGGTAAGAAGAGGATGGCTGCATGACTCATTCTCTTTTTGATATACAGTGCCATAATGGTATCTGTTATTTCAGCCTCAGAATCTCTCCTAACCCTTACCTGGGTACATAATAAACCAGTATAAAGTCATTCTTTTGACAGGACACAAAGTAAATAATCAAGTGTTCCACCAATGCAAAACAGATAAGAATACTGTTACATGTGAAAGAAGCTTTTAAAATTTAAAAGCACTGAACTTCTCTTTAGCCTTTTTTTAAAACTTTAAATTGTTTGTTCTTACTAGAATCGGTTCCTCAGGTATGTGATTTAATCCGTCCTCTGTTTCAAGAGTGCAGGCGAGAGCTAATATGATACATCTTAAGAAATAGCTGTACCGTAAAGGATAAGGCTAGTAATATTCTGTATTGCTAATTGTTAAAAAAAACAAACAAAAAAACAAAACCGGCACTGAATGGATCCTTTTAACAAGTATAGGCTATTTACACAGAAGACGTTGTCACATTATGAAAGGCAGAGGTGGAAATAATAAAAGTAAGGATGGATGAATTCCTTTAGCCATTTAAGTTTCAGAGCCTTAGTACTGTGCAGTCTGACTAACTTTTCTTCAAAATTCAAACTTTTGTTCGAACTTGGGGGGGGGGGTGAATATTTAAACTGTAATCTTCTGTTTGATTTCAAAATTTACAATCTTTAAGACTGTCAAGGTCATTCAATTTAGTATCAGATTGCTCTCTTGACCTCATGCTAATCTAATCTGATAAATAAAAATGGAGGAGGACACAAACAAACAAAGCAGAGCTAATCATGCCATCACAACACTGAAGCATCTGGGAAGCAGTGTGTGGAGAAATTATTGCCTACTTTGTAAAAAAGCAAGTGCTGTATAATGACCCAAGTGAGGCAGCTGAGACACAAGAAACAAGGGAAACAACTGAATAGCCTTGTCTGACTGCCTGTTTTTTACTACAGTTTTTCTTAGAGGATCAGATGGTCTTTTGTCAGAAGTTTGCAAAAATACATTCACTGAGAAGATAGATTTATATGCAAGGTTAAGGGGCCCATTGGCATTATTCAGAGAATTAATGTCCATTTGTTTAAGAGTTTAAGAATCCTTGTATTCTGCTTGTTATAAAAGTTATGTGTCACACTGCAGAAAGTAAATAGGGGTTGGTTTCTGTTTTATCTGGAATATTTTGAATGAATTTATTTGGCCTCCCTAGTTTGCTATAAGTTGTCATTGATAATATTTACTGTGTTATCTGGATAAACCTTCAGAGTCCAAAGTTTGGCTACTAATATATTTCTGGTTATGGTTCTGGCGTGTTGAGCAGTAACGTGGCAGAGGCTACAGCAAACCAGTCCCAAACTTTGAGGTTGCATTTGACCAAAGAACACTCAAACATTGCTCAAAATGGAAAAGTATAATTAAGTATAATAAAACCTGATGGAAACAATATTGAAACTCAGGATACTGTAAGCAAAAAAAGAGGTGAATGATAAAGTATGGACTGACGAACATGGCTACACAAGGACATTAGCATGGATAACCAAAGAAATTCCACATCTCTAAGCAGGATCCCAGTTGGCAAGAAAACTAAAGTTTTAATGAAGGAAGCAGATGTCATAGACAAGAACTTTTATTAAGAACTTTTTTTAACAGCTAGTAAAACGCAGAGAACCAGCCAAACAAAGCAGTTCCATGGTTAGCTTAACCAACCAAGAAGAAAATCAGCGAGCTGGGCACAAGGAATGCCTGTGTAAAGAAAATAATGAGCTTAAATAGAGAATTAAGGACCAGGAATATATAAGATGCAATGGTTCCTGAAATGTAAAGGTTCAGCAGATGAGAGTGATGAAATCATCAGAGCAGATGTCATACAACTCTTAAACAAGACTGACCCTGGCATGGAAGCATGTCAGATTGAAGTAGCCATTGATTTTGAGTCAGCTAAAAGGAGGACAAGTCAAGTTCTTAGGTAAAACTACTACTACTAGGGATAAAGAAATAAGGATAAAAGAAAACATTCAAGAGATCACAATATATGCCATAGATTTCTTTATGATGTATGGTGGTGTAAAATTGGAACGGCTTCAATGGCTTCCTTGACTCTGCACAAAGACCTTATGTGGTTTAGCATACTCACTGCAATTTTTCAAAAAGTCGAGGGAATAGATTTTCTTTTTATGATGTCGTTATGTTTTGTACAGACTTCCCATGAAACTCAGATTTCCACCAGCAGGTTCTCCTTTATTGGATCTCTAAGCATAACAACAACATTACCAAGGCAAGGGGTTCTTGTCTTATGCAGCAAACAGCAGCAGTGGGGGCACTCTGGCCTGCTTTTATTTTACCAATTCCATCCTGTTGGTACCCCCTTAACAATTTGGCTGATTCGATGTCATGCCGGCCCTTCCTGCTCATATTTCTTTTCTGTCCAGATTGTTTATGAAGTCAATAGTTTCAAATCAAGAGGTAATGTGACTTCCTCATCACTGATGTCGGTCTCTCTCTCCCAGTCAGACCGTGGTCTGTGAGTGTGTATGTGCGCGATTGATAGAACGTGACCTCTGCAGTGTAAGGACCCACTACATATCCTTACCCATCCGCGATGAGCCATCGGCCCTGCACCTGCTGTCATGCAATGTTTTAGCTATTAGGGTCATAATCAGCCAAAATATCGTAAATTCAACTTTTTAGAAAAATTACCCAAATATGTATATCAAACGATTTCATTCATCTTTCCCTGGAAATAAAGCTAAAGCTTGGATGCACGTCTTTTTTTTTCATACACCCCTTCCTACCTCAGACCAAGTGAGTGTTAGATGTTTCAAATTCACACTGTCAAGCTAAAATGGCCAATGTCTGTAGTGAAATACAAGTAGGCTGCATATTATTAACTAAGTAACATTCAACTTTGCTAAATAAAAAACAAAACAAAACATAGGATTCAAAATCTCAGCAGCTACACGATCCCCTCAAAGTCCTCTCTGTGGTTCCTGCAGCAAGTTCAGTCAGTGGACTCAAAGCTGTCCTTGAGTGTCTCTTTGGCTTCATGAGACCATTTCCTGAACGAACATAGTAATGTCAGCTGCCGTTTTATTTGACCAGATTTTAAAACGGTTGTATTTCACTGCTTAAGAGTATAATGTTAATGTTTTGCTGTTATGTCATGTAAAAAGCTAACTAAATAGTCTTTCTTGTTGTGTGTTAGCTGTGAAAGAAATACCATGCCAAAGTACAAAAAAACCCATCCTGGTTGTCGATTCAAGAAGAGCAGCTGATGTTAGCCTGTTGAAAAGTTAACATTTATAGATTGGGAGCATAACCTTGGCCCCTGCTGGACAACGTGCTGTTTTTTGTTTTTTTAAGTGAAAAGAAGTAAATACAACCCCTGCAGAAAACACTGTGGACACCTCTCGTAAACAAAAAAGAGTCTTTCATAGCCCATTTTCTTGCAGACCACTTCATGTTCTGAGATATTTTTAGGTTTTCTTATACGCACTGCTTTTTTAAGATCTAAACACATATTTTCAGTGAAGTTCAGGTCAAGTGTAGGTTACATTCCAATAGGTTCAATCCCGTGGCTCTTGAAGTGGTTCATGGTGGATTTTGAGGCCTGCTTTGTCATTGTCTTGATGTAGAGGCCAGCCTTATTCAGTCACCGGTGATGTAATGATTACTGAATGATGTACACTTAACAGCCACAACATTAAAACTTGTAACTGTTTTTCATAATGTGGCTCATCAGTATCCTATTTGATGCTTGACAATGCATATGAAGTGGTTAGCTTCTTAACATTTCTGTTTGGCCCTTGATGAAGACATAGGGTGAAACATGTCTTTAATTCAACATTATGTTGTTTGACTAAAAAAGAAGAAAAGAGCAGATCGGCCTGCAGTCCTCTTCCTTTAAATGATCATAACTTCCAAGGCTAACAGCACCAACATAAATCTGATGGGGTTGAGGTGATTCCTCACAATGTTTTCTCTTCATCAAATGCAGCTCCTCCAAAAACACCTCTAGTGAGTATGTGCCAAAGGCTCAGTTTTTTTCTTCATCCGTCAACTGTTTCTGAAACAACTGACTGTTCAGATGTTGACTTGTATACTTCAGATGTTAAATTTCTTTGATTAGGTGACAGATTTCCTACTGATGATCTCCATGAATACCCTGTTTGTGCAAGCAACACTACATATTGGAACTGTGCACCACCACTCCTGTGTCAGCTAGACCCTTTTGCAGGTCCTTTATGTGGGTTTTGCGATGCCTTTCTGTTCTTGTCTTGACTTCCACGGTGCCGCTTGTCTTTCAATTTTCTTTAGAAAATTTTGGAAAGTGGAAATGCTTTGATATCTTTTTATGGTCCTCTCTACTTTGTAGGCATCAATTAGCTTCATTTTCAGATCCTCTGTCAGCTGCCCAGAGGAGGCTGAGTGTTACCACAAGGTAGGTAGGGGTCCTTTACTGACAAAGATAAAGTCACTAAATAAAACGACAAATCTTTAACAATATAATGTTTAATATTTGCACTAAGTTGGATCCCTCTCTTTTTTCCTACGCCTTTCTAAAAGTTAAATGCTAATGTTAGTTACAAATATCTTTATGAACACTGAATATAAAGTAAAATCTGCCAAGTAAAACCTAATTATTTCTCTCTTTGCGTAGCTTTCGTGGATTCTTGGAATCACCAATATATATCAGATTTCATATACAGTGGGTAAAATAAGTATTGAACACATCAACATTTTTCTAAGTAAATATATTTCTAATGAGGCTATTGAAATGAAATTTTCACCAAATGTCAGCAACAACCCATGTAATCCACACATGCAAAGAAATCAAACCATAGATGTCCATAAATTAAGTTATGTATAATAATGTGAAATGACTTGCGGAAAAAAGGGAGACGCAAAAAGGCCTGGAAAGCCAAGACACCGGCTGAAATCTATCAGTCATTAGAAAGCAAATTAATATCAGCTGGTTCAGTCCCAACTGATGGACTATAAAAAGGTGTTTCACTACCAAGGTGTCACACAGGAAACATCTTTTGATGGGTAAAAGCACAGAGCTCTCCTAAGACCTTCGCAACCTTATTTTTACAAATCATATTGGTGGCATTGGTTACAGAAGGATTTCAGAACTTTTGAATGTTCCAGTGAGCACTGTTGGAGCCAAAATCAGGAAGTGGAAAGAACATCGTTTCACCATAAACTGGCCACAACCAAGTTTCCTCACAAGACTTCTGACAGAGGAGTGAAAAGAATTATCAGAAGAGTTGTCAGAGAGCCAAGGAACCACTAGTGGAGAGCTTCAGAAAGACCTGGAATTAGCAGGTACAATTGTTTCAAAGAAAACAATAAGTAATGCACTAAATCGCCATGGCCTGTCTGCACGCTCACCACGCAAGACTCCATTGCTAAAGAAAAAGCATGTTGAAGCTTGTTTAAAGTTTGCTGCACAACATTTTGACAAACCTGTGAAATACTGGGAGAATATAGTCTGGTCAGATGAGACCAAATTGAACTCTTTATATGCCGTAATACACATCACCCCAAAAACACCATAGCAACAGTGAAGTTTGGAGGTGAGAACATCACGGTGTGGGGCTGTTTTTCAGCAGACGGTACTGACATACTTCATATAATTGAAGGAAGGATGAATGGAAAAATGTACTGAGACATTCTTGATAAAAACCTGCTGCCATCTACCAGGATGCTGAAGATGAAACGAGGGTGGACATTTCAGCAAGACAATGATCCCAAAAACAGCCAAGGAAACTCTCAATTGGTTTCAGAGAGAGAGAATAAAGCTGCTAGAATGACCCAGCCAGTCACCTGACTTGAATCCCATTGAAAATCTATGGAAAGAACTAAAGATCAGAGTTCATAGAAGAGGCCAAAGGGACCTTCAAGATTTGAAGACTGTTTGTGTGGACGAGTGGGCAACAATCACACCTGATCAATGCATGCGACTAGTTTCTCCATACAGGAGGCGTCTTGAAATTGTCATTACCAACAAAGTTTTTTGTACGAATTATTAAATACATTTCAGTAAGCAAGTTCAATACTTTTTCCCTGTGTCATCCCACTTTATCACACAGAACTTAATTTCTGAACTTATTTGTTATGGTTTCTTTGTATGTATGAATTACTTGGGTTGTTACCAACATCAGGTGAAAATTTCATGTCAATAGCAGCTTTAGAAATATATTTACTGAGAAAAATGGTGACGAGTTCAATATTTATTTTACGTGCTATATATGAGATTTATACACAGAAGATACCATTACCCTCTCATTCTGACAAAAAGGAGCCCATCTTGGAGGAACATAATTTCTACTGTGAAAAAAGGTCAGTGTGTTTAGTGCTAAGAGCCTCAGACAGGGCAGAGAAGTCAGAGCATTGAGAATCAGACTAACACAGGGTTAGTTTTGGTCTTTTCATGTACTTTGCTTACAAGAGAGAGAGAGGTAGAAAACTACAAGCCTTGCATTTAAGTTTACAGAGCTTGTCATAGCCCTAGTTATACCAATATAAGTCTTAAAAACCTCAGACCTCTAAAATTACACTTTCCCAGGCTACAGATGCCATCATGTCCCCCTCCCATACCGCTAGAATCACTTGCACTGGATATGAGAATTATGGGTGTATGAATTCAGTGTTTAACAACTACATCAATGGAAAACAACGATTCTTTACTGCACAAGTTTAATAGTAATACATAGGCTGAATCTTTAAAGGTGACTTAAAATTGTAGTTTGATATCAATCCTGCTATCCTCAGGCGCACTGTTCCACAGCACAGAGGTCACCTTTGTTTTCAATACAGTCCATAGCTGGAACCTCCAAGGCAGTAGTTAGGCTCATGGCATGTGAAAGGCCTGCCACTATAATTAAGATAAGGTAGCTACCATTGTGTAGAGCATATCTTGATGCTATCATACATCACTATACCCTTGACCCCCTTTATAACAACTTAAAATGATCGGGTGTTCAGATATAGGTCAGTAGTTACCAAGAACAACAGGGTCCAGATTGGGTTTCTTTAAGTGGTAGTACTATGACGTAATTATGTCTGGAGGGGAATCAGCCAGCGGACAAGGAATTAGTCAAAATCAGCGTGGTTTTAGTGCCAAATGTCCTAAGCAATGAGACAGGGATCATTTCAAGTAAACACCATGAGGATTTCATATGAGGAATATTGCTCTCTGAATGTGTAATTGGCTGGAAGTTACTCAGTGTGACAGGTCACAGACAGCAGGGTAGATTTAGAGTTTCAGATTTTGAAAACATCACACTTGTTAGGTGAGACTTCAGTGGCTTGGTTGGATTTAAGAGATTTAGACAACTTTGTGCACTGGGATTATTCCAATCCAACATAGGATTTCTTTAAGAAGTTCAATTAGAGTTAAAGTAAGTGTACATTCACTGAAGTTCATCTGTTTGGCTTTGACTCTTGATGAACTGAATTAACTCACTGGGATGGAGCAGAGTTTGGGGTTTAGTCTTCAAAAGATGCGATTAAAAATCTAATGAGGATTTTGAAAATCCTCTATTAGGTTATGTGTTTAATTTTGTAAAGGTTAAGTTGAAGCAGTGGCAGCTATGGAAGTAGTGAATTTTACTGTCACCTGTACAATTCTTGTAAAATTAAAATGAGGCATTCAGTAGAGGAAGCCCCACGATTGCTTCTGTGATCTTATTTTCAGATACTTTTCAAATTTCCACAATTCCAAGGTGGTATATGAAGACAACAAACTCAACAGACCCCACCACTAGAGGAGGTAGCTGACAGCAAACTACAGACTATAAATATCTGGCTAACTGTGACTACACTACACATACATTTATGCTTGAAAGTTCATTCCTGATCATAGAAATAGTTGTTGGAATTAGAATACATCATTATCTATCAGGAACAAAGAGGTTTTTAACATACACAGTACTGAGCAAATTGTTGAGGCACTTTAGATGTCTAGATTCTCCTCCATCACTCTAAACCATCAGGGAGGTGCCTGACACCAAATTCATTCTGCAGCATGAGCCCCAACATCCAGCCAGAGTCATTAATAGTTATCTTCAGAGACAAAAAGAGCAAAGAGTCCTGCAACAGATGGTCTCGCCCCCACAGTGCTCTGATCTCAACATCATGGAGTCAGTCTGGGATTACATGAAGAGACAGAGGTCATGACCCTTCCAGATACCTTGGTCAAAACAAACAAGGATTTGATTTAGATTAATTCATTTACTTTTTACTGCACTTTTTAGGAAATTAATTGAGAGAGAAAAACAATTGTATTATTTTCAAAAATGTTTTTGGCTCTGAGCTTCACCACGTTCAATTTGAAATAAAATAACATTTGCTTAATTGAATTGCCAAGTCTCGACGTTATTTTTGAGTAGGTTTACATCCATACAGAAAGAATCCTGTGGGAGATATAGCCCTGAAACACATGGTGCCCAAATTTTATGGGTTCAATTGAAATTAGACAAATTCAAGTCAAACAAAATTAACATATTTAATATTTTGTGGAAAATCCCTCTTTGACCGAGAAACATCAACAGACTCTTTGTATTTTCCCTGGTGATATTTTCCCAGAGCTCCACTGCAGCCTCCCTCAGCTCTTACCTGTTGTGGGGTCTCTCTGCCTTTAGTCTGGTCTGCAGCAAGTGGACTACAGCTCAGTCAGACTGAGAGCAGATGACTCACACAGCCAGTCGAGGATAATCCACCTCTTCACCCTGAAAAGCTCTGGGGTTGCTTTGGATGTATGTTTAGGATCATTGTTCTGCTGAATCATGAAATATGTTTTGATGCATTTGATTGAACCTGAGCACAGACTACTCCTTTAAACCTCTGCATTCATCGGTAGCTTTTGTAGTCAGTGAAGTCATCAATAAATACCAGTGTGCCAGTTCAATTGAACTGAGCCACAACAGAACCACCACCCTGTTTGAAGGATGAAGTGGTGGCTCATGAGTTGATCCTTTTTTTCTCCACATTCCTTTTTGTAAGTTTGACAGAGACTGAGTTTTGTTTCATCAGTTAAAGCTGAGACTTAGCTGTTTAGTGTGGTATCTCTTATTTTAATTCAAACTGACAGTTCACGGAGCCTAAAGGACAAAATAATTCCAGTCTGGATTGTTCACATTATAAATGTACTTCATGGACATGAAATCCAATGATTTGCTAAGTGGGGGTTAGTTGACTGAATTCAGTGTAGCACTTTATATTCATAAGGTATAAATACACCTGCTGATTACTACATGCTGATTTCCATTTTATTTACAGACATTTAAAAAGTCAGGGTTTTATAACTCAACAGCATTGTGAGCATAAATCTTTACATAATTACTGGAAAATGGAAGATGAATGTAAAATGAATTGATAGCTTTAGGCCTGTGGTTACTATTCATTGTATTTTTGAGTCTTTCAGTTAGTATTGGTTTGTCTCAGCCTGGTAGATGAGACAACCTGATTATTAAAATTCTTGGTCAGCCTTAAGTCATATTCATGGTGCAAGATGGAAAGTAAATATTGGCATAACACAGTACTTGTTATTCATTTACCACTTCATTGGACTTGGCCTGACACACTAACACTTGTCCCTCTACCTCTGGCTGGTTCATCTGCAGGTAAAGCTGTACTAGAAACTCTGTTTATTAATATATGGACAATAATTACTAAAGATAGTGAAGATGTAATTTGTCCTGTCCTTAAAACAACCTGCAAAGTAGTCAGGCAGGGTAATCAAGCACAGTCTGTACCAGCCCACAGTCCTGAGGAGCTCTAGTCAGTCATAACTGAAACCAGTAGTGCATAATCCATTATCAACGGTTATAAAATAATTAGCTGTTCACACAGATGCTAAGAGATATCAAACCAAAATGGGCAAGTTCTATTTAAATAATTACAGTTCTACTAACTGAATAAAAGACTCCAGACAGGATTGTCACCATAAAAAGGGCTTTTTATTCGCTGAGGGATGTTTAAATGTACAGATGTGACGTGCTTTAACGATAGCGGTGCAGCTGCAGGGTGTTGCGCCTCTTCCAGGCTGCACGGCGGGAGCCTCCGATGGTCAGGTGGAACTTGTGTCCCTTGCCCAGGCCGCGGCTCTTCTTTCCTGCAGATGTCAAGCCACGCATCTCTCTGTGCTTGTGCACAGCCTTTGTGATCCATTGGGTGTCTGGGTTGCGTCTGACGGCCTTGTGGAAGGGATCGATCAGAATCACCTCAAAGAACTTGTAGGTCGAGTCTTCACCCACCCAGTAGGAGTTGAGCACTCGCAGGGCTCCGCAGTGACGGCCAGCACGCTCCTAGGAAATTAAAAATATAAAAAAGGTATGAGTGAATAATAATCTCTTGCCAGATTAATATTAAATCAATGTTGTGTAATAATTAAGAAAAACATAGATCATATGGCCCTATCTTAAAAATGCAAGAACTACTTTGTGCTTTGGCGACTCCCAGTGGCAGCAAGAAATTTGAACCTCAAAGAAATGTAGAAATCCTATAAAGATGTCAGCAGTAATATTCTCATTTACCAACCCTGTTGCTCTCTGATCTACATCACATTAAGGGAAGAGAATTTTCCTACTGCATGTTTACTATTAGGAAGGAGAAACCTTCACTCCAACTAAAGTTCATCCTTACTTTTTCCAATTGATGTTAGAGGTTCTAGAGTAATTTTGGATCAGAACCAGGCTTCTTACCAGGTTAATTAAATAGTCAAAGTCAGAAGCCTACTTCAAATTAATGTGAATTTGGTGTATATGTTGACGCTGCTCATATACTGCGTCACAAGTAACAGTTGTGTACCTACAACAAATGCTTCAATCTCTCAAAATAAAATGTTTCTGGGTGGCCTGAGTAGTAAGATGCATCTTTCTGAAAAAAAGACCACAGCAGCTGGATGTATGGGACAACTACCCCCCCTCTGATAATGTCCACCAAATAGCTTTCATAAATGCGGATATGACTGACAATAGACTTGTTTTCACAGTAGGTATTCTGACTTACGGCAGACAACAGGTGCAACATTAATAAGCCCCCTGCCAATCAAGTGTTGCCTGTGTTGGAAAGCCACATCTGCTTTGAGAGTTCTATGTGAATACATTGTGCTGGAGACAACTTTTGACTGATAACTTGTGAGAATGCTAATAATCAAACTTAAATTTAGTTTCAGCAACCCACTAATAATCAAATCAGTAAGTATTTTTCAAATCCTGGTATTTGTGTATATAATGCTAAATATTGTATATGATGCTGCAATGATGATGCTAAACACGCTATATAGAGCAGTTCTGATAACTACAGGAACAGAAGGCAGGTGCCCTAAAAGTCTGGAATGGATTGGGTATATAAACAGTCTCCAGGAAATTGGACTAAGCTCTTCGATGTTTCAGCATCTTTTAACCATTGTGAAATAGCTCTGAACTTCTTGTCATAGTAACATGTGCAATCACAAATGAATTAGGATAAGGTTTATTATACTGAACCCTGAGAGTTTCTGAAGCATTGTCAAATCAACAAAAACATAAATCATTGTTTCTACTGGCATGAAAGCTGCAGTTTAATTAGTGAAGATGAATGTACCTCAGCAGTAGACTGCAAACTGCGGGCAAACTTGATCTGGTTGACGCCATGGTGCACTGGCTTGCCATAGGTAGCACCCTTGGGCACGGGGCGTTTACGGCCTCCACGGCGCACACGGACACGGTAGATTACATAACCTGTTTGAATCACACCAATAAATAATCAGTGAGTCAGGGAAAGATGACGACAAATCACTCATGTCCAAGTCTGGCACAAACTATACTCAGCACTCACCCTGCTTGGCCTTGTAACCCAGCCTACGAGCCTTGTCGGGTCTGGTGGGTCTAGGAGCACGGTGGAGGTTGGACAGCTGACGGTACTGCCAGCAGCGGACACGGAGCAGGAAGCGCATCACATCGGACTGCTTCTTGCGCCATAACTCCTGCATATACCTATATGCTCCCATTTTGACTTATCTGTGGAAAGGAAAAGGTCCGTCTAATAAGTTATCATGACTTTAATATCAATTCTCAGCTCTGACAGCTAATAACCTGATACAATTTAGAAATTCACTATACTGGATACATACTAAACATGCAGCCAGTATCTGTAACAGAGTTCACCTGAAATAAACAGACTGCTGAACTGAGCCAGATTTGCAGAAATTATGCTGGAGAAGGTTTCAGTAATGAACCATCAGCTCGCAAATTCTCTCCAAACAAATCACTGCCTAGCTAAGGTTTAGGACTGCATCTTCTACCTTATAAGATAAAGTCACTTGGGAACTAGCAACTCTGAACATAACACATGGTCCAGGACCACCTAGACGATACATTTTGAGCAGTGAATTTACTCCGTTTAGCTGTTTCGAGACAACGATCGTTGCATTACTGTTCAGTAACCTCCTGACTAGCGTAGATACACGAGTAACACATTGAATGGCAACCCAGATGTCGACCATACAAGAATGCGGTGACAACATATAGAAAGACAACTAGGAGTATATCCAGCATGCTAACGTTAGCCGCATAGCCCGTTATCTCCTCACCTGACCGGAATGTTTCTAGAATTAAAAAAAACACATAGCTGTACATACAACTTAGAATAAAACACCACAACGGTTACGTTTTACAGAAAGAGGTCCGAGCAACAGGACAGTGGTTTGCTACTGCGGCCAGGAGTCCCCGAGGCTAGCAGACCGACTGCATCCAAGTGCCATTACAACAGGGCTATACTTAGTGTTTCTAATGAGGTTAGTCAAAAAATAATCAAGGCATATGGACCGTTAATAAGTGGCTAAACAAACTCCCGATTTAAACAGACAGATGAAGTAAAGAAAAAGATGATTTTAATAGATTGAGTTCTGTAGAAAGACACTGAAATACTCGCTTACATGATGGCGTACCAGCCGGAAAGAGAGAGCGTACGTACCCAGCATGCCTTATGAAAACGTCAGTGACGTATTTCCTTTGTTGTGCTCATGGGAAATGTATTCTTCATTTGCTTGTTTTGATTTTTTTTTCCTAATTTTTAACACATTCGACATCACTTTTGTGTTGATTTCAATTAAAAAAAATCATTTTCAGTTATTTAAAAAAAAACATTAAATACATTTTCGGTTAAAAATTCAATGATATAATACTACAGAATAATAAGTCCTAGAAAAAAAAGTTCAGTGGAAAAGACTTGAGAGGTGGAAGAAGGTTTTTAACTGATCCAAAGTCGAATAACTGCAATTCTAACAACAGACTGAAGAAAAGTACACGTCTACTGACCGCGTACTTGTTCATTTACACTGTAATATTTGATTGGCCGATCCGCCGTTCTTCCATTGTTATACCATTAAAGATTATACTATATAGCACAAGATCGTTTTGAGTTCAAACAAAAAGCTTCTTTAAAATCTTTAAATTTACCATTATAGTGAAATCCGGCAGTAACGCATGCGCAGTGGCTTGACTTGTCACAGTACGGACCCAGCGGGGCAGGATGGACGCGCTCCGTGCGACGCTAAACACTGGATAGACCGACGGTCACACTCCCGGTCCGAGGAGGGAGCCGGGCTCACTGCACCGGTACATAACAACCAGCCTGGTCCCGACGGTACCGACGGTACCGACGTGTCTGTTCACCCGTCGCAGACTGAGCCGCCGCGGCTAACCTGTCAGCTAGCTAGGCTAAACAACAGACCGCTGCCGCAGCGAGCCAATACAAAGGATGCATCTGTTTAAGAGAGTCCCTCGGTGTCAGTGTTATTGATATAATGGCCGAACATGCGCCGGGCGAGGCTATAAACAGTGTGACCTTCTGTGTTCATGCGTTGTAGGCTCGAAATGGGAAAAGGCTGTAAAGTTGTGGTGTGTGGCCAGACAGCAGTTGGAAAAACTGCCATTTTGGAGCAGCTGCTGTATGGAAATCACACTGTAGGTAAGAACCGCACCTGGTTTAACCCGAGAAAATAGCACGGTGACATTCATTCATTCATTCAGAATTCATATAGTTTCAATTTGGGAGATTTAGCTGCCTCAAAATTAGATTATCAATTTATCTGGCTAGTCAGCACCACGGTTAAATACAAGTGTTTGTGTGTATGTGACTATATATATATATATATATATATATATATATATATATATATGTATATATATGTATATATATATATATATATGTATATATGTGGATAAAACCAACCTTTTATTTTCAGAATACTTTCAATCCGATATAAATTATATAAGCTATGTTCATATTTCATGCTGTTGAGGGCTTGCCATTATAATATTACTGCTGTTTAAGGTAATAATTCAGTTGCAATGTCTGTTTTCTGAATTTGCTGATTTGCCGTGTTGTCTTTTTTTTCCAGGCTCTGAGTCCAGTGAGACGCAGGAGGATGTGTACGTGGCCTCAGTGGAAACTGACCGCGGTGTGAAGGAGCAGCTGAGGCTCTACGACACCAAGGGACTCCACGATGGACAAGACCTCCCCAAGCACTACTATTCAGTGGCAGACGGCTTTGTCCTTGTCTATAGCGTCGACAGCTTGGAGTCTTTCAAGAAGGTGGACGTTTTGAAGAAAGAAATAGACAAATCCAGAGATAAAAAAGAGGTGCAACTGGTTCAAAGTTTTTATTAGTAACCATTCATAATATGTAGATGTCAGAGAATATCGTCCTTCCTCAGTTCCGTCACAAAATATATTGCTTGTTATATCAGCAAATGTCCACATCACAAAGAAAATCATTGAAGATATACGACCCATTCGGTGTAACTACCTACTACCTACTACCTACTGTGGTAGTGTTAGTTGGTTTTCCATTTGCAGTTGTACGGCTGTGCATTCTTCCCTTTGTAGCAGTGAATGGTGTAAACAAACAGAATCATAGTTGTTCTGGTTTGTTTTCTGTTCTCAGTGCGCATGCACATTTTATGATAATGTTATTTTAAGTTTTCCTTTGCATTTATCCTTGTGTACACTAGTTACATGGTCAATCACAATAAAAGGTACAAAATCCACTGAAAAATTAAAGTTTTTCTGTTTGTAATTTTTAGGCTTTATCAGTTGTACCGAATGGTGAGAACTACCCTAATATTTTAACATCTGTGCCTCCAGTATATTTTGAGAGCCATGCTCAAAGCTGGATGACAAAGTTCAAAGTTATACATTATCCAGTGGCTTGTAAAATGATGGCGACTAGGACACGTGCGATTTTCCAGTTTATGAGAATGTCACCAAATATGAAGATAGAGTTTTCAACCAACAGCAATGATGGACTGGCTGAAAAGCAGTATTAAAACTAAATTGGTAAAGTATTATTGGGTTATCTCCATACTGTAAAGTTCTTGATAAACCATGTTAAATCTTTTAAAATTGAATTGGATTTGGTTCAGGTGTGTCTGTTGTGTTCTCAGGTGACAGTTATAGTGCTGGGGAATAAGACAGACCTACGGGAGCGTCGTCAGGTTGACCAGGAGGTGGCGCAGCAGTGGGCACGAGGCGAGAAGGTAAAGCTGTGGGAGGTGAGCGTCACCGAACGCAACTCACTCATTGAACCCTTCACCCAGCTGACGAGCCGCCTCACACAGCCTCAGAGCAAATCTTCCTTCCCTCTGCCGGGACGCAAAAGCAAGGGCACGCCGTCCAACGACATGTGAAAATCTGAAGATCCCCTCTCTTGTCTCAGCTCCTGTTAATAACAGGCTGCATTCACCTCAAATGGGAACAACCAGCTGGACTACATGGATAGCCTTTAGTTTAGCAATATGACTTTAATGGCTAATGTTTACATTTGACCATCTTACACACATTTTTTCACTTACAGGCAATCTTAACATAATTTTAAAGGAATTATTTAGCATTTTGGGAAATACACTTACTGGCTTTCTGTTTAAATGTGGGATGAGAAGATCAATACTAATATTATGTCTATGTGTAAGTACAGAGCTTGAGTCAGAATCTGTTTGCTTCCAGTCTTCATACTAGAGGGCTAGGTACTGTCAAAAATGTGAAATACTCCTCTGAGCTCACTGATTAACATGGTGTAATTTCTTGGCAAACAACAAATGTCTGCTTTCTGGAATTTTGTCATCACAGCAAGGTTGCCAATTTTGGGCATTGTCTCTATCCATAGTAAAACTTATCTTTAATAACAAAATATTGCAACCGAGGCTGAAGCTGGAGACACTGCATAGAATTTCGGGACGCTGAGATAAACTTTTTGTCAAGAAATACACAACTTTTAGCATAAACTCAGTTGCCAATTTATTAGGTGCACCTGTACAATCAATGGCAGTTCAGTACAACAACCCTGCGATAAATTCTACCTTCACAAAGATTATAATGTCCACTTTTTACTGCCATTTTCTGAAATGTTAATAGTACTATTGCTACAACATATAATTGAATTTATACCTCCACTACAGTGTCAATTTTTTTATGTTTATTTTTGCAGGTGAAACAAACGTGCTTATTGATGAGCTTCAGAGGTGTGTCAGGCGAAGTTTTGAACTTAAGACAAGAACCAGGCAGGCAGTTTCCCTGCACTCTCTATGCTAAGCTAGGCTAAACACGTCATGATGCCAGCTCTGCACTAAAGGACTGATATGATCTAACCTCACTCAGGGAAAAGAAGTTAAATAAATGTAATCACAGAAATGTTGAACATGTCAATTTAAGGATGCATGTTGCAGTTCCTCTTTTACAGAAAACCAAACATAAGTGTCAACCACAAACCAAATCCATAGCTGTCTGTCATATCTAACCAGTGAATGAAAGCTTTTCCACACAGTGTGGTCAACACTTCAGTGTGTAGTAAATCCTTTTTTTTTTAATGGGAAAAAACATAATAGAGCACTTTAGTACCAAAGATATGAGATAACCCAAACACAGATGTTATAAGTTTACACATTTGACTAGTGCTAATAAAATACCATGCTATGTCCATTGTTCTTTTTGCTTCAAATGTGTATATAATTCCAAGTAAAATGAGAGCTCAAGTCTCTCTCATTTTAGTACAATACTCATGTGCCCATAAGTACATTTAAAGAGTTATTATCTTTCTTCCTCTTTATCTTGGCAGCGAGTACGTCCCAGTCGAGGGCTACTACATAGAAAGAGGTGGGGGGACAAAATACATAGTCCACTTACTCCACTCCTAATGTGTTTATGCATTGAAAAAAAAAAAGGACTGGACTTTGACCCCCATTTCTTATATTGGATTTACACTAGGAATGGATCTCTTCATGACCAGTATGGACAGGGTGAATCATAACAGCAACCTGTAAGTCTTTATACATACAGGTAGACATGGGATTGACTTGAAAGTGTTCTCTAGTGCCAAACATTGACTTCTCAAGTGGTTGATAGATACTAAAACTACCAGTATTTCAAAATAGGAGTTTTGTACCAAAAATGTTATTTCCCATCTGATGTGAATGCAGCATTAATCCTTGTTCCCGGGCCAGACTCAGCCAGCCTTTGTCCAGTTCATTTCGTATTTTAAATATGGCTTAGCAGCAATAATTTTCATGGTACTACCTTTACCTGTTTGATTTCATAATGTCTGTCTGATTGTTAGTTGCACTCCTGTGTCGTCCAGCCTATATAATCCAATAGGGCTGTTAGTTAAGGCTGCGTGTGAACCTTTTTAACAGTAGAAATCAGTGTTGAGAGGAAATATTTATTTTTTAACTAATTTATTTTTGTCACTTTACTGAGCCACATTCCTTGACTTTAGAAAATGGTGAGACAAAATAATGGATGATCTGCGCTGTTTTCTGCGTCCTTAATGTGTCGGTGTGATAACATTTCATGTGCTGCTAGTACAACAGATATAGTGAGATCAAGACTTGCACTGTGTAATCATTGTAACGCTAAATTATTCTGTGCTCTGTAATTTGTCATAAGATGTGCTGAATAAAAAAAAGCCTCTTCACAATAAATCCTCTCAAAACTTTATTTTGATGGTGAAGTGAATATGACCTAAAAAAAAATAAAGTTGTTTGAAATGATCAAACAAAGTTGGATGCTTCAGTTGGTCATGTTTAAGTCTTCAAGGAAGAAACAGAACAAGTTTTCATCAGTACAGAAACACAAATCACAACCAATATTCATCCATATCTAAACATGTCTACATGTATAAAACACCTTTTCAGAGACCAGGAGTTTAGAGGGGGAAGCAAACACCAACTGGAACTTTTAATGCATGTGAGAATTTACACTGACATAACTGACTGGGAATCATGCTGTGACACATTTCTTCTAGCAGTTTAATATTAATGTCCATCTTCAAGCACTAGCTAAAAAAAAAAAAAAGAAATCACAAAATGCATTATTGCCAAATCTGAATATAGTTGGGCCGGAGATAACTTAAAAAGTACAGTAAATAACAAAATGTCAGGAGTTAAGACTTTGATTCTGAGATAAAAATCCCCCTCCCCTCCCATCCCAGGTTCACGCCCCCCACATTCCCAACTCATCCAACCAGCAGCTGCTTTGGTGATTATGTGGCGTAGCGTTTGGTCCACTGTTTGGCTATCCTGTCATGTTCAGGTCTGTTTGTTGTGTACTGTGTGGCGATGCTTCCAACCAGAGGGTCAGCTGTCAACACATAAACACAACATTAAATCAATATTTCTACATTTGTTTCTTTCACTGAGAGATCTATACCAGGGTTTTTAGGAGTTACATAGATTTCAATCCAGTTAGGCTTTTTGTTGTTTTTGCATGAAAGATTAAAAACATACCAAAAAAAATAAATCTTAATTTGATCGTTAAATGCTGCATCAGACCAGAACAATGATTAATTTTAACTATCGTTACGCATCCAAATTTCATCATTTGACCCCTACTGGAAAAATAAAGTGCTCCGATAGTAGCAACAGAGGTTGTAAAAAAACAAAAAAAAAAAAAACAAGTAAAAGGCAGATTTTAGATGGGAGAGAAAAGAAAACCAGATGTTGCTCATTGAGTAAACATGTCAGTCAATGTATGGAGTGGCCTTGCTCATCTTCACTGTCATAAACTCACTTGTCAGTTTAGTAGCTACACTTGGCTAAAACTATTGCAGTCTAATACAATAGTCCTGCAACAAATCTCAACTGTATGGGCATTTTGGACTGCAATTTATTGCACTATTGAATTGTATTGCGTTATACTGACAGTTTTTTCTATTATTTTGCCCTGGGTGTGGACTATCGAAACAAACATAAGAGTGATTTTTTTGATACAGTTGATAATGCTCAATAAAACTCTACTTGGCTACCTTTGTGAAAGGCTTCCTGAAGTTTATGCACTGCAAGGGGCAGTAAATATTTTTAGCATCCAAATGGGACATGAAAGAAAATATTTGGAGACCACTAGCTAGACACAGATTTTGTGGTGGTTTCAGTTTACAAACAACACCACCTGCAGATTGCAGATATTGTACCTTTACTTGTGTTTCTTGTGCCAACATGTGACTTTATCTATTTGTCTTCAAATTGAGCTTTTTCCCATTTGGTTCTTTGTCTGAGAACATTTGAAATTGGGACATAAAGAAATGAAATTAACATTGTTCAGATAAAAACACCGTACACTGTATTCATTCAGTTTATCTTAACAGTTTAAATGAATGTTAACATGAATTCCTTTTTTTGCCATTAATTTATTAATAAACTGCTGCAAAAAACAATCTTCCCCATAGTAGGAGTGGACAATATGGATAAAATCCCCATCGCTGTATATGTCATTATAAATCCATATATTAATCTTTTCTCAAGAACCATTTTTATTTCAAAAATAAATTAACCATATGGCAATAACTGTTTATGACTAAGCCAGTGAACTGAATAACTTCCCAAGGTACTTAATCAAGAAGATTGGCGTTAAGCAGCCATTGATTTGTGACAATTTAATACAATCTCACATTGTATATCATCCTTTTCCCATGAATCCTAACCCTCTGAAAGAACTACCAATTTTTAACTGTGTAATTTAACATGAATGAACAGAATTAATGGTGAAGCTACAAACAGATATAATAACTGATGAAAGAAGATGAACAGAGCCATCATCTAAAATTAACGGATTACTTGTGCTGTTCACTCCACAGAACACTGCTTACATGTAAATAGACACTATGCTGCAGTAAATCTCAACAATAAACAAATGAACATATTTACTAAATGCTTTTCCTCAGGCAGTCTCAACACATAAGCTGTATTATTTTTTCTTCAGTCTGGGTTTTGAAACAGTCAGAGGCTTAACCTGCTGATATCAGGCTAGATGGGGCTTTAAGGCTCTGTAACATGAAATGAGTCGGAGAGTCGGAGAGTAATTTAAAGGGTAATAAATTAAATGGATAAATCCTTTAAGTGAAGTCCTGTAAATCACGTTAGACTGCTGAGATAAGAATTTTATGATCTCTCCTCTAACGTTCAAGATCAAAGGGAAGGTACTGCTGATAGGATTTTGAGTTTTAAGGAAGAATATAACAACGCAGCAGTTAGTAACAGGAATGAGAAACCTCTCCATCTCAAAATGATATGATTCTTGACTAGAATTAACTCGCCTTGAGGGGAAAATAAATTTTAAATAAGAAAGCATAAGAGTATTTAATACTGACACCAAACAGCAGTTTTCTTCAGATTAAGAGGGTATAACCAGACTTTTGTGTGTGTGTGTGTTGTAGCTCTCACCAGGGTTGCAGTCAGTGAGCAGGGAGCAGATGGACAGTAGGACCTTAGAGATGGTGAGGGCAGGACTCCAGTTGTCCTTCAGGATGTCCAGACAGATCACCCCCTGACTGTTGATGTTGCAGTGGTAGATCCTCGTACGGAACGTCACCTGGAGACACACACAAAACAGAAAGGACGAGTCTATAATCCTCAGATGTAAACATCAGGTTCTCTCTTGTAAGCCAAACTCTGTAAATAATGCAATGAGTGGAGGCAATGAAATTTAAATGTGTTGCTAAACAGGAGCAGTTCCTAATAAAAAAAAAAAAAAAGCCCTCATGTCATATTTTATTAGATGTGAATCTTTGGAAACATGTGAGGTCATAGCAAATTCAACCTTTTTGAATGCAGTTTAGTTCTTAATAATCCTCATTGAAATTAATTATATGTATCAGGGTTGAGTGATCCTAAGTATTTGCAAGGAGTAAAGAACTGAGATTACAAGTATTAGCTATTGATTTCTGTTGGTTATGTGCCTTCTAGTGAAAAATATGTATAATACCTCTCTGAAACATCTATCGGTGTATGATCATCCCAACAGGCTCTGCTGGATGTTAACAACTATTTAAGATACAAGTCTCACCTTGGGTGGTTTAAAGGGGTAGTCTGGTGTGAAGGCAATGTCCAGGAAAAATACTCCTCCCTCGTACACGGAGCCTGGGGGGCCCAGGATGGTCGACCTCCACTCATAGATGTTGTCTCCTTTAGGACCGGCGCTGTTGGCACATGGGAAAAATTCATTCTGGATTAACCCTTGATTGCTATAAATGAGAGAACTAAAAAAAACTTGAGTAACCAAACTTTACCACAAAATTCAATTGTACTTGTGATGTGACTGTGGGACTATGACTCATTTGTAAGTACAGTGTCTTCAATCTTTGTTCAATAAAAATCTCTTCCTTCTGCAGGACCTCCACTTAACTCGGTTCCAGTGTCATTTATCTTCCATATGGATTAATGCACTTCCTTCCAAACCCAGACAGACTGGCCTTTACTCTAACACAGCTCTGTCATCGAGCTTTAATTGTCCTCTGGCTGCATGTTTGCTGCTCCCCCAGTCTGTCCAAATACCGAGACGCTTACATTCCACACTCCTCTTTCTCCGCACAAAACAAAATCTTCCACTACAGAATCCAGTGGCTGTTAAATATTTGAAATGCATCCTAAAATTGGTGCCCAGGGTGCTGAGAGAGAGATGCGTCCACATCCAGTCTGCATAAAACCCTGTGAGAGTCTGAGGCTCTGTGCCATGTGCAGTTCTGTCAAAACAGACTATGCCGACATCACCATCTGTCAAGCAAGCCGAGAAGCTATTCAACAACCCCACAAAAACTGAAGGAATAGTTTGACATTTGGGGAAATATAAACAAAAAAAATATTGGTTCTCTACAAAGGTTACACACAAAACCCACCAAGAAATTCGGCAGACAAAGAAAGTCAACAAGCACGTTTCTCAAAATGTTGAACTATTCCTTTAAACATCCTTTTGACTTGTTTGTGTTTGACAACTTTTCTGAAATCATCTGCTTAAACATGAGTGTCCAAATGACAATTAAAAAAAAAAAAAAATTCTATTATGGATTTTGTGGAGTTTCTTTTTGGAAGAAATAATACTAGTAGAATTTTTATTTTGCATAAGGGGTTGGATTTTATTATTGATAGAACACATACTACCTTTATGGATCAATTGATTTGACTGTTCAAAATTTAACTATCCACTACAGAATATAAAAATCATATTTTGCACAAAGTGTATTTCACGCAATTGTAGCACAATTTCTTTTTTTTGACAAGTATCAAATTTAAAACTACAGTTAGGTCCATCAATATTTGGACCGTGACACAAAAATGAGGAACTAATTATAAAAATGGCTGTAATTACCAAATGTTTAATATGATATTTTTGTGAAACTCTTTGAATTAAAGCATAGAGTCCACACCTCAGTCATATCTTGATTTTATTGTTTCAGATCCACTGTGGTTGTGTGCAGAGGCAAAATCATGAAAATGATCTCATGTCCAAATACCCATATACCTAACTGTACATCATGCATGAAAGATTTCCTCTTGACATCAAGCCAGACTCTGTAAATCTCCCATTCATCTATTTGTTAAGTCCAACCTTCTGCCAGGTCCCTATCATGAGCACATGCTCACTGGAGCAGCTCTATATCCATGCTAACAGATATATTGGTGCTACTGTTGTGGTAGTGTAGTGGACAACACTTGCAATTGCTAGAATATAAACTGACAGAAATGACTGATGTGCCAGAGAGGGTGACCTACAATTTGCCCTATCCTTATTTGGTATTCAAATATGGTAAATGCTATGATACAAAGTATATTTTCATTGTGTTATTTTAAAGGGATTCAAAATCATCACTTCTACAATTACATGAAAATCAACTTAACAGTACACAAAAATACAAGACTGTGAGATTAACTAAAAACCCCCTAAAAATTAAGGTTTTCAGGGGGTCTGGGGTATAAATGAAGGGCTCTGAGGCCCCCTGAGAACCCCCATGTATTTCACACTTCCCCATTCTAAAGAGTTTGGTTTAACCGTAAACTACAATCCCTGCCTTTGGCCTAAGCTTTAAACTTAAACCTCTGTATTAGTTTTATTTAATTATTTTTACTCTGTATCTCCAATGTACTGAGACTTACTCTGTAAATCATGCAACATCTACTAAACTCCTAGACTACCTATATAAATACCATCTTTCTTATGTTCTACAGCCAGAAATCCTTCCAGACATCTATCCCGTTTTATCTTATTGGTAATTCTTTAGTTATGAGTGATTATGCAAACACAGTGGGAATTTGGCATGAAAAAGACCAACATCATTTGCCTGTGGAGAAAAAAAAACTGAAGAGTGATGGGGCTGACAACTACAGCTGCTTCACAAGAGCCTTGATCCAGCGGAAGCAACACAGTTAAACAAGTGCAGCTTCTGTTAGCGTTTTAATGGAGGAGATGTTTTCATGCAATTGACTGCCAGATGAAGCGCTCCAAAATACCCGTTATAGTTTGCCATTTCATTTTTATATGATAAGCACAGCTCCTAAAACATGTTTGTGGAATAAAAATGACTTGTTTCACTGGAAAATAGTACATGCAAAATACAGTGTACAGCAATATATTCAGACAGAAATAATTTGAATATTTAAACAAACAAACAAAGTAATACATTATTCAGGAGCAGCAATTCCACAAATAATTCAGTGCACAAATCTGCTGTCGGGCACATAAGCACTCTCTCCACACTGCTTGTGTAATACTGTAAGTAGCTTTCTGTATGCTGTCTGTTCTGAGTCACGACTTGAGAGGTAAATACCAGGCAACGATTTTGTTTCCTGAAGCAGATGCTCCAACTCTGCCCACACTGTGACATGACTGAGTAAAGAGACATAGCCACGTCAAAAAAAATACCACTTTTTATGAACCTTACCCTATAGTCATACTGCTGACTGCCAGGATAGCATGGCCATTGCAATTTTGTGAACTGTCCTCGTAGCTTGACAAGCAAGAATCACCAACAGGACAGGCCCCTAAATCATTGCTATGTCTAAAATAGGGCTGCAAAATGTAAAACATCTATTGTTACTGCCAGATGAGGTCCAGTGGTAAATTCTGACAAAGGGCCAAGAGATCAGAACAGTCCAGATTCATAAATCCGGTAGCTCATCCTCTCTAACAGGACATCTTCCTGAGACTGGAGTCCATCTCTCTCCCCTCCTCATACTTCAAACTGACAAAAAGAAAAGCCAGAAAATGTACATCTATGGAATTAGACATATTTTTCTGAGCTATGAATTTCATTTAGAGTTACTTGCAAATTTCACAGCACAAACCTCCCAGCTATGAGCAGGACCAGATGAATCCACTAGGGGGCTGTGGGGTAAATATAAGACGTGGGGACCGAACAGCCCTCCTCTTTCCCCTACTCTGTGAATCATATACTTTATGTGGATCTGAAACAATTACTTCATGAATCAATTAGATGTTTTGATGACAGAAAATGGATTGGACAAATCACTTAATTGATAACCATTTGAGTCATTTTGCAGGAAACTAGTGATAGTCCGCTGTAATTTGTTTTGGCAGGTCGATGCTGCCCTCTAATGGACGACATTAGAATGCAATACACCTCTTAACCTTGTTTTCAATGTTTTGATTTGATTTTACTATTGTGTGACAAATTGAAGTCACAATGAAAACAATTCATTCAGTTATTAAACACATAAGACTAAATACTTGTCTTTTAACATGTTTCTTACTCAATTATGACACAGTACATGCATACCTAAGGAGCACATAGAAACCACAATGCATCATGTACTTCACTTTATTCCTGTATTTGATTTCTTTTCCTTTAGGCATTTCAAATCTATATGGTAATACTGTATGTACTTCTACAACACAATATAAACTGAAGTTATTGGGCCTTTAGGTTACACATACTTGCACTTTATTTCAGTGTTTGATTTGTTTTCCTTTAGTCATTTAAAGTCACATTGCCCAACTCAATTATTCAAAGGACCAAAACAATTTGCCACACAGTGAACAAGAAGCCCGTGGACCCTGGGGCAGCTGCCCCCTATGCCCAGTTAGGAATCTAACTTCGGCTGTATGGAATCTTATGAAAGTGCAATATGATGGAAGCGGGCACCTATGCAAGGTTTTACCAGGAAGATTATGGGAAGACAATGTTAGTGTTCCAGCTGGTCCTAAATGATACATCATTGCTTAACAAAAGCTGGTATAACTGCATTGTAAATCAAGTAAATTTGTTGTTGGTGAATTACAACAGAAAACTATCAAGTACATATTATCTGTTATATGTTGTTCAAATTTTCTGTAAAAATTTCAATAATTACATTTTTTTTTAAGTGTTTCGGTCTTTACTGTAATATACAAGCATAAAATGCTAAAAAAAATTGCTTATTAAATCTGTTTTCATATACAATTAAATACTATGATCCCACAAATTGCACATTTTCTTCATATAACACTTTTTTAGCCCCCAGTACACTTTCATATACTATACTGTTAGCTCCCAAGCTCCATGCTAACACACTGCTGAATTCTTTGAGTCTTGCATAAGCATAAAGTGAAAAATATGCTATAATCATAAAAGGTGTAAAAATCTTAAGTCAAGCAGCAGACAACCTTCGTTGTTGTAACAGGAAGTCAATCTAGAGCGTGAAGTGAGACTGTGTGCAGCTAAAGATCCTTATATAGTGGAAAGATGCCACAGCATTGAAACCAGCAAGTGCGTGGGTATAATAAAACAAATATCTATACATATAAAGATACACATACATACCCCCTCTTATAAAAGAAATATCACATGTCCCTTTGAGGAATGCATCTTATTCACACTGTACTTCCAGCATTTGTGCAGAGGAACCCCGAGGGACGGGACTGCTAATATTCATGTTAATGGTCATACCACAAGATCTCAGTCATGACCTACTGCTATGTCAAGAACAGATATTGGATCATTTGCCACTGATTCAACCAGACTGAGGTTTCTTTCACCTGACAACAGAAGCGTCTAACATTCACACAGAAGCCAAAGAGAGGGCCCGGGCTTCCTCCCTGCCTGTCCCCGACACACACAAAGGCCACCCAGTGCTTTGTATGAGCCAGTAATATGCCAAGCTATCACTGTGCTCATTCACTTCAATATCAAGGGGGCTCCTTCTGTGACCTCTGTGTACAAACGCACTGCAAGAAGAGTGCTGACATTTCAGCCGTTTCATTTTTTTATGCCTTTAACCTTTCAAAAGGCAGACAACAGTTTACTCAAAACTGACTCCTGCAGCACAGCTGAGGAGAACAGTGGCTGAATTTGTTCAGAAATCTACAGCAGTCAAAATGAGCACCGATATGTAGATTTTAAGGCCTCAATATGCAGTTTTGTTCCCTGTAATACACACATAGAACCCTGTGTGTAAAAAGATTGCTTGAATTCATACTGAATGTAAACTAACTTAACAAATGAGAGCTGGACAGAAGTAGACTGTTAAGGAGCAAGCTGGGAGTCGAATACTTACAGTGCATGTAACTGCAATGCCCCTGGATTCATTCCATCCAGGGCCATTTGCTGCATCCCTTCCCCCTCTATCCTGCCGTTTCCAGTCTGCCCCATCAATTTCTATTGTTCATTGAAGGTTAAAAATTTTTTTAAATTCTACCCCTTTTTTGTGTGGAGAAATATTTGAAAACACTGTGAAAGCCTCCAGTCTCAGAGAGGATTTCCCATGGCAATGGCTGAGAGACAACAGCAGAGGTCCGAGCTCATCAGGGGTAAAAAAAAGGTGTCAAAGATGCGGCTGGGGGCAAGGTGGTAGCGGTGGTTGGGGGGTGTCTTTACAGCTGTTGCAACAGCTGTTCTGTTTGGTCATTTAAAAGATGGCTTAGATAGTGAGTGAGTTTACACTTCCAGTTCAGCTTGTGTTGTTTTCAGTGAGCTTGGCATTTGCCTCTCTCAGGCAATACAATTAGGCTTCTGTAACAAGCATTCTGTTTAACTCTATCAGAAGTAACACAGACAGCCCTCTTCAGTCTCAGGCTTCTAAGTTAAGTTACACGTGCCAAGTGCAGCGGCCTGGAGCTTTTTTTTTTTGGACAACTCAGAAGCCATGGTCCTCCTTGCATTCCCTCTGACTCTGTCCAGGCAGACACAGGACAATTTTTAAGTATCTGGTCTGTTCTGTCTGGTTTTCCACTTGTAAACTAACCACTATACATATGTAAGACAACAAAAAAATGTTAATTTACGATATTCATCTGATGTGCCTGAAAGGCTAGCAGTGCGTGACCACATTTGACTAATGCACAAATACGAGTCAGAATAATGGAAGATTTCCCGGTTCTTCTCTTATTGCGTGAATGCAGCATTAAACTGTTGGAACTGAGGGGATGTATTGTCTGTTTTTAATATCTGGCCACACAGAAATTGCACCAATCAAAATGAAGTGCTGACATCATCATTTACACCCAGTGAAGAACACCAATATGAGCTCTATTATCGAGGCAGAGAAGCAAGGAAAATGAAAAACGTTTCTTTTTAGTAATCGCAATTTTCACCTAATACATACAAGATAAAACACCAAGGAGATTGTACTACAAATTAAGTTCTTGGCTGAAATTTCTTCTAATTTCTATTTGACTTTTAGTCACACAATGGATCCTGAGAGATAAAAATACATCTGTTCTCTCGTACTAATCTTATCGCATTGCTGAGAACATTCTTGTTATGAATCCTCATCTTTAAATGAATCTATTTTCTACATCTCAGCACTTTTTATTGTTTCAGAGTGCTTTTTACTCGCAAACCACTTCTGTGCCAGTCTCATCTCTTCATTGTAAACTTTAATATACACACTCTCATCAGCACACACTGGGCTTCATTTTCAATCATGACTGTCTGCTTGCAATGGTATTGTGATGACAAGGAGAAACACTGTAATAAGCTGCCTGACTGAGACAATCTAATGACTCCACTTCACTTGAGTGCCAAGGAGATTCTTTGCAACAGCACCACACACACAACCCTGCCACCCCACCAATATAATACAATGGCAATCAGCCTGTAAATGTTCTTTCAGTGGTTTGTGAGGGCAGTGCAGGATGAATATCCCAGGGTAGCATTCAGGCGCTTCAAGTGAAACAACGAGTTAGATTCCACAATGATAAGTTTGTGTTATCATTGGAACCGGGCAAAATGGTTGTACATAAAATGTTGTGTACTAATTTTACTGCTTATTTAAGATTTACTGGACATTGTATTGCCAAATAAAGCTGTAACACAGACTGAATGTTAAAAGCCCCACAAATGGCTTCTGCAGGATGCAGCATTCATTAAACCACACACAAAAGCAGATGGAACAGATAAAACATACTGACTTTGCTCTTTTCAAAGTATTTAACAGCAAATTTAAAGGTCTCATTAAACATCATCCTGCAAATTATACTTGTTCACTTCAGTTGAAGATCAAGGCCTTATTAATTTAGGCATAGGTTCCCTGTTGTGGTGAAATCTTAAGCAACTTGAGATAACCTTTGTTCAGCTGTGGCGATGTACATAATTGGCAAAGAGAGACACTGATGCACTTTGTTTAGAAATATAGGAAGTCGACCTTATTTCAACACCTCATTCTGTACGCTACAAGGCAACAAAGTGCTGCATTGTTTTTTAATCCCTCTGCGCAATATTTCTTTATTACTCTCAATGGAACATGACTTAACATTTCTGTGGGGGCTGACTGCAGGGACATGGCACCTGCAGAGCATTCCCACTAGTAAGACTGACAGTAAGGTTTGACCTGAGGGTGGTGTGAGAGGAAAAGCCAGGGGTCATTTAAATCAAAATGATTTATGCCCTTACGAGCATTAATGTGTATAGCATATTTCATGGTAATCTCTCAATAAGAGTTTGACACTTGTGTACAACTGAAAGTTCTGGCCTGAATAAGGTATAATAAGAGTCTGACTATGGTGGGAAATCATTTGAAATGTTTGCATTTTGGTACGGTTATAAAAAATAATACTTTTCTTGATAACTTAAATTTGAGTAACAAGTATTTTTCTGCAAAACCTGGCAATGCCTCGCTTTATGGTTCAATTTCCAAGTAACTTCTTGAAAGTTTTCCTGGAAAGAACTGTGTCATTTGGTGTGAAATATAGAGAAACCATAGACAAAGTTGTGTGAGTTTTAGTATAGTGAGTTTAAAACAAGTAAGAAATGGCTTTGAATGAAGAGCTACATTTAAAAATCCAATCGATTGATGTTTATGCTTAAGACATAAAAAGCTCAAAAAAGTTCAATTACCTCATTAAAAATTCTTAAAAAGTACATTTACTCCTTCTCCCTCATCAAATACAGAGTCAATGAATATGTAAATATCGATCATTTCAAAAGTGTAACTATGAGCATATATCATCTCCTACTTCTACTGCAGGTCTGGTGTCATATGGTACATGCAGGTGTTAAACTGAGATTTAAGGTGAGAGCACAGGGACCCCCCCCCCCTTCAGCAGATGAATATGAAAACAAACTGCATATATTATTCTACACAGTGAAACTCAAACATCCAAGTGAAAGGAACACTGACTTTTTTTTATTTTAATCATATCTAATTATTTTTTAAACATTAAACACAACTGAATATCTATGTATAATAATTTTTGGAAACTTTGTTCTTCATATTTGTTGAACCCTTGCTTGTCTGTGCACAAATTGCCAATTTTTGCACATTGAGCTGACCTGCTGCGCACACAAGCAGCCATAGTAGAATTTTCAAATGTAAACATTTTTGCATTTTAAACCACAACTATCTGATAAGAGAAAACCTTAACAAAGATGACCATTCTAACCAGATATTTAGTGCCTACTTTCAGGACCTCAAAGTCCTGGATACTCTGCTCTACACACACAATGCAGTTGGATAAGAAAAAAATTACAGGGTTAAACGCTCAGCCCTACCTGTAACTGATTGGAGATAAAATGGAACATCTATTTCCCCTTGCTGCCCAACTAAAGCCTGCCACGCAGAAGGGAAACTTCTTCAAACTTCCATCTGTGCAGCCACAGCAGCAGCTCAAAGCTCAGTGCAGTTTTCAGGGCTTTCCGAAGTAACTGCAGTGTACAGGCCAGCCACTTCCTCTCCAGGGAGGAGGCTTTTTATAGATATGAAGAAGCGGTTGAAAAAAACCTCAGCAGTCTCAAACACGCAAGCCGGTAACGCACTGCAGAGGTGTATGTGTGAAGAGTCCGCTGCTCACATAATCAGCTAAACAGAGGGATCGCATGCAACTCAGACGGCTCGAGCCAGGCCTGGCAGCCTCTCACTAAACACACTGGCACAAACCATCAGCTGGCCACTTCTTTAGCTGTGGGATATTAAAAGATATTCAGGATATTCAAAATGATCTTTAAATAACCACCTCTCTCCAACCTTATTTAGCTCTAATTACCCTACTGTACACAGCTTCCAACCTTCAGTGGCAGTCATGACCCCCGATCCTGGAATGCCAAGAATGTGTCTTGACACCCGAGGACATTCGTCTTAAGAGGAGAGCTGGTGAACAGGACGGTCGTGATAGGACACAAGCAGAGTGAAAGATAATGAGAATACAGTTTAAAGAATAAAGTCAGGAAGTTAGCAATAAATTAAATAGCTGGTTGTGAGGAAAAGGGAATAAACATAATGAAAGGAACATGGGGTAGGAGGGAGGGGGTGGCTAGACCTGTGATGTCTGTAGTTCACACTACAGTGGCAATGAGGCTGTAGAAAAATAAAAGAGGGCCTGGCAGTATGGAGTATAGTTCAGTTTCAATAAATGACAAATGAAAACTCTGCCTTTAGTGTTCATAAGGCAAATTTGCTGTGAGAGGCACCGATGATAATGGAACCTAGTCAGGTTCAGTCTTTTTTTCCATCATTCAGGGTCCATTTTCAGAGTGAGGAGGCCGAAAACAACCTTAAGAGAAATGAGACGACAGCGAACTGACTCATCGGTGTGTAATCCATTACACAGCATCTGCAAGGCGTAGCCGGCCAGCTCCATTCATAACCAAATGTGCTGATTCTGTGCTAAATTAAGTAGAAAGAACCAGAATCCATTTAAAAAAAAAACCTCCTTACCATACACATAGTGTTGAATAGAAGATTTTATACAGAGTGGAACTAAACAAAATGAAAAAAATGGGGCCTGTCGTTACACTGCTAGTGAGGTAGAAAGATAGATCACTCTGGGTATGGTCATGCCACACGTTTGGAGCACTTGATCTCAACTACAAATCATTTCCTTCATTTGGCCAAGTGAGAACAATGTCATGTTAACTCGGGGGAACAAAGGGGGCACCTTAAAATGCCCATTTCTATGATCCTCCAGGAGAACTGATGCAAAGCTCAGACAGAATGAATATGTATTTGTGACAAGTCAGAGGACAATCCAACAATGCATGTGCAAATGTTGAAATTGGGGCATTCAGATTTCTTTAAAAGGAGACTTCAATAGCAGACTCCAGTTTCTAAGATTATTATCTTTATCTAGGTTTGTTTGAATCTTTACTCTCACATCTACTGTGAGATTATTAAACTTTCACTTTACTAAAGGACAACACCTTCACAGAGCTATAGACTTGAGATTCAGCCTTGCATCACAAAAATAAGGAAGAGACTTGACTGTGGAGAGAGATTTTATTTTTCTTTCTGCCAAAAATCCAATAATGTGTTACTCTGTCTTTCAATACGTTCTGATTCCAATAATCTTGTCTGTGGCCAAGTCACATCTTATTAAGAATCATCTTTAAATGGCTCACAAATATAGTGTCATATTCAAGAAAGCAGATTAACTTCAAACAACTGGCCACTAACGTTTTAAGCAAACATAACTAAAACAGGAGGAAATAGTGCATTTGGTGGGGACTATTCTCAGTGGTAGATTAATACACATTTGATACTCTAGTGAGTATTTGAGGAAGCAGTATGTGGGACTGGGTGAAAATAGATTAGTGTGTGTTCATTGTTACATGTCAAGCAGTAAAAGAGGGTGACTCACTGATAGGTTTTTAATAGTTTTTGGACAACAATGGAGCTACACACACTTAGTCTTTTCATGGATTTGGTGTCATCAATAATAAGAAAAATATAGAATAAGGCCCCTTTAAAGGTCCTAACAAAATGTTCAAAAACAGTGATCCTACTTGTTCTTCAGGTCTAAAAAGAAATCCTCATAGCAATCACTGTGCATTAAAGGACTTGGTCCCGGCTGTTGGAAAAAAAAACACTGACTCGAATTTAACTTGTAGTTGTCCAACCTAACACTTATCATCATAACCTAAAATGATGGACCACAAGTGAAAGAGAAATCATGTAATTCCATCAAAAATAAATAAATAAATAAATGCAGCTGAACGTATTTTAACCAAATCTGTGCTGGTTGTGATGGACTCAGTTTTATCTAATCAAACGTCCCGCATCTTTTTCTGTTGTGCAGGAACTTGAAGCTGATTGAGATTATAAAGTCAAACTCTTTGTATAAAACAGAGTTTCAAAACTAAATCTCATGTCACCAATCCTGCACTTATCAAATATTTTTCTCGCTAAGCCAGCACAGCTTCCAACAGGCCTCGGCTACAGCAGCGACAGAACACATTTTCATAAAGGTGAGATTTATGACACGCACGCACGCACACACGCACAGGCTGAGTAGTGTCGAATGAAACAGCTCATGGTGAAACCTAAAGCTCCTCTGTGGCCAGAGTTCATCATCTAAATGCTTGTTTTGGGTCTTGGCTGAGTAACTTGTGGTTTTTAGCTCTCTGCCATGCTATCAGCTTTGCCTTTAAAGTCTAGACATTATGACCCACAGTTCAGACTCAGACCTCACCCACTTTACTGCCGACGATCAACAACCTCTCCTCACTTCTTGAACCCCTTAAATTTTAGAAAAAAAAAAAGGACATCATGTCTTCCTGAACCTTTTTTCACTCCTCTGAGCATGTTACACTTCTCTCTAACTCCTGGCTCTTCACTGTGCCCTCCCTGTAGCAAGGGTGTGCCAATACAGGACTGCAACAGATTCCAATCAATGACACGATACAATTTCCCTCACCTTGATAAGCCAAGCAAACAGAGATTTATGAGTGCTCATCGCAGGCACGTGTGTTACAGATGTATCGTGAAAACAAATATTTTTACTTACCCCTTGTTAAGTTATAGCAGGACACTGTTAGTAGCCCCAACATGTATAATACATGGTGAAAATTCATTTTCATGACGTGTCTAACCCTGCCAGGGTTGTTTAAAAGACAGGTCAGACAAACACAAAAGCTATTTCATAGGCAGATGATCTGTTCCCTTTTTCTCGCCAACCTGGGCCTGAAGAAGTCTATACCGAGGGCCTCTACTTTATGGACTTGGACTCAGCACTGACAAGTACGAACCAGGGCGGAGTATTAGAAAATATCAAATTGTAATTTTATTGATCAACATCACAGCAGAAATTTTTACCTATCAAAACAGGAAAGCCCAGCTGTTACTAATAACATCAACAACGGTACTGTTCTATTCAAGTGAATCAGTAAGCCATGACAGTGTGACAGTGGGCCAGCATGAACAACACCAGGGCCCTGAGACTGAGGCAGCTTAATGGAAAACAGATATCACACATCTTATTATTCACACCTCTGCTTTTCATACTGTCAGAGAAAAGTCAACTCTTAAATAAACATGAATGGATTTCTATAGAAAAAGTCACCAAAATTAATTGGCATAACTTAAAAATATTCAAATATAATTCAAGAGTAGGTTTATCTTTTATTGATAAGCAGTTATGGTTCTAATAACAAACTTGGAAATCTGACCAACAGCCCTTAATCAGACAGGTGACAGCTCTGGACTTGAGCTGTCTCACAATGACAGGAGGGACTGCTCCGCCATCTCTGAAGCCTGGCAGTCCCAACTCAGAGGTGCTCAGGTGACAATTTTTAAAATCACGCGTGCTTACAAGTTAGGACGATGACAACTGTGTGTGTGGTATCTCCTTGTCAGAAAATAGACACGAGGTGATAACACTAAAGATTTTAATCTAGACTTAGACACACCACTCAGACAGCAGGCTTATGTCTTTCTGCTGTCTGAAACCATAAACTATAAAAAAAAATAAATCAACGTTTCAGAATCGTGTTTCTTCAATTACAAAACTGTCTGTTACAGACACCATAATGCAAAGAGCTTATCATCCACACAACAGCCAAGAGTCTTTTTTGTTGTTGTTGGGATGACTCAAAGAATCAACGTGAATTAGCTATTTACTGGCAACTAAACCTTTCATCACCTATAGCTTGTTGACAAATTAAGTTATATTCAAAAGTGAAACTCTTACAGAAAATGATTCATTGTACAGCCCTGCTACCACATGATGACTACAGATGGGTGTTGGGTTTAATTTTAGCTACTAGTGCAAATGCAACTAATATCAGTCCCAGAACAGAAACAGTATGCATTCTCTGTACCTTGCTTTGAGAAGCATGAATATGTTTTCATTAAAAAACTGAAATGTGAAAAGAGCAATATAAAACATAGAGTTAACTTTAATTCATGTTTCTCTAAGTGAGTGGGGAATGGTAAACCTTGTTCTCAATCTATCATGTACTGAGAATTCTGCAGACCAGCAAACAGAAGGCAAACTCAGCTGTAGCTTTATGAAGCAGACAGTTCAGTGTCTTACTACTATGACATTTTTGTCTTTTGACAAGACATGAAAGGCAGTGAAGCAAGAAGATCTTTTTACCATTCTGGCATACTGATGACAAAGGGACTACTGGCATTAATCCTTCTTAACAGACTGAATAGTCTCATTAAAAAATAAAAAAGCAACCGCACTGCCACTGAAACACACACATCGACGATCCAGATGTTTCTAATGATGCGATTCAAAAAATTTCCATGAATTGTTGCTGCACATTTACATTTACATTTTCATTTACTGACCTGCAGTTTGGTGGTGGATCCAATGTAATGTCAGCCAGTTCCTTCTGAATTCTGCAAAGGCAAATAGGAACTCTGATGAGACACTGTAAATCTGACGCCTGATGGAAATTAGGTAAAAGCTGATCTGCAACAACTTCTTTACAAAACAAAACCTCAGAGTTGTGAAAAAAGTTTGAGATGTCACATTAGATTAAGGATACCTCGCATTTGAGGAAATCTCATATGTTTGTCAGGACCTTCAACAACTCTGGTTTAGTGTTAAAAACTGGCATGATTTTTGAATGATGCTCATGAGTGCTTCTGGTGTCCATCTTTTCTAAACCATCCTCAGACAGCAACTCCTGATTTTGTTTTTAGCTGTTGGGAAGGTGATAAATACTCCCCACAGACGCTGAACATCAGGCCTGGGAATAACATGACACATTTAAAAGCCAAATGTAACTGAGCCATCAAAGCACTCACTGTAGCCGGTGTTAAGTAAAAATATAGAACAGTATGATAAAATAAACTTGTTGGCAAATCTTTTTTGTGCTGGCAGGAAAGTGAATACCTGCTGCACTAAAATTTTTTATTCCATCCTTGAGTTTATTCACCTTTTAGCGCTAGTAGAGAGGAGTTTGGAGGTCTTGCTCATGCTGGCTTTGCTTTCTCGTTTCTTTGGGGGGGTTGCTTCCTGCTGCTGTTGCTGCTGATGATGATGATGAGTCGAGGATGAAGAGGAGGAAGAGCTGGTGCTGGCACGGGAATCTTCATCCGACATTCCGAGCCTGTGTTAAAAAACAAACAAACAAACAAACAAACAAAAAAAACAAAACAGGAGCACAACATTTAGAGAGGTACACAACCCAAACCCCCTTCGGTCTGTTACATCTTTATCCAAACCCAACTTTAAAGTCTTGCTCTAGGGCAGATTATTAAGGCAGCTGGAAGACGTGTATCCTTAATCATATCTGATGTTCTCAGTATTCTAATACCTCAGGAAAACGCAGTCCCCCATAAGGTCTTTTTCCACTAAGAATGCCGGTGGGTGGCAGTGAGCTGTGTGAACCAATTTAAGATTTACAAGTTTTATTGTTATGTGCAGCTGCCCGGTGGAACCTGTGCACCGAATATAACAGACACGGTTCCTCTACAACGCCACGTCATGTTTTATTAAGCAGAGACTTAAGGAAACTTAAGGATTTTTCAGCGCAACCTCGCATCCAGCTTTGTACACAGGTAAAGGCTTGTGCATCGAGGCTATCGACCGCGACCATGAGACCCACGGTGCACTCGCACGGTCCACAAACACTTCCGTCGTTTTAACTGCCAGGCCCGTACTATACGTTGACCCGGGTTAACTGGTTTCATCAGTTTAACCCGCCGCTCCGTGGGTGTTTTAAAGGGCCTTAACGTGCTTATCGGCGGAACATTTCCCCTCTTTCATAACACTGAATCCTGACCTCAGCTAATGTTTGCAGTCGGGCGTTATTTTTAGCCTCGTCGGGCTGCGACAAAGGAAATCATGTAGTGAAATAGTTCGGCTAAAGGCCTAGTTTCTGGCTGACACCACGGGGCGATACCGGACCACACGCCGGACCTCGGCCCCTCTGATCCAGTCGGATAGGTCGACACGCAAAAGCAGGAATACGGTCGACGGGGCGATGTCGCAGTTGCAGGGCACCCGACTCTACACCTCAACAATCCCCACGCCGAGGAAACTTTCACCCCGGGAAGTCAGCGAGGAGCCGCGGCGCTGTCAAGCCGCCTCTCAAGCGTCCGACCCGGATCACGCCATTCAAAACAAATACAACACGCCGTTCATTTCGAGGCTTTCCTCGCGTTTGTTTGAAGCGATACCCGTCGACGTGCAGCTGATCTCAGCGCAGCCAGTCACAGGATGGACCGACCCCGAAATTCTGCTTTGATGGTACCACGGACACAGTTATGGCCCCGATAGCCTCTAGAAAGATGTCGATTACATTAACTGTTAAAATACAATGTGCTGTGATACAAACACGTAGTATTTGATACCTTTCTTTGTGTGTGTGTGCCTCCGCCGCCTGGACGCACTAGTGTGAAAGCAACCTACGACGGGGAGAGACGAGTCTTCCGGTCAACATTTCAAAAATAAGAGCAGGGGGCAAACGGAGGCGGCGGAGTTATAACAATGAGAGAAAACCTCCCCGACCACGTACAGGATCACCGGGGGGCCACAGCAGCGAAAAACTATAGGAACAATACGTGTAAGGAACACTGAAAACTACGATCACGCTTTACGGGCATCTACCATGTATAAAATGAATCCACAACAAGAGTATTGTACACCAAACACCATATGCACACGTAAAAAACGCGTGTTTATTTACTTTTTTAAACATTTGCAAGAAAAAAAGGTAAAACTCAAGAGAATGTCTGGCAGATGGTGGGAGAGATGTGTACAGAATCTTTTCTTTCTAGTCAGTGTCCTACTGTGTTGTTATTATATTTATTATCGTTATATATTATCTGTGACGGCTCATAGTTTACTACAGCGTGTTCTACTAAATGTCGCTAGAAACGTGTGGATTTTCTTTTATCTAATTTTTTGGGGGGATCCAAATCTCTAAACTCGATACGTTTTACTCCGTCTCACATCTCGACCACAGGCCCGTAGACCCCCATACAAAGAGCGTGGCCCGGGGCCCGGGGCCCGGGGCTCGGCGTGACGGGGTCGGCCGCTGGAGGCCCCGGCGCTTTTATTTTGTAGGGATCGATCGTCTCCTCTCGAGCGTCGCCGTAAACAAAGCGCGGCCGCCGCGCGCGTGCCCGCCCTCGCCGGAAGTGGCGGTCCAGCAGCAGACGCGCGTCCCGACGCGGTCGAGCGCGTTCGTCTGATGGACGGAGACGTAGACAGGGACAGAGACAGAGACAGGGACAGAGACGGAGACAGACAGAGACGGAGACAGAGACAGGGACGGAGACAGAGACGGAGACAGAGACAGACGGAGACAGGGACAGAGACAGAGACAGAGACGGAGACGGAGACAGAGACAGAGACAGACGGAGACAGAGACAGACGGAGACGGAGACAGAGACAGGGACAGAGACAGAGACAGAGACAGAGACAGGGACGGAGACAGAGACGGAGACAGAGACAGAGACGGGTGCTGCCAAAAGGCGAACCTCAGCGGACGACGAATAACCCAACCACGGAGGAGGACAAGAGACCGGGGACACCGCTGCGGGACAACCTCACTAACCCCTCGCCGGGCGCGGGTGGCTCCCGCCTCACTCGACCCTGACGCCGGAGCAGGTGTCAGACAGCGGCCTCGCCTGTGCCGGAGACCGCCGGCGCTTCTCCAGAGCGGGAGCGACCTTTACAATGCCTTTGGTCATTTGTGCTCGAACTAAATGAGAACATTTACAGCACCAGGGATCAGCTATCAAACAGGTATGTTCGTGAAATGACATATAAAACACAGAGGGATGGTAAATAACCTCCTGTGGGAAGGAAGCATAACCTTGTGTGAATTACTAGGCCCACTCATTGCTGGGAAGTAATAAAACGAGGCTACTGTTGGCCATTAGCCTGAATTACTACCTATCACTAAAACCCAGCGACCAAGTGTTGAGTGACAGTTTTAAAAGGCCATTATGCTGCTAGATAAAGTGGCCTAACATATGAAATGTGTTGTGAGTTAAATAAACATTAAACAAAGTGGCTGCCACAAAAGGTGTACAGTTATAAAGTGGCGCTTGTATTGAATTTCCATAGAACGTAGAACTCTCCTGGGGCTGAGTGTAGCTTCTGCAGGGAGAAGTTTCTGGAGAACCGACGGGGGATGAGAAGTGGCTGAATTTCATTTTCATTTCTTCATGTGACGGAATAGAGGGGAATTAATTTGGAATCTATACGAGATCTTCAGCCTCACCTATGAAGGTCACATGGTTCAGGACTTAATCAACAAGACTTTGCCCCCATGGGTCCCTCAGGCTGGAGCCATAGCTTTCGTAGAGGACACCTAGGTCGCGTTCTCTGTATTTTTCTGTCAATTTAAGATGGTTTACATTCTACAACCAAAAACCTAGGCATGGTGGGTGTTTTATACCGAACAAATTTACATTTGTCTACTTTCAAATCAGCAACCTAAACAAATCAATAAAAGATTCGCTGGATTAATCCTTTGACGAAAGCTTTGACCCACTGGTCCTTCTACTCCCTCTCCATTGTGTATTTATTAGTTAGTAATTAGATTGTGTTGGGTTGATTAAGTGGAGATTTATTTGGGAGTATGGGGCATTAAAGCACAAGATATACTGAAACAATAAAGGCTTAAAACATAGATTTTTAACCCAGGGCCCCTCTAGAAGATTGGGCCCCAAGATTATGTAATAGTGCAAGTACCACCTTAAGGCACCTGCAATTTGTGTTCATATATTGGTTTCTGTGGTACACACATTGTAAACTAACAAATGTGAACTAACAAATGAACAATCTGACTGCAGTATTTATATGATCATGCCTAGAGTCAAACATGGGTGATGAACGAGACATATGAAAAAAAATAAAAAGTTAGAATGTAAACATAAAAAAATGCCCTCAGCCATATGATGTATAGAATAAACCGTTTCTGTTGGTGGACATAATAACCTGCTTGACATTTTGCCTTGTGTATTAACAGGCTGTCTATCCTAACTGCAAAAAAGGACGGTCTCCAATCCATTACATTAGACCTGCATGATATACATCATGCAGAGCAGACGCTTGTTTATTCACAGCCCCTCTTTGTCCTTTTCACTCCTATTGATCACTTACCCCTCATTGCAAATGATAAACATGGATAATTGTCCATGCATCCGACTCTTCCTCCTGCAGCGTGTGAAGGAGGAGGGGAGGAGGTTGGAGGGACAATGAAGACCCCCACCCCCCACCACCACCGCCCAATGTGACAACCATAATTAACTCTGCCACTGTTGCTTCACTTTGCAGGTTCTGCAACACAATCAGAGACTGATCACAGCAAAGCATCATCCCCTGCTCAGAAAAAGGCAGACACAGCGGCTGTGAGGACAGGTGTTAGTTTGTTCTGTGGTGCATTCTGTTTTCAGCACTGACGATATGGCTGCAATCACTGACACACCCTGCTATTCAGCAACTAGTTATTCAGCCTGTTCATTCTCTTTTTCTCTGGGCTGTCAAAGGGCATTCTGGTTAATGTGGGAATCACAATTGACAAGACAGAAGCAAGGGAAAGTTAGAGAGCCCCGCAAAGTCTCATACATTTTATTTTAAAATGATAAAATTATGACCGGCACATTTTGCACATGATCCATAAGTTGTTTGCACTACTTATAATAATGTGAGCACAAATTACTTTGTGGTTACTAGATAAGAACTAGTGCACACAAAGCATTATCTTTTGGAAAAACAACATAATCCAATCTCTTGTTTGCATAAGATACTGTAGTTCTGTGGCCAAACTTGTCTGAACTTGTGTTCACCTGTGTACACAACATATATTATCCAATATCTTGTTTGCAAATTGTGTGCATCTGCATCAACTTGTGTGTTTAAGATATCAATGGATATCTTGTTTCCGCAAGACAACTTGAGCTAGCTTGCACTAAAAATATCTGATACTTTGTTCACACAAGACAATAACTTGGGCAAATTTGAGCAAAACTTGTGTCCACAAGATATACAAGATAATTATTAAGAAATTGAGTAATATCTTGTTCTTGTTTGCAAAGGTTAACTTGTTGTGTGGACAAAACAAAAAAATCCACAATTTTGGACTTTGGGGACTCTAACAAATTAAGTACATCACACTATAAAACTATCAATTATGAAAGAGCTCCTAAAATCCACTTCACCTAACAGGTTGACAGTATAAGAGGAGCCAAGGGAGGATTTTAACTTCATTACAGATTCTATTGAATGACAGCCCTACATTTGTTGTGAAATAGAAGAAGGAACCTCCATTATTTTGGAGATGCCCCACACTGTCCATCAGTAACATGGACCTATATGATTATTCCACATATAGCAGGAGGATATTTGCATTAGTGGTTGAAACTCAGCTGATTTCCTCTTCGCTCTGGTTATGTGAACCCCCGTCAGGCTTTCTTTTCTTTGGTCAACAGTCCAGGTACGGCTTTTACATCCACAGTGCCTTAATGAAAACCTACAACACACTGAAGCTGAACTTTGTTTGAAGTATAGTGCCTGTCATTTTTTAGCTCTTGGCTGCAGACCTAGTAAATGTGATTTTATAACTACATTTATAAGCTACCAAATCAGACTAGGTGTTCTCTCGCTGTATTCCAAGTTCATTTTTAGTGCATGAGGATTATGTTAAATTAGGGGAGAATATAATAAAAGTGCAGATATGGGGTTGAGTACTTTACACTGAACAGTGTTCTTGTGAGAATTTCATTAATCAAAGCCAGGTTTATCTCCTCTGATCGAATGGTCTAATGGGATGCTTCACTACATACATTATATTAAGTCTTATCTAAATTCTATATACAGATCCAGTAGAGGCTAAGTTTCTATGTCAGCTTTTAAAGGCATCCTTTCTTTTTAAATGTTCAGTTTATTCTGTTCTGCAGACTTGGATTGTGATGATTTGACTAAATATATCAACATTTGTTATGCTGTTACTTTACCTTTAGTAAAACTGCAACATTACTGTTCAAAGGACTATTGTCAGTAATAAACAGCAGAATGACATTTACAACCACAAAATAAAGAATGTGCAGGCTAACTATTCCTAAACCCACTATTCTTCTATCAAGAAATACTAACCCGTTTTTTTTTTTTTTTTATGATTTCCTAGACTTTTCTGGCCTGTGCTTGAAATGTATGTTAAATACACACTAAGATTACAGTTTATTAGGTAAATCTCATTTCTCAGTGATTTAACAGTCCAGTCATACATGGGTGCAGTTCGTGCTATAAATGAGGTAAAACTGGTGGGTCCAGCATCAGTTTGTGTTCAGCTGGCAGCTTGTATTGGCAAACATAGTGACGTTATTGACTTAAACTTGGGCCTGTTTCTTGGCATGAGGTGTGGCTGTTCCAGCCTTTTACAAACGTAGGGGTAATGGCATCAAGTAATCTACCAGAAATGTGTGCTTATACATATTTGATTGTGTATTTGACAGTGCGTTGTCCAACCATGTTGCATTGTCTAAAAGTTAGTTCAAATGTCCAACCTGAAGACCCTGTGTATTTGTTCCAGAGCTTTCTGTTGCTCTCTGTCCCCTGCTGTGCCAACAGAGTTGTCTGATTGTGATGAAAAAGGCGGCATGCATTTTTTTCACACAATGCAAAGCTTTTGCTGCAGTGCAGTGTGGCAAAATTGTAAGTGCACATTCCTGGTAGATTACTTAGTCATATCAAAGTCATAAATCTGCCTGATTTACGATTGAAGATAAAATGAGTGCTGCTATGATAACTTTTCATAGTTGTCCTTTGTAATGGTATAAACACCTTTCAGTCTTTTGGCAGTCCTTTGGGATCTGTTACTCAAACTTGCTGAATCATATTTATTATCTCACTAGTACCTGAAACAACATGCCAACGCAGCCCCTTTGTTGTTTTTTAATCCAGCACTGATTTTGGTCGATTGCATATGAAGTAGGAACACTACACTACTATATAAGTGTACACAAACTGAATAATCAGTGTTGATTTATCATTGATTTAAAAAAAAGGTATATAAGGCTTCTTACTGTATGTCTATTGCGCACTAATTCAATTGACCAGAAAATGAATATGCAAAAATTCAAATTAAATGTCACAATAACATCTTTTTTTGACCTTGAAGACACGAGTAAGCTTTCACCATCTTATCATTCCTTCATTCCTCTCTATGTGGTGAGCCCCCACAACTCATTTCTACCAGGAAGTTGTCAGAGAGATGAGCCTGCCTGCCTACACACACACACACACACACACACACACACACACACACACACACACACACACACACACATTAAAGCAACAGATTGAGACAGGCTATGTCACATTACAGCCAGTGTTTAATTGAGTATTCAATGAGTATGTATTCTCACAAGGCATTAAATGTACAGCAAACTACCACTATCATCATACACGGTGATGGGCTCACTCCATGCCAGAACTCTGCCGGGACAGAAATAATACCATGACTACATGTCCACTGCAGGAACACATATCCTGATGCCATGCACTAATATTAACCATGAGCTGTAAAACCACTGGAAGAAAACAAACTAAATGCACTCACTCAGTATGATCATTTTTACATGAAACCATCACATGAAATGGGAATAGTACACGCGCTCTTTTAGATAAAGAAGACAACGAGGGGTCGGCGACAATGTTATACACAATGCAATAACAATAAGAACAACAACATCGACAAGAACAATAACAGTATTAAAGCTTTTCATGACCATATCAACATTCAGTGTATTGGAAAATACAATCCCAATAGACTCTTTGTATAAAAAAGAAGCTTTTCAAGTCAGCATGGAACAAATAACAGTTCATTTCTCAGGGAAGGGGGCAGGGTGGATGACAGGGACGGGTGTGCTTCCATAGATTTCAAAGGAGGGGAGGTGTCAGAAGTGTGTGTGTGCTGGGTGGGAGGAGTTGAGCTGGTCTATGTGGCGTAGCGTTTGGTCCACTGTTTGGCTATCCTGTCGTGCTCAGCTCTGTTGGTCAGGTACTGTGTGGCGATGCTTCCAACCAGAGGGTCGGCTGTAACACAAGAGGATTGAACTCAGTGAGAAAACAAACAACAAGTGTTATTGTAGTGTTAAACATCTTGTTAATATTGGTTCTGGACTCATCAGTGTCATCTACAATTCCTCCAGTGTTGTGGATATGATGCAGTGGTGTTTCCTGCAGGACCAGTGCTTTACTAGTTGTCTAGGAGTACATCTTAACTTGGACTAGGACTAACAGGAATTTTTGTTTATGATTAATGTATGATTTTTCTTTTGGTACAATTTAATTGATCAGTTTTTTGATGAAACAGACAATGCTAATTTTGGAGGCTTAAAGGTAACATATGGAATATTTGACCATTTGTAGGAGCAAGCCCCTGGGGATCGCATGCACATGCACAAGCATGAAGACAATATGATGCATATCCTTGCTCATGTTTCCATGCTACTCCAAAAATGCACCAAAAAGTGCAACAATGTGCAACCAAGGGCATAGAAGATGATAACTGTTAGCCAGATAACACCACTGTGAACAATGTAAGTTTTAAGAGTTAAAACAATCTGCAAATGTATTCTAAGGAAGAAGATGCCTTCAACACATTTATTAGGCCTTGACAATACACACAATACATATTGGTAAGAAAAAAGAAAACCTAAACAAATATTTTTCCAGAGTACTTTTTACAGTAGCTGATGCTGACACTTTAACTTACAGTGGCAAGGTCTGGAGGACAAGTCAGGAGCCCCTCCCCCAAAAATAAAAAACAAAAAACAAACAAAAAAAACCCCATTAAGATTCATCCTCTGGGTAGCATCAATATCTATGGAAAATTTCATAGAAATCTATCTAGTTGTTTCAGACATACTGTACCTTGCAATGGTCACACTATAATGTAAACCTCTCACACCATCACTAACAGATTATGGGGACTCTCAGGGGACTGTGATATCAACAACAGCCTTCAAAAAAAATCCCAAACTGTGGGAGTGGTATTCTATTTATTAAGACATACAGAATGGTTACACAAACAGCCCCGTGGTGCTGTTTGACATCAAATTACCTGACAACTTCTAAAATGGTGGAGAAACCTGCAGCTGACCACCTTAGCTCATTAGCATGCATGGGGATTTTATCACAACCAGTGAAAACCACAGAAAAGCTTTAAGTCAAACAAATGGGACTATCATTCCTGTGGTCTGAAGTGAAGCTTGTATGGTATGACATACAGCTCGGCCGACACTTTTATTGACAGCACAGTAAATGTGCATGCTGCTGTAAATCAGAGGTGATCATGGTGGGCTCCAGCAGCAGTCCCGTCGGCTGATACACTGCAGATGTCCGGTCAGTCAACAGCCACCGTTGAGAATTCCCACTGGCTCCTCTATTGATCGTGCTGCTGCTCAGTTCGTTGTGCCGCTGGTCAATTTCTCAGTGAGGTGACAAAGAGAGAAACAAATTCTCGGAGCCTCTCGTACGCTCTGCTTTGGCTTCAGTCTGTCTCCTGTGGGGCTTAGCCTGCTGACGGAGCAGTGTGATGAGCTTGGCTGAGCAAGCAGCAAAAACAACCCCTCTGCACTCGTCTCTGCTAGGGTTTCGATGATCGCAGGGTTCTTACAGACTTATACCCATATTTGATGATGGATGAATGGATCCTTACATGTTACAGCATTGTGGCCTGAAGCTGTAAGCATCTGACTTTTTATTACCGCACAGTTACTCTAAGAAGTCTGACTGTTCTTCTCGATTTTCCAAATACACAATCACACTTTGAGCAAAAGACGAAAGTCAAGGAGGAATTGTTTCTTTGTGGAAACTTAGGAATGATATTTGTGTTTTTAACCACCACATCAAGACTGTATTATTCTATCCTTTTCCTGTTCTCATTCAGCTTTGATACAATATAGTACAACATAGGGAAATGAGAAAGGTTCAGCTTTATGCAAATGTCCTTTAACATGCCAGAATAACATCCAAGAGACAACCAATCAGGCTTGTTTTGAAATGGTGAAATGATACATAACCTCAAAGCTTCAGCTCTCTATTAAATTCTATTACAAGGATTCAATACCAGATTTGGAATTGAAAAAATGCTGCCAAATCTCAACCCTATCTGTACTGCAACACTATGGAAAAAACCTACTTTTGACCTCTTAAACATGCAACACATAGGACTGACCTCCGTACTTGAAAGCCAGAGTCTACAAAGATTCCCCAAAGGCAGTGAGTCTTCTTTCAGATAGTTATAGGGGGATCAGAGTTGTGTAAGCTAGTAAAATCCAGGTGATAACCAGGCAAATGTTGAACCAGTAGACAAATATAAGACCAGAAATTACATGTGTGTGATGCTCAGAGTCATTTTATGGTCAGTTCACCCAATTTCATCAACCAATTTGGTTGTTGTACAGAAGCTAGACAAGAGCATCACTAGCTGAGGACATACAAACTGTTTTTAATCTGCTATCAATCTAGATAGCAAAGCTTCCCTTTAAGGCAGGGTGAGGCAGTTGTTATTACAAGTTTGACAAACTGAAACCCCTGAAGCTTTTGAAGGGGAAAAAAGCAGACACCTTTATTATAAAAGACAGTCTGAATATCACCACACATCAGCTAACAGTACGAGCCAACCCAGACAGCAGCAGCAGAAATCACTGAGGAGGAATCCCTCTAGCTTTGTTAAAAATGAAAGATTACTTGGACACAGAGGCTGACACGGTAAAAGACAGGGAGAAAAAGGGAGACATGCGACAGAAGCCCTGGGATGGATTTGAGCCCTCGATACGCTCTGACATGGCATGCGGCTTATCCCCAATGAGCCACCAGGACGCCCCAGGTAGAAATCTGCTTGTGGGACCGTGATGCAGAGCTCAATGTAGCATGTTGCCAGGAACGGCAGCTCTGGGAGGGTTGATTAACTTTCATTGTCTTGAACTTACTCTGTAAAGTCCCGTATTATAATAGATTGATAAATATATATATATATATATATATATAAAAAAATGAAATGAACTGAATAGAATTCCATCCTCTTCCCCTGCTTTAATGAGCTACATGCCAATGATCTCCGCCGGCAAGGGAAAGACAATCTTCAGACGAGAGGCGGAGGAGAGATATTTTTAGGGTTATTCAGATCCAGGGACCACATACAGCATTTGATGCTGGGTTTAAAAAAATAAGTGATGAGAAGTATAGTGTTGGACTGATCTTGATGAGGCAAGAGGCAAAAAGAGGGTTTAAAAGTGTGTGGGTAACAGGGAGGAGAGATAACAGGGATTTTTTTATGCAAGGATGTGGTGTGGATCAAATCTACGTAAAAGCTATCACCTCGTAGCATTTAAGCAACATTTGTAAATGTTGAGGAAGAGGAGAAGAAGAGGAGAAGCTACTTTCGTTTTCACCCAAGGAGGGGGAATCTCCGCTGCTTCTTTTATCAAAGAGCAATCCCCACAGAGGGGGCACAAGCTATCATCAGAGGTCTTCCCTATCAGCACTTACCCCGCTCATTCCAACTTCTGACATCTGAAATCACCTGTCATTCTCCTGCCCTTATTTCCTACCTTTCTTGCTCTGACACATTCCTCCCAGATCTTTCTCTCTAAACCTCATATTGGTATTGATATTGGACAGATTTTTACAACAACTACTTTTATCATCTCTGCTTAATGTAATACTTAAACCAAGAGACATTAACCATTTTGGCAGCTGAGAATCATTGGACCTAGCTTTAACTGTTCCATAAAGACTGAATTCCCCCTTCCTTCAGCAATGGACTTTGATCTCCCAGTAAACTGGGCCATAATGGATCCAATTAGCTTTAAAAATGTTGATGTCTCAGTGAATGGTGTCAGCTATTTACAGGACTTTGTTTAGCCAGCCAGTCCTGAATAAATATTGATTGGACTGGAAAGGGGGGAGCAAGAAAGCCTAGTGTCGCAGTTTACGACATGGTAAACTACAACGGTATGCTTCAATCATTATTTTTGTGTCTCATTCCCACAAATGCCACACATTCAAACTAAGGGAAGTAATGGTTATTGAAGGGAAGAGTGTTATTTATGCTGTGTAAATCCCTCAGTATTCTTCAATCAAGTTCAATTTTGTCAGACTGTCTAACAGCATCTGAAATTCTTGTCCCTCCAATGTAATCCCAAAAATATTCATAACTTTCAAAAACAGAGGGACCATCAGTCAAATTCAGTTCACAAAGTGACTGGCCAGGTGTGTGGAAGTGTGAATGTAGTCAGGGTTTAGACTTCTTTCTCAAGCTTCTAAAATTCACGACATCAGGACAACACAAAAGACACCTTTGCCTCAAATTAACGGATGACACATTGTACAACCTACTTTGTTTGAAACAGCCTGACGCTTTAACTCAGGTGGACTTGAATAGGGTCTTCCATCCTACGGATTAAGCAAGTCTGGGCTTTCCTGCTCCTTTCATCTATTTCGACCCAGCCAATTTAGTCAATAGATCCTGTTTAAAAAGCTGCAGATTCAGCCAGCAGTGTTTTCATCACTGCAACAAGCCTGTCTAGCCTCTGAGGAGACGGCTGCTGTTGTGCTTCAAAGAGCACAACTTGAGCCTCCAAGTGACAAACATACATTATCCACACAGAATGGACATGTCAGTCAACCTGTCACAAGCTAAAAGTGGTGAGAGATATGACAAAGAGAAGTGTGGGTGTGTTGTGTGTGCGCGTGTGGTGTGTGTGTGTGCGCGTGTGTGTGCGCGTGTGTGTGCGCGTGTGGTGTGTGTGTGTGCGTGTGTGTGTGTGTGTGTGTTGTAGCTCTCACCAGGGTTGCAGTCAGTGAGCAGGGAGCAGATGGACAGTAGGACCTTAGAGATGGTGAGGGCAGGACTCCAGTTGTCCTTCAGGATGTCCAGACAGATCACCCCCTGACTGTTGATGTTGCAGTGGTAGATCCTTGTACGGAACGTCACCTGGGATTACACATTGCGTGTTAGATAAAAACTTTTTTTAAAGATACAATTCCATTTTAAGTCGCGTAAAGCCAGTGTTTTGTCCTGACTTTTGATAGTATCGTAACACAAGACTATTTTAAAAGCAAAAATAGTCTAAAACAATTAGTATTTCCAAGAAAACATTATTTGCTGTTAGGGAGATAATAATTTTGAGATCATTATCAGACACTAAAAGTTCATCAAGATCCAGAATAGCAATAAGATGAAATGCTTAGATGTGTGCAGAGCCTGACTTGATACATTACACTACAGTGAATTCATGGTCCCTCCAGAGACTAATGATTGATCAAATCTACAATAAACAAGCCATCACACTAATTTATCACACCAGATGTATGTTAGGTACAGTATCTATCTATATATATGTGTGTGTGTGTGTGTGTGTGTGTGTGTGTGTGTGTGTGTGTGTGTTTGCAGTAGACTGTTTGATTCCAGGTCCATTCTGTCAGATTAGTTAATAAAGATACATCACCAACTATGAAAATCAAATTAAAAAAATTTTCAAACTCTTATTTCATTCAATGGAAAAAGTATTGTGACTGGATAATATTACTTTGAGTATTTTAAATATCCCTTACAAATGAGGTATGGCTACATGAGTGAGTGTCACAATAAAATGAAAACACACAGTGTGCGAACCTTAAACACACAGAGGTCTCAGCACTCTTTGTCATATGTTATCATGGACCGCCTTATAAATTTTAGATGTAGTCCAGCATTTTGCCTTCATTCACTATGTTCCAGATTCCAACTACACCCATTACCTCTGCCAGGGAAACTATGTTGTCAGACCTGTTTGTTCGTCTGTTTTTTGATGATCAGAATTTAACCTGAACATGGGAATACCTCTCAATTAAGGTAAGTGAGGCAGTTTTTATCTATTATTTCTCTTTATCAGAATGCTGTTTGCTGCTGGGGCTGTAGTGGACAGTGGGTATTTGGAACATTTCCACTGGAAACAACTGCCTGCTGATGGAAGCAAAGTTGATGAGAGCACCGAGAGTGAGCCAAATATTAAAGTTGTGGGCTGTAAAACCACAAAAATGAACTGAAACATGGTAAAAGGCTGCATAGAGCTGAGGAGAGCTGCAGAGTTAGTTATAATTCACTATAAGCTCATTACTGCAAGTAACACCTTTCAAATTTCACATAGCCACATGATCAATCTGTTAGATAAAAACATTAATTAGAACAGGTTTAAACTTGATGGAGGATTAGGCAATGATTACTTAACATTGTGGCAGTCCACATATGTATCCCATGATTTTCTATCACAGTGTATTTTGCAGATCTCGAAAAATCAGAGTTATCTCAACTCCTGAGCTATTGAACAGAAATGCACTGGTCAAAGCAGTGAAAGAAGATAGCTGATAACTCTTGCTTCTCTTGACAGGTCAATGACATACACTTCATTCTCTATACAGTATTTTTTATATAGTATGAAGGTGATCCTGTGGATGTACCTTAGTCAACAGTGACATGAAGACATTCTTCGGTATTCAGCAAAGCCAAACAACAATGAGCATAGCATCATTAAGAAGTGACCCTTGACCCCTCTTCTAAAAACTGATGATGCTCATCAGGACAAGCAGTCCAGGCACGCTCACTCTCCCTCTCTCTTTTCTGCTTGCTTTGTGGCTGCAGCCTGCCCTTGTTTCTCCTCCTCTTCCTCCCTCCTCTATCCTCTCATTAAATCTCCATTCCTCCCTTCACATCTCCTTCTTATGAGAAACAAACACTAGCATGTGAGTGAAGGCCTCCTTCCTTACATTTCACACTGAGGGGACAGCGGCTGACTCGTGATAGACAGACAAAGGAATGAATGGGAGGCTTTTCATTACATGAAAGGATTTCCAGAGATGTGATAAGAAAAGGCAAGCAGGTGGGAGACGAGGTGATAGATGGTAACTGGTTGAAGGCAGGTCTTATGTCTGAGTCAGTCCTCTTCTGCTCTTACACCTTCACTGAGAGGGGTTGGTGGTGGCATGCTAATGCTACCAGCCCAGTAGCCATGAAACAGATCCCTGGATAGCTTGTGTGGTCTCATTAACAGGCTGTAATCCCATCATGGCTGATGCTAATAGATTATGATGCTGCCTCTGCGTAACAAAGCGACGAGGCTAATCCTGTATCCCCTCTGTATTATTAGGTTCATCCTTCAGTGTCTAAACACAACCTCTGTATTTTCATTTTGTATCCCAACAGCACTCCTTCTGGTTTACAATTGGAAATAATAAAAGAAATACCGCTTTCGCAGAAAACACTTTTAACCCCAGTATGAAGATCTTTATGAAACATTACAGCAATCCAGCCATTGATATTCAGTGGCTATATTTCCTCTGCAGAGCATATACGTGCTTAGGTCTGATAATGGCACTAGACAAAAAGGTAAACAGGTCACTAAAGTCATGAGGAAACATTTTCTTGGTACCATGAATATTCATAACATTTCCTGATAATGTAGCTAGTAATTGCTCTCATATCTTAATCAGAACTGAAATATTAGGGGACCAACATCTCATTGATTAAACTGCATTACATTTTTTTACTTTGTACACTCAGTGGTAGATCTCAAATTAAAACTTAGTTCATATGGCTAACTGGTGAGAAAATGATTGCCTATTTACACAACCAGCAGTCCAATAATGACTACTTTTAGCTTGGTTTTGGTAACCATCATCTCCTGGGAAAAAATCTGGCTCTCTCACTCCTAAATGCTCCACTATGTTCACCAGTTGGTCTCCGACGTTCTCTGTCTGTTGTTTATTCCTGGAAAGGTAGTGGACAGTGGGTTTGTCAGAGCTTTTTAGCACATAATATTTGCATTCTGTGGCTGAAAACAACACGGTGAGAGTCTATGCAACATTTTGCTGAATGGCAGCCACTGCAATGCAATCAAGTGAACAAGTGAACGTTGACAAACTGACTCAGAAACCTCAGTGTTGCAGCAATATCTGAACCGTGGTAGCTAACCTTAGCTGCCAGAAACTACTGCTTACACCAGACAAAGGCTGTAAAAGCAAAACCCTGAGAGTTAAACAAGGGTGTATTTTGGTTTTATGAAACTATGTAAACCCCGACCACTTTCATGGATTAAGAAAATGCCTTTGCAAATCTTAATGGCAGTATGAAGAGGAAGACTGTGGAATTATGGATTAAAGCTAATTTAGGGGTGTATTTAGTGGTCTGTGTAATTGCATATCAAGATATCTATACATATCCTGATACAATAAGATTTTTTGAAATTGTAGTTAAGAAACCTTTTATATATTAAATAACCTGATGCCACGCGCATATTTGGCTAGTTCAGTGGCCAAAAATGCCTTTTCTCCACCAAATCTTTCCATAAAAAAAAAAAACTTTAAGAAGGAAAGAACTAAATCAAGTTGAAGAAAAAAATCCCATATTTCCGTAATCACCAATGTCACTCATTTTGTAAATTGCCCACAATGTTAAAGCTATATCAACATAACCGATAAAGAAAAATTTCTTACAGTTGACAACTTTTTACCTTCTCACAGTATATCTCATCAGATTGCCCAACCAAAGTGTGAATAAAACCAATCAGAGAGGCCCTTTAATGGATTTGCAGACTACATAGTTCCTGTGCATGCAAAAGGGCTACGTTTAGCTTACCAATGACAGATCATGATCCTCTGTTATTACCTCATTTCTGTTGATATCCAATGACCACATCTATCAGTCATTTTGGGAAAAACAGAAAGAAAAAGAAGTTGAACTGATTCATAGTTTTATGGCAAGGCAGTCACCATGGCATATTTTAAATGAGACAAAGTAAAAAGGTTTAAAAGAGTGAATGTATTGAATGGCTGATCGTCCATAAGTCTAAACTTGACTTTATGACTCTTCATGGCATGTTAAACAGCCTATTTCACAAGTTTGGAAATTCAAAAGATATCATGCAGAGGAAGATAAAGTGTGGAGTTGTATTTAGTTCATGAGGAAATTACGGTAGATAGAGCAGGATAATGGTAGTTTAAATCTAATCTTTAAGACTGTCACTAGGTAGCTCTGCTGAACAGGTCCTGGAATGGAATAATATTATACCAAAATTCAAACACTGAAGAAATGTCCTTGCCACGCTCAACCTCCATCTAAGAGTATCAGTGTCAGCCTTAACGGGCTTTATCATCCTAACATTATCGAGTGAGCCAGTGTAGTGAGCAGCTGCAGCTGTCAGATTGGTGGCTGTGAGCCGGTGAGCTGCTGGATGGCACAGCTCACAGCCAGACTGGAAAAACAAGGCAGCAGGAGGCCAAGAGTTTAGACGAGCTCTGTTTCCCCCTCAGCACAGGCTGCCAGGAAGGAGGCAGTTTTAGCCAGTCAAGAGGGAGTGAGGAGAAGATTGTTGTTCTTTGGGAGCCATGTTTCACACCAGACTGCAGATCAAATACCCAAGGCTGTAAAAAAATCCCAATAAATTCAGTCTGCTGTAAAAATAACATGTCCAAATCAAGGTTGAGTAATCTTGTCAAAGTTAAAAAACTTGCTTAAGTCACATGTCTTTCATCCAAACTATGTAATTGTAGTGCTCATTTGTACAAAGTCTTTAATTTATATGTTGGTCAGGAAAGGGTATCATTTAAAAATATTCAATACTGGTGCCAATACCTGAATTATCGTTCTAAAAAAGGGGTTGTATAAAAATCTTTTTAAAATGTATAAGAATATTTCTCTGAACAAATCCATTTTTTATTTTCACAAAATAAACCAAATTTCTGAATGCATCAGTGTTCAATTTTGTATGAACACATAGCAGCCATATAAGAACTTGCCACAAATAAAGATGACCAAAATTATGATGTACTTTATGTAAGAAAAAAAAAAAGTACCAAAAAAAAAATTGGGGTTTGATACACTGCCCTACCACGAGGAGTGCATTGTTAAGAAAATAAGAGCAGGCAGGCACGACACAATTTTCAGCACTCAATCAGTGGAAGAGGTGGAGAATGTAGTGAGACAACGGTTTGTATCACTATGTATGAAGGTAGTTACAGAATAAAGTTTTTCTGTTTCTTTGTTGCCATTTAAGTATCAGTTTTCTGTGCTTGCTGTTTTCAGCACTTCATAATACTTAAACAGGAAAACACATGAAACTTTAATGCAGCATAAATCTCCAAAAGTACTCGACAGATTACCTTTCTTGAACACCACAGTCACATCAAAATTTCCCCTTGAGCAAAGTATCTTAAAAAGTGATGGCTGGATTTTAGTTAAATTGCCGTGAATATTCATGGTGCCCCAGAGGACAAATCCTAATATTTGGGATGACCATCTGATAACATCAACCTCAGGACAAGCTTTGCATACCATGTATCATAGGCAAATTCTGTACTGTTGCTAGTGTCCCCTCAACAACTCTTTTTCACTTCTCAGCCATAATCTGAAGCAAGCAAAATGCCTCTCCCTGCTGAATGGTCAGTGTTTATATATATATATATATATATATATATATATATATATATAAATAAAATAAAAATATTTTCCTGCTTACTTTTTTTGTTTACTTTTACAACATGTGTCCCTACATAGCTGACAGAGGTTAGCAAGTGAGTATTTCTAGACTTGAAACCAAAACCCAGGGCAAAATCAGAAGTACCACTCAAACCGAGGGAGGTGGCAACTGCTGTCAGCCAGTCTAGAGTGTAAATTCAGAAGCATACTTCCATCAGCAGAACACACACATACCCAGAAACCCACAGCCTCAATGGAGGAAAGCCAAAGGCTGTTGAATGCTACCAGCATGCATATCAGGAGGAGACACTATAACAAGAAACAGATAAGGGATACAGCTGGTGATATTTGATATTGTTCTTATTGTCAAAAGATCAAAACCCACTATTAATGTATTCTACCAACAATTATTGTGTGTATCCAAAATGTGACACATGTTATTCCACTAAGCCATCAAGCTCAATTGTTGTCCAAAAACTATTAAAAACATATGAATGAGCCACAGTGTTGCACTGGGTGACATGCTGCTTCATCCCTATAAACACACACTGTAGTTTCCTTTGACTAGTACAGCATCCTGCTGCCAGAAATACTCACTAGAGCACCATATGTGGATTATTCCACTGCTGAAAATAGTCTCAAATGCACAATATCCTCCTGTCTAGAAACTACAGTTGCCAGCTGTTTTGGGAAGATACTATGCCTTTCTAAGCAAAATTAAACGATATATTTGTTTTTAAAACTTTAGGACTTATATAGTAGTGTTAATATTTGCAGGATGTTGATTTTGTTTCAGTCCTGTGTCTTTTGATGAAAATGTTTATCAGGTTCAGTTAAATTTTAGGATTTCGCTTATTAGTTTTAGTAACAAAAAAATCAACTTCAGTATTTCAGTGCTGCCGTCATCTCTATTTGATTGTGCATTTGAAAGTTTGGTGTCTTCTTGGCATTCTGATGCTACATTTTTCTCCACATTTCATACGCCAATGCCGTCCTTTTTTTCTTGGTTTTGTTGTAGCTGCCTGTGCTATCAATCGCAGTTGAACTGATCATTCCGAAGCTGGATCGACTCATTTGTTCATTAAAATACGATTCACTGTCTGGCTCGAGACAAGCAGCTGAAATGCTGACATCAGAACAGTAATATTTCTTAGTGAACGTTGAAGGGAAAATTTAGAAAGTTGACAGATGGTTGATGACTGAAGCTGGCAAAACTTGTAACATGATGAAGTTGTATTAATCTTTCATCCATATTAGTCCGTAAAAATGTTAATGTCATCTTACCTTTTTATAAATGTTGGTATGCTAACCTTGTTTTCATGAGTTGTCCTAACTGTTTTGTAGCCATTTCTTGTGTAATGTTTAGTGGTACTGTGAATAAATTTCATTAATTAGTCAGTATCTTAAGACTTTTTCTTCTAAAACTCGTAATATTATCTAGGATTACTGGCAGAAAAAAGTACTGAAATGCCAGTTATTAGCACAACAGGCCAAATGAAATTCTACAGTCTTCTCTTTAATTTAATTTAATTTTAGTTTAAAGTGTAATTTTTAGTTATTGTGGTGGAAAAAATGCTATGAATTAAGATCATAATTTTCATTAATGGAATTAATTGATAATGTCACAGACAAGGTAGGAAAGTTAGAGAGTATTGAAAAGCAGACTATTTGTTGGTTTTGATCCTTTCATGGGATTTTTTTTTTTTGATAATACAAAAAAAATACATTGACACCATTCTTATCCTTCAACAGTATACTCTGGGAATATCCTCAAAATAAAAACAACGGGACCATTATTTATCCCAAGTTCTGATTCAATTCTTTGTGCTACTGTCACCGGTTACATTGTAAACATGCTGTAGATGAACAAGCCTTTACCAGGTCATTGTTGTTTGACAACAGGGTGAAAAGCTGACAGCCTGCTAGGACAATGGTGGCATTGTTCAAAGCTCTGGGTGAAGGAGTGGAGGGCTTTGCTGCATAACTGCACTGCAACACTCACCTTGGGTGGTTTAAAGGGGTAGTCTGGTGTGAAGGCAATGTCCAGGAAAAATACTCCTCCCTCGTACACGGAGCCTGGGGGGCCCAGGATGGTCGACCTCCACTCATAGATGTTGTCTCCTTTAGGACCGGCGCTGCATTTATGAAAATAAAGAACAGAGGGAAGAAGGGGAGAAACTGAGTCCACCAGCAGGCATTTAAGGAGGAAAAGACGCTGAAATTGTGTAACTAAATTCTCTGGGCAGCAGCAAGAGAGTGAATAAATAAAGTGTGTGATTATCAGCTGTTAAATCAGCTGCACAAAGCTGCCATTTAAAGTTTGTATCCATTAGAATATTAAGGAACATTGCTACAGTGTATATAACAAAGATTGCATCTATTAGCCAGGAGAAATGATAAGTATGATCGATGTCATGTAGATGAATGATCTGTCTGGGATGTGCATCCAAGCATGAAACACACACCAACCGACCCCCCTAACATACACACACCACCCCTCCAAAAAAAAACTGGAAAAAAAAAGGAAAAAAAAAAAACCCTCATACACACAGCTGTGAGAAGAGAGGCACTAATCCAATTCCATTTTCTATTGGAATTAGGCCAGATGCCCCTGTCGGTTTCTTGTATTACCTTTACTTTCATCATTTACACACAGAAAGAAAGCAAGACAGAGAGAGAGAAAGAGAGAGCGAGCGAGAGAGAGAAAGCAAGCGAGCAAGAGAGAGAGAGACGGGGGGTAAGTAAGTGAGAGCATGTGTGAGGCACATAAATGTAAGATGAGAGTGTGAGTGGAGTTGTTCATGTGAAAAAGCAGTCTGTTGTAAAGCACTGGGCTGCCCGCGGCAGACCTATTTCTTGTCAGCGTGTGTTTGGACACAGAGAGGACCTAGAAAGGCACTATGAGAGCGCAGACCTCTGCCAAGGCCAATGTCAAAGGACTCACACCAGACTACGGGGGAAAAAAATTCAGATTCATAGTAAATCTGCGCAAAAAGTTAACGGTTTTACCCTGGCCAATGCCAGTTCAGAGCAAATTGGTTGAGTGCATTTTCCATGATCCTGCCGACAAATAGACAAAACAGACACAGGTAAAAACATAACCTCCTTGGCAGAAGTAATAAGTTTAAAAAATGGGCAATGGCACTCTGTAGAGCTCCGTATGTAGCAATGTCAAGGAAAGTAATATTAAATTCTTGGATCTGCCCCAAAATATAATGAGTTCTTCCATGACCCATGTCCAATCTGCCCACAAAGTTTGATGCCAATCAACTTATTGCTTTTTGCATAATCCTCCTGAAATAAATAAACCAAACAAACAAACAAACCAACTGACATGGGTGAAAACATATCCTCCTTGGTGGAGGTAATTATGGGAGCAAGCTGGGGAAAGGATGCCAATATGTTCTCCTGGTTGGATAAAAATAGATCACAGAGTGATGGTGTGCCAGGGCTGACAGGGGACAACAGCCGATAAATCCCTCTGCTTGGTGTGAGACAGTGGCCTGATGTGACTTGGTGGAGTTTGTTTTTCAAAAAGCTTTTCGATACCAATGGCTACAGAGCAGTACTGTAAGAATTGGTTAAACCAAAATATGGTGCAGATGTTGATTTTTTTAAAAAAATTATTATTACTACTATTATCAGCAGCTCTACATACTCCGGTGCCATACCTGAATATTTCAACCACACTTTAAGAAAACACATTTTGAGCAACAGCTTTAAAGCAACTACAGAATCTGAACTGTCTATTGTATCAAAAATATTGGAAAAATTAGTTCCTAGGCAACTAGTGAAAGTCTTACAATCAAACAATGCATTTGAACTTTTTAAAATCTGGCCTCTGCCACTATGACAGTATGGGGACTGCACTGCTCCATGTCACTATTGACTGTAACATCCTTACTGACAGACTGAAGCAACAGGTCGGTGCTCTCAAATGGTTTATGTCAAACCTGTCAGAGCATTCAGAATGTATTAAGACTCCTTCACGATTTTTTTGTGTTGCAGTCTTTTGCTAAAAAGTTCATTTTTTCCCTTATTAATTTGCCCCATAATGAAAAAAACCTTGATTTCAGTCCACCTGTGGTAGAATCAACTGACTGGACTTGATTTGGAGAGTCACACAATTGTCTATATAAGGTCTAACAGCTCACAAAGTATATCAGAACAAAAACCATCCATGTGGTCAAAGGAACTGCCTGCAGAGCTGGGAGACAGGATTGTGTCATGGCACAGATCTGGGGAAGGCTACAAAAATTACTGCTGCATTGAAGGTTCCAAGAGTAAGAGCGGCCTCCATAATTTTTGAGAGGAAGAAGTTCAGAACAACCAGGACTCTTCCTAAAGCAGCCAGCCAAACTGAGTAATCAGGGGGAAAAGCCTTTGTAAGAGAGTGGACCAAGAACCTGATGGTCACTCTGGCTGAGCTGTGGAGATGGGAGAAACTCTTATTTCTCACTCATCACCTGCATGAAACCATCCCAGCAGTGAGGCACGGTGGTGGCAGCGTCAGGCTATGGGGCAGTTTTTCAGCAGCAGGGACAGGGAGACTTTTCAGGGTTAAAGAAAAGACGAACGGAGCAAAGTACAGAGATATTGTTAATGAAAACCTGGTGAGGAGTGTTCAGGACCTCAGACTGGGACGAAGGTTTCACTTTCAACCGGACAATGATCCTAAGAACACAGCCAAGACATTATGGAGTACTGAATGTTGACTGACGAGGAATCATTTTTAATAGCTTAAGGTTGCAACATAACAAAATGTGATAAAAGTGAAGGGGTCTGAATGCTCTGTATATCAAGGTTACAGATATATCAATTGCAAGTGAAAAAAATGTCTTTCCTCTTTAATCAGTGTAGTGTGCTCCAAGATTCTATCCTTGGTCCTATACTGTTTTCTATTGATAGGTTATTCTTGCTTAACATTTTTGGCTGGTAAAACATGTTCTACTTTACAGATTTAAACATACTCATTAGGTGGATGCTTTTATCCAAAGCAACTTACAAGTGTGTAAAAACACTCAACCATCAGTACAGCAGGAGATCTTGGGGTAAACTCTAAATACTTAATCTGTTCAATAAGACAAGTGTAAGGAGGTCAGGTAAAGAAGTGCAATAAGTGTGAGTTAGGCATGTTAGCGTTAGAGGTGTCAGGAGAGGAGAGATGAGTTTGGTTGCTCATTCCATCATCAGGATACCACAAATGAGAACAGACTGATTCTGCCTTTTATGTATGTATGGTACCTTTAGTTTAATCCAAACAATTTAATAATTTCAATATGACTATCTTCCTGAGAGAGATGCCAAATTAAGAGATGAATGGCAGGTGAATGTTGATACAACTGAAATATTAATAACTGTTCCTGCTGTGTGAATAGTTTAAAAGCAACTCAGCGGTTAAAAATCAGGTTGAAAAGCAGTGTTTGCCCACCCTCTTCGGCTAAACATTTCGAGTTTCTGGGTACATACTCGATGTTCAAAACTCCTGCTCCTGCAAACAGCCTGCTACTCCAATTTAAGCATTATACCTGCTTGATTTGCGAAGGTCTTACAGTACGATGTTTATGTGTTAGTACCATAGAGTCTTTCATGGTTTTTGTGGTAATCAATGCCTTCTAATTGTCCAAAAAACTAAAATCAAATCAGAAAGCGACAGAGCCTTTGGGAGTCTGGTCCCCAAACTTTGGAACATCTTATCATGACTTGTTGAAATGGCTGATTCTGTTAATATTTCAAATCTTGATAAAAGATTTGCCTATAAGTCTTGGTCTTCTTGTAAATTGTATCAATTGACCCCTCGTATTTTGTGTAATTCTTAATTTATTTTATGAATAAGATTATTATTAGTGTTTGCAGTAGTGGGTATAAGTGTTTCATAATGGTTTAAATGCTACTTTACAGGCTTTTCTACAAATTTTCATCAAAATGACTACTACTTTTATAATTTCCTCTTTAATGCTTAGTGTCCCCTATATGAACAACCCATCATGTAAACAATACTACATTAACCTGGTTAATTTTAATGAATATGAGCACAAAAGAGAAACTCTGGGTAGGTTCAATCCACAAACTACCAGTTGTGGCTTTGAGAGACCCATTATATGTCACATCATATTGCAAAGTAGACGTTTCAGATCATCCGTAAGGCCTCTTAAGGTTGGCCAACCGCTGTTTTTTTTTTTTTTTTCTTTCTGCTGCATTCCCACAGTTAACTCTATAGCATCTGGAAATGTTCAAGGCTCTGCCAGTACCGCCTCCTTTTTCTGTTCCTACAGCCTGATACAACCCACTGTAACAGCAAAGAGAAGGCTCTATATTTTTACCACCTGCCTTGGCCTGTCAGAATGATGGAGGACACAGACCTCAAAGATTCACCTCAGGGTATGCTCTTTTATTTATCCAAGGTAAGCAGGCTATCTTTATTTTCATTTGCTCAGGAGGTATCGTTTAGAATCTGGGATGGGCTTCAAAACACGAAAACTCATGCCAGAGCATAAAGAGCGCTTTTAATAATGAAGGCTGAATGACAATGATGGACCCGGCTATTTCCCACAGTGTCAATTTCCACACTGTAAGCCATTAATAATAAGCCTGGAGCACTAAGAGTGCCCAGCTAGAGGAGAACTACAATTAAGACTAGACTATTTCTACATCCTTTAGCTCCCTTGCAACTGAATATAGCCTTAAACCGACCACTGGAAAAATAATTTTTTGAGTCCACGACTAACCCCATTAATGACACAAAGTGGATTGTTCCCTCAGTATCAATTTATTAATCTTAAAACCCCATTGAGGAAGATTTTTTGAAAAAACTGAAACATCCGTGGACATTTCATAGACAGCTGGTAGCATACTGTTCTCATGAAGACATTTTCATTATACCTACATTTAGGAGTCAGATTAAAACTGGTTTTCTATTTTGCGTATGTAAAATACTAATTGCTTGCCTGAGAACTCCTAATGATTTGTTTTAGTTCACCACAGTATATTTTTTAACATCACAAAAATCCCACTCAGGGGACCCAAGTTTTTAATACCATATCTAAGATATCCTATCAAACATTTATTTTATGCTATGCATTTATGCAATAACAACAAAAAAATATCGGCCGATATATTTTTGTCAGATTTTTAAAATCAAATAAAAAAAACATATATATTAGTATATTGGTATCAATTAAATAGTTCAAATTCTTATTTACACAAATCTGTCATCTGTGTAGGGGCCTGGTGACATCAGCATTTAAAATGGCAAAATTTACTTACATTGAGTTCAACTTAGACATGCAAATTTGCACCAGTGAGCAGTAATCAAGCCATCTTGACAGAACAGCGTGATGGAGTCCCAAACAGAGCTAACCATTATAACCTGTTAGCTGTATTGCACTTTCTGCTTTTAATTAAACCCCCCTGCATATACTGCTCCACAAAAGAAGCATGGCTGGTGGACAGATATGTTTCTTGAATAAACTGTAAAAATGTACTGACTAGTTAGTGATCTTGCTTACTGGCAGATAGCAAGCTATCTAGCTTGGTGAGCCCCTGTGACTTATCAGTGCTTGCATGTTCCCAGTTAGCTAGTGCGTTGGCCGTTATTTCACCAGCTACAGCAGTTTGCTCTGTGAGTTGCTGCTACATTATCAAGTTTCAAGGACCTCATAACTAACAAGGATGCAAAGATGAATTTTGATTTACCATTTATTCTCTGGTGTGACCGGCCTTCTGACCACATCCTAAAATAGTTTCAGCAATCAGATTTTAATCTGTTGGTAATGTAGCCTGGTTAAATTAACACCTGCTTTTCATTAACCTCACTCTGTAAAATATTCAAAAGCTCAAGATCCATAAAATGCAGGTTTTAAATAGGAGACATGTTAACCACAAGAGATATTGGCTCAACTCAAGAATCAGTGTATTTCTAAGAGGATTTTTGCATTGGGATTCTATTAAATTAAGAAATTTAACCAAGTAGAAGAGGTAGCAATGCATTGAATTCTTCCTAAATTAAACCAGAGTTTGCATACTTCAAATGCACATGTAATAATATAAATATCAGCACCATCTAAAGCAGAATTCTTGTCCAACTTCAAAACTGACAGTTCAGATTTTTGCTTAATTTAACTTATAGAAAAAAGTTTAGCTGTTTTTGATCTAATGTGAACCATTGACCTTATTTTTGCCAAACCTGTAAATCTTGTGAAAGAAAACATCAAAATCCTGTAGAAGGAACACTGTGTTCCTTGCCTAATGGCATTTACCTTTTATTCTCTATGCTGTGCAGTGTTGCGAAAATGTATTAAAAATAAACAATCAGGACTGGATGGAGGTTAATTAATTAATCAATCAGGTTTTGCTTTAGGTATTAAAGCCTTCGTTTTAACCTCTAAAAATGATGTTGGGAAGGGAACGACTAAAAGGCATCTCAAAACCTAATGGACCATATATATTTTTTACATTCAGATTTCTGGGATGTTATGACCTTCTTAAAGAACTTGTACCAACTGATAAGTAGAGGAATCTGCACATTAACTGCTTATGGCAGCATATTTTTGGCAGCATATTTTTGGCAGGACTCAACATTTGGGCCAGCAATATAAATGTGAATGTCCGTCACTGACTGAGTACATTATAAAATTGAAACAGTGGCCAGCTGAATGACGCGGGACTGAGTGCTGAGGGTACACTGTTGGTCAGCTGTGAAAGTGTTAGAGTTTCCCCTTCGGCTGTCTCTCATTCAAAATGAATTGGCACAGTTTCTATTGCGTTAACAGGGGATTGTTCCCAGGCAATGATTTCAACTCAGCAACTTTTCAGCTGGATTTACTGACTTCAAATCTTTTTAGCGACTTTTCTTCACAAAATAAACTCACAACAAATCTAGCAACTTAGTTACTTTTCTTAGAAGAGAATCACAAGCAGGGTCCGAAATTAACACCTTCCAAGCACCAATGGCAGGAAGATTTTCTTTTTGGCCAGTGAATTTCAGAAGACTATCCGCCACACCAGTAAATGTTTGAACCAAAATAGTCATAACACACTGTCCTTAGTGTCTCTATGGCATTTTGTTTTATAGACAATCTGCTTCTGTCTTCGTTGGAGTTTGACACACACACACGCACACTCACACACATCCACACACACATATCCCCCAAACACACACACACATATCCCCCACACACACTCACAAGCACACACACAAGCACACAAACACACACGTATTCTGTGAAGATCCACCTCTACTTCCCCTTAATGGAATGCAGGTAACCTAGGAAACATTTCAGAGGTAACTCACCTGAGGTGAGCACATCTTGTGTAGGAGCCTATAAAATATTTAAGTCTTCAGAAACTTTTCTGGTACCAATCCACCAAACACTGCTGCTCATTCTGACTTTAAGGAGAGAGATTAGCTAAACAGATAGATAAATTAGCCTGGCTAGCTAGCTAGCGACAGTAAATATATAGATAAAGATAAATTAATTAATTAAAGCAATGTGGTGAGATTTATTTACTGCTGATCAACCCACAAAAATTATTTAGCAAATTTTAATTTTGGCTTGTTAAATTTTTTACTGAACATAATACATTATTATCACAGTGAAATGCTGACACATATGTATATGCAAAACAAAAAGGCAATTTATAATTTTGTTTGTAAAAAATATGCTTGGCCTGTTGATTTTTTTTATTCTTAGTTTATCTGAAAACTCTTCTAGTGACTTACGCATAGGTTTTATATCTATTGTACTACTACTAAAATTCAGTATTATCTTATTCAGTATCATCTGACTCTTGCTATCTTTTATCCTCTCCTACAGAAAACTATTTATACTTAAGCAAAGGAAACACAGACACAGACACATACACACATACATACACAAAATAATATAAAATACAGGAACTTTGACTGGTGGCTACAGAGGTTTGAGACTGCTGTGTTTCCTTGCCCAGGGCCAAAAGGGTGAGCTCAGCTAACAGAGAAACTCAGACTCAGAGCAGCTCTGCAGTCTTGCTTCAGCACAGAAATGCTGAATGTGACTAATGTTTGAACTGAGTGGGTGTTTGTCAATTGTGGCTGAGATAGTGGCCTTAATCTCCTGTTACAGCTTGTTAGGACATCATATTGAAACAGCAGAATACTAAGTTACCTAGGGCGGTGAACATCTCGGATTAACTTTTAAACCTTAATTCATAAAGGAAAACTCTACTGAGCTCCATGCTCTTTTCCAGCAACTCTCTGCTGCACATTCGGGCACATATAGACCGACACATTCACACAAGCAGCAGTGCAGTACAACCATAGCCTTGTTCTGCTGCTGGAGCAGCTGGGGGCTCAACGTCCCACTCAAGGGCACCTAGATAGTGGCTGTTTAGAGAGCAGAGAGAGTAACCCATTCACTTTTCTGCACACAACTTTCCAGCCAGTTTGGGGATTTGGTGAAATATTGGGGGATTCCAGATGTTGACCTTCCACTTCTCTTACCTCAAAGCTACTCCTGATTTATGATTACTGACTTATGACAATAATACAAAAGCTCATATTTATGTTTAAGGAATGAAAATAAAGAAACTTGCACCCCCCCGAGGGGGAAAAAAATTTATATGTATATAAGAGAGAAAGACAAGAGACCTGATGGCTGTTTGGTGATGAGCAGGTAGACACGGTGAGTTTGCAGAGCTTTTCCCTGAAAACAGCTGTCAAAATGAAAATAAATAAATAAACAAACATTTTATGAGCAGTTAGAGTGAACCAAAACAGTAGAGTTGCGGGCTGGACGACTTAACAATGAAATGAAACTAACTTTAAAGCTCTGTAATGCTAAGGGGAGCTGCAGTTTCAGGTTATGATTCTTGGATTTTCATCACGATCAGCAAACCCATTTAACATTGTCATTGAATAAATTGTTTTTAGAAATTTTTTTTGATCATAGTCGCCTTCAAATTGTGACTCGATGGTGTCTCTGGATGAAGGATTTCTTCTTGCTAGCGATGACAAGTAAGGGAATTACAAGATTTAACTGGACTTTTGGGAACCAAGAATGTTTATACAAAATTTTGTGCCAATCCATCTGCAAGATTAGTAGCAGATGTCATCTCAACTGTATCACCAAGGATCATCTGGGGACTATGAATATCTTGACAAAATTTCATGTCAAACAAAGGTGGACTGATTGACAGACATTACCATCCCTAAAAATATGACATTGAAAGTTTTGACAAATCATTGCTCTGAGATGACCTCATAGAAACATCTCACTGCTGTTCCCACTATGTGTAAGGCTGTTGTACTACATGAATCACCATTTTCAATTCAGTGATAAATTTCAACACAGCATGAGATATGGTCAACATTAGCTGTTCATCAAATATAATAACAGTTTGTCCATTGCTTCAGTTGATAACCTTTCATATTTTTTCCACTTAGTTTTTTCTCTAAAATTTAGAAGCTTGTTTTTATTTTTATTTAATACAATCACAAAGAGAGGGGAGAAAAAAAAGAGTCAAGGCAGACTTGCTAGCTCTGCCCTGCTTAGGACAGACCTCTGGGAGAAACTCTAGCTCTATGAAGCCACATTAATAAACAGTTTTAAAATCCCAGAGCTATGTTGAGATTGGCAGAGCTGCATTCCACTACCATCCCCACCTTGAATTGGTCACTTTAACATTGGTAATTTGCTTGATGATGATGAAACCAGAGGTGTTGGTAAAACAACTTACCATGACATTTCTTAAATGTACCACTCAGGAGAGGTTAGAGGTTAATATGTTGATAAAGCCGGCATCAAACAGAATATGTGGTACTGTTGTCGGCTTTTTGTCAAATATCTGATCATGTCACTGCTGTCGAGTAGTATTAAGATGGTGAAATTGACTGTGAATGAATCATGAATGAATGGAACCACATCAAAGCTACACAGTACTTTTGGATTACATTCTGTGCAGTGCACTCAAACAAATCTGAATGAACTACATCTTCTCATTTGCTTTTTGATGGGATATTTCTTTTGCCTTTCACAAATCAAATTCTAAAGAAACAAGTAATTCTTGAAATATTTGAGTAAGAAAAATGATTATTCCTGGTTTGTGCCTCCTTTTGTTTTTATAGTAAATGTGAACTTGAATTAAAAGGAAAAAATAAACCCTTTTTAAAAAAAATCAAGACTCTTAAAATTAGAGACAATCAAGTATTACAAGGCACAAGCTGTTGGTAGAAATGGATAAACTTGAAAGATAACAACTGTTTCAAAAAATGTTTTCGTGCAAAAACTGTTGCACTCTTCAAAAGATTCTAAATGCGGTACCCTTATTAATCCTGAGAAGTCTGTTTCTTGAGAGCAAGATATATAATAAGTGGACAAGACACATTGCTTGTACACTTATTATACAAGATAAAAACTTTAAGAAGATCCACATCATGTGTCCACAAAATATTAAATTGTGTACCTTATATGTCTTTTCTGTACTGTAGGTGATTCACACACAATAACTGAACTCATACTTGAGGAAAATATTTCCAAAAATCATGAAGGTGGCTCAACAAATCCTAAAATCACTCAACATTCAAACCTCTGATAAAACAGCTGTGGTTTCAACAGTTGAATGTGATTTTAGCTTAGAGCAACAGTCTCTTCAATAAGCTGTGACTCAGTGTCTTCTGCACTCAAAAGTGAAATCATCTATCATTGTGCCCTGTGGATGTATCAATAATTCTGTTAGCTAATCAATTAAGCTAATGAGGCTAAGTGACAAGAGGAACCCTGACTGTCCATCTCTGTCCATTGACATACATTAACAGTTTAAACGGGGGGGGGGGGGGGTTATGATGATTTTTTTCATTGTTCTAATTGGGGGGGGGGGCTATGTGAAGTGATTACTTCAGCTCTTGTTTCTACTCTATTGATTTTTTTCATTTGCTGTATAAACAGGAATTTTTTTTAGCTTCTTATGTTTGGAGCTAAAGAGAACCTTCAAGTCTCACCAATTTTATAATCAAAATCATAAAATGTTCTTGAATTGACATGTATGAAATACACTGACATGGCAATTTCGACAACCTAATGTCTAGACAGACAGATTTGCTTGATATTGTAATTACAGGTTCCGGATTTACCTGCCACTCGCCCTCTTGACCCAGAAACCACCTAATATTTCTATCCTGATGAATGCAAAAGGAACTATCATCCAACCAAGCAGTCCTACAGAGCAAATTAGGACCTTTCCGCTCATTGTTTTGGTTTTATGGCCCACAACTTTGATATTTTAGTTCAGCCTCAGCCCTTTCATCAACCATGTGTCCAGCAGCAGCTGCTTTCATCAAGAAGCTCGGATAAGCCCATGGTACTTTATATGCTCAGCACTCAACAGCAAATAGACAAAATTAGAAAATGCTTTCCATGGGAGTTGGGTGAATATTAGACTTAAATTCACCAGGTGGCCAGAAACATGGCTCTAAATCAAGGCTAACATCACAATGTATCTGTTGGATGTACAAATAGGCAACAGTTTGCCAACATGGCCGCCAAATCAGTTTTATAAGGTGATAATACATAAGTATTGTGTTTCCAGATTTCTGTGCTGCCCCCAAGTGGTAAAAAAAATGAAAAAATAAAAAAATATTGGAATTAAGGATATGAAATACGATTAAATATGTAAGGTATTAAATGTAAAAGAAAGAGGCACATGATTGCGGAAAATTTCTAACGCAATCCTAAGGCCTGTGCCATTTCAGTTCTAAGTCAAGTCAGTTCTATCTACATAGCACAAAAACACAAACAACATATAACACCTGATATCATCTGAGTATAGTACTCCAACAAAAAAGGTGTGTGTAGTCACATTTTATGGTGCTGTCAAAACATTTCCTACAGCATATATTTCTTGAGATTGATCTATTGTCAAGTGTCTAATCCAGAATGCCAAAAGAATCTTTGCTCTTATAGCCATGAAACAAATCCAACAGGGCTGTCAGTGTGTTTGCTTACAGTGTGTTTGACTCCTTTGACACCTCAACATCTAGCCCACTAACAGACTATTATTATTGTACATGTACCTCAGCAATGTTTCTCTGTTCAAGGGCACTGCGCAAATGTCAGTGACTCACCAGGGAGTGTAAAGATAGGTTACACCCAACAAATCTACTACAAACAGGTAAATAAAGAAATATAGCTCAGACAGAAACCCTCGGGGGAGAAAGAATGTCACTGACGAAAATCCAGGAATTTAGGTATTTAGAAATTGGTCTTAGAAAGTTGGCAGAGTCTTGAATTTGAACTGTGTATTTGACCATGTGTAAACAATTCCATTTAAGATGTAAATTTACCCAATGCAGGTTTTGATCCTATTCCAAGTGTTTGTTACTGTAAGTAAACCAGGAATACCTCTAATTAGGAGGTCTCAATTTAAATAAAACAAATACAGAAATCGTTTCAGCTGTAAGAAGCAGGGGGAAAATGGCCCTTCTCTTAAAAATTATCATTGGCTACTAAGACAAGCCTATCAGTGAGAGGAAATTTTACTCAGTAATCCCATTCAGATTAAAACAGTTCCTTGCCCCTCTGCTCAGTATCCCCTACCAGATAAACAGTTTGACCCTCCAACATTGGGCTGATTAGATTGTGATTCAACCCACTGACAAGCAGGGCAAAGGTGATTCATAAAGACAGATGGATATCCATGTACGATGAGATTCAAAAAGACAAGCCAGCAGGGTGTTGTTAGCCCCAGCTCCTGTTTGCTGCAGTAAAAGACAGGACCAAAGAGGAGAGGACAGCAGAGGATGAAACCTGACCGGCAGCATTACCATCTACTTACACTCCAGGCTGGATGGCTAATCCTCCCTCCCATTCCAGATTACAAACTAACTGGATTAAAACCCGACGACGGATGATACAGCACTGCACTGACTCAAATACATTCCCACTAGGCACTTCAATGGTCTTCACAGGATGAAAACACACATTTGTTGAAACAATCTCTACCGAAGCTGTCCAAGAGGTTTATATACACTGTAACAGACTATTCCTTAGCAGAAGTTTGTCCAATTGTCACAGGATTGTAGAAGTTCAAATTCATGTTTTTCTGAGAATTCTCATCCACAGCTACCACAACCACTCCAAATGATCTTCTAATCTCTACACTCTTATATCTGTAGATTCAGAAGATGGGTGGTCTCTAAACTTAACCTTTTAGCTAGCAGGTTAGGCAAGAGTCACTGGTGCAAAACCTTGCAGAAATGCTACCTTAGGATATTTAATATTCAAGTGCTGTGCAATTCCTATCTATTCCAATTCTGACCTTATTAGTCAGTGACCTTTTAAAACACAAAAACAACACATAACACAACACAAAGTATTTTCTTAAATCATGCCACTATCAGCAGGATGATGTCATTTTTCACTACCTTCCAAATCACTGTTAGAAAATAAATCTGTTTAATGACGTGACATGATCTGGTTAAGATTGGGTTAGATTCCCTAAACTTTGGATGACAAATAGTACTACTTAGTCATGGATTAGGAAAATATAGTGGTTTAGTTTAAAATCTCTGCTTCAATAAAGTTAGAGAAATTTTGTTGCCCTGGTAACAATAACTGAAATGTTTGTCAAGTCAATTCTATTAAAAGTCAATTCTTTTAGTGAGTTACAGGTTAGGGAACTGAAATGAACAGTGGGACAATGTGAATAATGGACAGCCATTCCCATTTTCAAATCTGATATAAAATCTGTTTGTCGTCCCATCCATCCACCTCAACCTTCTCCCTCATTGGACTCGTTCTATAATGATGTTGTGACTTCCTCCATTGCTCCCAATGGACATGAGTAATAATTGATATAAAAGCTAGAGGCCATTGTAACTCGACTGTAAACATAAGTCATTTGCTCAAACTCATGGTCCTTCCCTTTTTCTTGGCAGGATAGTTAGGTCGGTGGAATATCCTGAAAATGACCCATGATTAATGATTCTAAAACCCACCTTGACTGTTGGATTTTAGATATTCCACCTCTCTAAAGGAGGGTACATGCCAATTCCTCCTTTATAAAACTGAGATACACAAATAAAAATGGTCTTTGCCAGACTTACCTTTTGTTGGGACATTAATCAATGATAACTTTGCCTCGGCACATTACTTTCCTTTTTCTATCAAGCACAGCTCACATTGCTGGACATGTTTGAAGGGTCTGAGGGCCTAAGTATACTTCATGCTATGTTCTTGTTGGATCTAACAGCTTCTGAAACCCCCTCTACAACTCATTTCCCAGCTTGGAATGGGGGAGCAAAGTCTGACAGTGTCTATAATTTTACGCAACTGGCAGTCTGACACACATTCCGTCTTTATGCAAAATTGAACCAGGTTTAAGGAGGTGAACCTGAGTGCAACACCATACATGCCTTTTACGTTAGACTCTCCAAAAGTGTGAACCATTATCTCTTTTTGTACAATTCCCCTGACATGACTACAAAGACACACAAAAGACAGTTAATTAGGGACACACCATGATGCAGCCAGGAGTTGGTTATGACAGCAGGCTTTAAACCCTGCCTTTGAGTGTGATCATTTGGAATGCTTTTTCTTTAGGAGTTGTTTGACAACGCTTTTTAGTTTTTAAGGATGCTGATCCTTTTAGTACAGACTTTTCATGATTGATCTCCCGACCTAAATTTGGCACCTAATCGAACAGCGTAAACCACCTTAACAGATGCTTTTATTCATTACAACTACAAAGCACTTATTGAATCACTCAATGCCCCTAAGAATAATTTTCATCAAGGAAAGCTCAGCAGGTTGCAGGCATTGACTGACAACTATCAACTATTTATAGCAGGTATTATTTAGATACAAATCTCTGGAGGCTGTACCTTTCTGGTTAGCAGGATTTTAAAGCCTTGTTAGTGAATAACCTGCATCATCATGCCTGTTCTTTTAATGAAGGGTAGGCTGAAGATCTCGGGGGAATAATCCACTGTAAAAAGGCTCCAGAAAGAGGTGACATGATTCCTTAACAAAAACTCTTTTGATTCCCTCCTTGATTTAGCTAGAGGGACTACGTGTTTACTTATGAAGACCTTTGTCCCTCTTCACTTGGATCAGCTATATATTGACAATGCTCAAGTTCACTGGGAGCATAGGTGACAAGAGCAGGCGACAGAAGGGCTGATGGAGGAAGGTCAAGCCTGGTGTAACGGCAGCACCCTCTAACCTTTGAATCAGTACTAAACCAATTGCACTTCCCCATTGTCTTGAGCATGTTGCCTAGCAACATTATATCCCTGCAGTGACTGTGTGCATGCGTGTCTGCATTTTGTGCCGCAGAAGAAATTACCATAGAAACAACAACAGTGTTACAAGCAGACACAACAGTGCTGCTTGACTCACCTGAAAACTGTTTGGCTGATGGATAAAACAATTAACGAATGAATGATCTCCAACATTTACCTTTGTTTATGGCTCATAATCTCCAAATAGGTCCTTCAGGGATAAATCAAGAGACATTAAGCTATTAAATTAGCTGACAAGATCATATAAAAGGAATTGAGGCACAGATTATCTCCTAAATGTTAGTGACAGCTCATGGGCAAGCATCAAATCTGATACGCTCCCTGTGTGCTCGTTCTTATGATGCCTCAAATAAGAAGTGAGATTTGCATCAATATGCAGTTGGAAAGAATTAGGCCATTCAGGTTTTGTGCAAGATTTACTTTGATGTGAGCAATGACAGAGCAGTCATGGGAAAAACTCATCATTCCCAACTCAGTTACCTCATGTCTTATCTTTATGAAACACACTGATAGCCTGATGGCTCTTTCACACCAGATACAGTTTTAGTTCTTACATGGTACAGTGCAGCACTTGACTAGATGGTTGTGGAGATTTAAGTAAAAAACAGGCAGAAATACCATGGGAAGACGCTCATGAACTTATACAACTGCCACTAAAAATGCCTGCTTGGCTCTAAGGTCTCCTTTCACACTCATATATAAAGGCACCATCACTTTTGGATGTTAAGTAGATAAGGTAACTCAAACTGTAAGTAACCATAGAAGCAAATAATATATTTATAGCTTTTAAAAAAGCCTCATCTGTCTCCTTTGGTAAGTGAACCTCAGCCCTTTTTTAATAATGATAAAGATGAGTCCACAAGACCGAGTATTGAATTTTGTGAAGTTCAAAAAAGTGATATCAAATATTCGGTCAGATCTGTAATATTTTTCTTCATACTTTTATTAGATAATTTGAGATTTTTAAATAATTTTAAGCCATTATTTGAAATCTCATACAACAAGTTCTCATACAACTATTTGTTTCTGTAGAAAAACACGTCCATATTTTTCTTTGTAAAGTATTGAGAAAAGCATTGTTTTACTTTTGCTACTGAATCTCAGGTGATGTAATGCTGATAAAACTAAAAAACTCTATATAAATCCAGTCCCTTTACCATTTACCATGTGGTATATCAATCTGTATATATGTCATGTTTGTTGGGTTGCCTTGATAATAATAGATTTGTCAATGAGAGAAACATTGTTTTCATTACAGTATAGAGCAAAAAAAAAAAAAAAAAAAGTGCAGCCATACTGCTGACTTTAAGGTAGGAGGGTGAATCTCCAGGTCTGTGTCTCAATTCTCCAGTAGTCATTCTGCCAGCTTGGGTATTTCCTTTAGCTCCAACCTGCTCTCCCTGCTCTCAGACCTTTATGTGTATCTGGCCTTGGTCAAAACATTCCTCTGCAGATACTCAGGTGGGTTTTTCCACTTCCAATAAATCAGCTGGAAACGGGAGAAAAAAGAATGTTGTCCTGCCTTTATTGTCAATACAGCTAACAGTAAACTACAGAGATAAAGCCTTTATTATTGAACTGATGTGATCAGTTGTTTTTGGTGCTTCTGGTGTCTATGTACCTCTCTAAGACTGAATATCATACTCCATTCAGTTCTTTCAGGGTACAGACAGAACTGACTTTCTGAACATGAGTATCGAAAATTGTAAAGTAGGGCTGCGTATTATAACAAAATATATTACTAATTTTTTTAATAATGATAAATATTAAAAAAAAAATCTATACATTATTCGATATCATTAATGAGGAGGGGAATACGTTCAAATTCTTGTCATACTTCGAGGATAAACACAATGTGTTATGGTCAGTAATGCTGATCGTAAACATCGTTTACAAGAAAATTTCGGAGGGGAAATTTTAATTTGAATTTCACTGATGAAAATCACTGATGTTGTGTGACCTCTATTTGCCATAATTTCATCGTTCTGAGTGGCCATCTGACCCTCCTTATGGATTTTTATTTTTATGTTTCCAACAATGTGCGTGCATGTTTTTTTTTCTTTTTGTGGCCAAGCGTGTAAGCTATGTAACTACACTGCTGTAACCATAAGAGTAAATGTGCAGATGAGGTTTGACTCAAATGCAGAACAGAAACATTAATCAATAAATACTCAGTTTTTTCATAATTGAAAGAGATAATTTTATCATTCAGCTGTACTGTAAATATAGAAAGTTGGCATTCAATGGATGGTTTAAGTTTTGTTTTCTCATTCTCTGAGTCAGTATTTACTGATTTTATTCTCAAGAAATTTATGTAGGCAAACTTCTCATTCTAGTGTATTATACTAGACAAGATTAAATACTACTGTGATGTCTGTCTAAGGTTTTGTTAAAATAACTTTTATAAATTAATCATTCTCATCCTGGAATATGGTTGACTGACAACTATCAAATATTCATTGTAATATTTCAATAGTTTTGCCAAAATAGACCCCAGTTTGGTACTGACAATAAATTAAAGGTTCCCATTTGAACTTTTGACCTCTATGCTATAACGCAAGTCTATGAGTGGGTCTGTGTTTTTTTGTCTCATGCACATGCAAGAGGATGCACAAGTAAGTACATGCACTTTCGTGCTGCAGTAAGCACTTCTGCCGATGGTTTCATGCTGTTCCACTGATCTACAGGTGGTTGCACCACAGCAAGATATGCAGCTATGTGCCAACAAAGGCAGGAAAGAGGAAGACTGCAGGCCAGTAAGCATAGGTATAAACAATGCATGATTTAAAATACTTTTGCTTTTTTTTATGAAGAAGAAAATGCCTTCAATGTGTGTGTTAATTTTGGTTAATGGATTTACACAATGCTTTTTGGTGACTTACACTGAATGTAAACATACCTTTTGTTTGTTTGAAATAAAACTCTCCAAGAAACCTTTGTTAATACATCACTTTGAGGATCTTTTTCTATGAGACACTTTTTTAAAATTTAACAAAAATAAGAAAAATACCTTAAATTTTAAATGTCATATAAACACAAGCACATACACAAGAACTCTGCCTGAATTTAACAAAAAATCTAAAAACCGACCAAATTTGGACTTAACTCTGGAGCTATCTGATCAACAAATAAGTAACAAGATTACAAATCTGTTACAATTACCAGTTAAAATGTACCCAGCCCTACATCTTGTCATAACAATGTAAATTTGGGCTGTGAATAAAACTTCAAAAATTCATAACATATTCTGCTTTAATGAAACAGATGTCTGTGTGTAGACTTTGTGAATGACTTCCTGATGCTTTCTCAATAACTAGCTGCCATGTGTCTCCTGTGCAGCCTATTACACTGCATCCGCAGTGATAATTTAAGCAAATGATAAGGTTGAATGTGAGTCATTTCTCCCTCATGTTCTCACACATTCAGCCACTAAAGGGAGGCAAATGTGTTTATGATAACCTTTACGGTACTGTAGCCGTTAATGGCTGCCATTATGGAAAAGAAATGGTAATTCATTAACCGTCCTCCACTATAAATGAGAAACAGCAGCCAAAAGAGCATAGAGCTGGGATAAGAATATACATAATAGAGGAAAGAAAAGCAGAACAAAATGAGAATCGCTATAGATTTGAGGATATTTCGTTTAGTGAAGACCCAAAGCTTAAAAAAAAAAGACAAAAGAATTTTAAATTTAAAATCACTAAAGCAACACAAACGATCTCTTGTGTTAAATTACAGATAATCATAAATTTAGGATTTTCCTTGAATAAAATGATGAAAACTAGATGAAAAAGAGCAAATGTGAAGATTTCATTTGATTACAGTCTATTTTCATCTTGACTAATAACATTTGGTTCAGAGTTATTCCTGTTTCATAAACCAGTTATGTCTATAATGGCATCAGCTGACTCTGAACTCTGAAACAACAAACAATTGGACTGAATCTTTCCCTCTCAGAGCTAGTCATGTCTGTGGTAGTGTACACCAATCATATTGAGTCACTGTGGTGAGACATGAAAAGAGCCTGGATATCTGAATCTCCAGTAGTTTTCATGTGTGTTTGGCCTTGGACTTCAAGAAAAAGAAGATAATTGGTGCAGATGGAAAAAAGTCTTTCATAAATCCTGAAAAAAAGGAAAATCGGGTGACTCTGAACAGGAAATCACTATTAGTTGTCCAAAAATTATCACAATGATACATATTTGATCCCTTTCTTACACTCTAGAGTAAAAGTATTTAATCTGTTTTCCTAGCCTTAGATGAGCTCCAAGTGTTTGCTAACCTGTTAGAGGCTGCCAAAAAAAGGAAGTTAGGCAGTGTCAAACAAAGCAAATTCTGTGATACAGTATACTAATCAAGAATTACAGATATTACATAAACCGAATAATTTTCATGAACCCTGCACGATACAACTGCTCTGCCAATAAGGTGAACATGTGCTGTCTCTGCAGAAACCAGCGCCCTGGCAAAATCAAGTGTTCTGGAAATAACTGTAGTGATTATTTGGATATGTAACAGCATATTATTTGGCCATAGTAAATCAAACTTCAATAACTTATCATCAACAGGACCTCGACCACATAAATTGATTGTCCCTTGAATACGACCCATAGGAGCATACCAGCTGGAGCAGGTGTACGAGACCTTTGTTGTCATAGTAACAATAATATGATGCATAAGCGCATACTGGCACTAAGTGCACGGTACCTTCATTTTCATGGCAACAATAACAAACACACAGTTAAGGTTGTGGAATGGTCATGGTAAAAAGAAACATGACTGACTATTGGTTTCACATGGGAAATTAACAGCAGTGTCCTGTGTGACAGTGTTTAATCGACCCATCCATTCAACACATTTCAATTTTTATTTTTCAATTTATAGATGGCACTGCTGTTACATTTTAGAGATATGTTCAAATTTTTATGAGGCTATAGACTATTTTCTATGACTGGGTGACATTACAGAAAATGTTTACCCCAACTGTAGAGGAACATAGGTTAACAAAGGCTGAAGGTAGGGCGTCAAATTCTCTTAGAGGGCTAGGATGCCAACCATAAAGCAAAACGTCCTTTCAAAAAGGGGTGTAGTTGGGGATAAAGTAGGCAAAGGAATAAAAGGTTATATATTTTGCCCTGGTCACTGCTGCATCAGCAATACTGTGCAATATATGGAAAATATCCTACTGTCTTCTGTACAGGAGGAACTGGGCAGTGACAATAATGATGGCTATAACATTCATAATATAATGATGAGATGAACGCTCTCTCCTATTCTAGCGATGTGACATTTTGGGTTCTTGCATAACCTAGGTAAGTCTCTTATTTAGGATTATTTGCCTACACATAGAAAAGTGGTGCTATTTTATGCATTTTGAATTTTCCGCTAACACAGCTACAACAGACCAGTCTCTCACTAGCCAAAAACTTCCCTTTTTCAGAGGACCTATCCAGAAACACAGATTCCCTTTTATGCTAACCACTTTCTCTCTTTTGTAATTTTCCTCCCTTTCTCCTGAAACTCATAGATTTTAGACTCATTTACTCTCTAGGTCAGTATACCTTGGATCCTGTACTCAGTGTACTGCTTCTGTCTGGATGTCATGTCCAGTGTGTTCTACTGGTTTCAATTGATTCAGCTGTAACAGTAATCAACTGATCTAAAACTGAGATGAGAAAATCTGTCTCACAGAATTCTGAACTGTGTTCACTGTATTTTAAGGATCTGACATCTACTATTACACTTCAAGGGACTTAGGGATGTAGAGTGACAGAGAATTGGACTAGCACTGTTAGAAAGCTGTACACTCGTAAGCTTTGACTTGTAAAAAGCAAGCAACATGACTTCTGAATTCGGATGACATATTGAGGAACCTTTTGCCCTGTGTAAACCTTTAACGAATCCGGTCCTAATGAAATCTTCTAATATAGCAAGTTATGAAAGAAAGACAGTCCCTAGAGAAATTCAGCTTATTCCTCATGGTCTCAGTTGTGGTCTTCAGAAAATCAGACGGGTGCCACCGTGATGTTCCTTTCCCAGAAAAAAAAAAAAACACTCTTATCTAAAAGGCCTCTTTCATCTTTTTAAAAATATCTTTCATCCTCCTCAGAAAAGGGGCAGTAAATTCCACATTGGCGAGAAGATGGAGATATTCTGCTGGTGTGTGCAGTAGCGCGCACGCACGTGGGTATGTGTGTGTGTGTGTGTGTGTGTGTGTGTGTGTGTGTGCATGCGTGCAGTCGGCAGTGACTCATCTTGTTGAAAGGTAACTAAATCTAGCAGTGGCATCACACCAGTGAGCTCTGTGGAGAGGTGAAGCTTCTGTTTAGAATTAATTAAGCAGTGCCTCCAGAGCTCCCCCCACCTTTCAAGCTTCATGTTACCAGCCAGAAACACTTTACCTGAAAATGTTCAGACAACGTTCAAGGTGAGAGCTCTTACACTTTGAATAATTCTGGAGAGGTCAAGGAGTGACAAGAAACTCACTCAACATAAATGCAGCTTGTTTTTTACGTCCAGACAAACATATATCTGATACTAAAGGGTATTTTGTGTTGGAGGATGACCTGATACATTAAGTCCCTGTCACGGCTTTTGTTGACTTTACAACCATATTCAGACCTTGGCTGTGAGCTCGATCACCCTTTGGAGTCAAAAAAAAGATTCTCTTCTTATCATATAATAAGAATACAAAAATCTATTTTGTTTCTTATGGTATAGATGAAACTTTATATGACATTTATCGCTAATTTGTAATTTATCTCAAAATTAGCATCAAATATCATTACTAACAGTGACTGCCATTAAGCTCAGCAATGTAGCAATGAGTCAATGTGACCTTTAAGAGCTTTTTTACATGGTATTTAAGATACTTGGCTTTAGGCATAGTTCTATCAATCCCTATGGATTTTAAGTGGGAAAATGTCTTTTCTCAACTTTTAGTATGGAAACAAATTTTGATGACATATAGAGGCTGTGTCCCTCAAACCTATGTACATCTAATAAGGATTAATATCAGACAACCACGTGCCTTCGCAAAAAAAGTTATAGACATTAATTACGTAAGCAATGAGTAAGAGAATGGTCTACTCTATTAGAAATTGGTATAAGAACAATGTTTCTTATGTCCCGTTTTCCATCTTTGCATATACCTGAATACAAACCAATTTAAATTCAGATACACATCTAGTAATTGACTTCAATTTATATATATATATTTAACCTGCAGTTGTAGCTTTAAAATACATATGAAAATCTGACTATATGTCAGTGTCTTGGTCTGTGGTCTTTGCCTAGTCTTAGTCTCCTGAATTCCACCATGTTTGTCAGTGTTTGAGTTGCAACAAACAATCTGAGAGGGGTCCAGACATTTACAATTGAATATGACAAAAGAAATGTTACATTAGTGGAGACTGCTATACTGACAGTAGAACAATTCTCAAATAACATTTTGTGGTAACTGTCAAATAATATCTCTGTATGCTAGTGACATTACAGAAAACATACACAAACATGTATGTTATATTCCTAATGTTCATGTAAAAAAGTATAAAACTGATGATCTGCTAAAATAAAGCCGGAATAACCAAAAAAAAACATATTTTTCATGCTGTGTAATCACCACAGAGCCCGGAAACAGCCAAACCCTTAATTTACATAAATTGTATTATTGTCTTATTTTAGCTAGTCTGCTTCGATAAGGTCATTACTGATCAACACTCACCATCATTTTATATTCAACATCACCAGACATTGCTACTTCAACCCTACCAAACAGACAAAACACAAGCTCTAATGTACTATGTGCCAATTACTGACTAATTACCTGGCTAACTATGAAGCCTATGTTGCGGATACTGTATGTTTCTAATATTCATTTGGGTCTCTAAAATATACTTTTACATGGCTGCCTATATATTATTTCCTAAATCATTTCAAAGCAGATATCCCGTTGGTAAAATAACATTCAGCTCTGGTCTGTTTTCATATATGTTAGCTAGTAAATTCTGTTAATTTGCTGGATGGTAATGAGCTCAAATGCTGTAAACATAGCGTTGGTATCCCATGGCAGTGAATGCTAAATAAAAGATGTAATGTCATAAATGTCATAAATGTCATAACCCAAACTCTGCAGCGCCAACACACTGTATTATGACACTGTTGCATTATTCTGTATCTGCTTCTTTCTACACTTTTTGACGCTACAACATGATGTTAAATAATCCTCAAAGGACTTTAAGAGAGAGACAGTACATTTTTAGGCCTTGGAAACAGCAGTTCATGAAACAATCTCCACTCAAGTTCCACTTCTAACTCTAAAGAGTACGGTCTAGACCTTCTCTTCAAGAAAAGTGCCCTGAAATAACCTCTGTTATGATTTGGTGCTGTATAAATAAAATCCAAGGGAAATGCATCGAATTAAGCTTGGTAACCATAGCAACACATATACGATTCAGCAGGTGGGCGTTGGGGTTTACCTGATACATCTGAAAGTGAAGGGGAGCTTGAAGAAAAGGTGTGTTGTGCTTTTTCCTACTCCATATATTCTGGCACTGACCTGACTTATATATGCAAACCTATAGGTGAAATGTCAGTTGAAGTGTAACAAGTGAAGGCAACTGAAGTGTCAGTTAATGAGTAATGTGATGAAATACTGCAAATTTCAGCTAAGAGCAAACTCTGAAAATAGCTGAACTTTTAGTTAAAGAATAAACGATGAATGCACTTTACATGTCAGGTGATATATACAGTAAAAGTTAAAAATCATTGAAATTTACTGAAGCTAGCAATAGTTCAAGTGTGTGCATTGTCAGCAGTTGAAATGTCGACTAATATGTTGATATTCAGTTTTACTGCACTGGCAGTAAAACTGTTGTGTTATATTTGAAAATAGTTAAACTGTCAGCTGAAGAAAAAAATTGTTCCAATGTCGGTGGACATGCAGCTGGTGCAGCAGTAGCAGCAGCAGCCAGTTAAAATGGAAGCATTGACAGCACCTGAAATTTTAAAGTGTAACTTAATCAGAGAAGTGAATTTCTCTCCTGTTATGTTTAAATGCTAAAAAGAAAAAACAATATCTCCTATTGTTAAAAAAACACTGCGAGAGGAAGACAAATTATCTACTGTGTAGAAATTGTGAGTATAAGAAGATTTTAGAGGTTTTTTTAAAACCTGACAAGCTGAACTATGACACTATGAAAACTATGAACCTATTAGGTGCAATAGTGACCTATGACATTTCAAACTAAGTGACCCAAGTACCTAAGTGAACCCCAACTCACCTCCACTTTCTTCAGATTCTATGCTGTCCCCTGATTTTATTAAATCCCTCCATACTCACTACTTGCTCATACTGTAATGTACTTTTGATGCCTTTGAAGCACCATTTTATGTAAAGTGTAGCTATTATTATCTATACAAAATGAAGACTTGGGTGAAGTAAAATAACCTTTCAATAATATATCAGTGTTCCTCCCTTTCGCCTCTCTACAGGACCTGGTTCTGCCATTATATTGTCCTCAAGAGGCACACACAAGCTCACCAAGGTCAAAGAGACCTGCCAACTCAGCTTGCTATTGTGAGTGAACGTCCTGAGCTACTTGTTAGGCATCCCCTCATTATCGTATGCAGAGCTGATGGCAGGCCACTCTCACATAAATGAACACCTCTGCAGGGACAAAATTAAATGACTGAGGAAAAATTGCCAAGTTACTGTGAATAAGAAACACCTACAGTAGTCTGGGTGAGAAAACACAATGTTGTCAAAATTATAGCATTATTACTTCAGTATTACAAATCACACCATGGCAACATTACTGTGAAAAGAGAGAGGGTGGGTATATCAAAGGAAACACGGTGACCTCCCAGGCTAAGCAAATAAAACAATCCCTCAGTGCCTTCCCAACAGTCATCATGGAAACATTGATTAGGTTGCACTCTGAACATTGATTATACATCACTCTTCTATTGAGATGCGCTCCCATAGACTGCAATCACTCACAGCCAGAAACCTTTTGTCTATTCACTCTGTCCTTCATCCTCCTGATCTCTCACACCATCCTGCAGAGATGCATGAAGTATGAGCTACACGAGGAAGGAATATGCCATGTTTTGGGTTAATTTCCTATGTAGTAACAAAAATCTGAGTATACAGCCCTTTTCAGGCATGCAATTTGTAACACTGCTGGCTTCATCTACTTCCAAAAGTAATAGAATTGGGGCTTCCATGCATACGTCTCCCTTACATAAATGTCCTCTAATGGCTCAATTCAAACATGACTGGATTGCTACAGGAAGAATCCCTGTGATAGCAAAATATTTGGCAGCTCACACTTAAGAGGGCGCAGTGGTGCTCTCGGTTAACTCACAGGCAGCACCTATGATGGAGCTGAAAACCTGTTTTGCAGGAACTTCAATTTACAGCGACGGTGACTGCGAGAGACAACAGCCATTGCTTCTCACCAGTCTTTCAGCAGTGGTCTCTAAGATTCCTTTGAAATGTCTATCTTTGCTCAGTCTTTTCAAATAGGTAGGTTTCCATCCAATGTGGTGCAAATTTAAACCAAGTTTCAAGAAATTCATATTTCCATCCAATGTTGTTAAATGAATACTAGAAGTTGGGTCATCAGGTATCAGTTGGGTCATGAAACAGCATGTGACAGTAATTATTCAGTCGGGTGCCATTAAAACCATTGCAAAAGAAAAAGGAGTGCAATAAGATGACACAATTAAAAGCACCAGTCAAACCTCAAACAGTGAAAAACAATGTAGAAAACATGAGGAAATAAGGCATTTTTGTTTTTTTGATGCGTTCATTTAAGGAATGCTGTAGTCTCATTGATGTTTTAATCTGCTGCTATTTTGAGTCTCATCAGAGGAGTGGGAGACAGGTTGATGATTTACAGCAGCCAAACAAATTGGAGCAATTGAAGGAATGAGGCAGCTGACTCTCCATTCCCTAATAATGCATGGAGTTCAGTATATATTTTTCATAGACTGGTGATGCTAAAGCAGAGAACCTCCTACAGACCTTTTACTGTAGAACATAGCGTGTGCTATAGTAAAATGCTGTGGCACAAATATGCTGCCCTCAAAATAAAAGGTGGGTCATTATCGCTGTGTGTGTGTGTGTGTGTGTGTGTGTGTTTGTGTGTGTGTGTGTGTGTGTGTGTCTGTGTGTGTGTGTGTGTGTGTGTGCGCATGTGTGTGGGGGGGGGGGGGGGCTTCAAATGCTGGCACTGTAACTAGTGGTTTTCTAACGGGTTTTTTCTTCCTCCAACACTTAATGAAAGCACATTTTTATTAACTGATCTGACACAAGAATGATTTAATTTTCTATGTGGATAAGAAATAACAATTACATGATTTATTAATTACAACAGTTTAAAGTGGGTGGAAAAAACTTATTAACTATGTCTATGAATTTAATGTTATCCTTCTGTGGTCTTTGTGCAAATGAGGAATACAGTCTTGAATCTTACAGAAACTGACATTTTAACCTGTATGAAAAACTGACTCAATGGATTTATAAAGTTGCCAACATATATATTATGAAGTGCGCCTCAGGAACTTAAAAACAGTTTGAAGTTAAAAGTTTCAGTTAAACCAACCTTGTAGTTGAATGACAAACACATTCCTTCTGCATATAGAATAGATAAGAAGCAGAAACTCAGTTCAAAATGTGAAGCTTAAGTGACACTAAAGCTATTATCAAGTCTATAACATTACAAGGTCACAAAATAAAGAGCATATATGCTTTGCTACATACATCGTATAGGTTAAAAATTGTCTATTAGCACTCAACATCTGTGTTATTAATGGCATGCATTATAATGTTGTCAGCTGGAAAATGCCTTGAAAAGTCATGTCCTGGACTTTCACTTGAACTTAGTGTAAATTGAATAAATTCAATTTACCTAAATATCTACAATGTGCAATGACTGTTACTTTATAAACATAATAAACTTAAACAAACAGACCTAATTTACACTATATTGAGCTCACTATCAAGGAAATATCAAAATGAGGATATATGGTAAATGTTGCAGCAGCATCTCATTTTCTATTTTTCCCATAAAATAGAATTAGTCTGCGTGTCTTGGACACAAGACCCTGCTATCCTGCTGCCTCTCCCTGGCCCCCCCCCCCAGTGCCAGCTGCTGGGGATTTGTCACCTGATGAAAATCAAAAGCCCTGGCAGGAAGCTGAGCCTCAGTGTGTGTGGTGGATGCTGAGGCCAGGAACTCACTCTGAGCGTCAATGCAAAGCTTCCTGCCAAAACAGTAATGGAATCTTGCTGTAGTCTTGCTCTGCATTGGAACTATTTGTCCTGGTGCCAGGAATTCACTGTTTACCCACATATGAGCCTTCAGGTATGAGCAAACTCATGCCCCCTGCAGAAAGTGCTTATCCTCACAGCACTGCTGAGACTTGGGCAAAGAACGAAGAATCCACCCAGACATGACTTAAACTGATCTATTAGCTTGTTTTAAAACAGAATTAATGCTTTTTCCCTGTTGAACTGCCTTTAAAATAAAATTGGAGACACCCCCCATTAAGGACCAAGGCTTGAAGGTGATAGCTGTTGAAAGCAGACCACAAAAGGGCACATTAAGAATTCAACAGCCAATGCAGCCACATCAGCTGGAAAACCAACTGAGGCGTGCAAGGAGACAATTAACCAGAGATTTACTGTGTGGAGGATGATCCTGCGAGGTATGGGGAATTTGCCACTTCCCCCTGTGGCCTCCAATGAGACACTCTGATTAATGGTAGCTTGGGGCCTTGCCAGTGCAGTGACTGGTATCAGAATGGAAGAGCAAGTAACATGAATGGCTCCCACAGGCACCATAGTACTGCATCTGGCTTGCAGGTGACCTAGAGTCAGCTTGCTGCAGTACAACTACCTTGAAACTCCAACTATCTTTGCACTGAGCTGTTAATTAATCTTATCAAGGGCAGATGGGCATGTGGCGAGGACAGTTGAAGCGCCTGAATGAATGAAAATACTCTTTAGAGGTTGATGATATGAGCTACAGATACCTTTCAGATAGGCAGAGGAGAGGGATCAGAGCTGCCTAAGAGCCAAAAAGAATGGATGATTTGAACATAATCCCTGAGTGATTAAAAAAACCCTCATTCCCACGCCTGCCCTGGTATTGTTTGCTAGCTAAAACACATTATGGTCTGATTTTAAGGCGGCTTCGAAGTGTGTGCTACAGTGGAGTGTGTGGGGCAGCCTGGCTCTCGCTGCACTATTGATTCTGCAACACTGCAGTTTAGAGAAACACTGACTAGATATAAGAAATGGATAAGAAACAGAGAAGCCCAAGTGGGAACTGTGGGAGCTCCATGGGAGCAGACCAACAGTCCCAGAGCCAGTTAAAGAATACAGAGTCATGATGACCAAAACCTACCCACTGCTTAAGATTTTAAAGAGACATTTAGTCTAAATTCAGAAGCAACACTAAACTCTCACTTTTAAGTGACTTATTTATGTAATGGCAACTGTACCAATGTTGAAATCAACTTTGTTAGACTTCTCAGGCTCATTTGCTCAGTTTGACTCCATTCAAAACCAAAAAGAAAAAAAACATCTGACAGGGCATCAAAACTGATTGATCAGAAAATGGAGTGAAGCCTAAAAGATTTCTGTTTGGGCTGTTTTATTTTGTTGAAAGGGAACTTCACTGATTTGTGTGAATTCAATACTAATGTTGAGAACAACTCAGCTGATGTAAACAGTTGCATAATGTCTTCTATGACATCACTTGAGTGATCTTGGTCCAGGCTAGGAGACTACAAAATATTAACAAAAAGTCTGTGTTATAAACTACTGCTGTTTGTCTGAAACTGGTATTCACCCGGGAGGGAGGGTGTAACCATGGACACTACTAGGTTGTTTATCGGAAGTCAACGGTCCAGCTGTTTATGGAATTTATAGCATACTACATGCAATTTACACCTGATATTAACATGCTTTCTGTAAGATGAAAATGACAAAAATCATCTTAATGCTGACTTACATCTATATAGAATGCACTGCATAGCACATGCACATGGATTAGCCAAACCACGTCTGGAAGGAGATGTAAATGCAATCTGTATAGTTTGGTAATATACTTTAAAAAAAAAAAAGACACTTCCTTGGTAATTCACAGCAATTTGGCAAAAAGCTCAAGGGGACTGGCTCTAATACATCTTCCAACTTTATACAATTGCCATGCTAAACTTTTGGAGTAGCCCTTTTAACATCATGTGAGAAGTACAGGAAAACAGTGATGCCAAGAAGGCTTTGTTTATATTGGCACTGTTACATAAAAACGAGAATAGACTACAGACACTTTATAACACCATGTCAGTGTGTGGCAGAAATGGAACCTAGACTGACAGATCATCATCACTGAGAGATCTTACTGAAAATTATATGCAAAAACAAACAGACAGACACAATTGATATATACAATAGTTAAATGGGAAATCAGATAAAATCCAAAAAAACAGACTCAGTATGACTATTATCTCTAACAGAAATTATATCTATCACCAAGACTGACTGAGAAAAGATCAGTGACAACAAAATGCAACTGGAACCTGAAAAATAGTGATGCATTTGTTTCTAAGGCATCAATAACTGACTCTTGGCCTGAAAAGAAAGAAAAGCAGACTAGTCAACAACACTACACACTGTGCAGTGTGTCTGCCAGGCTTTCCTGAGGCCATACATTTATTTGGCAGTATCCGCCTCGGGTATGCATGATGACCGTTGTCAAAGCAGCACAGCTTCACCTTATCTTCCCCCTATCACAACTGGTTGGTTTAGTTAAGCTGCAACAATGCAGGCAGATAAAGAGACACCCTGGACTGCTTCTGTCTGCCTGCTGTCTGTTTTATCTCTGTGATGACAGGCAACTCGGGCTACTAACCAGCCAACTTAGCCACAACTTGGCCACTCCTTTACAGACTAGTGGCCCTGATATTCAACTAGTCACATCAGAGTTTGCAGCCTGATTGCTCAGGTAGAGATGGGAGAGTGTAGAGGCTCTACGAACACATAAGACATCTGAATTTTTCTATACAGAGCAGTTGCCTGAGCTCTTCTCCGCAGCAGGATCTTGCTTCACGTTTATACAGTTGCAGATATTCACACTTTTTATGATAGCATATGAGCAGATTTTACTCAAGCAGCTGGGGGAAAAAGCCACAAATAACATCACCTATCCCCGCACTGAGTATTTCTTATATTATGATCTATTTAAATGTTTCATTTAATTTCTTTATTACTCACATATTTTCAAGTCTTAAAGACAAGTCAACCCAGAAAGTAGCACAGCAAAAATAATCCACCGATCTTTGAGAAGCATATGGCTCTAGACTCCTGTCCACATAAGTGGCTTCACTTGCAGGTCTAGTTGGTGTACATACAAAGATAACCGTTTACATGTTTGCTGGCTAGGTGAGCACTTGTTGCAATAGCTTCTGGGCCTCTTTCTGAATTGACTCTACTGTTCTATTAACGCAGCCCTGACATTTTGTTCACCATTGTGCACCATTTTATGGCCGAGGCTAAGGATTATTTTCATTATCGTTTAACCTGCCGGTTAGTTTTCAATTATTTGTTTTGTTTGTGGTGTGGTTGAGGTTGACTTCATGCAGTGTCTCAGGCACTGTCTGATCAGTGAAACAGCAGTTTCCAAAGATAATTCTTGTGCGAAGTCAGAAGCACTTTCCCGTCTGTTTTCAGTGGAAAGTTGTGTGTGCATGGCTTCATTTTTTCAATTACAGCTGTGCCTTCTGTCATTGGAAGTATAGCTCCTTCTGTACATCCTAACCACTGTAGCAACAGTGTTAAACATATGTTCAGTGCCCTACTGATGCTCTTATACCCTCTCCCATCTTTTTCAGGATGTAAAATTTGGTTTCTTACTTGTTGAAGGAGTTCCTTACCAAGTGGAGCCATGTTGCATTAGACACAACTGTAATCTATCCAAGCTGTTGGTTTTTATTTCTACATAAGATCAAATACCCTATACCTAAACTTAAAAATAATACAAATATTATAATTAATGTAGTATGATATAGTTTTAAACCATTTAACATTTTAGTGAAGTTGCAGAGGAGTGTACTCAGTTTTGTTGACTACTATATGCCTAAGAAATCTTGGGGATCTAACTGGGGAAAATCAGGTGTTCTCTGAGCAGAAAAGAAGCATCTTGTGGCAAAAACACTCACTAGAGCATGATTATTAATCAGCTGCAGGAAAAAGTCCCCCACAAACTATTTCCTCTTGTTTGAACATTGCTGGGAACTACAGTGCCCAGCTGTTTCAGGAAATTGCTCAGTTTCAGTATGAACCAATGGGCTTAGAGATGAATGCTGCAGAAAAAGTATTGACAGATGGACTAAAACATTGTCAGTTTCCAGTTTTGGATGGTAATAAAAGAGTGAAATATCATGCTATTCTTCAACTTTCCTTAAAAAAGTACATGTCAAATAAATAAATGCATGACACTGAGCTAAAGAGAGCAACAAAGACAGTTTGACACTGACACACACACTCTCTCACAAACACTCTCTCTCGCTCTCACTCTCACACACCCACACACACACACACACACACACACACACATACACACAATATCTCACACAAACACACACACACACGCTATTCATATTAGCATACACAGTATGATAGTGCTATACCCATTATGTTGCCTGGGTTACACCAGTGTGAGATTTTATTGGCTGCTACTGATACTTTACAGGTGAATTATCTTTTAACTTGAACATTTTCACACCAGGAAACCTTGGAGAGTTGTACACTTAGTCTGGACTTCATCATTTGCACACTATAAAAGCCTCTGATTTACACCATCATGAGACACAACAATTGTCAACTTAAACTCAGACTGACTGAAGAAGAAAAGCCTTTTTACCCTTTAAATAAGAATTCATATGAAAGAAAAATTACTTAGGAATCTAACGATTGTGTGTAGATGCAGTCAGGGAGAAGCCATCACATTAAAAGTGGATCACATGTCTACACGATACGCCTTAATAAAATGTTTAATAACTGGCCAACTATTGCTGGATGCATCAGAATAGTCTCAATGGGTAATGCTCAGGAAGTGAAAGAGTGTTTGTGTATCCGATATGAATGAAGCTTCCTGAAACGCAGGAGAGGAAGTGGTGCATTTATGTGTAAGTGCAACTGAATGGTGCGTGTGTGTGTGTGAGTAGCTAGAAAGAATATGTTATATGCCTTTCAGTAAGAGACTTAGCGGCACCTTAGGAGGATACTGCGGTCCTTCCTCTACAGAGCAGGACAGCATATCTAATGTGAGGCTAATCATTCATCCAACACAGAGGCATGATGTGCATAGCTGATATACACACTAATGACCACACACACACACACACACACACACACACACACACACACACACACACACACACACACACACACACACACACACACACACACACACACACACACACACACACACACACACACACACACACACACCACTGCAGAGACAGCTGTAGCAAACTGCAGACAAGAGAAGGGATTTAATGAATGAGGATGGAGGAGCAGAAACGGCCAAGGAAAAATAGCTGTAGAATCAGTTATATAATAGCAACGCACATGATCAGAACAGGAAAGACTTTCACAATTAAAGCTGTTGCATCCACTCAACAGCCTCATTGATTAAATGAATTGTTTAATATTAGGGCTGCCCTGGTGGTCGAGAGGTCAAAAAGCATACCATATAACACCAACAGTCCTCTCTCTCTGTCTCTCTCTCTGTCTGTCTGTCTGTCTCTCTCTCTCTCTCCCTCCCTCCCTATTTAAAAAAATTACTAATTACTAAAAATAACTGAACTTTTCTTTCTTCTGATAAATTGATAGTCTTTGCTTCATTACCTCTGACATACACACACCTTATCTTTTAACTAAACCCTTTACTGAAAAGATCAGTAAAAGATTATTTGTGACTAATGATTTAGTAGGGCGGCAACTAATGATTATTTTCATTATTGATTAATCTGCTGATTATTTTCTTGAGTAATCAATTATTTTTTTTAATAGAAAAGACTCTCAAATTCTAATCCCAGCTTTCTTAAGCCCAATGTCATATCTTCAGCTGTCTAATTGTGTTTGACTCGCAGGTCAAAACTCAAACGTATTCATTTTACTTTTACAAAAAATAAAACCTAAAAAACCTAAACCTAAAAAAAGACTGGAATGATTCAACAATTGTCAAAATAGTTGCTGATTACTTTTTTGTTGATCAACTAATCAAAAATAAATCAAAAATTTCATTTAGCTCTAATTATCACTGCAAAATATTTTATAGAACAACAAAAGAAATGAATATATTTTAATAAAATATATTATTACGCTTAGTGAGCTTCATAGAAAACAAGCAGCAAAGTTGGATCACACATAAAAGGAGGCATAACCAATGAATGAGGAGACTGTTTAAACTATCATCTAGAACCTATATTGATAACAAGATAAAGTCAGAATATTAATAACAAGATAAAGTCAGAATATTGATAACAAGATGAGTCAGAATCTCTCTGATTTAGCTCAGCAGAGGACTGTTTGATCACACTGTACAGTCATTTGGCAGTGAGCAATCAGAGCGGTACAGCATTAAGTTGAAAGAAACTGACTGTGATCAGATGGGCATGTTGGGGGTGAGCTGGGGAGCTGCACTTACAGCCGACACTAAGTAATTTCCAGGGGGAAAACCTGTAACACCACTAGCACTTTAACAGACCAGACTGGCAACTCCTCACTTTTAAACATATTTTTGTTTATTTAATATTTAATGTTCTGAAGAGGAGGATAAATAAAGCATACACCAATACCAGATACCACAGTATTTATAGCCTGAGCTAATCTGTAATGCCTGTCCTTGGATAGGCCTTTAAAATACACATACATTTTAAATTTCCAACAATTGTTCAATAAAATTACCATAAAACTGAGTGACAAGCAATTGATCAATCCTGAAAACATGAGTGTTCGCTTTTTGAAAACTGTATCAACTTAAGTTATAAATGATCCCAGTCTTAGTACAGTTTAAATACTGTGGGGAAAGAGTTCCACATGCTGATACACCAAATATAAAAAGATGTATGTCCAGATGAGGATTTATTGAAGAGCCAGTTCACCAAAGTAACACCCCATAGTACTGAGCCAGAAATCCTTAGAGTTAGCCCAAAGGAGCCTGGTTATTTGGGCCTTTAGGGATTACCACATCATAGTGTGAGAAAAATAAAATCAAGTATTATAATTCCTGTGATAGATTATAGATTAAATACAGTTTGATAGATTAACTATACTGTACACAGAAAGTTTTAACTTACTTGTTCATAGTGGCCAGAGAGGAATGGAATCTAAGGGCATAAATATACACAATAAGAGACAACTGAGAAATATTCAAATGTTCCTTGCAATAATCAAACGTTACAGTTGTGTTATGCATAGGACACTTTGAAAATCTAATGCAAAGACTGGATTTGATATTTTTGGTTGACTTGAAAAACTGGACTGGCTGGCTACAAATACAAGCCAGTATCATTACAGAGAGTTAATTACTCGATTTCAGCTGCATGTTAAAAAAAATGTTCGGAATAATGTAAATGAGAAAGACTGTGAGGAGAAACACAATAATCTCCTATTTCCTAGTGTGAAGAAAGCAAGAGCTGATAACACATATAAGGTGTGAAAGGAAGTCTCCCCAATCTGCGAATTTACGAGAAATGGATTTTTCAAAACAAGTTTGCCCAATTCTAACGGATTCTACCCATCACTGAACAAATCTGAAATCATTTGACAGATCACAATTACAGCTTACTCAAATCTTTTACAAGAGAACAAATTGGCCCTAAGCAGCCACTTACTGTAGTAAATGTTCCATTAGACAGACAACCACATAATCACTGTTTGAGTCACTGGAATGAATCGCCCACTTGTGCATGCAGACCTTCCGACTGAATTTAATTCTGAACTATAACTTAAATTCAAAATGCTTCTCACTTTCACAAGTTAAAGCTGCACTGTATCTTGAAGCCTTCAAGAATTTTAATTTTATATTCACATGCCCTGTTTTACAAAACCATTTTGTGGCCAAGAAAGGGCTCATAATAATTAGGCTTTTCCCTGAGTCCATTTTATTTATGTTTCCACCCAGCTGACATGAGATACTTCCAAGTCGCATTGCCCCAACAACTGCTATTGACTGTCAAAAGGTCAAGTTTCCTTGAGCCAAAACCATCACCTTTTTGATGCATTACCACCTGAGCTAAATATGACGCACATAGCACTAGTGAATCCTTGTATATTGCAGTTATAGGGAAACAACTGTTCAGTCCAGGTTTTGGTGGTTAGACTTCCTGTTAGCTTGTTACACAGATTACAGAATAGTTTTTAAACAGTCGATTTCATTTTGGAACCAGATCATGGTTGGCAGAATACCTAGATTCATGGATTTCCAGTGGTAACAAAGTTTTTATCAATCTCTCTTCCCATTTATTTTTTACTGGCAAAACAGAAATGTAAAAAACATTCAGGTAGCAAGCTCCACATTTGTAGCAAGGACTCATCATTCTTTTTCCCAGTTTAAATGACAGATCAACATTAGATTAAACCAGCTGCAGTTGAATAGCATACATCTATAATACATTAAACATTAATAATGAACCCTTTTGCCGTTTATGTATATGCAGTTAATTATTTGTGAAGAAACGCCACTCTGTAACACCTCTCTACAACTGAGTGGACTGTGTGCTCTTTCTGTTCACCAACAATAGACTGGTGATGCTTCTCAGAAGAAATTTTATTCCTCTAGCCTTCTCCAGCACATGGAGCAAGTTGCTCAAGAAAAATAAGTGGTGCAAAGAAAGAAGATTATACTTGTTATAGGCGAGATCTGTTTCACCAGCATTTCATATCTTCTGATGCTAATCTCATTTTCAGGTTTCAGCTACAAGATGGGTCCAGGAAACATGGAAATGTACACAGTTGTTAAAACAAGACTAGGTCAAAACCTACTATATGGCTCGACCGTGTGTGGTTCATGTGTGAAACTGAGCACATAGATAAAAACTGTTGTGGAACCGATGTAAACAACTACTTTCAATGGAAAGTTGCTTAAGTCTGCTCAAAAATCACTAAATTTTGCTCAATGACATAGTGTGCAAATTATTATTCATGATGGCATTGGGTTGTATTTTCCCACCATTCTCCCTGCTGTCAGCCAGATTCCTTTATCTGTTTGCCTCTCTCCTACTCTCTGTGCTCACATATACACAGTAATTTAATACAGCCAAATTCCCAATAAAGCTGTTCTGTTTTACATTTTTTTTCTGTGTCTGTTGTCAAACAATGGCTTTTTCCTGCCTGTCTGTCTGTCTGTCAGCAACAGACCTTCACATTTATAGGGCTGCCCCCAACTTTTGTGGCCCAGTCAAAAATCTTGACCGATCTCTCTATGATGAATGACAATTAATTTAGTTTACAATAAAAATAGAATTGTTTTGTAGCTTTCTGAAATTTGATCAATTCACAAATCTCTTCAGCTTTACAACTGGACAGTGAACAATAACTTCATTAAAAGGTTTAAATGAGACAGAGTAAGTACAACAGAGTACTTTAGATTTTTCATCTGACTTCTAAACAGAACAGACTGAATCAGATACTCTTTCCCCTTGGTTGCTTATGTAGTATAAACACAAAATGATCGTAGTAAGTCTGTGCTAAAAATTATGAGCAAAAGTACTGTATTTCGACACCTGACCCATATGTGATTATTTACACGTCATTTAGAAACTATGGATTTTATTCTGATGCCCCTCCTCCTCTGCTCTTCTTTTTCAGTCTTTCCACCAACCTTGAGGCCGGGGCTCTCTGTAGACCAGTCAAATTATTCCACACCAAAGTGAAAAATAAAAAATTCTTTATGGAGCTGATTTCATGCGCTTGAGTACTCCTAAGGACTAAACTCAAACTGTTGCCATATAGCTGTAATCACACAAGTGTCTGAAATACCATTTTACCCACATACCTTTGGCCATATGGTTTAAGTTGCAGAAGCTTTTCAGTTAATAAGAAATGACCTAAAAAGTTTTTTTCTCCTAGAGAAAAACGTAAGAAATACTGGCCAATGGTCAAACCTTTTTTCTTCAACAGGCTTTGACAGCAGCTATCAAATGAAACACACTTGGTAAATTGTGTGGTTTCAAACTCCTAACCACAGCATGGCCACTAACATGGCATAGTCCAGGGTTATGAGCAGGTTGAGTGTCTTTGACTTTTAAACCTAAAATGTCTCCAGAGCCGTTACCTTGAGCTCAACTGAGGAAGACACCAGCAAGACAGGATTTTTTTCCCGCTATTTCAGGTCTGATATGTGCATTATAACCTGATAAAGATCTTTGGCAAAAAAGCAGGGTTATACAGTGATCTTATTCATTCATTTTAGACTGAATTTTTTATCATGAAACAGTCTTTGTTATCACTATCCAGCCCCATTATTTGTGATTTAACCTAGTGAGCTTTCATTTGTGGTATTTCTCAACAGCAAACCATAGGCTCGGCACTGTTCCCTATGAACCAAAAACATTGAAGCGTTGTCATCATTGCCACAGTATGTTGAATCGTGCCTAATGTATATTGGTGAGATTTAATCATTTTAAACCTAACTTATTTGCTCTTGTGATTACATTTAGACTGCATGGTCCTTCCTGTTGCTGTTCTTGTATGAACAAACTTTTAGTCTGAGCGGTGCATTGCTGCCTGAACAGCAGGTGTGCCCACTAGGCAGCTTTTTCACTGCGGGATGTTTCCTAATAACAAACTGGACCTCCACCCATTTATCTGACAAGACAAAACTACAGTCACAGTAGCTTGCTGGGATCCTGCAGGGAATGCAGACCTGGACTACAGGCCAGACCACTTCACACACACACCTCAATCTCATTCCAAAGTGACAGTGGAAAAGTGCTGGACCACAAAAGAAGTTGCAGATCTGTTAAGTATCTGAGAAAGCATCTCTTGAAAATATTTAGTTTTCCTCTATTTCTAGACTAGAAATGCAAAACAATTAATATATCTATAAACGCCTGTTTCTATAATCTATTAAACCAAATAGTACTTATTTTCATATACTGAACTTCTAGAAATCTAGACTGCTTTCTATTTTTCTGTGCCTTACAAACACAGGCTCAGTGTTTATTAATTTACTCATTAAACGTTGGAAGCTAATCGAGAAAACACTAAAGGCTCTCTAAGACTTTCTTCAGTAAACTCCCAGCTACGCTAATGTCCTTTATTAAAAGGTGCCGAGGAAAAAAAAAGCTCAGAAAAAAGATGTATGCATTTTTAGTTGTTTAATTGGAGTCAATCAATACACCGTTACAGAAAATCCTGAGAAAATGGTGCACTGTCTTTTCACAGCTGGAAGGTTCTAGTTTCTAACCCTGGTCCAGCAAAGACCTTTCTGTGTGGAGTTTATATGTTCTCCTCGTGTCTGCCTGGGTTTCCTCCAAGTATTCTGGCTTCCTCCCATGGTCCAAAGACAGGTTAGGTTTACTGGAGACTCTAACTTGCCCAAAATTGTAAAGGTCTCTATTTGTTGGCTCAGTGACAGACGTGACCTAACCAGGGTGGACCCTGCCTCTTACCCAAGATCAGATGACATTGTCTATTAGGCCCAAAAGGGATAATTACTTGAATTCGACAAATAGATGTTAGCCAAACCTGCTCCATTTGTAATGAATCGCAGATTAAGATTCAAAGTTATCAGGACCCTCTCACTTTAGTTGAAAGAGGACACCAGCTTCATCTGTTGCTACAATTCAAATATTTACTTTAAATATTGATAATTTAGCTTCTATGGCCTAACAACCTCTAATTGTTATTTATGCAGAAGAATATAAGTTGCAGGTTGCACGGTGTGACATTGTTCAACAACATGTTCCCTTCTTGATTTCTGTAATAAAAGCTCTGATATGATTTGTTTATCCTGGCTGGAAAAGAACTGACAGGCAGAAAAACTCTAGAGTCAATAACGTCTTCTGCTAATTTCGCTCCTGTCAATCACTTTGAGACCCAGTGTACCTATAATTTATACTGTACATTTTACTGAGATCTCTAAATTTTTCTTGTTGCAGTTTTAGACACTTTAGCAGACCAGACACCTTTGATGATACAGATTTTAGACTCCTGTTTATAACTTTGATGTATTACAGTCCTCTAAGAAGTATCGGCCACTGAAAGACTGATGGTTCTCACAGAGCACACAATTATGAGAGAGATGTATTGGAAAAGTCACTGCTAGGAACACTGTATGCTTTGCCAAAGCCAATGAAAAATATTTTTCCTGACATACTGACACGAAATTGTACAGTGTTTATTTTGATAAAAAAAAAAAAAAAGCAGCATTGCTGAAACCGTCACTTAGAGTAAAACTACTTTCCACCGCCCGGCTGGCCAGGTCAGAACCAGGGAAACAGTGATCTGCAGTACATTCATATATGCTATGTTCTAAATATGTGAGCTTTGGAGAACAATTAGTAATAAATTTTATTTTTCTATGTTTCTATTATGATGCTGTCTTCACCACATAACAGTTACATGCAGATTACATGCTTTGGGTAATCATCTTCCTCAACATAAGAGAAAGTACCCCTGTTTAAGGAACCATACAAAGTTATGATTGCCTAAATTAGGAAAATTTGTTTCCTCATCTTCATTGCTCCCTAGAGTGCATCATTTTCTGGTGATTATCGTTTATGTAGTGGCTGCAGGAATGTAAAATTAAATTTAGTGACTTCTTCCTTGCAACTCCTCACATTCATTCAATTTCATCAATACCAACTGTATTTACATGACGCTCTTGGATAATGTTATGCTTATCTTTGACACATCATTGAAACCATTCTGATCAACTTAAAGACCATAATGAACTGCAGAATAATGAAATTCTTTGAGGAAATGTAGGTCTTTAAGGACGCCTATACTACACCAACACGGTAGGGGGGACACACTTACTACTTCTTAAAGACAAAATTACACACTCAACTGAGTGTATGATTGAATGACAAAATAAATTATGTGAAGAAGACAACTCTACTTCAGATTTTTAAACCAGTATTATATAACTGTCAGGGCAGATCAGTTACTTAGTAAAAGTCAGCTACATATAAGCTGAATACATTGGTCTTGCCCCATGGTAATACTGTTAAATGTATATCTTTCTTTTCAGCTTTTGATAATAGCAGGAGATTTAGTAAACATTAGTCAGACAACAATACTGCCAAAATCTAATCACTTGGTAGTGAATAAAATACAGTAATTTAATGAAAGTGAGAAAGCATGATAATTTGCATCAACACAAAATACCGACTATCATGGATTTCAGTTTACCGTTTTAAATTGTGATGTTGCCTTCACCACATAATAGTACAACGCAACAGAACAGACCCTGTTTTGGCAACCATACAAAGTTATGATTGCCTAAATTGGGACATTTTTTTCACCATCATCGCTCCCATGAATATGATTACTCATTTTAAGTGACTATTGCTTATGTACTAGCTGCAGGAATGTGAAATTAAACTATTTTCTTACATAAATCCAATCTAACTTAAATGACATAAACATAATTCACAATTTGTTTTTTCTAACATTTTGTCTGTCATCTTCCTTTAAGAAACTAAAGCACTAATTTAGGCAGACGAGACGTGTTTTAGTCAATCATATCTAAAGCCTGATAGTCATGGATGAACATACAATATTTTTCTCATTCAACCCATTCTGCGCTGATACTTTCCTCTACCTTATTACTTTCATTCCTTAGATGATACTGATATTCACTGGGAAGTTATTCCTCTGAAACACACAATGTCTTACTGGGATTAAGGAGAGAGAGAGCAAGCAAGCATGAATGATAGTGAGAGTGAGCGGGAGAGCATGGCCAATTCCCCCTTGGAATCCACACATTGTTTCCCTGCAGCCGATGGGGGATTCTTATCAAAATGCTGCCAGGACTATCATGAAAGGATATGGTAATTATGGAAAACACACACACAGACACGCACACACACAGCCAGGAAGGCGACCAAGCACCGGGCTAATATAATGTGTCTGGTGTGGGGGCTATTTACATACCGTTCCAGAATGCTTGTCACATTCAATTAATTACTCTCTGGCAGTGTGACAAAGATGATTAAAAAAAATGATGAAAAATATTTCCTCACATGGCTCCAAAAATTCCACTAAGTCCTTTTAAAATGAAGCCAAATGAAAACAAGGCATGCCGTCTTAGTAAAAGTTAAAGGTGTTTTTTTTTTCATTCCCAGGAGGGATTACAGTACCATTCCTTCTATTGAGGAAGGGAATGCACAAAATGAGCCAGAGAGGATGCTTTCTGGAGTGGCTGTGATCATGAGCTGTGCTTTATTCTGGCAGGAGAAAAAAAAAAAAAAGAGCTAAAGCCTGTGGGGTAATGAGCTGCATCACAGCGTCCGTTCATAACCCCTCACATCTGATGTCTTTCGGCAAACACAGCCTATTTAACACTGTCAGATCAATTAGTAGGTGAAGAAAGGGCTGGGGAGATGTTGAGCCTTTTGTTCAAACAGACACTGTGTGTAAGGACATACAGTACCGTTTAAGGGAATTTATCTCGGCAGAAGGTTTATCATGTTCACAATGTGTAATTGTGCTTCGCTTTTTTCACAAAGAACAGGCTGAATCGGAATTGTTGTGTTGAAACGTGTAGACTAGATCAAACACTGGGGATGTGACAGCCCTGTGGGGGAATCAGGAGATGTTAAGACTGAGGCAAATACCCCGAGGGGCACATGAAGACAGAAATCTACATTTCAAGTAGCACCGTGCCTCTGGTGGCTAGTATGTCTGAATCCGTCAAAAAATGCTCGAGCAGCTTGAGCCTAATTTTTCACTTATGACTGAGGATTCCTGACTGTAGCTGAGCTCAATCCATTCGTCACAAGGGTTCTTTTCAGTGTGGACATTCTTCAAAGAAGAACACAAAAATGTCATTTTCTATAAAAGTGTCTGTCCATGAAATTTCTTTTTCCCTGTCTGCTGTTTGGCCCTTTGTCAGAAAACATAATGGCTTTCTTCAGCCAGATTAGCCTTGTCTTTGAGATTGGCGAGCCAACCAACAGCCTGCAGGTGCCGGGGAGATCTCTTTGAGTCTAAGAGACAATCTCTTCATAAAAACAGGTTTCTGACCTGATAAAAGAAACTATGACGACTATTTATTTACACCGCAGGCAACATGAAAGGTGAATTGTTTTATTCACAAAGGTGAGAGGCTTTATCTCCATTTGTGTCTGAAGATGCAAAACAGCGATTTGATTAGTTAACGTAGAAACAGAAATCTTGTTTGCTGTTGATGGCTGAAGACTATTAGGTAGAGATCTTGGAGTAAAACCTACATATTAAAACCTTAAGACTTAAACTAGGTCTGAGGGTTAAATTCAAGTCGGATCTGCGATTCTTTTCCTGATATGTTATTTCAACACAGGGTATCTGCTGAAACCAAGTACCAATTTGATACCAGTGCTCTTTTTTTCCCTCAAATTTAAAATCTGGATACTTCACTGTGTGGAACTGCAGTTTCAAGTAAAGGCAATGGTAGGCCTTTACAGTAAAGCCAGAAGTGCTTAAGTGCCAGTCAGAGTCAGCGAGCATTAGCAAAGCCTGACTTTATATCTCCTCAAAATAAATTTTCTCCACTTTATGTTGTTAAGTTCTTCTGAAACACTGAATGGAGAAAGTAGCGTCAGACCATATTACAAACTTAAAACAACTTAATAATCAGAGAGCAAACACTGAAGTTGCATCTGAATAATGATGACCTGGTATAACAAACTCTAGAGAAGGACTCCAAATTAAGTAGCATTAAAAAGGACCACTGACTCAATTTTCAGAGACACACAATTCTGTGTCATAATATTTCTTTATTTATCAACATGCCAGGTATCAGATGGGTACGCATGGATGGAACAGTGGATGCCTGATTAAAACCCTTTTGAATTATGGAATGCGAGTTTAGTAGATTACTTTAGGTTTCTGAGTAAAAATAAGTGATTAAATGAAGAGCTACAGGAGTATGTGATGAAGCTCAATGACACCTTCTGTCTTTGCTGTCTTCTGTACAACAAGAGGACAATGAGTACAGCATGAATCACCGTTCATCACAGCAGCTAAGACCTGGTTGGAAAATCTGTATGTAACCCCATAGACAGACTGTGCATGCTACATATATTAGAAAGGCTGAAGATGATGGTGTATATGCCCTCTGGCCAGGATATTGTACAGATATAACTGTCAATGACTTATTGTCACAATACAATTTTATAACCGGTCTGAGACGATATGATTAAAATTTGTGCAACCCTGAAAAGAATGATGGTGTATAAATGTCTCCAAGGGCTGATGTTGAATTACAGTACATAAGTCTGATCCCAATAAGTTTGATGTAGTTAGGTTTATAGATTTTAAAAGGCAGTGAATTGAGGTATCAGAATTGGTATCTGAAGAGAAAATGCTGGATCAGTGCATCCCTACTTTTTGGGTTGGGTACAACCTTTTGGAGTGACTAAACTGAGCTGCGCTGCCTACAAGCCTCAGAGCATCCAGGCATCATTGAGTTTTCCTCCTTTCTCAGCCCTACAGGAAATGCCTGCACTTCAGTGACTTACTGCCTGCTCTGTCCTCAGTGTGAAAGCTGCAGGGTCCCCCTCCACCTTCCCCTTGCCCTCTTAACACCACCAAAAAGTCATCACTCTGAGAAGGAGGACTAATGCTGACTCAACAGAAAGCCTACACAATGAAAGCGCTCACTGAAATCTTGATTGGCAGGAGCACCTCTGCCATTCACCACGCTCTGACTCAGGAGCAAAATAAACCATGAAAACCAGTCAAGCCACACCACAACAGAACACTGTTGCTAAGGGGATCCTAATGGTGATCACTGCAAATGCAGCACAGTAATCTACCTATGTTATTCATGTGACTCACTGATCCGGAACAATCCATTCACACAGCTCACAGGCTCACACACTCACACATGCCTCAGCTGTCAGAGCAAATAGTCCTTTTAAAAACACGCAATCAACAGGCTCCTACCTGCAATTTGGTGGTGGGTCCAGGGTTATCTCTGCTAGCTCCTTCTGGATTCTGAAATGAGAGGAAGATCTGCGTTATAATCACACTCCCCACCACACACACAAAACACAGTCGTATAAATCCTGACTGTAAAATCAATCTGTAAGTGTACACACTGAATACCCCATTGATTTTCTAATGAGCTCCGGAGCACTATGATTGAATACAGGAATAAGTCCTGTCACATAAGATCAACACGGGGATGCACGGCTAAATATTTGCCATTTTCTAACCTCGTGAGCATAAATTGATATTGATGTCAAAAGGCCATGTCCAGATAAAGGAATTGTATCGCATGTATCTGGGTAAAATAATTTTGCTGCAGATCATGGTCCTGTCTCAGCCCTCATGCTTTCAGGAATCTGTTGGGAGCTTTTCCACACTAATCGCATAAAGAAAGGTTTAATGAACAGACTGTCAAGAGGTCAAATTTCTCTTTAGTTAAGTATTCATTATGTTACTGTGCCAGTGATTTCCCTACAAGGATCCAGTAGCCAGGTGTTAGACTCTACTATCACCCAATCAGCTTTAAATGCTGATGTTATTCTCTACGGTGCAGAGTGCTGCCTCATTTTATGTTTAGGTAGTTCTTGGGATCCTTTTTAATGGGCGACAGGCAGATTGTCATGGAATTGTAGATGTTCAAATTTCCATTTTTCTAAGCATTTCAAGAATTTCTGTTCCATGTTGGCTTGCTGAGGAGCAACTTGGCAAACTCCATCTGCTGATGAAGATCATAATGTCTGAAGAGAAGCCCAGAAAAGGTATTAAAATGGCCTTGAGATGAATGGTTTCCTCAACTGCTGTTTCCCAGAATGAATTTTGAATTTAAATAAACGTTTAGATTTCAAATACAGTTGTAGTCTATTTATCAATATAATGCCTACTACTAAATGAATTTGAGCCAAAGTTTTCATAGAGGTGAAGAGCTACTAGTAGGAAAGTAAGGTCACTCCAGGAAGAGGCCAGCTCAAAAGATTGCCGGGCAGTCAAAATCCTTGGTAATCCAAATAGTGGCTATCATAAAACTGTCTCACCCTGGCAAGCCCTTTTGATAATTTACTGGTGACACTGATGTATTTGTAGCATTTTAAAAAAACAAGAAAAAATTCCTTTTGAAAGATAATCTTTGGTTTCAGAGTTCAAATCTAATATACGTTTCATCCGATTTGGTTTGTCTTGGGTTGGCAGTATATTGAAGCATGATAACCAGAGCCTGACTGGTGATGTCAGCATATATGATATTGTCCCACTTACAAATGGTCCACTAAGGGTAGTGCATCCCTCCTCTTTGCAAGTCAGTACTCACAAATTCAGACTCCCAAGGACGCAAGTTCAAACATGGCATAGTCTGTACTGAGAAAGACCTTGAGAGATTTTCTTTTATTTCCATTTACATTTTTTACCCTTATATCAATTCCTGTTGCATTATTTTGAGACATTGCACTAATATAACTCAAATTGTCCAAGGATGCCATAATAACAAAAAACTAAATAATTGACTGCTCTTGTTGATCATGCAGTCTGTTCACTCAGGTGTTTGTTAGCTGGGAAATAAAAAAAAAATTTGCTACAGCAGGAAAAAGGAGGTAGAAAGACCAGCAGTCAATGCTGACATGATATATTGTTTCAGCATTGATGTGGCAATGAATGGATAGCAATAGTCCCACTGCAAACAATGTAATGCTCACATTACACTAAAGTCTTACTGCCTAAGAGGAGATTCTTCTGTCAAATATGTTAAAATGGTACAATACTGCACACTGAAGAACTAAATACACTTTATGCATCTGCAGGATGTAAGAGTCATTAAGGATTATGGATAATGATCGCCGTACTCACATGCTAAATTACCATTTATTTTCTAAAGAAAACAGTACCTTATTTCTGCCAATCAAGTGTAATAATCAAGGCAAAAGTCTCAAAATTAAACATAGTTACAACAGTTGAACAAATTCTTCCAAATTACAGGATATTTTAATTCAAATTTCTCAAGATAATCTACTGGTTCTGCATTTTGAAATGAAATGAAGTTACTATAAAGTCCAAATTATCATCTGTTTAGGAACCATAAGCATGTGGTTAGGATTTTGTTTCTGTCTATATATTTAGGAAAACGGTCAGAACTATCAGGGAAAGATATTCCTTTGTAAACAATTTTCTTATTTTCTATTCTGGTGTACAACTGAATGCAGAATGCTGTTGTTGGCTGGCTTGACAAGAACAAAAAGGGATACCACCACTACATCTTAGACAGTGGTTATTGTTCTTACAAACTGTTATGACTGAAATGTCTCCTGAAGCGAATTTACAAGCCTTAAGGTCCAGTCATGAAGTAGTCTACATCCACTACTACTACAGTCAACTTGCAAGCTAACCTGTAAACCCTGTACTGCTAACGCACTAGCCAGCCGACAATGTGCTAATGCTAATTGGTATCAATAGGTCTCCAGCTAGCTGACCTGGGAACTAGTAAGCTTGGTTGCTCACAGAACAATAAGTTAAAATACAAGCAAGAGACTGTCTGTGCCATCAACTCCTAAAAAACAGCTATACGGATGGGTTTCCTGTTTACAACTGATGATAAATACGGGGCAGGAGTGTAGAAAACCCAATGCCAAAATATGATAACTTGCATTTAATTATTTTGAATTGTAACAGCCCGGTTGAAAAGGTAAAGGTAAAATTACTTTTAATGCCTAAGAGAGCTCTTGCTATCTAAAATTACACATGTAAATCCTGTGAAAAAAAATCAGCTACTATAAGAAATGACACGAGAAAACACAAACATAGCTCTTGCAGGTAGTGAGAAATGATTTGTAAGTGGGTCCCTGATCTAAGCCATCAACTGGCAGCAAAACCACAGAAGTCCTCATTCTCAAAACTAACATTAGAATGTATGATCAAGTGGCAGTTCGATTAACATTAACTGTTTCTGCTCAAAAACTTTGAATTCTGTTTTATAGGATTCAACAATACAAACTGCTTTTAGCAATTATGGCACTGTTATGCACATTAGTTCCATATATTGTATTTGAATAGAAAGATGCACAAACCATTGACAGTTCTCTCTCCCATGTTTTTACTTTTCGTGTACCTAGAGTGTTTTGTTAATTATGTTAAGACTGGAATTACTTTAGCAGTTAAAATGCATATTGTATACAGCAACAGTTCAATTCTGGCCAGGGAGCTTTGTAGCATTTCCTCACAATCTCTGCCCGTGCATTTCATGTCTATTAAAAAAAGAAAAATTCCAATGCAAAAAAACTCACTGGCTGTTTACGGCTACCATCAGAACTTGTTAGTGAGAAAATCCAGCAACCAGATCGGAAATCAAAAGTGATTACACCTGATATGAACGGCCACACTTGAAGATGTAGTGAAAAGCTGGTCAAAATGATGAGAGGGGAGAGATGACATCATAATGGCACACATTTTCAGACAGTCTCTCTATGAAGACCTTCGTAGTGTCAGGCTGTTTACATTAACAGTCCTGCGAATAGTTGTGAGCAAATGAAAAAAAAAAGAGCTAAAGAGATTGGTTCAATCCTTGGCTCTTTTCTCCCCTCTGCACAGCTGGCCATTCACCACATGACGTGGTTAAGGATGTCAGATTGTTGGTTTTGGAAAGTTAGAGAAATGGTCAGATTCAACCTCCCCTTATCCGACGTTGTAAATGTATCAAGGGAGTGGGATCAGAAGCTATGCAGCCATCCAACAAGCAGTTCTGATGGAGTATACTAGTGACTTAACAGTTACTAAGAACACATATTTGTGTCAAATGTCAGTACTGTTAAGACAATATGAAACTGGTCAAAGGCGTAAATTTGTGTATCAAATCTATTCCACCATCCAACAAGCAGTTTGGATTAAGTATATAACCTGCTTAATGGTGCTCTAAGTATATCGTGTTAGAAATGTACTCCCTTGTGTGAGGTTTGTCTACACTTGGAAATGTAACAAAAAAATGGAAATTAAGAATTCCATGTCAGCTAAAGAAATGCAGGTATAAAAAGTTAATAACCATACATTATGTGAAAAGAACTTCTATATGGAGTCTACATCACAGATTGATGATACATAAAAAAGGGTAAGAGTAACCAAGGATGGATTTCCTTGTGGGGAAATGACTGCACATGACTCAGTTGGGAAAAGAGGGAAAAAAAGACATATTTGCAAAGGAGCCTGTAATACAATATCCACAGTTATGGAGTCATTCTCAGCTTGAGTGCTTGCAGTGTAATTTTATCTGCAGTATTTCCTGAGGTGGCACATTTTGACATCTTAAGCTAGGGACCTGTTAGGCAGAGTGCTGCAGTGAATGAGGCCAGGGGAATCCAAAGGGAAAAAGCACTGATTATACTGAGTTCCTCATGCTGCTGCATGGCCTCTTTAACCAAACAGTTGCTTTCTCTAATGCTCCACAGCTCACTGCATTTGATAATCCCTTGAGACACTGCTAGCACTAAACTATTACATTTTGCATGCCTCGACAAATAAGTCAATATCATCTGAGCGCAGATTTTATAATGGAAAACACTAGCTTTCGCTTGTGTAGCAGCTGATGTTGCAACTAGCAAGGATACTAAATAACAAATATGCCTATCAACCTTCCTATAAAATGGTAACACTGGATGTCCTTATTTTTTTATGTTGTAGCCATGTCTGGTGATAAGAAGTCATTGCTGGTGATAAAATGTCAGATGCAGCTTGAGTTATAAGTGCACAGTGCATCATATCCTTTCTGCCAGAGGATTTTTTTTCCCTGGGAAATACCTGGAGCAGAATGTGTACACGAGCAAATACAGAGGCTTTCATACAAGAAGTCCTGTGGATCCCAGGGAGTTGTAACACAAAGAGAAAGTAGTTGCCAAAGTTAGCCTTATGATGGTCAATGTGAGCAGAATTTTTTTCCTGGCATGGTAGAAAAAGAGGGGCACTTGTTTTTCTCCCCCATGTAGTCCTTAAGGTGTCTTTATGCGTCAATCAAAAAGTGGTTGCCTGATGTTGAACAAGGCCTAAAAACCCCTCCAAGTAACCTTTTCCACTAATAACAGAGGATTCCATTCACCGGAGTATGCAGATGGGATAACCTTTGTAGCGTTTGGGGGGGGGGGGGGGCTGACCTTTTCTCGAAATCTTTCTTTTCAGTCTACATGTATAAACCCCTTCTTGTCACTTATGTACAAATAAGCACATCTCCCCACATCTGGGGGATTGTGTCCAACCATTTCTGTAACTTTCTGAAACCAATAATTTAACGATCTCACCCCTTTTACGCTGTGATTGGACAGCTGTGCGAACATCAAAAAAGGAGCCAGGATTTGGACTTCTCTCTCTCCAAGTTTCACTTTTTCATTCATTCTAAAACTATTTCAGGAGAGACTGTCTGAAAATGTGCACCCCGATATCCATAACAATGAACAATACCTTGTCTCCCCCCATTCCAATGTGGCAGTTGGATTAACTATTAACACTTCTAATTTCCAATGTGGCTAGATAACACGTTATACAAAGCAGACACTACATCACAATGGTGTGAGAGCAGTGATGTATGTAAACACAACTGAGTTCCAACCAATCATCAACATAACAAGAAACACATTTTTAAACTTTCAGTTTTTGTTTTCTCTTAGAGTAGCTCAAAGAGAACACATAGAACTGTGTTCATTTACTATTTAAGTAGCAAGTAAGTAAGAATACTTGAGAAAAGATCCTTCATAAATAGAACAACTCCTTGCTACGATTCACTGTCATGGGTGTGTGGTAGGGCTGTCACAGGAAAATGCCTTGAATGCATAGAAAGTGATTCTACTACATCCAATATCTGGTTTGGCAGAATACAATTCCCATGGTGATTACATAGTGGTAGAATGGATAAAGAAAGGAATGTCACCACAAAAAAATTAACCTCATTACCATGGTAACTAATGGCTGCTTTAATAAATTACATTAATCTCTTGATTATCTTTCCCTTTAATCAAAAGCCCATGAAATGTCTGGGACTCGGGATCTCAAATGGAATTTCTCAGAACCAAAGGTGACATTGTCAAATTGCATGTTTTTGGATTTTTTTCTGATCAACAGTCCCAAACCCAAAAGTATTCAAATTACAATGATATTAAAAGAAAAGCAGCAAATCTATACATCCGTGAAAACGAGAATGAATTTCTGGTATTTTTGCTTGAAAAAGGACTTAAATGATTAAACAGCCACTGATATTGTTGATTATTTTTCTGTTGATTTCCTAAATGATTCATCAAGTATACACAAGCACAGAAAATCTCAAGTTACACACACTGTTTTGATTGAGAGATGATTTCTTGAAATGTCAAAAACCAACACAGCAGCAAGTACTTAGCATCAAAGACAAAACAAAAGAAACAATAAGCGGCAGACGACCACTTGAGCAGGTAAACAAAGTGATCGTGATCAGGGCAGTGCAGGCAGCAGAGAATACAGTGTCAAAGACAATCAGAGCAGCAAATCTACCTCTTGGCGCTGGTGGAGAGCTTGGCAGCGGTCTTGCTGGAGATTTTGGCCTCCTTCTTTTTGGGCTGGGTCTGATCCCGCGGCTCGGGGCCCGACTGCTCCGGAGGAGCCGCCTCCCTCTGTTCAGCATCTGAGCTTCCCCCACTGGTGTTAGGGCTATCGTCCGGCCTCGGCTGCACCTCACTGGACATGCTGACACTGCAAACACACAGGCAGTGTTAAGCACAAGCGGTGTCTATACAAAAACACATTCCTAAAAGGTTTTCTGCATCTCATCAAAGACATGAGTACTACATAATCCAATCAATATTTTTCAAATGCTGCTAACATTTCTTGATATTCTTACTGAATAGACGTGTTATCACTTAAATCCCCTGTAGAACAGACGGATGATGTCAACTACCTGACATAATTTTGACCAACAGCTTCAACTAATGTGGTTGATATGGTTGAAAGGCCTGGAAAAAACTAATAGGAGGCCATTGATTTTGGTCTGCTTTGACAAAATACTGCTTCCATGTCCAAGAATGAATTTCTTGTTTAATTCTTTATTTTTTGGGGATCACAATGTCAAAAAATAGTGAATGCCCATCGTAATTTCCCATGTCTAAATGTCTTGTTTTGTGCAAACAACAGTCCAAAATCTGAAGAAAAATAACTGTCATCTCTTCGCTCTCCAAGCTCAAATGAAGACATAAATATAAAGGACGATCAATTAACTAAAAAGTGTTCTGTGAATTAGTGTGGTTTTCTCGTTAGATTATTACCAACTCCAACTGAGATATTCGTAGAATTCATAAAATGCTTACTCTGACTTCATGTCCCTAACTGCTAATAGTTTTTTCAGTCTTTGGACAGGGCAGAGTTTTTCCAGGATGATGAAAAAACATTCATTAAATTTAGGGCTGCAACTAATAATTATTTTCATTAAGAATTATACTAGAGCTTGTTTTCTCAGTAAGTGATTGTTTGCTTTATAAGAATCAGAAAATAAAGATGCCAACTGCAATTTCCCAGAACCCCAAATCACATGACAAGAAAGAGCTTTACAGTTCTATGCAGCGCTTATAAAGAAGTCTTGGAAAAAAAAAATCACTCCTCTGAATGACTGGAAACCATGCATGCATTTTTTTCTATGGGAGGCCAATTATATCAATTTACAAATTTAATATTTTAAACCCCAAATAAAAATAGAATATTTTAAGTAAGGTAAGCATGCATTTTAACCGATAACCTGAGAGGCAATTTTTTATGAAGGTCATGTAGTCTAAGTTTTTTTTCACATCTATTCAAAAACAGCACAATTTTTCACAAAAGACGATAGTTGTATGATTATCAGTCTGCTCTCATCTCTGTGTGATCTGAAAGATAAAAGGAGAGCTGTGACAATTTTTGTATCAATCCATCAACAGAAAATTAACCGAGAACAATACTCACTGGTTCCAGCTTCTCAAAACTGAATTTTCTGGATTTCTCGCTTCTAAATATTTAAACTGAGAATGCTGGAGCTTTGGACTGTTGCTTGGACAAAAAAAAGAAGTTCAAAAACATCAACACAGGCTCTGGTGACTTGTATTGAGCTTTTTTTTCTCAATTTGCTGATATTTAACAGACCAAACAGTAAAACAATCTGAAAATAATCAGTAATTAGTTGCAGCTCCCCTGATGTTACTCCTCCTCCAAAAGGATTTCCTTAAATACCTCTAAAGAGGTATAGTGTAAAAAGTGAAATACAGACCACAGATCTTTCACCACTCATCCTCAGAATCACTCTAGCTGAGCGTCTGCTCGTCATAAGCCTTGAGTCTCAATAATAAGAGACAGCTACAAGGTCATGTTCACTAAATCCAATTCCCCCACCACTCTGTGCGTACGTGTCAATGCATGTGAGTGCATGTGAGAACCTCAAGGTGAGGCCTCTATTTACATTCCCTGGTCCTGTATGAAAAGTCTATGATACAGATGAACACGTGTGAGGTCGTTCTTTTTTTTTTTTTTTACTGCTCGCTGTTGAGCTGAAAGCAAATTCAAAACTAGGCAGAAGTAAGGACAGATTGTTCAATAAACATGACAGCGGCTTTGGCAAAGCCCAACTCGGCTTTTGACATTTGACAAACAGCCACTGCACACATGCTATCTGATGCAATTAACTGCATTTGGTGGTGAAGCTGATATGGGGGATAACTGTGGGATTATGTGGGTTAGGAGAACACACAGGGGCATCATTTAAAAGGTTATCCCATCTGCATACTCCGGTGAATGGAATCCTCTGTTATTATCATGTGGAAAATGATGTTTTTCCAGTTGTTAGGTGAGGACAAACGCACTGAAGGTAAAAGTACCAGACAGCACTACATCAACTCCGGCTGTCACCGCCAGAGACTGGGTGGATTTCTTTACCTAAAGGTGTGAGACTGTCGAAAACACCTCAACCTTAACTACCAGCCTTGGTTAAGTATTTCAGATCGTGTGTTAGGAGCAGGCCCTACAGAAAATCACGCCCCAAAGAGAGGCCACAGTCCCCATACATTCCTTGCACTTATGTGAGGAGACCAACACCTCGAATCCCCCTCGCACATTGACCAGCTAGCTGAACGCTGCCTTGCTTTTCGGTGAACACGTCGTAATTTCCATTTTGTTTTAAATAATTTCTGGGTCAAAGTATGTGTGGTAAAGAAACCAGCTGTTTAAAAATGAAATTACCACTCGGCACTGCTAGCTAAGCTCACGTATTTCAGTGGGAGAGGCTGAGGGACCACCTGGCGAGTCTCACCTAAGTTTAAATGTTATTGGACTTAAGTGGAGTTTGGTGCAGTGGGTGGAAGCCGAATTAACAGGGGCTGCTAATGATTTTTTAAGGTCTTTTGTGATATCGCTGCTTACGGTATACACAGGTTTAAGCAGGGGTAGGTTTAAAACCACCGATATTTTGGACGCGTTGGGGGAGGGGGGCTGTCTCTCCATTGGGGGTCAAACAGAAAAGGCACGTATCGGGCTTAACGTCGAGGAGCCCCCGAGAACCGGTCCCGTCGTTTCCTGGCTATCGATGGAGTTAACAGCAACACAGCCTCTGTGCGAGACATCTTCGTAGGTAGAACACGACAAAAGCTGAAGTGAACGGCGCACTTCTCCCGCATCTAGCACATCCAGCACCGGAGCTTCCCACTGACCACTGCGAAATCTGCTCCGGCACAAAAGGCAGACTGCGTGCCCCCCTCTCCGCTCCTCTCCGCTCCTCTCCGACCGCCGCCGCGGCCGCCGCGGCCGCCGCCGCCCCCTCCCACTAGGAGGTAGCGCAATAAACCTCCTTTCTGCCGGTAGACGTCTATTTTCGGAGAGGTATCCGGGCGACTCACCTTTCTGAGCGGGCTGGACGCACGGCGGCGGGAGAAATGCGTTGCGATGTCCACGGTATAGTCCGTAATCCGAGACGCTGGCCGAGCGCTGCCTTCCGTCCGTCCGTCGCTGTGACCGACCGCTGGAGAATGTGCGGCTCCGCCGCCGTCAGCTCGCCGAACTACCGGCCTCGTTTCCGACCGCGCTTGGCAAAATAAAAGCCCGAGTGGCCGCGCTATCACGGCCACTCGAGAGGAGGGCTGTCGGAAATTAACACACAGTTCCTGACTCACTTTTACTTTACTTTTGCATGTTCTGTACATATTTGCACAGCTTTCTGGACAATACAAAATCTGATGTATGCCCTTATTATTGTAATGTCTATACATCTATTATCTAAGTCTGCCCAACGCAATGCATATACAGCTTATAGCTTTTGAATGCAGTTTTCTTAATTTCTTACATTGTGGTATTTTGTTACTGCCGTAACATGATAATAAATCCTATATTCAATGATATACTGTTTGTTGTATGGGGCCAAGTTCATCATTTGCTTAGCATTTGCATATTTAAAATCATGGTTAATATTTTGTTTGTTTGTTGTTTTTGGTTTGTTTTTTTTTTTTACTAAATGGAGCAACATAACAATCTATGACTCTGACATCTCACATCAAATGTCACTGCTCCTCCAGTCTCTACTCTTGTGGAGAAGAGAGCTAAAGCATAAAAAATAGACTCAAACAGGGGCAGCCTTATATATTTGATGGTCTCGAGATTAACATAACTCACATTCAAGAGGAGAGCCGTGCCAGTGATAACTGAAATGATTACATTTTCCCCGCAAACTTTTCTGCCACAAAAACACACACTAGCTTTGGTCGAAGGCTTAATAAAGGTTTTATTCTTCTGCAGAGAACTCCCACTTCCGGTCTCCTCTATTTTGCCGTAACTTAACCAACCAGTCCGCCTCCGTGCGCGCTCCCACGCGGGTGTGCGCGTACAACGCGTGTTGTGTGAAGCGTTGTCAGGCTGTGTGGTAGTGAGACTACAAAGGAAGTGGAAAAGAGAGGGACACCATGCAGGCCACCGACCCTCCTGTCTGGGAGAGGTGCTCTGAGATTTCAGGGGCAATTGCCTTCGGTTTATCGATTTACAGTAACAACCAACAGCGGTGGAATCGTTAATGATGTCTGGGCTTTGGTGACCTACGACTGTAGGGAGGCGAGGGCCAGATGTTGACCCCATTTTCAATTAATCTAAAACATCGGGGCTAGTTAATACATTTGAAATGAACAGTAAACGCAAGATAGAGCCATAGATGGTGTAATTGATTATATATGAGTAACCGAATTCAGCCGTTGTTTGATTGTCTGTACCACATTTCTTTCGCAAACGAATTCCCTGACATTTTAGAAATACTGCTGCCTTTATGCGTCCATGCGCATAGACCGGGTACCCACCGAGGAACCATCTTCACGTGGTTCGTGTTTCTCTATACCGAGTACAGTGACGGACGTTAGCTCCTCGACATGCGCCATTGACATTAAACGTATCCCAAACGGCGGGGAGCGCTTTCCTTCAGTTTTTACTTGCTAGTTAGGGGCTATATCTCCTCATAAGTAGACGTCCGCCTCATTTTGAAACATGGAGACTATTTTAGAGCAACAGCGTCGCTATCACGAAGAGAAAGAAAGGCTAATGGATGCTAAAACGAAAGAAATGTTACACAAGAAGTCCACGGTAAGCTGGCCGCTTTATGGTAGCATTAGCATCACTGCTAACCGAATACTGGGAACGTGAGAAACATCTGCAACTTATCCAGTGTTTTCAACTGCTTCTCTTTTCTCTTTGTTATAGCTGCGGGAACAGATTAACTCTGACCATCGAACAAGAGCAATGCTGGATGTAAGCAAGAGTTTTGATTTGTCATCAGCACCGTTTGGCTAATGCTAGTATTGGCTGCCAGTTAAATAATCTCAGGCTCCAGTTAACATGTTAGTTTAAAAATATCATTATAAAACAGTTCTTTTAGGAATAGATAACGTAGCTACTAGAAGAGAGTGCAACAAAATCCCAAATTGAAATCGATCACATAGATATCTCTTCATTATCAAATGCCATAAGATTTCATTGTTTACTGAAAGCGTTATAAGGATCGCTGGGATCAATTCGAATATTCTGCACCGATAGTGATCCACCAAATAGGTTTTAATGAAGTAAAATTTCAATATCTGTTAAATATCAACATTGATTAACTGCTTAACTCTTCTAAGCTGTGCCTGCTGTACTACAGTGTAGGTTTTAAAACAAAAAAAACTTTATTATTTATTTATTTTAAGAAATAAATCACTCTTATGTGGGCTGCATTTAACAGAGCTCCCTGACAATTCAGAAGTGTTCAAAAGGGAAACTTTGCAAGTAAACAGAACAGCAATGTACTGTTAGATGTTGGACGGTGAAGAGGCAGTGGTCAGAAAAGCTGAAGAGCTGTTTCCTCCTTGTGATATAGAAGAATTTAGGTCTAATATCTGCAAGTGGTCATATTATTAATGAACATATTTTTCATATGGTCATTGTTAACATGAAAACAAAGACAGCCTGACAGTCTTGTCATCTTTTGACAGAGGTATATGGAAGTGAGCGCAAATCTCAGAGACTCCTATGAAGACAAAGATGGGTAAGCCTTTTTCTAAGAAACTAAACTTCTCCAGTTAGAGTGGCTACACCAGCCTTAGCTCTTATCCAGATGTATAAAAGGGGTCCCTCTCAAAATCATGGATGCTATTGAAGGATCATGGTATTTTACCTATTTTCACAACTTTTTCACAAATATTTGCTGTTAGAGTTTTTTTTTTTGTTTTTTGATCCATGTTTTTTAAGCAACTTGGACACAGGGGCTGTAGTTAAAAAAAAAAAATAACTTACTAATATGTGTTTTTCATTGTGAACTATTACATTTAGAATAGTCATTGAACCTGTTCTATTAATAAAAAATGTTTTTTCTGACAGAATGAGGCGGGATGAACTGGCTGCCATTTCAGGACCAAATGAGTTTGCAGAGTTCTACAACAGACTGAAACAGATAAAGGAGTTTCACAGAAAGCATCCAAATGAGGTATTTACTCTCTCTACATTGGCTAATTATGCTCTGTAAAACTTTTGAAACTGAATAATTACAATATTGTTTTTTTGGATTTCTTGTAGATTTCCATACCCATGTCTGCAGAGTTTGAAGAGCTGATGAAGGCCAGAGACAACCCCAGTGAGGAGGCTCAGAGTAGGTTCTGTTGCACAACACAACTTGGACTGAACCACTCTCTCTTTTTCATGGCCAGGTTACAGTAGTGGTGGCAAAGGTGTTTTTCAGCTGGCTCTGTAAAAACCACTTACAGATGAAATGAGAGGGGACTGTAACAATGTGGCCAGTCAAATGGATTGTGCACAGATCCAAATCAGAAGATAAAGGGAAAGTGATTGATCTCTAATGTGAAATTTGGTTAATAATATAATCTAATCAGGAAACCCATGGAAAGTAATTAAAGTACTACATATTAAAAATTAGCTTATCAAGTAACTAACGAGTAACACTCTGCTACCAGTGCTATTGATAGTTACTAGAAACCTGGAGATGGGAAAAATACATCAATACAAAAATAATATAATTTAATTAGATTTTTTTGTTATTCTCACACACACACACACACAAAGGCGCTACAAAGCTGCAGTATTTATGTCAAAATAAAGCTTGCGGCTTCATTTTCATGTTTTGGTTGCATACTTCAGACTAACCTTGGTTACAATTCAGAAGACTCAACAGAAATGTTTGTGTTACATGCTCAGAAACAAATATTTACTCATGACTCATAATTCGATTTTTTTTTTTTTAAACTCTCAAGCTTCAATCTTGGTATCTGTCTCAAATAAATATATTATGTCCGTCAAGCTCTGCGGCTGTGTATACACCTTTTAATTCTCAGTGCTATTTGTTACTCTCACTTGTGAGCAGTATTTGGTCCATGCTAGTGTCCTGTAGGAATAGCAGACAGCTGACTGTTGAGGAGGCTTCAGGTACATTTGAGCCTGGCTTTCTAATATTAGGTTGCTCTTTACAGGTTAGCTGACCACCATTAGGATGTACCCCAGTTGCAAGTAAACTAGTCAAGATTGATCTTCTGGTTCTCTGAGACAGGATCTAAATCTATAATAACCTGTGCAACATTCACAGACCTGGTGGAGTTCACTGATGAGGAAGGTTATGGCCGTTACCTTGATCTCCATGACTGCTATCTGAAGTACATCAACTTGAAGGGAGCAGAGGTTATAATCCTTTAAGTCTGCATAATTTAATCTTAACCTTCAAACTAAATGCTTTTTTAACCAATATCTATGCTGTCTCTTTCTACAGAAACCTGAGTATATCACTTACCTGTCTTCATTTGACCAGCTGTTTGACATCCCCAAGGACAGAAAAAATGCTGAATACAAAAAGTAGGTCCCATCAGAACTGACTGTTGACAACTCGGTAGAAAATGAAATAGAAAATATATTTGGCTGTTGAGACAAGAAAATTAACTCATTGTAGCTGTGAAGCATGATGGAGCTTTTCAATAGTAAATACACATGACTGGTCAAAAGTTTAAGAACGTGTCCGTTTTTCTAGCCTCTAATTAAATTTATATAATTCAAAGTCTTTGTGTTTCAGTAATTAAGCACAGAAGAAAAAAAATATTAGAGATTTTAAAAACAAAGAATTATGGAATCTTCTTTTCTGACTAAAGTTCACTTAAATTTTTGACTCATTCAGCAGCTTGACACACTCGAGCTCTTCTTTCTATGAGATGAAACATTGTTCGGAGAGTTTGTCCCAATACTGTTGCAGAACTTTTCACATATGTACTGCTCTTGCAGGTTGCATTGCTTTCACCTTCTTTCCAGTTCATCCCAAATATTGATGTGTAGATCTGAATAAGTGTTCTGTCAGACTAACGTGATGCGGTGTCTGTCCGTGCAGATATTTGGAGATGCTGTTGGAATACCTGCAGGACTACACAGACAGGGTCAAACCCCTGCTGGACCAGAACGAGCTCTATGGCAAAGTTCTGTCAGATTTTGAGAAAAAATGGGAGAACGGGACCTTTCCTGGCTGGCCTGTAAGTTTTCCTGACAGTGTCTTCATATGTGATAATGGTTCGGGTTTCAGTTAATCACCTCGTCTTACCCGATGTTTTTTTTCTTATTCTGGTATGTCGATACTATAGAAAGAGACAAGTAGTGCTTTGACACATGCTGGAGCTCATCTGGACCTTTCTGCCTTTTCTTCCTGGGAGGTAAAAAAATGAAAGTGCTATACTCAACAATCTATCATTTAATATTAGTACTAAAATTGGTCACTTATCCCTCTACTGATGTTTTTTTTTTTTTTTTTTTTTCCAACAGGAGTTGGCTTCCTTGGGTTTGGATAGATTGAAGTCTGCTCTCATGGCGTTGGGACTGAAGTGTGGAGGGTGAGAACATTGTTTACTCTGAGAAATAACATTAAAGCAGTAATGAAATAACCTTGCATACCATTATTCCATGGAGAGGTAACTTTGTAAGTGCCCCCAGTTGCTGACCCAACGCCATAAATGAGACCAAACTGTGCATGAGCATTTTTTAGCTTTCTATTAGGTATTTTTCACCAACAGAACTTTATGTAACATACTGTAACCTGTAGCCATAGTCACTCAATCTAAATTTGGGCTCTGCTCAGTTGGCCACTCTACATGCAACTTTCAGATACTTTCATGGATTGCCAATAATGATGTCAGTTTTTGAGCAGACATTTTCACAAAACAACAAGGACGACTGCAACAAACTACATCTGCAGTATGAGAAATGGGGATACAACACAGACCCAAACTTTTTAAACGACATAAAAAATACGATCTGAATTTTCACTTTGGAGGAAACTAACAAAATGATTCTATATGTAAATATAGTAGATGTCACAGATGACCATCTGTGCTCTGTCACAGGCTGCCCGCTGTCCTTAGTTTTAGCAGAGAGAAGCAAAGAAGAGAGGTTAAGCAGTGACAGGAAGCAATTAGAATTTTGCTACAGAGCAAAAAACAAAAAGATTTGAGCTGCACTTATCAATTTCTTACACTGTCAAATAATCTGTTGATTTTTTTGATTAATCTTTTAGTCTGCAAATACTTATATGAGCAGCTGAAACCAGCAAATGTTTGCCAATCAATAACCAAGAGGATTGATTACTAATTTCCACACAGCTCGGAAAATTAAAATACATAATATTATGCGGTTTAAATTAATTACTCTGTTTATGCCTTAGAAAAGTATTAGAGCAGGGTGGATTGGTTGGCAGGGTCTCTTCCACGATCATATTTATCAGGCAGAAAATTCGATTTTATGTCCCAGCCTGTAGTTTCTCTTTCTTAAAAAAATCTCTGCTCGTGAGTTAGTATGTTCTGATGGCCCAGCAGGTATCATGTGGCGTTATCAATCCTGAACATTGCTGACTGGTCAAACACAAGCCTACCAATCGTGAGAGCAGGTGCAGACCATTCATTCCGAATGCAAGCACAAATGTGAGATGGGAATTTCTTTGAATGTTTTTGACCTTTTAATTCACTATATCCTTCATTCAATAATAACACAGCCACCAGTGCACATCATTGTCATTTTAAACAGGTTTGGGCCACATAAAGAAATTTTCATTCATGTAGGACAGTGTAACTTGTGCAGTATGTGAATCCATGTGTATGTATTGTACAGGACTCTGGAGGAGAGAGCACAGAGACTTTTCAGCACTAAAGGCAAATCCCTGGAATCACTGGACCCTTCACTGTTTGCCAAGAATCCCAAAGCCAAAGGCCCAAAAAAGTAAGTGGGTGTAAAAACTCAGTTTAGTGCTGACAAAGACTTAAGATAGTGTTTTTTGTATAATTCATAACATTTTCCATCTGTCACTCCTGCAGAGACACAGAGCGTAACAAGGAAATTGCCTTCCTGGAGGCTCAAGTATATGAGTATGTGGAGATCCTTGGGGTGAGTGAATATATCTACAGGTTAACCCTGCTATTGGATTCCTATGAAAGGTTTTCATTTTGAGGAAAGTCTTACCTAGCTAGTTGTGGTCAGCAAGTGCTCGGATATGACAGATTTGATGATAGACATTGTTGGTGGTTACAGGAGCAGAGGCAGCTGACTCATGAGAATGTACAGAGGAAGCAGGCCAGGACCGGAGAGGAGCGTGAGGAAGAGGAGGAAGAGCAGCTCAGTGAGAGTGAGAGTGAAGATGAAGACAACGAAATTATCTACAACCCCAAGAACCTCCCGCTGGGCTGGGATGGCAAGGTGAGGCTACATTTATTTTCTGGGACAGACAATCATCAGTTGGAAAAAATCTTAGCATCTAATATTTGATTGAGATTTGCAGTCCCTTAAAATCACATCTTTGCTGACATTCAGTGGTGTTTTTAAAGGGGCACTTCAGATTTTTCACACATATAAGCCAGGACTACACAGGCTGTGAAAACAGCTGTATAATGTTTTCTATGACTAAGGAGGAGCTCTGTCAAGAGAAAGTAACCTCTGACCCCTGATGATGTCCCACTGATATTATCATTATTATCTCTGCTTGGACTTGGAGGCTACAAATTAATAATTTATGAACCGGTGCAAGGAGTTTGAAATAACAGGCCACTTATCATACAGGGAGACACTAACAAATAGAAGCTGGTTGTTTCATAATAGGAAGTGCAGCATCCAGTGTTTTTTTTTAACTTGACCCATGCTTGGAAGTAAAAGGTCAGCATATCCCCATTTTCACTGAATCCGTTTCCAGCATTCTTGTCGTTCATTTTAGTCCAATGACTAAATTGACATTTAATACTTAAGTCCTTTTTGCTGCAGTATCAGATGTCTATAAAACTTTGCTCTATCTTTCCACATTGAATTTTCTTTGTTTGGTCTAAACTTAATTTAAGCTGTTAGTGCGAAACCTTACTCTTAACATTGCTCTGCTTGTATGTGCTGTTCATTTATATATACCTTTTGGTGACTGCTGTTTTATTCCTTCCAGCCAATTCCATACTGGCTCTATAAACTCCACGGCCTGAACATCAACTACAACTGTGAGATCTGTGGAAACTACACCTACAGAGGACCCAAAGCCTTCCAGAGACACTTTGCGGTATTTCGTTGTTATAACAAGGACTCACTCATACAGAGTGTTGTTGGACTCAGTGAATTACTTCAGCTCCCTTAACAAGTTTTGCACTGTCAACTAGATCAGCATAAGAAATAAGAGACATATTGCAGTGCTTTTTACATCATCTGTTTCAGTCTGAAACTAAAGTCCGTTTTGTGTTGTGTTCTGTAGGAATGGAGGCACGCTCATGGTATGCGCTGTCTTGGAATCCCCAACACCGCTCACTTCGCCAACGTGACTCAGATCGAAGATGCCGTCTCTTGTAAGTCTGCCAAATCACAATTATCTGGATTTTGAAGAATTCTTGAAGTATGTTTAAATAAGTGTTGTGTATTTTGTTTCTTATGTCAGTGTGGGCAAAACTTAAGTCCCAGAAGGCATCAGAGCGGTGGCAGCCAGACACAGAGGTGAGTCCAAAGTGATGAAATCAGCACGACTTATCAGGAAGTAATGCTGTACAATCTTACTCCATGACTTGTGTGTTTTTCAGGAAGAGTATGAGGACTCGAGCGGAAATGTGGTCAATAAGAAGACCTATGAGGATCTGAAGAGACAGGGCTTGCTCTAGATGGAAGAGAATATGCCTGAGTAGCACGGAAGAAATGAAAAGCTAAAACTTCCAAGGAGTGTCCTCTTAAAAATTGCTATACTTTTTATCATGGATTTCCATGTGTTTCTTTCTATTTGTATGTATTAGTGTTGTTTTACAGACTGTGTCCCACTCTCCATTCCTCCATTTGATAATTTTGTAATGGGGCAACCATTGACTATTATAATAAACTAAGTAATTTTGCCACTGCGCTGTGTGTCTATCACATATTGGTCACTGTTTGTTTTTCTGGGGAATCAGGGTTTATTGTCGGTGTTGCTCAGACTTCACAGTGGCTGTGCACAGACCTCTGTGAGTATACTTGATTTAACGGTGCCATTGACTTATAAGCTGATTTGAAATCTGGTTTACTACTGTGGTTTTATAGTGGCTTTAAATGCTTGAGGAATACATTAAAATGTTAATAGTTTTTAAAGGAAACCTGCTTAGGGCATAGGGCTTGTTTGATCCTCTATGATATTAAATGTAAGAATGAACCAAAAAGTGAAAGTCTTTCTAATGACAGTTAACAATAGGTAGACATCACAGTATTCGACAGAATAACTAAAATAAATCTGTGAAATTGCAGCCAACATAAATTTTATTTTTTTTTCTCTTACATGCCGCTATAAAACACATCTTCTGTATTTTATACTGCCATGTTTTTGACAGGATATTTATTACGAGAGGCTATTGAATAATTGATTCAGAGACAATAGAATAAACTCTATTCCTGCAGGTAACTTTGTCTTGCACATCATTGCTCTGGTGCCAGGTATATAAAACCAGCCCAAAACCTGAAAACTTTGAATACAGCAAAACCATTTTGTGCTGTTTTCATGACACACAATGCTCTGCTCATTAACAGAAGGGTGCAATCGTTTCTTGGTAATTGGTCCATAGGTGCCTAAGCAGAGTTGATACCAAACATTATAGTGTAATAGCCTCCTCCAGTGTCCATCCGCCATACTCCATTCTCCTTTGTCGTTTTTTCATCGGGACGACAGTTTCAATGGACCACATACATTCTGGCAAAGGCTTGCAGAGTATCTGGTGCAAACAACTCTTTCACATTTACAAATGGCATGGATATTGTTATAAATCAATCAATTCATAAACTTTTACAAATGTCTCATTAAGATTTATAACTACACATTTGACAGCTTTATAGAGAACAAAAACCTATGAGCCTTGTAATGTAATAACATTTAGAAAAATAATTGCTCATTTTTTTGATGACAGACAACAGTCTAACCTCACAGTCATACAGGAACATCCATAAAAAAATGAAGTCTTTTCTTGCTGTAAAGACGGAAAAATACTATCTGGGAATTTCCAGAGTCCTGTGCAGATGAACAAGTCACATGTTCTGTCTGATATTCACTCCTCTGAGTTCATTGAAACCCTGCCAGCATTGGTCTCTGAGGGAATCCGCAGCTGCAATGACCAATTGTAATTTTTTTGGTGATTAATGTTTAAATTGTTGTGACCTTAATTGATCAGAACTATGTATTGACTTGGCTAAGGATCATATAAACAATCACCTATAAAATCCATTGTGTCCTGTACTGTAAGTATTTGCTCAGCCTTGCTTCATCCAGCAGACTTGTGAAAGTTTCATATTGCAGATGTTTGTTCAGATTCACAGATGAAGTCCTATAGGGCAATGTTTTTGAGGACTTGAAACTTCATCTGCAGCCAGTTTTAAAGATGGTGTCAGATCTGGGATGATATAAGCCCATTCCTACTGGCAGCCAGTCCATTTCCCATCAGATCCAGGAGCATCCTGTGGTGCAAACACTATCATGTTCTCATATTCAGAGATGACAGCTCATATACAAAGCTAAGTTTATAAACCTGCACTGGGTGTTCAAGTCATTGCCTCATTTTCATTTATTTTTGGCCTATAGATGCTGACTGCAGGAAAAACAAAGTCTTAACTTCTTTCTATATATGCAGCAGCAAGGATGATATTTTAGATGTTCTTAATTGTTGACTTAATTATACTATTTAGCTATTTATATCCGTGTAAAATGGAACACAAGGATGTCCTTGACAGCAAGCAGATGCCCCACTGGCGTTCCAACAGCAAACACTGTTAGCTGTACCCAAGGACTGCTAGGTTCTGTTTTAGAGGTGCAAAAAATATATCTTTTACAAATATAGGTATTGTTCTGTTTTACTCATGTCTGTATACATGGAGAAATATGCATTTCAGAGTGAGCAGTATTCATATGCACATTATTTAATATTCTAATGTTAGTCAAATGTGGCACAACATTTTGTCATCAAAATCTTCAGATCTTCAGGTTACTGATTTGTTCCCTGATTTACTATTACAATGAAAAGTACTTTATTAAGTAGTGAAAGGTATCTCAGTGTTGGTGGGGGCGACTTGCTTAGACTATATCACTCACATGTCTCTCCAGCAAATATAAAGGTACCAAGAGCTTAGCATAGGATAAAGACTGAAACCTGGGGGAAACAGCTGGCTCTGTTGAAAGGTTAAAGAAAAACTACCCAGCAACACCACTAAATTGCACCTAGTAACATGTTATAGCTTGTTTCTTTAATTCAAACAAAATCCAAGGGATGACTTTTGACTTCACCGAGGGTTATGTAAAACTAATTCTTGGCCACGAGCAGTGACTTCCTAGAGTCCTTGTTGGCTCTCTGTTTATATTGAGCTGAGCTAATTGACCACTGGCTCCAACCTCATATCAACCACCAGATATAAGAGTGGGATCAAACATCATAATCACTTCTGTTGTCAATTGAAATTATATCAGAGGAGAAGAGCGACATAATACAAAGACATTTAGGTAAAATGACAATCGCGACGAAGAATTGATGTGGCTGATGCAGCAGAAATCGGCGAGTCTTAACTTGCACAATATGTTTACCAGCATTAAATCATATCTCTCTGCCTCATCATTCAGATTCCATATAGGAATCTGGGCACTTGTCCAATTTCTACTCTTTATTCTCAAGCCTTGCCTTCACACATGTAAAACACTCCCAGTCACCGGATGTAAATTATAGATTATGTTTGAAGACATGTTTTGATTATGTGTGCAAATCAAAAAACAAACCTGAATGCTGTCTACAAAACACTGAAACATATGCTTTCTTGTTCTAATTCTCGCTTGGCAAAGCTTTTGTTTTAGCACCTGTGCCAAGAGCGTGCAGTAATAAGATAATTACAAGGCCTGATGCCATGGTATCAATATAGTGAAGATTATATCAGAGGTGTTATCAGCTTTACTTTACACAGGCTTTTGAAAGGATTTTTTCCATTTGACAGGTACAGTATTTACTCACTCAGCTGTGATGACAACCTAAGCCATTTCAAGGGACAAGGTATTATTTTGATAGACTTTCATACTATTATTCCCATGTTAACCCATCTTGATTTATTTTATATATCAATATAGAGGAGCTGATGTATTTAAAACCAAATCTTTAAAAGGGAGATTTTACTTTGATCTCTATTAAAATTCATATCATCATATTATACAGTCAAAGGCATGTGATGACATTATCACAAGGGTGGTGAATGTGTTCCATCCTAACATACAATTTAACATACACTGTTAAATATTCTGCTTATCAACAAATACAATTCACCACTTTTGGGGATTATAGTTAACTCCCTTCATTAATTTACAATTACAACCTTTAACATGACTTTGTGAGTTTCTATGTAGGCACATGTAGCGTATGCAAAAATGAAGAGAGGAAGGTCTGTCCTGCCCTTTACACAGCATGCAACTGTTTATTACAAAATCTGCTTGATGATATGCAGTGAGCCACCCGTTTCCAAGGGGCCTGAAAGAGGCATCCACCAGATGGGGCTCTTGTATCCAAGAGTGTTTGGCCCAGCAGGCTCATATTCTTATTTTTGGAAAACAAAATGTAAAAGAGGGGAGGTCATAAAGAATGTACGGGTAGTCATCCATTGGGTATAATCTATAATACCAAGGCAAATGCAGACTGTACTTTTCCTCTAATACATCTCTGCTGAAAAGGATAACTTATCCAAAAAATAAAGTTTTATGACAGAAATATAAATGTTTGGATATGATATGATCTATATGTTGGAAATGAACACACTCATGTTTTGTATAGCTTTAGCCAGAATTAAAAAAAAAAAAATCCTGTTTGGTCCTGTTGGATATGTTAAATTCTTCTTGGGTTCCTCATGTAGCTTAACTAATGCTGACAGAAAACGATAAAAAGCACATAAAAACTGAAATATACTTTCACTATCCACTTTATTAGGTACACCATTACATCTAATGTAACCCCCTTATGAACAGTATGTGAAATGGTAGGAAAAAATGTTAAAAACACCTTTCAGTATAAGACACTCTATTACAACACTACCACCTACTATGACCTCAATAAAAAAACATAAAGTGGAATTATCACTTTTCCTACATTGCCAACATAAACTGACCATTTTAAGCCACATAAAGTAGAATTTATGGCAGAGCATTTGTATTGGATTGCATTACAGGTACAGGTGTACTTAATAAGGTTCACAGTGAGTGTATATTACATAGTGTCATGTAATTTAAAAAAGCCATTTGACCAATTAGAGTTCAAACAGATTAATGCAGTCCATTGGTTAAATCTTACTTAATCACTTAGATGTGCTGCAAGGATATAAACACAGACTATTATTTACTAGATATTTATATTACTAATTGAAATCCTAATAAAAACATGTGAATATACTATGATTGTTGCTTTTGCTTACAATTATTCTGCGGTTATAATCCTTTTATGTGATACTGAGTTCTATTATTCAGCTTTTATACTTGTAACATGCATTATGTAAGTGCAATGGGCTTTGGACAAAGGGGTCGTCTGACCTGAAATACAAATGAGGATGTAGTAAGTTCTCAGCCAAATTACTTTTGTCATACCATCCTCATTTGTCTATCTGTATTACAGTTAAAAGGACTAGGAGTCTGCAGCCATAATAGCAGCTCTGTGAGGCGGCATTGAGGCACAGTGGTGCTTTTAGCTGAATACTCACATCAGCTAACATGCTCACAATGATAATATTAGCATGTTGACATTTAGCAGATAATATGCTTACCATCATGTTTGGCATTTTAGTTTAGCATGCTATGTTAATGTTAACATGTGAACATCCATCCGATAGAAAGATGTGAGCCAATGAATTAAAATGGATCTTGCTCAGAGTTATATCCTGACAAATCTGAACAGAAGAATGATAAAAGAGAAAACAATATGCCTAATCACTTCATTAATGATTAGTGGTCACACAATATTCATATACTGTAAATATGTCATTAACGTTGCATTACTAGTACATTTTTAAAGCTGCATATTTTTCATGTCACCATAATCACTTTTAGTATGACAATAACATAATTTGTTATACAACACATGTAAGGGCTACATTTCAATTTAAATCAGACTTTCTTCTTTTGTGTAAATAATTGGTTGACTCCTTTGTTCTTCAGTTATTAAGATAGTTTAATCTGTCTCGAATGATTTTTCCACTTTGCCATGAAACAAATAATGGGGAAATACAGAATACAGTATCAGTCTTCAAAAACATGTCTAACTTTGTACATCTGGTTTCATAAGATCATCATTAAAAGTCTGCAGTCTTTTCAACGGTTCAAATTTAAGCATGAAATACGATCCTTAGTTCTTTACAACTGAGAGCCTGTAGATGGTGCTGCTTTACCATCGTTTTCTGGTAGAAATTCATGGGGTAGACTCTACATGTTTAGTACCAGAAACAGTAATATTGATACAATTCTGCCACGTACTGTGAGATTATGAAAAAAAAAATATAGAGGGAGAGAAAAGAGATGATATAATCTGCCTGCTGGATTCTGCCCAATATAATGGTGCTGCTGACCTTATGATACTTTTCATCAAACAGCAGGAACACCTGGAACAGTATCGGGAAATGAAGTGTACAACTCACTCAAAACACACAAACACAGCTGAAATTAACTATTTAAGGTATTTCATGCAGAAATTTCAAAGGATTTAAGAATGGCGTAGGTGTGATAATGTCCCTAAAATACTGTAAATAATTCAGTCCATGGGTGAGATGAGACTTGTGATGATGTGTCGATTAAATGATAAGTCAGTCGACATGAAATTGATAGGGAATTATGTGAGTATTTTTGTTTTTTGTTTTTTTTTTGGGGGGGGGGGGCTGGATTGTTGGTTAAACAAAAATAAAAAAACAATTTGAAAATGTCACTTTCCACTTCAGGAAATTAAAATGACCATTTCCCACTATTTTATAACATTGTATTGTCCAAACAACAGGTTGTTTTAACATCAGTTGTTAGAGTTGTTGGGGTCACCTGAGGCCAAGTATAAATGTAAAATGGTTGGACCTTTTGGTGTCACATGGGACCAAGTGTGATTGGATGTTAAAACTCCTGGGAAGGGATGGAAGAATAGTCAAAGATAGTCAGCCCTGATTGGGGTCGGGGTGTGGGATGGGAGAGGAAAGAGAAAGGGGAGAGACCCTCAATGATGTCCTTTCATTTCTTACTATTCACACTTGGCCAGTAGCTCCATCAACTGTTGTTTTCTTAGCCTGTATCAACCTAACATTCAGCGTTCATGTTTTCTGAGTCCAATTGTCCGGACAATGAATTTCCTGAATCTTCTCAGTCGACCCTTCTTAACTTTGGTTGCTGGACCTTCATCAGGTGACCCGCCATTGTCAGGTCCTCCTCGATTGGAAAGGCGTCAGCTTGGATACAAGCTGGATCCTCAACAGCTGAGCAAGCAGCATCTATTACTGAAGCAACTTCTGCTCCATCAGCTGAGGGAGGCATGTTTTTAACAACGTCACTGGAGCGAGGAATAGCTGAGCCTGCCTCAGTTGAATGAGGTGTAGCTGAAGGTTCTTCACTTTTGGGATTTTTCCTCAGCCTCAGGAGATAGCTCCTCATACAAATTGTCCATTGGTAAGACGACCATATTTTCAAAGGACTCTTCAAAACCGAATAAAATATAAAAATAAAGGAAAGGATCCCTCAATCAGTAAACTAACCTATCCACTAATCCAGTCGTGTCTCAATCCAAATCTACTGAAACCAAAACACATTCACTTACTACATTCACTTACTACAATCTGGTCTATCCTCCACCAGATGGGCCATGGTGGCAAAGGGGAGGGTGAGAGCCTTCCCTTGAGTGATCCTCTTTTTTGGTCTGTCTTTAGAAGACACTTGAGGAGGCTGACGAATGCTCTTTGATCATCAAGCTCAATGGATTCCTGAGTCTCTGGGTCATGCTCGAGTTAAAACAAAGCAGGTGATAGTACAGTTTAACTCCTTCCTCTCTCTCAGCAACAGAGCCAAATGGTATTAATTCATTCTTTAGTCATGAAATGGACCACTTAGTCTGATCAGGTCCCCCAGACGTCTACGGCTCCTCCATCTTTTGGGCTTAATGCCAGTGCTAAGCTGGTATTTCCTTGGGATCTACAAGAGCAAAACATGTAGGTCAGACACTTCCTCCTTGAGATATTAAACAAATAGTAGTTATCTACTTGGGAGATTAAAAAAATGTGCAAAACTGAACAAGTTTAAAATACCTTCATCCACCATCTTGGGTCGTCCCAGTGCTGGTTCACCTTAAAGAATTTGTGGGTGTAGTCCCCAGCACTGCAGAGGTGGTCACTGTCTACAGTTCCTTTCATCTGCAGAGAGTATAAAGAATAAAATCAGTCGACATCCTAAATCAAGTGCCCTGCAATAAATCTAGGTATATTTGGTTACTTACTGTCTGGTACTTTCAGTTTATTGAAGCAGGGTGGTTTGCAATGTACAAGAACTGAAGGACACAGCCAAGACTCCACATGTCTAAGGCCTTGGAGACAGGGAGGCCCAGGAAGACTTCAGGTGCTCTGTGTGTAGAGTAAAAGAAACACAAGAGCTATTAAGTCAAATTCAGCATGTGAACCGAAGATTCACAAAATTTTGCAAAATTTTACAGCATTAACACACAACTGCAAACATATTATAAGATGAACTTTGCAGACTGAACCAGCCTGTAACCCAGAGGCTGAATTTCCATCCCTCGTGTCTTTCCTGAAGTGGTGAATAACACGCCAAAGTCAGCATGATATTGTCTGGCTGGTCTGAGGGAACGACACCTAAACCCTTCAGGGCATCAAGGGCCGTCAGCAACTGTAGAGACAAAGGACACAATGTAGACAGCTAAAGATACCATTGACTGGGTTACAGGCTTAGACAGATCAAGAAGAAATACAGTTATTTTAGTATGTAGCTTCTTTTCTCAGCTGACTGGATATACTGACATTAAATACTGATCAAAGCCACAGTCTTTACATGGTGTGTTATTGGCCGTATCTCATAGAGATACAGGGGCTTCCAGTCTCATTCTTCCATCAGCTGATAAAGAAACATGTCCAGCATTTCAAACACCAGACAGGAATGTCCTTTGTGGTCAAACTGCTAAAAGAACTGAACCACGTTCTTCTTGATTGAGGCAAGAACCCTCTCTACTTCAATCATTTTAATCTGTGGAGAAAATAGGAAAAGGCCTCTCTTTCAGCTGTCTCCTCAGTATGTAGGATCTTGATGGCCATGTCCTGTGATGTGATTACATTCACAGCCGTGGCAACTTTGCTCCTCTGAAGTCTGTGATGAGGGAAAGACCTGTGCTGCTGCACAGTACGTCGTTCTTTAGCACCTCAGTTCTCACCGACTTCCTCTCTTCATCAGTACCCGTGGACAGAGAAGTAGCACATGAGGAGAGAAGAATATGTGAAGATTCAGACCGGGGGTCATTTGGTCAACACAACATGGACAAATTTAGCTGACGCATTATTATTCTAATTCAAATAAACAGTTGTTTATCATTCTACGACCACATGAGTAAGAATCATATGTCCGATACTGATTATGGCACCATGTCCATTTCAATGAGTTGTATTCCCAACAATAAGAGAACAAAATATACGGGATAAGAAAAAATATGCACAAATGTTTTCAGAATTCAGATAATTTACCACGGTGTAAAAATATTCAATAACAAGTAAAAGTCTTGCATTGAAAATGTTATGTAATAGGTTTGTATTATCAGAAAAATGTACTTAAAGTATCAATAGTTAATACATTTTTAAAAAAATCTTAAAGTACAATGTAATGCAATTTTCAACTGGTAAAAACATTTAGTAAAGTAAAATTAAATTTAGATACATATAGTGCAAGCATCCTAACTCCTGTACTTGAGTAAATGTACATAGGTACTTCTCATCACTTTGTTTGTGTGTGTTTTCCTTACCAGTCTTATCTGCTGTCAAACAGCTGGCTGAATTAGAGCTTGATGGCATTTTGCTGCATCAAATGTTTCTTCAAATTTCGCACTTCTTCACTGAAACATCACCAACTAACTCTTCTCTGTAGGTCATTGAGAGTTTTCACCTGCAGGAACCCTGCACCCTAAAACCCCGTCTTAACCCTCACACATCCTTTTGAAGTTGTGAGGACTGGCCAAATGTCCTCACAATGCCAACATTTCCTCACAGAGATGGTTTTAAACCAAAATATCTCCACACAACCGTAGAAAGATATGCATGTGCACACAGACACAGGCACACACGCAGACACACGCACACACACACACACACACACACACACACACACACACACACACACACACACACACACACACACACACACTGAAGAACATTAAATTTTCTCAGCAACAAGCTAACCCTTAGATATGATTTTTTTGTGTGTGATCATGACCCTGGCTTGAAGGTTGTCGAATAAGACAGAACAGGAAGCCACTGAATATATTATGATCCATCCTCCAGAAATCATTATTATCCACAAAAGACTTACTGGATAGCAGGTCACAGTAGTTATCAACATATGTTGTGTGTGTGATAAGTGTAATAACTGACAGTCATAATCATTGAATCCTGAATCCTGTTAGGTTGCAGTTAGGGACTTGCCAAATACTTTTAATGTGCAAGCATATGCAAACATTGCTAATTAGCACAAAACATAAAGTAAATCTGAGGCTGATGGAAATGTTATTATTGTAGCTATTTGGTCATAAGCCAAAGTATTGAGCGAAATAAAATTTTGACCAGATGCCTCTGGGGACCTTGAATGTCTGTACTGAATTCCAAGCAATCCATTTTTTTAAATCATTTTTATCATCCTGGGTTTCAGGGAGGAGTCTGAATTTTACTGCAGAGGCTCTAAGGAAACACTCTGTACTTAGTTTGTACATCCCAAACTGTAGATTAGCAATGATTAGCTGCTGTGAGCCCTGACATTTGTAAAAGGGCTGCTGACAGCCTGGTACTAAAGTCATTTTCATGGGCACAGGCTTTGTGGGGGCAGAGCCAGCAAAGCATAGTATTAGAGTGTGCCGAGGGATCTGCTTGCTCCACTGGTTTCTCATTCACATGAGGGCTTCAGAGGGGCCTTTTTGACACTGGCTGGATCGCTATGTCTAATGTGTTCCACTTCCAATGGCCTGGCATCGAGGCACTTATTCAGGCTTCACTGGTGAATTACATAGGATCATGTTGGCCATCGTTAGCTCACTAAAGGTCTGCAAAGTGAAAGCTCCGTGGTTATATGAATTTGGAAATGCAGCCCTGGTGAGAACTGCTTAAAATGACTAGGTGTTAATCCTGGAGTATTAACCACCAAGTGTGTGTGGAAAAGTTCATGTGATCTCTTGAACCTCTCCTTCTCATTTATTTTAGTTCAATGAAATACTTGCAAGAGATGCTTGAAAATGCAGCTCTCAGTCTCCTTACAAGTGAGCATAAGGTATTTCTTGCTAATCCAGGTCCAGGGAAATAATCCAAATTAACTTTTGGAAATAATCCTCAAAAATCTAGGTTTTATAGTAACAAGTCTGCCTTGACTGACTAGCTAAAAAAAAAAGAAAATGAAAAAAAAAAACCAGGCGGAATAGAAGTTGACATTAAGGTAGTTTTTATGTGTTTTTCAATTCATATGAACACTAGTGCTTCGAAAATTGGAAACCAAAACAGTCAAGTCCATTACTGTATGTTTACCTGATAATGAAGTTATCATGGTTTAGAGGAACAGAGAAAAAGCCTGTACCCCCACTTTTCTGTGGCTATATATATATATATATATATATATATATATATATATATATATATATATATATATATATATATATAATTATGTAGCCATACATAATTGTGTCCAGCCGCTCTTTTTAACATTTGTATCAGTTCTCACACATCTTTCCTCCAAACTCCGTTTCTGTTCCTGGAATTCATTCTCTCCAATTACAGTAATTAGATGAGGAATGATAAATCTGTGTTCAGCCTGATTAAAGTTTACCCACAACCTGATTTTCAGCCCTGGGTTTTTTGCAGTGATACCACCTGAACCATCTGGCCCATCATTAATCCCTGTCTGACCTTTTTATTTGTCCCCTTAAGCTCAACCCCTATTTCATCCTAGCTCTCATCCCTCCATCCTGACCATCATCAACCCCTCAGCTGTATTTGTCATTTCGATAAACTAACTTGCATATGTCTTTGTTGGCAAATAAACTAAAATTTCAGTTATTACAAACTGTTGGATCTGGAATTGTGGCAGCATCACTAGAAAGTGGTCAGATGGGAAAAACGATACAAGCTGTCAAACAACTGGACAGGTTGACACAAACCCAATGTTAGCTGAGCCTGGGGAACTTTAAAATTGGACCCAAACTCATCACAATTCACAGGTTGGCCTCCAACTTTGGTCAACATTACTTACTATCGTTGTGCTCTACATACACAGACAGTAGGGATTATTATGGACATTTCAGATATACTCGGTTCACAAAATAAAGGAGTTTAGTTCATCTAGATAATCAGTTGTTTTGCTTAAACCTGTCTGATCGCATGACTCTTCATGTCTCTTTTCAGGTTAACCACAGTTGGTTATTTCATCACGATTGTCTGAGGAAATCTGGTGTAGTACCAGATTTGAACTGTTATAACCAGATACAGGCAATCTTACAATGCAGTAGCTGCCATTATAGCTCTCGACAGCTCTCTGATCATTTCTCTCAGCTTTTTTAAAAGTTACATTTTGCCACTTCCGTCACTTTACATCAAACAATGATTCTCCAACAGTAAACAGACACAAATTTTAATTAGTCTTCAATGAAATACAGGAATGAACATTCTTAGAACAAGAAAAGTCTATTATCATACGAAAATAAGAAAAAAACCTACAGAGCAGAGTTACTGTACATAGCCACACTTCCTTGATACAGATACTTAACTGATTTATTATCAGGAAAAACAATGATTATTCATCGCTCTGACCTTGTAGCTTCAACAAAGCAGTGACATTATTAACCTGTACAAAAATGTTAGTGATTAAAAACAGTGGGGGCAGAGTGAACATTTGGGGAAAGGCTCATCAGCGGTGCTCAGAAATGGAGGAAAAACAGGTAGGCATATGAACATAAAGTTGTTGTCTTTCTGCAGAGAGAGCTGACTCAATGTCATTTGTGGTCAGGCACAGCCCATCTACCAGGTAAATAACACCGTGTTCACATCAGCCATTTGTCCTTCTCCTTGTTGAAGCTCTCTGCCCACTGACGTGTAAGCTGCAAGTAGTGGTCAGGCTGGTTGGGAAGGTAGTCTAGGTACAAACGGGTCACGGTTTTCTTGGTAACAGCCTTCTCTATCTGCGTTCCTTCATGCCATTGATTAAAGGAAGTAATGGTGACAATTTCTGGTCTGACAGACAGAGCTGCCTGCAGGGATGTCTCGTAGTAACGTCCATTCACCCGGTTCCTGGTGTTATGGTTGTTCCATGGTCGAACAGCTGTGTCTACATACCCTGGACCGACACTGGGGATGAACAGCAGATTGTTTGCGTCGCAGAAGGTTTTGATGACTTTCCAGTTCTGGTGGGATGAGCCAAAGGAGAAACCATTGGAGGCAAAGTAGGTGTACATGCCATCAAAGCCGCTGGCTAGGATGTCATGTTTTTGGCGCTCCTCGACAATGAGGGCGAGGAAAATGCCATCGTAAGGAGTGCCTCTGATGCTGTGGGAGCCTTTAGTTGTCAAGAGCTCCGCCCAGGACTCTGGTGGTGTCAGGTAGGAGTCATAGACATAAAACAGAGGCAGGACTTGTCCTGTGCTGGATCTGAATCTGTAGAAGGCTCCATGTTTCCCATACCTGAGAAAACATGGGAGGAAAAAAGGTGAGAATTTCAAGTCATTTTAACACGCATGAAAAAGCATCTTTAAAGCTACTATATACAGATTTTTTTTACAGTTTGCTTTGCTGTCTGCCACACTGTCTATTGTGATGTTATCACTGGACGGTGCTGATATTGGAAATTTTCAAATCCTGCACATTTAATTTGCTGTTGTCAAACTAGTGGTCACTGACATAATAACTCTGAAAATAAGATTTGCTGACAATGATTGTTGGCTTACTGTGCTTGTTTGTTTGCTACACAGACATTTTACTTATATACTAGCACTAGGAGTAGCCAAAGTAAACTTTAAAAATTGTTCAGATCCTTAGTGTTGGGGCTCTAATGTTATGGGGGAGGGAACTGTAGTCTGGTAACTGAAGAAAGTAACTAGAAGGCACAAATTTTTCATCCCCCTTACTTGCTGGCCTCATGTACACCTTAGGACGATTAACACATCCCTGGATATATTTTCTTATTGTTTCTCACCTTCTATAGAATTGGAAACAGTTTTGTCAATTACATATTATCAGGAACAGAAACAATTTGGCACTGTGGCATAGTGATGAATACATAAATTGTGATTCTGTGCTAAACAAGACATATGCATTTGACCTATAGTCTCACAAAGTTTACATGTCTTATATGTTAGAGAACAGTTGCCTCTATAGACATAGCGACATTTGCATTCATTTGGATTTGCATTTCTGGTGAAACAGCAAATGTATTCACTTTCCTTTTAGCCTTCGTTTCGCTCTTGTTCATATAAATATATTGATTCGTGCAGTTTTAAGGTCTGAGGAAATTTGGCTTAACATACATTAACTGAAATACAAGACTGCAAGTTACATGCTGGTGATGGAAAACCTTTTGAATTGAGAGTCAGTGCATTAGCCAACCAGAGGTCTATAGAGGCTACCAAGCCTACCAGTGGTCTTATTTGTTTGATTGTAACTATACTAATGTTTCAAATGTAATGATGCTAAAATGCCATTGGTAGCATATTTAATGTAGCTAAAGTTTCACAGGCTGAGTTTGTGTGAGACTTGCAGAAAATACTCACTTTTTACTTGAACTATTTTATCTTTTTCTGCCTCCTTGTGCCTCCTACTTTGGTCAGCAAAGTAGGTTTCTGCAAATACTGGCAGCAATATCAAGCCCAGGATTCACAACTCAAGGCGCTCTAGACTGGACTTTGATTTTACTCCAGTCTGGTATCATTATTAGCATGGCTTCACCGAGACCCTGTCTTCTTGTTCCTGTTTTTAGGACCATTACTGGTCTTATTCAAATTAATTTTTTCATTAGTAGCCTCATAGCCTTTCTACATGTCTCTTTCATGAAGCTAACACAATTTTTAAATAACTTGAGTATAGCAAAAACTGAATATCATTACATTTTATGAGATAGCCAAAGAGTCAGACTGCCTTTGACACACTTTCAGGCTGGTTGAAGTCAGAGCAAACGCTACCCACTGATCCATTATAGCAGGATCGCAAGGGAGACATCTATATTTAACTACCTGTTCCTCATCTTCCCTTATCAGGCTTCATGTTTCAGCACATCGCTAGACTTCTAATGTCAGTGGCAACTGATTTGGAGAGCAGAGCTTGACTCTCTGGTATAAGTGGATGCACAGAAAAACAGCTTACTTGTCAGTAATGTATTTGATGTTGTCATGCATGCTCTGGTCCGTCCGTCCTTTGTACGGCTGTATGTGAAAGGCCACCTGTGCAAAAATACATTTGAACATGGATATTGACTATAAGACCATAAAAGCAAAACATCGATACATGAAAACCGGAGAAATGTGGGTTATGCATTGAATTTCACACTGACCCCCCCGGTGTACTGATTCTTTTGATGGACAGCCAGTGTGAAGGGAGCATTTAATTAGTGGACTATTGACCTTGCTAATTATTTAGCCATGCTGTCTAAGAATCAGTGTTGATTTAAGTGTCATTTCAAGCCTACTTTGTTTTTTGTGAATACTCAAATTTCAAACTGCTCTACACTGTGACAGCAACATATTCATTTCAGCCAAAGCAAGTCTATTGTATTAGGTTTTAATGAAGAGCTTCTCTTGCAGTGTTTTCTTATAAAGCCACTCTATATGAAGTAGGTCATTATTGATGTGTATTTATACCATGGCCACAATAGAGAACAGTTTCAAAGAGAGCTGAGATCTAAGACAGAACCAGTCAAGTCCTATTCAAGACCAATAGATTAAGTAGGTCAATGCAAATTTAAAAATCAAATAAAAGTATATTGTTAATCATAAAGAGCAGTGTATATCTTTCTGTTGGAGCTCTGCATGACACCCTCCAGCTGACCAGTGTGTTCAAGTCCGACAATGTTTAAGTCCTCATTATTGCATCATTGCCTTATTGTTTGATCAAATAAAGTTACCTGTGCAAACCTATAGAGTAAAAAAAGAATTGTTACCCAGACATAAATTTTTATGGAGGAAGGAGGAAAGACAGTAGATATGTGTGAGATCATGAAAATGTATTTGGATATTCAATCTGTGACTGGGTAACAAATAATGTTTTTATTTTTCCCCTTAAGTTTTAGTAGTGAACGATGTGATCAAATTATGGATTTAGGTTCAAAGTGTCTGGGTCACAAATGGGGCTTGGATGAATCAAGGAAAAAAAGAGGAATAAGCCACAAAAATGTCATGTCAAAATCTGTAATTGCAGTAAAAATTAACATAAGGCCAAGACAAGTCTAAGTTTAAAACTTTGCCTATACAGTAAACTCTGGTGCTACAGTCCTCAGCCAGACAGTCTAGAGGTAGCTTACAGATGGACACCTTGAATTATGCATAATATATAATGGTAGTCCAAGTTTGGTTGGCGATTATTGCTTGTTTCACAAATTTTCACAATTCTTAGATTGTTTTGTTTACAGATTACTGTCTTATTCCCAGTTATTCTTACATTTCACATGGATAGGAAATGACCACATTTCAACCATAAATGTTTGTGAGGAAGGCACACGAAGAACAGATGGTAATCTATGTGTGAAACGTTGTCAATCATGTCCATATATTGTACAATAAAAGAGGAACTGGAAACAAGCTACAAAGCAATGTGCTGGTACTTTAGTATTCTTCAGTGAGGATAACTGTTCCCTCAGCTCAGAAATTTATGGATGGTCATTTGCCTCTTGATGATTGACAGGTTAAATGTTATAGACACATTGGATGTCCTGCAATAAAAAATGAAACATATTTTTCCTGCTACTTGGTTGTGTGTGAATACAGCAGGACTGAATCATTTGACCTTTCATATTGAACTGTTGCTTCATTTAAACAGATGTTTATTAATAAATGATAAGCGTGGGTTTCAGCCCTTAGAACCTATATCAACATGATAGAATACACACAAAACACTGCTGAGCATTAGTTTAGAATATAGGTTTTTTGAAAACTCTTTTTCTTTAAGTTAAGTATGATTCCAAGCATGCTTAAAATCATACCTAACTTTAAATGTTTGAACCACAAGAATACAGGGAATACTAATTGATAATGTGGATATCCATTGTAAGTGAAGCAATTTATTCTTTATTATCCTCACAAAATATTAAGTTGTAATCTTAAAATTCATGAAATCAAGAAGGGTTTACCTTACTTGAAGTAATAATTGTGTTGATGCTTTGTGTGCATTTTTTAAGAGAGAGAAAAAAGAATCTCTAATCTCATATGCATGTTGACAATAGCATAAAATAAGAAATGACCCTGAGATGATAAGAAATGATATTTACATCATATGACATTCGCAGTCACCAGGTATCATGAATAATATCCTAGAAGCTAGCAGGCTGAAAAACAGTTGTGCTGGTAAAGGAAGATTCAAAAGCTCCAAAGCAGACTCTATTATTCTCTTTATTAATCGAAGCACAGGCTGTAGTTCAGCATGTGCAGGAAGTGTTGGGGCAGTGTGCCTGCACGAGAGCAGGTATGAGCTTAGTCAAGTCACATTTGTAGTGCTGACTGGTCTCAACACCTACAGTAACCTGAGGGGAAAACTGGCATCAATACATCACTACCTAAAGCAATCTGAACGTTGTCACACAAAACTCAGGGGGGTTAATAGGCTTTACTAGCGGTTAGATTCAAAGTGCAGGCATATGGGTATTTCCTGGAGACAGTAAGTATCAGTCTATACCTGGGATGAATCACACTTGAAAGAGAATAGGTACATAGGATTTGGTTATTCATTTTTTGCCAGCCCTGTTAACTCCTTAGTTAAGGTACCCAGTGAATTATTCATTGTAGACAACTACAGTTTAATTTACATTTAGCATTTACTGTATATTCTCAAGACATTTATCAAACATGTTGAAGCCATGTCTCACCCATAAAACATGTTCAGAGCCTTTTAATTTTTGTTAAGATTTACTATTTACGGTCCTGTTTCCTTTTTCTCTGGTTTTACTGCCGTTTTTGCTACTTTTTATGGCCTATTACCACTACTCAATGTTGACATGCATTATTTTGCATTATCATTTGCATTATCATTTGCCAGCAGCTGGCAAAAATATGGATCAATCCCATACCTGTGCGCATATCCCCATGCTAGAGCTGTTCTAACACTGCTCTACGCTAGTGCTAGTGGTCAAAAGCTCCACAAGGTCCCTTTAAGTTTTGAAACATAATTTAGTTTTGCATTAGATGATTACTTTAAATTGTGACTCTGACTACGACAGATTGAGTTTGCTTGGATTCTGGCATGAACACTCGAGCACAAACAGGAAGGCAAACTGTGTCCTTCTCCTCCGATATAAAGATAGAAGGAGACAGGAGAGCCTAAGTTTAGCCTGCAGGATACTGGAGAATGGAGGTGAGAGGGAGGAGGAGCAGAGAACAACTGAAGCAGATGCTCACCATCCCCACAGGCATGTCCTCTATTGTTATCTCATCTGTCAACACGTTCTAGAGACACGGGATGACATCTATGCCACTAACCCAGAGTGTCTCAGAAATCCATTTTTAGCTTCCTCTCAGCAGTAATTAAAAATTAAAGCAGTATCTGTTGAGTCTTTTTTTAGATTTATGTGAGCAAGAACAAATTTTAGTTTATGCATGAAATAATTTTCAAAGGAATATATTAAAACAAGAAACTCACTAAAACCGGAGGTATGAAAATAATTTGATAGAGAACAGTGTTTTATGTCCTAAAGCAGGAACTGAGAAATGAGTGATGAATGTCCTCGGTCATCCAGGGAAAACCATAGTATGCTCGTTTACTTCAGCCACAAAGGGGAAAAAAGTCTACTGCAGTACAGTGGCGAACAGTAAAGCATTGACAAAGCTGTCGAGCGGCAAACACTGAATGCTCAACGCCCACTCTATCTCTCAGAAGAGGCTGCAAGGTCTTCATAAACAGTTTCCATGGCAACATGGAAGCGTTTGGTGCCTGGGCTCGTGCTTGTCAGCCGTCTCGACTGGTTGGAGATCATGAAAGGCCAGTGAGGTAAGATGCTGTTAAATCTGTTCCTGTTTGGCTGAATAAGCTGGGGATGGATGCAGAGGAAAAATGCTTTCTTTGCTCAGATTTCCCCATGTTGTGCGATGCCGCCAGACTCTCATATTTACATTCCAAGCCTCAGGTGTATAGATGCTGCCACAATAAACAACCCTCGTGAACAGTTGTCACCAATGTTTGGCTTATATTAAAATGATTAAAAACACTAACCCGATGTTATATCATCATGCTGGCTTGCGCTCCATTAATTGAGATAATCATGTAAACTGCGATGATAGATTTAAAAGTGCAGATGCAAAAAGAAGGAAAAAGAAGGCAATTTCACTTCTTGAGCGCTTGAAATGGCAGAAAGGGTACTCAGGTTAACCTGACATTATTAGAAATCCTGGTGTGTGTCATGAGTTAACTACACACAACACATCCATATTTAACATCCATCTAGTTTGTTATAAATATACCAAAGGAACCCAAAGGAACAACACAGGCATTAAGTTTAAGTTTATGTAGGCAAAATCAGGTTTTCTATGGATAAATTAAACTTGTGCACATCCAACCATTAGCCACAAAATTAAAACTGTCACTGCCAATGTGTAATTATACTCAAAGATCCCATACAATGAAAAAAAAAGATTCTTAATGTCTTTTATGGTGGGAAAGTTATAACTAGACAGTTTCATATTAAGACAATATTGTCACTGTAATGTGGCAGTTTCTCCTAACAAACAGATGCTTAAAGAGCTATCAGACACAGCCCTTCAGCCTCCTACAAACTGTTAAAATCAGCCTTAGAGGGGAGCGCTCTTAGCTAGCCTAGCTAAGTAACACAGTGTGGAGAGCCATTGACTGCCAGTTGGAGCATAGACATTGTTCAACTACTTACGCCAGGTTCAAGCAATGTAGCGTTGAACTTTGGATCTGTATTGCTGACAACATTTATAATATTGATAGAATTCTTCACAGACAATGTATATGAATTTATTACCAGCTCAAAAACATTTTTGTGTTCAGTTACTCTTTAAACCATTAACCAGATCCTCTGGTCACACATTTGATTCAAATTACTGCCTGTTTGAACATCCAGTAGACACAGAACATTAGCACTCATTTGGAGCTGTGTTTTCTTGGAAACATGGTGAATTTAAGATTCCATATTCACTCTCCCTTTAGCTCTCTTTTGTTAACCACCAGCACCTGAGATAAATATCTGTGTCATTAGCTGCTAAATGTTCCATTATGTTCATCAGCTAGTTGCTCAGATTGTCTGTTTGGTGCTGGGTAGGCAGTGTACAGTGGGTTTATAAGAGCTTTAGTACTAAAACCACTGACTGTTGCTGCTGACTGTAAAACCAAAGCAATGCTCGAAAAGAAGCTCTGCAGGGCTCAGAGGAACTGTACAGTCGAGTGGTAAGTCTGTGTGGGTTTGTCACTACAAGTCACGTTTCACATTCCACACGGTCATTTCAACCAGTGCTCAATAAAATTTTTAATTAGTGCAGCTTTAATACCTTTAGTGCAGCTTTAATGCTTGATTTTAATTGATGTGTTTTATTAGTAAAAGCACATGTGGCTGTGTATTGACAAAAAAAGGAAGCAAGGGTTGATCAGTCCACACATATATGGAAATCACAGCTATGTTCTGACAGCTGTACTAATGAGAGTAACTTCATCATTAAACACGAAAGCCTTCTTGTTATAGTAAGCGGTTTGCTATCATTATGAGGAATTTTGTCATTAGAAAGTACTGCTCGAGAAAAAGTTTTGATTTCTGACTTGTCTGCAGCAAGCATCCTGACATCAACATTTCACTGGGTCAATCTATGCTTAATCAGTGTGGATGGGGGGCCGGAGTGGATTATAGCACAGTCTGTGTCCTCCTGTCCATTATATGTCATGCTTTAGATGGTAATTACAGGGATGATCAATCTTTACACCTCATCCCACTTTTGAATATTGATGTGATTTCCTGAGGTACATATAAGACACTTGCAGAGGAAATGCAGTCACACATGACTGCTCATATACACAGACTTCAGCCTCTGTTTTGTCAGTGACAGCTCTGGTGCACTGAAACACTGGAGCATTAGCCCTCAGGTCAGCTGTGAGATACACAGTGTTGTGTAAGACTGAGAAACACAGAGAGACCCAGTTCTTGGTTTAAGACTTCCATATTAGGAGCATGAAAGTAGACTGACAGAAAGCTCTTCTGTCACGTAAATTCTGAATCTACAGTCAGTCAGCACTTCAAGTCTTTAAAAGCAGCTATTGCCTCAGCTTGAATGAGTGTGATAGAGGAACATTTTCATCTCTCTGCACTTTAAATGTCAGGCTTTGAGGTCAGAGCATTGAGAAATCGAAACAGCCACGTGGAGATACAAATTTCTTCAGTGCCATTACTCTCAGTGGACCAGAAGGCAATGCACCTGAATAAAGGACACCCTTTTTTCAACTGGATTAAATGAAGTCTTAAAGCTATGGTCACACCTGTATTTAAAAGCAATTTTTTTAGAAACTACCCTGGCCTCTGGGAAATCTTTGGACCCCTTCCATTTTTGCAGGCTTTATTTCATTGTAAAGATAATTTCTAGTAGATAAAATTGCTACCTTTCACATTCTGCACTAAATAACCCAAATGAGAATAGGAAAACATGTTTTTAGAAATTTTTACAATTTTATTAGAAATCAGAGACTGAAATCGCTCATTTAATAACATAGTGAGACCTTTGCCGTGGTCAGGTGAATTCTGTTTGCTTTAACGATCCCTGAATTATGTCTAGAACTTGAATGGAGTCCAAATGTGACTGAACTAATTGAACATAGGCTATAAAGGTATACACCTATATATATAAGGCCCCACAATTCACACTGCATTTCCGGACAAAAACTAAGCCACGAAATCAAGGGAGCTCTCTGTAGACTTCTGATAAAATTTTGAAAACTTTGCTGAGGTATGGATAAACAAGAGCTTAGAAAGAACTCCAAATATCATGTCTAATAAATACCAGGCACTGCCCATCACCTGGTTAACACCATTCTTATGGTGAAGCATGGTGGTGGCATCATGCTATGGGGTAATTTATCAACAGCAGTAACAGGGACTGATCAGAATTATGGAAAGGGTGAATGCGTCCCAATACAGAGAGGTTTTAGAAGAAAACCTGCTCCAGAGTGCATGCAACCTGAGACTGGGGCCACAGTTCATCTTTCAGCATGACAATGACCAGAAGCATAAAGCCAAGACAACACTGCCGTTGGTTTGGGATAAGTCTGAATGTCCTTTAGCAGCCCAGCCAAAGCCCTGACTTAAAGCCCATGGAACACCCTGTGGAGAGAACAGATGTTCCCATCCAATCTGATAAAGTCTGAGAGGAAGAACGAGGTAAACGGCCCAAATCCAGATGTGCAAAGCTTGTAGAGGCCAAGAAGAAGAAGAAGAAGACTGAAAGCTGTATTTGCTGCCAGAGGGACTTCTATAAATCTTAACCCGAATTAATAGTCTGAATACTTCTGTAAATGAGAGGTTTCAGCTTTTGATTTTTTATAAAATTCTAAAAATCTGTTTTCACTTGGTCATTATAGGTTATTGAGTGTAGACTGATGGGCAACACATCAGTTTTATCCATTTAAAATTACATTTAAAACAAAACAACAAATTGTGCAAAAAGTAAAGGGGTCTGAATACTTTCTAAGGCCATGGTAAATCTATACTAATATTTTATCTCAAATTCAGCTTTGGTGAATTTGCACTATTGACCAATAGCAAGCCATCTTGACAGTCCTGACATTTGGGAGAATGGAGAACAAGAGAGTCTTGAACAGAAGTTGGGTCTCAATTCATTTGTTTTTCATTGTATCAAACAACCTGAGTGGAGAAAAAAAATTAAAAAATTTTTAAAATTGACTGAAGTTATAATGAGGTGATAAAATCAAAATGTGACAAAGTGAAGTGCAGTGAGAACAGACATAGCAGATAAATCATGATGTACAGTACATATGAAGCATGTGACTTTAACATGGTCAAAGATTCTCCTCCATTGAAGAGACTGAAATCATCAGTTTGGTAGACAAACCTAAAATAAGGAGAGTACTACATTCCTTAGTCTAATACATGAGAATAGCATATATGACATATTTTCATCATGTTGTTTACACTGTTTTTCATCTGATTGCATCCTCCTCTTTTGCAATGGTTTTAATGGAATGCAAATGGAGAATTAGCGCCACCTCACCCAAACAACTCCTTAAATTTGCATAACAGTAGCGGATAGAAACATGTATTAATTTGAATGTTCTTTTACTGAATTTCCCCCAAATTTGTTTAAAACTTGTGCTACATTTGGAGAGAAACCCACTTAGATTATCGGATAGTTAGAATGATGCTCTGGATCCATTTAATACTAAGATGAAATGAAATGTCAAAAAAAAAAACAGACATGTAAAGTCAATTAAAAAAAATAATTGCATCCATATCTATTTCAAAGTAAACTAAACTATGATCTGGTCTGAATGAATTGTCATATCCCCAGAGAAACACTCACTTTGATACAATTGTTGTATCATGCTGTTCTGAAAGCTAACACTGGCTCATCTGGCTGTGGGGCAAAACTATGGGGCTGAAAGTATGAGGATTAGGATTTACTTTTTGTCAAGTCAACAATAATTTCAGCATTCTGACCTACAAGTGACATGTGATTGAATGTCTCAAAATATGATTCCTGTACCACGTATTTATGTTAGATTACAACCAACATTAATTGGCTCAATAGCTCGTTCTTATTATCATGCTGAAAATATGAACAATCTCAGTTTTGCTTTCGGCACAACACAGTTAATTGTCACTAGCAAGTCATTCACTCATTCAGTAAATCATCAGAAAGGAAAAACATACCGGTTGTCTCACCAGTTACCTTGATGCTGTGCCTGTGGGCAGCGTCCAGTACAGCAGGAACCAGGTCCTCTGTGGGCTCCCCGTGGTCATCTGCCACCCCGGGAGGATACCAGGACAACACCAGCACCCCTACATATCCACGGCACAGAGACTTAGAACACTGTCGTACAACTGCGTTACAATTATATACCCTAAGACCAAGATTTCCCCACACTCTCCCAATATTTTACCCGATATGTACCCAGTATTTACTAAAATGCTAATGATTCCATTCTCATTTCCTCTAAAATCTCCCCTTGTCACTTCCTTTTTCCCTGTAGTCTTGTTTTTGTCTGCTGTAACTACATTGAAATACCAGTACTAAGTATTTTACTGGTATTTGATTCATACAACAATAGTAAATTGTGGGCTGTATGAGAAATTCTGTCCAAAACACTCAATTATGATCAAGTAATTTGACATTTTTTCCAAATATCTGCATATCTTGTTCGGTGAAACGCCACAATATTAAAAAAAAAAAGAAAAAAGAAAAAAGGAAATGGGCTTCGATGTCATGACCCCAGGACCTCTTAGGGCCTGGCTACAGCCCTGGTGTCAACACTCCACCATAACAAGCCAAACATACAGAGCCAGCGTTGCAAGAATTGTTACCTGCTGCAGCCGCCTCTATCTGGGCCATGTGTGACTCCAGCACCTTTGGGTCCCTGGAGCTGTAGGGCCCCAGCTCAGGGTAAAAACTGGAGGCAATGTCCTCCGGAGGTGTGTGCCTTCCCTGGGCATGACTGGCTGCAATCTTAGGGTCCCAGTGTGGCACCAACACATGATCCCAGTGAATATACTTGTTGTCCATGCTGGGAGAGCCGTACCAAAGGTAGTAGAATATGTGAACGTCATAGAAGATGCTGTAATCTCGGTCGGATTTGGTGAAAACCACTTTGGTGTCGCTGCCTCCCATGTGGAATCGGCCCGGAGACACCAACACGTCTCTGACGTCCGGCCGCCGCCTGTCGGACCTCTCCCCGGCGAAGTCCATCCCCGGGGCCATGTCCGAGAAGCCGTCGCTGGGTTTCAGCGTCCTGAGCCCCATCATGGTCCCGAAGATGAAGAGCGTGAAGAGGAAGAGTGCGACCAGAGCCTTCCTCCGGAGCCGAGTCATCGTCGCTGTCCGCGGTGCTGCAGAGCGGCGGCCGGCGCACAAGCCAACGGCGGAGTGATGCGGCTTCGTCCTAGCGCCAACTACAGCGCGTTAACGCAGGTGAAGGAGAAACAGCGCAGCCGCCGCCGCTGCCGCACAATGGAGCGCGTCTCACGCCTGGTAACCGGGGCCGTCTCACCTCACCTCCACAATCCCGACCCGGGGGCATCCCGCGCTACGACGCCGCGCCGTGTGGCCTCCCGTCCGCGGTGGCGGCGGCCATGGGGATCACGTCGGCTTTTGCTCTTTGTCCGGAGGCAGAAGATCGATTTCACCCGACAGCTCCCTCATGTCTCAGCCCGGTCGGAGCCGAGCCGCGGCCCGAGTCTGGCACCTCCGCGCCGCGTCCGCCGGCCGCCTGCGTCCCCCTCCTCCAGCCGGCTGCGGCGGCGGCTCTTGCCGTCAGCTCGGCTTCAGCAGGAGGGATCCCTCCTTGAAAAGACGGGAAAAACAGAGAGACGCTGCTCTGTTGACCGTCCACGCTAGAGGACGGAACCAGACCGTTGTTTCTGTGCTGGGAGCGGGAGGGAGGTGGGATTAACCCCCGACCGCAGAGACGAGTGTGGGGGGTGATGAGAGCCACGGAGGAGCAGGAGCTGGGTTTGATCTCTGCGTCTTTTAGGGGGAGGGCGTTAAACCAGGCTAATATTGTCCGCAGAAAACTGGGATAACTGAATTGACTAAATCGTGTCTGTGTTTCCATCACGCTTTAACCTACAAGCAGTGACAGAATGCGATGACAGTTCTAGAAATAGGCTCATTTACAGAAGCGCTGTTCCTAACATTTGGTGCCAGGGGAGGAAGTGAGGAAGGAAGTAACCCTCAAGGTTTGGGTCCCATCCTGTCTCATGCTAGAAGTGTTGACGTCGTTATTTTTACAGGAATAATTCGTCATTATGGGAAATATACTCATTTACCTTCTCTCCAAGAGTGAGACCAGAATGAAGTGATCAGGAAGTGGTCAGCATTAGCGTAGTATAAACAGCTGGCGTGGTTCTTTCCAGAGTTCAAAGATCCGCCCACCAGCACATCTGCAGCTCACATATAAACATACTGAGTTTTGTGTCTGTTTAATCTGCACATTATCAGAAATGGATGGACAACAGTTTGTGGCTTGAGGGAGGAGTTAGAGGCTGGGACATGACCACTCTGTTATTTTTTCACATCTAGGCTAGTGGCCCCTCCTGGCTTCAGGTCTTTATGCTAAGCTAAACTAACTATGTCTCAATTCCAGCTCCACATTCAGCAACAGACATGAGGTTGATAATGATATTCTCAGCCCATCCGTAGAGAGAAAGCAAATAAGCACGATTCTTAAAATATAAAGTCTTTACCCAAACTAAACCAGATTTATGTAAAATATTACTATTCCGTTGTGATATGTTGAAGAAAAATCTGTGGGCTTGTTGATAATGCAGCTTTTTTTTTTTTTTTTTTTTTTTTTTTTGCTCTCCTCCTTTAGATTTTTTTTAGATCTCCTTTCCCCTGACGTTGGCACTAATCACCTCTCATACATGCCTCTGTACTATATCATAAAATGTAATACGTCAGTCTGACAGATGCTCTGGTGTATTTTAGTTCATTACGAAAATTTCTGATAAACAGAAGGACCTTTCAAAGCTATTTTCCTCTCCTAGGTTATTTTTTATTGACACAGAAATTAAAGATTTATTAATCATGAAGGCTTGTCAAAACATAATGTGGCAGAATATGTATTTTTTCTGTCATATAATAAGGAATTTGAGCCGGAGAACTACGTTATTGCTCCCAATTTTTTTTCAACAGTCATTATACCTTTTTGGACTCTTGTGCTATAAATCTGTCACTATAGGAAGTTATTGGTTAAACGATGATGCCGTGGGCAGTGACCAGCTAAATTAACCATATCTTTATTTAACTATGTAGATGAATAAGGAAACAAATCATTACAAAATGACAATCAGAGGCCGTACATAATGAGACTTAATAGAAAGCAAGAGCTCTTTAGCAAAAAAAAATTTGGCGTAAAATACTTTGACTGAAAACAACTCGGCTGTCCCTAGTAGGAGTTTCAGCTTCTCACAACTTTCAATATAATAATAATAATAATTAAAAATGAACCTGTTTTATCTGAAAGTGCTGTTTTTGTGGTGAGGAGACTACTGTACTTCCACTTGCTATTATTTTGTTATTGTCTGGGGTGGTCTGAATGGTCAGAATGAATGCTTGAGGCGACATCTAGTGGGAGCAAGGAAATGGTGCATTTATAATCTGCATGCTTGTGAATGTAGCTGTTGGTCCCCGTACACTGAAAACAAAGCTGGTCATTATACTAAACAGTTTTTGAGAGTGCATTATTGTGCCTGAATGGACTGCATGTCCACATGTCACCTGAAGATGGTGTTTGTGTATCTGGAATAGGATAAATCACCCACTGTAGTCCTTTGTTCTTTTGTTTTGGATGTTTTTGCATAAAGAAATATCATATGGCAATGAATCATTCTCCATGTCAAATTCAGTTTTAATCCAGTGATGACCAGGAGAATTTTTTGCGAGCCACTTTCATTCATTTTTTACCGATTGCACTGAAATGCACATCTGCATTGTATGTTTTAACAACTGGCTAAAAAGAAGATTAAGTTAAGACTGAAAATGGTAAAAAAAAAAAAAAAAGTGAAAAAATGACAGAAAAAAACCCCCAATTTAACCACCCACACGGTCCTATCTAAAGTCACCTTTATGAATACTACATAAAGCATATATGAAAAAGTGATTGGGATATTGGATTTATCAGTAGCTGTCGTAATTGCAGCTATTGCCTTATCAAAAAGAACATTTATAGCAGCAGTAAACATTTCTGAAAACTATATTGTAATAAATATTAATTTAGAATCCTTTAGGTTTTATTGTCAAACTCCAAGCAGCTTTCACGGGTATTTTACTGAAAAGCGGCTTCTGTCTAGCCACGCTGCCATAAAGCAGACAGATTGCTGGAGTGCTACTGTGATGGTTGTCCTTCTGGAAGTTTCTCCCATCTCCGCACAGGATCCCCAGAGCTCACCCCAAGTGACCATAAGGGAGGTCCATGGTCTCATCTCTTACCAAAGCCCTCCCCCGATTGCTCAGTTTGACTGGCTGCTTTAGGAAGAGTGCTGGTTGTTCTGAACTTCTTCCTCTCAAGAATTATGGAGGCCGCTCTTACTCTTGGAAACCTTCAATGCAGCAGCAATTTTTTGTAGCCTTCCCCAGATCTGTGCCATGACACAATCCTGTCTCTGAGCTCTGCAGGCAGTTCCTTTGACCACATGGATGGTTTTTGTCCTGATATACTTTGTGAGCTGTTAGACCTTATATAGAAAAAGTTTGTGTCTTTCCAAATCATGTCCAGTCAGTTGAATTTACCACAGGTTGACTGAAATCAAGGTGTAGAAACATCTCAAAGTTGCTTTTACAGCTTCCATAACTTTATTGTAATAAATTTGCAAAATGTCTCAAAATCTGTTTTCACTTTGTCGTCATGGGGTATTGAGTGTAGATTGATTATGGGCAAAAAAGAAAACTTAAACATTTTTAACATAAGGCTGCAACATAATGAAATATGAAAAAGTGAAAGGGTCTGTATACTTTCTGAGTGCACTGTATATACTATGTGAAGGTTTGGGCTGGGAGGGCAACTACAATTGAAATTGATTAAAGGGATCTTTTTTTTTATCTCTTTACAATTTAAGGAATGAGTCATTATTCATCTGCTCAGTGCTTGATTAACATTATATATAAATCCCAACAACATACGATAATATTTTGTTTGTCTCTGAGTGTCAGCCCTGAGATAGACGGGCGACGTGCCCAGGGTGTACCCCACTTCTTGCCCAATGTCAGCTAGGATTGACCCTCCCACCCCACAACCCTCACAAGGATGAGCAGTATATCTAATGGCTGGATGGATAGTTATATGAATAGTACTTTACCTGAATGATGTTACAGAAGTATTGCTCAATAATATTTTCCATGAATATCAAGTCCATGCTTTAATAAATCTACATTTCATAGACAGATGAAAAATTAAAGGAAAAACCAACATAAACTATGTTAGTAGGCCATTAAATTCTACAGTTCTCTGGAAGTCTACTGGAGGGATGAACACCCTTCTTCCAAAAGATAATCTCTCATTTGGTGTTTTGATGATGGTGATGGAGAGAACAGTCTATCATGTTATTCCAAAGTCTCCCATAGGTGTTCAAATGGGTTGAGCTCTGGTAACTGTAACTAGTATATGATTTACATCATCTTCATATGACTCCTCCTGTCCTCATGCTGAAGTGTCCCCTTGAAAGACAATGATCCATAAGTTTCCTCACTAGTAAGTTGCTCTGGAAAAAAGTGTCTTCCAATAAATACTCATCAAACCATTCAGTCACCCCTCATGCCTTGTGCATGAGAACAATGCCTTCCTGTTTCCGCACTGATTTTTCATGTTTTCCCTTTAATTTGGACAGAACCAATATGTTATTTATGCTGCATGTTTTTATGAGTATGAGATGAGCTCACAGATTGAACTCTTCAAAGTTTCAGCTCTGGGTGTGATGATGACAGCGTGTGATTCCAAGTTACTCGTTAGATTACCTAGCTAACAGTTGTTGGATCAGTAATAACTTTCAATGGACTTGGGCATTTATCGACAGCAGTATACTACAACAGACTGTCAATTCTTTACCGTTAGGCATGAAATTGCTGAACTACCACAATGGGAAGGCTTTGCTTTGTCAGAGGAGCTGTTCCTGGTGCTGAAACAGTTCTCTGCTTACATACAGCCACATCCAGTGAACAGTCCTCCAACCTTTGTGGGACAGAGGTTATTGATGAGCTTATACATGGATGGAGCATTGTTTGTTGTTTGCCTCTTCAACAATTTCTATAAATTTAGGGTCATTTGTATTTTTGTTAATTAGGCAGCAAAAGCCTTTCATTCATGGCCCTATTAACATATACTCTTGTAATTTCTTTTTAAAATCCATTATTTTATTATTCAAGCTTCCAATAAATACTGAGTAATATAACATGTATAAATATATAAAACATGGACTATGCCAATTTTCATCTAGATAAATTTTGTAATTTTAATTCATACACTCGGTAGCTTTACAAATGTACAATGTCCACCATATTGACAAAGTGAGAATGAAAATGAATTTCTTTTCAGTAATTTTATAGTGAATCCAACCAAAGTGGGAAACCCCAAAAATATCTTCTTGTATTACTTTGAAAGCCAAGGCCTCAGCCTGTCATTGTTCCCTGTTTGGCCCTGAGGTGGCCTGCAGCAGGCTGTCCTACCTAGAGGCTTGTTGTGGGAGGGATATCTGTCACAACATGGCAGTGTGATATAGATTTGTTATCGATCAGCTTTATTGATTGATGTCCCTCTGGAGGAGGGGTGAAAGGTGAGCTGACAGGCTTCCCATGCGACTGCTACTTATTTTCCCCCCTCAGTAATACAAAAGGTCTCTGGCACTCCCAAAGTGTGTTTTAAACCATACATCATTACACGTACGACATATATACCGGAGCGTCTTGATGAAATTTTAATGCCTAACAGTTCAAGCACACATTCTGCTAGGCAACATTTCAGTAACTGTGAAATAACAGCCTGTTTGTGTGTGGACTGAGTGATGGCTGTTGAACGAGCGCGTGGCAAGGCTTTGTTCCCACAAGCTCCGCCGAGTGACCCGGGTCACCTCAGGGTGGCCTTTCTATTTCCATGGTGACTTCAAGAAGGCCTCTGGATGGGCTGTTAGGCAAATGCATGAATGGAGGGAAGTCATTTGGTCTTAATCAGGCAACACATCACACTCACACACACAAACACACCGACACACAGACGCACACACACACGTAGAATAAGTGGAAATATCAAAAAGCAAATAATCAGAGGAAATCAGAAGAACTGCTGATCCTAGCTCAGTGTCTCTGCGCATATGCGATGCCTACAAGTGCAAGTGTGTTATTACTGGAAGATCCATGACTCAGTGAAGAGAGCAGGTTGGTTGTTCTATACGGCAGCTTCAAAGTGACTAATTAACAATGAATGCACAGGCTAGATAAACTGACTTTTTACACATTGTAGCAGATTAATGTAAATCATCTCAGCATAGTCAAAGCAAACAAGTTAATGTCATCCACTACCTGGTATGATAGAATTCACCCTGCAGTGCTAAAAGAAGAGGGAGAAGTCATCTTGTATCTAAATTTCACCGCTTAGCTTGTATGAATATCACAGACAATGAGGCACTGATCTTTTTATACTTCAATTAGACCAACCGCTCACATAGGAAACAATCAGAACCAGTGTTTCCTCTAGGATGAAAGCTCAGTGACCTTGGGTGTGTCTAATAATTCATATCATATATAATTATAGAAATTTGTAATAGATGGAAGCCCTAATTTCACAAGCCCTATTTTACAAATTAAGCGGATTGCAGGGACTAAATGAATACCCCCTTAATTTGCACATTAATTTGAAATATAGCCGTTTAATTGTCATTTAAGATGCTATTAAGGGGTTAATGTAAGATACACTGCTAACACTAAAATTACAAATTAAACATTATGACATTTTAAGGTATTATTAGTTAGATATTTAGCTTTGCCAAGATATGAGGGAAATTGGTGAATACTTTAATGGATTGTAATATATTAAGACGTTGTAATGCATTTCTGGGTAGATTATAGATGTTGAAGGTCATGATTTGGATAACATTCACTAATTAATGTTAAAGAGGAAGGTAACCATTAAAAAGGTGCTTTAAAGGGCCAAATTCAAATTCACCCCTTAATATATTTACCAAAGGACCTTAAACTTTCAGTCAAGGTGCCAAGTCAGGGGAGCACTGCACTGCATATGTTTGAATAATGGCTTGAAGGATTTTAAAATGGAAATGGGAGCCATTTCACGATATTAACTCAGGGATTGCACCCAGGTTATTTGGTCAGCTTTAAACTCTATTATTTCATTTATTTTTACCCACTTAAAAAGTCGACAAAACATGCAGATAATCTATTAAAATACCTTAAAATTAGATTCTATAAATGTATCTGTTAACATTCCACTTAAATCCCATTAAAAGACATTAATCATGTGATCTTTAAATAATTTTATTTTTAATTAAATTAGGGTTTTCATTTTCATGGTGATGATATTAGGGAAAGGACACTAATACTACTACTAATAACATGAGTAATTCTCCTGTGACTTTTAAAAACAAAGTTAACAAAGTGCTTAAAATGAACATGATCTTTATTGTCAAATTTGTGTGGCTTTGATTGCCTTAGTATAGACAAATTTTATTTTTCATTTATTTTTAGTCTTTGGGGTTTTGACAAATTCCATTGGCTTTAGTTAGAAACAAAAGGACAGCTGCCCCTTAAATTTCTAAACATCATTGAGCTTTTGAGCTAGGTAATTTCTTTTCTTTTATATCTTAAAATTCAGAGTTAAGATTATGAGAATGTAAAGAATTCACAAAAAATGTTAAAGCAAAAAAGTAACTTTAAACCTTGAAATAACTTTGAAATCATTTTCAAATTCAACAGATGATATCTACAGGCACAGAAAGCAGAATTCAGGAATGGCTCTTAACCAGGAGTGTTCAGTACCAGGTGCTTCTGTTTTTATTGACACATGATTGAAATAGTTCCTAGAGATACAAATAGATCAGATTCAGGAAAAAATCCATCCCATTGAAATGGAACAGTGGCTGGTGAATGTGGTGAATGTGGTGAATGCCTTGTGCGTTTGTGTATGTGTGTGCGTGTGTGTGCGTGTGTGTGTGGTGGAGGGTGGAAGTGGGCGGGGTGATTGCCCCCTGGGCCCCTGGGTTCAACGTCCTGATTGGTCAGTTTCTCAATTGTCATTTGCCTTCCTATCTTCTTGGACGTGTGTGATTTATCTGCGATTGGAAATCACGTGGACTTGACCGAAAAGGTGGTGGTCTTCGTCAGTGGGTGCACGCATGTGCTTGCGTGCGTTTTTGTGTGTGCATGCGTACGTGTGCGTGTGTGTGTGTGTGTGTGTGTGTGAGGTAGGAGGGTCAGGGGGCTTCTGCAGATTGTGCAAGAAGAGAGTAGGAAGCAGGGAAGCACATTTTCTCCTGGAGGATTTCACACGCACACATAAACAAACACACACGTAGACTCGGTCACCACGTGCACGCATGTCCTGTCCAGCATGCAATTAAGTGATCTCATCTAATTTTGGGGCCGGAGCTTGTTTCTGCGGGAGCTGTGGAGACCTCTCACCATGGCAGAAGGTACGAGGAGCAGAGCTTCTTTGGAGATGCTCTGGTTGAGGGAGGACTGGCTTTTCTTCCCCTGGCACCGTCAGTCTCCTCGCTGTCAGTTCAGGAAGATCATGTCATAGCAGCAGGAGTGCGTCCGTGACGCGGTGTCAGGGGGAAGCCGTGTCTTCGTTGATGTGACTGTAGAAGGGGGGTGTGGAGCAGGACCGCGGCTCAGTGCGCGTTCAGGCCGGGATAGACAGCAGGGAGCGGAGGATGAGCTCTGCCTCCAGTCAGATTTACACAGGTAGACCAGCGACAACGGCTCCCGACGGGTTACACTCCGGCTGTTTTAGAGAATATGACGCTCTCGGTGAGCTCTTTCAGTTTGGGAATAAGAGATGACAGAGTTTATGTTGCCCGGCTTCCATAAAGACTTGAATATCGGTTGAGGAAAGAAATTTTATTTTGAAGGCCTGCTTCGGGACATGCAAGGAAAAAAACAACTTAGGACCTGTGCTTAATGCGTTCTGTCATTGTGTATATATATATATATATATATATATATATATATATATATATATATATATATATATATATATATGCACTTATCATATATTTCTTCTAAATTTACATAAAAAGTGACTATACCACCGAATTTATGACTGTTATCGTTTATGGTCGAAGTTACTTGATTCTTGATTAGTGGACAGGTTTTATACTTCACTGTCATGAACTTTCTTCCTTAATGATGCCAGGACTGGCTTCATAACGCGTGTTTCTTCTTGTCTTATCAGTAGGCACCACGTAGTGCGACCTCCTGTGAAAAAGGGAAAGGAACAGCAACAGAAAAGAAAAAGACAAGTATAACATTGGCGAATATGTCGGATGATGATAATAAATCAAGTCAGATCGATATAGCTTCATTTTTGAGATAACAGACTGGGGGTGTTTGAGGATATTTCGGGTTGTTGACCGTTTGTCGGACAAAGCAAGATATTTAAATAAATCACAGTTAATTGATAAATCCAAGAAATAGTTCGTGAATCAATTCATAATAAAACAATCCCGGCTGCAAGTCTGTTATTTTTCCATGTAGCCGACCAGTCTGCCTCCCCGGGGTAATCACCTGTATCTTGGTAGATGTTAAGAAGATTCCAGTGCAGCTCTGTTCTGATTTTGCACTATTTTCTCGCACGGTTACGCAGCGAGTCCGGCGCAGCCCGGGAGCCCTGGAGCCCGGGAGCCGGGGCCCCTCGGGGCGTCCTGCGCCTCACTCCGCCACCGACCCTCCGACCATCATCATCATCATCATCTTCATCATAATCATATCACGTCCCTGTCTCCTGTCTCCGTCTCTCAGGGGGGTGTGCGCAGAGCGAGGAGGAGGGAGCGGCTCTGTCCGCGGGCAGCGGAGTCTGCAAGTGGTTCAACGTCCGCATGGGCTTCGGCTTCCTGGCCATGAGCAGCCGGGACGGAGCGTCTGTGGAGCCGCCGCTCGACGTGTTCGTCCATCAGGTGAGTCCCCGCCCCGCCCCCGCCTCGGTCCTGCACCTGGGTGGACGCGCGCTGTTGTCCGATGCGCTGTTTACATCCATTTTGAGGGAAACGCGTGAGAAATAAGGTTAAATCAGCTGCAGAGCGACCAGAAGTATCACCGTCAACATCCTCCTGTACAGCGGCGACATTTATGGCTGGTCTCGCTAGTGTTGTAGTTAAGTCACAGTCCTGTGTGAATTCATCTGAATTCATGGCACGAGTGGAGAGCCTGGCTTTAACGGGTGCCGCTGCTGCAAATGGGTTTATCCACACAAACCCTAAAAAGATTGAAAGTTAGACATTTTTCTGACTAAAAAATAAAGGAAAAAAAATCTTAACTAAACGTCTATTTATTTCCTGTTTTACCGTTTTTAGGTTAAGCTTTACATGTCAGAAAGACATGGCCCTTGTGAATTCTTATTTGACATTGGAGATTTTTGCTCGCTTGACAAGTACATGCACATGTTGTGTCTGTTAACAGTGTGAAAGAATTGTTCAAATGCAGGGGAAAATTGAATTCTTCAACTCTATATAAAAAAAACGTCTTTAAAGTCAAAATGGTCACAACATGTGAGAAATACTTGTTTATATACAACATGTGCATAGTCTTATATGATATGTTTTTGCAAGGGTTTTTTTTAAGGAGCTTTTACTTTGCATTTTGTCTTCGTCCATCACAGCATTTCACTTTGGGTTTAGAGCAGAATTGGATCTTTGCATGCGGTTGCATTATGTAAAGTTTTAAAGGTTAGAATTGACCAAAACTATGTTGAAAGTACTGTGTTGCATGAAAACTCTCTCTGGAGTAAGGTTACCTATAATCCTAGTAAGGTAGAGGAATGTAAGACAACTGATGTTTGTTTCTGTGTAAAATTACATGTGGATTAACACATCTTTAAGTCAACCGAGTCAGCGCTGCCACTCCCCCACTCACTTCACCTCACAGACTGATGTTTGCGGTGGAACTTAAAGGGTGTTTGTGTGTGTGTCTGTGTGTGTGTGTGTGTGTGTGTGGGGGGGGGGGGGGGGCTCAAACATTTCTTTTTAAAAGGGGTTAGAGGCTACAGCAGAGATAACAAGGCTCATTCCTCTCCCCATCCAGCCCTGCTTCCTGCTATAAAGTCATTAAAGCATCAGGGAGCCCACCCAGCTCAGGCTCAGTCCCACCTCCCATGTAGAGCCTTTTGGCAAAGACCTCTTCTCAGGTTTCTATGCCCCCGAGTTGCTGTAAATCATCTGATGAAAGGGAGAGAATAAATGCTCTTTACATGGCTTGTTCTTGGCTTTAGTGGGATAGATAGATTTTTACCGGAGCAAACTGTTATCCCTAGTGATGCAATAATTACCCGCAGCACATTACTAACTGTGAGCAGGTCTTAGTGAGGTAGGAGCTTTTAGCTTCCCTCAGATTTAAGAGCTACAAGTAAAGCTAAAATGATTTGTGAATTATGCTTGGACCAGAAGCCTCTCCTAACACCACTAGCCAGGAGTTACTCTCAGCCTTAAGATGCTTTATGATTGTCATGGTCACTTTATGCAGTGTGCTCCGGCAGTTTGCTGAAGTAAATCCAGTTCTCTTCCTTTTAACTGACTAGCCAGAAAATAAGAAACATAATTTACTATAGAGTTTTTGTAAGAAAAAAATGTTCTCAGAGTTGACCTTGTCACTACTGTGAGAGTGAAAGGCATTTATTAAAGTGAACTGATGATTAGTCTCATGTAGTCATCAGCTCCTTTCGCAGCTGTGGCTATAATGATAAGTAGCTTCACTGTGTTTCCTAAAGCTCAGTCAGCAACAGCTCTAATGTGCATGACGCATTCAGTGACCATTTAAGGCTCATAGGTAGTTGGCCTATGTCTGCAGCTCGCTGTCAGGCTGAGAGAAAAATTAAAGTTTGATGGATTGTTGGATTGTCAAACTTTTCTGAACCAAAAATCCAGCAGTTGGAAAGGGATTTGAGATTCTCTTCAAACTCTCATCTTTCACTTTTTACACAGCTACGTCTGTCAGCTGAGTCCCTTGCTATGACGGTAATATATGTGGTCAAATTTGTGAAGATGTTCTTCTTTTACATGTGTCCTCTTTTTTTTTTTGAAGTAGCATTGCTTTGAGCTTTTTCTGCAATCATTCTGCTGCCACTGCTTGTAGGCAATTTCTGGGAATTGCAGTGCAGAAACACCATATGAACACTTAGCACCAAGGTGGTGCCAAAATAGGAAATAATCTAAAAGCTAGGACGATGCTGTTCATTTCAGGGAAATGTATTCTTTGAAATATAGAAATAAAGTATTTAGTATATCAATGTGCACTTAAAATATATCAGTGGGACCAATAAAGCAATATAGAAACACAGCAGTAGACCAAACTGCGGCAGCAAAGGAACTGCTGTTTACATCTAAACTTTATTTTTACATATTATCTATACTGATAGCCACGTTTGGCCCTGCATTGTTCTATGGAGTTTAAAGGGATAGCAAGTTCTACTAGAATTTTGTTATATTTTGGATATTTCATGAGAGAATGTAAATCAAAGTACAGGGTTTTTTTGGCACATGTTTATCATGTAGTAGTTAATCCGTCCTCGTATTTACATCAGTCACAATAGCACAGCACACTGTTAGGTGAGTTTCTTTTTTTCAGGCTGTATACATTCTCACTACATCTTCTGTTAGCAATTCCTGGGACAACCCTAACTCCTAAAAATGATGCTTCTATGCAACTGAAATGCAATAGCAAATACATTTTGCAGGAAATGTAATTGCTCTGGTGTGACAGTCATGTGCTTTGTACGCTTACCATCTACACAAACCACCTCCCAGCAACTCTGTGGCTTGTAGCGCTTTGTCCATCCAGAAAATATGTTGCCTCTAAGCATAATCCAGCCCATGCCTACATTTCCTATAAAATGCATTTGTTGTTGCAGTTTAGTTGTATAGAAACGTAATTCCAGGGAGACAGGCTTTCCAGGAACCCCCCCCCCCCCGCCTTCCCCGGCATCCTCTAATGCAGTGGTCAGTTTGAGTCTTGACCATATAGATAGATTCTGTGGCTGCCTCTTGTCGGTGGTGTTGAGGTACCAGGGGGTGGGGTGTACAAAACCATTGAGAATTGTTTTAACAGGGCTGTCAGCAGGCCTGGATTTATTTGAGTGATCTTAGGATTCCCTGACAGAGTGGCTGCATTTTCCCTGTGTTTCTGTCATCTTTTGGTTATAAAAAATTGTATTTATGTTGACAGAAACTCTTACCCAAAACAGTGGGCTTATCACAAGATGTTAAAAAACAGTGTAAAAAATAACAAAAAGAAGCTGGACCCGTTCAGGTACATGTAAGCGATGGGCTATCATTTGCTTAAAAAATGTGCAAGCCTGGTCATACACAGATTTCAACTTTTCTGAGTCCACAGAGCATGTGTGTAATGACATGTATGATGCCAGCGGGTGTCATATGACCTACAAATCTGACTGTGGTGACTACACCACAATCAACTCACAGTCCCATGCTGTTCCTGGTGATTTGGATAAACAAGACTTTAGGCCTAAGGCATTTGTTGGGGCAAGGCTGGATAACAGCTGATTTACTGTTCCCTCTGTCATTTTAGTTAATGTTTGCTCTTGATTTTCAAGCTGGGCAAAAATAGTGCTTGATATTTAAATGTTCTCCTCTAATATCTGACAAAAACACATTTCTTTCTCAATACATTTGAGGTTAAATACAGGCTATACACCCACATGCTTCATTTTAAACCGAGAATCAGTGTGACCTGTCAGGTTAATGCAAACCAAAACCTAGGGGCTAGTCAGGGCAATAAGTACATTTCCATCCATCCAAGTGGCAAAGCTGGTGCAACAATAAAAACAAAATGTGACAAAGTGCAATGGAAACAAACGTGGCTAATGAATCATGACGTACAGGAGATTAAGAATGTGACATAAACATCTACCTCGGCCTCCAAAAAAACCCCAAAATACAGGCAGACAAACATCAGACATGTTTTGAGTCATGAGGAGGCTGTTGGCTTCCTGCGATTAATGCACCAAACAAACAGAAATGCCACAGTGCCATCACATGTGTAACATTGTTTTCCATTGTTGAGGGTTTGACTGGAGTGTATGTGCTCTTCCTCTGCAAAGTTCATGGCAGCCGAGGGGAGAATTAGTTCCAACCAACTGTTCATCTCAGTGCCCCAACTTTCAAATATTCATGTAACAGTAGTGGATGGAAACGCAAATTCATTTTCCTTTTGAAAGTTTTCTGGAAGTGTGGTAATTGCACTAAATATGGAAGGAAATCTGACCAGTGAAGTCCATTTTTTTTTCAGTTCAATCTATGAGACTTTGTATAAATAGTTGGACTGAGATTTACAGTTCATTGGTGTCCTGGGTACATTTAGCAGCCGGAGCTTTTGATCATATCATCATCCTCATCAGCAATTGAGTAGCCCCTTGAGCCCTCAGAGAAAATAGAGATTTGAGCATCTACAATTTTATAACAACTTGGCAAACTCAATCTGCTACCATGCTGATTTATAAGATTGTACTATACAGTTTGTCCCTGATATCACCATCTTGGCATTCTGTGGTAACTATGGTGCTTATTATCCAATAACCACCACTCTTTGTAATTACCAGAGTAAACTGCACATGGAGGGCTTCCGAAGCCTCAGAGAAGGGGAGGCTGTGGAGTTCACCTTTAAGAAATCATCTAGAGGACTGGAGTCTGTCAGGGTAACTGGGCCTAATGGAGCACCATGTCTGGGTAGTGAGAGAAGACCAAAGAGCGGCCAGAAACGACGCTCCAAGGGGGACAGGTAAGTCCAGTTTCAGGATGTCCAAATGCTAGTAGGGGCTATTATCTGAAGAAATGCAGGGTTTCTTTTCTTTTTTCAACACTGTGTTATTTACTGTATGCAGTTCCAAGATACAACATAGTCCTTCCATGGTTCTCTTTATTTGAGATGTGACAGAGGTTGTTAGATACATTTCTGTTATGTTGGAATTTGATAGCTTACTAAAGTAAATATCAAGTGTGATGGGAAGAAAAAAATAAGGTTCCTTTCCTTTGTAAATACAGGGAACAGTTTTTAAATCATTTTACATTAATTACTACCTAAAGAAACTGAAAAGATGAAAATGTAATTTTAATTTCACTTTGATTTTAAAGGGTAATAATAACTTGACATCTGTAATATTTATCCATTTTTTCTATATGATAACCAATGACTACTATGCAGTTCTAATAGAATTCAACATGTTGGGAGAATCATGAAAAAATCAGCTTACAGGAAATCAGGAAAGAAACAATAGAATTAGACTTAAGTTTAGAAAATATTTGAAAAGATTTGATCTGCGGAGAAATACGACTTTCAGGACTTTCATTTAATAAAACACTCAGACAGAAGACATTGTGTTGACAAAGTGTTGGCTCTTTGTGGATCAGCGTCTGAGCGGAATCAATATACTGTTGGATCTCTTCAGGCTTCTCCGGCCCCCAGCGCTCCATTTTTTGGCTTCGATGCTACACAGTGTAGCTTCATCTGTTTGTCACTGTAGTACAAAACAAAAAGCAAAAGTGGTTAATGAATCTGTAAATGCATGCAACTGGAAGAAACTGTTATTTATATGCAGCTACTCTGTTTGTCTTTGAGGCTTGTTTAGACATTAAAGATCCAGGGAGGCTAATAATGTGATAGCATCTTTTAGAATTGACCATATTAATCATGGATGGCAGTGATAAAATTATTCTCACATCTTCCTGTCTTGATCTGATTGCATTAAGACATTCAGACTTTCTTCTTCTCATTCTTACTTCTCAAGCATGAATTTTGCAGTTAGGAGAATAAAAAGTTTGATTTGTATGTTGTAGGCCAGTAAGAGCTGACAAAGTTATCCCTGTGAGAGCATTTTATTAAGTTCAGCTTCATCACAATGATGAAAATAATTCCACAGCTTCCTGTCCTTCATTACCACTACTGGTTTGATTACATTCACATGTTCCCTCTTTTCTCCCAAACATAAATGTCGCATTCAAAAGAGGAAAGGATCCTATCCGTTTAATTGATAACAGATGTAGGTGCTCGAGAGAGGTCAGAGGTCACCACTGCCATGGCAACAATGGGATGTGGTGTGCAAATGAGGTGAGGGGAGGATGGGAGGAAGGGCAGTTAGTGAGTGGGGAGCATGGTTCAAAGGTCACAGGAGTACTGAAACAAAGGAGCTCCTTCTGCCACCCTTGTGGCCAAGCTGATCGATACTGAGCGCTGATGGGGGGGATGGGTGAAAGAGAGGAAGGACATGGTGGTTAGTGGTGAGATGATCCAGGACTCAGTCTGGGTTTCATCACTCTATATCTCCCAGAATACAGAATAAAGATGACGATATTATATGTTTCTCTGATTTTTAACGAATGAGAAGAGCCATGAAAAAAAACAAAACCAACAATGAATGAATCCTAACAAGTATTGCTGGATATTTCATTGTTTTTATGCCTTAGAGCATATTGTTGTCCAAATACTATAAAAAGAAATTAAAAAATGAAATTATACAATCGTGAGGTGTTTTTAAAGAGTATGTCTTCAGTAGGACCCAATGTCTTTTCATGGAAATTTTATCATTTCCCTCAAAAGTTTCTGCAGTGTCAACCTACACCAAGGTTTGGTTTCGTGTTTCATACAAAATTATTTATTGCCATTTATTTTTCACAGCATTTAAGAAATATAGAAAAAAACATGAATCTTACTTGAGATAAGGAATTCATCATAGTGAGCATTTGAACTTGCATTTTACGAGGCCGGTGCTGATATACTGTTTTTTATCTCCTATGTTACACCTGATTTGTGGATCAGGCTCTAGTGAACATCTTAAGAACTTTCTGGCTCCCTTCTCCTCCAACCGGAGATGGAGAGCAAAGGGAATAGCTAGGGCCAATAGGAAACCAGATTGTCCATATACAAAAAAATCAATAGTTTTTGCCTTACTGTTTAAGTGGCCAGTGTCCCTTTGTGTCACACTGCACAGTGCTTGAGCCTCACTTGCCTTATTTATCCTGCCCTAATGAATTCACCAACAGGATTTCACTTAGACCCTGATCATTAGCCTTCTCAGCATAGATTTACTGATGAAATACCCATTTTCCTGCAAGATCAACAAACAGCAGAGGAGGAATAGTGTTTTAATCACAGAAGCTTGAGCAACAACTCATCTGTGAGATTTATGATTTATACTTAACCTCTTTAAGTAGACGTAAGGCTGGATGATGATTTAATGTTATCATCAAGTGACTCTCAGTGGAAGCCAGCTATGACAATACGTCCATACTGTGTTATGTTTTAACCAATTTCTGTTTAATGATTCCAAGTGAATTGCAATGAAAGGTTAATAAAAGGAGCTGTGAGTTATTGTTTTATATATGGAGCTGTTTTGATGTGCCATAGCAGAAAAAAGGGTTAATTTGTCAAGTTTATGATGGTAGTGTTTCAGTAAGTTGTGTCAGGGGGAAAACAGACACAATACCACAGGCCCGGAACTGGCTCACCTAAATGGAAAAGCCATCATAAATGTTATTAATTACACATGTGCTTTTCCTGCTATCACATGTCAAAATGCCTCTAGGAAACAGTGAAACCCTGTTCATTACGTTTGTTCACCTTAATCATTTTACATTTGATTTTACATACATTTGCCTAAATGTAATATTTTTAAAATATCTATATAATTTTAACATAAAATAGAATCAAAGTGATAGCAATTATTGCAATATTCTGCAAAATGTATTAAAAATGATTTCCCAAGATTTAAGTCAGATCTTCTTTATTTATGGGGGCTAATTAAGGTAGCAATAGCCCCAACATAAAACGCATGTATCATAAACATAAACACAAGATCACAATTGCTGGTGTCGTAGTCTCATGGCATGTTTTTGCATGATGTTCGTAGTGACGAAGTTGTCTTAATCTGTTGAACTGGCTTTTTGGCAAAGCATAGGGTGAACAGTTAAATACTATACTAATAATAGGCAGGCACAAGTAAACACACATATAATAAGTAATACACGGTGAGTTAATCACATGCAGCTCATATACTTCAAGATCCCCTCCGGGCATGTTTAAAGACATAAAATACAGTGCTATGAATACAATTTACTCTGATATAATTTATCCACAAAATTGTTCAACAACCTAGGTTAAAAAAAAACAAAACCTCTGCACAAACAGCTGCCAGCTACTGGAACAGTTCATGTGGATTGCATTAGGAAAGATAATTGTGTTAGGTGACTCAGCTCAAAGCTGAGACTGTGCTGCCCCCCTGTGGTAGAAACAAGTTCACTGCAGGTGGGATTTATTCAAAGTTCATAAAAAAATTAAATGCTTGTAAAATCTGTTAAGCTCAGTTTAGTAATTTAAATAATAATAAAATCTAAAATTTACAATGCCTAAAGTAATTGAAAATATTTACAAACATAATTTGCCTTGTAAGAAACATTAGCAACAAACATAACAGTAGCACAAAATGTCATAGTTGTAAATAAACTTTGACGTGCAGCCTCTTCATGTATCATCATATTCAAAAAATCTTTAACCACTTTGCTAGCTAGTTATAAAAACTACAAGTTAGCTAGATAATAGTTTTTATTATTTTTTTCAAAAAAAATATATAAAGATAAATGATATTAAATTCAAAGTACATCATAAACAAAACTAAACAAGTGGGTGTGGGTTAAAATGTCTTTATGGGTCCCAACAAGATTATATACCCTGTTGAAAGAATATAATAAATTGCAGAGTCTCTTTTTTATGTTATTAATTTATTTGGGAGTTTGCAGTGTGTTTAATATTATTGGAACAAGCTACTAACATACTTAGTTTAACTGGTAATATTGATAAATGCAAATATTGAACATAAATTACAGAATTAAGGGCTACTTCTCACTCTCATAATTATTGTCAGTGTCTATATAGTTTCATATAATGAATGTGCTTTTCATTTTCCTGAAATCCTTAAATCCAATATCTACATTACTGCTACAATGAGATCATTCCCTCCTCCCTTGTCAAATTAGATGCTACAACTGTGGAGGACCTGGCCACCATGCCAAAGAATGCCAGCTGCCGCCTCAGCCCAAAAAGTGTCATTTTTGCCAAAGTGTGTCCCACATGGTGGCCAGTTGTCCGGCCAAAGCACAGCAGCAGCAGCAGCAGCAGCAGCAGCAGCAGCAGCAGCAGCAGCAGCAGCAGCAGCAGCAGCAGCAGCAGCAACAGCAGTAGCAGCAACAGTAGCAACAGCAGCAGCAGCAGCAGCAACAGCAACAGCAGCAGCGTTCCTCTTCCTCTCCAGGCTCTCAGGGAACGGTTACCTCACCGAGGGATGAGGAAGAGGAGCACAGCCAGGCCACCCTCTGAAAACTCAGAGTGAATCATTCAGGGAATATGTGAGATTTTTCACTCGGACACTGCTTATAGAGAGCGTTACCTCAGGTTTTATTTATTGAGTGGCAGAAGAGACATCACTTTAATACTGCTGTGACCAATTTTTTTTTCTTTCGATATTTTTTTCTGACCTAGATAAGTGTCTTAGCTTTGGATTGAAACAATCAGACTTACTGTTGATTCAGGTGTGTAGAAGCCACAGATATCAATGCCCTGTTTGGACTGATCTGACATGATGTGTGCCTACGTAAGCAAATTCTTTAAAATTAAGTTAGTACTGACATCTTGCCAGTTTAACACCCCCCCAAAACATGGTATACATACAGTGTGTGTGTGGAAAGTTGTTCTGAGTGGCCTAAAGCACCGGGATGAGTTTGAATGATACATGGGTTTGCAGAGATTTGACCTTGGTGGCATAAAGCCTGCATATTGATTATGTCAGACCTTTTCAGCACAGACGTTTCAATTTGTGATGACAAGAAAAGCACAGGTGTAGATAATAATACTAAAGATGGCTTCATCCATGTCGGTGTTAGGCTCTGGTATTGTGCATGCTTGAATGCCGGAATGCCTTATTGGAACACAGCCAACATCGGTTGTTGTAAATTCACCTGTGCGTTTCCTGCTTTGACAAAACCAAATAATCACTGTAAGGTTTATACAAGATTTAATCAAACTCAGGAATTAATTTTGTTTTTGAATTATATTTTAGTTCCTATGCTTTCATTCTTTTCAATATTAGAGGCGTGTTATATGCATCGAGTTCAAATGCTTAAACTTTTAAAAATTGAAGAACAAACAGACATAGTATGTTCTTTAAAGAGAAGTGAACATTAGACATTAGAAAATACTATTTTTTCCTGCATTTCTCTGCCTTTAAAACCATGAGTGTACAAAACACTCAGCACCATACCACCACCACCATACTACCTTTGTGAAGTTTATAACGAACTGTTTTTATGTTATGTTAACTATTGAGTTATAAACATTTGAACATAGAGAAAGGTGGCTTTGGACTGGGTGACATTTTGCTGAAAGGTGTTTTTATACATTAATAAAACTCAGTACAACACCTCCAGTAACAGTGACCTCAATTCTAAAACATATAATGGAATTAACACCTCAATGACAGTATCAACACAAACTGAACATGGCAGGCATCAGTATAGTAGATTCTATGGCAGAGCAGTTCTATTGGATCGGATTAGATTGTTCAAGTCCTTCATATGGACTCTATAGTTCCAATAGTTACACTTCATCTTTCAAAGGCCAGTAAGTGAGATAATTAATTTGGCCCCATTGGGATTTCAAATGGAACTTGAAATAGCTGAAGTATCTACACAATTCAGATTCTGAGCTGCCAAATACTTTACTGAAAGTGGGAACATGTTTTCAGGTTTTATAGTGAAAAATGAATGTCGCAACATAAGTGCCATAACCTCTACTGTCCCATGGGGTTGATAAGAGCTGCTTTCAAATGCCACAATCCATTAGGATCAACACTATCTCACCACACACTTACCAGTGAAAAATAATTCTACTTTTTCCATTAGTGGTTAAATTTATGTCTTAATACCAAGTTGCCATTTCATAATCTAAACTTTTATGCAAAACCGGTATTGATTGTAGGGAAAGCTTTGTGCTTTGTCTTAAACAGTATTAATCCAAAGGGAATGTCTTTACACATATATATATCAGGGAATTCTGTTTCATACAAACGATACTTGTTTATTGTATATGAAAGCTGCAGGTGAGGCAGGGGGAAGGAAGTGAGATGTAGATTTTTTTTCCCTCATCTTGCTGAAGGGGGTAAATGTATATACATTTTATCTTTTTTATATTAACTATTTATTCAGAATTGTTCCCCTCCCAGTTTTATCTCTGTCACTGGTTTAGGCTGAAGAACAGACTGAAAATCTCAGAGCTTTAACTGTATTGGTTTAACCTTGCTGTTATTCAGAAACATATTTGTATCTCTCAATACCAGTCCATTTAAATTGTGCAAAGCTTTAGCTTTCTTTGCACACATGTTGTGCAGTGTGTCACAACGTTTCTGGCAAATTCTGACAATTCTATTACTGTGTAATTGTTTATTGACAGTGTAATTAATCTACAACTTTAGTGTATTGTCAATGCACAAAAAAACACAGCATGTCAGTGTGAAGTATGTTAATTTATTTTCATCTGTGTATGTAAAAGTGCTTTTGCAGTGATATCAACCTGCATTCAGTTTACTTAGGGTCTTTGCTGTGAACTCAGGGCGAACTTTTCTGACATAGCTTCTTTTAGGATGTGTCTAAATGCATGAGTCCTTTACCGTCTCGGGTTCCTAGAGGAACCAGGGCATTGATTGCCAAATGAGCCATGCAAGCATGCACTCTCTTTATCCGCCGCACCAATTACAGCAGCAAGTGCTGGGGCAACCTAGTAAGACTTGAACGGTTAATCTGTAAACAAACATAAAAGTAACGATGACATTTTTTGATTTTGTGTGCAGTTATGTGGTGTAACTATGTCTTGGACGAGAACAGCGACACTATGTGCAGTGTCAGGCAGCTGCTGGGCGGACAGCTAAACTATTGTTCCTCAAATAATGACTGACCGGAACATACCGTTTTTGTGTTACAGATAAACAAGATACGTGTTAATTAGTGAGCTTCATAGGTGTTGGAAGGTGTTGTTTTGTGTTTTTTTTTTTCTTTTTTCACTGAACCGCACTAGCTTTTTTTGAGTAACTAGCAGGAATCAATCAGATTCTTAACATACTCATGGAAAATAAGAGGATCTATGCATATTTCCTTAAATGTTAAATCATGCTTTTAAGTTTAGGCCTGTTCCCTTGGGTCCCCTGTTGCTGAAAGACATCCAGGGAAATGTGGTATTTTAAATCTGCTTAGGGAAATTTGTTCTACCAAAGAAGTCAGTTAAGACATTTCATTGCAAAATTTGCTGGGGATGCATTAAATATCACATTGAGTATAGACTATAGATAAAAGAGTATGAGCAGTCAAGAATAATTGAAAATTCAGTGGGAAGACCTAGGTCATCCAAATGAAGATTTCTTAATCATTTGCACTGACATAACATTTAACAGTCCTGCTCTGATGATACCAAAACTAGTCAGCCATAGATGACACTGCAGCTATCCACTGACATTTTCCCTAAGTCAAAGCAAGGATTATAATTTATTTTAAAAGTCACCATGATGTTGTTTTTTTTTATTGTACATATTCAGTGTCTTTTTCAAAGTATTAATATAACATTCATGATGAGTCTGCATGATAATGAGTAGAATAATAGATTAGCTTTTTCATGTAAAAGGGATTGGCAACTGATCTGCCAGCAGAGCACAAAGGATGATTCAAAACATCAGTATCTATCATCATTAAGGATCATTATGTTTAGATTTGAGTTCAGGTACTTGAGCTCACCATTAATGCTCACTATGTTGGAGTACAATGGGGTCTAATCTACCATTCATGGCACCCTGATCTAAGCAAAGTCCCTGTGATTTGTCTCGTTTTTTTATGGTTGTATTACTTCTTATGTGCGACCAAGACAGAAATTGTCTTGTCAAAAATCTATACCAGTCTACCTCAGGAGTGATATTGGTTTTATTTTGGACAGCATTAGAAGAGCATGTCCAAAAAACAGTTTTGTAAGTAGTGTGTGTTTTTGAAAAATTTATTGTCTGTTAAAATATTTATGACATTATTCCTAGAGCTCATTTTAAGTGTGATGTGTGCTACTGCAAAAAAAAACTTTTGATATCTTTATGCTCTTTGTTGCTGCCAATACAATGGAGATGTTATACTTAAAGACCAAAGGGATGAAAAGAACCTGAGGCTCCTTTCTACAAAAACAAGAAATAAAAAACCCCTGAAGAATACACAACTAGGATGTTTTGTTACAGCTTTTAAGCAAAATCTTTACCTGCCAGAGCAGACACACCCACCATATATGTCTCTCTGGTCATGTCAGTGTAGACAACAAATGTCTGGATTAAACATGCTTATGCAGACGTCCCAGGTATAAATTGAATTAAGTTTAATCTCTGTTCTGTGCTCAGGGTCGTGTTAAACACATACTGTAGATTTATTTAACTCAGTAAGCATATACGTGATTGCATATGGATCATTGTCTCACTTTGTTAATTATCTTTTCAGCCTGCAACTGAAATATTTTGTGCTGCAAAACAATGGAAAATTAAAGGTCAAAAGTAGAGAGGTTGTCTGTGTCATGTATCTACACTTTATGCTAATGATTATAAAATCTTCTCTGGGATGCAAAGTTCACAATTTTAAACTTATTTTATGCATCAGGCAGAAAAACTCTCAATGTTTAATAGTAGGCCTAAAACCATCCTTTGATAAAGCTTATACTTAGGGCTGGCACATCCCCTAGTTATGCTGCTATAGGCCTACACTGCTAGGGGACTTCCCATGATGCACCAAGCCCCTCTCTCCATCTTTCTCTCTCCATTTGTACATATTAATAACCCGTGAAGGCTTCTTACTAACTTTACCACTTTTCTCTCTCCTGTAGTTCTAAGCTTCCTCGTCTCTCTCCTCTTCCTCCTGTAGCTTTCTGCAGGTTTTTCTGCCTCTGATGCTCCAGAGTCTGGATCCATGGCTGCAGATCCATCTACTGCCCCATGAGCCTGATCAACACCCACTGCTTTCTTATTTTTGCAAAATTATTATTATTATTGTTATCATTATTATTATTACTACTAGTAGGAGTATTGGTATTATTGTCATATTCTTTCTTATTGGTATTATTATAGTTTATTTGTAAGTATCAATTTCATTATTAGTCTCATTATTATTATTATTATTATTATTATTATTATTATTATTATTATTATTATACATCTTTATGTGGTACCTGTGTTGTGCTATGTTGTATGATGATCATCATTATGAATTAAGATTCCTGTAAAATTTTGTCACCAAAGATTTAAAAGTTAGTGCACAATTCATACAGTATAAAGCTGCCTTTCCTCACTGTCACAACAACCCCCCAAAACAGAAGCATAATATTAACACATTTTTTACTGATTCTGTTTCAGTAGTACATTACATTCATATTTCCAACACAGGATTGTGTAATATATTAGCTATGACATTGGTCATCACTGATGTAACCTAGGGTCACTGGGTGTTTTGGGCCTTTCAACTATCAGACACCCTTGCCCAGTGGACCCAGCCGAGGCTGATCAGGCCCCGGCTTCTGTTCAGGTGGCATTCACTGTGCCCCATTGTTCTCCCTTCCTAATCCAGAGCCACCGCAAAGCTTTTTTCCGCTGCCCCTGTGGTGTTACTGATGGCTCTCTTCCTCTCCATTCCAGTAATGCCCAATGCAATCAAGGCTTTGTAGAGTGACTGCCCTTCAAATCCTCTGCAGCCAAACCCAATGGGCATACACCTCGGCCTTCGGCCCTGCCTGTGGCAGTCTATGACCAACTCTTCGTATTTGGTCCTCTTCCTCTCGTGGGCCTTGTCCAGACGGTCCTCCCACAGCACTGTCAGCTCCAACAAGACAATGGTCTTGGTTGTCTCTAAGACCAGGAAGATATCTGGCCTCAGGGTTGTTGTGGCAATATGCCGTGGGAACTTGAGCTGGTTCACCAGATCCACAGAAAGCTGCCAATCCTGCATAGTTGCCAGAACTCCTGCTGGCTTCTTGGCTTCTGTGGTTCTTGGCGGCTGCTCTCCAGCCTTCACAATGTTGATCCTTTGGGCAGTGGGGAGTACACGTCTGCAGCTGCTGATTCCCATGCTGATGTCTTCCGCAAAGGGTTTCAGACCCTGATCATGACGCCAGGTGTACTGGCCCTGCCCAAGAGCTGTTTGGTAGCGGCTTAAGATGTGCTCCAATGTCCCCCTGCCTGAGCATTGCTGGCAATCTGGAAATACCACTTTGCCCTAAGTGAAGATTACATGGGAAGGACATACACGGCCTGTACCAAATACTTAATGTACTGTGTATCTCTGCCCTCCAGAAATCAGCCCATGCGACTCTCTGGTCCATGGTCTGCTCCCACTTTCTCCAGGGCCCCTGCTGGGTCATGCGTACAGCTCTGCTGACCCTCCCCTCCTCCACTGCTTTCCTCACCTCCTCCTGAACCAGTCTATGCCTCTCTTTCCTCTTGGCCTTGTTGTATTGTGGTGGTGAGAAAGTCGCCAGACCAGCTCTTTCCCGCATCACTGCTATCTCCCTCTGGGACCCTGTGGTATAACTGAGAATCCACTTGTGGTACAGCTTCACTGACTCTCCACTTCCTCCCAATTTTCATCACCAGCCCTGCCTGGGCCTGCTAAGCGGACGGACACATCATCAGAGATCATTAGATCTTCAGTGATTATAATAATTTTTTAACATTATGATAAAACTAGCTAAAGCTTATGTATTTTTTTTCACCAGGGACACTTCAGCCCCAACAAAATGTAGAAGAATTTTTATTTAGATGAAAATAGTAGCAATGTAGTGCACACAGATTGAATGTGGCTTATGTGTAGCAGGGTTGACTTCCTGTTTGAAGCTTGTCTTCCCTACCTATGTCATGTGATACCAAGGAGGGTAAGCTATTTTCATAATGTGGTTTCACAACTAGGGCTAAACCAAAAAAAAAAGTTTCATTTTCATTCATCAAGTGAGAAAATAAACCCATTTTGAATGTTTGACCCAATTATCCTTTGGTTATCCTGATCAGCAAACAATTTGATGCATAGCGCACGTGATGACCAGAGTTGTATAGATAATCTCTTTGGCAAAATCTGTAATCAATCAAACTCATGTGCTATCCAAATTGGAGATGGATGGCACTGACATGAATCAGATTCTTATGAAAAGATTATAATGATTACCAATACGGCTCTCTTCTATGGAAAGTAGCAGAAGTTTGTCCAAAAAGTTATTAGATTTGTTGGTTTACAAAAAAAAATGCTAAAGGGGTTTTAAAAGTTGGTAAACATAGCATTAAAAGTGCTGGACTGCCTGCAAATGCCTCCCTAATGACATAAAAGGAGCAGCCGTTGCAAAGTTTCCCTGCTGGCCAACACTGGGCCAACCACCCACTGGTGTAACTTCATCCCTTGGTCTGTCAGTCAGTCAGAGACAGACATTTGCTTTTATAGGGCTGGCCTTGCTTTTGCAGCCCAGCCAAAAAAGGGGGAAGGGGCACCAAAAGCCAAACCTAGCCCTGGGTATGGCTGTAAGTTTTCAAATTTTCCTTTAAATTATAGTTCATGAATTGGTCAGCTTTGGAGGAAAGAAGTTGTCAGTGAAAGTGTTAAATTTTTGTAAGTAACCACAGTTAGTTTTATTTAGAGTTCAAATAATTATATGTAACTGTAGAAGTGAAGCCTTAATTTGTAATATATAAATGAACAAACGATTATTTGCCTTTATGTATTCTGTCAAAAAAATGAGTTTTGAACTGCCAGGCAGGAGGCCTAGAGGAAGACCAAAGAGGAGGTTTATGGATGTAGTGAAAGAGGACATGAAGGTAGTTGGTGTGAGTGAAGAGGACGCAGAAGACAGGGTTAGATGGAGGACACTGATTCGCTGTGGCGACCCCTAAAGGGAAAAGCCAAAAGAAAAAGAAGAAGAAGTATTCTGTCAAAAAAATACTCTTGCTTTTTTGGACAGGGGGAAAACAACAAGAAGGCAGTGATGTGATTTCTTTATTACTTAAAAGCTGTGGTGGGCCACTGGTTTGGGGCTTTACTGAAAATCTTGTTATAAGGGCGGTTTTAAAGGAAGTTTTTTTTACATTACATACATTGGGATGTTAAGTTATTTAAATACGGGAGGTCTGGGCGACATATTCTGAAAAAATCAATGCAACGTGTCCCCAGATCCTGCGCCAGTTCACAGCGTGCGTCGCTGCTCTTTGCGAAACAACAAGGCCGTTTATTTTGAAAAGCTCGGCCGGAAGCGAGCGGCGGCCGCCGCTGCGCTGCGCCGCTCAGCAGCTGCTTCTCTCGCCGACGCCGTTTGACTGAACCTCCCGGTCCGGCGGTGCGAGCGGAGCGTGTGCGGCGGTAATGGCTGCCGGTGACAGCGGGGAAGACAACGAATGATCCCCCGACGGACGACTCCAAGGTGAGGCGCTGGACGCGTCCGGTTTCGGCCGCAGCGGCCGCGGCCTCTCTCACGTTTCGACCATTGTCTGGGCCGCTCCGGGCGCTCGTCCCTCGGCTCGCAGGTGTGTGTCTGTGTGTGTGTGTGTTGTAAGGAATCTGGTTGAATTTCTTGATGGCACACACACACACACACACACACACACACACACACACACACACACTCTCACACACGCACACACACACACACTCTCTCTCTCTCACACACACACACACTCACACAATAATCCACACACACGCACACACCGGACAATACACTGTCAATGCCCAGCGCTTCTCACGCAGCCTCCCGGGCGCCGACGCTCGTACAGTTCAGCGGCGTTCAGCCCTTTTCGAGGCCGGAGTTGCATCGACTCGATGCGGACCGACGAGTCGACGGTGCCGCCGGGAGCCGGACTCTTTGTTAGCCGGTGTTAACGTGATCAGCTAACGTTAGCTAACCGACAACATCCCGAGCCGACGGTGGCCAGGCCACTTAGCTGTTAGCCTGTTAGCCAATGGGCAGAGTGGACGTCTAATTATCCCGTTAGCATGCTGGCTATCACCCTTCCTGCCGGGGAGGCGGCTCCTCGCCCAAGACTTCAGGGGGATGTTTGTAAATCTCCACATCTGGCAGCGTCCGGTGTATTTACATTATAGTTAAGTTTCATTAGTAGTCGGCTGAATGTGCAGGTACAGGTATTTAACATTGTCAGTGTGCGTCGTCCAGGTAGATCACGGTAGACACACGGTGTCATTTGTTTTTTTCATTACTAACTTATGTTTTGCTCCAAACATGTTGTTATTAATGGTGTAACTATTTATTGCAATCGTATTTACATAGTAACGAATATCTATATTTTTCTATATGTTTATTTTATTATTATTATTTTATTATCATTTAATATTATATTTACATACGTTATATTTTTATATATTTTTATATTCATTTTCTATTGATAGAAAATTATTCACCAACAGTTTTGGAAAAAGATAAGTCATCCAAGTCATTTATCATGCAAATATGTCAGCCATTCTCCCAGCTTGTGAAATATGAGAATTTGCTTCTATAAATGTTTCCATCAAAAAAAAAAAAAAAAAGTAGAAAGTACTCATTAGTTGCATCCCAAGTTGCAAATACTTGACATTCATTTTCTTTGAAATCTGCTTTTAAAATACTTCTACATTTTCTGGTATTGCTTTTCAGCACTTCCAATTTTCAATGTATACTTCTGAGTAGTGCATGCTTCTACTGAAGTGGTAAGTTGTGGGATCATCACATGCTCGGTTTGACATGTACATATGCAGGGACAAGCAATCATTCACACCTTTACAAGGTTACATGACCCTTAATAGATACCAGTTTGTTAAAACCTCGTGTCAATTTGTGAACATATTTATGGCTCCAATATATGGTGTCATGAAGGTGTGCATGTTAATGTAGATACAAGCGGTATTATGTATAACGCTCACCTCGGATGTACAGTACTGTAAAGGTGCTAATTGTGTTTGTGCAGTGTGATGTGGATTCTTTCATTTAGTTCTTTTAGTGTATGAGAGATTCCCATCACATTGGAATGATAACAAGAGAAACAGGAAGGGATGCTGTTATGTTTATTTAGACAAAATTGTGTTTATTCTTCAGGGAGAACACGTGTCAGTTATCTATCAGAATCCCCCACCTTCTTGCACCATGATGCCAATCAAGTGGGCAGCATCAGTTTAGTCCACTAACGACCATATATAATCTGAAAGGAGGTAATTTTGATTTACTGAGGGGTTTGAAAAAAAAAAAGTAATGAATTTGCGATTAGGGGAATGGTTCAAATTTTACTATTCCACGAGAGGGAGCAATATCAAGAAAATGGATAATCTCCAGTTTGGTTCGTACGATGTATTATAAGGATCTTAACAATAGTTAGAGGATTTGCGTATCTTTTAAAGGATACGTTTTTTCAAGTCCGTCTTAGTGCAGTACCTAAATGCCCACCTGTATTTAGTTTTCTGTATTTCACTGACAGTGAAACACCCTCCTAATGCATCTGCACTGTAAGAGAAGGCGGACAAAATCCACATTAATTCCAAATTTTGTCTGAATTTAGGGTGAGGCTTTGGCAGCCTGAGTTACTTGTGTTGAATGCGGATCTTTGTCCTGGCAGTCACTTGTTGATTTATTGGTGTTCTTTTGTCCTGACATCAAACCTACATACAGCTACTAGTGTGTATTTCTCAACCATGGCTCTGTAAGCAGACATTGTCCACAGAGACACAAAGAGAGAATTTAATACTAAAAAGACTTTAACTTTGGAAGACGTAAACTAAACGATCACGTAAACTCAGACTGCATAGGTCTTATATTAGATGTGGCTGAACCTAGCATGCTTTTTTGTATCTGGGCAAAAGCTTGAACTATGCTTCTCTAGTTTTGATGTTAGTGAGTGTACAAGGGTGTCGATTCAGATGCGTTGGTGTGCATATTATCCATACACTGAAAAGAAGGAAGACAAGGATGTTGGATCATATAGTAATCTTGCTTGAGTTACAGGGCTGCACTTATTGAGATCTGGGAGGTTTGCACAACAGCCGCTCCAAGATCTACAGTTACCCATAGCACCCTGTCCTGCATATCCTCTATCCACTTAACTCTGCAGAAGCATAAGCACTGTGGATTTAGGCCCCCGACACTTACAATTCAGCTGTTTTTTTTTTTTTTTTTTTGTGAAGGCACACTTCATGCCCAATATGAAAAGGAAAATGATTATAGTCACCCATAACTCTTTCAACAGACTGTGCATCAAGAGTGTTAATCTTGTAATATGCCTGTACTGTATTAATATAGAATGCAAAAACTGGTGGATGATGATCTGAGCCTGACAAAGTAGAGCTTAGACCACAAGATCTCACACTGTGAGACACACCTCCCCTCCCGGGGTGTATAGGGAGAGACAAGCTGGAATAGTGAAAGTTAGTTCCTGTAGGTTGGTTGCTGATTTGGCCCGTTTATTAACACAGGGAGCAGGTGGAGAAGGAGGAGTCACGCACAGAATTTGTGCTCCTTCTCAGAATCATGACTTAGACAAATCTGAACACACAGACATGATACATGTATTTTTAGATTCAAATGACTTCTTCTCACAGATGTCCATTGCAATTAGATAAATCTGCTTAGTAATCCCTGACAAAAGATGCTCCCTATAACTCCAGAACATGCCTGAAAACAACCAGTATCACAATAATTCTCTTTGTTGTCATGGGTACATTGCAAACTGAACTGCTTGTAGCTTATTCTGCATACTTTTAAAAGTGCCAGTTTGCAAAACTAAGGGCTTAAAAAACAGGGCTCCAGATGTAGCCCAACACCAACTCCCTGAATCCATAGCAACATTGTACTGTACTTCCTAGCTCCCCTAAGCAGTGGTAAGGATCAGACAAAAATAGATGTTGTGTCTTCTTATTTCATCTGTCCAAAAATATGCTTTTTTGGTGTCTAATGAGTATTTCAGTTTCACTGAGATGCTGGTGTGGCTTTAGACTTGCTTAGTCTTGTAAAATCAACCAGATTTAGTTTGAAGTAGACTAAAAAGAATCAGTAACAATACAAATACTAACATCCATGTTGTTTCTCCATAGTGAGGACTAGGATGGTAAGCAGCCAGCCGAAATACGAGCTGATCCAGGAGGTGGGGCGTGGCAGTTACGGCGTGGTCTATGAGGCAGTAGTGAAGCGCACAGGGGCCCGGGTGGCGGTGAAAAAGATCCGCTGTCACTCTCCGGAGAATGTGGAGCTCGCTCTGCGGGAGTTCTGGGCCCTCAGCAGCATCCAAAGCCAGCACCCAAACGTCATCCACCTGGAGGAGTGTATCCTGCAGCGGGACCAGCTGGCCCAGAGGATGAACCATGGTTCCAGCTCCCCACTCTACCTGGAGGTGAGGACAAAGAAACCACTGGAACAGGGCTGGCGGCAGTACTGTAGCTCAACAGTAATTCTGCACTGATGCTGCGTTTCTTTTTTTTTTTTTCTTAAGATAAAGGAAAGGATGGTAGACACAGGCTTCAAAGTACTGTTAACATGGCCCAGCATTCAGGATGTAAGTGCATCCTGATTACATGATGTATGAGGTCAGACAATTCCTTGTTGAATGTTTGATTTGTTTACTTCATGGTACATAAAAGGTAGCATTTTGCAAAGTTAGTGTGCTCTTAGTGCATACCTACCAATTCCTGCACCTGCTTCAGGGTAAAGCTTTCCAGGAAAGAGAATTTATAATGACACTTACTGGGAAGTGGGTGCAAGAAATGTCACTGAGGGTAGCTAAGCCTAAGTTAAATGTGCTTTAATGGAGGGTAGAAGTTAGTCTGAGTTTACATTTGGACATTTTCCACTTAGTTGTTGTTAGCAGAACAATATTACAAAAATTTATTGGTTAGTAGTTCTTGAGAGGTGAAGAGTTGGTTGTCGTTGCTTAAGAAAGCCTATTAGATATATCTTCATTCATACCTTGGCTGCTGCACCCCTACTCCCCATTTCAAGTGTGTGGTAGAGTGTGTGGAATCAGCAGCTGCACTCCATTGCTTTTTCTTGCATAGTTTTGGTCATTTGTGAATGGATGTTAGATAGAGTAGATCAGATTGGCACCTTCTAATAAGTATGCAGAGCTAGCTATTAGCAGTTCTTGTTTGCAGTGTATTTATGGATGTACATACAATTGTTACCGCATCACTTTGATACTGATGACAGCTTGAATTTCCATGAATTCACAGGCAAGTTCTGCAGGTATAAGGCGGGTCTTTCCTTGCTATGATTTAGAAAAATATTTGGCTTGAATTTTGTTAACAATGCAGGCTTTGGGCCCGTTAAGACAGAGGTTAATTTGATACTTTCCCACAAATTGAACAATTGTCTGTTGTGCGTCATTTTATCAAGATGATTTGATCAGTAGTACTGAATGATTTGAAACAAACTGTTGCTTTAACAGTTTTTGTTTAACATGTTTAAGCGTTTTTTGATGATCCATAGTGAATCACAGCTCATTCATTTGATTATATTACATTGATATAAAAAAATAATATCATAATAGTGATGGCATCCATGTTACCAAGCCCTCATCAGGTTCTAGGCATGTTGTCTGCCAGGGGTGCATGTATTCAGCAGTTACCATGTTGTTTCATATTGTGCCAATCATTATTCAAGTTTTCATTTAAACCTCCTTTTTTACAAATGAAGATGAGAACTATTATCATTTTGATATTTCATTTGATCAGTCTACTAATCTTTTGAGCCAGTACTGCTAACCAGCTGCTACAATGTTAGTTGGCTGTTACAGTCTCATTTGACATGATTTTCTATAATTACGCTCAGGTTATTTCATTAGCTGATAAATTCATCCTTGCACACATTAATAGCTATCAAACGTCTTTGTCCTGCAGGATTTCTTTCCTTTTATTTAAAATAGAAAACAAGTAACACTTGCATAGATCCAGAGCAGGTAGAGCTATGTAATAGTTACTTGACCAAACCATCAAGTACCGAAGAGTTACAAGAGATCAGACACGTGCGTAACACCATTCAGTATGAAACAAAAACAAAACATTGCTTCTGAGGTTGCCCAGGCTAAAGCTAAAAGCTTTATGAAAATGCTGAATAGACTGAGCAGTAATAAATAAAGTAAAAACATCACTGTGTTGATGTCAGGCTATTACCATGTGCTGCTTCACAGCCACCATAACTGTGGATTTTGTAGTTCAACAAGACTTGAAAGCATTAAAAATGATTTTCTAGTAGATGACTGATCGCTAACAAGAAAAGCTAAGTTCACAGTAAGTGGAAGTAAACCTTAGACTTCAGCTCAACACATAACCATAAACTTCAATATTTAAGCCTGTCACAGCATAAAACCAATAATCTTATGCTATTGGATGATCTGCCCCTTTCACATGCCTTGGTTAAGGCTTTGTTATCATTACAACCTCCCAAAGCTACTGTACAGGGATTCTTTGCTGGCAAGTCGCTGGACCAAACATTCCTGTCCATAAGTCATAGAGATGATGGCAGATTTCAGAGGAAGGAGGCAGTGGCAAGGGGAGGAATCCAGTGACATTTTAGGACATGTTTGAAAAGCACTTGTTGGCTGGCCACATGTCACCGTGTCTTAAAATAGACTAACGCTGTAATTTCTGTAATAAATTGGAAGCCTGTTTTGATTTACAAAGTGATATCCTGTGACCTATCATAGATTGTAAGAGGGATATTTATTTTACCACCCACTGCTGATCACTGCCAAAATATTATTGTCACATTACTGCTGGGACAGATGACTTGGCAAATTTTTTTCTGTGACAATGTAGCCTTGGCCTGGGAGGTAAGAGAAGTGGGCTTGGGACCGAAATGTTTGCTGGTTTGAACCCTTGTATTTTTGGCTCTGCCCACTGCTGCAGAGGTCAAATTTCCCCTGTGAGTGTAAAGTATACTTGTACGACAAAGGTGGACAGTGATTTTTCTAGAACAATGCACTGTCTCAGAAACAACAAACTTAGTTGTATAACTTAAACTCATTGTATAGTTATACATGTTAGAGATTACAATTCTGGAGATGTCAAATATCAGCACAAATATCAGCACTTGGAAAAGGGAATTGAGCAGTGGTGTCTAGAAATGTGTGCTGCTGATATACATTAGCAGAAGAGCTGGAAGTTTCTGGATAGATAAGTGGCCCTGTTAAGACTTGGCATTAACATGCATCTTGGGTGATCTGATCACAGGTGGGCAGCTGTAAGTACGTCGGTTCAGGCCTAGCATTAAAATGCATCTCCACATGTGTCCCTAGTGACCACTTGGGGTTGGATCTCACGTCCCCACTGTCTATGCAAACAAGCAGGTGCATACATTCGCTTCGTAAAGACCAAATATGTTGTTGTATTTGACTAGCTGGAGGCAGCAATGCATTTCCTGTGCTTTATCTGCTGGAAATTAAAAGAAGGAGAAGAAGCAGAAATCATAATAATACAGACTTGGTTTATTCCTTGGCATTTTCCAGACAAACCAAATCGCGCAAAATGTTTAAGGCATTTGTAATGAATCTGAAAGGGCTTTTTCAAGATTTTCAGAAATCATGGACTAAGTCAGCTCACATGATTTCTATGACTTGTGTTTGTTTGCGAATGAGTACGTACCTCCGCTTCCACAGAGGACGTCCGTTGAGTAGACACGTTGGTGTACACACTGCTAAAAGAGCGTGGCCATATGTGGCCCACACCACCTCTGAATGTGGTCTGAGCGACCGGATCTCAGTTCATCTTAAATGTGTCCTGGGTGCATTCACACCCGTACCTACAGCTGTTCACCTGTGATCAGATCATCTACGATGCAGGGTAATGCCAGGTATGAACAGGGCCTGTGTTGACCATGGCCTCCGTGTCCCAACAGTCACAAGAACGTGCTGTCAGGTTTTAGTTGGGGTGGGCAGGGGGTGAAGGTAGGGGGAGGGCTCCCCTCTCTGTCAACCTGTCTGCAGCCTCACAGGCAGTTTGTCATTGCTTGATTATAGTCTCTCAGTGACACATGGGGCTATTGTCAAACCACTCATTCAGTTTTCTGCAGTGCTAGCATTGGACACTTTCCCAGAATGCCTTTATTCCAGCTCCTTTTTTTAATTGCTCTGTAATGTTCCAGTAACATGCTTACAGAAGAACAAATGATAATAGGGCAGAATTATCTGGCCACACCAACTGTGGGATAATTTGCATCTATTCTTTATGGATAGTGGATTTCTTGGCTAGTGGCTTATCAAACAATCTGCAGCCATTTGTTTACAGCAGGGTTTCCACTAGGAATTACCAAGTACACATATTGGAGCATTTGTTTTCCCTGTAAAGCATTTATGTATGGTTTAACCGGCCTCAACCAATACGTAAACTATTTTTCACTCTTCAACCAACAGATCTACTGTACTTCAACTGATATTTTAACTACTGTCACATACCAACTGACACACACATTTCAAGCTTTCTCTGGCACTGTTTCTTGTACTCAAATATTCATTGCATTTATCGCTTACTCTTTACGAAACGTGCGTTAAATTGCTTTCAGTGGTTACACATCAACTCCTTTCAACTCCTTTTATCTCTTATTCTTGCACTGGCATTTCAGCTCTATTCGTCTCTTAAGAGAAGGTCGGAGAGCTTAAAAAAACCCTCCCCCACAGCTTTGCAACGTCGGATTTTAACCTTTCAGCAATGATAATCTGATGTTCACAGTGACTTCAAATTGTGATTGGCCAGCTGTGCGGACGTTACAAAAAAGTCAACGGTAGCCCTCCTCTCTCTAGCTCTCTTTTTTTTCATTTGTTGCACAACCACTTCTTGTGGCATGTGAACAATTAAGTGCATCACTATGAATGTCTTTCAGTATGGACTGTCCTAAAATGTGTGCTTTTGTCCCCATATTTAAACATTATTGTGTCTCTCTATGACAACCAGATTTTCACTCTGCCTTCCAGTGTGACGGTTGTTGCTTCTGAGACACTCATTAGTTTAGAACAACTATGAACACTTTTGATATCTGACGTGGTTGGACAATGTATTTTGCGTAGTAAAATCCCAGTAAAATCCTTCCCTTACTCTTTATCATTTTCGCTGCTTTCTGTGGTTACATGTCCGCATGACATTAACTCCATCATCTTGCCCAAGTTCAGGATCTGTTGACACCCGTGTGCGTCCCAAAACTTCAGATGGTGTGGACTCTCTCCAATATATGCGTGACGACTGCACGTTCACCAGAAAAATAAACTGGATAAATGTTTATGAACGTTTCATACATTTACTGTATTCCCTGTTCTCGGTCCTGTATTTGTTAAATGGCTGCGCACACACTATTTATTTATTTTATTTAGGCTGCCGTTTCATCTTTTATCACTTCTTGTCTTTTAACTACCACTTCATTGTCTTTCATTGTTTCGGCTATTTTAATTTTTTTTATGCTGTAAATTTTTGCAAATTTAGTGGGAGGTTGAACTCATTTAAACATTCCTCAGAAAATGTAACCCTTTCTAGTTTGTTGTTCTTTCACAAACCTGTAGCTTTTCTTTTTTCATACAAAATATGATCAATCAAGTTCCTCAAAGGAATCCCATTTAATCTTAACTTAATCTGAGATGGATGAAACCTCACAGGTTTGTGATTTGTGAGATTAAGTGAACTCAACTCCTTAGGAAGGGATAAAGATGAGAGGCCTCTCATGCAGCTTTGACTTAAGAAATAGCCCTCAAAGGAAGGTGATAAACAACATGTTATGAATACAAAACCTGAGCAGCCTGACTTGTTTAGTTATATGTGACATTTTCTTCTCCTAACACTGCAGAGCTCCCCACTGTATCGGTACACATGTAGGTTAGTGCAGACTTAAGTGATACATTCATTTTGGTTCTGCTTGTTGTAGTTTTGTCTGTTGGGGTTTGGGATAATGTTATACTTTTACTTTTTATTCCCTGAAAATGCAGCTGTCAGACAGCTTGTTCAGTAGCTTATGTTTGGCTGTGGTTACTTTTCGTCTTGTGTTCAGCAGGGTGACTTCAGCTTTTATCTTTGCTAGAGACACCTGCGCATAGAATTAAATTAATTTTATCATACTGCTGCTATTACTGTCTTCATTAATTTTTTTTTTTTGCTTTTGCCACAAGAGAGCACCTTAATACTGTTCAAGTGGAGGCAGAGCAGATGCAGAAAGGCTAGCAAAGCAAGCTCCTTGTCTGTCTTGGTCTGGTTATATGGACATAGCTTGCAATGTTAACAATAGCTAGTCAATCTAGGAAACTTGCTGCCTCAAGATCTTGGACATTACTTCCTGTAGTTTCTGCTCTACCTGTAGCAAAGGTTTAATCTCAGCTTTTTTTGGTGGGGACACCCCTTGCATCACCCAACCAGCTGAGGAGAATGTGACCTATTGATTGCATTTGTTTAGTGCAGGGGGATAGGTGGTGTTACTAGCTTGTAAGAACCTGTTATAACTGAACCATGGTCCCTCACTGTTCGGTTTGGCCTTTTAAGCTTTTTTTTTGCATGCAGGATTCAAAGTAATTCCTAATCAACAGTCCTAAAACTTTACAAAGAACCTCCTCTTAAGAGAATTGATTTAAATTCTTTTGCATAGTACCTACCTGCAGTAGATGTTGAGGTTTGATCAAATCCCAAGGCCTCAAGTAAATTTACTATATTTCAGCTCTGACAGTAGGATTTCGGAAAGGTTTGACAAATGTTTGGATAATACTCTGTTACCATGGTGTTTCTTGCCACAGTAATTGTAGTGAGAAGATCTGGTAGCAGCAAATTCCAACTTGTGTGGCAAGCAGGAGCTTACTGTGCTTCAGCCATCACCGGTAGGGCTTCTGGTGACTTATTTTGCATTTTCTTTGTTGCTTCTGCAGCTGGTGGAGACATCTCTCAAAGGCGAGATCACATTTGACCCATGCTGTGCCTACTACTTGTGGTTTGTCATGGACTTCTGCGATGGGGGTGACATGAATGCCTACCTGCTATCCCGCAAGCCCAGTCGCAAGACCAACACCAGCTTCATGTTGCAGCTGGGCAGCGCCCTGGCCTTCCTGCACCGCAACCAGATCATACACCGCGACCTCAAACCGGACAACATCCTCATCTCCCAGGCCTGCACACCGGCTGGATCATCTGAGCCCACCCTCAAAGTGGCCGACTTTGGCCTGAGCAAAGTCTGCTCCACCTCCGGGCTCAACCCAGAGGAGCCAGCCAGCGTTAACAAGTGCTTCTTGTCCACAGCTTGTGGAACAGATTTCTACATGGCCCCAGAGGTCTGGGAAGGCCACTACACGGCCAAGGCGGATATCTTTGCCCTTGGGGTGATTATCTGGGCCATGGTTGAGCGCATCACCTTTGTGGATGTGGAGACTCAGAAGGAGCTGCTTGGGAGCTATGTGCAGCAGGGCTCAGAGATTGTACCTTTAGGGGAGGCCCTGTTAGAGAACCCAAAGATGGAGCTGCTGATCCCCGCTAGGAAAAAGAGCATGAACAGCCACATGAAGCAGCTGATCAGGGAGATGCTGTCGGCCAACCCTCAGGAACGGCCCGACGCCTTTGAACTGGAGCTCAGACTGGTCCGTATTGCCTGCAGAGAGCTGGACTGGGACACGTGATGGATGGGCAAAGGCACCACAGACTCAGCCTGTCAAGCACATGTACACATCTCATCAGCTACTGTTAACTTAGATGATCACATAAGGGGGGGGTAACTAGTAAACAACAACTAGAATAGTCATTTTTGGTATCATGGCTTAAATTTCATCCACTTTTCAAGCACATACAGTCCTCTACTAGCTTTGTCTTTATAATGAAGAGGAGAGGTTTGACACCCACCGCTGCTGCTGCTCAAGACTGCAGCTTAGTCTCAGGCTAATCACATCACAGCTTCCACTTCCACGTTACGGAATCACTCGAGCATGATGTGGAAGTGGAATGACCCCAGTAATCTTGTGAAAGTCAAAGTGACAGTAAAACAGTTTGTCTGCAAATACCATCTTGGACACGGTGCTAATTGTTACCAAATGCAATATGAGACATTATCCTGTGATTTTTACAGTCTACATTTATCCAAAGGGCCAATATTAAAACACGATCTCCCCAGTGTGAAGAATGTTTTGAAGCTGCTTGTGGCTTTGACAGAACCTGACTTACAAACTGAATTCTGCCTGGTCATTGCCACCAGCATGAATATGTACATCTTGATTTGATTCTGTTTTGGCATCAAATGCAGATATGCCCTGAATGCTCAGGTAATAAAAAAATACAGCATGACGGTATTTGTAGACAAACATCTTCGAACAGGGTCACTTTGCTCAGTAGACTTGGAGGGTCAAAGTACTAAACTTTGGTGCTTGAAGATAATATTTTTTTTTTCGTTGGTTGTGTGGGTGGAGGACATTTTATCAGTCAGTGTCCAGCCTGCAGGTGCTTGTGGTTGGTCTTTTCCTCTTTCTGTCCACTGTAAACTTCAAGATAAGTGGACTGGTGTGATAGACACCCCTAACATTTAACTAGAATGTATAATGATCAGGATAGGTCACTTTTATTTATATAGAGCCTTAAACACAAAAAACACTGACAAAGCGCTTAATGACAAAAGCTCTTTACACAGTTAGTGAGGAAGACCACTCAGAGGATGAATCTGGTTTGTCACAGCTTGGGTGAGCTTATTTTCTTGCTTTGCTGTATATCAAACTCACCAAGTTAACTGACTGCCACTATGCCCTGGCCAAATAAATTATTGTTGCCATACCTGTTAATGATATTATTTAAGTATACATGTATGCAATTTGCAATAACAATATTGACAGTTTTATCACACGAAATTAGCGGTAAGTTTAGAATCACTTTGTTGCAGAAACAAGACAAAGCAGTTTCTCAGTTTTAGTGGACAAACATCGAGCTTGGTAATGTTAGCAAATTAACATTAACTGTTTGAATTGTTAGAAAACTTGAGCCTGGATGGTATCCAAACCCTGTAAAAGGCTCTTAACTACACTTTTAATGGTTACATGCACAATAAATTCTAACTCGATGCCATGTGATGATGTTAGAAAAAAAAATTGTATGTAGGATTCAGGTAAAAAGTCACCAATCCTCATCAGCTAATGATTCATGTAGAAGACATGTAGACCCATGCAAACGCAGAAACCATGATCTTAACATTACTTCATCTCAGCAGTATGATAAGAAAACAAAATAAAGCTCCAGCTATTAGTCAATCAATTAATAGATTGACAGGAAAAATATCTGTAACCGATATGATAATCAGTTATTCGTTTCAAGTCATTTTTTTAAAGCAAAAATCCCCAAATTCTTTGGTTCCATTTCCTCCAGTTTAAATATTGTTTGATTTCCATAGTCTGCTAATGGTGTGGTTTTCGACTATTGGTCAGACAAAAAAAGGCATTTGAATACACCTTGGGCTCTTGGAAACTGGAATAGACTTTTGTTGACTATACTGTAATTTAATGGACCCTAACGATTATTGATTAATCGATTGAATCCAAAGATTTGTCCTGATCAAAAAAATAACCTTTAGTTGCAGGAAAACATACATAATCCTGTTCAGATTTTTATTACAGAAACTTGAAGCGCAACTTGGACAAGCAACAGAAAGGCTTACTTTATTCGTAGTTGTAAGCATTTAAAATATCTCACTTTTATATTGAAAAAGGATTGAGGATGAGGACAGACCATCGACTTAGGCAGGTTTAGTTGAAACATGTCAAAGTCCAATAAATAGCAAGAGAAAGCTTTTAATGTAACCTTAACTTCTGATACAGTAGCATCGGTGACCAGTGTTACACAGGCTCCCACATAGTGAATGTGTGAGTTCTGAATGAGTCTTTTTCCAATATACCTTTAGCCCCACGTAATAATGTACATAGGTGATGGGTATGGGTACTGCAAACTAGCTTAAGCTATGAATGCGCTTTACATGACATTGATCCATGCTACAAACTTGTCTCTAAAATTAAGAAAATAAACATTAATTTAAGAACTTTAGATAAAGATATGCTTGTGGCCTTAGAAGTAACAGAAGTAACCTACTGCATTAGTCTTTGCAGTAGGTTAAAGAGAAAACTAAGGTGTCACATACACTGTCTGTTGTAAACATCCATCACAGTCAACAGACCAAATTCCTGGTTCAGTTTTGGACTGCCAAAATTAGTCATTGTTCATGCTATATTTCTTCTGTGCAATGAAATATTATTACCAATATTTTGGGTAAGCTCACTTTCACCTCTAAGTGGTTTGATAAACAAGGCTACACTGTTGGCAAGTTAACAACCTGTCTTATCATGTTTCTTGTCCAATTGGACTTTACAGTAGCAATGCTGCCATGTTCCCAGATGGTGAATACTCTGTTATCATAGCCAACAGAAATAATGTCTACAGCAATGAAAATAAACCCAAGTTGTAGTAAACCAGAATTATCTAATAATAATGATAAAAATCCAACCATCTGAGCACACTACAGTAAATTAGTCAGGCCTACATTGAGAAGACTTTATGGAATGACTCCGCCACACATGACAAACTCCCTATGTTTCCTAAACGTATATTTAATTATCGGAAGTGTGAGCTGCTCAACTTAAGAGAGCAATGGCATGAATATTCACATTTGTATCCACGTAGACAGGAGACCTGAATGAGCAAAAGGTTTGAGGAGTTTAGTGAAAGCACTTTTATTTTGTGTTTTATATTTATTCTGAATATCTACCTACTGCATTATACGGAGGAGCTCTGTGAGGCTGGATCCAGTGCGATAACTGCACTGGTATTTGTTTTATTATGTGAACACAATGTCAGCCAACAGTCTACTTATGCATGCAGTGCCTCTCACCTTCAGGGAAGAAGTGAGGGAAGACACCAGCTCACACAATCCTCCTTGAGCCGGAGGATCTCTGGCTTTTTTTTTTTTCTTTCCTTTTTTTCCCCCTTTGACACATAATACTGTTGTGTTTAACTTGATCTCCTTTCACTGTGTCACTGCTCCTCATTTCCTTGGGCTCTGGATCTTACAGTAATCCCTTTCTTCATGCTTCCGACAGACTAATTCTAAGCCTATTAAGTTGTTGCAGCACTTGGCAGAGGATCATGCCTGGGACCCCTTTTGCCTTTCAGGTCATACATAATTTGCGAACTTTTGCAAATTTGACAAAACCCTATAAAACCAAACAATTTTAGCTTCTTTGTTGTTCCAAACTCTGGCGTAAAATCAAATTTCCCCTTGACTTGTTGCCAACATTTATCTGATATATGGCCTTAAATTCTCTCCGTAGCTGTAATAGTTTTATCTCCTGTCACGATGGGATTGAGATTTGCCTTATTTTAGAAATTCACCGCTGTCTTTTTGACACTAGTGTGGCCTCATTGATATTGCACTCAAACACAAAATTGGCAAGATGTGCTTCAGATGCACCATGTTTCACTGACTCTCAGCGAGGTGCTTTGGTATGAATAGCAATACCAGAAATCAGTATTAAAATGCCTGTCTTTACTACAGGACATCTACGCTGCTTCAGACAATGTTACTTTGCTTCAACAATGTGGTATTTGTGGCTTTCTCTACACGAGCAGCAAAGTTTGGACACAAAGTAGGTCACCCATATCCTCAGAGCTCAAAGCAGAGCACAGACTGATGGGTAGAGTCATTTCCGGCTTGATTTCTTCCTTTTACCCTGAGAAGGGTGAGGAGGAAGACACTTGGTTTCCTGTGAGTTTTGCCAAACAAATGCTAGGTCTGTGGTATCAAGAGATTTCACCCTTTTCATTTGTTGTATTCAATTCCTTTGCACATGTGTATATACTGTATAGGATCAACAGGGGATGAACAAGGTTGATGTACATTTCACTGGATGTGCTCTATTTTCAAGAGCCTGACTTGTTTGTAAATTGCTGTGATGGATTCAAGTTTTCTTCAGCTCTTAATTCCGCTTCAGTTTTCTTCAATCATTGAAAAGATGTGATATATTTACAGGTTAATAATGTTGGTGTGCTAGTGATAATTGTATTTTTTACATTGGCCTATTGTTTGTGATTTTGTGTAAGCAAAGCCTGTATACAACTGGGTCAACTTTTCTGTCTGGTACTGGACTATTTGGAAATAGTACAGACTCCTTAGGAATTCTGGGACATCAGTCAAATTCACAACTTCACATAGATCTGATCCAGGATCATCACTCACTGTACCATGGCACTTCAGTCCCTGAGTGGCTCAAAAAACGTGTTCCATTTTAAAAAAAAAAATGTTGAAAATAGCTCACCTGATGGTCGACAGGTTGCTTTTAGTGACAATGTGACAATGTTTGGCAGGATGAAATTAACAAAAAATATGACAGAAACGTCGCTTCCATTACATTCATAACAAACCATATAAAGCCATAGGGGCTGCAGGATGATGCAGGAATTCCTTTTTTGCTCACCCACTGGAGTGCTGCCTGCAGCAGTGTGCTCAGTGCTGCCACCTGTGGCCAGAAAATATAGAGAGACTAGCTGTGTACCAGTTTTATACCGCATACTCATGCTGCATTAACATCACATGGGCTGGATAGTAGAGATCGAAAGATTTCCATGTTTACAATTCTACCACTTTTAGAATTGACTGTAATGGAGATGATATCCCTTGGTGTGTATTATATCATGTTCCGTTTGGGTAAATAACATTTCCCCCACCTTGTTGCTTGCCTACCATCTGTTTAGAATTTTTTCAACATTTTCCTGGAATAAGTTTTGATGAGCCTTTGATCGACTGAAATGATTGAGTAAGCGAGATAGCAACGCAGCGCCATGACATATGATACGATTCCTGGATTGGGGCGTCCGATGAAGTATTCACATCTATGATCTGATACGAACTCAAAGCCAGGAAGAAACTTCTGCTCTCACACTTTTGTATGAACAATTTTTGCTCTTATGTCATTGTAAGATATTTTGAAAAGATTAAATGAAGTTTATCAAAAGTTGTGTGAATACCTGTCAATCACTGTTGAATCGATGGATTTTTAATAAAATCAAGTGAAATAATAATTGAATTGTTTTAAAGAAATTGAGCATGTGAATGGCATTGCAATTGATCATTTACTCTTCAGGCTACTCAGTTGGTCCTGCACTGCACCATGGGTAATTGCTATAATTAAATTCACCTGATGTGCCTGGACATGAAGCTTCCAGGGAAGTTAGTTATACTCTCCTAGTGCCTCCAGCCTGATTTTTTTTTGTTTACATATTGGCTCCTGATGGTCCAGTATCCTTAAGTCTTAACATTATTGAGGAACACTTGTAGCTACCGATGAGACAGGTATTTTGTCATGTGGAACCAAGGTAGGTTTAAGTTGCTTCAGACAGCACCTTTACTTTATAATTTTTGCTAACCAATTAGTTTTATTCTGGAAAACCTCTATTGCTTTGACACAGTTTGCAGTCAGTCCACTGGTGGGATCACAAACCACAAAGCAGTGGTATCAAAGGTGTGTGTGTTCTGTCAGTAGTAAAATGTGTAAGAATCTGGACAAAATGTGTTCGTGTTGCAAGATTGGATGAATTAATTGCCTCACTCTTGATTTTGCTACAGAAAGCACCTCGTCAGATTTTGCCCTGCACAGTGTCTCAGCTTCTGTCTGCTCATCAAGTCAGCAAAGATACTTTTGCAATCTGTGGCTGCAAACTGTGTGAAATTAACCAGGTATGAGGAGAAGTATAAGATATTTAGAAATAAAAGGACTTAACTATACATGTATGTACATTACTATATAGCTCTGCACAGGGCCGAGATGTGGATTTCAGTCATTACTTGCACTTAAATCAGGAATCAGGTGACTATAGATGATAAAAAAAAAAAACCCAAAACCCCCAAAAACTTGAATTTGAGTATAAAACACAGATGACTGGGAGGGGCTTCCCCAATCAGTTACAAGATTGACAAGTCTACAAGTGTGTTAGCAGCTTAGAGAGAGACTGTACTACTACTACACAGCATTGCTTTTGTCTAAATGTTGCATCAGCTTGCTTAAAAGCTCATTGTGACAGTGCTGACATAGTGATGTGTAGATGATCATTACAGGCAATAATCATCAGGTTAATTAGGAGAGTCACCTTTTTTCATGCTAAAATTTGCTAAATAGCACTAAATACAAATTACATGTAATTTTGATGGGAATGTCATTAGTTTTAAAGGTACTAGCCATAAACAAGGCGATGGATAAATTAAAATTTTTAGGGGGCTCATCCAAGGTTTTAGAATTTATCCTTGACGGGCCTTGAATGTCCATTACTTAAATAAATGGCAATCTAGCAAATATTTTTCAAGACATTTCACTCAAAACCAATAAAAAGACAACATGGATGGGGGCCCCTTACAGTGCTTTGAAAAAAAAGTCCCTTTTAACCTACAGTTATACGACACTGAGCAAATTCCATCCAGAACATCTACTAAATGTGGGTGATATCGTTTTGCGAGCTGCTGACTCCAAGGTCAAGCATGAACTTTGAGGCTCAAATGACTTGTTTAGGGCTTGAACAGGACTTGGGAGTTTTAGGTCTGAGTGTGACTAAGAACTTCAAAGCCAAGGGTTGCTTGTGACTTGCAAAACTGTGACTTTGACTTTGACCCACCTCTGTATTAGGACCCAGAGTGATGGGTGAAGCTCCTGATCATTAAGAGTTTTGATGAGGAAAAAATTTGCCAACGTAATTTATTGATGAATGTGTAGCAAGATTGTGTAAGTGTGTATCGTTTTAATCCAGCCAATATGAACAAGCATCCTTGAAAGTTATGTAAACACTTCAAAGTCTCAAGCATTTTGAGAAAATTATGCATTTTTTTAATAAAGGTGAAACATGTAGGAATCATGCTTTTTTTTTTTTTAAATTAAAAAAACCCAGCCTTTTGATGCTACCTTCATATGCAGAGATGCATACAGGACTTTCTTAAATGCAAAGCTGTTAATTGTTTGGTCTTAGGATAACCTCATGTGCTGAGTATTTGCTTCTTCTTTCCTTTGCGGCAGGTGTCTGTTGTGGGAGTCATCAGAGGATTTCTTCCCTTTGTGACCAATATCCAGTTCAGTGTGGATGACATGACTGGTCCACCTCTGAATGTGAAGCAGTGGGTTAATACAGAGGCCAGTGGCATCAACTTGTCCAGAATTACAAATGGAAACTGCAATTTCGTTGTTAAACAATCGATTTCAAATTTCTCACAGGACTCTGCGCTGATGACATGTGCTTCTCCTGGGACATACGTGAAGTTGACAGGAAATTTACGAAATTTCAGTGTGAGTAATGCAAACAAAGGGTTTAAAGATAATGATGACCATTGGCTTTTAAATGGAAACGAGAAATATAATTTCTTGATTTGTTACTATATATGATATATTCAGTTTTTGTTTTTGCATTAGGGTCAAAGGTCATTGCTGGCAGTAAATATCCGTTGCCTCAAGGACCTGAATGAGATCACATCCCACATGTTGGAAGTGGTACAAGCCCACATGCAGCTTTTTGGAAAGGTTTGGAGCCTGTGGAAGACATTCAAAAGAAATTTTCTTATAAAAATCTTTTGTTTGACCATTTTAATACCAAGAAATTGTGGAAATAGTCAGTGTTTTAATTCAGACCTATGTAGTGAACAAAACACGTAGACCGTGGGGTACAAAAATTTCCACTGGAACCTAGAATTGAGCAAGTAATATTTTGTAAATGGCCTCTACTGTCCTGATATTGGTCTCTACTCAATAGGGGCTTGTGACACATGCATTTAAATGATGAAATTCTGCAGCAATTCATTTCAGAATCAGAGGTGAAAATGCATCCATTGGATAGGTCTGTGACACTTTGTGGTGTGACGCTACCTAATGCTTTTAGCACTGCACAGACGCACACTTGTGATCTTTCTGAGCGTTCTCATGTTGTTTATTCAGATTTTCGATGTGAATATGAATCCCACTCTTGCCTCGCTGTCTGGAAGGTGCAGTGGTGGATATCCTAAAGGCATCTTACCAAATGGACTGTCCACCATCGAGGGCCAGGTTAGTGGGTTTTAAAGGGTCAATTCACCCAAATCACAAACACAATTTCCAACTTAACCATAGCAGAAGCTAGTCCTGCAGATACTACTATAGCTGTAAAACTTACCTCTGATACTATAATTAATTAAAATTTTTTTGATAATTTTCATATTGAGTTTGGAAAGTTCCAACAGCAGTGTCTCTCTCCAAAACAGTCCCTGCAAGGGACAAAAGGCCTTTTTCACAGTAGACATCTTGACTTTTCATAGTAGGAAGAGCAGAGGTGTTACTAAGAACAATGACAATGTTAGTTTCCCAGCACGCCATGAAGTTAGCCAGCATGAACAACACCAGGACCCTGAAACTGAAGCAACTACATGGAAAATACATATCATTCAATTTTAGTTACAATTGTGCTTTTCTTTCAGTGACATAAGGTCAAAAAGAAGGTTAAAAAAAGTAATTGTAGAAAATAGTTCCCTATTGAAAACTATCCACAGTAAATGAGATTTATCCCAGAATTATCCCTGGAAAATGAAAACCTTGATGGCTGCTCATGAGTGATGAAAAATGAACTGATATTGTCACATAGTGATACACAGACTGAGAAGGTTAGTTGTAAGAAAGAAAAAATAGGTAACAGCTTTACTCTGCTTAAAATTTTTTATGCTTAAAAAAAATAAAAGCTTTTCCAGCTTCTCAAAATCTAGGGTTTGTTGCTGTTATTATAAATGATTCTTTGGCTTTTGTTTCATAAATAAGACAAAACAACCAATTCGTGGATGTTGGCACCTCAGGATCTGAGAATGTGTAACGGGCAATATAAATACACACATGTCAATACACTGAACAACTGATAGTGGTAAAGTATTTTCTTGGTTCCTTGGTTCCCGTCTAAGGTGTTGAATGTAATCAAGAATTTCCCTGACCATGATGAGGGCATCAGTTTCCATGCCCTGAAGAACCAGCTGGACCACCTCAGTATGGGAGACATCAGGTACCAGCTCATCAGCTTCTGTGTAATGTGTATATACTGCACATGTGTACACCTTAGGATGTGTTTTAAATCCCAGTCTATGCTAACACTGAAGTAAATCCACATAGTTATGTCCATATCATTGCTGTGGTGTATCCAAGTGCCTCATTTATATAATTTCCATTTTCACACATTATTTTAAGAGTATGGATTGAGTCATTTGAGAGCATGGAATGATATGGTTTGCAAAGAAATCGTTAATTTGACAGCACAAATTTCTGTAAACAATGCTTTTTTTTGTGACAGCTGCTGGACCTCAGAAGTAGAGCGTAATGCTTGCCTGTTCACAAAATATGGAAGCTTGTGATGGAGCTGTTTTTTGAGTTTGTGCTAACATTTCTTTCGCAAAACGCTTTTAATTATCGTAGCATAAAATGACTTTATTCAGGCTTTACCTAGAAATAAACTCCACATTAGTTTACATTCAGATGTTAGTAATTTGCTTTCACATTGAACTTAGATAAAATTTATTTCATATTTTATAATTTGTATGGAGCCTCCTGTCACTCATGATACTACATACATAATAGTTTGAAGGGATTACTCAAACCAGGATCTGTTTAGGGGGTACATGGAAGACATTTAAAAAGGTACTGACAAAGGGAAAGAGAAATGGAATGCTTTAATTTTCAATCTGTTCCTGTGCTTGTACAGATCTTCTTTGGCTTTTCTCATAAATGAAGGCCATGTGTTCTCTACAATCGATGAGCATCATTTTAAGTCAGCAGAACTTTAGTGGGATACCCGGAGTCAAGTGAAAAATCAAAATGTTGCAGTCCTGGATTACAGCTGATCAGAATGGATACACTACACACACTTTGGGTTGGCATTGTTTTTTTTTTTTTTTTCATTTAAACTTATCCATTTATTTATGACATACTGAAGTGGTCTATGGCTTAGTTTATAGTGTATCATTTGTTGCTTGTAAAGGCTTACTGTACTGATGGACTGGTCAGGTTTTATGTTTGACGTTTTGTATTTTGTATTTCTAGTTTATTTCCGGTCTTATTTTGTGGGTACTCTGCCAATAATGTCATGATTTACTGTAAATAATATCTAAATCATATCCTGTGTCCTTTTTTACTTAAATCACTTTTCATTAAGAACTACAGTCTGTCTCTTTGAAGTCCTCGGTTTCCCAGAATTCAAGATAGAATACAAGCCTATACTCCTACAATGGTAGCATCTGTTTTAACTTACTTAAAAATAGATAATAAATTTGAAACTAGCTTACTGACAAAAAACCTTGTCTAGTGCTAACTGCATTGGCTCATGCAAGTTACATTCTCTCTCATGTGGATATATAGATACGCCAAATCTGCCTCTGAAATCCCATAATTTGGTGAAGTTAAATTATGGAGTTTTTCACAGTATTCTGGGTGTCAGTTTCACCTGGCCATACTTTCTGTTTAATGAACTGTGCCAAGTTAGTAAAATAACATTTTTATAAGTAGTTCCCCATGGTCACTTTTAACCAAATACACCATGTTTTGTAGACCATTTACCTATCCAATAGTGATAATTTGAATATGGATATTCTCTCAGTTGAATGCATTGTTCGTGGGATTATTAACCAACAAAGAGCAAATGAATTCCCTTTTTTTTTTTTTTTTTTTTTTTTTTTTTTTTTTAATAATTTTTGGGTCTCTCCCAGCTAATGACTTACTTACGTCCGGGGGGTTGGTGATTTAATGTGTTCCAGTTGACAAGACGCACTCGGACTGTCTGTGCTTATAAGAGTCTGTTTACCTGTGTGGCTCCTTTTTTCAGTATACTTGGATGCGCTGTTTATGCATCCCACAAGTAGCTCTATAGACTGGGCAAACAATACCAGTGTCTTAACAAGTGCAGTTATGTCAGTTGCAGTCAGTTTTAAAACTGCTGAAAAAGATTACATTTAAAGATCCCTGTAGGGGAACCTGTAGTAGGGATAATTCACACAGATTATAATGGACTGTAATTCTTGATGTCTTATGTGGCTCTACACACACCAAGACTTGCTTGAGGAAGAGGAGTGGACTATACTGGCATATGTGGATCATTCTCTGTCATAGATGTAAGAGAGGTTATAATTACAGATCAGCACAGTGCAACACATGTTATTGGTTTATCCTGGGGGAAATGCATCATACATGACACTTGCTCCTTGCTTCTTCTTCAGAATCTCCTGGTGGAGGAATGTCCATTGGGACACCTTGACTTTTGAATACTCTTCAATATTGGTAATAAACTCATTTTCAACTTAATTATATATTTTGAATTGAGGTAGATATTTTGAAAAAGCTTTGATATTGAAAAGCAAATCCCAAATAATTTGGATACAGGAGTGTCTGTTTTTGAAGTATCTCTGACCCTATTTATTTAAATGTGTTAAGTTAAATGGCTTTTAGGTCTTAGGACACTTTAATTCACGCCAAGTACTCCTACTTGGGGCAGCTTGGTCATGGGAGTTGCTTATTGTGTATGTGTGATATGCAACTGAAGCTATTCCATATCATTGTGGTGAGTCCTGGCTCCCTGTGCTGAGCACATCTGGATAACAGGAAGCCTTGTTTAACAGCTGATCCTGATCTATGACCTCCCTGTGAAGAGTGCCCGAGACGTGAGGTCTGTTCTTCAAAAGAATCAATACATTATCACATTATCATGATGAGGATTATTATTAACAATGTGTAACCTGTGTAAATCAATCTGAATGTTTAATACTGGAACCATTTTTAATGATTGTAATCTGAACTTTCTGAAGATACATTTTTTTTTTGATTATTTCAATTTTTTTTTAATCTTATCCCTTTTGGCCCACTAGCATTATACATAAAGGAATCACTATGATTCAAACCAAGTGTTTGTTGGATAGTCTACAGCACCTGAAACTCTTTTTCTAAAAGATGAAAATCTCTCTTTTGCTGCTTTGGTCCGTATAAAGGTATATCAAACTAAAACCTGGATTTTCATGACATATGCTATCGATATTGTGGTCCCTGGATGCTGACTCCCATTTTTCTTTTTTGACCTTTTGACCTTTCCTGTTGATCTACCATCCCCAGATATGAAATATCAATCTAATGTGGATATTATGTGAAATTTATTGAGCGCATTCATGCTCCCCTTCAGATGAACCTTTGTGTTAGACACTCCATGAGCTTTCCCCTTGTAACACCCTCTGGTCAAACTGTCAGACTTAAATCATACTGAGAGACTCTAAAGATTTATGGAGGTTTTGCTACTGGCCAGGAATACATGACAATATCTAAAGCCTGTCATGACTTGCCTTTATGACAAGGCATCAGTGAGCTTCTTATGGCATGGCAGTGTTAGTCAGTTGGAGCCAAATTACTTAAGACTAAAATATTTCAACAAATATCTGAGGATTCCATCAGCCTCAGTGGTACTTTATGTTTACTCTTAGTAAAAGGATTGTACTCAGAAACACTAACTAACATGGTGAACAGGGTTACCATTACCTACAAATCATTAAGGTAAGGCAAGGTAAGTTTAATTGTATGGCACATTTCAACAAGGGTATTTTAAGTGCCTTACATAAAACATAAAAGACATCAAGACAAAATGTAACAGCAACACAAAAATACAAAAAAACATTTTGACAGATAAAGAGTTAAATAGAAAATAAGAAATACAAAGGTGAAAGTTACAGAGCAGTGTAACATATTTGTTCCGATTATGTGGGGCATAAAACCTTAACACAACTCCATGTTTAGTTTTGACTCTGGGGACAGAAAGCAGACCTGCCCCAAACCACCTGAGGGGTCTAGAGGGTTCATAACCTAGCAGCAGATCAGAACTGTATTTTGGCCCCAAACCATTCGGTGCTTTAAATACAAAGTGCAGTATTTTGAAATCTGTTCTTTGACAGACAGGAAGCCAGTTTAAAGATCTGAGAACGGGAGCAATGATTCACTTTTGTGGTCTTAGTGAGGTCTTGATTAGTAGCTTTGGAATCAGCTTCATTTTTTGAGAGACCTATAAATACACCATTACAGTATTCAAGTTGACTGAAGAAAAATGCATGGAAAAGTTTTTCCAAATCCTGTAGAAACAGAAGTTTTTCAATAGATGATATGTTCTTAAGGTAACAGTAGGCTGACTTTGTAGTTGTTAATCAATGTGGCTGATAAAATTCGGGTTTGAGCCCATGAAAACACCAAGACTTCTGGCTTGGTTATTGTTTTTTAACATTACCAACTGAAGCTGAAAGCTGACTTTTAATTGTTTTTCATGTCTCCAAAAAAACATTACTTCATGTAAATTTGTGTGTCATGTGCATAATTATCGTAACACATTTTGTTGTTTTCCATAATCTGAGCAAGTGGGAACATTTAGATGTTGACAGAAGAGGCCACTGAATTGAGTCTTGGGGAACTCTGCCTGTCATCTTTATGTCTACAGATGTTTGATTTCCTATAGACACAAAGTAGTCCCTATCCTTTGAGTAGGATTTAAACCAGTTTAGTACTGTGCAAGAAAGTCCTACCCAGTTTCACAGTCAGTCTAATAATATTTTGTGGTAGACTGAAATTCTGCCACTGTCTGTGTTTAAGTGGATTTCATTTAAGTTCTTCTTAGAACAAGAACTAAGTAATGTGATGTAGTTGAAATTCTGACTAGAAGACACCAAAACAGTTGTTCAGTGGCAAGAAGTTGTTCAGCTGTTGAAAAACTGCCTTTTCAATAATTTTATTTAAAAATCTGAGATTTGATATTGGCATAAAACTGTCCATTACCTCTAGATTATTCTTTTTTAAAAGTGGTTTAATGAGTTTTCAGGGCCTGTGGGATCACACCTGAGAGAAGTGTTGACAATTTGTAGAAGGTCTGAGGCCATGCAATTTTAAACATTTTTTTTAGAAACCCTGTTGGCATTATTGAGGCAGCAGGAAGAGCATTTCAGATGTTGTATAATAACTTTCAAGTTTTTCTGGTTGAAAGTTTCAAATTGTGTAATTTTACATGAACTGATTTTAAGTGGACATGGGGCAACACATATCCTGTGCCTGATAACTGGCCACTGACTGCTTGTTTAATTTTCTGAATTTTGTCACTGAAGAAGGAGGCAAATTCATTGCAGGTGGATAGAAGTTCAGAGGCTACTGACACAGGAGCGTTTGTAAGCCCGTCAATGTTAGGAAACAAGGCATTATTACTGTTTCTGTGATGATGTCAGAGAAGAAGGCCCACCTTGTATTTCTCAGTTCCAAATTATAAATGCACAGTCTATCTTAATAGATATCATAATGATCCTGAAGATTTCTTTTTTGCCACCTTCATTGAAATGATGTTCAGGCTTATTGACTGTGACACAAGAGCGTGAAGAAATATATCACTGGTGTTTTCAGTGCTACATCATTCTGTGATTATCTATTTTGAACTTGCACATGCACGGAGATAGTGCTTGCAAAGAATACAAAACAAGAACAAACCACAACCTTAGAAATGTTATGACCCTTGGAAATGATTAAGTCCAGAGTGTGGCCATTTGTTGCGTGTGGGCGCCGACAGATGCTGAGTCAGTCCATAGTCTTTTAGTGCCTCCATCATGGGGGTTGTCAACATGGATGTTAAAATCATCAACAATAACTACAGTCACAGTCAGCATGCAGACGCATTAATCAACATTCAATTAGTGTGCTCATGACTTCATCCAGTTGGCGATTTTTGGATTGAAGCTTGCTAAAATCTAAAATGTCAGTATATACACTATCATTTTTTAAATTTTTAATAATAGTCATGTTAATTTAAGAATTAGGGTGACTACTAATACCCAGATGAAAATAATGAATATATGAAATAATTTATGACACAGCAGGTCAGTTAAGAATCCCCTTTACCTACTGTATTTGGTCCACACAAATCAAATATGTGACATTACTTAAACATAGTTAAGACAAAAAAGATGAAGTATTTAAAGGACATAGTAGCACTTTTCAGTTAGTATCTACAGTATTTCTAGATGAACCCTCTTTTATCCATCAGCCAACAAGCAAAATATTCAGTAATATGTTATTTTCTTACTAGGTGTCAGATGTATATGTTGATAAACTGTGAATCAGTGTGATTACAAATGAAATCTTTGTTTTTGTTGCCAGGGCAGGGAAACCTCCCCCAGGACATCACCTGGATGTGATGAAAGGAGACAAGCTAGTCGAGCTGAGTTCAATTATCTACTGCAGATCAACATCTGCTGTGACCTGTTTGACCTCACAGAGGCAAGATATGTGGTAGGTGAATTCTAGAGCCAAAGGGGACCAGAGGGAAACCGCTATCAGTTTTATGAACCAGCATCACTATCAGTGAAAGAAATACTTAATTTACAATATTTGAAAGTTAATATTGACCAGGTATAAAACAAATGTACTTGAATAACAGTGGAACCCTAATTTACAACTGGAATTCCTTGTTTCCCATCCATTATTTTGCATCATATAAACAAAAACAGTATCAGTTGTTATAGGTGTGCATCATGATAGCACACATATACTAACATGGGGAAAAGAGTAAGGCTGTAACTCACTAATTTTATCCTTTAAGTGTTTTCTCAAAAATTCTTGAAGACACCTCTGAAAGATCATAAATCTTGTCCAAACTTGATTTAAATGCAACTGAAATGGGCTCATTGCTGCCAATTGTGGTCAATGTGTGAAAAAAACAGCTACTGTACATCTGTGGTATCTGCTGTTTCACCCCTCCAGCCTCAAGGAGCAATCAGGGCGTTACTGCTTTGCAAACCAGAATGAGGCAAAGAAGATGCTGCACTTCAAAATTTATCAAAACAAGCCACACAAAGATGAGTTTCCTGCTCTATGTGAAGCATTTACAAATAGTATGTTTAGTGTTTGCATGACAAAAGACTTCAAAGATGAGGACTAACTGGTTGGATTAGTAATTATACGAGTTACCAATAAACAGCAGTGAGGTTTCGGTAGTAGAACTTATTAAGAATATTCAAAAACATATCCAGTCTTGTTTTTTTCCACTGAAAAGTATCAATAACCTTTCTCATATGTACCATAGCAGTTGTTGTAAATAGCTGAATATTTCTTTGTAAAGGCTTTTTCTTTGTGTATAATGTCCTGTACTTTAACAAACCTTCAAAAAATAAAACTGGACTCACTAAATTTGAATTTTAAATATTACAGTATGTTGATAAGAAATAATAATTATTTGTCAACCTTTTTACACAAGCTATTGATACATGTAAGGGAATGTACATTAAAACTAGACCAGTGAGATCTTTCCAAGCTATCACAGGCTCTGTTGCTGCCTACATCTATGGAAGCTCCACAAACAAATAAATTTGTAATTACTGATAAGCAATGATCGAAGTAATTTAGCATTGCTTCAAGTGTTACCTTCTCCCTGAAATTAAGTAAGAAAGGTCCATAGCTGTCCCAACTCTCTTACATGCTGTGTCAGATGAGCGTTAGTCATTTGTCTTGTGTGATCCTGCAGATGATCACTGATGAAAAGAAATACTACATGCTTAGGAGTAATCCAGATGTGTGTGAGTTCACAATAGACCATCATTCCTGCTCATGGGTCCAAGGGAAAACCTGGAGGAAACCCAGATAGGCATGGGGAGAACATGTAAACTCCCCACAGAAGGGCCCCAGTCAAACTCGGGATCAGACCAAGACCCTTCTTTCTATGAGGCAGCAGTACTGATCACTGCACCACCACACTGCCCTCGTGTACAGGAACACTGGAAGAACTAAATAGAACATAACTTAAGATAATGAATACTAATATCTTGTACATAGTGATAAACTCATGGAGAGTTATCCCCAATTTGACTGTTAGTTTCCTTAAGCCCCACAGAGCTTTTTAAGTCTGTATAGTTTATTTTTTTGGTTTCCAGACCTGAGCTCCACTCATATATTCACTGTTTCAGCAGTACCAAGCAGCGGTTTTTAGCTCTGATAAACCCACTGTACACTACTTGCTTTGCACCAAACGGCAGGCAGACATTGTTATCAACTTCCTGATAAAGACGGTCAAACATTTAGTAACTGAACCAGACACTTTTCTGGAGTTGATGGAGAACAAAACTGAGCTCAAAGGAAAGTGAATATTAGAGCTACATTTTTTTTTGGTCACAAACATGACTGATGAATTGCAATGTGGCTCCTCAGCTACTTGAATGTGTAAATAAGCAAATGTTTGAGAACAGATAGTAATGATTCATTTTATGGCAACTTGGTGGCAGTGAAACATGCTGAAAACCCAACAGGGTCATACCACATTACCATGTAATAGAGTGGATATGGCTTCAACAAATAGTTGCCTGTTCTCACAACCAGCAGAGAAGGAGCTTAGTAATCATTATTTGAGTCTTGTGTCTGGTCATCAGAGCAATATCCACTTCTATTTAACTTTGTTTTGATTTCTAACAACTCCTTAGAAAACATATGTGGAGATTTAGCTGCTTAAATCCCCACATCACTCATCAACTAGTTGCTAACTGTTAGTGCTTTGTTTGATGCTGGGTAAGTAGGATAGAGTGGGTTTATCAGAACCCTTTCACTGAAAACAGCTGGAAACACGGTTGATAAGAGCAGTGAGACTAAATTAAAACTGTAAAACAGCTGTAAACCCAAAAAAGTGAGGTGAAAGAAGCTAAAACACTCAACTGAGCTATGGGAACTGTAGAGTCGGGGATGTATCTCTGCTGGTTATTCATTAATGCATGTCCTTTTTCACATTTCCCCTAGTCATTTGGTTGATTGTTATTATAAAACTATCAGTAAAGCCCTAAGCTCGTAATTTTGAAAACTGGTTGCAAATTCCTTATGCAGTTGGAATAATATTTTGAGTGCTGGCTGTTGTCAAAACCAAATATTGGCAAGTACATTTTCAACTATGCTTTTAAGGTTTTACAGGGCCTTAAATGAGAGGACTTGAATTCATATGCTATAGTCGCATCCAACCAAGAGCAAATAAACTTATCAATAATGATGGATGTTTTCTTTTATGAGTAGAGGAAATTTAATTAGTCAGGTTTTTTGTTAGAACATGTTAAAACGCTACCCTGGGGCATTTGTACACCTTTTTGTAGTTGACCAATGTGAGTTGTGAGTGTTTAGCATTTCACAATGGCTTTTTTGAGCAACAATGCTCATTTTGGATATGAAAGAGTATTATTTTGATTGTACTACGGAGAGAAATGTAAGGATTTGACAGTTTGTTCAGGTTTAGAGATAGAATAAAGACATTGCAAGTTGTCTGTATGAAAATGTAACAATTACATTTGTGAGTACATTTTCAGTACATGGATCATCAGACATGAAATATTCTAAGGATATCCAACACGAGATCCATGCTTAATTTTATGTTTCTGAAATTCTGTTAAGCATGTTAGTTTCTCTGGTCCCTTTTAGAGACTTTTTCCACACCTCTGAGAGAGAGATTCTCAAGTAGAAATATCTCTAATATACAGTGGCAAGAAAAATGTGTGAACTTCTGGAATCACCTGGTTTTCCACCTAATTGGTTATAAAATGGGATTTGATCTTTATCTACTCTACCAGCAAAAAGTTTTAGAACACCACAGTTTTTCCACCTGTTGTTTAAATTTACATAATTTAGTGTCTCAGTTTTTCAGTAATTAAAGCATAGAACAAATAAAATATTAGGGATTTTAAAAACAAGGATTCATGGAATCTTCATGTCGAACTAAAGTTAATTTACATTTTTGACTCATTCAGCATCCGGACACCCTTGGGATGTTCTTTCTATGAGATGAAACATTTTTCAGAGACTTTGTCCGAACACTGCTACAGATGTTCCCACATATAGTTGCAATCAGAAATATTCAACCCCTCACCTTAGGAGACATTATAGTGATGTGGATGAAAGAATGACAATAAATGACAAAATGACAAATGACAAAAAAAATATAACTTGTGCAGTATTATTCAACCCCCATTTTCAGTACTTTGTTAGAAGTTATAAAAGCTAAAGGATGCACCACAAACATTTTCATTAAGTGCTGACAAGCTTCTTACACCCTATGATTGGAATCTTTGCCCATTCTTCACGTGCAAAAGCCTCTGGCTCAGTGATGTTTGATGGCTTCTGTGCTGCAACTGCCTTCTTTAAATCCCACCAAAGATATCTAATGGGATTTAAATCTGGTGACTGAGAAGGCCACTCCAGGATGTTCCAGGATCTTTTTCTCAACCAAGCTTTGGTTGACTTGGAGGTGTGCTTGGGATCATTGTCTTCCTGGAAAGTTCAATGATTACCAAGGTTTAGTTTGTCAACAGAAGGCATCATGTTCCTCTTTAAAATGACCTGGTATTTCTGGGAATCCATGATGCCAGGTAAACAATCGAACGAGTTCCTGCCGCAGAAAAATAGCCCCTCATCATCAATGACCCACCTCCACGCTTGACCATGGGGATGGTCGTCTTCTGGTCATAAGCCTGGCCTTTCGCACTCCAGACATACTGCTGGTTCATATGTCCAAACAGTTTCAGTTTGGTTTCATCAGTCCTTAGAACTGTCTCCCAAAACTCTGTAGTCTTATCCAAATTCCTCCTGGCATTTTCTAGTCGACTTTTGATGTTCCTCATGGTCAGGAGTGGAGTGCGTCTTGGAGTCTGGCCATGAAGTCCTTGTTATTTCATTGCATGACTGAGGCACTTGTACCATCCTTCATCAGGTCATCCTGTAGGTGTCTGGCAGTCACACGGGGGTTTCTCTTTGTTGGTCTGAATAAGTTGCTAAGGGCCCTTGATGAAATGTTTGGCTTTCTTCCACAGCCTGGCAGGTTTGTAGCTGTTCCATAAGTTTTTAACTTCCTTGTAATGCTCCCAATGGTGTCTCTTGGAATCTTTCATTTTTTGGAAATCTTCTTATGCCCAAGGCCCTTCAGGTGTGATGAAATAATCTCCTCTCTCAGATTTTGTGGAAGCTCCTTTGTCTTTCCCATGATTTCAACTCACCTTGAATACCTTCATTTATATATGAATCACAGCTGAAGCAAATGAAGGATCATTATAGTTCCCAAAAATTATGTTTCAACTCCACTTTAGGCAATAAAAACTGTCAGACAGCTTTGAAAACAGCAATATTATATAGGGGTTGAATAATTGTGACATGGTTATCTTGACAAAATATACTGTTACCCACAAATACTACATCTTGCATTTTCTGTGTTGATTTTATGTATCACTCAACTCATAAAGAAGTCATCCAAAGCAGAATCTTGATCTTTGAGAAAACTTTAATTGATAAATCCTTAAAATATTTGGGGGGTTGAATATTTCTAATTGTAACTGTTTGTATTGCTGTCTGTTATTCTGCTTTCACCTTCTGTCCAGCTCATCCCAAACCAGCTCCATGGGGTTTATGTCTGGAGACCGTGCTGGTCTTCCATCCTGTGAAGCCACCTTCTAGTTATTTTCTTCTAATGTTTTGATTGATTATCTTGTTATAGGATGAACCTCTGACCAACCAGTGTGTCTTCCTCTGTTACTTCCCTACTTTTCAACATTCTGAGTGCAATGAACAGTTCTACTTCCTGGAGTGCATTTGTGTCATAGTAATGCATCAGGTTTTGTAAGGTTCCATAAAATATACACGATTGTTCAGTTTTTGGTGACCTAACTTTTTTTTTTTTGCCTACAGCAGCTTGTCACTGACCTTTGTACAATATGAGGTTTTTGACAGGACTTGAACTGCTGAAGTTTCAAAAGAAACCGCAAAAATGAGGGTGTTCTGAAACATTGTAACTCAAAAGTATGGATGAACACAATGTACTTAAGATAATAACACACAAACATTTAGAATTGTTTAAGTATTTATTGATCAAACCCATTAAAATTCATCCAGTGAAACCTTGGTTTTAAACACCCAGTAGATTTACTTCCATGATCACAGTCATTGTCCTGCTGCATTACCCAACTTCTGCTGTGCCTCAGCTGTTGGACAGCCACTCTGATATTATCCTGCAAGATAAACTTTGGAATTCATTTCCCCTTCAATGATGGCAAGCAGTCCAGGCCCAGAGGCACCAAAGCAGCCCAATATAATGATGCTCCCTCCACCGTACTTCAGTTTCAATTTCCAACAGTTTGTCAGACTGTGGACTGATGAATATCTAAACTCTCTGAGATGACTTTATAACCCTTTCCAGCTTTATGCTAATCACTTCTGATCTGGTTTCATTGACTACTCTAATTAGGTGTTGTTGATGTCATTGGCCACTGGGTTCACACACTTTTTCCATCTGTGAATGTTGGAATGATGTATTTAATATGGAAAAAAACAATCTAATTATTTTATGTTATTGCTGTAGATAGATTTATCTATAAATGCACTTTAAATGGCGATCCAACCATATTTTTAAATAAATGTAGATAATTCCTAAGGGTTCACTTACGTTTTCTATTTGCTGTCTCACTGTCAGTCTATATCTATTCCATGTAAATGTCCATTGTTGATACTGAAAGAAATGAAAACTAGTCTTTGGCTCTGGCGTTTCTTTTTCAGCACACAGGAATTTCCTGGGACAAATATCCCTGGAACCACAAAAGCCCCATAAGGTTACATCAGATTGCACTGTGTCGTTTATTGCATCTACATGGGTCTATGTTCTTAGGGAGAAACCAGACCCAAGGCAGTGCTGCACCAGGGGAGCTAAAGGCAGGGGAGGATGAAGAGCTGAAAGGCCTGTTGAGATTGCCTGAAGAGGAGACAGAGCTCGATGCGGCGACTCTCTCTTTGCTTGCCAATGTTGGTTCTCAGCAGGGTGTTAAAAAAGTCAGATTCAAAAAGGAAGCCCCCATTTTTTGGAACAACTCTGAATGTGAGCAGCTCCAAACTCCAGATGCTTTTGCAAAAGAAAAACTGCATTTCTTGGGATCTGGCAAAGATGAAGATTGACAGCTGTAGAGAAATTAATAATTTATAGCTGGTTTTCATTTTAGATAAAAGGCGGTTGTCCCAGGAAGCGAAATCAAAGAAAGTCTTACAACTAAGAATAAACAATTTAGTTTTATGGAGCTTTAGTGATTCCAGACTTTACCTGAATATTATTTTATGCCCCTCTGGCTGATACTGTATATTCCTCCAAATGTCTGGAATATGATTGTCTGTGACTCTTTTGTCCCAATCTGAGTACAGAACCTGATGGAGGTCAACCCTACCCGCAACAAGGACTTCTCCACCCTCGCCATCAAGGAGGACCACTTTGACATCCAGAGGCCAAGAGAAAGTCCTTCAGTGATGAAGAGAGAGTCAGTCTAGGTAAAGCACACAGGTACATACAGTGAATTTATTTTTTTTGTACATGGCAGGAAATTAAACCTCCCTTTTTTTTCCTGTTGTCACGAATGTTGACGCCTCTGTTGGACACATCAGGAAGAAGATTTTTGACAGCAGTTGTTGGATTCTATCCAATTTGTGGATGCTGAAATTAAGGGCTCTACATTGAAGAACTGGATTTTTTGACTTTTTCTTAGATCTAAATAGAGCTTACTGAATTTGAGCAATTTGAATATCCTTTTGGGAATAGTGCTTTGAATTTTCTACTTCAATTTATGAGACCTAAAAAATTTCCATACTGAAAACAAAGTTCTTGCAACTGAAGGATTTCAAAGAGGGGGTATTCAGACCACATAAATTCAGATAGATTACTTTCATTTCGAAAACTTTTTCAGTGCAATTTAAATTTCATCATTGAGACTTCAGTAGTGATTAAATTTCACAATTATTATTAAGTTGCTTATTAGATTCAAATTTTCTTTCATGTATCTCATCTTGTAGTTGATGTAGATGTTGGCATTTATTGGCCTTTGTTATGTGATATAACGCTCCTTTTCTGTTTTTTTTTTTCATATTTTCTTGTAACTAACTCTAGGCTCAGTCAAGTGTGTTGCTGCCATATGTAGTCAACAGCTGTGCAAGTATAACAATTGGATACTGTCAAGAGATTACATCCTTCTTATTATTTAAATATTTATACAGGTAATGTTATGATAAATAATGATATGGCATTTAGCTTGTAGGAAGATGACACATGTTGAATATTTATTTTGACATTAACATTTTATACTATCACAAGGGGTAAAAAATTTAAAGTCAGTGTCAGATTTTACACACATCGGCTTTAAGCAGTGATCTAATTTGCTCACTAAAATTTTTTGAAATCCCTCTTGAGATTACTTGCCACTTAATGCCACTCGGTGACATTCAATCATTCAGATATTACTGAATTAGGTAATGCCCCCAAAAATTTAAGTGGTCACTTTGAGGTGGATGTGATGTGCACCCCAGCAGAGCCACTCATCGTGTTTAACAGCACCCCTGCACCAAGACCCTCCACGGCAGAGTCTCTGAATGAACCATGCAAAAAGAAACACTCCAAACAGGCCTGTGCTGAGACCTAAGAACCTAAGAGCATTCTTTAGATGATGTATGGCCAAACTTTCTGATTCTTAATTTGTAAGACTTTTTTCACAGTCTTGTTTATTGACCCAAGTTTGAGCACTCCTTAGTTTTTATTAGAGCATAGTAAAACCATGTGTGCTTCAGACGTGATTCACACCTGATTTAAACTTGTTAGTAATGTTAAGTAGCCGGCAAATAGCTTGTTGGACCAGCCTGTCGCTATGGAGGCATACGGTACATAACCTGTTTTACTTTGAAACAGTTACAGTAATGTAATGGCACTAAATGTAAAATTGTCCTTAAGATAGTGAAGAACATAAAACCTACATAGTATTTGTTTTTTTTTCTCCACTGTCTTTTAGGTTTTGCCTCTGTAAACCATTTTTGTCAGAACAAAACAAATTCTATTAATATTTTTTAAAAAAAAAAAACAAAGACCCCCTCCAGTAAAAATTAGGTTTGTGTTTGATGAGCAGAATCAGAGCTGCAGGCGACCAGCTGAGGGGCGGGTGGAGAGAGACGCAGGGAAATTTGCATATTCAAAGATCCACAACACTAAGAGTCCAAAGTGTACAGTTACATCCAAGCCATTTTAAGGACTTGAAGGAATCTTTTTTTTTCATGGATACAACTTTTAAATATATAATTTTGTGTGACAGAGGCAAGTTTTTAGGAGTTTTATCAATGCGAGGAGAGGGACTTTAGTTATACTTGTTTGAATTTTTATTCTGTTGTGCCCCATGTATATCGTAACTATGGTGGTGTTTTCTTTAAGCAATTCCCATTCAGTATATTTACATTCAGTGAAGGCTTTTCTGTATAATAGCTTTCATTGTTACTTGCAGGATCCACCTTTTTCCTGAGGATTCAGGCCAAATACCCACTCACAAAGAATTCCCAGGAAACACCTGGTAGATAAACGTGTCCTATCAATGAACTAGTGCAACTTCTATTGTTAAAACATTACCATCATTAACCACAAGTGTTCCCCAGTCATTCAGGACTGCAATCTCAAACATTCTAACTTAAGCATATGTTCTTAAAGCTGACAAACAAAAATAAATATCTATAAGACGAAACAGGTTATGATAGGCTATGATGTAGAGTTGAGGTAAACTACAGAGCTTGTGGGTTTTTGGGTTTGAGACTACAGATTACAGATTGCAATTAATGCCATTGTTGAAAAAAATAATACATTGATAATTGATGATATTTACTTACAAATATACCTAAATGGATTTACATTTACACTAATGTCTTATCGGGTTGTAAATTTAGTATTTATATGAGCAGTGCAACTTCATGATGAAAGTAGAGATATTAGTTTACTGTAAACTGTTACAAGTGCATGATTTATATATTTCTTATATATTTCTCCTACAGTTTTCACATACAGTCCTGATTACTGACATCCCAGAATCTTGATTACAGAATTTAGATTATCTTCGGATTGAAATTAAAATTAACCAATTTTGTATGATCAAAATATTTTATTAAAAAGTCAAAGGTTACTGAAATAGGACAGTAAAAAAAGAAAACGAAAAAGCCCTCCATGATATTGAAAAAAAACATACACATAAAGCACCCCAGACACAATTATTGGGACCCTTCACTAATATTTGCCTGCCTAACTTTGGGCACAGGTGAGTCTTAATTGTGTTTTATTAAGTTTGAAGAACTAATCTAAATTCATCTAAAGGGGCCAATAATGTATTTAGTGTACATTTAGTCTATTTTTTCATTATTCATGTAAAAGAAAGAACTTTTATTTCAGTAACTTAGTATATCTTCTTATATATTGTGATTACACTGGATTGGTTAAATTGCATTTATTACCAGATATATTCTAAATTCTGTACTTAAATAGCAGGGGTGCCAATATTTTCAACATGCACTGTTTGTAACCTAGTTTGAAAGCTTTATTGGAAATCTTATTGTAATTTATTTTACAGATTGACAGCATTACACACTGTATCGGCTACTGTAGGTCAGCTCTTACTGTTGCAGTTTTTAAGAAATTCAGTCTTAAAATTTCTCATATTCCTTACAATCGTATGTTTTCTTCATCACTAACTGAATTCCTCTTTGTATGAATTCCATTTGGTCAGTAGATGATCTACTCATAAAAATAGGAAGGAAATGTTGCATACAAGGAAAGGAATAGTAGACATAGCTGTAATAGTCTGTGACAAGGCCATGAACAATGGGTGAAGACTGACTGCAAAGGAACTCAATAAAGAAACTGGTATTTGTGACAGTTAAATCAATTTTTTTCTTCTCTTTTTCTATTTTTATACCAGAATGTGGCTCTCTCAGAAAGCGCCACTGTCAGATATTTCTGAACCTTTTTAGAGAGAGGCCTATAATTGATATGACTGTTATTAGAATTCATCTTCATCATGCTTGATATTTGTATAATAAACTATAATCCATACCTCTCACTTGCTGTGTGTGAAATGATGTGGATGAGGATTAGCAGGTCCCTGGAGAAATCTCACACTGAGCTTACTTTACTTTCATGTATTCACTTTTGTTTGCATGCTGCCAAGGGTGGCATCTATGGCAAAGAAGAAAAAAAAACAACTAAAACCCCCCCTTGAGAATGCTAATTAAGTGATTTTTTTTCCTGCAAACTGATATTGATAGCATGTCTCCAGCACATGCTAAATGTGTCATTTCCTCCCCATGTTGACGAAGATATTCTCTGAAGATTTTGAGCACCTATCTGTTCTCTCTTTTTGAATTGTGTCGTGATTGGTGACAGGTATTTCTTTTGAAATGGCTCTACTCGACTTTTCAAATACGGTATGTTCTTTTTTTATTGCTTTATTTTTCACATTACTGCTGCACTGTGCTTTCTTAACAGCCATTAATAATTGTCCCCACCCCATAATGAAGTGTCTCTGAGCCTGACAATATGCTGCCTGCTGGTAAACAAGACTCCAGACACCCTTCAGCAGCACGGCACACAAGTTTAAATGTTGTTGTTTTTCCACCAGAGGGCAACATGTGTATTGCAATGCACAAACACCCCTTATCTATTCTTCACTCTCCACTCGTCTAGATGCAAATCACATCCTCCTTTATGCTTAAAATTTGTTTGCGATGTTATATACCTATGACAGACTCTTATGAATAAAGAGATATGTCCTATCATTTATCATATCATTTATTTTGTAAGCCTCACTTTTCAAGTAATCTGCCAAGAGGAGAAGACAATGAGGTTAAATAGAAAATTACAGCTATTTTTCAGCTCAGATTTGTCCCTAATATGAATGTCAAATAAACTGTTCCGAATCATCTGCTTTTTCCTTCAGCAGAGGCTGCAATCTGTCTTTTTTATTCACTCATTGAATGAAACATAAGAGCACGCTGTGGCTGTGCGTGAGCATACATTACATATCTTCCACCTTTAGGGGTCTCTCGAGCTCTTCCCAGGCCCCGCTGTCTAGCCAGTACAGATAAATGGCACCTCGTTAATCAAATCTGCATGAGTGCGCTCAGGTTGCCATGGCAATAATTATCAGAGCTGCCTAATTAACTTTCTCAATTGCTTAATGATATACGACCCTCTGAACTCCCTCATTTTTTTCTCTCTAATCCAAGTTGTTGTGTTTTTATTCCTCCATTTTCACTCCCCAGTGTTAACCTGTGACCACCAAGATAATAGAAATTATAGAGAAATTAAATTCAGCACCACATCATTTCCTGTCGGCCCACGCACGCCGGGGGTGAAACAAATGGTTGGTGTCAGATTTCACACGCAGACTTCACATGACTGCTATTGGATACCGAAGCATGTAGCCGACGTTTGTCTGGCCTGTACAGTGTGTTCCTCGCATATTTGGGGTTCTGCCGTGACCTTGTGTGACAGCTGACTGAGGGTTGGGAGCAATGGTCCTGTCGTCCCTGATCAGCCAGCCGAAACTCTTGAGATACCTGGAGACAGGGGGAATTGTACCTGGTGACACCCACCCTGCCATCCCCTGTCACAGGAGGCCTCTCATACTGTCTACAGTCCTCCTTTGCTGCCTGCTGTCAGCCTGCGGCCCCCTCACTGGCTGCAATCTAAACTGATCCCGAGTTAATCCTGTGTTTGATATCTCCTAGACAGAAATTTAGAGGTTCTACATGGAAAACAACTGTATTGGGCCAGGACAGGGCTTTAATCTACAAGTATTTTCTTGTCAGTTTTCAGCTCCTTTCTTTTTGCCAAGAATAAAAAAGAAAAAACACTAAATTGTGTAGTTTCTTGAGATGAAAATGCTTCACATCAGGAGTGTGAGCCCAAAATATCGGTATGTTTCAGCTAAACGCTTCATTAGTGGAGCTGAGACTGCCAGAAAACTAGGAGCCATTATGTGTTTGGTCAAAAATGTTAAAATGACCTGCGGTCGCATTTTCTTGATAAGCCACCTCTTGCGGCCATACAAGTGACTGTTGTCACTCAGAAACAAAGAAATAGGTAGTCAGATGTAACAGGGAGCTGCAGGCGCTTCCAAACCACAGCTACTTTTTCATAGTCCTAAGAACTGTTGGAAGAAGTAGCCTACCTTCATTTTTACATGTCCTCACTGCAGAAACTGAGGCTGCCGGTGGTTCTTAGAACACTGTTTTACAGTTCTTTTTTAGTACCTCGTTTAGGGTAGGTACTCTATCGGAACAAGAGGAACCCTCAGTGATGTAACTCTACAAGTTAATGGTCAATCACATGAACGCAGCATCAGCAATCTTCATTTAAAAAACAACCTGTGTAAACATCGGTAAAATGTGACATGTCCATAAATTTTGAGGAAAAGTCAAAAAAAAAAAGAAAAAAGAATGATCCAAATTGTACCAGCAGAGGCCGAGATATCCTGACTTTTAATCGCGAGTCCTCAACCTTATTTGTGGTCTAGGTTGGAGGCCTTGTTCTCGTTGCTCCCCTCTGTGCACTCTCAGTCATGACGGTCGAGGAGAGGCCATGTTGTGCTGAAAAATGGTCGTCCAGACCCATGCCTGACTTCTGGGATCAGTGCTGGGTCAGCAGACCGCAAGGCAAGAGTTCATGTGATTAACTTTCTACAACCACCATCAGGAAGCTTTATAGGACTGGGTCAAATCAAGCTCTGGCAAAAAACCTTACAGTGCGGTTACCACCAATGTCTGCCATATGTCTGACACCACCCGCTGACACAATGAGAAGCTATTCTCCTTTTTATATTTTATAACCTAATTTCACAAAAACTTAACCTTCCTCCTTTGCCTTTTTTTCACTCAGAAGACCTACCCGTGCTTAATTGTACCTGCTTGCTTTTGTTGCTTTAAAGCCAGTGGGGGAAAGTGGCAGGGGAAAGATTATCTTTGTAACACCTCTGCACTGTATCGCTGTATTTTTTCCTCTTGTGAGTGGATTTCATGGTTGAGAGTGCAATTTGAAATAGGATTAACAGTAGGTGTTTGGTAGTGTTAGCTAAACCACTTTATGTCAGGTATGGCAGAGAGAAGTCTGTCATTGCATCTGCCTGAATCCTTTCAGCCCTAAACACTGCTTGAGGGGGATTCTTCAAATATTACTAAAACTGTATATGTATTCATCAAAGGGCTGCGAGGCAGGCAGGAGAATCACAATCTGTGGTTTCCACCTATAAAAAGCAGAAGAAAGAATCCACGAGTGCAGTATTAGACAGCCTCAACATACACTGCCAATATGGGAACAAAATGCAGCCTTTTGTTTTTTGGAGAAAAAAACTCAGCAAAGTGCTCCATCTCTTTTTTGTCTCATTGCCTCGATGACATTGGGAAGCCACATGGTTGGCTGGGGCCCAGGCCCATGGAGAGGATGCATTCTTGGGATGGCCATCGGCGGTGTACAGGCTGGGATGCCCAGCCCTCTGCTCCCACAGTTTCCGCACACAGCAGTGAGTCCCACTGGAAAACAACAGTTTCAGTGGGCTTATGTAACTGGGGTTGCTTGTAAAGAAAAGGGAGGGCTGGAGGGCGGGATTATGGACTGATGAAGGGAAGAAAAAAGATGGAAGGTTGTTCAAGGCTGAACATTGAAACAAACTTGAGTACAGTAATTGACTTGCCCAAGGCTAGTTTATAGCCTAACCAAGAGACTCCAAACAGGAGACTCCAAACGAGGCACCGTGGATGTTCAGCAGTATGCAAGCTTTCACTCATTAGCCTTTTTTTCTTTAGTTGAACATTAGCTAATTATTGACTTCAGCTGCTGCACTCTTTGGAAAAAAAAAACCCCAAAAACCCCACTGCATTTTATCTGTATTAGCCTTTGTCAGGGCTCATTAGCAGTTATAAGGCTAAGATTATTTTTAAGACTTTTTCTATATGAACAATTAATGGCTAATGGTGATGTGTAATGTAAAAGGGGTCACAGAGTGATGGACCCCCAGAGAATTATCACCCAGTTTAGTTCCCCTCAGGTCCATGAAGCATTTCAGTGTCTTTTAGCTCAGTGTTTTGATTTTACAGCCCACAGTGTTTTGATTCAGTGTCACTGCTCTCATCAGCCTTGTTTCCAGCAGCAGCAGGTAGCTGTTTCAGCAAAAAAACTAGACAGGCAGACAGACTTCGGTCAACACCAAGCTAGTTAACATATTGTTCCATTAGCAGCAAAAGAGCCACATACTTCCCCTGAATAATGGGCAGAAACAAGATTCCAAATATGCAAGGGCCTATGAAGCCAAAGACATGTGAAATTGACATCTGAGGTCTGAAGGCCTTCATTTTGAATATTGTATCTTAGTCTTCTGTTAACGGCTTGTTCTATTGCCCCATAAAGGCCAAAAACACTGCCTTAAAAGATAATTCCTGTTTATTTCATCAGATTTTTGTAGTTTTGTCCATCATTTTCTATGGCTGTGATAACATTGTACTCACCATAAGGGAACTGCCTGGATCTTGGATCAGAGTAACACTGCTAAAAAAAGACTGATGACAAAAAACAAGTTGTCAGACAATCAGAAAAATTGTAGACAGATGATCTAAACCACTTGACTTAACCACAGTGACATATTTGGAGCTATAAATGACTTGGTAAGTTGAACCTTGGCATCAACTCTAATGTTGATGGAAATTTATAATGAATTTATCCTGTAAGTTTGTTATGTTTTTTGTTTTGTTTTGTTTTTTTTTTTTTTTTTTTTACCCTCGTTTCCTCTAACAAATAAGCTTGGTAACCAAAAGGCTTGTTTGCAACCTGTCTAATTGTGTGGGCATTCATGTTTCTTGATTGTCTCACTTCTTTATGGTCATGTTGCTGTGTTTCCAGCTCTAAGCAGTTGTTGAGAGCAGGTTGTCGTCTTAAAAAATCACCTGACAGAATGATGGGCAAAATGTTGGACTAAATTATGCTTCTAAGCGTCTTGTTCCAGCACCTTGAAGGAGCTGAAAGATCTTGACAGATTTGACCACAGACCATGGTTAAAACTAAGCATAATGATTAAATGAAGTCTAACAGGTGAGTCAAAAACTCAGGGTGCAGCCTTCTCTTTCTTTCTGTTTTGCCTCATTATGAGCACAGAGGAGCACATCCCAACTTTCCTGATTGGAGTCGTTGGTGGCAACAGTCTGTGTTACTCAACAGTTGAAAGCCTCAGGGTTTCCCAAGGCAGGGAGTGGCATCCCCCTCCGCCAGTAAACACATCAATAATCCTGCAGGTTGACTGACTGGCTCACTGAATAAGGCATGAAAATGAAGGAGGAAGACCTGTGGAGAAGAAGTAATTAGTGTTTACTCTAAGGTCTACAGGGCCTTGGAATAGTTAGTGATGTGGTGTTAAAGAGGGGGGTAAAACCTGAGTCCCAGCAAGGTGATAAGCCTAATGCAAACAACTGTCAGGGGAAAGAAAAATCAATTCGTTTTCAAGAAAGAAGTGAACTTCCCCCATTTTTGAACAAATTTTCACATAATTGAAAAATACTGGACAGCACTTACATCACTGGGAATTTAAAGGAAGAGTTTGACATTTTAAAAAATACACTTGTTTGTCATCTTTGGGTTTTTTTTTTCCACAGCTGAAACTCAGACTGAACTCCAAACCAAGGGTCATGTTTTAGTTTCATTGTATACATTGTTAGTTTCAGGTTTCACATTGCAGTTTTGTGAGTGTACCTCAGAGCTTTGCATGACATTTGTACGCCCTGTTGTCATTACCTGTACTTGATATTGATTGGTATATGCATACATCTGACATCGGCATGTTGTCATTTTAGCAGGTAGCCTGACAACTGGAATGGTTGAACATACATTCAACCATTCCAGTTGAATGGAGAAAATAGAAAAATGAATATCCCGATTCATCTCTTTGCCACTGTACTGTCATTATGGCATTACTACCAGAATACCAACTTGACTGCTGCTGCAGTTTCTTCACTTTCAGGTGGCGTTGAGTTTTTATGTCTTCCTCTGACCAAATTAATATTAAAAATTATGTCTCCTCTCCCCATGTGCTCCCCGCGGCTCATTTTCATTACTTTTGTTCTTCTTTCTCTATTGTTTAATGATTGATTGCCTGCCTCATCTTCCTGTAATTGGTCTGAAAGTCCAAACCATCCAAAAAATTGTTTTAACACTGCAAACAAATTGAACATGGTTCAGTTTGATCCGGACTAAGACAGGCCCTTTTGGTCGGACCAAATTTTACTCATTTGGTCCACACTGTGGTCCGAGGTGCCATTTACATCTGCTATTTTGATTTGGACAAAACTGAAAAGTCCAAGGCTATGGACCTAACAAAGTAAGTGTGAAACCTCCCTTAAAGGTCAATATAAATTTCATCCCTTTGTGTCTAGCACTATCACGGTCTGGGATGTGTGCTGAACTGTAGCAGAAAAACTGGAAGCAGGATAAACACCTAGTATGGCTCTGTCAAAAGTATAAAAATATGTCTTCCAAAAACTCCACAGCTTCCTCACTAATGCAGTGCAGAAACAGAAATGTAAAAATAAGACACCATTGTCTAAGCATTTCACAATTCTCTGTAGCTAAATGGCAAAGTAGGTCATGTCAGTACCTTACTAGAGAACCCATGCATGCTTTTTTTGATCCGCCACCTCTGTGGTTAAAGCTGCATTAACTGATCTTTTTGGCCACTTGGGACAGTTGAAGAGGGTTTGAATGTAGGTTAACTATAAACATAACGATGACATATTATCACCTTATAAAGAGTCAAGATGCTTTGTTCATCTAATCATTCAGCCCAGCAGCCTCGCAAAGAGATTTTATGGGAAAAGCTCATGCTATGCTATAGTCAGTCATCATTTGCATGAGGTGAATAAGCACCAATATAAATATAATAAGACAAGTTTAGAGCTGACATTTTACTTTGCATTTAACTGGTATACTGTATATACTAAAATCCTCACCCTACTTTCAGTCTTTGTACAAAGCTGAGCTAACATTTCCTGGACCTGCATTATGTCTGCACTAGATGCACAAATGTGCAATTCATATAAATCCTATTGTCTGACTATTTGTTTGATAGCAGGTATATTTCCCCAAATATTTGACTGTTCCTTTAAATGTGATGTAATTTGCCATCTTAAAGCATCTGTAAACAGATGTTTGCTGGGGCTGGTTATGTATCCCTTGATTTGGGCATCAGTGGTCTTACAGTTCAATAGGAAGAGGCTTCTTGAGGGATGCGGCAGTGACAGTCAATATGCATATCATTAATATTTGATGCTGAGAAAATAGGGGGACATTGGATAAACATGAATCTCATACAAATCCATTTGGCAGCATCAGCTAATCTGACAAATAATTGCTGGAAATGGAACACTGCTGTAAAAATATGTTTCTTGGAAGAGCTGAATGTTCAGGCTCTTCTTGTAGTCACTTCATATTTTGCACTAACGGCCACAGTATCTTTGACAAATCAACTCCCTCTGCGTAAAACCATGTGATTCTCTGTCTACCTTGTGTCGTGTCCAGTTGTGTGACTCATGTTTCTCTTGTTTACGTTGCGGTGGTACATCACCTAGTCGTGATGACAAGGACTTTGCTGTGAGCCGCAGCTGAACACCCTATATCCACCCCGCTGGCACGGCTTCAGTGTTTTCATTCCATATGATAGGAGTCACACCACATTCCTGTTACAACTTTTCTGTGGCGCATAAAAATCTCCCCTTGAAACCGCAGAGCCATGTGTTTTGAATTTTCCCTCTGTTTGTTCCCATTTACAGCATCTCTCTCTATTTTTTCTTTCTCTCTCTCTCTCTCTCTCACACACACACACACACACACATGCATACACAATAACTGAATGTTCGCTCTCTTCGTGTTGATAGGCCCATTTAGTCCTCATGAAAGCATTCCATTTAGGTGCATTTGAGGTTATGGTTGTCACTGACAACCGGCTGTCAGAGAGTGGCAGCCTCTATCAGTGTTGGGGGTTTCCGGAGGAGCTTACAGCACACAGAGCAGCTATTGATGGAGCCCGTTTTATGGACTCAGACCCACCAAAGGCAATGGTGTGTGACAAAGACAGTAAGGGGAGGTGGTAGTTTGATTCTTTGACCCTGTGAGTTTAAATCATGAGGTTGTAATGTTCTACGCTTTGCTGACAGGAAGAATCACCCCTCAGATAATTAGTCTCATCTGACTTAAGTGTAATGCATAGTTTAATATGTTGGGTTTATATGTTAAGTGGTTGCTCCGTCAAGAAGTAATATAATTAGGAGGGAAGAAAACAGACGTAAACGAAATAAAAATGTGCAAATTTAAACAGTACCAACCTATGAAGCATGCAGCAGAAAAATTTGATGGTGAAATGTGAACAAAGTAAGTAAAAAGGGAGGAAGCACGTCTGTAATTATCATTTAGCCCCTTTCTATTGCAGGAACTTTTTCATGCACACAGGAACAATTTCAGGAACTCAGTTGGAAAGTGTTTTGATTGGGGGGAGCCAGGGTCTAAATGAAGCTCCTCAGCCATGGTTCCTGGTACCAAAAAAATGCCTGGCTCTGGGGCATAGTGGTTTTTGATGACTAAGGGAGTATAGGGGTGGAATCGTCAACACTGAATGCCTCTCATTGGTCTAACCCAGACTCAACAACTTTGGTGGAATTGCACAAATGGGATTTTTACTTTCTGCATTTAGTCCCTTCTGACTCCATAGTTCCTATTACTATTTAATCAAAATGTAGCAGTTGAGGACAATTAAGATATGTTCTCAGAAGCTTTAATTTTTTAGTAAAACATTTTATAATGGGATGTGATGAAGTCAGGATGTGATAAACGTTCACCTTTTTATTATCCATAACCATACCTGCCGGGTTTTGCATTCAATACTGATGTTCTTGTCTATAAAAATACACATATTACTGGTATTTCTAAATGCTAATTACAATAATGTCACTGGATGTGTTTACATTTGACCACTCTTAAGCTAAAAAAAATTTCAAACACACGAAAGTGTTTCTATGGACAAGGCTTTGAAACAGCCTTTTGAAACATTACAAAAAGTTCTGATGATTTAACTGAATAAATTAAATGCAAAAATGAAAAAAAGAAAGAAAAATCTAAATGAATATAAAAAAAACAACAACTTCATTTTGGTGTTGGTATTTTATAAGAGCTCATGACTTCAGTATCTTTAAATTCTCTAATTCTCCAAAGGACCCTAAAGGAGGAAGTATTCATTATGCTGTTTATAACTAGTGGTGAATCGATTTATAACAATCGATTCACCACTAGTTATAAATAGCTGTACAACTCGTCCAACTTATGGATTACTACATTCAAAAAAAAAACATAAATGTTGACCAAAGGTCAGTATAATTATAAATACTATAAATCAAGGCTGCATCCAATGAAGCTGTAGAGTTCCAAATTAATCTAAACTGCCCGAAAACACAATGTACATCCTTCATCAGTATTTACAAATGAAAGGTATAGTTTCCTGACTTCGGAGTTTCTTTTAAAAAATACAGACAGGCAGAATTTCAAACAAGACCATATTAAAAATGAGAATTTTCATTGAAGAGGCATGTGTTAATCTATTTGATATGCAATCTATTGCTAATTAAGCTACTTAAAAAAACAAAGCATGTGTATGAAGTTCACAGTTATCTTTGACCAGCAAGAACTGATTTCATACTCATGGTTATTGACTTGTGAGAATCTTGGACAAAAAAAGTATGTTTGTCTGAATATGCTGTATAGAAATGACTACCCTTTGAAATTGTAATGCTGGAAGTATCTCCCCCACCACAAACACACACACACACACACACACACACACACACACACACACCTCCTCCCCCTCTGGAAACCTGTTCTGGAGGGAGTGACTTGATCCAGGCGGCGTCCAATTATATGGAAGCAGCACTTATTCCACTTTATTTCAGGCTACAGTTAAGTGGCTTGAAGCCTTCAGAGACACACAGGCTCGTAGTATAGCGGCAAAGAATCAAGCAGAGGGACGATACCCATGTGACATGTGAACAGAAAGCTATAGACAAAGGTAGAACTATCTACGAGACCAAGTGAAGCGTCTGGCAGGAGACACGGAGGATGCTCCAAATCAAATCCACGAGGGGCTTTTTTCTCGTCTGGAAATTCACGGCTTCGTATAAATGATTCATAGAGTATGTTTCTATTTCTACGGGAGTAATTGCGCTCGCAGTGAGTTTCGGTTGAAGCAGATTGTCACCGACCAATCTGCAGAGAGACGGTAGCAAAAGCTGAGGATCAGAGCCTGGAGAAAATTACAAAGTCAATTAATGTGTGGATTTTGACAAGCGTTCCTTTTAACCTGCCCTGGACCTCATCTGTCAAAAGGATCAACTGTTGCTGCAGCTGGAGCGAGCACAGAGACAGTCTCCAAGTGTGTCTGGCTTTAATAATGGATGTTTGACCGTCACTTGGTCCTGCATGCAGCCACACAGCCGGTGTTGTGCAATTAACATGGAAGAGAGACTGATACTGTTGTTGATGCCTCGGATACACCTTCATCTGTCCTGATGTGATGCCACACTGTTTCACTGAGGAGAATGATAATATCCCACACCGCTGCCGGCTTTTCCATATTGGTTGATCATCTGTGTGTGTGAAACAAAACAATTTGATTCTTTTTTTCCTTGGCACAAGGAACCGGTTCGGGCATTCTAACTCACTGGCAGACATCAAAATTGACAAGCTTTTTGTTAAAGTGACCTTGCCCGGTTTTGACATCTATTCAGCAGGAGATCAACATGCTGATGATGATGGAGAACAGCGGTATGGACGCGCATCAGGTTGATATCGATTCGGAATTTGAGCCTCACGGTCGGTCGCGGTCGTGCACCTGGCCGCTGCCGTGTCCGGAGGATTTTCCCGGGGGAGAAGAGGCGAGCCGGGGTCTGGCCCTGGCGTCGGTCAAAGTGGAGCAGTACAACGTGCCCGCATGCCGGGCCGAGAGAAAAGGCGGCGCACCGGCGGAGATCAAGCATCCAGCCGGCGCCCCGGCCCCGGTCGTGGCCGCTCCTGCCTGCATGTCCGGGGCTGCGCTCGACGTGGCCGGCCAGCTGCGCAAAGCCAAGTCCTCCCGGCGAAACGCGTGGGGGAACCTGTCGTATGCAGACCTCATCACCCGTGCCATCGAGAGCGCCCCGGAAAAGAGACTCACCCTGTCCCAGATTTATGACTGGATGGTTCGCTTTGTTCCTTATTTCAAGGATAAAGGCGACAGCAACAGTTCAGCCGGATGGAAGGTAGGCCACATGAGAGAATTTTCTGACACCACATGGTGAAGGTTTTAGTGGAGACGCTACACTATATTTAGCCTCAGCCCGTGTCTGCAGCATAACTCCTTTTCTGCATATTTGAAAGCCACATAATTGACCCTTGTTTCCAACAATTTATGTCAGTGGCGTGTCCCCGCGTCACTCCACGGTGCAGTCTGTGGAAAGGGGCGGTGAGCACGGTGGGATGAGGGTTCACTGGGTTCATCGTATTTAAGGATTGCAGCCTGTGCATATAGGAAAAGCCACACCGAGTCAAACGTCTTCTCAGCGCGATTCCCTTTGGACAAGCAACTGTTACGCGTTGCGACGCGTCCGTAAAAGTGTCTGGTTTCACGCCTATATTTCTCTGCGTTATCGGGTCACACGGGGGACAAAGCGTGCCTCCGGTCCGATTCGCAGCTCCGCGGCTTGAGCGTCACCCATGCCTCCGTGTGGGTGCTCCGGATGGAGCGTTAGGAGCCACCCCGCCCCCCTGCTATCCATTGTGCGCACGTTGAATTACGCACAGGCGGTGCGAAAGCATGGCACAAGGCGAGGGGTTTAGAAGGACAATAACAGGAGATGATGACATGAGGTGTCACAGCAAACAGATGTAACTACAGATTATCCCTTAAATTCAAATTACTACGAGGTTAATCTAATGGATTGGTTGTTGTAATCTATTTAAATTTACCACCCTTTCTGTGCAAGGATTAATGATCTTTTGTTTACTAGCCCTATACTGTGGCTCGACCTCATACTATTATTTGTCTTTCGAAAAGTTTTTCTTCCAGGTTCCATCTTTATGGCCGTTTAGGAAGTTCAAAGGAAGATAAATATTCTAAATCAGGTCTGCTGCTTAGAATTTTAGTTCAGGGAATTCTTCATGGATGCACATTGTATTCCAGTATCTGAAAAATCTCCATCTGGTCTCCTGGCATTAAATGTTCCATTAAAAACATCAGTAACGTCTTCCCAAACTGGGCCATTAGTCATGTTTAAACACAGGTAAATAACATTTGAGTAAGGATTTTATTTTAGGAAAGGAAGAGGGAAAAAATCTGGTTTGCTGTGTTTCATCTTGTCTATTATGCTATTATGCTATTGTGGTGGAAGTCAATACAGCAATTAATGGGAATTTCTACAACAGGTACACATTGTTAAGTCCAACAGAGCAGGAGTAGCCTCAGTAGCTCCCTCCTTGTTAAATCTGACAACAGGCGTTAACATTTATTGGCAAGGCTCCATCTGGGAGCTTTAAAAAGAGACACATCATTAAACATAAGAAGAATCTTAAAGACAGTCAGGAAGCATGTTTAAAGGGGCACTCCAGCAATTTAGTTTTTTGCCCCCATAAAGTTGGCAGACTCACAAGAGACACATTAAAGAAAGAATTGTCAAAACTAAACCAGAAGCGGCGGAGATATCTTTAGTTTTTGTCCTTGGCTCGAGAAACACTAGGTCATACAATTTCCATAATGTAACTCAAAAATGTGTGTTATAAACACCCCCCACACACCCCACCTGATGACATCACTGTGACATCACGAGGGTTTCAAACTATAAACCCCCCTCAGAAAAAAAAAAAAAAAAAAAATATATATATATATATATATATTTGTTTTTACAGCCTACATAATCGTCCATATGTTGAGTAAATCGAACTTTGTGTATAAAAATTATGGGCAGCATTTCTAAAACAATTTTGATGCTTCACTTTACTTTCCTGTGTGCTTTGCTTTTTGTTAACAGCCTGACGATATATACAGAAAGAATACAGAAGAAGCAGAAACACATGAATTCAGTGGGATTAACAAGCATTTTACACCATATGAGTGTTTGACATTGTGTTGATCCTCTATCTGCTTCTCCTATAATGTTATCAAGTCCTTACAGAATACTGTGATAAGTGCCGTTTTCGCCATCCTTTTCTCTCTCACACACAAGGTTTATTCAATGCTTTCCCCTGCCCTGACATTTCATCTGGCTCCATACCAGCCTCCAGTTGAGCAGCATTAAGACACAGATTAATCTCAATAAAATCACCATTTGATTTAGATCTGAGCAGAGCGGCAACAACCCCCGTCCAATCTTTATGGTATGGTAGGGTTTTAAAATTGGATTTAAAGCAGAGTTTAATTCCCAGGGCCTTGTTTGTGCTGCCCAGGGATGCCCAGCTTGATGCCTGCTCCAATTCCAGCTCTGCGTTGAGGTTTTGATTGGCCAGTGTGGCAAGAAAGCTGATTGGGGGAGAGAGGCTCCAAGTTGAGGTGAAAAACAACTTGATTCAATCATAATAACACTCCCAAACCAAAAAAAAAAAAAAAAAAAGGGAGAGACACATGCACGCACATGTTGAACTGTTAACATTTGGCAGCGATTTTAATGGGATTTGAAGCACGGAGGTACAGAATTACTCTCAAGCACACATACTCACACACACACACACACACTCATACAGTTGCGTACGGTATACACACACCCTCGTACATTCCTGTATGTTTCTATTTAGATTGAACAGCACAGAGGTGGAGTAAGGGTGTTGTGGGGGGTGTATATGGATGGATGGCTGGATGGGATAAGTGGGAGGGAAATAAGATCCAGTCAGAGTCCTGCTATTAAAAGCAGTCTTTAAGAGCTGTTGTGTAATCCTGTCTGAGAGCTGCTGCTCAATTCAGCCGCTGGGCTCTTTGTCTTCATCTGGGCCAACAGCTTCTCCTGCCTCTTAATACCACACACAAACACATACTGTACCCACACACTGTTGAGGTGTCTCTCACTTGTCTAAGTGTCAAGTGCTAAGGCTGCAGCAGTGGATTGGATTTCTTTCACACATTCACACACTACTTGTCCCCAGTGGTAGTGTATGGATTTCTTTGATTGTGGTCACACAAACACGTACACATCAGCACTCACTGTATTGCTTAAGCATCTGGCAGCAGGGTTACCATGATGACTATGTATGGATTTCTCTGACTGTGGTTCAGTAATTGCGGTCAAGTGTTTTGGCCATGTTTGTTATTGCATCTGAGGTGGGAGGCTGTGTTTGGTCATATGAAATGAATTCAGTTCCGTAGGTGGTCACGGCAGTGGCGGTGATGGGGGGGCATGCACTCGCACGCACACACACAGTTCATTTCACAAGTGGATCTGCGTGGGAATGGATGTGCTGAGCTGTGGCCTGTCTGCAGGCTGTGCTGTACACAGACTCAGCACCAGGGAGGAAGACAGGTAGGAGCTCACTGACTTTACCTGAAGGCTTCACAAAGCAGCATGTTAAAGACACAATGTGGGTGTAAAACTGTTATAATCAGACTGTGATAGAAGAAGCGCATAGCAGTCAAGCCCCAATACTCATGAAGATCAATTATGAATTCAGAAAAGCGTAAGTTCCTCTTTGTTTTTTTGCCTTTAACTTTCCATTTTACAGTTTTTGTCACACGCTTAGAGTTGCTTTTGATATCCGACACCTGTGAGACAACTACAACCATTGTGAGCATTACAGTATCTACTGTAAATTAAGGAAAAGATGTCTTTCAGGCTGTGTATTTGCTCATAAATGCACCATTCTGGGGAGTGTCTAGATCAGTTTGAAGCTGCATGTACACACAGACTTATGTCAAGATGGTACATAATCCCTGCACACCTGTATGTAGCAGAATTCTGCTACTGACTCAAACCCTTTGACCCTGAAGTATTAGATTCAAGTTGGGTTTGAGATGTTTTGCGTTTTTCAAATGTAATTTATTAAGAACTTTTTCTATATGTCACTCTGACTCTGCCAGTCGTCTGTATCCATGTGTCGTATGTTGCAAGCAGAAGCACGATGCCCAGCATGACGAGGGAAAGAGACTGATACTGTGATACTCCGCCTTCACATATTCACTGCTCTGTTAATAACAGACATACGGCAGTTAACTCTATAGTGAGCAGTAAACTGAGATTTTGGACACTTTTAAATCATTGTCATTTTGAATCCTTGCTGACAGCTGCAGAGTTGTATGACTGTAATTTTTGCAGCTATAAAACGCAGCTTATGGCATCGTGGGATTGTTAGCAAAAAGTACTGTACACACTGTAAATGCATTTTTTTGGAAGGTGTTGCATAGGGCATAGAGTTTACGCTCATTTTCATCAGTATGGCAAGCTAATGGTTGGTAGTGGATAAAATGAACAAACAATCGAGCTTAGGATATGAATCAGGTTACGATCTTAGTTTTGGGTTTTTGCAGAACTGTAGTATATAGGACATAAGCTCCTGCACACTTTCAACACTTGTGTATTGCAACTATATTAGATATGTATGTTTTTTGAAGTGACACTTAACACACATGCATTAATATATGCATCTATATGTACTGTATATCTATGGTACTTAAAAGGGATATCCACCAAACCTTGGAGTGGAGGAAAAGAAAGAATTTTAAAGGCCCTGAAAACTTAAAGATTGTTCTCAATCGGCTTCGTTTTACATGCAACGGGGTCATACGTGAACATGTACCATAATAAGCTGACAAAGTTTTTCACATGGGAGATTTTTGTATTTTTGCGTTGTGTTCATGCTGTTCTCATGGGTTTGAAGTGGGCAGTACTCAGTTGGAAAAAAGGTGACGTCAAAAATTTTGTAAATATTTCTTTTTTGAAATGTTAACTTTTTAAATTTGCTGCTTATCTGGGCTTGAATAATTATATTTTATCCAGAAAGCATAAGAGTTGAAACCCCGTTTTCAGGACTTTAAGGTCCTCCTAGGTAAACCTTTAAATAACACACCAAATAACAGTTTTGAGAATATAATCTATAGACAATGTACCAAAACATATCTGGTGTTAACTGGTTGCAGGAGCTTGTTTCTGACATCTTTACAAAATACTTAAAAGAAGATAAAAGACATAAGAAAATGATATATGTGGTGGTTACAATATATCAAAAAGTAAAAAGTATACATATCCTGACAAAGGTAATGAAAATCTTATTAAGTTGGTGTACCTTCGTCTATATCCTAGATTAAAGAGAGTAAAAGTGGATCTTTGCTTCTAATATGCTTCTAATCTGCTTGTAATATATCACAATGCATAATGTATTACCACCCACACTGATGGACATCACCTAGCTCTGCTGAGATTTCACTTGCAGCTGATAAAGAAGGAGACCACGATGCACAGCACAGAGAGAACCCAAGAGGCAAAAGAGAAGGCAAGGAGACAGTTTGAGGAACAAGGTATTATTTGTCCTGCCAATAAAACCTTTTTTGAATTGGATTCAGAATTGAGTGGGAGAGGGATAGAGGCAGAAAGAGAAAAGATAGAGCGAGTGTGAGAGTGGTGGCGGTGGCCCCTGCTGCTGAGCACATTGATAGCAGCCTTAATGCCTTGGATGCTCCAGCGCCAGCCGAGACAGAGGGGAATTGGTTGGAGATGGTGGAACAGGCTTAGAGGGTTCCCTGTGCCAGCCGGCCTGGCGCTGGCTCAACAGAAAGCCCTCTGCACCGCTACACATTTATTGTTATTATCACAAAGGCGCAGCAGAAGGAGAGGCAGCTCTTGAGTTGGCGGGCTTGGCGCGGGGTTAACTGGGGGTGGGGAATGGGAAGAGGAATTTGGAAGGAGAAGGGGGTTGGTTGTTGAATCTGAGACTATGGTAAACCTCATCTGATCAGTCCTGTGAATGGAGAGAAAACAGTTGGGAAGAGTCATTGAGGTCTTGAATGGAAAGGAGGCCATGTGGAGATGGACAGATTTTGATCTGAGAGGATCAGTTGCCTCGTCAGCTGAAGTCGAGCTACAAAAAGCATTTGAATAGAACATGGGCAGATATCACTTCAATCTGGAGAAGGGCTTGGATATAAACAAGGGATGCACCGACAGTGGAGGCGGGGTGTTCTCTGCTTAAATGAGTCATACTGGTTAGAATAGAACATAATATTCTCGCCCTCAGCCCTCACACTTCAATCAGTTGGAATAAATCAACTGGAATAAAATGTTGAGAAACACTCTACAGACGGAAATTCCAGAGAATAAACCGAGTCCAGACACACAAGAGTCAGTGAGGCAGGCAGATCTTGGGAATCGTGCCTGGTGGTGTGTCGTAAAATGTCGGCCCAGCACACATTCTCTCCATGTTGTCTACCAGACCTAAGGGCTTCAAAATGTTTTGGTGTCTGGCTCGGACGATGAGCAGAGTGCTAGCCGAAAAACATTCAGTCCTCTGAACTGACTGTCAGACTGTGACTCAGAAACAGGTCAGAATGTAAATTTGACCCTGCTAACATGGCCTTAAAGCACCATACCTGGAGTTTTCGATAGTTCTTTTTCATTTTCTGAAGATCACTATGTATCTTTTTTGATAATTTTCTACGCATCACACACAGTTTACCTCATAACTAACCATTGTGACAACCATGCTGTTGTGTATGAAAAAATTGTATTTTGGCCACTGCTCCAGGCAGCCATTGGTTTTCATTCATTTCTATATGATATGCTTTGCAGAATGGCTACTTGTTATTCAAAGTACATGTGATTGGTTGATATTCACACAGAATTTAATGGAAAATAATCTTGATTCCTGGAATAAAGAAAACATGCATCCAAAATTTCTGAAACACAAAAATGTGATTAACAATATGGCTACCTATAATGTAGGGTAAATATGATTTGTTTTCATATCATATGGAAATTAATGGAAAACAGTGGCTGCTTGAGGTAGTAGATGCCATTCAGTGCATTCAATTTTTTGAAACAAAATCTACTTCAAAGTGAAGCACATGCAATTGATTGATCTTTGTACCATACAGAAGTGACTGCAACCATCGTCTGCCAAAACCTGAACAGCACGCATTTGGAAATTACATTAAGTAAACTGTACATGACTTAATGTTAAGGAGACAAAGTACATTCTTTATAGATCTTTTCTATTTATGCTATATTTAACTACACAAAATGAGAGCAACAATATAAAACACACAGAAAAGATTTGATTTCACTCTTTGAAACAAACTTTAAAGTTATACATCACAAGATGAGTTGGATTTGAAATACATTCATCCTAACAACCCCAATCCATCAATCCACACCAGCAACAACATGGTTATAATCCCACTGGTATTGGAGAAAAAAATGTTATAGTGTAATCATGCATCTGAAATTGCACTAAATTTTAATGTGATTAATGACACAGTTGCTTCATAAAGTATTCAACCCCTAACTTTCTGCATATTGTTCTCATTATACTATGTACCAATTTTAATAAATCATCATGCACTCACAGTGTGATTATAATGGGCTTTTGATGCAATGCCTTATGAGCACCACTTGAAGTAATGTGTTGCCCTTATTTTTTACTGCAAATGGGATTAGTTTTTGAGTTTCTGCACACACTAAAATAGGTTTTGATAGAGGTTTGTATGGATCTGAAGTTTCTCTCTCTGTCTCTCTCTCTTTCTCTTTCTGTGTGTGTGTGTGTGTGTGTGTGTGTGTGTGTGTGTGTATGTGCATCTGCTCTTGTTGTTGTGTAGCTAGGCCTGATGGGAGTCCAGGTCTGGGGGGTACAGCTCTAGTTAATAATTCAGATGAGGCTCATTATCAAGGCAGCACAGATCTCTCTCTGATTCCACCTTAATTGCAGGCAGGATGTGCCTCTCAGACACTCTCAAAGTCATTCCCCCTCCTGTCTGCAGCTGCAAATGACTACCACACACACATACACGCACACACACACACACACAAACACTCACACACAAACACTCACACACACACAAACACACACACACAGATCTCCACTGGTTCTGTTACAGAACCCATCTCAGTGTAGCAGGTCCCTTCTCTGACATCACGCCTGGATCTTTGCAAGAGCAGGTGAATGGACGTTTGGAGATGAGTAGATAAATCCCACTCAGAGCTTATGACTATCACAGAGTATCGACTCCGAGGCCAGGCATGTGCTCTTATTATGAGTCACTTACATTTTTAATCAGATCTTCATGAGGGCTTTCTCCTGTTGGAGGGCTCAGCAAACTAAGATTGATGGCAGGTAATCAGTCGGAGGACAGCAGCTCTGTGATTAATGCTGCTGGGGAGTGAGGCTCTCAGCACCACGCTGGATGACCTGGATCATGGCTTTTCAACCCCAAATTTTCTGCAGAGTTGAAGTGTGGAGGGGCATGTAAAAACAAGAGACCTCCTGCTGCTTAACAAACAGTATCACAGTTATATCGCATTAAAATAATGGTCTGGTATTTCATAGTGAATTTACTTTTCAGAGATTTCCCAAAGGTGATTGTACCAGATGCCAGAATTAAATGGGGTTTTACAGGACAAATTTACAATACCTATGTTAGCGGAGATGGGACACTCCTCCATAGATGGAGAATGAAATAACCTTATTGACTTATCAGTGTCTAAGTAAAGCACTTAAATATTTGTTGGTCATGCTGAGGTGAGATTTATGTGAATGAATATCCTATATTGTATCAACACTCCTGCTGATAATAGGCTTTGTGCTGCTTGTACTTTAAGAAACAGTAATTAGCTGTAGCCTGCTATTGTCAAGGCGAAGATGGATATTTGCTTGGAAATGGTATTCTTGCTCTCCAAATTGATCGAGTCATGATAGTCGGACATCTCTTTTTCACCGGGGAGCTTTAAGCTAGCATTTTTTTGTTGGAGAAATTTACTAGACTAAGATAATGAGAGAGTGTGGAACAGGCAGCTGACTGGACATTGTGTTTAGTCACTGAATCAGATCAATTAGTTGGAATCAGGAGAAGGAAATCAGTAGTTCTCTAATCCATTGAGGTGAGGAAGTCACCAACACCGTTAGATGTACAGTATCCACTAACTGGGCTTAATTGGGACTTGTGATTTTTCCCTCTGTAACTGATTAAGTTTTAATCATTTCCTCAGCTAGAATAATTATTTTTTTGTGATTTGTACATTGTTATATTTTATATAGGCTCATTATATAGACTGTAATAGACAGCGATGTTGAGTGACTGTCAGTTACTGTCAGTTAGGCTACAATCTAGGTAGCATGCAGCTACTAGTCAGGTTTAAATTCAAATGAAAATAGGTTGCATATAGGGCAAGTGTGTGAAACCTTTGCAGAAATAGAGACAAGGCAAGTGTTTTTCAAACATGCAACACGTCACTAAGACTGTTCGCTGGCACACAGAGCAGGTGAGGACTTTTTCATAGTTTCACAATGAAACAATCTGATGTTCGCTCCGTCGTCCACGCTGCATTCCAGTGAGGAATTGGTGCGAGGCTCTACTTTTGCACAACAGTGCTTTGAGCTAAATTCTAATATACTGATGTTAGGCAGGTTTAATGGTTACCATATTCGTTGTTTTACTTGAGCACATATCTTTTTAATATTTACTAATTACAGGGAGGAAAAAAGAAAGGAAAAGCCTAAATAAATGAGTGAAGAAACATAGCAAATGCAGATGTCACCACGGAGGACTCGAGGGGTCACTGAATGGTTAGATGAGTATGAAAGTGATGTGAATCATGTGCTGTGGCCTTTAACCCAGCTGAACACCTATGGGAGATTTTGGACCGACGTGTTTGACAGTTCTCTCCAACACCACCATCAAAACACCCAATTTTAGGAATAACTTTTGATAGAATGGTGCTCATCCCTCCGGTAGAGTTACAGAGACTTGGAGAATCAATGCTGAGGTGCACTGAAGCTGTTCTGGCAGCACATGCTTGCAGAGACACTTCATGTTGGTTTTTCTCCTCTAATTTGTCAGCTCCCTAACACAAGTGATTTCTATTGCAGGTATCAACCAGAGTACTAGAAAAATTTAACATTTTTCAGTTTTTCAAAAGGGGACATTAATGTCAATCCATCAAATAGTCTTCAAGACCTTTCACCAAAAGCCACAAATGTCAACTTTAAAAGTATCGTCTGTACAAAATAAATGGCTTTGATTTAGCACAACTTTTTTGATGTGAAACCAATACCTCTTTATTTTTGTCAAAATACAACTCTGAGATGAAGCAGCGTTGACAACTTGAGTAATATTTCTTAATTGATTCAGGTACCCAAATATAACTCCTGACACTACTAAATTTGGTTACTTGGTTACATGATCATGGACAGCAGGGCTTCAGGCTCGGTGGTGTGAAATTTAAGGGTATCCATAATGCTGATGGTAAAATCTTACAAACACACACCTACTCACATATGGTAGCATACAGAAAGAAACGAAAAAAGGAGGGAAAGTATTAGGCAGTGGTAGAATTAAACTAAAGATTTGTACACTGATGTGTACATGTTGAAAAGGTGACATTTTTGGAGGGAAAATTAATCTTTACAGTGCCACATTAGTGAAAAACTACCCTCCATCATTTTACAGCCCCATCAGTCAGCCTTAATTCATATTGTTCTCAGTGTAGTTTAGGTCCTATTCAGCATCAGTCAGGTCTTACTCATTTGCTTGCAATTTAAACTATTGTCTTTTAAAGAGGTGTGTAATTGCACTGTGATCATAATTGATAAAAGCCATTTGAAAATTAACGCCATTAGTGTCTTAAGAGCAGGGTCGTTGCTGTGTTTCAACCGGGGGTGTATGTTCACCGTCTCAGGAAAAAGTCTGTTCAGGCTGTCGCTACACCGGTGAAGGTGTCTGCTAATGATGTCAAGGCGAGCCCAGACACAGGAACAGAACAACATGCCTACTGTCTATTGTCAGCACAAAGGAGGGTCAGGGAAGGGAGTATTTTCACTCATGAATATTCACGAGTCCTACGGCATATTTGGACAAATTACAATAAAAGCCTTTCAAGCCAGAGCTGAGCAGAAAAAAAGTAGTTATTTTGGAGATCATTAATCAAACATCATTAAACTTCTGTGAATCACAGCTAAGCAAATTTACATTAAGGCATGAACAGATCGTACATAATGTGTGTGTGTGTGCGTGTGTGTGTGTGTGTGTGTGTGTGCGTGTGCATGTGTGTGCATATGTGTGTGTGTGTGCGTGTGTGTGTCTGTGCGTATATGTGTGTGTGCATGTGTGTCTGTGTGTGTGTCTGTGTGTCTGTGTGTGTGTGCATGTTTGTGTGTGTGTTTGTGTGTACATTTGTGCGTGCATGCCTGTGTGTGTGTGTGTGTGCGCGTGTGTGTGTGTGTGTGTGCGTGCATGTGTGTGTGTGTGTGTGTGTGTGTGTGTGTGTGTGTCTGTGCGTGTGTTTACGTGTGTATGTGTGCGTGCATGTCTGTGAGTGCGTGTGTGTCTGTGTGCATGTGCGCGTGTGTGTGTGCGTGTGTGTGTGTGTGTGTGTGTGTGTGTGTGTGTGTGTGTGTGTGTGTGTGTGTGTGTGTGCGTGCATGCCTGTGCGTGTGCGCGTGCCATGGCCTGCTGGGGTGGTCCAGGAGGCAGACAGAGGTTAGCAGCGTAAGACGGCCCTCAGTGGATTTCTGTGTCAGTTTGATGAAAATAGGTCAGGATTCAGAGCTCAGCGTTTAGCATTCTGCCCATGTTACGTCTGACACTGTGCCTGATGACAGCTAAACTGCAGACTTTTTCTGTTTCTTTGTTTACCCCCCACCCCGTCTCTCCCCCTCCTCATTCCTCTGTAATCTCTATTCTGTCCTGTTGTCTTCCATCTCTTCAAACTCAAGTAAAGGTATTCTAATCTGGGACCACAGATTAGGTCCAGTCCTCCAAAGAAACTGCGCTGAAATCCACAATAGTTTCTGTCTAGTAGAGTTTATTTGATTTAGATGCACTTTTGAGTATTGTTGCCCTGCTTTTGAGAGAGAAAATAGATGTGCTGCAAAGTTTTATGAGCATAATAATTCAACCCTAGCCAGCAGTGGCCTAGCTTAGCATACGGTCCGCAGTATGTTTGGTCACCATGAGAAGAGCTTGATTTATTATTCTCCTACAGAGCATACCCTCATCTCTCTTGACTGGCGTGCTTTAAAAATAACTCTCATAAAGGTGAATTGACTCACAGATGATCCAACTCAGTGTTTAGCTAAATCTGAAGTTTTTCAGTGGAGTCAAGGCAACCACCTCTGGAATGTGGAGAATTGGCTGTACACAAATAATGGGTTAATATAAAGCTAACAGCAAGTAGAGTTAAGTGAAAAGACTGCGTGGGGTCAATTCTGTTAAGTGAATTTTCTGATAAAGTTGATTTGTGTCCGATTAGATTACCTAGACCAAAAAAAAAGGCTGTTTTATAGCCGTCGAAACACTGTCGTCCCATCTAAGAATGCTTGGCCCGTTAGCTGGATATTGGCCAGCAGCTAATTTAGCAAAACAACTAGCCTAATGTAATCGTGAATGTGTGGCTTGAAGCTACGTAGCTAATACTAGGTTTTCTCTGCTAGCAACAGAGCCTAAGGATGGAAATGTTAAGACTGTGGAGCCAACACTACAAGATATCAAGAAGGATTCCTCAGACTGCCTTCAATTCTAATATGACTATAAAATTGTCTGAATGATTTTGTTTAGCTCGTGACTTTTCCTTTACCACAATCGTAAGCCACATTTTGTGCACATGAAATATCACTATATAATGGTAAGATTGCCATGAAATTTTATTGACCACATCAATGTTATGCAGAGCATGAATCCTTTAGCTTTGCTTTAGTGCCACCTCACCCCAGTTTTTTTGACAGTGAATGAAGAGTTGCTTGAAAGCAACATTTTGGAGTAGTACAGAAAAAGATGCACCACATCATTAAGTTGAGATATGTTGAATTTATTTAAAAATATAAGGTACTGCATTTAACTTGGACTTAATTCATGTGAAGTTTGCAGAGCACATTTATGCTCTCCAGAGGAGGAACATGTTCATATTTAATATTTCTATATACTTACTTTTAAGTGTCAGCCCAGGAAAAATGTTATTATTATTATTATCATTATTATTATTATTATTAGTAGTAGTAGTAGTATTTAACTCCTCATCTAGGACTCACCAGATCAGGACAATATTGTTGTTACTGTCCAGTTCCTTCATATCTTTGGCTTTAAAAAACATTTCCGTCTCTAAGGGCTGCCGACATGGCTTTTTAGTGTCTCTGATGTCTTGTTAACAGATACATCAGTGAAGGAGCAAAATTAGATTTCAACAAGGCAGTGTAATTCACATAGACCTATTAACTGTTGGGTAATCACATGTATCAACCAGGAAAAAAACCCCAACTTATAATAGACAAGACTCCAGGCATTTCGAGTCCCAGGTTCACTTGCATGTCAACTGGTGTTTGATGATTCGATTATTGCAGATTTGTTAGGGAATCTGTACCACTAAAGTAGAGCCTCAACTAATGTGGCTTGTGCAGTGCCTGCTAATTCTGTCTTGTATAGGGGGCCTAATTATTCTACCTGTATTATTTTAGTTGTATGGCTTTTATTATATTGTTCTCTCATGGGACATATTCCAAATAAAGTTATGTTTAATCAGAATACTGGAAACTAACTGACACAAAGAATACCTGGTATACTGGCTGGTATCTGGGTGTCTGGGCCTATAAAAAAGCCAACATGTGTGGTCTGCTACGTGCTACAGAGCATATACATGATGCACAGACAGCAGTCAGTTGGGGTCCAACTCCAAATTTATTCTCCAGGGCCCCAAAACAGGTCAATGCAACCATGCTATTAATACAGAACAATAAGAAATGATCATGTCATGTTTATTCCTGAGGAGAAGACCCGCAAGTCATGCAACAGTCAAAGTTCACTGGTACTGTTACTGAGGTATATGAAGCCCAAAAACACATGTCTATTGTGTTTACTCTCTGCATAGCTTATTTGTCCAGTGTCTGGTCCCTACTTTGTCAGCTTCTACCTTATAAAGTGTTGGATTCTGCCTCTCTAACTGATTTATTGGCCCTCTGAAAGTCTGACTTCATCAAATCCTTGATACTGCTAGTCATATATACTGTCTATGATGAGTGCCACCAAAGTCGATGTGTGGATTTAATAGCAGCATTAATCTGCCTGTTTAATGGTGTTGTTGAGTGGAAGGTGGTCACCACAAGACGCAGCACTAAAAGATGAGTTATGGGCCCCGCTGGTGAACGATGAAAGGACAAAATGCAAAAATGAGCTGTGGAGGAGTGAGGTGGAATAAAACAAGGTCTTCCTTCTATATTCTGCAGGAGAGAGGACAGATAGAGACCGAGCTAGTTTCTGAACATGGTGAGAAAAAAAAAAAAAACAGTTCAGACACTGCTGTCAAAGTTTGTAGCAGGTTGTTATCGGTCGCTAGTTGTTGCTAAACGCATGCCTGAGGTGAAGTTTTATTTGTTAGCGCGGTTTGCATCTTTGCTAATTTATTGAGAACACGTAATAAATGATTCTTACGTGACATTTTATGGGATTACACAAGTTTGCTTATTTCTCTTCTCTTCTTAACCCTTTTTATCTAATGAGAGTGATAAAACATATCTAGACTGAATATACACCTTTTTTTCAAGTGTTTCCCAAAACTCCATTGAGGCAGGTTGTTTTTGTAATGATGCTCAGTAAGGATTTTTGTGCCATGTTTAATTGGCTGTGAATAACGTTACACTGATATACTGGGATGATGATAATAGGCTTCTATCATGTACTCTGTGCCATCAAATATCCACCTCTGATGGACTAAATACTAGTTGTGAAACAGTACTAAGTGCATTTACTCATGAAATTTACTGTAGTAGATTTGACAGCAGTGCTGGAATGTAATTAAATATATTTACTCAAATACTTTGTGTGAGGTACTTGTACTTTACTTCATTATTTCCGTTTAAATGCTACTTTATGCTCCTACTCCACTGCATTTCAAACGGAAATATTGTTCTTTTACTCAACCACCTTTACCTGACAAATGTATTTCTTAAGTAGTTTGTAGATCATGCAAAACATATGATGAGCTGATAAAATATGATGCATTTTTATAGATGAAACTACCCCACATTACGGTACACAAACTGAGCCCTTATATATATATATGTATGTGTGTATATATATATATATATATATATATATATATATATATATATATATATATATATATATATATATATATATATATGATACATTTGTTTCAAAGCTGTAGATACTTTGTACATTATTATATGATCAATTTACAAATTCTGACACATTGGTATAAATGAAACTGGCCAACTGTATGTAAAATAGTTAAAACAAAAATCCACCTCAACCAGCTTCAACTTAAATGTTGCTTTAAGTACATGTCAGTACTTCATTAATAGAAATCGAATGTTATTTGGGCATTCTGTCTGCAAAATCAAGACTTTTACCTTACAACTGTGATACTTAAAATGGGTGCTCCACCAATTTGCACACAAATATCAATTTTCTGATTACTGTTAATACCAATCAGCTTGTGAAAACAGTTGTGTAATGTCTTTTGTGGCTCTGGAGGAGGTTTGTCAGCTGAGAAAACAACCGTGATGATGTTATTATCAGAGCCTACAAATTTTTATTGAAAACTGCTTCACAAACTAGGAGTGTGACACTTAAGTCATTGCTGTTTACTAGGCAGCCAAGGTCTAATGAAAGATTGCAGCAGTGGAACTGAATCTAAACCACTCATTCTGACCATCCTTTCTTTTACCTTTTTTCTTTTTTTTTTGGATAGAAGCTGCCATAATAATCTGAGTAATTCTTCACTGATTAATGGGATGCAGTTCACTTGAACATATGATCGGCACTATCACATGTTGATGGGAAGATCTCACTCTGATCTGAATCTAATCCATTTTTTTCATTTACAAGATACTACTATAGAATTGATACATTCATCTACAATAACTATTATTGTTTGTGTTTCAGATGAATTCGGTTTTAATGTCCCATAAAAGTCTAAATGCTGTAACTGATGTGTTTTCACTCGAACAGTAATCACTTTGGAATGCCTGGAAATTGTTTGACATGAAAGTTGACGAATATTGAATACCACTGAAAACAAATTGCACCTTCACTCCTGAGATACTGACAGATATGAAGCTGATGGGAGGACAGAGGAGGACAGGATGGTCATATAGCACTGGGATTGCGTGACTGTGCAGTGCACAGGTCTGTCTGTGTAATTTTCGCAGGACAGATATTAAAGACCCAGCACTGAGGGCTTCCCTCCACTCTTTCCCTGCACTACCTCTCTCCCTGAACTTCCCCATTCTCCCTTTCCCTCTCTTTCCCTTTCCCCTCTCCGTCTCTGCTAATGATCTGCTCCGCCTGTCGCTGCCTGGCTGACTGATGCCCACTGACAGCCCCACTCATGCGGAAAGGCTGCACCCCTCCTCCCCTTCACACACATACACACCAACACACACCCATAGAGTAATAAACTCCAACATATCTCCATGCAACCTATTTACTATGCATATGTGACACACATGCACCATGCACGCCAACTTGCGTAAGCACTCATGGTTAGATAGATAGATCCACATTAACAAATCATGCCCATTTGTTCAGTCACATGTCAACAGACATATATGTGGAGCAGATGACAAACACACAAATAGACCACACTGTATACGTTATCCACAGACACAACTCCTCCTCTTCCATACAATAGCATACTAATGGAGCAGCTGATTTGCCATCCGTGCATTTTTATGCAAATGACTATGTACTGAATTAGATGGAATAGAAAGTGGCACATTTCAGGGAAATTCCCACGGTGTCAGAAAATAGTTTCTTTGCTTGTATGAGGCAACAACTTTTTTCTTGTTGATTAAAAAAAAAAAAAGTGTAATAAATAGAGATGGGCATTTATTAGTTTTATGAGTAGTGATACAGGATTGACAGGATAACCTGGGCAAATGCCTCAATCTGTCCTGTTGAGAACATGCAAAATCGGTAAAATGTCTTTTCACACCACTTTCCAGAGGACTCATAGTTTCATATTAGTTTCCACTATAAATATGAATATAAATGTATGTTTCAGTCCTGAGAAATTACTTCATTAATTAGTTGAAAACATTAATCATCAGTAAATTCGATTATTGATCATTTAGCAAGCAGATTTGCCAAAAATGGTTCCAGCTTCTCTGATTTCCTCTGAGACACACTATAATGTAAGAGAACATTGCTAGGTGTTTTTCAATGTGCTGTATTTTTTCACGAATATTAACTTATCCTATGAAGATATATTTTATAATATTATAAAATATATCATTTAGTATCTGTTTATACACCAGCATCCAATGATGTATATACATGAGAGGTGTTATGTTTGTTAACAAGTACATTAATGAAAACGTACATCTTCTTACAACTACATTATATATATATATATATATATATATATATATATATATATATATATATATATGTATACACATACACACCATTAATTACATGTTTATATACACACCATATAACTGTGACTTAATGATCGGTTGTTTATAAAAAATCATTAGCTTCAACTCATGTATCAATAGCATTTTCTATAAGGATTTCAAGTCGCAGTAATTGACTTAATATCTCATTTATTTTGAACAAATACTTGATCCCTTTTCCATCGATTAATTTTTTTTTTAGTTTAGTTATTTTATTCAAGCTGTCCTTTATCTATTTTTCTTACCTCTTAAGTTGAATTTATATTTTTTGGCATCCACAAAGGTCCTTAAGAGTGCGTATGATATAAGTTCCATCGTTCCTCCATGTCTGAGAAGGTCCATGTTGATTGGCCACGTGCTCTCCTCATCATGTTTCTCGACATGTGTAGCAAACATTATCCTATACCACATATTTTCATATTCAGAAAACTGAGTTATTCATTTAAGCCTGGGCCATATAAACAACCATTTCACCTCATTTTGATGCATTGTTTCAAATTTTGCTTCAGATTGTCTTTAAAACTGATGGACATCACTGCCTCTCTCTGGTTTCTGGTTTTGATTATTGTGGGTTTTGATTGCCAACACTGATCAAACCGTTTCATAAACCTGCTGGTAGGTGAGATTTTCTCCTGATATGAAATGTATTTATACTCACATTAGTCAATTGGAAATGAGGCAGAAAACACTCTGCTGGTGCTCAGAAATAAATCACCGCCCCTCCACATATTTAGCAACACCTTCAAATTGCAGCTTGTGGATGTAGCCTACTTTCTCAATGAAATAATAACCAAAAATCTCTCTGTTCTTTCATTAGAATGTGCTCAAGCACTAATACTGTATTCTCCTGCTGCTCTTGCTCCTAATTACTAATTGGCCCTTACTAATAATAAACAGTCATGCATATGGAAATCTGATCAAAATAGCCTATTTGAATCATTTCAGGGTAATTTATTCTGAAAATTATACTCAGATACCCAGTGTGGTATTGATAACTCTATAATAAATGTGCAATCAATCCATTATATATCACTGGAAGACGATAAGACGATTGGTAATATATGATTTTTGATAAAGTACCAATTTATCTAAGTGTGCTCAACTCAGGCCAGCCACACCATCTCAACATCAGGGCCCTGCCAGGGGAGTTTCAGGGAAGTAAGAAATTAGGTCAGTAAGCAACACTGTGGTGTAGGGTGACACCCCTGGGCTCCCCCCAGTCCCAGCCTGCACATGTCCCAAAGTCCCCCAGCTGATGGCTCAGCCCTGCCATTATATTCAGTTGCTCGAGGATCTCTGAGGCCTGCTGGCTCTGGCACAGTTTAAATCAGGAGACCCAGCCAGGTACTTCACTGCTCTATGAAACATCTGGGCTGGAGACCAACATGAGAGGTGCAGACGAATACAGAGCATGCTGACGTGGAGCAGGGATTGTTAGTTTCTATCAGTACATAGTATTTTTATTCGCTGCAATATTAGATAGAGAGAGAGAGAGAGAGAGAGAGAGAGAGAGAGAGAGAGAGATAGATAGATAAATAGATAGATTGCCATTAATGACAGCAACTTTTGGGTTGTCAAGTTGTGAAAAATCTCTCCCCCTGGTGAGTCATTAACAGCCATGACATTTTTAAATGCTAAAGAGTTATTCACTTTCTATTATGCCATCGAGTGTGTAGTTATGAATAATAATAAAGCATTAATAAAAGGTATTAAACGCCTATTCTGCAGTAACATGTTTTAATAAAGTCATTTTTTTATGGAGTCAAAACTTTTTCAGCAAAGATGTTAGCAAAGTCACCTACAATGCCTTGACAAAGAGTTTTTAAATTAATCCATCAAGTCTGCAGTTGTCAATTAATAGTTAAGAAATTCATTGTGATCCAGATGCTGTACAAATAAAAAGAGAAACCAACCGCAAGAGTAGGATGATTACCAGACAGAAATACTTTTTACAACCTGGAATCACACAGAAGTTGGTCTAAATTTTGATTCTTCTATAAAGCATTAGTAAACCCATTGATAAGCATTAATAAAGCTCTTTCATACAACTTATAATCACCTAAAAAGGTAATGTGTTTAAAAGTAATACCAAATACTGTATTTGTCAACACTCACAGTAAATGTCCTATGCACAGTCAATGAATGCTTGATAACACAGTATAGCATAGCTGTAATGAAATGTAACAATTGTAGCTTTAAACACTTTTGTAAACAGCTCAGCTGCTTAGCAAGATTTTGGATCAAGAAGAGAAAAAACTTTAACATCATATCAGCATTTAATTGACACGATAAGAATGAATCCAGCTGACGGACTTTTCCTTTAGTGTAAAAATGTATGGTTTTAAGTGAAATGTCCCAGCACCTAGAATTGTCATGAAAGTTGATACACAGTCATTTCCCCCTCAGGATGAATTTTAATAACTGTGGTGACCTTTAACTTGCTTCTAGTGCAATCATCAGGTCCAAATTTCTATTTTTTCAGTACTTTGCTTTATGACCACATATCTGCAAAATGAATGGCATCAGCATCAGCTACACCCTGTGTGATGCTAGTTAGCGAATATTAGAATACTAACAAACTAACTTAAGATGGGGAACATGGTTAAGGGAAACAGTGCAATCTTGTAGCAATTTCTGTAGCAATTTTCTTCAAACATGTATGCAAGTATAACCAAAAATAAAAAATGGAGAAGCTACAAAAGATTGACACACAACAACAAAACCAAAACCAAAAATCCATTACCATTTTGTTTCAATTAACAGCACAGTTTCGAACTTCTTGAGCTGCGGTTGGACCGCCGAGAACAGTCAAGATACTTCTCAGCTCAAGAAAACGCACAAGCACTTAGATGTGCAGCAGGAAGAACTTCAAGCCTCTAATGAAGTTTCTCGTATACTCTTTGAAAGACTGAATGCTCTGCTACACTCCAACCCCCAGCTACCATCTTGACCCCCCCCCCGCCACTCACGCATACACACATGTGCAGACATTCAAAAACACACAAAAAACACACATTCCAGCATCTCCATTAGCAATTCATGAGCGGCGTCTCATTAGACTTTAAGTTTTACCATAGGCCTCTGAAGTATATGGCTGCAGCAGTTATTAATATTTCATAGTCTCCTATTGAGGAGCTAAAAACGAAGTCGACCCGCTTCCGCTACAAAGTGACTTGCGCTCTTCTTTTTTTTCCTCTTCTTCTACTTTTTTTTACCCCCTCTTCTCCCTGTTCGTTAGACTGTCTCTCTCTTCCCCTCTCCTCACCGTTCGCTCCTCCGCCATCGCTTTCTCTCTTTAGCTTCCTCGCTTCCTATCCTTCTCTGCCACACAGACCTTAACTCAAACTGACTTAATTGGGCTGTCTTTGTTCTGGGAAATGTGGGCATACCTTCGCCTTCTCCCAAGCACAGAGAGAAAAGAGAAGTAAAAAGTGTAGGGGGGGCACAGAAGAGGAGGGAAATGATGGAGGAGAAACCTGAGTGAACCCTGGTTGCTCTATGAGTACTCCCTGTGCCATGCTCGGGTTAGGGAGGCCCAGGGGTGGGAGTGGGAGGATGGGATTATGTGAGTTTGTGTGATTGTGTGAGTGTGGAGAGGGAAAGATGGGGAGGGGAGTCTCGAGGGTTCACAGGGTGTCTGTCAGACTGGCAGACAGGAGCTCTGCCCCTGAAACAAACCCATGCATGAATAAGTCAATAAAGCCATGTCTGTGCAGTGTGTGTGTGTGTGTGTGTGTATGTGTGTGTGTGTGTGTGGGTGGGTGAGACAGAGTAAAGGGAGGGAAGACGGGAGCATCAGATGAGGATAAGGGTGATCAGGGTGATGAGGCTTCTTGTTTCCCAGCATCTGTGACAATGAGACAGACGCCACATTCCCTCACAATGAGAAACAGACTGAGAGAGAGTGAAAGAGAGAGAGACAGAGAGAAAAAGAGAAAGAGAAAGAGGAAGAGTGATCAAAACCAGAGAATGAGAGAGAGGAGTACTTTGAATTGGTTGGGACAGTTACAGCATGTTTGCACATTGCACGAAATTGGTTGGAAGCAAAAGTATGTGGGAATATGCTCTGTGCTGCATGTGTATGTGTTAGGGGTCTGCACAGGCCTCAAGCTGAGACTTGAACCAAACTGAACCCAACTGAACCCGGCTGGTCTTGACAAATGTGGAACCCAAACCCGCCTCAAATCCAAGCCATGTTTTTGCCATTTCTTCTTTCAAAGATAAAGAGATGTGCTTAATTCAGCTTGACAAATAGATTTTCTCACTAATAAAAAACACTGCCAAATCTTTGTGGACACCCAGGCATTATACCCATATGTGACACTTGAACATGTCATTCAAGAACCATTAATCTCCTTCTAGATGATAGAGCTTGGTTGCAGGTATCTTCTCCCATTCAGCCATAAAGGCATTAGTGAGATCCTACAGTGATGTTGGGCAATAAGGTCTGGCTTGCAGTTGGTGTGGCAGTTCCCAGTGTTGGATGGGTTTAAGGCCGGGGCTCTGTGCAGGCCAGTTGAGTTCTTCCACACCCAATGGGAAGACCATTTTTTTAAGGATCTAGTTTTGTGCACAGTAGAGGCTGGCATTTTTCAGGACTCCTGTGGGTCACAGAATTCCTGTGGGATTCCCACAGTATGGGAGTCAATTTCATTGATTATCATGTGACTGGGATGGGATATAAGTCAATGGGTGCAGGCGGGATGTTTTAACATTATCTCAGGTTATATATATAAATATGTAGTTCAAATATAAAAAAAAACAAATTTCTTCATTGTGAGCCTAATTCTATTAATTTTGTTGTTGTTTCTATTCTCCCCTGTCTCCTCTGGTGGCTGGTTGGTTGCAGGCAGCAATAACTTGTGTGGATTGACAACATATGTTGCAGACACCAATAAAATACTATTGCAAAGAATGGAGTTGTAGTAAAATTTGGGGAAGACAGTGTTGTAATGCAGAGTATAGACCAATTATCTGCGCATCATTCTGCCTGAGCTTTTAGGTAAGTCTAAAGTTTTAAAGAAGTTCTTGAGGGTTGAGAGTGACAGTGTTAAAACTCTGTATGCTGTTACTAAGAAATGTAGAGTAGATATCTAATACACCACTGACCAAGGGGGAAAATAGTTTTAAATTCTTGTCGGTACCGTATCGTATAGTATCAGCAAACACAGATCAAAATACAGCTAACAAGCAATTCAGAATGACTTAGAAGCAATTAATAAGAAGATAAAGTGCTGTTTAAGATGACATGACATTAGCAGGTGCGTTTTCTCGCTGAAAGTTCAGCCCTGACTGGTTTTGACTGTGGGTTTTGGCAGGAAGCTGCTCTCCCCTTTTTCCCGTACTGCGTACCCTCAAAAGATTTAGTCGTATCCTGTACCGGACCGTACCGGACTACTTTCACCCCAGCCATTGACTCAGGGGCAAGTGGCCTTCAGTGTATAGCAGGTGGTGGCAAAATGCAAAAATCACCTCTTTTGCGAAGTGTAAGGTAGTCAAGTCAAGTACCCCCCTAAAAAAACACAACATGGGATTGCTATGGAAAAGGAGTATTTTTGTGTGACTGGGATGGCACAGGAATGAAAATCCACTCCTGTGCCATACTCTAGTGCACAGGGCATTGTCAAGTTGCAGCAGGAAAAGGCCAAATACAAACTGTATCATTTCCCTTAGTTTTTTACAGGGTCTAGCCGACACAATGACAAAACAGCCTCAGGTGAGTCCACAAACTTTTAGCCATACAGTGTACCAATCAATACCAATCAATGCATCAATATATCTTAGTTGAACTAGAATTAGGCATATCAGCCCACTTGCAAAAACCAAAGGTACTTTATACATGCTACTGGGTGGCTGTGGCAGCTGTAGTTCAGGAGGTAGAGCGTCCGCTAACCGGAAGGTCGTTGGTTCTATTGCGAGCTCCTCTGATCTGCATGTCAAAGGTTCCCTGGCAAGATATTGAAGCCCAAGATACCATACTGGGCAAGATATTACCCCATCAGTATATGTTATTGTGTGTATCAATGTTTTATTTTGGCATTTAGTGTAAAGCACTTTGAGTGGTTGATAAAACTAAAAATTGCTATATAAATGCAGTCCATTTACCGTTGACCAATAAAGGCATTACGTGTTTAGTGGCAACTAAACAAATTGCAACCAGTTACCAGCAGTAGCACTTGAACGTTAATAAATACCAATACCAAGGTTAACTCTTGGTATGAATGAAGCTTTTTCCTTGTACTGGCCAGATGAGTGTGGCTGGTAAACTAAGGCTGTCTGTCCCAGCTGAACTTGGCAGCTCAAACAGTCGTAATCCAGAACGGAGCAAAGTGGTGTTGTGTCAGTAGTTGTTGGGCCAAAAGTTTACCAGTTTTCTTGGTATTGTACATCAGAATGGCACTGAAGTCCCTACACTATATAGTGAATAGTATATTACATATCTGTGCGGGCTGAAAACTGCATCCAGAACTTCATTGTACCCAGGTCTTTAAAATCAAACCCAAGTGAACCTTCTAGTACTGGCAGATTTAAGACCAGAAGCAAGAGCCAAAACTTCTGGTCTTTATTTCAAGCAGTCGGAGAGAGAAAGAGGCAAAATCTTGATGAGGTGCATTCAAAAATAACAGAACCCAATCCAGGCCCAAAGCTTTATGCAACAAAATGGGAGGAATCCGACCATGAGCCCAATACTTTTTTGGAGCTTTTTGAGTTGTTAGCCCCTGGAGTTTTATGTAGTTGTGACAACAAGGGAATGATTCCTCCCTCCCTGGTTTATTTCATCCATTCCTAACTGTTACCTTACCAGGTTAATGTAAGATATTGGCTGAAGTCTTTTTCCCTTTTCCAACTAGGCATTGCTATCAACTTGAATCATAACATACAGACCCATTATCCCTAAATTCTGTTCATGTGGAATGATTTGGCTGTATTAGTGTGCATAGTTTCCTAATCTGAATCATACCTTTCCATAACCACGACTTTAATCACAGATATTGTAGAAAGACATTATTCTAAAAACAATGACATTACACGTTAGAAAAACACTATTCAAAAAAATCCGCAGGGTCTTGCAGAACAGTCCAACAAGAACATTTTTTTCTGAAAATCAGGTTGGGCAGAGATTATTAGAGAGAGAAAATTATTAATAAATTATATTTGAAAAATTGGAACCTGCCCAGACTCTGAAGCTTTATGAAGCTATATGGGAGTTCAGCTACAAGATCTAAACCCTGACAATAAAAGTCAAGACTTTGTCTTGACCTGCTGGGTTCAGGTCAGATAGCTGCACTCCCATTTGTTTAAGCTTTAGGTGTTAATACATTGTAGCTGTGCAGTTATAGCTCCCCTGACACAAATATACACCTCAATGTGACAAACTAGTCCAAAGGAATGATTTAATAAGCCTATGAAGTCCGAGACAGAAAAAGAAACAGAAGAAAAGACAAGAGACATGGGGAGGAGGGAGGTGGGATGAGACCTTGACAGAGGGAGAGAATTGGAGGATGGAAACAATTCAGTGTCCTTGGAAACCAATAAGGCTAATTTGAATTTGAGGCTGAGGACTTCTTCTCTCTCCTTTCTCCTCATATGACCTCCTCCTCGCCCTTCTTCTGTGCTTCCCAATCAGTTTAATCTCTCTCTGTTCATCCCTCCCAGATGCTCTCGCTGCCTCTCTTTTCTCTCTCCCTCCCATCCGTCGTTCATTACCGCTCACTCTCACCAAAGCAGATTTTTTTCCATGACGGATGGGCTCTGTGAATGCTCATCCAAAAGCTCTGTCAGATCTTCTGCTCATGTAGTAAAAGCTGAGACGCGGGCGGTTCACTCGGGGACATGTGTGATATTATGGGGCAGGGATTGTGGGAGTCAAGAGGAGGTTTGGGTTCAGGGTACTTAACGTCACTTTGTCAATTCCTGGATCTAGTTGTGGTAGGCCAGGCAGCAACCATATTAGCCATGGGAACGCTACACTGGCACTTATAACATTTTTTTCAAGATCTCCCTCTTTTCCTGCTCTCACCCCATCAATTCTCTCCATGCATTATTTCAACAGTCTCTGTGGTTCTCCAACAAGCCTGATGCCTCACAGTCAAATCAAGTCTCTTTCAACATCTTAACCATAACCCCCTCCAGCCTTTCTCTCCTCACTCCATTCTGCCCTCACTTTTCCTCCTCATCTCCTTTTCTCTCTCTGTCTACGATGGTCAGGTCTCATGGGAGAAGAGAGTTGGCAGGATGCAGGGTTGCTGCCATGGCAACAGGAACCCTCCCTCTCCCTCAGGTCTCCTTAGCAACTAGTAGCTTGGCTTTGTAGTAATGAGCCAGCCCAGCATGCCACGCTAGTGAAGCACAAGATGTGTGCATGTGCGTGTGTCTTAGTATGTGGGCTTGTGTGGCTTTGTCTTTGCAAGGGTGATACGCTCACTGTCAGAGCAGGGTTTGACTTATGTTCTAATGTCAATAAATAGTACAAGATCAGAAGTTCTGTGAAATGTATGACTTTTAAATAGACAAATAATTTCCCCCCATGTGTTCTCTCATCAATTTTATTTCAGTTTCCCTGATTGCATTCACTGAATGGAAATTTATAGCTGTGTTTCGGAATACTGACAGTCAACAAACAACATGTAGTAAAGATTCAGATTTTTTTTATACTCTTATAATTGGCATACTTCATAATGGCGCATCTGATGAGAGGTGTGTTGCTCTTGAAAGAAATTTGACTTCTCAAAAGGTGTGACAGTGTGAATTGGCAAATATATTTCTGGGAAAAAAATAATCAGCCTCAAGTATCATTCCCAAGGAGCTTTTGAAGACTGGCACCAAAGCCAAAAAAAAAAAAGTTCTAATTGAATCAAACCACACTTTGAAATATTTATTGTAGGCAATGAGCGTGTATGATTCCCATAAATTACCTATAATTACCATTGCTGTCTTGCTTTAGTATTTGAGTGTGGGCCCCAAAGCCGGTATCAGGTTGCTGAGAAGCAATTAAAGATGAAATGAATGATGATCCATAATGGACACAGACAACACCCGAGTTGCAGTGAAATATGATAAAAACAGATATGTGTATGAATTTGGTTTGATAAATGTTGTAATCAGAGGTCAGTGTTGGGATTCTTGTAATTTACTGAACTGAGACAGTTTGTGAAATGAGTCACCGGTTAATTGTATTATAAATACTTGGCTGATTCAAAACCAAACAAAGCTTTGTTAGCAGGATTAAAAATCATCTTCCCGTAACAGAGCCAAAAAAATGGACAGTGACAGAAAATTTCCATCATAAATGATGACATGCATGGATGAAACTTGCGGTTTTCAAGGTTGTTGTAAAAATTCACTTGCAGAAACAACCACTTAAAGGATAGGGTCTGATTTTTTTCAAGTCCTCCCGAAGAAACACTCACATTCCCAGATATACATTGAAAGAGCTATGGGTCGCTGTAATCATTCTTACATACTGTACCATTATGCTGTTTGTGAAGCAATCCTTCTGTAGGGTGAATAAAATTTAAGAAATGGATGAGAAAATTCAGTCCTTGTTCTGTTCAAAAATGCACACTGTATTTCCTCAAATAAAAACCAGCAGTCATCTGAATAAACATATTGAAGGGATACCTTTAAATCCATGTTAAAGTTCAGCTGAAGCTAACGTGAGGCTTCTGTAGTCTGAATTAGCTGAAGTGAGAGCGCATCTTTTTCCTGGCAGTTAGGTGTAGGTTTATAGGTTTATTTCTATTGTTCTGTTGAAGCAACCAGCACATATTCATGCAGCTTAGCAAGTAAATACCGCCCAAGAAAACAAAGATAGGTGATTAGATGGACCCATAAGTCTTTAAATGGCATGTGCAATATCTTTTAGATCAGCGTATTTCTTTGGTTATGATGAAAAATGGTAACTGCTCATTTCTGTTTATACGGACAATGGCGTTAGTGGGACGGAAATCTTACTAATAGTTAGAGGAAAAACAAAATAGAAAAATCCCCCTTTCTCAAATAGAATCTGGCTAACATGAACTTAATTGCACTATGAATAAACAAAGTAAAACAAAATGGCAAAAATTAGTCTGACTAACAGGCTAGCGATATTACTGTTGAAGTAGTAAATCCAAGTTGATAGTTTGATACCTTAATCAAGCAGCAGTTTGGGAGCAAAGGTACTCATATTCTGAATATTCCACAATTACTCCCCTTTTCAAATTATAATGAATATTCAATAAAAGGTGTTGAATACTCTCTGTCATGATTAAGTGATTTTTCAGTGCTACTTTGGATTAAATCAAACTAACCTATAACTGAGGTACAGACACTAAGAAAAGTTGATCAAATCTTTGTCAGGAGTCTATTATTCATTCAAGGCCACAGTGTTCTGTTTGGAAACTCACTTAAGTTATGCATGACAGGCCAAAGGTTGGACTTATTTGAATTATTTGAAGATGAGGAATGGCTGTTATTCTTACAAGCTGTCTGGCAGTATCTGTTTTGTGAGTATGCAGTCACCTTCCAATTTCCTCAAGTCAATCTAGCCTTTCTTGCTTTTCATTAATGTGCAGTTCAGAGAGTCTTATCCCATATTCCTGCCAGTGTATCAGCTTTTGACTGTGGATCAGTGCAATTGTTGGAGATGTCGTACAGCATCAGTGTGTGGATGGATGTGACAGCTGAGTGTCGAGGTGGGTGGTGCTCCCCTGAGACCCAATGGCAGGTGTGATCAGGCCTGTTTCTCAGCTTCTCCTTTGGCTCCCATAGGTGTCACAAAGCTCCACCTGGTGTGTGAAAGCTCCCATGGGATGGAGCCATGGAGGTTACCCCTTTTATGAGTGTGAGTCAAAGGTGGAGGAGGCAAACTACATTTACTCTTGTTACTGTAACTGAGGTTCTTTTTTGCTGTATTTGCCTTTTTTTTTTTAATTTTTGGCAGGCATTTGTATGAGCATTGCATCAGAAACTGGCTGCATAAAATATGCATTATAATGTAGAGAATGTTGGTTATAATATTGAGCAGCCCCAGCTTAGTTCACATTAGTCAATAAATTATCCATTCCATTCTCTTTTCTTCTTTAGGTATCAGGCTAGTACACAAGACTAGAAGTTAGCAAAGGAACAAGACCAACTTACTATGTGGCTTGTTTGGTTGAATTTTGCCTTGTGAAATAGCTTGAGAGCTAAAATCAAAACAAGTGAGCATTAAGGATGGGCATAATTTATAATTGCTGCGATATTAATCTTGTTCTTTGAACTCTCAGCAAAGTCAATAAGGAGGTAATATACCTTTTTTACACTGCATGGGAGCAATAGAGTAAAACCTATGGTTGATCATTTGATTGTCTGCTCATTGGGCAGCTAGTGTTTAGGTTTTACCAACGAATGGCTGAAAATAAAAAGCAGAGAAGCTTCACTCTAATAAAAGTCAAAAAGTCAAGAGGGATAACAGAAAACATCCCTTTCATCGCTTTTATCCTCAAAACCTTTCTTAGAAACCATTAAAGAGTGGATAGCTCACTGTACAGTTTTGATATCTGAGCACATGATACAATTGAGGCTGATTTAAAACAGGATAATGACAAGGATACCCTTTATTGGGTCAATAAAAAAAGAGCATTTTTCACTGTATTTTTACCCAGCAAACTGATTACTATACTACTCCATTAAAATTTAAGTCCTCGAGCAATTCATAGCGGTGTTCCTTTCCCCCTGGTCTTCGTGATGCAAGGAGAGCCAACAGGAAGGAAGCACCACTCATGACCACTCTGTGTCCATCAGTCTTTACAGAGCTGACTGTGGCCTGCGGACTGGGCATCTCTGGCACGCAGGGAGGATTTTCCGATCCCCTGCCCTGCTTTCAGATGCTCGTTAATCTGCCGGCTCTATTTTTATCTGCCCTCTCCTCCCGCCCCCAGGCTCTCCGCCTTCACTCACTCCTTATGTCCATCCACAGAGGGAGAGGCTGCCTCGGCAGGCCGGCAGCTCCAATTAGAGGCCTCTCCCCTGGGGAGAGGGCTTGCTGTCCGCCCCTGGCTCCTCAGGCTCTCTCCTCGTCTACCTTTCTCAGGTTGGCCCCAGACGATGCCTCGCTCCCTACCTCTCTCATCCTGACTTTTCCCTCCCTGTCTGCCTTGCTTCTCTGTTTTCCCCTTGAGCTTATGGAGCTCCACAGGGAGTAAGAGGGAGTGAAAGGCCTTCTGTCGCCTGAGGGCTGGCTCTAGTCCCTCGGCTGTACTTTGAGGGGAAGCTAACTGGTGCACCTTTCAGGAGGCGGCCTCAGTGCAACTGCTGGAGACACTAACTCTGATCATATTGTCACAGCTACTGCAACTGTACAACGGGAACTGCTGCTAGTACTATAAATGCTATTATTCACCCTTCACACAGAAAAAGGAGAACTCTTTAAAGATTCTTTGATCAGGTTAGTGGTTCTCTAAAACCATCATGTCTCAAAGAACCACAAATTTACAAATGTAGTTCCTCTCTTATTTTCAAAGGGGTCTTTCTTTTCAGTCTTTTCTTAAATTGTTTTTTTACAGCACAAAATTTTCTTTACATTTGGAACTGCAACACGGAATCTTATAAAGTGATTCCTTAAGCAGCTGTTTAATGATCCACTATGTCTATCACTATACTATCCACTATCTGATGCAGGTAATACAGTGAATAAAAGATTTAAAAGAAAGTATTTCATTTGCTTTTAAAACTAAAAGATAGAATTTCAATTTTTGCAGCTTTCCACACGGTGTTGGTCGTAATATTTTAAAGGTAGCAGCACAACTATTGTTATAAAAATGTGACTGCACATCTTTATTGGAACTGATTGGTTTGTGCTGTTGCTGGCTTTATATACAACTAGGTAATTGTGCCCCATAATGTGCCTAGCTAAAGTGTATTCCTCTGGATGCTCAGACCTATTATTGTCCTGCAGTCCACCAAAAGAAAAGCCTTTTTTTCCCCTAGCTTAGCTCCCACCCAAACTCCACATGCTCACACCTTCTCCAACCCCATTAATCCCTCAGCCTCCCACTTCTTTATTTCCCTTCAAAGAGACAAGCGTTGCCCGTGACATCAGTCACAGGAAGTGAATCTTTAGCGTTGACTAATTTCCATCGATTGCCTCCAGACAGGCTTAGCAGACGAGACCCATTCCCACACAGAGCCTCGCTGCTCTCATTTAAGTCTCCCCGCCTGCAGAAAATGCTCCACAATGAACGCAGTCAGCGCTTTTATCTTCTCCCCCACTCCTGCTTATTATCAAATAAATGTGCGGCATAGAGAGATACCCATTGACAGGACCGTGCATAATGACTCCTGGCTGTGTGAAATGGATTAATAAATAATGGTTGAGCAAGGGGAGAAAACAGCTTTGCCTAGTCCCACTACTTCTCAACAAGGCGGCGTAGAACAATCCCCACAACACTCGGCGGGATTGTGCTGGACCACATCTAATGGAGTGCTGCATGGAATTTAAAACACAACCCTCCTCTTGAATATGCCATGGAATGCATCATAAATTAGAGGTGGGCTCCTTAAAATGTGAGGCAGAAAGCAGTATAAAATCCACTACATGATGTTCTACTGAATCCTCCAAAGAATCCCTTCCAAGAGACTTCTCTCCTGTGAGGATAGAGGTAAAAGCCGCCTATAAAAATGTCCACGAGCAGAAATCCTCTGCAACCTGTTTCCCATCTTGCTGCTGACAGAGCTGCAACAGAAGGTAAATCAGTTTCCTTTTTGCTTCTGCTTTCACGCTCTCATGAGTATCCCAACAGTTCAAACGCACATATCCTGCAGTTTCCATGTGCAAACTCAATCGAACAGGTACACAGTTGAGCGTACAAACACCAGAGGCCTCCTTGTTTTTAACAAAGCAGCCCAATCCATCCCCTGTCAGTGACACTCTTTGTGTATATTGACAGCTTTTTCAAAATGGCAGAGAGTAAAAGTGTTCCTGCCACATGCTCTGCTCCAAAGGGGCGTAAACATTCTATAAACCCAAACTAAGGCTGTGATAATGAAGTGTGCTTTGACTGTCACTGTACCCAAGTGCCAATGAAATAAGTCTGAGACATGAGGTGAAAAGGTCTCAATCTTAATGCTAGATTAAGGAGCAGCTTGATCAAGGCACCTTAAGTGCTTCATTTTAGAATCAGGATCAATAGCCGCTAAGAAGAATTGAGCTAGGAGCTTCGATAGGTAGAGCTGATTGAATAGAGAGTGAAGACTTCTCAGAAGCTGCCCTCGTGGAGGAATGGCTCGTACTGTATATCCTGCCTTTGTTTTTCTTTTAGTTATTTGTTTTCCTTTAAATATCATAAAAAATAAAGGTTTGGGATTTTCACGTCAGTCAGCCTAAGTAACACATCTTTGTATTAGTGAGGAAATGCAAACACACAGGACTATGGTGAAAAACATGTTTTCTACCAGGAGCGGCAACAACAGTATAGCTGCGATGTGACGTAGATGGGGTCAATCCAGATTTATTTTGAAGACCCGTGAAAAACCTGTGCTTGTTTTTCTTGGTTCCCAATAACTGCCCAACCAATTATGTCTATCAACACCGCGCCCACCCTCAGTCGCCATGATCCGACCAATCCCCACCCTGTCTCTGTGGTTTCAGGGTGAAACCCAGCTGAGGAGTGCCCGGAATTAACCAGGATTAGCCTTGGATTGTCGGGGATTACTCAGGCTGGAGAGGGATTAAGTATGATTGCCAGTTTGGGGTGGGGGGATGTGTGTGAGCCTGTGTGCGCGCGCACCTCGAGGTGAGCATGTTTCAAGTTGTGAAATATATATGTTGGTGTATGTTTACATGTGTTGTTTGTGTGAGCAGTACTGCCTGGGCTGAATAGTCTAGAAAACACCAGATACGATTTCATTTGCTCGTCCTCAACAGTCAGCAAAGAGGTGTAGAAACGGCTGGAAACTGTCTCTTCCCCTGTGCTAAGACAAGGTCCAGACACATTTTGAGCCTAGTTATTCTGTAGAACATGGAGGCTTCTCTCTGCTCAGACACGATGCTCTGTTGAGAGAATTTCTAGTCACAGAGAGACAGCAAGAGGGAAAAGGGTGAAACAGGTTACATCACTCTTGTTGCTATGCAACACAAACTGGATAATTTGCAATAGATGTAATTAGTGTTAGCTAGCTAACCCAGAATAAAAGAGGGACAAGGGGGTTGAAAATAATAATAATCAAGAAAATTAGCCATTGCTCTGTTATTGCTGTACTGAAATGGAGGCTGTTGGCCCACAGCATCCTGCTGAAGAGAACACACAGTTTCTGACCGTTTAAAAGGCCGTTTGAAGTCGGGGTCTCAATAAAAATGAAAGTATAGGGGATGGACAAAATAATAGCGACTCAGTGCGATGTAACCTATAATAATAGAGAGAAATCTACTTTTCTCGGTCTGACACAGTTTTAATTCAATCTGAGACAAAGGATGTCTTAGTTGAAGGGCTGCTGTACTAGATTGAGGTAGATTGTTTGCTCAGGTTAGAATGTGAAGAGGGGTATGTTAAAGGGACACTTCACCACTTTTACACATTCCTTTGCTCATCACAGCGAGTACTACTTAGTCCTTGAAAACAGTTGTGTACCCCTGGAAAAAGCTTTCCTAATTCTGAAACTTAACCCTCATAATGTCATTGGGGGGGTATAATGAAATATGCTTTTGGTCGCATTATAAGAAATGTATTGTTTTTGGAGCTGTACTTATGCTACAGACTATAATTCAACATATCTCGGTCTCTTCCGCTTCAAATTTGACCATTATTTTCGAAATCTATCTGGCACCTTGTATGTAGAACACAAGTGACACTTAAAACTACCCAAAATCTTTCTGAAACAAACATTAACATAGTGGCCTGTTTTGGACAGAAAAAACCAAGGATCAAAATGCCCAAATAAACTTTTCAAGCAAGCTAAATATTTATTGATATACTTAAAAAATTCAATAGAGCACAAAAGGACAGTGAGGAATTGGATTAAGGTGTCCTGTATGCATCAGTCAGCAGATTCATTGAAACAGAGATTTTATGATAATTTCTTAGCCACTTAGCCATCTCTACATAAAAATTGTATGTTAAGTTAAAAATATACTTACTTACTTAAATTATAACTGGATGGAAAAGATGGAATGGTCAATGATAGTCCCAACCAAAATCAGCCTTGTTGTGGATGACAGGTTCCAGAGCCTTGGATGTGTTAAAACTAACTTCTCCCTTTCTCCAGCTGCACCAAAGGTCCTACTGATGCACTGTCGGAGGAAAAAGAACCTGGGGCACCTGAAATATGAAGAAGCTGGATACAGACAATGAAGCAGGCGCTTTGGTTATCTCTGTTATTGTTGATGTTCGCTCATCATAACAATATAATTGCTGGCAATCTTAACTTAATTTCACATGACAGAGCTCATATTGCACTTTAGGAAAATTATTTTTCTGTGACATATCTTATTGCCTATAACCTCAATTTCAGACAAGTTGGAAATAATGATGGGGCCAGAATGTCAAGAACAAAAGAGAACAAAACCTGTTGACCTATGCCAGTGCTTAGACTTTTGTCCATCTCTAGGCATTTTATTGAAAGACTGACACAGAATTACAGTTTGGGCTGTTAAAGGGTGTGTACTGAAGAGAGTCCACTGTCAAAGCTGGAAGAGTCCTGCTTATCCTCTGCTTTGCCTGTGGCAGAGAAAGGGCTGCCTCTGTGGCTGCTGCTGTAATGCTATTAACTCAAACATTAGTAAATTAAAAGAAATGAATCCATCTCATCTGAAGAATGGACTTCTAAAAACTAGACTTCTAAAAAACTAGTAACTCCTTTTCTCTTTGGGATTATGAATGCCATATCACAAACCTTTACATTTCAGAAAATATAGTTTAGCAGAGAGCTGGAGTGCTGTTTTATTTCTTAACCTATAGTATCACTTGGAAAAACATTACAGAGCTTTGTGCTTCGTCATTAATTTACCTTTTATAATCTACTTTCTAATTAAATGATATGTTCCTTTAAAAGCAAATATAACCACAAATATTTAACAGCAACTCCAAAGAGGGAGAAGGTTTGATTCTGAAATGATTTTGGGTAACAGTACCTCTCATCTTTGACTGCTTAACAAAGTGCTAATTCTCAGGAAAAAATATTGTTCAGAGAGACCTACTGTGAGTGCATTTTGTTTTGGCTAAGGGTAGCCTTCTAGACTCCCTTATCTCAAAGGTAGTAGGTTATGTATATTGGGATAATGTCATGAAAACATAATTTACTATTCTAGGTTCTAGAAAAAATTTACAAAAAAAAAAAAATTCATAACAGAAAAAATTCACAACAGAAAGAGTAATAACTAATTGTGTTTGCAATTGCAGGTGTCCATGTCAGCACTTTTACAGATGGTTTATAATGGTGGTCTAATCGTAAAAGTGTAAGAATTTGGTGTGTAGACAGATCTGTTTGACCATGGGCCATTACCTAAACACTGGACTGACTGCACCCTGACTCAATAAAAGTAGCAGTGTGTCAAGCTCAAACTCGGTTAGCATTTATGTATAATATACAGTAGTGGAGCTGGATACAGAGTGGGGGGTTCCCTGTAGAGGAGCAGGGTGGATGTGAGGCCAGATTCAGTCACTATTTTCTCAGCAACAGTCCATCTCCTCCTGCATTAGCAGAAATGGAAAGGCTGAGAGCAGAGGGAACAGGCATCTCCATTTCAGAATCAGTCTTTCTGACAAGTTGATATTTGCATTGAAGCAGGAGTGGCCAGCTATGTGCCATGGAGGTTTGAGAGGCTGCAGGTTTCATTCTAGTTAGGGCGCAATGGATTGATGATTTCACTGTGCAAATCAGTGACATCTCCTGTTGTGTGGCCTTTGATTGCTTAATAAACTGGAGACACTCTTCCTGGATGTGATGGTCCCATCCGACAACAAACTCACATCGGTTTATGAGGTTCCTTGATTTTTCTTTGGTTTTCTTTTTGTTGTGTTTTCCTTAATTTTGCAGTTAGCCATAAAACATATACACTATAGGGGATAACAGCATCCTTGTGTTCATTTATTTTGTCTTATTACATTAATATATTTGTGGCTCAGGTGGTAGAACGGTCGTCCGTTAACCGGAAGGTCAGCGGCTTGTTCCTCAGCTCCTCCAGTCCACATGTTGTGTCCTTGGGCAAGATACTGAACCCCAAACTGCCCCGATGTATCATCGCTGTATGGATGTGTGTGTAGAATGCACTTGAAATGTGTAGAAAAGTGCTGCACTAATTTGTCTTTGAATGGGTGAATGTGACAGTAGTGTAAAAGCACTCTGAGTAATCCAAAAGACTAGAAAAGTACAGTCCATTTACCATTTACCATTTGCTAAAAGTGGCTCTTTCCTAAATAGGCTAGGATTTGATTGACTGCTTTGATTGACTGTTTTGTGGGTTAAGTTTTTCTCCCATTTCATGTCTCCCTTCAATTACAGTATATCTTTAATAGCTGATGATGTGGCTAATTGTTTCGTCAACTGTAGCCACAGTTGCCGCAGTTTTACCAGTAAATGTTCCCAATTCCATGAATTACCCTCCATAGTAAAACCATTTTCTGATCTGACACCACTGTGGTTAAGGTTTGGTTAGGTTTGGTAATAAAAAACTACACGGTTAGGATTAGGGAAAGATCATTGGTTGGCTTAGAGCACGGGTAAGTTACTATTTTGTTAAGGTTTTGGAATTGTTGTCATGGTTAAAAGAATAACTAATTGGTTAAGGTTATGGAGCAATTGTGGTCCTTGTTAAAAGAAACCAACTTTGACTGTCAGTAGAAAATGGGAAGTGAAACAGTCGTCTTTGCTGTTGGATGATTTGTTGACCCATCTAACCACCACCACAGTTCCAAATGCTGCTCTGTCATGCTAAAACATATGTCATTTAGGGCACTCAATGAAATGACCAATAATGTTTTTTCTCATGGCGAAGACAGTCTCCTCCTCCCAAAGAATTTTCCAAAGAATTGGTTGCATTTGAGTTAACTTTATTGCTATTAAAGCAACAAGACTAGGTCAGAACTTAGTATATTGTATATTGCTGGATGGGCCTTTTATCTTTTTGCTTCTCTCCTACATTAATTAAATACACACAGATTCCTAATAAAACTGTTCTCATTTAAATATTTTTCTATTTCTCTTGTCAGACAATGGAACGAGTATGATATATGACTGAAACACTACCCATTAAGACTACATGTTAACCAGCTTAAAGATGTGATTTTGGCTACTTTTATTTGTAAAATGTGTACCGAAAAGCCTGACTGCGCAGGGGCAAAACTGGGGGTACTTTTCTATTGAAAGAAGCTAAGGTAAAGTCAGATTATATTTGTAGCTACATGCTTTCGTAGAGATAAGTCACTAACAGGGGCTGAAAAGTCAGTAAACCTTGTGACAAAAACACCCTCTTGATGATGCAATTGAAACTGCATTCATAGTGTCAAAAGGAGAGACAGTACAATATTCACTTCAACATGTCATTAAGCTAATAGACACATCTAAAATAGTCAAAATGCCATTTAAAATATCAAGAATGACTTAAAAGTTATAGGAAATTAAGTATTATGGCTACAAAGTGGGTTATGGCAAGCAAGATTTTTTTTTCCTTAATCAGTCTGTCTATTAATAAATTACAGTCAGTGCAGTATCAATCCAAAACTAACTTTAATAATATATATTTGCCTTCCAGATGCCAATTGAAGAGTGGGTAAGAGAGGCGTTTCTGTTATATTGCCTGCCCTCATTGATATGAATTGGTAGGAAAAATAATAGAACCTGTTAGTATATTGTGATAAAGTTGAACCACACCAAAAAATACAGTACATCCTTTAAAATCATCCTACAGTTGAATGAGCACCTCTCTACAACAGTTTAAACAGAAAGTGAATATTATAACATTCATGAGGATAGTATTTTTTGCACAAGATTTATTGTTGTATTAGACTGCATTAGTTTTAGCAAGGTATACCTGATAAACAGAGAAAAAAACAGCAGAAACCAAATATAAAACCTTACTGCTTATTTACAGAAAGAATGTAGTGACACAAAGTAGAAAGAAGAAGTAAAATTAATCATATCAGCATACTTTTTTTTTTTTAAGCACGGTTATGATTAATTTAATTTAGTTTGATTAGATACCTATTTATTTCCTTGATGAATGCCATACTGGTTGTCTATTTAAAGTCCATAGCCTAAACTGACTCATGTTGGACAGATTAGTTATTAAGAAAATATGATATACGAGGACATAGGTGTGGAAAATCCAAAATCATATTCAGGCATAGAAATTTTAACATTAGATGGTGAATATCAGAACCAAATTTTCCCTATTAGCAGTTTTAGCATAAGAATGCCCATTTCAGCCTGTAAAGAATGTCAGTGTAATCTTATTATATACTGAATATGCACTGTATGTGGTTTATAGAGAGCTGCCACATTATAGTACTGTGCAATGTATCGGCAGGTAAAGGAACAGCAGTTGTGGTATAATTGCTGCTCTGGTAGTTGTACAGAAGCTCTCATTCTCTCTCCTCACACACACAAAGACACAAAGACACACAAAGACACACACACACACACACACACGACTGCTAATCACAGCTTGGTACAGGTAGTGAGGCATTGGGACTACTGGTGATTGAGCCTCCCTGGTGGATTGGAAGCAGGAATCTGACAGACTCAGATAAAAGGCTGTTTGGAGTTGCCTGCAGCATCAAACAGCACCCCCCCCCCAACACACACACACACACTTCATCTCTTCCCCACCATAACCTCCACTCTCTTTATTTCTCCCTCTTTTGGTTTACTCTGTTGCCATGGCTACGCTCAGCCAGAGCCGTCATGTTGAAGAGGAACCTGTCAGGGTGTTGCTCTCAGATCACCTGATGCAGGTCGCCTCCACTGGCGGCCTCTTTCACACAGCGTCATCGTTCAATTAGGCTTTGATTAAGTCTGTGCTCCATAGCGTGCCGCCACTGAGAAGTGGAGTTGGTCCATTTCATCGGCAAACGATGAGCGTGTGCAATTTTACCGACCTGGTTTTTTGGAGGGGACCCCACTGAACAGCATAAAAAAATCTCTCCTATCCAATTTCCACGTCTGTGAAGAGAGTCTAGCCAAAGCAGCATGATTTGAATGGAGGATGGGATGAAATTACCTGTTAGGAGTCATGCTGAGGGGATGGTTGTGTGTGTTAAAGGGGCTTTTCTACATGAGTGAGAATAGTAGTAAGATATAATACTGATCTGAAACCCACTTAAAGCTGAATTCCCCCTGTAAACATTTTGCCAGAAACCTATTACCTGCTGTTCTGGATGCTGTGCTTTTCATATTAAGTTGCAACAACAAAGAGCCGGCACCTCTTTCAGCTGGCTGTCCAGTTCGCAGCCATGCAGCTCTGTATGCTGCCGGAGTAAGTGGGGTACATGTGCTGACTGTATGGATTGCACTGAAGGGTGAAATGTAAGATGGCCCCCCGTTGAACACAGATTTGCATCTCCTGCTGGTTTTTTCTGATATTTGCATGGCTTTCAGTGTGAATGAATGAATGACATGGGGGAAAGGGGGCAGGATGGAAGTTGTGTAAGGTGATGAAAGGATGGATTTGGAGAGAGGGAGCGAATGAGCAATGTCGTGATCAAGAGACGCTGGGACTCAGAGAGGGAGATGAATGGGGCTGAGAGCAGGAAAATTGGACAGGAGGCGGGGAGTGAATGAAGATAGAGAATGGCTCAAGATACCAGGAGACAGAGATTGTGAGCTATGTGCAGGTAATAAACAAGGCAGAAATAGACAGATTTCTCAAGAGGGGAAAAAGAAAAGTGAGTGATTGTGCGCATGGGGTTGTGGTTGGGGGGAGGTGTTGTTTCTCCTAAAAGAACAAAAAAGAGCAAAAAGGCAAAAGAGAGGTAAAGAAAGAAGGCGAAAAAGCAAAGAGAAGAAAGCTGGAGAGTGTGAATAATGACACAAACAGGAAAGATTTGGATGAACATGCTGTACTTAAACTAACTTGGCCAGCTGAGATGATGTGTATCCCTGCTAAGCTCTCCTTTAGGCAGACTTAGATCTCATCAACTCGCTCCAGGTTGGCACTAGCTTCAAATGCTGCTGCGGAGTATTGGATTAACTATACAGCCATCACTCAGACACTTAAACAGGGCCTGGTGAGGCTTATCCTAACCCCCCCCCCCCACCACTCGCCCACAACTGCCACATCTGTCCCCCTTCCAAGCTTATCACAGGAAGACTTCCTCATAACGATATCCGCCATCATGCCTATGGTTATGTTAATTGTGCCATGATTTTAAAAGAGGTTAAATGAGCATGTCCCTCCCCCTCCTACCTCCCCCTGTTTACTTTCCTCTATCTTATTCCAGGCCTGTGTATGAATGTTTCTTTTTTCATTTTGGTGCTTCTCCAGATATTCCCTTGCCAAGTACCCCCCCCCCCCCCCACACACCACCAATCCCTCCCTCCCTATGTCTGGCTGGATCTCAGGCTCTCATATTTGGAGGCCCTGCAATCGATACAGGCTGTCTGTGATTGGGTTGCGTCGCGTGATTCATTTCTGTAACCTTGGTGATGGTTTGATGTGGAGGCTGCACCCATGTCCATATTATGACTCAGTGAACGCGTGTGGAGAGGAGAGGTTGGTCAGGGGAGGTATTGATTGGTCCTTCACTCTCCCTGTCCTCTTTGCTCTCCCCTCCATCTCCCTCTCTTTCTTTATCCATTTTTTTTCTTGCTTGCTGGGCAGCCTTGATAGTTTTGCCATAATTTGAAATGACTTTGTGTACTGAAGAAATGATTATTTAACCCTAAATATTCCCTTTGGTGTTAATGCTTATTTCCTCTCTTCTCTCTCCCTTTCCTGCTTCTTTCTCCCTCTCTCCCACCATCTTCTCCCAATTGTCTCTCTTGTTCCAGAACTCAATCAGACACAATCTATCCCTGCACAGTCGCTTCATTCGGGTGCAGAATGAAGGGACAGGGAAGAGTTCCTGGTGGATGCTGAACCCAGAAGGTGGGAAGATGGGGAAGGGACCCAGACGACGGGCAGCCTCTATAGACAACGGCACTCGTTATCTGAAGACCAAGGGTCGCATCAGCCGGAAGAGAGCAGGGGCTATAGGCCTTGGACGGGGACAAGGTCAGGGGGGTGGACCTGCATTGCAAGGCTCCCCAGAGCATGGAAGTCCAGCAGGGAAAGGAGGTGTTGGCATGGGGGGTGAAGAGTACGACAACTGGACGGATCTTCATTCCCGTACCTCTTCCTCTGCCTCCACACTGAGCGGCTGCCTGTCCCCGATCCTGGCTGAGGCGGAGGCTGATGAACCAGAGGAAGGTGGGCTTTCCTGTTCAGCCTCCCCTCGACTGTACCCAAGCCCCACCAGCACTCGTTCCCCGGCCCTGGGCACTGGGGGCCACTGTCCCACAGTGGAGCTGCCACAGCTGACTGACCTGACTGGAGCTATCAGTCTAGATGAGAGTGGCTACCCCCAGCCACAGCAAATCAAATGCAACGGTTATCCCTATGTGCCTGGCCCCAAGGCAGAGGGCTCCTACTGTGGGCCCATGTATGGACAGCCTTCTATGGGGATGCTCCGGCACCACACTCCCATGGAGACCATCCAGGAGAATAAGCCAGTCAGCTTCCAGCGCCCTATGAGGGGCTACTCAGAGAACAACGCCCTGCAGAGTCTGCTTACTGGGGGTCCTTCATACTGCAACAAAGACACAGTGCTGGGCCAGGGGCGGGAAACACACACACTTATAACACAGGGAACCAATGGTGTTCACAGCCAGCACAACCACAATCAGAATCGCAGCCACAATCATAGCCACAATCACAGCCAAGAGCACACTCACAATCCCAGTCTACACAATGGCCATGGCTCAGTCCATGACCAGAACACAACCCACCACCAGAACCACAATCAGGGTCACAAACACCAAGGCAGCCTCGACTACAGCCACAGCCACAAGCCCCATCCTGCCCATGACTATGGTCCAAGTCACGAGCATGGTCACAGTAACAAAGTAAACCCAAGCCATGATCACAACCCTCGCTCCAGCCAGAGTCACATGCGCAGCCACAACCCCCATAACCCTATGCATAGTGGGCCTCACCCACAGGCTCTGTCCCCACGGGTTAGCACTGACATCTTGCAGCCCTACAGCCTCAAAACGTCTAACCACTATGGGCCTCGCCCCCACCTCCCAACATCACCATCCCTGCCACCCAACCCTGCCGGGGTCATGGATGTTCCCCAAGACCCATGTCGCCTTGCGTCTGCACCTCACCCCCGTCACCAGCCTTACCCAGGAGCTCACCATCAGGGTATGACTGAATCCTGGCATGGCTACTACCACAACAACCACCAGCCAGGAAATGCTGGTTACCAGGGGCAACAGCACAACTCACACAATAGAATGGCTGCCAACCTGGAGATGGAGAACATACCCAATAACCTGGACTGTGATGTAGACTCCATCCTTCTCAATGACTTTATGGAAACAGAGAGCATGGACTTCAACTTTGATGGCTCTCTGTCCCAAGGTGTGGGCATGGGGATGGGCATGAGCTTAGGGGCATTTGCTTGCCCTCCAGCGGCACACAGCAACCAGAGCTGGGTGCCAGGGTGAATAGATGTCCAAGAGTTTGGATGGACACATGCCTTGAAAGCTCACCAATTGGGCCAGGCTGCTGGTGGGCTGTACCCTAGGACTGACTGACTGTGATTCTGTTTCTCTGAGACTGTAGAGCAAAATAAGTATTGTCATTTGTTTCCTGGGGACTCCCTACACCCCCCACACCCCTACTCTTCATCTCTTCCCCCGTTAATAAAGCCTTCTGTATCCATATTGAACCTGCCCCCAAATGAGCCCAATGCTAATGACCCCTTGTTCATGGCCTTCAGTTTCTTTTCTGTTCTCTTTTTTTATACTTTCCTCCCAGTCTCGTCCTGCCAGTTTTAAGCTCTCAAGCACTTTACATCCATCCTTTCATACAGATGCAGTAACACAAAGACCAGGCAAAGTCACGTTGTGTGTTGGCTTAAGTTTAATGTATGCAATCCACTTTACAGTATTATCTCCTCCTACAAAGGAGGTGTTGTTTTTGACTTGGGAACATGATCAAACAGCTGCATAAATATCTTTCAGTTTAGAGGTGCTCTCAAATTGGGGGTTAAAAGGCAGGGGAGGCTTTGAGGTTTAAGGATGAAGAAAAAGGTTTTTAAAAGAAGAGGGAACAAGAAGTAGAGGGATGGAGGGATAGAAAGGAAGGGAACTCCAGGGTCAGTGAGACTTCTCTCCCTAGTGGACATTGGGGTTTCCTGTTCATTTCAGTGTGAGAAGACAGTCATCCATCAGGCAACCGTCAGCACCACTCAATTGAAATGCAACGTCCCTTCTTTAATCTCCAAAGTAATGCCAGAGTGATGCATCAATATTGCAAATCTAATGTGCCACTCTGTGTTTTTTCACCCCCCCCCAGCTCCGGACACACCAGCTTAATGTGTTTTGGCGAAAGTGATGATTAAAGTCACTCTGCACTAAATGGGGGAGGGATTGAAAGGGGTGGTGCTGGGGAGCGGGGGCATTGAGGGGAGATGATAGGAGAGGAGAAATGCAAATATTCCCTCTGTGCCTCTTCCTCTCCATTTTGTGGATTTATGTAGCTTTCGCTATAATGAAATAAGCAACGATCAGAGCCTGCTGTACATCCTTAGGAGCTCTCTGATTGGCCTGCGCTGGGCTGCCTCAGCATGCCTCCTTCACCAGCTGACCCCAGAACAGCTTAGTGAGCAGCAGTGGTCAGGCCAGGATGTTGATGGAGCTGCTGTCCTCAGACCCCAGACAACCTTGTCTAATTCACTAACACCCAGGTTCAAGCCCACTATGTGCTTTTACTCCTGCAAATTGCACACTGATGAACAGCGTCAGCAGATTACTATTTGGTGCTATCTCCTCTTTCCAGGCTTCCTCCTATCGCGCCGCCCCATCCCGAGGTTACTCGGAGGGTAAACAAGAGTAATTAACCGCCAAACAAGATGGATGATTTATGCAAGTGTGTGTATTCGCTCATTGGCACAAAGTCATAATTCTTCTCCCCACCAAGCTCAAGGAGGGCGATTTTTGAGAGGTGATGTCCAGTGACAAGGTAAAGTGGCTGGCAAGCATTTGCTTACAGTGTGTCCTTCAAGCATCTCCTTAACAAGCGTTCCCCACCCTGTTCTGGCCATAGCTTTACTTTACTGTTGTCTTTTCTTGTGCTTGTTCTGTGACTGTGCAGTTGTCTGTCCTGTTTCAATACAGCGTGGGTAGGAGCTTTTGTGTGCATTTTATTTTCCTTGTTCCCAGGGGGAAAACATGCAAAGGGGCAATCGCCAATCCTTGTCTTGGCACCTGTCCCACTGAAGATAGAGAGAATAGGAACAAGAGAGAGAAGAAAGGTAGACAGATACGGCAAGAGTCTGAATGGGAGGGAGGGAGCTAGATGAGTAGGCAGGATCTGTGAAACTGGGAGAGATTTTCCAGCTCAGTAGCTTTCTGTAGAATTGGCTGTTTGAATCAGGCCAAATGTCAAGTGCTACTCAGCCAGCGCCAGCAAGCTTTGACCAGAAAGCCACTTCTCCCTCCTGATCAAGGACAATGACGGGTATTTCCATACACATTTCTTTTGCTTTCTTCTTTCCTTTTCATGAGTTAAGATGGCCCATTGTTGTAACCCAACTGTAATTTGTTCTTTGGCCTGTGTGCATTTGTGTGTTAAGCTTCTTGTGGGTGTGCGAGTGTGTGTGTGCGTTTGTGTAGCACAGTGATGTACAAGAACTGATTAAGGGAATATTGTTGAGAACTAACCTGCCCTGGTATTGTCCATGCCTGGCTGAGTGCAGCATACATAATATATACAGTTTATATTTATTGGTCAGGGAGATGGGTCTATGGAGGACCGCTCAGACATCTCACTGCTCTGTCTTCTTGATGACAAAGGAGCAGAATGCTTTTTCAGTTTGACTACATTTCATTCTGTACATAATCTATATTGAGGAAATTGTATTATAATTTTTTTGCAAATATCAATTTCTTTTCTAAAATGATGTATCTGCTCATCTGGTGACCGTAAAATAAAAACAAATAAGAACATACATGTTTTTATTTTGTGTCTGTTATTTCATAATCATACATACGGTCATGTGCATTGGTTTGGGATGAAAATCTTGTATCTCCTTCATATGAACTCTTATATGGGGCCTTACAATCTATACACCTTCTGTCCATAGACCCACACTTTGACAGACAGACAGACAGACAGACAGACAGATGTGCAATACATGTTGTGTATACAGAGGGGACAGAAAGGTAACATTATTATGCAAATTAGGAGCAAACCTGTATGAGGAATATTTCACATTGGGAGAAAGCATCAAGCTAATGCCAGAAATCGCCAAGGACTGGTTGAATGGAAATTAAAAAAAAATCTGGTTAACTACAAGATGGGTGTAATTTTAGTAGTTTATGTCATCATTATATCATTTAGAAGTTGTGATATAATATTCACCTAAATAACTGGCAAAATCTGGCAGCAACGCTACAATGACAGGGCAAGGACCTGGCACAATCAGATGATAAAATAGAATTTTAACATGCCAGCAGTTTAACCTCATTACCTATACCACTTTATTTTTAGGTAACACAGAATTAACCTAAAAATGTCAGAAATAATTCCTCATAGCTCAGGAAAACTTTACGTGAGCTAATAAAGTAAGTATGTAATGGCAGAGTTACCTGGGGGTTTGTTTAAAATCCTGATCATTTGACTACACGTTTCTTGTCCCATCTGTCCCATGTCTGTGGTGAACCCCTAGTTCCTAGATCTTAGCAATCAACTGAGTGAGAACAATCATACATACATTACATGTGGAAATGATGATGGAAACTACAAGAAGAACATTGTAATTTAATGGAATTATCCTTTAACTTTTGAGCTAGATTGTGAAAGGATATATTTTAAGGTCAAACATGAAAATAACCAAAACTGGAGTAATGAGGTTTTAACAAGTGACAATACTTGTCATACATTACAAGCAGGTGTGAGGTACAATTTAGTTGTACTTGTGGAGTGTATGCATCTGGATATATGTGTGTACATCAAAGTGCATGTGAGGCCCATATGTCTACAAGTGCATTAGTGTTAGTTTAACAGGCTAGTATAGCAAGCAATACCCCAGTTTTGTGAATGTCTGAGTGTGTATTCTGTACAACTGCCTTCATGTGTACACACGTATGTGTTTTGGTGTGTGTGTTTCTAGACTAGCGCCTGTGTGATAAGGCTCGTTAGCAACCCGATGCTGTGCCACAGCTGTGTCTTTCCCAGAGAGGCTTCCTCACTGAGGGACTGATTGCATCTGCACTGCCATACTGTGCCTCACGCACACACACACACACACACACACACACACACACACACACACACACACACACACACACACACACGACTGTGTCCTCATCGCCCCCTCACCTCGGTTACTGTGTAAGTGTCGTCAGCCTGTAGATAGAAAGTTATAGCAATACATAGTTAGTTAGCAGTTGCTCACCTGACAAGATGGCTGATCCCTGTACACCTGGGAAGATGGCGGCATCCAGAGCTACACATACACACATATACTCACACACAAACACACACACACACACACACACATACGCACAGTCAGAAGCAAATAACAGCACCAATCTCCATCATCCCCAGCTCATGCTGTTCTGTAATATATGCCTCTTGGATGCTAGTTAGTTCATTTGGTAGAGAGAGGAAGGTTACTGTGAGACAGAATGCATAATAAGGACAGGCTCCTGCTGAACTCCATGCAAATGTGAAGCCCGACGTGTCAGAGCTGTGATGGATCTATTCTGACAGACATGGTGACAGCCCGGTGACAGCAACTTAAAAACCAACACTTCTTTTCCCTCTCACTCTCTCCCTCATCGTATATATTTACAACCAGTGCATCTTAATGCACTTTTCGTCCCTAATCTCCCATGTTCTTCTGCAGCTAGTTCAGAGACATCCCCATATTTCACAGGTTGCAAAATTTTGTGATCTGACAAAGGTTGTAGGCTGATATGCAAGCTCTTTACCGTTGTTTGTATTTGCATAAACTGTACAGCGCTATATAATGTTAAAGTTCTATCAATGAATATTAGAGAAAAACAGTAAAATTCTTCACTGAAACCCAAGACTGTGACTATAATCAGCCTCTTTTGGAAACAAAATCCAGTGGAATAGTTTTGTGAATGAATAGCAAATAACTTCTTAAAATAAAACGGGTTATCATGCTTTCTATGATTATCATAGTCAGACAAAAGAAACTCTATGTAAAAAGCTGTATTAATAATGCACTATTAGCTGACAAAACACTAAAACATAAAGACCTGATGTTGTATTTGTTTCTTTACTGAAAGATAAAAGATATTGTTTTTAACTGCCATTTCTCTGACAGCTGTGAAATTCTGGAATCATTTTTGGAAAAGATTATAAATTGACAATTCCAACAGTAAATGAAAATTTAGATCCATTTTCTCCCCAAAAATAAACAGCGGTACTAAGTTTTTTGGTCCTCGGTATTGTCCTCAGATCGGGAGGTTTCACCCGTCAGGAGAAACCTACAGCCATAAAGCACTTATTGCTGCTGGACTGGACTGGACTGGACTGGGCTGATAATTTAGTCTGGGAATCTAATGTCAGCCCAGTAACCATTTTGTTGAGATATTTACAGTAGTCTGTTTTCTGTTAATGACTCTAACCTATCTTTTAGTTTTGCACACAAAAACAGCTTCAGCAAAAATCTAAAGTAGTTTGAAACATCCAATTGTACTTCCATAATTAAAGCTAAAGGCATAAATATTCATGCATTTTTATGCAATTTGGAGTGTTTGATGCATTTCTTCACAGCTCCCACTTGTGTTGATCATCATGAAGCTCTGGTACCTCTGGAGCTACCTCCACCTAACAGAATATAGAATACAGCTCTTTATTTTCTATATTATTTCCATGCATACATATCTCCTGCTATCCAAAACACAGAATCAACACAGAAAGGGCAGTTGGGAGGGTATGATGTGCTAAGAACAGCTGTGTTAGCAGCTAACCATGTACTTTGCTCATGAACATATCTGTTATTATCTGTTATTAGTTGTACTTTATCTCCACACTGCCCATCCACATGCATTCCACAAACTCACTGAATGTAGCGGTGATGCATGTGCATTGGGACTAATCGCTCATGATGACAGGCAGGCATCATACCATCAGATTAAAAGTGTGTGTGTGTGTGTGTGTGTGTGTGTGTGTGGGGGGGGGGTTGGTCTAAAGTTCTGAGAGACATTAGACAGAGTGGACGATACACTGTGTTATTTTCACTTTGATCCGCCCATTTAATTTTGCTTGGCCAGGCCAGCAGATATTTTCCCAGTGCTCCATATTGGCCTGCTCATAAATGTCATTACCATGAGCTTAACCATTCCTTACAATATTTAATTGAAAATGTTTATACAGAAAAATATACTGATAAAATTCGAAACCATGGTTGCAATCAAATTTTATTTTCCTTAAATGGAAGTAAATAGGTTAATGTTTAAAATTTAACTTGAGTTTTTCCTTTAGAGCAAATTTCTTATACAGTAGCCTGTATTTGGCTGGACTGCAGCAGTTTGGCCGGCCTTAGAAATGTGAGTGTCTGTAACTTACTGACTCAGAGACAAAGTTCCACCAGCTTTGTTGCTAGATTTACTGACTTTACGAACCCCCTTAGCGACCTTTCTCCTCAAAAGCACCTAGCAACAAAAACAACAAGTGACTAAGCTTCTTTCCTTGGAAGAGAGTCACCAATATTTCCCTCTGAGCCTGACTTTGGGGTCCACAGACACAAGTCTCTGTGTGTCTCATTCAACTGACCACACAACAACTGACACAGACATGAATGAGTTTCTAACTCTCTTTCTGACTGATCATTTCACAGGTACATAAAGCTGAAATCACAGCACAGCCGTTGTCTTTAACTTATGTCTCTGGTGATTCTGTCAGACGATGAACAGTTTATAAAATCAGGATTTTAGCAGCAGAATGGCAACTTGGAAATGTCTTAGAAATGACAGCTGTTTAACATGTCATCTTAAAGGGCAGTGTTTCAGTCACTATTTCATACTTGTTCTGTTGTCTGACAACAGAAAAAGAAAAATATGTAACTGAGACCAGCTTTATTGGGATTTTGGTTGTATTGAATACTGTATATGCGAGCACAGAGAGCAGAGGAGAAGAAAACTGATAAGGGGCTTTCAAGCCATACTCTAGGTTTTGACCTATTGTTGTTTTCAGTAGCAAAGAATAAATACTGCCTGAAGAACTTTTCCCCTTAAAGGTGCAAAGGAAGTTAAAGGAAATTAAAGGAAGTTAACAACCAGGGTTTGTATCCTCTCCAGCACACTGCAGCAATTATACTCTTAAACCTTTTCCATGATTAATACAAATATCTCCAACCAACAGAAATACCTCAAACTGACCCCTTGATTCATGGAGCTTTGTTAAGAGTATAACACAGAACTACCTGTCACAGTAAATTACAAAAAAAATCAACAATGTTCTACTTAGCTACTCTATCTTCACACATAGCTTTCAAAGTTTTTATAAAGAGATTTGTAACCCTAGCTGGTTAATATTTCATTTATAATGAAAAGTAAAATCCTTCAGTACAGTTCCCTCATTACTGGTGCACGAATCTGTTAATGTAGCACATGAGCCACATATTTTACATAGCATTGGGTTCAATGCCCAACTCTCAAATTAAAACAATCCTTTTTTAAACTTGGATGACGGTATATTTTTAAGAGTTGATAATTCTCCTCACTTTTTGTGAGGACATATAAGCTTAGATGATACCAAAGTCATTTTTATTCTACACTCAAAAGAAAAAACTGGACATTGTCCCATGAATTCTGTGTCTAAGCCTTGAGCCTCTGAGTGGGTGTTTCTCATGGTACAGTACTGGTTGAGTCTGAGACAACCTTCCTATTAAAGTGAATGGGATAATGGTTTTCCGCTTTTGGGTTGTATATTTTAGTGAGAGTTATCAAACAAAGCATTGTTGCTATAGTTACATAGAGATTAATATATTTTGTGCACTAATTTATAATGCTGGTCAATCTAAATGGATACCTTCAAGACAATCAGAGATTAGTTCCTTTAATGGCCATGGCATGAAAGAGTTTGTAAGTCTCAAGATTTAGATAATTTATCTCAACCCATAGAATGGCATACAAACACCTATTTCTGAGATAAGCAATTTTTTTCAAAGTGATAATATCCTCTCTGTGTTTGATGTTCAGTTCCTCATCCAAAAGGGTGTAATATGTAACACTGGTGGTGAGTGGGCTTATTGTACAGTAATACGTTGTGATCCGGTCTCAGTGGCCTCCTGACCTAGTGGGACAGGCTGATGGGACTTCCTGCTGGTGAGTGTGTTACATTACGCTCACTGCTATAGTTTATTACAGTAGAGCCTCCCCAGGGATTCTGCTGATGGCGAACATCAAAGCTGTGCCTGGCATATCAGAACAGCGAGGATGTGGGTGGAGGTCATTGCCAATGAATTCTGCCTTATATATGGGACAAATGCCTTCAGCACGTTGCATGAATGCTCATTATCAATTCATGGAGCCATTGAACACTCCCTGTTTCTCTTGAAATTTTCTTTTTTTCTTGTCTTTAAAGGAAGCTGAGCTTTTTTGAGCACAAATTTCGACAATTCAAACTTCCGCTCAATGACAAGCTATGAGTCCCACGCTGGAAAAAGGTCCCATGTGTTTGAAGCATCTAGGCCGCTCCATCTTTTTGATCAGCAGCTCGGCTGTGAATTCTGCAGATCAGAAAGTGGATCAGAGGCTCCCTGGGGACCGCCATTTATGCCTGCCACCAGCAGAGGATAGAAAACGTAATTAAGAGTTTGTTAAGATGCCCAAATTCCTTCTCATTTCCACCCACCTCCCTCCATCCGCCTCCCATCCCTCCTCCTAATGCTCCCAGTAGCTCTGATCTCACCATAGATTAAACCTCTCATTCCCTGGGAAGACAGAGCCATGGAGGGGAGCTGCATCTCCAGCCACACAGGCTGATTATCTTAAAGCGTAATTAGTGAGTGTGACAATCCCAGAGACAGAGCGCTGTGTCGACATGATGGAGATGGATTATTCTGACTGGGGTCTACACAGGCCCCTCTGAAAGACACAACAAAGAGGATAGGATGTGTTGCATGCGTGTTAATTATCAGTGTCACTCATTCTTTATGTGTCTTTATGTGCTTGTTAGTAATTACTGTTCATGTATGTGTGTGTATCAGTGTCAGTCAGTCAGTCAGCGAGCAACTTCAAACCACTGCAAGGCAACAATTATCCCCTCAATAATACACAGCTCGGGCTTAGTACAGACTGTGTAAGATTTGATACTGACTGCTAATTGATCTAGAAGTTTATTGTTACTACTGTAAGAGAGAGTGAACACTTGAGATAGGCTGACTTTTCCATCATAAAAATGTATTTGGGTCAGTCTATATGAGAATGTGCAGTATTTCAAATTTCATCAACAATACTGGTCATATTCACAGGAAAACAAAGACAAAGGAAATTACCGTATCATGCGAAGGTAAAGTCAGCTTAAAAATGCCTTTTTAATCAGCACTGGAACATAATTTCTTATTGCAATGTCCCTCATCATCATTCCATCTGACACTCAACTTGCTCTCAGTATATGAGAAACGACAGTTTAATGAAGTAATTTAAATCAGAAACAGTTATTTGAAAGAAGGACTTAAAAAGCTATCAAAAATGAATGCACAAAAGAGAAAAGGTTGAAGTGATATGTGCGGAGTCTTTACATGGTTAGTCACACCATGAACCATCCTTGAATATTCCCCACTGAAATCTAGACAACGGTGGTGATAACACAGTTAGGAACAAGGGAAGCTTAAGATCTGGAGCTGGTTGCTCTAGCTGTTCGTAAATAGAGGCTAAGTAGTTAAAGCATTTAGTAAGTCGAGATTTACTCATCACGTAATTAAAACGGTATCATTACACAAAGTTGTTCTTCCTCAGAGATTAAATGACACTAAACATTTCCATCCAGTAACAGATATAACTTTAGGGCAACTAGCTGAAGAAGATGACAAGATGTTAGAGTGCTAATATATGACCTATTTAGGCTGAGGAAGATTCTCAAAGGCCTGTGTGAACTGCCAGGCGAGAGTAATGAGCTGATCTGCTGGACTGACAATGTTGTGTTTTTATATTTTCTATCTGTTTTTATATTTTTTAGACATTCTAAACAGAGCTGCAGAAAGACTTTAGCTGGGAGAATTTAGGAAAAAATTTTGAAGTGATCCCTCAAAGTCATTTTAAAAATTGGAATAACTTGAATTTATATTTGCAGGATTATTCATAACAAATATTTCTTATTTCAGAGGTACAGTAGCTTGCTAGGGCCTCTGTCATTTCTCTCATTATTATAGTATTGAATAGTATATGTTTTTAAAATGTTATACTGTTCAAATCAAGAATTGTCTTAATTGAGATGAAAGATTAAAGAAAACTCAGCAGGATGTTAACAGCATAACTGCATTATTTTTTTTTTTTTATCTTTCTGTAGAAAGTTTTACAATGTTTTCAATGACATATGTGTTATGCCCAAGCCTGACCCCTTTGGCAGTGTAGGTTGGTCATGTGACCCTCATTTTACAGGTCGTAGCAGTCCGTCGAGTCACTTGTAGACTGACAAGTCAAAGACATAATGGGATATGTTTGCTACATAGTTTCTGACCTGACACTTCTGATTCTGTTGAATATTGGTGCAAACTGGAAGGATTTCAATTTAGATTTTACAAAAATAATACAATATACCTCATGTTACAAAACATATGCCATCAATGTTCAACTAAATGTCCTGATAATCAGCTAGGTTAGTGAGATCAGATATTTCTCAATGTATAAACAAACATAACAAAGAAATACCTAAATTTACAAACTTACATTCGACAGATAAGTTTATGGTATTGTTTTGCCACCTAAAACTTGTGGATTTTTGTGTAAATTGTGCTACAGCTGAAAATGCTGGAGTGACTTCCTGTTTAGTAGTTACAATGAAACTCAGAGAGGACTTCCATATGAACTTAGTGACAGACAGGAGGGTGCACTCCAGTCCTGGAGTAGAACTCCAGATGAGTATATCAGGAGGATCCAATGAAAAGTTGGTTCTGATGAAGCTGAATGGGTTGTAGGTGGGTTGGTCACGTTAATCAGAGACTGAAATAACAGCTGGCAGCAGCAGCAGAAAAAGGAACAGCAACAAAAACACTGGCCGACAAATGTTGTGGCAAAATTTCGATTGTTTTAAGTGTAAACTGTCAATGTCCTGAGGCAGATGATTAATTTGCAAGTCAGATTAGAAAATTTTTAGTAAGAATAAGCGTGAAAGATAGTCCACACAAATTAATTCCTGCTAACCTTCAGAAGCAGATCATTTATTAACACAGTATGTAAAATTACTTTTTCAGTGATGCACTTTCTTCAAAATTCCTCCCAGTTCAATCTTGAATTTCAAAATATTTTGAGTTGGAGTGTTTCAGAAAAATCTTTTTCTTATTTAAAAATTGGAGTTTTCATTAATTCTCAGATATTCTTTCAAGTGTTCATTATACACCGTACTGTAGAAAGAAAGCCAAGGATGTACTAATCAACCACTGTCAGAGTTTCTGTCTAATGAAATTTATTAGGCCTCTCTTTGTTTAAATACTATTGACAATAGTCTGCTGGGAAAAATTCCATTTGTCATGCTATTACCCTCTGGTCTGTCCGGTCTATGCAGCTGCTAATTGCTATGCAGTCTATGTTTTTTGCATCTTTGCTCATGTGTGATAATTGTCCAAATCCTTGAGATCATTTGTCTATGTCTTTGGGTAAAAGAAGAGTTTGGGGCTTTTGGTTGAGGACTGGGCAGAGTGCTATGACTGTAATCGAATTTGCTAAAGATATTCATACTAACCTCAGAAATGACTAAAAACTTCGCGATTCCCTGATCCCTTTTTTATCTAGCACCATCAATAAAAAAAAATTTAGTTTTGTCCATTACTTCTGTTTATGACCAAAAACCTGTAAAGCCTTAACTTGTGTTTAGTGCTAATTAGCTAATGCATACAGGCTAAATTCCAATGGTTACCATGTTAACCTGTTAAATATACTGTTAAAAAAAATTTTGTTAGATATCATCTGACGTCCCCTGTTCTTGAGTTTATGTCATTTCTTTCATAGTTAACTACATCGGACACCAGATATCATTTATTGATGGATGTCTGCACTCTACTGAGTGCAATTTCTAATAATAGAAATAATTATTGACAATAAAACTGACTGAGTAATAATTGATCATTTATAACTGGTTTTGTTGATCTGCATAGCTGAGGAAACTGTTCTCCAGCACCTTGAAATGTTTAATAATATAACCAGTGTGAACATTTTGTTTGCATAATATATGTTTGCTACCTTGGTGAGTTAGCTAAAAAGTTGAAATTATCATTACCTTAACTGCCTCGTCAAACTCACAAGGTGAAAATAGTTCAATTATCACAAAATAAATCACAATTCTTCAACTTATATTTCAGAGCATGGGTAGGATATAATGATGTTACCTATTTCATTTGCTAACCTGTCACTTTTTGAAAAGGTAAGATGTCTGTTGGTAAGATGCTTTACCAAGTTGGACACCTTGGCCAACTTGGTCTGTGTAGGTTTAAAACATCTTTTACAGACGTGCCTCTGTGATGTCTGTTGGCTTGTCCTGACTGTCAGCTATGTAAGCAAAATAATACCACATTTAGCTTTCTGTGTCCAGTTTGTCAAGAGCCTGTGGACGGGCGACAAGAGCACTTGTATGTGCAGCTATGCCTCTCATTTTGTAACCATGAAAACCACAACGTGGATATCAGAGAAAACTATGCCTGCAGGGAGTGTTAGCAGGGAGCTGCACACACAGTAAGGCCCTGCTGTTGCACATCAATGCAATTCTACTCATAGGAAATATTCTTATTAAAACACTATGATTCTTAAAGTGCTGCTACCAATAAAATGGGTTATAGTACATTTTTAACCGCAGGGTACTGCAATACCTTACAACCCTGCAATACTAATATAGTTATATAGTTATATCTAACAACAATAATGACTTAATAATAATAATAACTTGATAACTAAGATACTAGAGAACTACAGAATAAAAACAATCATTTCGACGCATGAAATACAGTAAAAAATATAATAAAATAAATAATTAATCTGGGACTTAAACCTGGACACTTTCTTGGCCTGTAACACCGGCTAATCTAGCAGGTCTCTGATGCCTGTGGGATTTTTTCTTGTTGACATGTTAAGATTCTAAAACAAGCAGGAGAGAAAACAGATCAATGAAACATCGTATCAGATGATGGAAAAGCTACAAGTAAAGAGTGTTAGTGGCAATGAGCTAGGATCAAACTGGGCAAACAAGAGTGGCATCATCATCTCTTGCAAACTATCATGACCGATTTTGATGGTGGTTCACTCCTGATCTGAATTGAACATGGCTATAGAGCTCAGATCTCTCTGTTTGATGATCCCAGTATATCCCAGTATATACAGGTGTAAAGGACTTAGGGTAAGTATGAATTTAACCTTTAATCAATTAAAATCTGAATTTGTAATATTTTCTATGATTTAGGGACACCTATTATTACTGGAATTAAAGGAATTTTATGTGTGTTTGAATAATGTGAGTCCCAGTGTTTGGTTTAAAATTACATGTATGGACCACTGGGCACAGCAAACAGAAAAAACAGACTGCAGTCCAGTTATTTAATTTGTATATAAAATATGCTTCTCTCTTAAGTCACCAATAAAGAGTATTCCACTGATTTAGCACTGCACATGCGTATCAATGTTGGAGTCATGATTGACAGTTAAAAAAAACACTAAAGCAAAACAAGATGCTAAAAAAAAAAAACAACAGTCTTGTTGCCAACACAAAACACGGGCAAAACACTGCCTGGATCAAGATGAGAGTGCCCCCTACCCCGACACCTTTCTGACATTGGATTAAAGGGAGGCTGTGTCCGCCCACTTCTGTAACTTTCTGAAACCAATGATCTGACATTCACACCCACCTCACAACCTTACTTGCCAGCTGTGTGGAGGTCAGAAAGGAACGAGGGATGGAACTTCTATCTCAAGATCTTTTCATGTGAACAACAAAGTGCAACATCAATCAATGTCTTCCAGGAGAGAATGTCTGAAAAAATGGGCTCCGTTATCCCCATAGTTAAATGATACTGCATCTCCTTTCTTGGCCATTTGGAACAACTATAAACACATCTGCTTTGCAATGGGGTTTAACATCTGAGCTTTTAAAGCAACCAGTAACTTAATCTATGCTTTAGGAAGAGCTTTTACACACAGTGTTTGGACTAGATAAGGTGGGTCTTTCCTGGGAAAAAAACTCTTCTGGAACATACTAAGTGATGTATTTCATTTTCTCACTTTTGTAATAAAAAGAGGTGAATATCTGAAGCAAATAATAAACATGACTGAAACATGTTGGTTATTACCCAGAAAAAAAGACAGGAACGCTCACACAATTTGATAGAAAGATGCCCTGTCAGAACTTAACCGGAGAAATACCACCACAAGCACTTAGCACTATGGATGAATACAAATAAAGTTGATTTTTTTCGAGGCTGTAATTCACAATGTGTGTGACACTGTGTGCGTTAAGTAAACTAAGTTTGCATAAGACATAAGAAAAACCTGCCACAAAAATGCTTTGAGGAATGTTGATTCTTCATCCGAGCATGATTAAAACTCCATTTCAGAGGATGTGTGAGGAAACCAGCAGTATCAGACTGAGACTGAGAGGCAGAGAGCAGGAGTGTTAGATTGGATGGCAGGTAGATTGCATCTATCACAGAGGGATCATCTCCCCCCAAACACTATCTGCCTCCAGACTCTGCTCTCTTATTTTTTTCTTTTTTTTCAAGTAGGAAATTCTCTGCAATTCCCAAGGTGTCAGCAGTACTATCATATCACAGTTTTGCCATCCAGCTCTGCGTAGCTTGAAACAGAGGGGGTGACGTTGAGCCCGGCAACGGACATCTCATTACACTTTCATATGCTACTAACTGCCGCAGGTTGGCCGGCTGGTCAAAGAGAGTTGAACACAGCTTCATTGATTCAGATTCCTGTTCTGCTCTGCACGCCCAGAGGCAGGTGCTTCACCCCTCTCCCCATGTTAATTAATTTCCTGGTGCGTCACTCTTCGTCATTCCCTGCAGTCACGTCTTCTGCGCCGTGTCCTGTGGCTCTGTTTTTATCAAACGGCGAAATGTTTGACATCAAAATGGTCTGCCGCGGTGCCAAAGGGGTGAGCTTGAACCCCTTGTCCTCTGTGGCCGAGGTTTGACCTGGCTTGGTGTCAGCTGAGCTGTCAGCCAGAGTACAGCCCAAACTGACAGTGTCTCTCTGTCTCAACCCTAACACTGGAGTCATTCTTTCCCTGCCGTGCTGGTTCCTGCAGCAGGCCGTGCATATGGCTGACATGCATTGCCTGGGGTTACGCCTGGGGGCTGGCATCCCTTCTCTGTTGGCCTCGGCTCCCGGGAGAAGCAGGTGGTGCCAGATAACAGCTGCTGGATGCAGCGGGAATTGCTGCTCCTCACATGCGCCCTGAAATCCACTTCTCCCCAGTCTAACCACTACACTGAGTACATTGGGGGTTTTCAACAGGGTGTCATACAGGCCTAAGAGTACTCTCAATATACACTGATTAGCCATAACATCAAAACTATGAACTGGTTTCAATGATGTGGCTGATTGGCATAAATTCTTCTTCAGTCACATGTTTTCTGTTTGTAATTGTGCCATCAAATGAGGTCATGGTCACAATTTCATATGAATGGCCCAGTGTTGCAGTACTTATGAAATAGTAAGTGGAAATTTTTGTTCCACAAAAGATGACAGAAAGACAGTCGAATCCATAGTATTCTTTGTCATCTACTCACATTCTGTATTTTTAACCACACCAATAGCATGGCTCTAGGGGATGCAGTGCTGGTTTGGTGGTTGGTTGGTTGGTTGGTTGGTTGGTTGGTTGGCCATGGTCTTTGTGTACTTTAACACATGTACTACATGTTCCTGTGGTAAATTCCTGTTGTATTTTTAGCCCAGTGTGGTGTTTTGGGATTTTTGCCGTAGGTCCTGTGATACTGTTATTAAACAAGTTGTTAATGAACCTGTGTCAGTTCCAAAATGTCAGTACATTAAATATAGTATTTTGGTCAGTTTTTTTTTTTTAATTATTATTTAAAAAAAATATCTTACCTGTATTTCTGCTGCAGACATTGACCTACTATGTGAATGTCCTTTCATCACATTCCTGGACAGGGCGTGTTCGCTTCCAATGATTTAGCAGAGTAAAGTCCATCAACCATATAACATAAAGGTTAAGTCAGGCAGAAAATAGACCACAGGTAAGTAAATGTGAATTTGACTTGATATTAAACATATCTGTCAATTAAAAAGTTAATGTAATCCTGAAGATTTATAAATTTGACCACAACCTAGCTAATTGGAGCTAATGTTAAGTTGCCCCAGTAGCTACATAGAGTTTGTCATCAATTAGTTACCTTGAGAAGGAGCGAATCAATGTCACATCATTATGCATCTAGAAGTTGAGATGGTTTCAGCATCAAGAGGACACAGGACCTCGTGACAGTGACAGCTGAGAAAATACTGAAATTAAGAGTCATGGTTAAATCGGCAGATATGAAAGTCCCAAAGTAAGTAACTTAATACAATTGATAAATGTACTACAATTTTTGAAATCAAACAGATTTTGTGTTTTTTCAATCAGACTTTGAATCATTTTATAGAATAGAGAGATTTACAGATTTTATTTTGAAAAGTAAGAATTTTAATGAGTTACAAATATATCTCAAAGCGGTGGATGAAAGTTGGGGTACAAGCACAAGTTGATTGGCCTAAGATTCATTGTTAGGGCTTGTCATTCAAGCGATGAAAAAATAATACTTTTTACATAGTTGATTGCACAATATTATGCATGCCATTCATCACAAACTTTGAAGTTGTTTTCTGATGCTGGGTTGTTAACAAGTTTTCTCCAAGGGAACTATCTCCACACAGGAGTAAATGTTTCAAGTTGACGCTCTTCACTTTGAGGCCACCTCAGAGTTGTACTCTGACAACAACAGCATGACTTTATTTCAGCGATGACTTTCTCCGTCATTGCTGATTGTTGTATGACCGCAGTGAGTGGTTACAGTCAAACCCTGCTGACGACTGGATACCCAGCTGAGGACTCAGATCCAGTAGCAGCCGCCTCAGACAGATCGAAGTAGGTATCATGAGTACTGCCTCACTGCCTCTGATCTGCTCTGACAACAAGCCAGTCATTTCGCTCTGTATTAAATTGGTATAGAGACCAGTTTTTTCTCACTCTAGAGGGATTCAACTGGCCATAAGCACACAGTAATCACACAAATTGGACACAGGGCTGGAGAGATGGAGGTTATAGCTACATGGAGTATATTATCTCAACCCACAATTTTTAATAGTGATACCTAGAGTTTTGTTTTTACATCTATTTTAATCTGCAGTTCCCCTCAGCTCTACAAAGCATTTTTTAGCATCTTTCAGCTCATTGTGTTGTTTAAAATGTCTGGCAACTTTACTGTTTCGGTTTACTCTTCCTGCTCTCATCAGCATCATTTCCAGACGCAAGCTACTGTTTTTACAAAGAAGTTCAGATAAATCCACTATACACCTCTTGCTCAAGACCAAACAGAAGACAAGATTAAGTTAGCAACTGGCTGGTGAACACAGGAGAGCATTAAGAAGCTAAATATATTTTTCTCAGGAGACACTGGAGACCCGAACAAAGCTAAAAGGAGTGTTAATATTGGACTTAGGTGGACACAAACACAAAACTAACTGAAAGGTAACCGCAACACATTCCTGATCATTTTATACTTGTTAATTATACTTGTTAAGAGATAATATGTCAGTTGTGTTACTCAAAGTGCTCAAAGTGTCCCAAAAATCAAATAAATCAGGTTTTAACCAAGAGTAACCAGCATATCCTGCGTTCATCTGGAGCAGTGATTGTGCACTTCCTCAAAATGCAATTTAAGTCCAGAAAATTGTGGGGCCATTGAACACAATGCTGGAAAATTTTGAGGAGAAACTAATCCCAACAAGATTCCATCATTAACAATATAGCAACCTCTGTGACTGTTGCTGTGTTAAGTTGTGCAAAATCGGAAAATTTTCAAGGATCTGGAACAGTTTTATAAATCTAAAACCTCCATGAATTAAAATCTTATAATAAAAGAGTAATAATTGACCTTATTTGCAGTTTTTTCAGCAGATTTACCATCGTCTCTGTTATAATGGTAGTCTATGAGAAAAATGCATTTTGAACCACAGACGATTTGCAGTGCACAGGGACAAACTGGCAACAAGACTGAATAGTGGCTCCTTATCCACCTCTCTTTATACATATATGGTTTCCAGTTGCTATGCTAAGCTATGCTAACTGACTCCTGGATCCAGCTTTTTACTTAGCGTACAGGTATGAGAGGGGTATCAATCTCACCCAACTCTCACCAAGAAAGCAACTAAGTGTAGTTCCCCAAATATCAAACTAAAAATGTATATATTCTCAGCTCAGCATTGAATAGATGTCAACATTTTAACAAAATTTTAAAACTTGTTAAAGTGACAGTTGATGCCCACAGTTGCAAAGAACTTCTATCTGCATCAGTTGAACTCAGGGCATAAATTCCTTCTACTATCAGCTGAAAACAGTTTCCACAGCTATTTTAAAATGCATTTCTACCATGTCATATTATCATATTAAGAGATTTGTTTGTTTGCACTTTGAACTTGACCTCGTCTTGCACCAGGTTGGAGGAAAAAGTTAAAAATTGAAACCCTCACAGCAGCCCCCCCGGTGAAAGAAGCCCTACTCCTAATTCATTTGACCGAATAAAAAGAGGAATGCTTCCTTGTGGCTTCTCTTGATAAATTACAGCGTGTTTGAAGTTTTGCCACATGAAAAATAACCTGAGCAATATGTAGATGTAACAAACCAAGAGCTTGTGCCTTGCTTCAGGCCAAAGCAAACAGACTTTATGTTTGCAAACACCTTTAAAGAGAGAGTGAGAGGCCATTACCTGTCCACAGTGACCTGGAGCAAACCTCTCTCTCCATCTCTTTCTTTATCTCTCTTCGCTCTGCAACCACACTGCTACTAATTGAAAGTGCTGTAAAATATGGATGAACACAGGAAGCAAGCATGCTGCTCCTTCCCATTCCTTTTTTGCGTCCTCAATTTCATCTCCCATCCCTCTTTATCCTTTTATCTCTTTATCTGCCTCTCTTCTAGAGGTCAGATTGGTCTCTTTCTCTCCTCCTCTCACTTTGTTTTTCTCTCTCTCACTAACTCACCCTCATGATTCTAGATAGGTTAGGTAACAGAAGTGAAGGGAAATAATCAAGTTAACATTCTGCAAACAAATGAAATAAAACTATGGAAATGCTATACTATATGGCCTATAGTTTGTGGACACTCAAGCTGTTTGGAAACCTAAACTTTACACACTTTATGATATATTATGGGCATTAATCTGCTGCTATATTAGCATCCACTCTTCTTGGATGGCCTCACACCACATATTGGAACCTGTCTGCAGGCATTTGCTCCCATTCAGCCACAAGAGCATTGGTGAGGTTGATATTAGGTGATGAGGCCTGGCTCACACTCAGTGTTCCACTTCATCCCAAAGGTAGATGATTGGATTGAGACCAGAGCTCTGTGCAGACCAGGGAAGCTCTTCCACACTAAAAAGGCGAAAGCTATTTCTTTATGCAGCTGACTTTGAACAAAACTCATTGTCAGGTTGAAACATGAAAGGGAAAAACAAACTGTTTTCAAAAAGATGGAATAACATTGTTTACTCAATTATCACTGTAGCATTAAGTTTACAGTTAATTAGAACTGAGGGGCTTCACAGATTCACGGATTTGTTTATAATATTATGGTTTTAATTGCTATTTTGACCGAACCTGAAAGGTTGAACTCCCTGAGCACAGTGCAAGTATTAGGGCCTATTTTAGATTTAATGACTCAATAATGAACTTTGCAAGGTGAAGGTTAACTACTTTGTAGAAACATCATATGACATCACCCAGACACTAACTAAAGTGAAGCATCAAAGGCCCAAAGACTAACACACACTGCTCAACTCTAAAAAACATTCTTCATATTCTGATCACGAGAAGAAATTGAGTCTCCAACATTTTCATTTTAAAAGATCAGTAGCTGCACAGCGTTGTGGGTAATGATGGGTTTCCCTGTGTGTAGCAATGCAGTGGAGAGAGTGTTCTCCCACGCTGTGGAGACAGTGTACAACAATAGGCAGAAGACTGGAACGTTTTCCAAATTCACTGGACTGAGAAAGAATGAATGGTTTAACACACAGTGCACTAGAGTAAGAGCCTGGCAACCATGCCCCCTTTTCTATTTATTGAAGCAATTTTGAATAGAGATTCAATTCTGAATTGATTCCCACCACTACTGCCTAGTCCAAACCGTAAAAAAACCCAGACTAAAAGTACCCAAAAGTATATGGAAAGGTGTGTGTTTTCTGCATTTATTTATTTATTTAATATAAAACATGCAGTAACACATTATGATGATATTGGGTACTGTTTTCAATTAGACGCGATTTTAATGATTTATAATGTTATATTTTCAGGTTTATTAAAACAGCACTTCCTTTAAAAAAGTACTTTATCTGATGTTACTGTCTTTTAGGACATCAGTGAATGAGCAGTTCAATTAAAGAGCCAGTTTGTCTTCTCAGATTGTGTTTGATTACTATTTTCTGGCCTTAAGAGGTAAAACATATATATCATTTGAAAGACTGAAAAAGCAAGATAGAAATTTTATATAAATTTTGAAAAATAAACAAATTTGTTAAGCTGAATTTTGTAACTGAGTGGTCATCCCACAACTCGTATTCGGGGTCCCAATCCTCAGGCTGTGAACTGCTAATTTAGGAGAATATTGTTTACTATTAACAATTACAATTATACATTTTCACCTATAAATCAAATTTCTACAAAAAAAAACATGCAAAGGAAGTGGAAGTGCTTTTTTAGTGTCTTGAGTACCTTGTGTAGTGTCTGCAAATGTTTCTTTCAGGTGCATTGAGCCCAACAAGCAAATGAGTCAGTTGTTTAGTGCAGCCTGTAGTAGCAGAATGTTGCAGCCTGGCAGTCAAAATTCAGGGGGCTAAAAGCACAATCTACTTCTCACTCTGGTTTTGGGTAGACGGACAGTAGGAGTAGTGTTAAGAAAGAATTTAGTAAGTACATTAAATTGAAATGAGCTGGAAGTCACGGCCTTAATTTGATGCTACACTGAAAAGTGTGGGTCACCTAATCTGTAGTAAAGAGTTATAACCTAAAGACCACTTGTGGTTACAATGTGAGCTGTGATTGGTTGCACTACAGTGCACTCAGAAAGTGTTCATACTCCTTTTTACTTTAGTTATGTTGCAGCCTTGCTGTGATTGCTGTAAAAGGTAATTTAACTGAGTTCTGAGTAAAGGATCTGAATACTCTACTCTGAATAATCAATCTAATATTTTTTCCTTTTTAATAAATAAAGTGAAAAATGTCCAATATTCTGTCTTCACTTTTTCATTATAGGGTATTGACTATAGATTGATGAGGGAAAAATGAATTTAAACCACTTTACCATAATGCTGCAATATAAAATTTGAAAAAAGTGAATGAGTCTGAATACTTTCTGAAAGTACTGTTAACACTCACACACACACACACACACACACACACACACACACACACACACACACACACACACACACACACCACACAAATACGCTACATTGACTGCCAGCCTCTGGTTCATACACGGCATGGAACTCAAGGTTACCAGGCCTGCAGGGGCTCACTCAGCTCCAAGAAAATGTCTCTGAGCGTCAGCACTTTCACTTTATGACTGCCTCATGCAGACACACACGCAAACAAGCATGCACACGCACACGCACACACACACACACACACACACACACACACACACACAAAAACAAGCATGCACAAACGCACACACACATACACACACACACACACACACACACACACACACACATCCTTGTCTTACTACATCCATGGGGACCCGTCATTGACATAATGCATTACCTAGCTCCTTACCCTAACCTTAACAGAAAAGTTGTACCGGCCAACCAGAATTTATTCACACAACCATAGAAAGACATATACACACAAATACATACATACCACCCCCCCCCCCCACACACACACACCCAGAGAAACACATGTGCTTACACAGACATACACCCACAGCGCTGGATGATCATTTGATATGTTTATCTGTACAAGCTAATGTTCTGTGTCTGTGACTGCGAGGAGAGAAAAAAAAGCTTGTTTGTGTGTTTATGTGTGAGTGTTTTGAGTTGATCATACTGAAAGTCACCTCTGATGGCCATTATACACCCACACACTGAAATATCCCTCAGTTTCTCTTACCCCCTACCAGCTCACTCCCCCACAATGCACACTAAACAGACATTGTTTGTTGCTACGTTTCTCTGATTTACAGGGGATTTACAACAGTGCTACAGCCATATTAATAGGCTGGTATATGCTTCAAGGATTAGCTGATGGATCTTAAGCACAGCAGTAGATCTGTGACACACCATAGTCTAGAATGGGTTTAGATTCTTAGGTTTGGGAATTAAAACAGATTCTGACCATCAATCAGTTCCTGTCCAACACATATTGTAATATCTCTGGAGACTGGAGTCAAGGTGTGGCTCTTTGTGTGTGAGTAAATTTATGTATGCGCATGTTTTCTTGTTTTTGAGCATTACATGGGAGTAACTATGGCTGTGGTTTGAGCAAGTGTATCGGCACACAATTACACAGGGAGTCTGCGTCCATCTTTATTTGTATGTGTGTGGGTTGTACGAGGCTGTAAAATCACCTCTGTACCTTTGTCATGCTGCTGCATGCCTCTCAGTCTGTGTTCTGTGATAGATCCTGACAAGCTGCTGCCTGAATTATTGATTCTCTGATCTGAAAGTTTGATGCTTTGCCTGAGGGCTGGATTAACCTGCCGCCAGAACTGCTGTCTCCCCCTCAAAGGTAACCATGGCACAGACACACAAAATACTCATGCATATGCATGTACATGTATGTGCACATATACACACCGGACATTGGCTGACGTGGTGGACACTCCTCTTGGCTGGTCAGACAGGAAAGTAGATGACATGCATTCTACAATTAAAAACATGTTGATTTTCACTCTCTCTGTTCATTTGTCCCTGTGAGCACCATGAATGGATGTGATTGGGGGGCCTCACGGATGTGGATGTTGAGACTATCACGGGAGACTTGACAGACAGAAGACATGGCAGATAAAACTCAAAAAATAAAATTCTCCCAATGGTTGCAACTCCCTAAGGCTGTGTGAGCTGATTTCCCTTTTCAGTGGAAACTGAGGATGCATTTCACACATAAACATTGTGGAAGAATAATAAAAGAATGAAATTTTCTTGCCGGTTTATATACTTTTTTATGGTGCAGTTCCAAGGGAGGAGCTTCCACCCACCTGGACAGAGATTAAAAAACAAAAACAAAACAGTGTTACACTGTATACTCAAATTTAAAGCTGCTCTAATCTATATTTTTATATAAACAAAATTTCAAATGACTATGTGCAATGTCAGAAATGTGGATCATAGTGATAACCCACAAAGAATTATCACTCAATTCTGCATTGTTTGGGAACTTATAGAACTTATGGAACTTTTTAGTCTTTTAGCTATTGCTTTGGCTTTGAGGTCACAACTTTACTGTTTTGATTAGGTCTTGTCACGCTCATGCACCTTGTTTCAGAGGGAGCAGACAACTGTCTTCTCAGAAAAGTTCCCATAAGTAGAGTACCTGCCCATCAACAGGAGAAAGACAAAGTTAGCAAATAGCTGGTGAACATTGTAAAGCATTTAAACTAAAGAGAAACAGATATTTTTCTCAGGAATTGGTGAAGACCAAGACTGAGCTCAAAACAGTGTGAATATTGAATTTATATTTATATATTGAATGCTAATGTTGCTCTGTGTCTGCTGGATGAGTAAATAGGTAATTCTTTGGCACATATCTGCCACATCATCTATATAGATTGATGTAAATTGTTGTGTTTACAGCTTAATTTTTGCTGCCACCGCGGCGGTCAAAAAAATCCCTCTGCTATCACATTCAAGGTGCGACCCCCAGGTGCCTCTCAGTCCCGCTCTGCTGCCCTTCAGTCCTGCCCCCAAAACTCCTCCTTGCAGAGGAGGCTGTTGTGCACACACAGGCAAGTATCCATGGCAACTAAGAATGCCAGGCATACGACATGGCATGATACACACCAGTCAGAATGAAACATGAACTATACTCCACATAGCTAGAAAAACATATTTTTAGTGACTGTTGTAAAGTTAGTTACTTGGTCCTCATTTCATTACCTGTGTATAATGCATTTCTAATGCACATGTTGGCGTCATATTTACTAGTCATATTTACTATTTACCATCTAGCCAATGGCGGCAAGCACATTAGCTACTACAGCAAGATAGACGGGATGCCTGTAAAGTAGCAGCTTATTTACGTTTGTTGCTTTGCAAGATGATGACATTTTTATCTATATTTGTTGATTCGGTTAGAGTCTCTTTTATTAAGACAGGGACCTGAAGAGGAATTCAACCCCCCAGACAAGGGAGCCATGTATGAGGTGTACCAGGCAGGGGCCCTGGAAGACAGGACGGAGGGTGTTGTGTGGTTAAAACACTCGAAGACTGCTTCGATGAGGACATTACTCTGTGGAAAATTTAAGAATGCAGACGACTGCATATGAACGTGTAAGGAGCCACAGGAGTAATTGTCTGTTTCTAAACATAAACAATTCCCATTTCACCTAATGTAATAGCTGCTGTTTTATTTTAGCTGTTGATGTCATGAGCCTCAGTAAAAATATTTTTTCTCCGTGTACTGTGTCTTGTTACAACTAGGAACACATCTGACACTTGGATTTACGGCCAGCGTGCCAAGTTTTGGAGCAATGTGACCCCAGCCTGATGTTTGACGTCATTAGCCAATTGGTACCTGCTGCTACTCTACCCGGACCTCCATCAGGATTCCTCCTTTCCCAGGGCAACCCTCATGGTGTGTCTGTAAGAGATGTGGAGAAATGCCAACAGGGTTGGAGAGAGAATGCTATAACAAACAGTCACAAATGTGCATTTCAAAGGTGCCACACATGAAGGCAGACATTTTGCAGGATGGAGTCTAGTGTCTGGCAAGGAGGATCTGGAATGACTTACGGACTGTGGCTGACCTTCCAGAAGACAGCAGACAGTTACGTCATGCAGCATACAGACAGTTTGATGCAGGGCAGTACAGGACTCTTGGTCCAGGTCACGAAGTGGTCATACCAAGCTGCTGTGTCTGGTCAATTCATGGCTGCAAGTGAATTGTTTTATTGAATATTTATGCTACCTCATTATTTATTTACAATAAAGTGTGTTTGCATTTGTATTATTACAGTACTATTTGGACCATTTTAAAATCATATGAAAACCTTTATTTGGAGCAATAAGATTCACTGAGTCAATAGTAGACATGCAATGTCTCAAAAGCAATGTCTAGGAAGCTTATAAAAAACATAAATAATGACAATTTAGAAATATTTTAGATTTATTTTGCAGAGGACTAAAATATTTTTCATGGGTTAGAGAGTAATGATAAACAGATACATTGTCAGTTATTTATGGAAAGTAATTGATTGATCCTCGATTCTTCTTAATGCAAAGGCAAGACTTTATCTCTCCGGTACAGTCTGGCCTGTGGAAAGAGGAAAGAACTGATATATGGTCAGAACATTTGCCTTATGGATATTTACATCTTGAGGGAAAAAGAAATAATAGTTTGTTCTTTTGTTGATGCTGTAGCAAAGGAACCTGCTGGATAGTTGCTTGACAACATTGGTCAGTCTGTTCTAAGCAATTAATAATTAAACTGACGTTATACCCTCCTTATGTATTCTGAGGTTATTACCAGCTTATAAACAGCAGAATTACACAGGCTGTATATGAAGAAGCTGCAGTCATCATTAGTTCAGAAAAGGCCCAGTGATTTTCACTAATGTATTTTGACATTCACAACGTGACAGTGACCAAGGCCACAGTCACTGCTGGGCTGGACATTACTGCTGTGAAATATCAGTGTGTGCGTTGAGAGATACACTATCAAACCAGCGGAAATAAATGTTTTTGTTCATAAATAGTAGTCTACAGCATATTCTGTTTGGCATAACACCTAGAATACACTTATTGTGGTGCATAGGTGGATGATAACAGAAACTGTGGTAAATAATTGTGCTGAATAAGCAGTAAAACATTGATAATGACAACATTTAGCCTAAGAACACAGACCTTAGCATTGGGAACAAGCTAACATTAGCCTGACCTCAAACTCACATTTGCATAAGATATAGGAGTCTTAAGGAAAACTTAGCCATCTCAGGGATGTGTTAACATTTTTCGAAGATCAAATCAAAGAGAAATCAAGCAGGGCTAATTACCTCAAAAAAAAGAAACAGCAATCGAGTCCTTCCAGGTCCTGTAGCTCTCTCCACTTTGGAACAGCCTCTCTGATGTTTTGTCTCAGGCTTGGTTTAACTATTTCTTTTTAACATGCTTTTTGTCGCAGGTCTTCTTCTGCTTACTCACCTTAGCTGTGTAGGCTGTTGCTGCCAACATAGGGATGGGCAGTTGTTTTATTTCTGATGGCTGTTTCAGCCTTTATGGTTGCAAAGCTCCTACTAAAGCCACATGCTTAAATTATTGAGCTTGACTGAGGTAGAGCATGGATTCTTGCAAATGCCATTAGGAACACTAGGAGGGGCCAGAGGAATCAGATTTTTACCCAGATTATCTGTCTCGTATACTAGGATAAAGTAACAGTATAGTAACATTTCCAGAAAATATGACATGAAGTTATATTTATAAAAGTTACCTACTGAAGCATTACAGATGCTAGAACCATGAAAAACAGCCCCAAAACAAAAGCACAAAAACATTTCTTGACAGTTCCCTTTGACCACAGAGCATTTTACCTGCAATAAATCTCTGCTTACAACTTTTTAAAAAAAAATCAGAAACATGATTTTATGCTTCTTTTTAGAATCTTAAATGGAAAGATTGCTATCAATCCCACGTCTGTGTGCCAAGCATAGAGTTCAGGCTGTGTTTAGCATAGCTTAGTATAAAACTGTCTAGCTCTTTCCTATTGCTACCAATCTTTATGCTAAGCTAGGCTAGTTGATCCCCAGGTCCACACTCGATACACAGATGTGTTGGGCACGTATCTTCTCCAATACATGCCAGACCCGAAAAATCTGTCCCAATTGACAGATTTTTTATAATTAGTTATTTATCATTGATGGTTTTAACTATGCAACCAGATATAGAACGTATATAGAAGAATGTAGAATAAACCTTTGTAATTTACATGTATTTAGATGTGAAGAACCTGATGAACCTTGCAACCTGCTCACTCATATACACTCTGCAAAACCTTTCCTAACTTTCCTTTTGTGGCAATGGCAAGGAACAAGCCAAAATAAATCTTTTTCTACCTCAATCACTTATCTCTGGCCCTGCCTTTCCTCACTTGTCTTACTGAGGGGGTAGTTTCAATCAAAGTAGGAGTTCATGATACGGCACAACAGTGATGCCATATTGGTTGGTTTTTTGCTCAATTTAGCTGGATTGGATTGCCTGAGATGGAAAAATGTTTACTATGTTGACTGTGATGTGTCATAGGTAGACACAGATAGATTATATTGGGCTTCTTTTGAATGATTTGGGCAGGCAGGTTAATAAAATATAAGCTGTTTCAGCATTTGAATAATGATCAACAGCTTTGCAAGCATTGTTCCCAGTTACACACAGATTTCAGCCGTTGCTCTGGCGTGCATAAGTCTATTGGCCTCCGTTCTTGGCGACAATATGTATGTTACTTGAGTAAAATCACATCATGTTAAAATGTCATCCAAATTCTGTCTTTGATTTTCTCCTTTTTGTTGCATTGTATTGCCTTGGTAGAGGCATTATTTATACACTACATCTATGACACTGTGTGCTCTTGTTTGGAGCCCTTCAGAAAACACTTTAGCTATATTCAGATCAACCCAATCACCAGACAGAAACATCAGTACCGGATGCTATCCGCAACATCTATGCATCGTAACTTTGGCACAGTTAAAGAGCAACTTAAATCCCCTGATAATCTTGTCTTTGCTGACCTCAAGTGGTTTAACTTACTGTGCTGCAGTGACGTACATGTGAACTCCGGTTCCCAATGACATCACTGATGGTTGTGGTTACAGATGTAATAAGCATATTTCCAACCACACCCTAAACTGCTGAGTGTGGTCGGAAGCAAAAACTTGAAATCTTCAACCAGAGAAGACAGCAAGACACTGATTTTCACTCTGGTTTTAAGGTACTCTTTAAGATTAAAAACAAAATTGGGGGCTTTGGGAAATAAACTATAGTTATGGATCAGGCAACGGAAACACTCTCTTAAAGTTACAGAAAGATCATGGTTACACTTAATAAAAAGGGTAAGACTCATTGCAGGTCAGTGTTGGAATATGAACTCAGGTCTCCTGCATGAAAGTAAAACGTGCTACATTCTAAGCCGCCACTCCAAAGTCCAGGCCCTTACTTTCTGAATTGCTCCATAAGGGGTGCACTACTTTCTGCATTGGTGCAAAACATTGGCATTGTACATAATGTAAATTGTAGAATGTAGATGATAGAATCATCCTATATGGCTGTGATTCCTAGGGATACTGGCCTCAGTTCCCCAAGCAAATGAAATTTTAGAGGTCTAACCATTTCATATAGAGTCAAAACAAAGATGCCTCCACATAACCCAAAAACTTGACCTGAAAACTGCTGCTGTATGATTCCAATTCCTAGATGTAAAGAATAGAATAAGAACAGGACAAGAGTATGGAAGAATATACATAAAGAAAAACTTTACAAAAGTACCAAGTCCATACTAATGTCACAAACAGCTAAGGTAGCTAACATTTGTACATTCAGTACATTGTCTGACTGTGATGCAATATTTCTTTATGGCATGAAAAAGTATGTGTGTGCAGTTCTTCTGGTGCAATCCTGCTTAAGAGTTTGTTGAGGAAGCAGTGGACATACAGGAAACTAGAAGCTCTGTTTTTATTTTTTGCTTAAGCCTAGGACATGGTCAAGAAGCAACATAAGCAGCTTGGGCAAGATACTGAACCCCAAATTTCCCCAGATGTTTGTCATCAGTGTATGAATGTGTGTGTTTGTAGATGTGCTATAATGTATAGAAAAGCGCTGTTTGAATGTGTGTGCAAATGTGACAGTAATATAAAAGTGCTTTGAGTTGCCAAAAACACTAGAAAAGTGCTATATAAGTAGAGTCTATTTACCATTACATAAGCACTCTTACAACCGCTTGTAAGGTACCAGCAAAACCAACCCATCACTTTATCCCTCTTGATTTGAATTGTTGACAGGGTTGAATGAATTCTTGCCCTTCGCAAATTTTGGATCCACCACACTCCTGCTGTGAAATCCCTTGTTCAGTAACTACATGACAAATCAGAAAATTGTCCATTTCTATTGATGTTATATCTGAGTGATTTGAGAAATGAAGTTCTTAATTATGAATCATTTCCCTTTTTGGGAATAGTCATAAAAAAGCATTCTTGAGTGATGAGATGAAAGATGAAGGTATTTTTTGGTTTTAGCAGTAAAGTCATTACAGTCTTGTTAGGAAGTGCCATAAACTAATAACCTACATCAAACTGTGCTGCTGTCTGTATTGTTAAAATTGCAAGTGGCTTTATTTATCAGTCTTTCCTCTGTGAGTCCTGAACCTTTCCCTCTCACTCTCTCTGTCTACTCCTATGTGCTGTTTCTCTTTGCTTATCTGTCACATTGCTGAGGTGAGTCCTCTGTCTCCTGATTTATTCATGATACGACTTTTAATATCATTCACTATGACACTGAAGTCTGCATCTCAAATTAAAATCCTTCAGGCAACGGGAGTGCCGTGTACTGTGCACATTATGTGTGTGTGTGTGTGTGTGTGTGTGTGTGTGTGTGTTTGTTTGAAAGGTTAAAAAAAGAGACAAATCTACTGTATCTCCATCAGTTTTTACCGCACAGTGAGATGCACGGCAGACGCTTAAATAATCCATTATCTAATTACATGAGGGTGTTGCATTTTTATGCAAAACTGCAATACTATACATTTTCTCAGAAATACCAAATGATTGTGTGTGTGTTGTGTATATACATAAAAACTTAATATAAAAATGTGTGACTTGTCTTTGTGAGTCTCTCTCTATGGTAACGTGGCACCTCAACAATTAGCCAGGTATAATTGAGAGAGACACATGATTGTCACTGGCAATTGCAGTGATGGGAAGGCCTGCCATTCAAGAGTGTGTGGGTGTTAACTACAAGCATGGTTCCATGTGTGTCTCTGCATTTCAGCGGGTGCTATAGGCTTTGATGGAACATTACCAGTTTGTTCATGAGCGTATGTCAACATATGTGGGCGGAAAGGTGCGGTTCTGAAGAACGTTTAAATGTGTGGGAGGGATTTTGTATGTGTTTAGCAGTACATTGTAGAATTTTTCATTTGAAAGTCACAAAGGAGGGAAAAAGCCAGGTGAAGACTTAAAGACACCAAGGTGTTTTTACACCTCGATTGTGCCTCCTATACATTTGTCTTTTCTCAATGACAACATGCTCACACTTTGTACTTGCTGAATGAAGTCTCCTTGTTGCCACCTCACACCGGTTCCTATAACTTCCTAGTGCCGTAAACAGCAGCTTCTTTTTCCTGATCAGAGTTGCTCTGTAGCATACGGGTACAATTCTAAACTCATGTCTGTTTAGGCAGTTGCCAGAGGGTACTTGGAAATATTATAGAGAAGCTCAACAAATAGAGAAAAGGAATAGAAGTTACGATTTGATTAAAAACATATCCACCTTTTGAGCCAGCTGACCACTATATGTACAGCACTATACACTAGATGTTACAAATTAGGGTACCTGAAAACTAATCAGCAAGTGAACAGAGAAACTTTTAGCTAAAACTAACTGAAATAGATAGTCTAATGGTTAAAATCTACAGCAAAAAGTAATGGCTTTACATTGAGATAGTTAGAAATAATTAATAAAAAACTAAAAGTAACAGTTAGCTCAAAGTAATTGAAAAAAATTGAAATAGCATGAATTATCATATAAAAATCAGTATTTGAATATTGGCTGTGCCTAAAATAATAGACCGCTTGCCATACAGATTGTGTTAAAAAAAAAATTAAAGACTGGGAACTCTGGGGGTGAAATTAACTGTAGGCTATAATAACACTTTTCATGGCAAATTCAAAATATTTAAAGTTTTCATTAACAGCATTACAGGCGAAGTTAGAAATAAAAGCATCTTTCTAATATGAGCATGTCCAAGTCAGGGAATGACTCTGTGCACCACTGAGGAAAATATAGGCCCTGAGCATTATTTTAGAATTGACAGTAATTATTTTAAAGAATTGGAATATTTTCAAAAAGAAGTAATGTAGTACAGATGGCTGAAATAGTGTAGGTGTCAATCTCAAATCTGCATCATTTGCATGACAAAATGCTGCATTAAGTTACTGCTAATGCAAACAGAACATGTTCTGCTGCTGCAGCTTCACGTTACAAGCACTTCCCCCTCAACTGGTGAAACACAAGTTGACTATTATTACGAGGTAGTCACAGGAAAAGCAATTTGTTTGTCAGTTATCATATCCCTTACTTCTGTTGTTTATCATTAATGTGTCTATAGAACAAGACAATGGTCATTTTTGGACAGTCGATCAGTTTGACTCATTGCATTAAGCAATGGAAAAGGAAGGAGCAGCCACAGTGAGCTGTCAGATGAAGAGCTGCAAGCGAGAGACTGCACACCTCTAACTTCTCAGCCTCCTTTCACTTTGCCCTGTTGTTCACAGACTCAGCCCTTGTGCAGCCTAAAATCAGACCATGGTTTCTCACAGAATAATGGAAAAAGCCAATTATTGCCTGACTTATTCATTAAAATAACAATAGCTTGTTTTTTTAACCCAATGAATTTTCGACCTGTAGTATCAAACCACATTTGCTGTTACCACCAGTAACTACAAGCGTTAGGTAAGTGTTAGTAAATTAACCAGGACCAAAACCTTCCAGATTGCCACTATTAAGCAAGACTGAATGAAAAACTGAATGCATAAAAAATAAATCAAAATCTGACTTCAATATATTCAGTTTTGTGTCTACAATTATTGTTGGTCTGGTATGCCCAGTAGCTCAGTGCGACTAATAGTAGCTAATGTTAGCTACCCAAATCAGATAGACAGGGTGTAACTGACATTAATGAATTGTTTCTCTGACTTTATGTCTCTCCTGCCTACTTGTTCTACTGTTACACTTTGTTTTAATGAACAGAATACTGCTGTCTTGCAATTGTTACTTGTGGCCACAATGGCCACTGTTCAGGGAAAGTTACATAGACTTGCTTTAAAGTAATGATTAAATAGTTATACCATTCAGCTTCTGCTGCTGCAAGTGGTAGTAGTATGATTAAAAGTCACTAAAGCAACAAAAACATTGACTATTCAGTCATCTGAAAAAAAATATTGTCCCGAATAATCAATAATCACAATCATTACATAACATACAGTTTTAAAATCCATTCAAATGGGCACATAAGGGCAGGTGTAGATAAAGAGGTACATGAGTTAAGGGCTGTGAGGGTCTGTCAAACAAAAAAGGTTTGAGAGCCACTGCTTTATACCCTCCACCGTAGTCACAGGCAAACAAACAGAAAAAATATATGCATGTGATATAAAAGGCATTTTGGTAGAAAGAATTGAGAGGATGTCTGTGTTCTGTCTGCTTGCTCTTAGGGTGGTAAGTTATTATATGTGTTACCACCTGGCCCCTCTCTTACTCATAATGCTGTATTGCTCTGCAGTAACAAATACCCCAAGGACGATGGCAAGGGACGACAAAGGATAGAGATGAAGAGGAGGGTGGGTGCATGTTGTGCCTCAGAGTGAGGGCATGGCTCAGCAGGCTCGGCAGTGTCCCCTCGATGCTGGCTGGTTTTTGATGTTTAGAACTCGGAGTGGGCTTGGTTTTTAATGTTATGCAACTTTGAAGATAGAGTGTTTGAAGTTATGCATGAGTTGGACTCATTTCCAGCTTCTTCCTGATTTGTTTTTGTTTTTTTTTTTACCATCTCTTTCTTCTCTTATAGATTTTTTTTCTATGAGAGGCAAAAGTTATGTGTTTGAAGTGAAGGAATGTTTCAAGGGTATCTACTGAAGCGTCCATTGTGGTAGTGGTCTTTACTGTGCTCTTGCCTTAATTGTGTCTCTTAAGTAATTGTTGCTGCTGTGTTTCCTCATTTGGTCTCTCCTACAGAAACTATTGTTCCTTGCCAAATCCCTGTCTTTCTTTTGACTGTTTAGATTTTTATTTTACTTTAAACAGAAGGACTTATTTGAGGTTGTGGTTTTTTGAATTAAGGTCAATGGATGGTTAAAGTTTAATATTTCTTATAAGAAGGGAGATTTGAAATAATTGATTTACAAACTCATATAAAGTAGATATTTCCCCCCTCAAGTGAGATTATGTAATGCTCCCCTGCTCAGTTCAATACACACAGGAGTTTTGCTGCTACATCCTTGTCTTGGTCTGGTATGACCAGAATCTTTAAGTGGCTAATGTCAGCTAATGTTACTGTAGCAAACCTTAGATTGAACCTGTTCTATAATGTATGTTGATATGCTAGTGTGTTTAGTGTCAGATGCTAAAATGTTAACAACTGACACCTTCAGTTACAGAGCTAGCATCTATGAACAACAAGCTAATAGGGTTGTAATAGATGTATTATGTATTATGATGTACAATCTAAGGGGAGCAGTGAACCGGTTGGCCCTGATTACATTTGATTAAGTAAATCTATACACACACCTCTGAGTGCAGGATGAATCATCAAAAATATTTTAGCATTTTAAAGGGCGAGAGAGGGATTCTGATAAGATTTACAAACTAATGCTATATTTCACAAACCACAAGACAATTAACCAAAGGACAGAGGATAAAAAATGGAAATGTAGTTTGTGTCTTCAGGCCTATTTTTCCCTTAAAATTTTCTGTTTATAAATAATTAAGTTTAAAATGCATAGGTGTTAAAATGGTGTCATGTATATTAATAGATGCAACATTTAATCACATTTTGGCCATGCTAGTCCCCTAATAAACAGTGCCAACATGTATTTGATCTTGTCCCATCAGCAGAAGCTTATTTAAAATTTTAAGGAGTGAAATGAAAGCAATATTTCAGCTTGATACAGGATCTTTTTTTCTTTCACTTCCATATTTCTCCATTTACCTCACAATAAACAACACCGAGCTGCTCAGTGCCATCTATTCCTTCAGTTGCTCCTCTCTGCCCCTTGTCAAAAAAGACAAATGATGTGAATCCTTCCTTTTAAGAATGCTGCAGCCCATTTTGGATTGCTCTGTGGGAGCAATAGCACTGTTCAATATTTAGGATTAGGCTTTGACAGCATAGAGGAGGAACCATTATCCCATTGTCGTGTGAAGTTGGAGAGAGTGGTTTGGATCTCTGTGATGTGCACTTTTAATGAGGCCCATTAAATCAAGTGGCAGTTCCTCACAAGGAAAAGTTGGTTGGTGTTTAATAGTTTTACCGCAAGCTTACATAAGCCCCTTTAATTCGGTGCTTGGGCGCTCTTTCCGGGCAGCGCCGGGAGAAGGCTCCCTTGCTCTACCGAGAGGCACGCAACAGCAATTAGCCGTCCTCTGGAGTCTTAATTAGAGAGCCACGTCGACCTGAAGACGAGTGCGTGAGAGGACCACACGTCGGTCAACAGCCAAACAAAAATAGATGAAAAAATAGGGGTTCCAATTAATTACAGGCTCCAAATGAGCATCCAAGTAGTAGCAGGCCTTGAGAGGAGAGAGGAATAAAGTCAGATAGGGCTCGTTTATCTCTACTGGTGTGATGGAGGGGTGGCACCAGTTTATGCCTCTTCTTTTACATCAATCCCTACATGCAGGGTCACTTTAGAGATGTGGAAGAAGTCTTATCAAGCACCTCACAGTGCCTGAGGGCAAGCTGATTTGAATGATCTTAGATGGTATGCTATATGTTCTTTAATTAGCTTGTAAGCGACTTTTAGGGGCTATCGTCTCTGCTAGCTTATCCTTCATTGTTTAATTGGAATTCCATGCTTCTGTGTGTGTGTGTGTGTGTGTGTGTGTGTGTGTGTGTGTGTGTGTGTGTACTACCTGCTTTTTTTCCACCTCTTTTCCTCTGTGTAAAGCAGGTACTGCTGCCGTGACCATGGTGATGAGAAACGGCATCGGTAGAGGATGACAAAAGACAATTGCCATGGTGATGCCGTACAGAATTGCCATTCATTTGTCAATAGTAAAGATGATATGGTGACCTGATGACAGACAAGACTTCTGTAATGACCGTTGAAACAGTGATGCGAATCATCACTATGGCGACGTTAGCATTAAGTGTCAGCAGTGACAACAGAGATGGTGTCGGATGAGTGTTATGATGGCGATGAGCATCACAGTGCTGGTAGTGACGATGTTGAGGCCTGATGCTCACAGCACAGGTTCTGTATCAGATTACTGCTGGTCTGCAGGCAGAAGACAGCAGCCTCTCGTTAACTTTAATGAGATAAAGACATGCCCTGCTCTATGTCTGGGGAGTTCTTCTTTATATTCACGTGTGTGTGTGTGTGTGTGTGTGTATAGGTGTGCATGCACTTGTGTGTTTCATGGAGGAACGCTGTTCTAATCACTAACATAACACAAACAGAATAATGTCGTGTATAAGAGGAGAATGTCAAATCTGATCACCAGTCATTTGTATTCCCTTTGATTTTTCAGTTTGTAGAATTGTGCTTTAACCATTTTTGCGCTATACCATTGATGTTTGGCCTATTTGCAAATGAGCAATGCTCCTGCCTCAACAGACCTTGACAGATGACATTATAGTGATGCTACTTTGCATCTGTGTGAAAAACTAAATGTGTGTGTGCCTGTAAAACAAGTATATCTTTGCACATATCTATTTGTGTGCTGAGAGTATGCGGCTGGGCACCATGCCAGCCTTTAAGTGACAGCACCCACTCTCATTGGCGTATCTTTGTCTCAGAGACTAATGGCAGGGAGTGAATCAATTACTGCATAATGCTGGTGATATGCCAGATCTGTTGGGCGGTGGAGGAGAGAATAAACCATTCCCATGCACCTTCAATTTTCGGCCTCCTCTCGTCTTCCTCCTCCTCGTCCTTCCATGTCAACCAATGGATAGTTTGAAACGATGAAATGTCCCGTCTCCTCCTTGCGTCAGGCCTCTGTGGAGCACCACAGGGAGATGGCACCCATTCCAGACACGCCCCAGAAGCCACAGTCGCACCCCATCATCAGAGAAGCCCAGGATCCCACTGGCAAGGCGGAGAAGGAAATCCTGTGGCTTGGAAACATAGTTCTACTACATCATTCGTTGCTGCAGTTCTTTACTATTTAGCTTTTGAGCATTGCATATCATGGTGTTATCTTCATAGAGAGTGAGTAGGTGATCATCATACCTGCTTTTTATATGGGCAGGAATCATGGTTCATAAGGGAGTAATCCTCTGGTTTTGCCAACACTTCCTCCAGATCAAATAACACATTAGAAGTATATTGTGATCTCATGCCCCTTATTGCTAAGATGACATCATTTGTCTGTGCCTACCAAAACCAATAAAAATCACAGCTGAAAAATCTTTTTCATAATGTCACAGCTATGGTTAAATTCCTGTATTGTTAGTTTACTCCCATGTCTGAGCGTCACTGTGCAGAGTGATATATATGCTGTGTTTAAAGACTGTTCTCAAATTCATCTGCTGAAGGAGGAAAGATTCTCTGCGTTCACCTTAAATTCCAGTTTAATGTGGATGTACGAGCACTCTTCGTAACCACTTTAGAAGCCAGTTGTGGCAAAGTATGTAACTTACACAAGTCTAATGTGGAAGCATGAGGCCTCCAGTGCACATACACTGATTATGGACTTTTATGTGAAGTGGGAGACATGTTGTGTCTGGCAATTAAACTTTTTCATATGAAAAACATTTACATATTTATAGATTTTGAATTTTTCATGCGGGAGAAGGAATAGATGTAGATGTTCGAATTTTGAAAGATTGAATCAACTTTACTGTGAAAAGCCATGAGACAAATTATGATTAAAGCACATTATTTTATATGAATACAAGAGCATGGTTTAGGTTAGAATAATTTTTTCAATAAGATTAGGTAGACCTGTTGTCATGGTTATAGTAAGTAACATTTAAGAATACAGAACAATCGTGGAATGGTTAAAAAAAAACAAGAAACAAACAAAAAACCAAGACAAAAAAAAACCAAGCTGATTGTCAGTAGAAAACAGGAAACAATCAATGATCGTCAATATTTTTTGTCTCGTCCATCCAACTTGATCTCCTTCAATTGAGGATTTCATTTCTATGCTCTCTCTCTTCCCTCCTGCCCCCATCTCTCTCTCTCTCTCTCTCTCTCTCTCTCTCTCTCTCTCTCTCAATCCGGCCGGTCGAGGCAGACAGTTGTCCACCATGAGCTGCTCTCCATGAAAAGTGCCCTGAGATAACAACTATTATGATATGGTGCTATATATATGTAGAACTGAATTGAATTGAATTGGACTTTGTGGCTCTATGATAGTGTTGAATTACTTCCTCCTATGCTCCCAAAACACCAATGTGTTGGCGTTGTGCTTGTCCGTCATATGCTCTGTCAAAATATAAATGTTATCCAGCTTTTAAGTATTATTCTTACACTACACATTTAGATCTTGGTTATTTTACCTGCATGTTCTAATAGGGAAAAGATTTTTTCATAGGTCTTAAGTCCAATCTTAGGTTTTAAGTGAGTTGGAGACAACTGTTCTCTCCTATAGCAGGCCAATTCAGTCAGTACAAACAGATCCTGCTCTTTTGGCTTGTTTGATAGCAGGTTTGCTACAATTAACCCTGAAATTATTATTTTTTTCATCAATTCCACCACTCATTTTCTGTCGAGATTGCCCTGAATGCTGTCAGCTAGGTCAAAAAATCACCAGACCACAAGGTTAGATCTCCAATATTTTCAAAATCCAAGCATCTGAACAATTCCTGGAATCACTGGCCATAGAAGCTTCCTACTCTCCTGACAACAACTCCATGCTTCCCTGCCTGGTCCTTCTGTAAAGACAAGGAAGACCCTTAGCCCAGACTTTGAGCCAAACCCAAGGCCCAGAACTACAAAACACCTGCTCCTTAGGAACCCTGGATTGTGATCAGGGGTGACGAGAAACAAGGTACAAACTCCTCCCTTCATGTTACTCCAATCCAGCATCTATCCAGCTGAGTATCAGGTTGGCTGAACTGGGGAAGCTGTATCAAGGTCCTCCCACTATTGGCCTGGAGTCCAAGGCCAGGCTAGCTCTGCCATCCACAGAGTAAAGTAGTTCCAGTCCAGGTCTCTACGCTGGCAACTTCAGGTCCCTGTGGACTTCAGTGGCACTGCACCTTGAAGTTAACTAGCTCTAAGCCCACAAGAAAACACCAAAATCAGGTTAAAACCCTGGTGATAGGTGATTCCCTCATCAGAAAATTAAGAATAATTTGTGTCCACAATATAGAGGTCAAAGTTAATAATCCTCACAATGAAACCAGACAAGTTCAGTGTTCACATACATTAGATATAAATAACATTTGTAATGAGTAGGTTGAGCTACTGAGAAGTAGCTATGTGCACTTGTTCTGCTTTCTGAAAAGAAGGCTACTGTTTCAGCAGGCTACTGTCTCTGCACACCTGCCTCTCATCAGTCTGCGCTGACCACAGTATCTTCTTCGTTGACAATTTCAACCTCTTCTGGGAATGAGACAGTTGTTAAGAGGCGATGACGAACATTCAAACTGTTTGGGGGTATGACTACTCTCAGCAAACATTTTGTTCACTGTCATCCACTATTGTGCTCAGCTGACAGGAAACCAAAACTTCCCCATGACTTGTACTCGCTCTGACCAGTCCCACCACTCTTAACATCCTCAGGGTCCTAGCACCAGCCCATTGGTGCCCCTTGCTTCTCTTCTGAGGCTAATGAGGAGCAAAGGCATCTATCTCTATCAGCCCAACAAATTCTTCCACTATAGATACTTCTATCCACAATCGGTCAATTGTACACACCATTTTCATTATTTATAAGCCTGGGTGTGTAGCTAGGCATAAAAGTCAACCAAAATGCTTCAAAAAAGTCCTTCAAAAATGTAATATATCCTCCTGTGTCTATTGTGCCCTCTGGTCCGCCCTTTGCTTCCCCTAAAAACCATGCTACACTTGAAATATTTCATGACTTTTAAGTATTGCCATGGGCCTAAGTGGTACACTTATTTATCAGAGCCATGCTCACAAAAACTGATTGTATCCATGTTTTAATATGTGAAACCTTCCGAGTCTGTTCTGACTGAAACATGGCTTACCCCAAGATCTCTAAAAATGATATTACTATAAATGCTAGGTTTTTAGATGCGATTGATGAGGTAAGTGAGGTATAGTTTTGATCTATGTAAAAGACTGCCTCACAGTGCACGAAATCACCTGGTTGTCAAAGATCAAGAAATATAAATATATTATAATGGACCTCTGTCTTGGAAGAAACATGCACGTGACAATTGTTGGTGTATATTTCCTTCCCTCAGCACATTTTGATGCTTTAGATGACATTGCAAAGCTCTGTTCATTGTTTACGTCCTCTTAGTTAAAAAGAATGGGGGGCTTGTTCTCTGACAGAGCAGTGTCTGGAGGATTTCTGAATTTTGGTCTGCTATTTTCCAGATTAAGATTAAATTCCAAACTCCACATTAATTGATATGATACTTACTAAGAGATGACACAAATAACCCCCCTCTAGAGTTCTTGCCCTTGAAGTTAGCGATTACTGTCCTGTTACCTTTGTCAGAGACACCAAAGTCCCTAAATTTCAATCTCAAATTATCACCACAAGAAATTCTAAGAATTTTAATATTCAAGATTTTTTAAATGATTTGTCAGTCTCTGACACTTATACTAATTCTTCTATTACTGATCCAGCTGTGGCACTATAAAACATTTCACAATTATTTAATGGTTTTTTTTTTTAATGATATTCTGCCAATATAAAAAGAGAACTGAAAACATATACAGTCCCGATGCACACACCTCCAACCCTAAATCAAACAAGAATCTGGTCATATTACTATAACTCATCTATGGTTGAAGCTTTTAATTAACATTTCCACTCCTATTATCTTTTATTCAATATTCCTGCAGATTATTCTATGGATATTTACTATATCTGTCCAGCTGAGGGAATCCCCAATGCCTCAGGTTCACCTGACCGCAAATTTCCTTTCGGTATGGCATGGATCTTGACCCTTATATTCTTCATCTCAGTCTGTTCTTAATCTAACCACATTTAACTCCTATCTTCCATATTTGTATTAAACATTTTGTTCAAACATTATTAATCAAAGTAGGCTTCTTGTATGGAATTAAAGGATGTCTGTCTTCTTAAAAACTTTAAAACTAATGTGCAGTAAACCTTCATGTGTGGTCTTGACTATGGAAATATTCTGTGCTGTCCTGCTGCATTATTTACACTCCAGCACTTAAACCCTTTGTATCATAATGCATTATGCTTTATCTTAAATGACAAGTATATACTCATTATTGTTCTCCTATGTCACAAGGTGGGTTGTACCTCTCCACAGTCAAGAGAAAATAGCCATCTCATGCTATCCATTTATAATCTACTGTTGAAGCTTGTAAACTACCTCACATCTCTTCTCTCATTTAAATCTGGTATCTACAGTAGATGATCTAGTAACTCCCTCAACTAGAGTCTTACATTTCCCTTGGAGATGTTAAGCTTTAGATCCTATTTTTTTCTGATTCTTGTAACTGTTTTTCTTAATTCCTTGTTTCTTAGTTCTTTGTATTGTGTAATCATGGTGTCTTTGTTTTGTTGATTGCGTTTTTGTGAATGTCTCTTGTTTGCAGGTCTCCTTTGGAAAAGAGATCTTAATCTGAACAACACTGCCTGACTAAATAAAGATTAGAAATTAAAAAATACCAGAGCTGAATGACTATGGCCACTAAAGGGCTTTATGACCTAAGTGTAAACATATGTTGTTTTGGGGCATTTGCTGAAAAAACTGATGCGGTTGTTTTTCATGTAAGGATGGTCTCAGTTTTGCATGTCAACATCCATTTACTACTAGGAGTTCTTGTAAGCCCATGAAAACACTTGTATAATGTCTTCTGTGTCTCTGGAGGAGTTTTTTCAAGTTTGAGAAAATAACCCTAGATGTCATATTGATGTCATCAGGGTATTCTCATCTTAACATCGGAGAGATTTTCAGTTGAAAGCCTGCATTAAAACAGGCTCTGAAAGATGCAGATAATTACTAGAATGATCTAACTAAAGAGGCTGCCAAACTGTATTATGGGAAATGTAGGGTCCAGGATTCCGTAGCTTGACTCATAGGGAATAAAAAAATTGAATATGTCAGTCTCTGCTTCATCAAATCTGACCATTCTTATTTAATTCTGTCCGTCAAGTCCACCAACTTTATGGAATGGCAATACTAAATCATTGATATACCATTTTAATGACAATGGAATTCAAGCCTGTATTCATCTTGGCTGCCTGTGATTCTAAGCTGTTACTGTGTCAAATCTAAAACTCAAGGCCTCACTGTCTTTGCTATGAGGGTTTTGACACTGCGGAATTATTTCCCTGAAGAGACCAGGTGATCTTCACAAAGTTTCACATAAAAGTCTTTCTAAAGCCCCCAAGTGTAATATTTAATTAACTAAAGCAGAGGTACATAGATATTTGGATAGTGACACAATTTTCATAATTTTGCCTCTGTACCCTATCCCAATATTTGAAACAAAGCCATTAATATGTGATTGAAGTGCAGACATTCATCTTAAATTAAATGGGTTTAACAAAAATATTGTATTAGCATTATAGGAATTACAGTCATTTCCATACATGGTCCCTCATTATCAGTGGCAAAACAGTAACTAGTTTTAATGTTATGGCTTAATGGTGGATACTTCCACCATTTGTGGTTTTATATGAAGTATATCTAAATGGACCTGGAGACTATGCATGCATCCATGTTTTCTTGTTTGATTACTGTTGTTCATATACAATTTCAACAAACTCTCTTGATAAGTAATATCAGCTAGACACCGTCTGTCATTGATACGATGGACATGAGAGGAGTTTTCTAGAGTATGTGATTGTAGATTTTCTTCCACCATGACATTTGGTCAAATTCAACAAATACATGCATGGAGAGAATGTAATATTTTAATGACGGTTCTCAGTAGAGACATACTGTTTAATGGGTTGTGCAAAAGAGTTCATTATATAGTTAAAAGAAAATATTATAATGTTTTGGAAGTGAATGGTAAAATTTAAAAAGCTAAAAGGGGAAATATATGAGCTACTGGAGGACCTAAATAATCTTAGCAACTGTGGAGCCGGTAGCCTGAGTCTGAGGGACAACTGCAGTGGATAAGAGAGAGAGAAAAAAATAAAAACCACACAGAATTTGAAGAGTTGTGGAGAAACCACAGGTAATAGTAAGGAAGTGAGAGAGAGACAATGACTCTGCAAAAGAGGGAGAGAGAGAGAGAGAGAGAGAGAGAGGCAGCCTGTGTATGCAATTTGTAATGTTATATGTGCTGGTTCTTGAGATTGAACCCTCTCCTGTTTAGCTAGATATTCTCTAGCAGTGCAAAAAACAGGAATTGTGAGGCTGAGGAACTATGTTTAATGGTGTGTAAATGATAAGAAAGCAGGGTCAAAATTAATTAAAGGTGCAACAACTGATGTTTTTAAGTTTGATTATATGTGTCATTTGTTTGCTAGTGGTCATGGTACAGTAAAAGCAGAATCATACAGGTAATGCCATCCAAAGTAACTATATGAATAGAGAATTTTTTTTTCTGAGGTATTTTAGGGCTTAGTACAATAACTAGATTTGTCCAGATTTCAGAAGTCAAGAATTGCAGGTCATCCAGGCCTTTATGTCTTTAAGTCTTGCTTGAAGTTTGATGACCTTATTAAATTCATCTTGGTTCATAGATGAATAAAGCTGGGTGGCGTCTGTGTAGCAATGAAAATTCACTGTATGTGATGCTTCGTGATAATATTGCCTAAAGGGATCATGTAGGGGGTGAAAAGTATCAGTCCTACTTTTGTGTGCATGTAAGAGTCATTGTTAACATGAACAAAGTAGAATCGATCTGATTTGACTTAAACCAGACTAGCACAGTTCCTTTAATGCCAATGGCATGTTCCAGTCTCTATAACAAAGTCTTTTGATGGCGTCAAATACAGCAATAAGCATTTAGCAGGACAGGTATAAAGACAAGTTCATTGTTGGAGGCCATGAGAAGATCATTTGTAACTTTGACCAGTGCTATTTCTGTGAAATGATGTACAATAACCCTGATCAAAAATCTTCAAACATACCATTCCTATGCAAATAATCACATAATTGGTTTGCAACAGTTTTTTTCCAGGATTTTAGAAATAATGGGGATGTTAGATATACAGTAAGTCTGTTTCTGGCTCACACATCTGGATCAAGAGAAGGCTTTTTAAGTAGAGGTTTAATTACTGCAGCCTTACAAGCCTCTTGTATGTGGCCCGTCAATAAAGATAATTTGTGCAGGTCTAATTTGGAAATGTTAATTAAAGGTAGAGCATCCTTGAACAACCTTGTTGGAGTAGGCAGCACAGTAGACTATCTTTCCAGGCTAGGTGAAATTCTTTTTGATTATCAGGCTCCTCTGCTGCAGAAACCCTCTCCACATTTAAGAGTCGGCTTAAAACCTTCCTCTTTGATAAAGCTTATGGTTAGAACTGGCTCAGCATTAGCTTGAGTCATCCCCTCACTATGCTGCTATAGGCCTAGACTACTGGGGTACTTCCCATGATGCACCGGGCTCCCTTTCCACCACCTCCTCCCCTCTCACGTGCGCATTAACACCTTAAAAATGCTCATTACTAACTGTTCTTCCTCTCTCCGGCAGTTTTGTGCTTCCTCATCTCTCTCCTCTTCCTCCTGTTGATTTCTGCAGGTTTTTCTGCCTCTGATGCTCCTGAGTCTGGATCCATGGCTCCATGGCTGCAGATCCATCTACTGCCCCATGAGCCTGATCAACACCCACTGCTTTAATAATCACGATTACCACTGTTGCCATTTTATTTTGGTCCCATTAGTAATAGCATTAGCCCCATTATTAGCTTTGTTATTAGTCCCATTATTGTCATACATCTTTACATTGAGGCAGACAGTCGTCCACCATGAGCCTGGATCTGTTCAATATTCTACCTGTGTAAAGGGAGTTTTTCGTTGCCTCTGTCAACAAGTGCTGTTCATGGGGGAAATGTTGGGTCTCTGTAAATAATAACTATGAAGCGTCTGGTCTGCTTTATATGAAAAGTGCCCTGAGATAACCGCTTTTGTGGAATGGCGTTATATGAATAAAACTGAATGAATTGAATTGAATTGGTGGAACCAATCAGAGAACAAGCATTAAATGCATGCATTTGTTAAATCAAATCCAATGCCTTGGTATAATCAGTTCTGGGTAAATTAATAGTAAATATACAGTCAAAAAATCTACAAAACTCTGTCACATCATCAACAAATAATGATTTTCTGTTATTAATTAATTAAGTGTTTATTGAAGTTGTTGAACAGAGAGATATTGGGATTGTCTCTACGTCAGTTTCAACACACCTGATTTAAAACCACAAAAATTTGAAGTAGAAAGTCATCTCTGCACTCGGCATCTTTTAATATGAGGTTTCTCAACAGCAAAACAGCATGAGGCGCCACATGAAAAGCTTGTGGCTGTAGTTAGAGTACATAAGCGGTCTCAACACGCTGACTCTTGAATTTAAAGGGCCACAGACAAAGAACAAGTCCCTTTGTACGACCTGTTTTCTGAAGTCCAGCCACAAGAAAACGAACATTGTCTCAGTTCTGATTTTAGACGTTGATTTTTTTCAAATTATCCATCAAACACGATCACATTGTCTCACTTCTTTCACAGCTTCAATCAGACTGATATAAGACAGAGGGTTAGACTGAGAGAAAGAGAGGTGGACGTAGGCATCTGACAAACTCATCCGCAACGAAGAGTAGAAGTGGAGCTTCTGTGGTAGGAAAACTAAAAGAGGTGTCTGTCTTCTGCTGTTACAGTAAATAGCTTTTATATACTTGGTTAAAAAAAAGAAAACAGTACCCTACCCTGGCTTTGAAAGCTGTCTCGTCTAGACGTGGTAAACGGGCTACATTTGAAGTGATGCCAAATAAAAGATGAGCTGTTACTCAAAGGCCTCTAGGCTCTCTTTATCTCCCCTCAGTCTCTCTTCCCTCTGAAGTTTCTACCAATCGTAGCTGATGGCACCTGTTTTCAGAGGACAAGCAGAAAAGGTAGCATCACAGCGAAAAAAATACTCCTCCACAACCGTGTTCATCCATAATCTTCGGCTTTTGGTCAGCAATATCATTAATAACCAAGAACTGTATGGGGTCAAACAACCTATGCTGTCAGAGAGAAAAGGCATTTGTAAACATAAAGACCTTTTCTTTTCCTGTTGTGTTTTCTCTTTTCTATAATTACTTCAGTAATAATGCAAATTTAATGGCAGAACCTTTTTTCATTTTATTTTTAAGCAAAAACCCTGTCCCTGATGATATCATTACTACTAGTAATGTTGTTATTAAATATGTTTTTCAGTTTTCTTATATTTATGAGTCATGTAATTATCTTGTTTAGAGTTTTAGGGGAAAAATTTCAGGATCCACACAAGTAAATATATCACCAAAAGTATTGGGACAACCTGTCACACAGTTTACTTTTCGAAGGCTGTCTTTCATGGAATCAGCTGGACCACTTGGTTCCACACAATGGAAAACTTTATGCTACAACATACAATGATATGATATAGGCCTTTTCTCTCTCACTTATTATTTGCAGGTTCATGGATTATTATATAAATAAACCTAAGGTAAACAATGAATAAACATGAAGTTTGCTAATTGACTGAATGTATTTCTTACACACCTATAATATCAGTGTAACACTGAAGCAAACAGCCAAAACCTGTTCCCAAAATCAAGGGTCTTTAGTTTGGATAGTTTGTTTTAGCTGTTCTTTCTGGCTCAAGTTCTGTCTTATATCGTTGCTATCCTTAGATGTATCAACATTTCATTGCGCTGTATAAGCAGCTCCAGAACAAAATGGGTTTTCCCCGGTTTGATGTGGAAGAACTTGACTGGGTCTTCACAGAGCCCTGACTTTAAACCCATCCACTGGATGAATGTTGACTGTGTGCCAGGTCTTATCACCAAAAATCAGTGTTGGACCTCACGACACTCATGTGTCTGAAAGGGAGCCAGGTTCCAACATCTGATGGAAAACTAATACCTCAAGGCTGGAGGCGGCTCTAGTAGCATATTAGGTCGATGGTTTTCGAATCACATCACAATCACATACAAATGTGAGGTCTGGGCATCTAAATACAGCACTTTGGCCTGTTTTACACTAATAATTTATCAAGTCATTATGTAAAAACAATGTGATAATGTTAAAGAGGGTAGCTCATAGTAATAAACAAGATTCTCCCCTTCCTTTGTGCAAGCAGCTTATTATAACCCACAGTTATGTTTTATTATTGGACGACCTCTAGCAGGTGTAGTAATTACAGGAACAGGAGCAAAAGATGAGGTTAAGTTTCAGTGTACATAAAGGGCGTTAGGAGGATGTCAGGGTGAATAGGTCAACAATCTAAAGCCGCTGTTTGTTTCCCATTTCAAACTGACAGTCATCATTGTTTCTTTTACTCACAACGGCTACCTCACTGAACTGCTGTGGCTCACATGTCTGTGCCAGCCCTCTCCTGTCTGTCTATATTGAGTTTGCCTTTGATAATGACCTTCACTTATAATAATCATCCATCGTTGATGAGCGGTGGTGAGTAGTCACATGATCTTTGTTTATCCTCGTTCAGAACAAGAGAGAGAGAGAGAAAGAGAGCGCACCAGAAAACCACTTCCCCTCAACTTATGTGCCGTTAACTTATTGACGTATCATCATAACCCACATTTGGTTTGTGCCATGACTATACACATGTAGCCTCCACTGTCTTCTTTAATAACATTAAAATCTAATAATATCATAATATGTTATTATCGTATCTGTTACATTTAGATATAGCCTAGACATTGAAACTGTGGTGAAACATATCAGCTTAATGTGATGTTGGTAGTATGATGCCAATATCATCATCAACAGATCGTTTCCCCGCCTGTTCTCGCTGGGAACTGTCTCACACAGGCTGTGTGGCTGCTCTAACCTGTTAACATTGGCGCCGAAATAAAAAGCAAGATGTTCCACGACTCTCATGCACATGTGTCTAAGGACGTGGGATCCAGTCATAAGGCTGCATGTAGACTCTGCATGTTGATTATTATAACCATGACAATGGTTAAGGAAGAACGTATTGTAACCCAAAACAGGACGTTTCCCTGAACTTAACCAGGTAGGGTTTATGCCTGACCAAACCATGAGCGTTCCATAAGCATAACCGTGTTTATTATTGTAACACAATTGAGGTCTGGTAAGCACTGCTCTACAGTATAGCCCTACTTTTGTTTATATGTTTTCATGCTTTAATAATTTTTAGTCTACTACATTCCAACACTGTTGCTGTCAGCTGCATCGTTCACTGACAAGTCTTCTTATTTATCCTATTTAACCATGGCTGTAACCATTTTCTTCATGGGGATCAGTGCACTTTCATGTTATGTTATCATAAAAATACCTTAAATCTGAGCAGATGCACAGAGTTACCAGAAGTGCAGAGGGACAGCCCAGGAATGGGCTTCAGGCCCTCAGCCCACAGGGTGGAGAGTCTAGTGGCTGGGCAGGAATTTGTTTGGCCCAACTCGAGACCCATCACTCGGCTTCTCAGGTCAGCTTGCTGGAAGCCATGTGGGAAAGAGGCTGCATTATCAAATGCCCTGGTATGGGCCATGGTTTGATGAGGTGGATGAAAGGCGACTGAATCATGTAAAATCACAGGTTTCTGTGGCCAACAACTTCCTTTTCCCCTTCGTGGTGACTGTCAGGGCAGTATTTTAAGGCTGCGGTTAAAGATTCCTATAGTGTGAGTTGGCTGTGTGTTCATAACTTGTTAGGGTGCACAGACACACACACACACATACACACACACACACACACACACACACACACACACACACACACACACACACACAAACTATAAACACAGTGTACCAACATTCCTACCCACATGCGTGTTTTCATGCAGTCCATTCACATGCAACATACACCGTTCCAGCTGTAATGATGGAGAGTTCCCGCCCTTCTCAGCCTCAGCGGGGGAGATCAGTGGGAAAGATGTGACAGCTCACTGCAGAGAGGAATTCAGTATCACACAGCTGCACTGACAGTGTAAATCTGGAGACAACATATAGAGCAATATAACATGAGAAAATACACCCCCTGTCCACTGTGCAAGAACTGAAAAAATACAGTTGTTTTAGAGCAACTCAGCATATCAACATCGATGCATGTGGAGGCTCTGCTTTTGAGGTTGCTCCCCAAATAATATATTAAAGCAACATATTCTGAGATACTGTGTGTTGGTACCTTAACCAATCCAGCTAAAAAAATGTTAGCTGGCTAGCTTCACGTTTTCCATTCCTATCCTGCTTACTTGGTTCTTTAAACACAGGTGACTGCTTGGTTTAATCTAAAATCAAATTATCCCAGAGTACTCTTGAAACAACAGCAACATGAGTAGTCAAACCAGCTCCATGTGGTTCAGGTCTGGAGACTGTGCTGCTTTATATTAATCATTACATAATATTACATTACAAGGCTTCATTCGCGTCCACTGCTGCAGAAAAGCTGCAAGTTAACCAGTTTCTTAACCCCTGAAAAAGGCCTGTTTTTTCAATTACATGATTGTTCAGTTTTTTTGTGAAAACTAAACTTTTTCTACCTTGGGCAGTTTAACGCTGACCTTTGTACCATTTAAGGACTTGAACTGCTGTAATTTCAATATTAACTGGAAAAGTGGGTTGTGGTAAAACTTTAAGGCTTGTTTGCCTTAAACATATTCTAACTATGAAGTGAGTAATCAATTTAAAGTAAATGATTTCTTCAGCACTTATTAAAACACTGATCAACTAACTAAAGTTTTAATTCTGTTGAAATGGTCTGTAAGATGTATAGATACTTAATTAAGAAATGTATATTTTTAGAATTTTGCTCATCTTTTGGTTTATAACAGTTGAATTTTATTTCAGTGCATGGAATTTGATTCATGTTATTTCCTTATAATTTTTCAAAAATATATTGTGATAATGAGTTGACAAAACTCATCAAGATTATAAAATTCAACTGAAAATGGATATAAATTACTGACCATCAATAGATTAGCAATGCTAACTAAAAGCAAATGCACCTTAAATGTCCTCATCTCACAAGAAAGCTGCAGGATTCACACACCCTCCTATGAACAAACCCGGGGGACTCCAGAACGCAGACTTACAAATATAATTATTTTCCATTTATCACATATGGACCAATCTGATATCAACTCCGTCTCAAAATTCTAGTAAACTCGGCCCCAAAATGCCAAAAAATTAGCAGCAACTCTTACCTTAAAATTCACAGCTAAAAGATAAACACAAAAAGTCTATTCAAGGTGGAATAGGCCTACATTTTGCAGGTTTATGATTCTGGACAACAGCTTCAGAGAAATATCAAGATAGCTTTGTAGAAGTGAAGCTTCGAATAAACAATCAAGCTAGCTGTGTTTTTCTGTCCAAATATCAGCTTCCAGGAAACAAATCTACATTGTAATTAATAAGGCGAGATGCCAGTGGAAGTATAATCATTATAACATTAGCAGATAGCATATATTTAAGCAGCATAAGCAGCAGCACGAATGTTAAGACAGAATGTGAGATTGTCAACTTATAAACACTGCCTCAGTAACTCGTTTAAATGTGACTACTGATAATGAGCTAACAGCAAACTCTCAGTGCTCGGCCTTAACTGATGTGGTACTTCAACCATGGCATCAGAGAAATGCCATTAGGGTTAGAATTGTATTAGCAAATGAGTACCTTATATTAAAATTTAACTGAAATTCAAAGCATGAATAAATGTTTATATACAATGTATAAATATTATATATTTACTTCATATATATAATATCTACTTTGGAGCAATTTGTCTGTATTTATATAGTTTCAATACCCCTCTTTAATTTTGTTTTTTTTTTTATAGGTTTGTAAATTAAGAATAGTAAAGTGTCTATAATTTTTTTTAAAACTATATTGAAATAGCTCAATTTCAATTCAACTAAACTTGAAACTGGCTTAGGCACCAAATATTCAAGATTAGATATTCTAGACAGAACACCAGCTATCAAGCCCGAATGCAGCTGATCAGGCCTCAGTTGCATTAGGTTACATTCAGTCAATCATATAACCCAAAAAAGAAATGTTCAGATGGGTGATTGGAAACTTCACATGCTTGATTTTTTGAAGCACATAAATTCAAATAAATGGTTTGTAAAGACATATTTTATTCTGATAAATCAACAAGCATTTCACAGGCTTGTATTCAGTTTCTCATAAAAATCTAATAATAATGGTTGTTTTCCTCCTCAAACTTAAGTGTATTCTCTCAGAGACAGATGGTTAATCACTGTTGCTTCTAAACTTAATATCAAAGATATCTGAGAATATTTTATTGCATATGTATTTGGTTTTGGTACATATTTTTCCATTAATTTCCCACAGCCATCTCTTTATGTGGTGCAGGAACTGGTTGCTGGGAGATTCGTGATGCAACTGTGCAGCTGTTTTAGATAAAGTAGGCGAAAAAAAACCAAGACATGACCTCGTGATCAATTAGTTTGGCCGACAATAGCCTGTAAACCAACACCATCACGGGCAGGATTAGTTTACAGTCTGTGAATCTGTCTGTGTATTCTCATTAATATTCATGAGCAGAGTGGAGGGAAGTTTGAGATAATATGCTGCATGTACACACTTTTTTCCTCCAAAACATAGGCTACGTGTTGTGTGCGTCTTCTTACCCGAGGGACATCACAGCAGTAACTCATTTCACATGAAAAAGTCTGAGCTTTCTGAAAACTGTTTGTGTGGGAGAGCACAGCCTCAAACATGCATCTCTCACACCCCCCCCCATTTACAAAAAAGAAAAAAAATCCAAATAAGAATAAATAAATAAATAAATAAAATAAATAAGAATTTTTGATTACAGTAACGAGTCCATAAATTATGCAGGGAGAGTTGAGGATGATGAGCCTATGAAAGACAGCCCCTTTTAACCTTTTTCCCAGCAGAGGAAGAATCGGCCTCTCTTTCTGTTCGGCCACATGCAGCGAGGGAAAATTAGAGACGGGGGGTCTGGATGATAGGGTGATGCTTTCAGGATGGGGGGGGTCCTCTATTTTCAGTCTGCAAGTGGGAATACACACTGAAACATGATGGCCTTGGAATGCATCTGTTTCAATAACTCCTTCTGCTTGGCTCTGTTTCACTGGTGTCACTGGAGAAGGAAGATTCCAATTGATTCTGCTACTGTTGCCATTTTTGTCGTGTAAAATGTTTTGTCGCTGCTGCTTCTGCTATATATGTGTGTATTGTGGTGGCGGGAAGCTGGGGGAAAGCTGCTGATGTCGACTTCGATCAGTGTGGCTGCTGGGTGCATCCTAGTAGGAAACGAGCGAGCTACTTTCAGAGTGGCTGCCTGCTAATGTGTTCCTGTGTAACACAATACACAGTCCCCATTCCCTCTGCTATCATCACTGCTACTATAACACACACTTATTGAGTCAAACATACCTCAGCGTTACAAATGCAATCACACCAGGGTTACAAAAACAGACAGTGCTAACTATTTTGCAAACAGAAAAGATCAACGCTTCATTGTAAGGGGCTCTGTTAAAGGATAAGTCTGGTCTTATTCTATTTTTATTATTGTCAACAAAGTAACATAATAAGAGCAAAACCATGAATAAATCCTACTAATAAGGATTATGTGTGTATCCAAAGCTTGATATACCTTATCACTATGTTCCACAGTTTCACTTTTTTCCAAAAACGATTAAATACACAACACAGCTTGTTTTGACACATCTGGACTATAGACCTGTTATTTTCTCCTACTGAAGCCTCAGATAGTTCAGAATCAAGCTACAGGTATGGCCTGTTCAAACAAGATGATGAGGAATGAATGTAGGTCTGTGCAGGCTAAAGGTGGAAGAGAGGTTTGTGTGAAGTCTCCTGACCCTTAGCCAGTTTGTCTTTTCTCAAGAAGCACTATAAAAATACCAGAGAAGTGACAATGGATAAGGTAGCTCTTCCAAAACCAAGAACTAATGCTTTAAAGAAAAGTGTTCTCTACAGGGCAGCCATTCAGTCAAACAGTTTAATAACATTAATTAGAAAATAAGACCACTATTGAAAGAAATAGTTGGGGAGATTTCTAGTGAGCCATAAATAGAGTTCAGGCTGATCTTAGAGGACATTTTGAAAAGATTATAATGTAGACTGGATGGCTATGGACATTTGACTGCAGTGTGAATGCTATGATTTCTGATTACATTACAAACCAGAGCTGTACCATTTGTAATTTATTTCAGTTTTTTTTATACCTGTTTTATGTGTAAGTACATGGTCTTTGTGTATGCATATGCATATGTATGGAATACTTATTTTAATTATGTATATATGAAAATGTTTTAGTTTTTTTTCCCTTTTTTTCATATGGACTCCAGGAAGAGAAGCTTTTGTGCCGGTACCAGCTAATGGGGATCCAGATAAATAAACAAACATCAATGAGCCACACTGTTGCACTGGTTGATGTTCCTTCATTTCCATAAACACACACACACACACACACACACACACACACACACACACACACACACACACACACACACACACACACACACACACACACACGCACTCACACACTCACATGCGCACACACACACCATAGTTCTTGCCTCAATCCCACACAAAACATCCTGCTGCTGGAAATACTCACCACAGCATCGAATGTGGACATTTCCGCTGCAGAAAGCCCAAACAAATGCCTTATTTACTCCTTTTTGAATAACATTAAAAAGTTTACAACAACAACAAAACCAATAAAAATAAAAATAAAAATAAAAAATAAAAATTTGTATAATAAAAATTTTTGATCATTTTGAACACTTTTTTAATTTTTCCCACAAGCTTAGCGATGAGAGCCACTAACAGGGGTTTGGTTTTGGTCCTTCTATAGAATTTGTTGACTATAACATAAATATACAACATTGCAAGCATTTACTTTCAAGTTTTACTGAAGCCGGGCCATTGTACTGACTTTGATTACAATCTGAATGTGTCCCTACTAAGGTCAAGACTCTCTGATTTCATCGTCTCTGCTTCTGTATCATCCCATTGTTAGCAAATGAATTCTAGAAAAATGAGAGATATTTTTTTAGATTAGTTATAAGCCATTAAAGGACAGGTTTAAATTTTTCCAGTTATTCTTGAAACAACACTCACACTGTTGTAATTGTTTCTCCTGTGCATTCTGGCTGGGAAGAGATCCTCAGTCAATTTCATTGTAAGTGATGGGGTACAAAGATCCAAAAAGTAAACTAAAAACTATCAAGAACTGATTTCTGAAGTTCATGTAAAAAACAATGTGACACTTCAGCCATCTGTGTTAGACAAATCAAGTGTATTACTTCCAAAGTTAGTCCTTTTAGTACAAAATTCCTTATTTGTGCTGAGCTGCCCAGAAACAGTGTCCATGGAAACACAAGGAGGGATTTTTTTTTTTTTTTTTAACCAAAAGCAACATAACTATAGGATATATCCACTTAATTGGACTAACTCAGGCTGCTAAAGCCTCATACTATCTTGAGCTGAAAATTAGAATGTGTGCATGTATTACACATATACATATATTTATATGTTCACATACTCCATATAAAGAACTCTTAATTTGTATAGTTTAGTATAGAAAAGTTAGATACTCTGAAGGCGATTCCTGATTTTCCAATGAGTAAACCCAACAATTAAGGAAAGCTCTAGTTGCAAGAGAATGATCTATTCATCGCTAGCTAATTCAAATTTTTCAACTGCAAGTTTGAAAGCTTATTAGAAAGTGAGAAAGTCATTAATATCCATTCAACTCATCCATCTATGAATGGATTATTAGCATTCATAACTGTATCGTTACCAAAGATATCAGATAAAGACCAGCAAGAGAGATTTTTTCACAACCTTACAACCCCAAATTTGTGAAAAGTAGTATCTTACAACTGATCTACGAAGCATTATATGTCTTATTAACACTTAATAAAACATTTTATGAAGTTATAAGAATTTATAAGAATCTATAAGAGACTCGTTATAGAGAGTGTCTTACTAGAAAATGGTACTGTACAAATGTAAATAATGCTTGCCTTTCACTGACTGTTGCATTTTAAGTGCATTATATATTTTGAGCAAGAAAGTTCTAATTTTATCTTGGAGATAGTAATTTGAAACTTACTAGGTTTTTAACCTTTTCTGGAGCTTTCATTCACATCTAATAGCCTTCATTCAATGGAAGAGGTCAACCAGATAGGGTTTTGTTCATTCTGTTTTTTCATACTGAAGACAAGGAGATGGTGTTGAAAACTTTAGAAAAAGGTTGTAAGTGGATATTAAGTTAACTTAATTTGACAGCATCATACATTATAACATTATAAATACATTGTGAATTTATGATTTTCATTTTACAACACAGTGTATTACATATATTGTGCAAAATATATGATGTTGAATTACTACTACATTGTTTTAAATAATTATTTCATTATTATTTTAATAATCATGATATATATTGAATAGAATGTTTTTGTTGTTGTTGTTGTTGTTATCAATGAGAACAATATAACTTTTAGCTTCGAGCTTATTATACTCTTGTAACACATCCAAATTGACATCAGGTATTACTAAATTTATCTCTTATGTTTCGATCTACACATTAAAAAAATGAAGAAAGATTCACACATGTGCATCTACACATGTACCCGAGGATATCTGGCACCTTACCAAATCCCAATTCCCACACAAAGAGCCATTGTAGTTAGCTATGATAATGAGCTCAATATGCCCTCCTCAGGAATGTGTGAAAACGGAGCTGTTTCAGTGCCGAAATGCTCCCTTTCCCACAGTCTTAAAGAGCCAGCGGCCCCTTTGAAACATGACTGGCATACAAATGCCTTTATGCCTCAGTTATGCACCAACGTTTGGTGGGTGGGCAGGCGTGAAAGGGCACGCTGGCTGCCACCCAAGATCTACAATGGACATATGCAGAGGAGGTGGAGGAGCATCTCCCAAGTGCCTAGAGGTTAACTGTAGACCAGCAGGGCCGTGAGCTCTGATTAGTGATTAGTGAATGAGGGGGATGCATTGGGCTTGGAAAAGCACTTAGAGATATGAGCCATGATGGTTATGGAGGAGAAGGTGCCAAGATGAAAACGCTACAGGTGGGATGGGGAGGAGGGAGGGCAGCCTGTGGACAATTATCACACATGTACAGCGTGTATAAAGGCGTGAAACTCCTCAGAACACAGAGCCAGTTTGATCTTAGCAGTTTTAATTATCAGAATGGAGAACAAAGGCCAAAAAAATATCAGAAGTGTGTTTGGAAGCCATATTACAACAAAGAGAGCATTCTTATGAAATTAGAAGAAATTAATTTATTCTAATCTAAAAGCTTGCTAAGATGTTTTAGAACGAGAGTCAAGGGACAAATTCAAAATAATTTAAAAGAAAATTAAAAGAAAGCACACACAGATCAGCCACAACATTAAAACCAGTTACTGGTTTAACAAAATTATCCCATTAATTGTTAAGGAATTACAGCCATTTTTATGCATATACCCTCATTTGCAGAGGCTCAAAAGTAATCAGACAAACTAACATAATTATAAATATAAGGATTATTTTTATTACTTGGATGAAAATCCTTTGCAGTCTGTGACTGCCTGAAGTCTGAAACCTATGAACATCCCCAAATGCTGAGTTTCTTCCTTGGAGATCTCTGATAATAATAATAATAACAGCAATTATTATTATTATTATTATTATTATTATTATTATTATTATTATTATTATTATTATTATCATTATTATTATTATTATTATTATTATGAAAAGAAGAAGTAAAATGGATCTGCAGCCATGGATCCAGACTCTGGAGCATCAGAGGCAGAAAAAAACCTGCAGAAAGCAACAGGAGGAAGAGGAGAGAGACGAGGAAGCACAAAACTGCAGGAGAAAGAAGCTCGGTGCATCATGGGAAGTCCCCCGACAGTCTAGGCGTATAGCAGCATAGTGAGGGGAGGACTCAAGCTAATGCTGAGCCAGTTCTAACAATAAGCTTTATCAAAGAGGAAGGTTTTAAGCCGACTCTTAAACGTGGAGAGGGTGTCGGCCTCCTGGACCCAAACCAGAAGATGGTTCCACAGCAGAGGAGCCTGATAACTGAAGGCTCTGCCTCCTGTTCTGCTCATGGAGACTCTAGGAACCACGAGTAGACCTGTGTCCTGGGAGTGAAGTGTTCTACTGGGATAATAAGGTACTATGAGCTCTCTAAGATAGGATGGTGTCTGGAGGAGGAGATTAGCCTATGTTAGCGCTGGAAGTGTAATTACTAACTAGTTCACCTACACACAGTGCTCACTGCTCAGTCAGTCAGTGTGTCACATGGTTGTGAATACCACAGTGGAGAAATAGAGCGCTATATATAGCTATTCTCGCAAATTGCTGTGCCATTACTTTAACTTGGGACACAGAGATTCAGTGGAGATGGTTTGACTGGGAAGAGCGATGGCTAGCGATCCCCTGTTAGCCCTGTAACTTAGCCTATATTATTGGCAGTGTAGAAGCAGGTCTACCTTTTTTGAATGTTTTGAATTGCATCTACACTTGACAAGGATAAAGATATTTGCATAGCCTTTTAGACCACTCTCCTTTTTGCAGACAGCAAGATTTGTAGTTAGCACCATTTGTGAACAGAGAAGGCGCATGCTGAGCCTACATGTAGGGGTCCCCCAGCAAAAGACCTCACTCAAAAGTCCTGTCCATCAGTAAGCATCCAACCAAGGTGATCTGTAAAGTGTACAAAATTTAATTCAGCAGAGGCAATGATATTAATGATATTTTCTAGCATTCTACCATGGTTTCCAACCAACCCTCCAAAAGTACAACATCATAAACACAGCCAAGTCCCTGCGAGGTTTGAGTTTGGATTAGGAAATGAATGTTAGTTTTGAAATGATGATCGAGATTTAGGTGTTCATAATTATTCTAATAGTTTATTAAGAGCACTCATATTACCACTTTGATGCCCTAAAATTAGAAGTGTAATTAAACAAAACCAGGATTGTCGTCTCTTTTCAGTTTTATTCGAATAGCAATACAAACAATTTGCTGCCTCAACAAATACAGATACAAATACAAATCCTGAGCTCTCTACACATCCCCTGCATTTTTCAGGACATTGTTTTAGTTTTAACACCAACTACTTTGCTGTTTTGGTTCATCCCACCACTCTCATCAAAACAAAGTTCTGATAAACTGATATACTCACTGTGTTTTACCTATTTGGCACCAAATGGCAGCAACAATTCCTCCAACTTAAACAACCATATATGTTTTTTGTTCTTCTGAACCACAGAAGAGTTCCAGTGGCAGAACTGGATCTTTCTCATCATGGTAACATGGTGAAAAAACAAAAACAAAACAAAAAAAAAACATGCAGAGTGTTAGACAGATTGACATTTTGTTTCTATAGTGTGGTTGAATTTAAAAACATTTTTTTTTTTAATTCAAAATTAAAAATCCCCCACCTCCTGATCTTACAACAAAACCTCACATCGCTCCTTATTCACTAAACCCTTCCCATTTTTGGGCAATCCAATAAAAGAAAGGATCTGATCCCACATGTACACTCTATATATATATTATGCTATATTCTGTCTGGCTGGCTTGCTAGAAGACATCACAGCTACTACACACACTTAAACGCAGACACACAGACACAATAATTATGTTTATTTATTATTAGCGGACACAGGTATTCGTTAGAGCCTGACTAACCCTAACATATGGAAATTTTTTGGCAATTATATTTTTAGATGCAGCTATAGTGTGGTTGTTCACTTTTTAGATGTTTTCATCAAGGGGACTTTCCTATAATACACAAAACATTAACTGTAAAATTATTCAAGACTCCCAGCAGTTCAGAGGGCCTTTTCTCTTTTCAGATTTAATCTGAATTGAGTAAAGACAGCAGCTCCAAGCTCTACGCATGGTCTGGTTTTGATTCTTTCCGATGCCTCTCAAGGACCTCTGAGTTGTTAGCCCCTGATCAGTGGTCCTGACCCAACAGGCCACACCTTGGGAGGTCCTGACAGCTTGGGTCAGTCTCAACCAGGGTATCGAGACCTGTAACAGCTGGAGGACAGGGAAGGAAAAAAGGTGGCGGATGGCGACAGGAGGAATTGGCTGAAAGCCTGTGTTAAAGAGCAAATTGTACTGCCACACATCCTATACAACCCCAGGGGGTCTGCACCATCCAACAGCAAAGTACCTGGGTCATGAATAAGAAAGAAATACATTTGCATTTTTTAAATATTTTATTTTGTAAAATTTTTGGACCATCCAACTGCCGGAAACCACCAAAACTTCTAAATGTTACCTGATAATGTAGCAAGTTCCATGACTATCAAACCTTTTCTTTTTATTCATCTTCTGATGAAAAAACATATTTTGTCAAACATAAGTCATACGAGGGAAGAGATTATGCATATCAATTTTTAAAACGAGTGAAAGAGAGGTTTTATAAAAAAAAATGTCAGGTTGTCATTTGTGTTTGGATTGTTTTATAATGTTTTATTATTATTTATTTGTAATATCAGTTAGTACCAGGGTGCTGAAGACAAGGTGAAATTTTAACTGACCCTGATGTCAAATGAAGGATAACTGAGGTCAGTGCAAAACCTTTATTATGAGAAGAGGAGTATAGATGGTTTCCCCAACCACAAGGCAAGTGTGCGATGCTGTGGGGGATGAGTTGAGCCACTGCAGGAAGAAGGTCAAACACACAGGGGTCCAGGTAAAGCCGCATCCTTTTCTTGTTCTAGCAACCAAGTCATTCAGTTTATGTTATGGCCTGTTAGTCGCTTGAATTACCTATTGAAACCCAACCACTATTGTCGTTATGCCAAAGAGGGTATTTAAATAAGAAGCATGTTAACAGCATGTACTAGCATGGAAAACTCCCACCTGTGTAAGATGTTTGTGAACAGTGAACTGACGTTATCCATACTGTATAGAGTATGCATAAATAGCAGTAAATATCAAGTTAGTGTAGACTTTCCGTCAAACACATACAGATACAGATACTAATAGTAGCTTTGTAAAGGCTTGGTCATACCAGGATATGCTATAGCAAAATAATCTGCACATCTGTGCAAAAATTTCGTTAATCTTGGTGACAAAGTGCCTGTACTCACAGTGGGTGAATGGCTGTAGTTTGTGAGCTAGTCACAAACTTGCTTGCTGGCTGAGCTAGTGCTAGTTAGTCACAGTACCAGAATATTCTCTACCTTTCTGTTTACTGTCCTGTTTACTCCTCCTAGTATTTTGTGCATTACTGTATAGCATTTGGTTCAATGAAACAGTTACTAAAGAGGGAACATTTTTGCAAACTAAGGAGCTAATGGTCAGTTGGCAAACTCAGCAGCTTATTAGCTTTGTTCGACCACTAACAGGATGATAAGTTTACAAAGGTTTTTCAAAAGACGCATATGTAACATTGACTTTTGACTTATAACTGTTTCCAAACTGTGTTTATGTTTGTTTATGTGTGTGTGTATGTGTGTGCCTGTCATTACTGTGTCAGTTTCATTTTATTTTGGCATGCATCAGATTTTTTTTTTTTATTTCCACCTCATTTAAACAAGCCAGTAATATATAAAACAAAAAATACTGTCCATAGATGTATAATCCACATTCATTTTGTTTTTAATTTCTGCGTTTACTTTTTAAACATTTCATATAACTTACATATATCTTACATCAGTGGTGCACTGCTTAACATGTTGTACTCTGAATTTACATCAGCCAGAAAATTTCACAAAACTTAGATAAGTTAGTTTCCCCCAATTACATCACTCAAAATTCCAAACTTCCCCTCAAGATTTCACGTTAAAAATGTTTTAAAACCAATGAAAGTTGCTTTGCTTCAACTTGCAGTGTTCTCTCTGTTTTTCTTTAGTTTTCTGTCTCTCATATGTACACATCACGCATGTACACACATTTGATATTTACACAAATACCCACCTCTGACACACTCACTCTTTAACTTTTTATCTTCAGCTTGAACCCAGCATCCACATAAACACACACATTTGAAAGCAATAAGCCATGTCCCTCATTTAGATACTTTTGTGCTTATCAACATGGTGGAAAGCAAGTGTGTGTATGGGATTTTTGAGGCATCACTCCGCGATGACAGTGAACAACGGAACAGTCAGGGTGTCTTTGCTCGGGTCCAATCAGCTTGGTGAAAAACAGCAGGGCTCACAGCAGTGTATCTATCATCAAGGCCAGGCCGCAAGATAGAACAAAATGATGAAAAAGTCCATGTCTGAGGCATATACTTGGCCTAATACTAGAATCTGGTCATTATCAGCTCACACCCATGTCAGAGGAAACTTATCTGAACTTCATGCAACCACTGAACCTTTAGCAACTTAGCAACTGCATTTCCATCTCCCCTCTATTTCCCTAACCAGTGGTTTGGTTCTCAGTGTTCTCAGGTAAATCTGTCTTTCTTGACAGCCTGTTTTATATTTAGCTATTATGCGAGTGCAGTCAGTTCTCCGACAGGCTTCCATGATAGCACTAGCAGTGGTTGCCAGGAGAACTGTGACAAAGCTGCCAAAGCCTTTATATTGTGAAGGAATGAATGAACATAATTAATGTACTCAGTGGGAAAGAAAAACAACAGAAAGAATGCAACCGAGGATCAAACTGAGAAATCATGTATCATTTACATTCATATAGATGCTGCTGTTTCCTGCATGTTTATAGTTACGAATAATAGTTGATTATTTATGTCCATGTTATATAGAATCCTAGCTAGTTACCTCTGCCAGGTTATGTGTTTGCATGTGTGTGTGTGTGTTGGTTTGTTTATTTTTCAGCACGATTACACAAATAATACTAAACCGATTTGGACCCATCATGGTGGAGGGATGGGGCATGGGCCAGGGAAGAACCCATTATATTTTGGGGCAGATCCAGATCATTAACTATGAATTTGAAAATTCAATTCTTTGAAGTCTGGTGTATCTTTGACACTGGCCTTGGCAGAGGTATGCACTCTACTGAGTGCCATTCTAGTTTTTATCTATTTTATTATGGATTATGGATCTTGTAACCATGCTTCCGTATATTACTTCAATTTATATGCCGTAACAATTGTTTTCCTTTTTCTTCAGTCAGAACTCTAGGGGCCGGGGTATGCTTGAAATGACCTAGTCAGTGTTGTCTCACGACATATTAAGACAAAAACCTGTTCTGAAGGTGAAAAGCCTTCCTTGATAGAGAGGGAAGAGTTGCAATGAATCATGCAAATTGGGGTTAATGGTGTTTGGTACACCCTAAAATTGTTCACCCCGTTTTGAGACTTTAAATTCAATAATGCAAACACATATTTTTAGAATATTCAAGTAATAAATTCACCCTAATAATGTAGGTGATAATTATTTTATGTTAAATTATTTTTTCAAGCAGTTGTGACAAGAAATTGCATGTATAAGTAGAACTTAGGTGGGGACCCCGGGCAATCGCCTCAAGGCTAAACTTCAGCCCATTTGCCAGCAATCTGGAGGATGAACTAAGGCCTCCCTGTCTTCATTACTGCTGAAATTTACTTTTATTTTCTAGGTTAGTATGTGGTAAAAATTACCCATATCTACCTCTGAAAGCCTATCTGTATTTTGACGAATGTTATAAAGTTATTTTGACATTATTTAAAAAAAAATTGTGGAACCCAAAAAGTTTGTAAATCCACAGTTGCTCAAGGCAGCACTGGGTGGGCAGATGTGTGCACAATGTTATTAATTGGACTTCTAAACAGTTCATAGCTCCATAGTATTCCCTATATCCATAGGTTCCTTGAATCACAAAACAGTTTCAATGATGAGTTGAACTTGTTTATGTAAAATGCTTTAATTAATGAATTAATTTTTAGCTTCTCTGTGATCTCTCGAGTGATATTTTCGTCCAGTATGATTTCAGACACCTAAATGTAGCTTGCTTTAAGAAGAGATGAATATTGCTGTAAATTGAACTACATCATAATAGATGCTCTGAATTACTGAAGTACACTTTAGATGGTAATGTGCTCTTAAATGTCCGAAATACAAATTAGTGAAGTTACTCTAAAAGACTGAAACAGAGAGTAATGCATACTCAGAGAAATGTATGAGTTTTAAGTATTTTTTTTGAAGTTAATATAAAGATGCTATCTCGAAGACAAACTAAGTGAAGCCTCTTCATTGCTGCAATACTTTACTGATAGTTTTCAGTATCCCTTTATTGTTGCTGTGTCCTCTCCTTGATGGAATTCCTGGCATTGCATTTGGTTGTACACAAGAAAGGTACCAAAAGTAGTACAGTAAAATATGAATAATAAAAAGAGGGCTTGAGAGAGAAATTCGAATGCTGCACACAGCACTGAGTCATCTCCACCCACCTGGCCAATTGCTGTGTAAAGTGGGCATGATCGTCCGATTTTGGGGTTCAGAAAGTTACAAAAAATCTGATATTGGAAAGCCATGGAGGGAGTAGGTTTCAGATGCTGCTTGACAATTTGACAAGCACTGCAGTTAAAGTACACTGCCATTTTAATGGTACATGCACACAAACAGATTCAGAGAGTGAGGAATTACCTTGTCTTTCAAGAGCTTGGAGCTGGACATGTTTGCAGCTGTTTTTTTCTCATGTTACCATTATATCGATGCACAATAAAATGTATTTGTTTTCCAAGCTATTTGTTTATCTGTATCATTTTTCTTATTCTAGTTTCAGAAGCCTGTTAATAAAATATCACCATGAAGATGAACTTTTCCTCTGTTTCATTTGTAGTACATTGACATAGTTGATTGGACCAGAAAACAGCTTTGTGCCCCTGTTTCCCAGTGGAATCAAAATGATCCCATGCATCAGGGCTGATTAGGAGATCTAATTGTTCCTGACTGATGACAGCTTACGTCGCACGTACCAAGTTATTACAACTATAGTATTTCAACTTTCAGTATATCCTGATCCTGAAAGCTAAGAAAAGAATTTGGTCCACTGAAATCACAACACTGTGACCTTCTAACATATTTGAGGTACCTCAACTTTTGATTCTTGTGCAATTAGCAAACCTTAATAAAATATTTGTTTCTATTGCGAGGAAAAATATGTGAAAGTTTTAGATACTTTTATGTGGCTTGATATCCTTCTTATAACGGATCTGCCCTCATTTTTGGAGCTGACATTTTAGTGTTTTCTTGGCTAATATTTAGAGTTTTGGTGAGAATTGTGTTCACCTTAACCTAATTTTCAAGAGATTGTCCATCACTATAAATTCTGGTTAATCATACAATAGGGACCCCAACTGCACTACTGTGTTTGGGAATGGATTGCATGGCTCCATATTTACTTTGCCTTCACCTTTGTTGGGATGTTTTTCTCATAGCTGAGCTGATAATAAACAACATTATTAGTTGTCATTGTGTTGTGGGGAAGACTGTAACCCTTTCATTGTTTAAATAAATGATGTGTTTCTCTACTGTGTCTGCTGTTAAATCCATGGAGCATGCATGTCATCCCACCACAGAAGTCCGACTTTACTGATCCTAAGCAACACTTTAGTAAAACCAGTCTAATCTATGGTATTAGGTCATGTTTAGTGAAGGAAGATTTTTCAATCCCAAGTCTCATTTATTTTATACTTCATTGTGGATTACCCCGATAAGGGCTTTGTTGACCTCCATGTTAGACCTTCCCATTTCTCCACTTCTCCATCCATCCCTCCCGTCCTCCTCGGGCAAACAGCAGGGGCAGATGGATGTCAGCTAAGTCAGACCCCAGGGTGTGTTTGACACCCAGCTGGGAACTCAAGCCGGGCCCTCAGGGAGCCTCAGCATCGTCAGCACTCTGCCATGGATTTAGAAGGAATGAGGGGAAGTTTTCCTGAAACTCCCCCTTTTTTTTCAAATAGCCCTGTCACAAAAATTAATTCTTTTTCTCCTTTCAGCAGAGCATGTAATGGCCGCTGTGTGCATTCATGGCCGACAGTCTGACTGAAGGATACTGCTACTGAGGCTACAGATATATATATATATATATATATATATATATATATATATATATATATATATATATATATATATATATATATGTATATATACATATACATAGATATGAGATACCCCTTTTCTGCAGAAGAAAGCATAATGAACAAAGGACCACATTTTCTTACATAACCACTGGCCTTGGTTTTAGGTAACCTGGTCTTTTTCAACTGCTGATTGTAACCAGTTAATTTTCACTGCAGGCCACAAAGAAACAGACAGCAATCGATTCCCTTTCATTTCTGATTGCTGATGATTTCTGACTAAAGCCCAATCCAGCTGACAAAAAAATCCCCCAAATAAACAGGACTGCTGGATCTGCTCAACACTCTTTGATGGAAAAGACGGACAAAACCACATCTGGTCATTTGCAAGGTTGACCACCAGGTATGGCTGACATCTTGGCAAAGTAAGGCTGACTACTGCCCTGTAGTTTTTATTGTGAATTTATTTTTTACTTTAGTCTTCGACTGAGACCGTTCTCACTCTTCTATGGTAAAGTTTTGTCAACACAGATAGGTCTCACAGGCTGGCTTTCTCTCTTTTTCTTTTTTTTTTTTTTTTTTTTTTTTTGTGCTGCACACATCCACACATCAACATTTTAGAGTTAGTAGTCTGACTCACCAGATGTAGACTGGGGGTATAAGTCTGTCATTGGCCACATGTCTCAAACTCCTCCCCTTCAGTATCTGCCTGTTAAGGTTACCAACCTACATGTTGAAAATTGCATAATTTCACAAAGATATGGATCATGCAATCACATAGTCGACAAAAATCTTTTACTCTTTTTGGGGTGTTTTCCCTGCAGGGCATTAACTTTTTTCATGATAGTGATTGCATCCCCATGTGCAAATGTTCCACTACAACAAGCCCCCCAACACTATTTTGGAAGGGAACTGTAACTGCATCCTGGGCTTAGCGCCGCCTAAGACTAATCTGATTGGTTTAAAGAAATGCAAACACGCTAGAGCGTTCTTCTCCTTATAGCAGTATGATAATGGGTGTAGCTAACACAGCGCTGTTATGTGAGACTATAGTGTTGGTAATGATTTAGTATAGAAAGATTTGCTCAGAGGCCATATTGGAAACTTCAGCAACCTCTGTGTGCTCATGATCTGTGTTGTGCTCGCTCTCACACAAGCTCTCGTTCTTTCCTGTGCAAATGCGTCTGCTGCTTCTTTCTCCCCGTTTCTGTCTCATTCACAGACAGACTCACACGCACACAAACACATACACAAACACACACGAATGGGGATGAAAAGGGTCATGGAGGACGAGATGCTTGTACGTATGCTTGTGTGATTATTTAAAGGTCCAACGTGTATTTATGTACGTCTGTGTGTGATTAGTACAACTCCAGGTGCAGATGTATGGCTCCTAACACACACATGCATGTATGTGTACGTATGTTTGACTGGTTGACTAGTTCTACATGTAGCGGGGTCCAATAGTCTGAGAGCACTTTCCCATTCAGAAAGTGATTCTACCGAACTTTTCTTTATTCGGGAAGCGCACACTGTCTTCACCAACCTGATGTGATTCAGGGTGCATTTCAAAGCCCACAACTTTATAGAATGTTGGGAGAGTTTCAAAAAATGACCAAAAGCAGTCCGAGGCTCTCACTCTTGCCAATCTGACTTCATCTGGTCCCTGAGCACAGCCCTAATTTCAGCTCTAATATCTGCCAGCTGTTGCAGATATCTGACAATTTTCACTCAGCAAAAGGAAAAGACCAAAATTAATGATTATTTTCCAGGACAACAGTTGGTCTAAAAGTTTTCCAGGACACTGAAATACGACATTGCTGTTAAAAATTTTAATGTAATTTTTGAATACTCAGAGCACATAAATTCTGTTCACCCCCTTGCAGGAATGTTCCAGACCTCTTAGTAGAAATGGACTGTACTTACATAGCACTTTTCTAGTCTTATCGACCACTCAAAGCACATTTACAGGACTGCCACATTCACACACACATTCATAAAGATCTTTTCTATACAAAGAGCGCTTTCTATACTCACACGCTTACTCATACACCAGCGATGCATCGAGGGCAACTTAGGGTCCAGTATCTTTCCCAAGGACACTTTAACATGCAGACTGGAGGAGCGAGGAATCCATCCACCAACCCTCTGGTTAGTGGATGACCAGCTTCACCTCATGTGCCAAATCACCGCCTAGATCTCTGGTGTTGTGATTATAGACTGCTGTATTCCCAGGTTGGAGAAAGGAAGGAATCAAAACATTGTAGGATTGAGATGGCTACAAGGTTATAAGATAATCAGGTTATGTCATATTCCTACATACCTAGCTACATGACAGAATAATGTCCACAAAAATGGTATGGATGAAACTGATACAATTGTATTGGTTGCTTTAAAATGAATCACAGAAATGAAAGAAATCTACATGTCTTGTAGCTTTCATGAAAAATGCTGCTGATCTGGATTGACTAAGAACAATGTTGGTCAGATTACATCCCCTTCTACTTGTTGGTTAGGATAAAACAAAACAAAACAACCCCACTGAAACAGAGACCACATCACACAAACATGATGCCTACCTGACAAAAAGTGAAACAAAATGCTTATTCAGTGTGACTGTCAGGCTAGAGTGGAGGCTAAAACCTCAAAAACAAATGTCAACAAATTAAATCAAAATGATTGGCATGTCCAGACACCACCAGAGGAAAGTAAGAAAATACATGCTTTCGTAAGTTGGATGAGATACCTTTTTAAGTTAAGCCATTAAATGTATTAAATGTTGCAGTTACCATTGTAATAGATTGCATTTTTATACCTTGAATTAATACTTTATGATATCATATAATGATATCTTCTAAGTATTTGCTTTACTTCTAAGTTACATTTTGTGCAATTTCCAATGGTGCTTTGATGAAGGCAATTGAAAGGTGGGCTCATTTATTCCAGGTAGTATTTCCATTTTTTTTTTTTTATTTGTAATTTAGGTCCTTTGTTTACAATGAACTTTGTAGATCTACCACAGGCTGATATTCTGCTTTCAGGGAGGGTTCATTTGAAAAAAGTACTCGAAATAGAGAGCCATTCTATGGTAGTGCATGATAACAAAAAGTTTTCTTATCTGATACTAAAGACATTTCTTGAATAAAAAGAATTCTTGGTCTATTTTGCTCAAATCTTTTTCCCCTCACATTTTAAGGAATTTTCCATTCTCTTTTTGTTATTTTTCTTTCCTGTTATATTTTTTGTCTGATCCAGTCGTTGTCTGGCAGGGTTTAATCTCATTTATTACAGTCTTTTTTCAAAGGGGCTTTTTTTTTTTTCTTCTTAACAAGGTCTAGGACTATGCCATTGTATGTGCATTAACGTCTCCTCCGACCATTCCCCCGAGCCACTCCAAAGAGCAGGGATTAATATCAATTATGGACGGGTGGGAAAGTTCCCCACCATGTGCCAGATCCTTAATAGGGACATGTGTAAGTCATTACCTCAACACTTTGGGCTCCCAACACAGTTTAAGTATCAATGTGTGTATGTGTGTGTGTGTGTATGTGTGTGTGTGTATGTGTGTGTGTGTGTTTATGTCAAAAAGAGGGAGAGATGATTGATGATAAAGAGGAACAGAGTAAAGGGGGTGGCTGAGGGTTTCTTTCTAGTGTGATAAAGCTCAGAAAATGCAGAGAAAGTGGGTTTATATTCTCTGAGAAGCATCTGTTCTGCTTTGAAAAGTGAAGAGAAGCTCTATGGTGACAAACCTTCTATCACAACTTTAAAAAAAAACCTTCCTCAGCTTCGACTATGTTCTCACACACACACACACACACACACACACACACACACACACACACACACACACACACACCTCTGTCAGCAGCAGCGTTAGTCAGCCTGGTTCCATCAGGGCTCCGTGTTGTTGACAGTGCTGAAGGCCTCAGTGCAGACAACTCTCACACCTCCCCACCTCTCCCCTCTCCCTTCCCTTCCTCATTCATCTGCCTAACGTATTTGTGCATCGCAGATCACCGTTACGCTGGCTGCTTCACAGGCTCAGCTGGAGAAAATGCAGGCGGTCTGATGAATGGATGGCATAACAGGGGTCAGAGCGATATATGGGTTAGCCGATACTGGCCCTGATCTCATTGAAATACGTTAGAACTGCCAGTCACTGTCAGCAAGAGTTGACAATAAAACAGATTGATAAGTCATGTTATGGATATTGGCGTTTTAAAGCTTTTACTTATTTTTATATTTTCACTCATGTCCTCCTTGGTACAGCCCTGCCTGAAGCTAACACACCTCTAGGACTTTCCATCCAATCATATGGTTTAAATGTCACTTTGAATGGCAAGGAAGAGGGTTAATGTCAGCAAAGAAAGCTACATTGGCACCGCTAGCGTTAACCTAGATTTCATTAATAAAATGGATGCATTACAAGATTCATTACACTACAATAAAACTTGGTTTACAGCAGTGTCTGCAGTAGGGCTGTCACTTTTTATTCAAAATCTGAATTTTCATTCAAATGTGATTAAAAAGTATAAAAATATTTGAACTATAATAACCTGAATTTAAAATTTGCAGTTTTTAAGCCCAATAGAGTATTTGAAGTAGTTTTCCCAGTGGTGCTTCAGGGAATGTGTTTCATATTCACTGTCAGCTTGACCTGGTGCATGATCTGTAAACTAAGCTAATAAATAAAGAGGGGAGGAGGACACCAGTGAAAAAAGCCAACTGATCAGATAAGCGTGACACTGAAGAATCGGACGAGTAGTCGGTGGAAGTACTTCAGGTTCTAAACTGTAGATGGCAAAATTCTGCTAGATGGGTTATGTTCAAATTAATTGGAACAAATTATATGTTCAATCAACTTAGTTCGAACTTGACTTTTTGAAAATATGACAGTACTAGTGCACAGCAATCCCATAGTGGTTATTGCTCAGTGAAGTTTTTGGATCTTACCCAGTAACAACACCAACAAAACTAGATGTATGTTGTAGCTAATTATGTGATATCATGATTTGATTGCTTACCCCTATATTTTTGTTTGCATTGTTGCATTCACTTTGTGATGAAACATGAAATCATTTACAATAAAGGTAATAGTCATTGCTGCTTTTCTTCTACTTTGTGATAGGGAGTGGCACCCAGCAGGTGGAAGATTTGCACTGAAAATACCTTAGCTAGGTCACAAAATATGTCTAGAGTTACTGAAAAGGAAAACAGTACTGCGACTTTCCTCAACTTGCTAGACAGTATGTTGTCTTCACAACAATTTCTGGCATAAGAAATATGTGGGAGTAATCACAAGTTAGTTCTCTTTTCATGTGGTATCTGCATATACATAGCTTTGGCTTGCTTGAGCAGCTGTTAGCCTAGGATGGCTACATACATAAGCGTCGTTGTTACGCCTTAAATGCAAACTGCAGTTACAAAGCTGGTATTTTGGACAAAATTTGTAACTCTGGCATCAGTTATCAGTTATGATTATCATTATCATAATCACTAAATTCATACCTGACATATTTACCATTTACCTGCCTGAAATAGGTCCAACAAGGCAAGAAACGCAATCAGACAATAAGTTATAAGGAAGAAAACAGTTTAGCCAGATTATCTAAGACACTTTCTTACAAAGTAAACTCATATTATGTGGTAATGTCACTAATAATCCCTGGCAGAACAGAAAAAACATTGTCGAATGATAGATTTTAATTTGTGAGCTTTAAAGGTGCTGATAGGTGTTTTTTGTTTGTTTTTCTTTACTTTTTTTAACTGAGTCAGGTTAGGTGTTTCCCAGTTCTTCCAGTGTTTATGCTCAGCTAAGAGAAACACCTCCCTGGCTCAGCCGGGCATGAGAGTGGTAACAATCTTCTCATTTTAACTTTCTTAGTAAGGTAACAAAAAACACAGTATATAATGAACTATTCCTTTAAAACAAAAAGTCAAAAAACACATCTATTGATGAACTAAGTGCTAAATGTTTTATGCAACTTTAAGACAGGGTTGTCCTCATCCTCCGTTGCTCCTCAAATAGCCCCTTCTATCCCTTTCCCTCTCCCTCCCCAGAGACTGTAGCGTTCTGGACAGACAACCTCACTCACAGCCAGCTGAGCCAGCTAGGCTCCAGTTCACTCCCAGTGCTCCCCACTGATTATAGTGGGTGGGTAGGAAATCAGTGGAGGTGTTGAGGTTCAGATACGGACAGCCAGAACACTGGAGCTGCCGCTCTTAGGAGGCCAGATTATGCGCTTTTACAAGAGGGATGGATCTCTATGTCAAGGAGTAGCCAATAAATCCACACCACAGTGGAGGGGAAGACAACACAGCACCATTGTGCTGGTGTCGCCCTTTGTTTATGCATTCCATGCATATCTCCGCCTGTGTTAACATGTGCCTGTGTGCATGCTTTTGTGTTTTTGTATGTGCATCTGTGCCTTCACCTCAAAAGAGTGGCCAGGAGAGGCGAGAGTCTCCACATAGCTACCGCCGCTGCAAGCCTCTCCACGCCTCTCCACCTTCCCTCCCTTTGTTTCACAGTGCCTCAGTGGCTGTGCAGGAGAAGAAGAGGGGAGGCAAGAGGGAGTGCGCTGTTAAGTTAGACCGGCAGAGGAGGGGAGGGTGCTAGGAGGAGTAAGAGGAGGGGAGGAGGTGATGTGAGCCTAGGCAGACTCCTCGGAGCCGGACGAGGAGCTCCGATTATAGTGGCAGGGGACCGCAGCGAGACGTCGCCCAGCAACCCCAGAAGCTCTGCCAGTAAATCATGTCATCAGGGCTCCTCAGCGGCGCCCTGAGCCTCCCATCCAGACTGTTAGCATGAAGGACTGAGACCAGGGGGCCCTCCAGGCCCAAGGGCCAGCAGGACCAGAGCTTGGGTAAGAGTCGCCTTAAGACACACTTCACCTGCCTTAAAAAATAGAATATATTAGTCATAACTCTGCCTTTGTTAAATTTAATGTTTCCTATGAGTCGAAACATTTCCTGTCCCTTTGCCCTTTTCCAAACAATAAACATGGCTAGAGCAGCATTTTCTTTTACTCCTGTGATGTGAAAATAGAAGACCTACTACAAAACTTTGTTAGTTGACTCAGCATTGGGTCATATTAGGATCAATTGAAGACAAATCCAAAATAAAAGACTAAAAAAATTCCTCTGACCAGCCTTTCTCTCATCCTTAAAATAGTCACAAAAGACAGCATTTGCTCAAATTCCATCTCTCCTTTCATGAACGGGAGTAGACGGCATCATATCCCACAAATAAAAGTGAAAATGACTGAATTACTCACACTGTAGAGGGTTCATTGAAGGGGACTGTCACTGTCACAAGGGGTCAGCAGCATTTTGCTTGCTCTGATGAGGGCTTACTGGCTCAAACACATTAGAGATTTGCAACGGCTGCTTACCCTTCAATAATCCCACACGCTTAACAAAAAGGGTTTGTCCAAAAATGGTCCTTCAGGATTCTGCTATTGTATAATTGTCATTGGGATGTTTTGAGAAACGCTCCCTATAGGAGCGTGTTGAAAGGGTTGTGTATATTATCGCTGAAAAGAACCACTTAGGATTGCATGAAATGAGGCACATAATAAGTCTTTTAAGTTCTCCTCACTGGCTTTGATGGTAGTTAAACTCATTTTAACATACAAAGCTTTCTTCGGGTCACTATGGCTGACTACTCTAACTAGAGTCAACAGGAATCCTGTTTCTCAGTGTATGCGAATATACTGTAGTCTTTAAGGTTTTTACAGCACTAAACTTCTGAAACTGGCAGTGTCAAAACTATATTTAAGAAAAATCTTCGTAATGAATAGACCAAAGCACCGAAGGTCAGTGATGTGGAGGAAGACCAAAATATTTCCTGGTCTCTTTTCTCTCTGGTCTCTCATATGAGCTGAGACCTGTTTAAGAACGACAATGTTTTAGCTTCTGGTTTTCCATGAGTCATTACCCAATAAGCATTTGATGGATGATAAATAGAAAGAGTTCAACATTAACCTTAAAAAAAAAAATCACAAAATTTTCACAATATGATATTATTGAATGTGAGAAATCAATATTAAAACAGCCTCTCAGGACTGATGAGAGATAAGTGGGAAGGCTTAATTTGATTTTATAAAGCTATATAAGGTTTTCACTGCTTATGATAGTGGGCAGCTAATAGTTTAACCTGATGTGAAAAAGAGTCTTTTTCTATATGTGGTCATATCTGAAAACTCCCCCCAAAACAAAACACTAACAGCAACAAAATGATATATCAAGGTTATTACAACTTGAGTCTTATTTTTGTAGTTCTGACCATCATTTCTTTTTGTGATTATCACCGAAGTAATTGCTGAGTCCTTTGGAGAATAGCCTCCACAAAGTCCAATATGACAGATGGACATGAACATCATGTCTCCCTGTCAGATGATTTGTTGGTGGACATAGTCTTTGTTCAGATGCAAGAATGCTATAGAGAAAAACAGCCAGGAAATGCTAGCATTAGCTGATAATGCTAGCATTACTTGGCTTGTATTTACTGCTTTTGTCCATAACCCGAGTGCACATGATGCCCTTTTAATTTATAGCAGGACTTGAGGCATGTTTTATATAACAACAGTGCATTCTGTGGCTAACGTAGTGTCAGGCGGCGTTGTGGTCCTACTTGGTAGCCAGACATTTCCTTCACTGTGGGAATGTTGAAGGTTTTAGGCAGGTATGTGTTCGGATAACATAGCAAGTTTGCTTTAGAAGCCAAGTTTCATACGGAATTGTAACTGTAGTTGTTTACTGGTATAGAAAATCTCTGTGTCTCTCTGTGTGAAGCACATCTGTTAATCTTTAAACCACTATTATTACAGGTAGAAATGATGGCACTTCGACACTATGAAAATTATAACTAAGTTGTAACAAAGGGAATCATCTTTTAATTTTGTTTTGTCTGTTTTGGCTCATTTTTCTTAAATCCACCACGTATTTCAACACTAGATGATTATTTGAACCTTTCACTCTGTGCAGCTCCATGTGGTTTTTTTTTGTGCGTTTGCAACTTGTATTCAAGTCCAACGCTCCTCATTAACAACCTTCTTGTTGAAATGCAATCTCTTTCTCCCTCTGATATAAGGCTAGACCTTGTTGGCCTGGATGAGTGGCACCCTGCCCATCTCTGTCCAGACCCTGGCCATGCTAACATGTCATTTAGATGCCCCTACTTGCCCTTTTAGTGCCCTGCAGCGTCTGGCAACCCTGCAAACCCAAAGCCAGCATCTCGTTAGCATGCCGGTGGCCGCTTGATCTCGCCGTCGAGCAAGGTCATCAGAGACGAAAGGTGGTCGGAGTGCACTGGAGTGAGTTGGTGCAGGAGGGGTGGAGGGTGAGGGGAGTTGGTTGAGGAATGTCAGTCTGCGCTATTAGCATTCACTGGCTCCCTGCGCATCGCTAAATTTTTCAGTAACCTCCAGCTGCTTGATGTTGGAGCAAATCACCAGAGAGGCTCACCGTGTGCCTATCCACCTTACCACTCCTCTCTCCCCCTCTCAACTACCCAACAACCCCACCTCCCCTTTCCCTCCCACACCCCCAACCCCACTCCAATCTTCTCCCCCTCCGGAGTGCCGTCTCATCCAGGCCTTTTCACTTATTCATGTGTTTATTTATTATTTCATCAGCTGCGTCTGAGCTGGAGAGAGGAGGCATCTAGTTGTGAGAGCAGTTTCACATTAATTCATTACAGTCTCTTCCTCTTTCCTCCTCTCTCCTCTCCTCTACATCTTTATTTCCCTATCTTCATCAGAAAAGACCCTTTCCTCCCACACAAACACACAGAGCTAACACCAGTCCTCTGTAGTCCTCTTGTCTATTTTACCCCAACTTCACAGTGTTCTTTCTCTTTTTTCCCTTTGCATTTTACATCAACCAATCCCTTCTACCGCTTCCATTCAGTTTTTCTCTGTTTTTCCCCTGCGTATGGATATGTTGATGGACAGGTGCTTGACTATGTTCAAAGGCAGAGAAGGTAAAAGAGGAGCTGCCCAGTAATCGAAGCTGATATCTGGCAAAAATACAGGTATCTGGGTAGATTCACTGATCAATAAGAGCTGTGGAACCATGAAGAAGCTCTTCATCCTGTCTTCCCTCTGGATATCCATCTTCTTCTCTTCCATATCTTTACTTCCCCCATAACCAAGGGGTTTTATAGCTCCAAAGGCTGTGTCACTTGAGTTCAACAAGACCTAAATAATGTTCAAATGTTCTGATGTTAGGACCAGATGCGTGAAATAAGATTTAACTGTCAAGAGACCAAAGCGAGACAAATTGACAAAGGACATTTTGCACATAGCACATCTTGATTTTAAAAATTTACTCTCACCACTGATGCACTAGTGGGAAAGAAAGTTGCTTTGTGACAGAGACAAGAGCAGACACTTATGCCAGGCTCTTTCATATTTTTTATTCTTTTGTCTGTCTCGGGTGAATGGATCCAGTGATAGGAAGAAAAAATATGTAAGAACGTCACCTATCTGAGACCATAACCTCCTGTATTTCTAAGGAGACACTTTTTCATTCCAAGTGTAGCACTATTCTTCACACAACGCATGACTCCTCTCTATCATGTAAACATCAGTAGTCAGACTGATTGCTGATGTGTGTATATGTCTGTGTGTGTATATCTGTGTGTGTTTGTGTGTTTGTGCGTGTGTGTGTGTGTGTGTGTGTGTGTGTGTGTGCCCTCTCAGGGGCCAGTGTAGGGGCCCTGGCAGCTGCTCTGAGGTTTATGTATGGGAGCAGGGCTCCAAGGTGCTGGCAGGCCTGTCTGGGTTATTAATGACAGCGATAGACTGGACCTCACACACTCCATCACCTTGTGCCTTACACACCACGAGCTCATCTACCACGGTGACACCAGGCAGCCTCACCCCTGCCTCACTATGCCTCACCTCACCATCAACCCAGGACAGGAGCAATGCTTTCTGGGGACCCAAGACAACACTTTGGGTTGGCTGTCGGCCACCTCTCAGCCTGGAGTTTTCCTATTTTTTCTGTTTTCATGACATCATGGCAGACATAGTGACAAAGATCAATCAAGAGTGAACCAGCCACTTTGGATTCAAACTGTAGGTGGATAATCTTTTTTTAATTCTTATATTCAGTCATTCATAAAAAGTATTTTTTGAAGTGTATAGGCCTCTGCTACAATAATCAGTGCTTTTGAAGACAATCATGGATCAAATGACTCTGTGTAATATGAAATTGTAAAACTTGTAGTTAAAAATCAAGAGACAATTATGAACAGCCTTTGCAGTTCCCCTCATCTCTACCTAAAATTTTATCTGCTTTTAGTTCTTTGTTTTTGACAAAAAAAATTGATAATGCACAATGTCAAGTTTGTGTTTACAGCTTGTTGCACTACCAAAAGTGGCTGAGCAATGACTTCATACAGCTGTAAACCTAATAATAAGATATCCATGCATTCTTTTGTCATCAAAATGATTTGTAAGGCTAAGATCAGGTTAAGGGGTTCCCATATTCAAGTTAGTCCATTCTACACTAAATTACAGCTACAGTAACAATTGTATTCCCTTTTGTGTAATCCCTCAATCATTTTGCATATAATCAGTTAATGTTAGGGTCTATAAAAAACCTGAAAATGATGAAAAATTGCTCATCAAACATTTCCAGAACCTTCAAAATGCTTGTTCAGCCGACACAACAATAGATTGAATTAAATCGTTAATCCATTATAAAAACTGTCCTTGATTAATTAACTAATTGATAAATTGTTTCAGCAACATGACACAGTAATCAATAAGACTTCTTCATGCCCATCATATCAGAGGTCGATGATACAGTCCAACAAATGTTTATTTAATATATTTGGACATGTTTTGAATAGTGAAACTGATATTGGTAGGTATTCGTCAGTGTCTTTGTCCATGAGGCTTTCAAAGAATTCAGATATTAAATCCTGTCTCAAAATTCCTTTGTAATGCAATTAGAGTGGTCTCTTAACTCAAAAAGGTCTTAATAAGTCATAACTCATCCTTTCCCCAGGACAAGTAACTCATAACACCACATATTTTTCCATGACGCCTTGTATTTAATCACCACATCCTCTCCTTCAAAAATTAGTTATGAGCCAGTTGTCTCTCCCGTGATTGATCACCGGTTCTTTGCTCGGTAAAATCAAAGCAGCACAGTTCGCTCCATCCATCGTGAGACATATTTACCACCGTTTCTCACAGAATATAGCTCAATATCAGGACAACCAGAAAAACAGGCTGAAGGATCAGGTTGGGTTTTAGTTTGGGGATAATTCAATTGATATTTAGATGAGATAAAAAATAGAATTGCCACAGTACTTGCCACTGAGAAAATAACACCGTTTCCATTAAGTATTACTGATTTCTTAGGGCATTATAATGATCCTGGGGGTGTAATTATCAGTTGCAAGGTCATAGTGAACTGAAAGACAGAGTGCCTTATCAACAAAAATAAGCTTAACGAGGCAGTGGTATTAGAGCAGACTCTTTTTTTTTTTAAAGCAGTCCATTGACCACTGTAATAAAATGGTAATTAAAGAAGAGTGATTAGTTAGGCTTTAGATTACAGTCTCAAATGACTGTGCAATTATTTAATGTATACAGGTTATCAATAATATACTTATTGGGTAAGTCTATGCAAGTACGAGGGAAGAGGGCAAATGTTTAGGGCATAATGGGTTACAACTGAAACTGTTTAGTGCCTATTTAATAATTACTAGGTACAACAGTAACAATGCAGGTACAATAGGGTCAAAGAGTTGAAATTGAAGTGAAATTACATATATTTTCCACTTATCACTTTTTCAAAAAAAATTAATGTATTTACAAAATAGGATTTTTAAAAATTACTTTAGTACTTTTTAATATAGTTTCAATGATTTTAATTGTTTTGTTGTTGCTGGGGAACAAAATATTAAGCTCTGCCTTGATAGTTTTTAAGAAGTATTAAATACACACTATTGCCAGTTTATTAGGAGAACCTATCTAAAACCATTGCATTCTAATAGAACAGTCCTGCAATACATCCCCCTTTCATGATTTTATTATGTAGTCAGTCTATGGTGCTGCTGAGATATTTTGCATTATACAGAGAGATGTTGCAGTTATTTAGACTACTCTCACTGATATTAATGGGGTGGACAAAATGATATAGGTACCCGTCCATATACTACAATACAGTTCAACAGCCTCTAAAATGATCACACAGCTGAACTGATGCCTCTCTGAAACATATTTTATAGTTTTCAGTGTTATGTTTATGTTTCTGAAAGGCTTACTGAGTATTAGTCTGTAAAATAAAGTTCTCTTGTTTACGCTTTTCTTTGTAATTACAGTGTATTTACATAGTGTATGTGCTGCAAAATAGGGTTCATTCATTTCTCACCAATTTTTTGAGCTGTAATTTTGTGCTGTAGTCACAGAGCATGAGGGCTGTAAAATAAAGTTTCATTTTTGACTCATGTTTTTTGATGCTGTCTTTATTTTATGTATTCCTTGATTTATTTGCTGTAATTACAGTGTTAGTCACAGGGTGTGCATGCTGAAAATATAGTATTCCATTGTTCACCCCTGTTTCACTGTATGTCCTTGGTTCCTGGTATGTACAAAATATTTACAATGTAATTTGCATACTGTATTTTAAATTATTATCCAGTGATTTCTATCTCCCGCTCTTTCTCAGCTACCTTCACATAATCCTGTGCCAGTGCAGCTGCTAGTCAAGCCAGCAGAGGACGGAGGGCAGAAATGAACGGAAACAAGAGGGAGGATGGGTTGAGATTGGCAGGCTTGCAGAAGGCCACTAAAGGTGAAGGAACGTGACCGAAAGAGCCAGCAGAGAGTTGTATCTGTGTGTGATGGGGAAGCGTGACAGAGAGTGGGAAAGAGAGGTGGGAAAAGAAAAACAGGGGAGACTAAGGAGAGACAAATGAAAGACAGAATGAAAACAGAATAAAAATAGAGGCTGAGAGGAATCCTCATTTTTCATTTCAGCCGGCGGACTCGATGCCTCGAGATCAGACAATCAGACCTGATGGCTTTGGGAGGCTCAGTCAGCTTAGGGCTTGGAAAATGATGGGAGGATGATGAGGAGGGTTAGAGAATCTCAGCTAGGAATACAAGTAGAAGAAGGAGAAGGAAAGGAAAATGGTATTGGAGTAAATAACAAAACACAAAAGGACAAAGGATTCAGAGATGGAGATTGTAGAACCTCTGACAGAGGAAGTGGGCAGATTTTTTTGCTGAGGGCTACGTGTGGGCTCGGAGTGGATCGGGTGTTGTTTAATGTCACTAAACAGACCCCGAGCACCAACCCCTCCCTGGGTGTAAACAGCTGACACGAAGGTGAAGGACAACAGGGACGGATGGACAGATGGGCGACTGGAACGATGGAATTTCTTCTTTCAAGAAAACCGTCAGCACTGGGTTTATGTGTCCTTCACCCCAATCCCATAGGAATAGCATTAAAACACCACCTCCCCTCCCCTTCTTCTCCCCCTTTTTCTCCCTCTCTGTCTCTCCTTCTTCTCCACCCCCTCTCTCATTAAAACTGTGCGCCTCGGCTTCTAATTAAATCCCACTTGAAAGTCTTAAAAGTCAGACTCAGATTGATTCAATTTGCATTTCTGAACAGGGAACATTGCCTAAAAGGATTAATAAATTGGTTGAAAATGCCTCTTTCTGCAATGTGCTGTTGTTGCTTGTAAGACAACACCCATCTAATACCGCTTTTTCTCGCATTCTTTTACTCTATTCAGCATATTGTCTCTGACACGTGCACATGCACACACACACACACACACACACACACACACACACACACACACAAACAAAGCTCTAGAAGCAGTGAACCCAGCTGCCCATTCATCCATTTGTCCAGACACACGCAAGCGTACAAACTCTTCTTCGTGGTTCCTCCCTTCAGTTGTCGATTGAACTCACATGTCTGTAAAAAACATTGTGTCCTTAAAAGTGATGAACACACACGCTGATATCGTGCTTCTGCACATATACACTAGCTTGTGCACACTAATGCAGGCATGGGCCTACAAACACACACACACACACACACACACACACACACACACACACACACACACACACACACACACACACACATACACACTTGCCACATTCATGAACAGCAGCAATGTAACACTGTTGGCAGCGCTCCAAATTTTTCAGTGATGGAGGCATACAGGGGAAGAATGTGTGTGTGTGTGTGTGTGTGTGGGTGTGCTGCTGCTGGAGGAAGACTGGCTACGGGTCAATGACTCTGCTCTCCCCGGGGCACTGCGAGTCAGCTAACTCGCCAACCCGAGTCCCAAGACCTCACACTTGCTCCTCACATTCCTTGTGAAGTGGCTATTTATTGCTACATACCCTGCTTTGATCTAGCTTATGAAATTGTTACAGCCTCCTATCGTTGGGAACATTTGTAGTGCTGGAACGATTAATCGATTCCTTGATCAACAGAAAATTAACCTTGGGTTTAGGGAGATTGTGATGTGTACTAGTTTCTGATGTTTGAAAATGTGAATAGTTAAAGGACCATTCCTGACTCACCAGAGTTAGTTTAGGGGGTTACGTGTTATGTTGAAAAATGCTGTTCTTTATTTCCACGTCTTCTGACTTCCATGTCTGATGCTGACTTTCTGCTTATATACACATAATGTCAATATGTATATAACCATCGAGTGCATTTTCAGGATTCTTGTCGTTAAAAAGAGCGAGTTGAAAGCAACCACCTACATCCGTCTTTGGTTCAAGACAAGTGACACAGTGGGCAGGGTCACAGCTGCCTCTGAGGACACGAAGGTCATGTCCTCAGTGCTGTGTCTAGAGCTCTGAGCGGTTTTAAGGACCAGAGGAGGAGTTCACATTGTACACCTAAACACCTTTCACACGTTTTAAAGGCTGGTGAGAGATTATGATCTTTACATTTGAATTGAATTTAAAATTTGTAGAACTGCGTGTGTGTTTGTGTGGAGCCAGGGAATTTCAAAGACTGGAATATGACTCTTTTGCTTGTGTAACTTAAAACAGTCACACAAGCAAAACCAATCTTCACATATGGAAGACTGGACTTGAAATCCTATTTACACGAATACAAAAAAAGACATAAAACCATTTGTGTAATCCCTTTCTACTGGTTTACTGTAAGCTATTTTTCCCATTGTATTTCACTTGCTGAGAAATGAATGCCCTGACATTGCTCCATTCATGACAGCCTTTGTTTCAGACAGTTCAGATTGTCAGTGCTTACATTTAGGATCATATTATCTTGTCAGTTCTGGCTCCTCTGAGGCTGAAGAATCCTCTCCTCTCCTACCTGAGGAGGATGGCCTCGCTTGTGTTGACCTCAGATTCAGGACATTGACACAACTAAAGAGATACATGGCTCTTAACTTAGAACAATACTGACCTCAAGTGGTTGCTTAACAACATCTCATTAAATAGACTGGAGCTTTGCGCCAATACTCAATACATTACATTTGATTTGATGATACTATGCTCTGATAAAAGTTATTATCATGCACTTACAACATGCTTGTATTGCTCTTATGATACCTTATAATGCTGAATGAACAATGAGAGAGTGTGACTGCTGCACAGTAAACTCATGGCTGTACCCACCATTGAGGTCACTGTGGTCTGGGCCTTCGTATTAACTAGCTAACTAATTACTTAGCTAACTTTAATTTCATCCACTTATTAATTAAGAATTTCAAAAGCTAAAATGCTTTTCTTCCAATTCAGTTACTCTAAAGGGTTGAGCTGCATGTTAAAATGAGCTACCACCATATATTATTATTTTTATTACAAGATTACCCTAGCAGAGCATTTGCATATAAATATCAATTGACTGTGTGTTTACTTTGTTCGCTGACACAGACAAAAATGAAAGACTGCATCAATCAAAGTTCACTTTTGGAAAGGGAAGAGATACAGGACAAAATGAGGATCTAGAGAAAAAGAAAGAGAGAAGATGTTGGAAATGAGAGAAGAGAAGCAGGAACCACCCACTGTGCCTAGGAGAGGATTATCATTGTGTCCCTCTGCTGTTCAGCACAAACAAAAACTAACCGACCTGATCAGTCAGGTCAGACTGACACGATCAAATTCAAACAATTTAAGTTGCACTAATTACCACTAACACCAATCTACAATAGCTATAGTCTCATTATACAGTGAAATTGTATAAATATATTATTGTATAAAACATGTTTATGTACTTTTTGAGACACATTTCTATAAAGGCATTGTCAGGGTTTTAAAGGTATTTTTTTAATCTAATTTTTCATCTAATTAAAGGTGTTAATATGTACAATGGGGGGGGGCACTCAGATGCTCAGATTCTGGTATTTTAAAAACCCTGTGTACAGTCATGAGTAAACTATTTGTGCTCAATGTGCTGCTTTACTTCCTCAGTTTGTGAGCGATCCCTTGTGTGCATTCCACTACTTATTCAGTTAATGGAATGGAAAAAATATAAACTTTAATAAATAAGGCTAGACTCTATTTCTATGTAAATAATTAACCTGGCAAGAGGCCCTGGGGCAAAAATGAGACAGGGGCCCCTACTGACCCCTTCTCCATCAACATTTTCAGCTGTATGTGCACTGTGTGTACAAGTACCCATCATGTACTGTGTGCATAGTAAGCTACACATGGTAATCGTGTTTTGCCCTTGAGCCCAACAAACCGACCAGTTTTCCCAGCCTGGAAATCACATATTAAAAGATAAATCTTGGGAATTTGGGCCATTTAAACACCGTAGCATCCGGCATAATAAAGTACTTAAAGCTAGATTTTCGCCAGTACAGTGTACACTGATCAGCCACAATACTGGAACCAGTTAGCAACAGGTTTTTGATATCAGCTTTACTTGCGTCTATAAATTATGTATACAGACTTCTTATTTGGCTTGACAATTGTATTTTGAGGAGAACTTCTGACTAGATTGAGTTCCCTGACACTGTGTTTGTTTTTGTGAAAGAAGTGTTACAGTTTTGTCCATGTGTATGTAGAATACAGACATCATGGTCCCGCATGTGGGACTCAGAATGTCCATGAAAGACTAGGCAAAGGTCATGGTTTTGTTTTATGCATTATTTTTTTGTATTTTACTTAATTAAATAAACACACTTAGAATCACTATGCAACTGCAATGAAGTCTACTTTTATGATGCCCATAATGTTCAGTTTTTGGTGACATTGTCATGAACGTGCCAATTCAATTATAATGTTAATTACTGAGGTCATAGTTAAAGGTGGTGTTATACATGACATTGACTGGTGCTTTTTAATTTTTTTTGTCCTACACATTTATATACATGAGTTGTGCAGAATATTGGATATCTTATCATATTGTACAGTACAAAACCACCACTATCACCTCAATGCTGAAACATAATTGAACTGACACCTCTATGACACAGTCATAAAAATCTAAACAAAACCGACTTTGTAGTAGAACAGTTGTGCTGGACTGCATTAGACTGTAGGAATGTATCTTAGGAAGTGACCAATGAGTATATGTATTGTGTCATGTTTCAAATCATTGTGGATCACTGCTGTGAGTGCTATGATGTAACTTATGTTGGGGGTCAGTGGGGTAATCATAAAAATGTGATCACAGAAGTACAAATGGATTATAATATCATGTTGTTAAGCATTTAACTAAGGATAACATGATTAGAAATCCATTCTGTAATATACTGTGACTTGGAATGATGTAACAAAGAAGTGTTGAAGTACACTTTAGGTTCATCCACACTCCAGAGAGACACTTTCAAAACCCCGACAGGTTGACTTTCCCCAGCGCAGCAGGAAACAGTAAGATGCTCTGTTCACTTCTGTATATTTGCACACACTCATAAGCTTTGTCATCATCAGTGTAGTGGCAGCGCTGCTCCCTCGCCATGCCTCATGGTTTTGATTGATCATTGTTTTGATCAGTTTCGACTTTATGATTTATCAAGCCTCCTCGTGTTCATTTATCTACTTAGTGCACTGATGCCCCCTTATTATCATCTCACACTGCGTATCTTATGTTGGATCACACAAAATAAGCTTCCACACATCTTATTATATTTGTAAAAACTCCCAAGTTGACCTGTAAAAATTCATAACTTTCGGAGTTTATGTTTTGCTGCATTGTCAAGAAGCAATTCACAGGAAAATGCATCATCAACTTAAAGTCAAAAACAAAGTGGAAGAGGCAAATGGGAAGGAAGAGGAAGATCCCAGGTATGAGGTGTGTTGTATCAGGGATCGCAGATGTCACATTATCCAAAAAAGTGCCATGACGGTCTGAAGTGGTAATCTTCATCTCCGACTCTATCCACATAAGCCCATATGGGCCCCACACACCCAAATTCAAATTAAGCTGCTGTCTCCACCGGCAGCCGCTCACCAACAGCCAGTCCAGCAACGACACAAAAAGGAATGGAAAGGGTTTTTCAGCAGATGGAGAACTGTTTGTAATGTAGCCCAGGCTGAAATATATTTAGATATTAAAATTGAACTAATAAAGAAAAAAAGAAAGCTTAAATATTATTAAAAATATATATTTGTGTATAAACATATGAGTCATAATCTTTAAAAGGTTAAAAAGTTTAAAAAAGGTTTTAAAAGTGTTTAAGAGGTTGAAGATCGGAGTTTGTGTAAATGAGTATAGTTCATTTGATAATGAGAATAATTTATTTCATATCTAAACGAGCCAGCACCCATAGTAGGCTTAAAAGTGTAACTCGGCTTTACCAACATTAGATGCCAATCTTTGTTTTTCCTCACTTTTATCGGAATGCCATGCAACTAACAGGCAACCCAATTCCACTCTCAGGTAGAGGGCTGGGACTTAGGCCTTAGCAGCTAAGTCACAGGTGTTAGAGGAAAGCAGAAGCCAGTTACCTCCGTCGAGTCAATAGAGATATTGTACGTGTGAAATCATGTTCATAACTAGTGGTGATGATGGTGAAGTGATGCTCTATGAACCAGCAAAGCTTCCAATAAAGTTTGAAACAAGTTTCATTAGTTGCAGCTTTTCCAGTTAGAGCTTGATGTGGACCTCTACTGGTCAAAGCTGGGGAAAGTGCTGTGTTGTAAATCTTTTACAAAAAGCAAATTCATGAATCTCCTTGAAGCAAAAATGAATGAACTGAATGATTCAATGAATCAATGAATTAATGAATATATGAATGAATACATAAATAAAAAATCTGTTCCACCACATACTCCAAGTAATTGACAAGGAATAAAGATAATATTTTGCAATGTCGATTTGAGGTTTCACTGTTTGTGACCGTGTGAAACTAATGAATAAAGGAAGTAAATAAATGCAGGTGCATGTAACACACACACACAGACAAACACACAAACACACACACACACACACACACACACACACACACACACACACACACACACACACACGCATATTCACACATACTTGAACATGATTATAATGAATCTACATAGACCAAAAATGTACTGTAGGGCAGCTAGGGAAAGCATTTGGAGTCTTTGTTCACCATAATCAAACAATGTATAAAGTGTTCTGTAGAATGCTGGAGCCTGAAGAGAGGGAAAGGTGATTTAGGTGTTTAAAGTAATACACATACACACGTGTTACACCTCAAGAACCCACAGGAGTTTTATGCATTTTAAATCAGATTTGGAATCAGATTCTGCCACAGTCATGTGGGTGTGCAGGTGTGTCGTGGCTAACGACAACTTATAGGCTAAGTGGTTTGGACTTTTGTATCCAAAAAAGGTAAAAAAACCCACAGTGTGTTCATGGTTTTCTATACTATGACTACATGTGACAGTGTAAGAAAAAAGGTTAAGTGGCTAAACGGGAGTATCCATTAGTATTATCTTAGAAATAGCCATTACCTTTGCTTTGCATTGGTTAAGACAAGCTACTGCTTGCTTACCATGAAAAAGCACAAGGACTTGTTGCTTGGCTAATATATCTGAGCTGGGGAAGCTCTTCTGAGCCACTGTGGAGAACTGTTCCCTGCCTGCTGGTCTGCTGCCTGAGACTGTTGCTGCTGCTTCTACTGGGATCTGCTGGCCGTCCATCACTCCAGCTTCCCCTCACCTCCCCTCTTGAATTTCTCTTGATTTGTTTGAACTGGTAAACTTACATGGACTCTTTTGTTTATTGCTTGTGGGAAGTTGAAGTGGCCATCACAGTTTTAGGCCTCCACATCTGCAGCAGGGTTTTTTTGATAGTTAGTGTTTTTTTAGTGTGTGAGTTTGAGGTCAGAGTATATTATTGATGGTCAGTGTAATTAGAGATGACACACTGAGATTAAAAAGAGATACTGATAGGAATTAATGATTATTTTATAATTAATGTTTTGTGCAGTTTTTCAACTTACATTTATTTTATAGGTTAAATCCTTAAGTAATACCGTTTTGTGTTCTACCTGGACTATTAAATAAATAATTGTATTTAAATTATACTTGTTTTCTCATAGTTCATCAGGGTTACAACAAACATCAGAACACAGAGAATACATCCAAGTAAAAATTGTATCTCTTTTGGTGATAATTTTATTGGCAACTTGTGATTACATGCAATCTGTTGATTTTCTATCTTTATAATGTTAAAACTATTACAATTTTCCACACTCCAAGACATATAAGTTAAAATTTTAATTCTTTCAATTTGATGATTAATTGTGATCCTGATTATTAATCTACTGACTAAGACCTCAATGGAAATGCTGTAAATTCACCTTCTATGAATTTATCTATATATTGCAAAATGTTTTTACACTTGGCTGAGGGAGAAGAGGAGGGATATCAACAAAAGCTAATTGTAAAAAAGTACGATGAATAAGTAACTCATTACCATCATGAAGCATGTGATTATACATGCCCTGAATCGTCCACTCCACTGGTGAGACAAAAGATAGTGACCAGTGAATACTGGGCTTACAGTTGTTGGTTTCCCAGAAACACATCTCCAATTGAAGGTAATTATATGTCATTGTTATGTTTTCAGTTCATTTGACTATTCCCAAGTGGCTAATAATATTTTTAAAAAAATAATAATCATGATCATCCTGATCATATTAAATGCAGCTTTAAAAGAAATCTCTGCAATTATACTTTTATAAAATTGGTAAACTTGCACGAGACAGACAGACTCAGTGAAGTAGAAGAGAATATTTCCTCACATTTAGTTGCTGGAGTGGGTTAAGCTCGAAAAACACCAGATTCCCTCCCATTATGCATGTCATCAGTGCCTTTTGTTGGACCATCTTCGCCTGGTAAACGTCCTTGTCTTTCAAACTCCATGCCCCCATTTCATAATGAATGTTTTCTGTTATTAATGTCTCTGAGCCCAGTCAGAGACAACACTTAGGACATATTCAGATTGAAGTGACAGAGTGAATCTGACAGCATCGTCAGGGTTGCATTTTCAGACCAGAAAAAGTTCCCCTTGAGTCAAAGAAGATGTTATACAACAGGCTTTGTAGTATGGCCCATGACTAGTGTAAAGTGCCTTTGATATGTAAAATTGGTTGAGTGCTCTTTTAAAGTGCAAACGGGAAGCTTGATACAGCTATTTTGTGCCTGTGAAAAGAGGTGCATAGCTCTTGGCCGTACGGGTGTATCACAATGCAAGACAGCATCCAGCAGGGGGCAACATGGTATCGGCACAGTTTTTCCTCAGCTCTTCTGCCTTGTGGAGGGGGAGGCAGTGCCCACTCATTGCTTATTAAAGGTTCTGGTGATGAGTCACGAGGAGGGGGTGGGAGAGGGATGGGACAGAGAGATAAAGAGAAGGGGGGAGGCTGCTAAGGGCTGCTTACATTACCTCCAGGTGTCCTCTCACGTTGCCAGGAGGCTGACAGATTTCTACTGTCTGGCCATGAATCTGCCTGCTCTGTGCTCTCCTGCCAGGGTCTCGGCCTGTCCATTTATCTACAGCACACATCCATTCACAACATGCACGACTACTTTCCATTCATGGTGGGGGTCAGTGCAACAAAGTCCATTTGTCAAATTATATTTAGCACCAAAAGCCTTCTGAATCCTCTTTAATGAATGGGTTTGACATATGAGTACAAATAGAGCAATTATGATAAGATATTGAAACTCAAGGAGATAACTGGGTAGTCTGAGGCAGAAATTAGTAGACGAAAACCTCTAGCTCCGATTTTTATATATTTTATTTGTGATGATGAGATTTGCCATTTAGTTATTTATACCTGTATAGTCTTCGTTCTAATTTAAAAACAAAACAAAAAAACTCTAGATTAGCGCAGCGTTTGTTATGAAAACAGTTTAAATTTAAGACTCTACTTTAGGAACCTGGTTTCACTTTTTCAATCTATCCAACACATTTCGTAGCCTACTTCCCCTTTCTGATTTGAGTTTCATGTCACATATCCGGTTATGTTCTTCTTTCAGCCCTGCAACTAACATCTGCAGAGTTTTTTTTTTTTTTTCTCCTTATCTCATATGTTTTATTTGTGTGGTTGACTTTGCACAAACATAACCACACATGCAGTAGCAGCAGCTGTGAGTTACTGTCGATCAGCCAGCTAAGCTTCAGGGGGGTGGCTGACTAAGTCCTCTTACCATGCAGAAACATTTCCTACCTCCTCCCAGCACTGCCCACACACGGAGCGTCACCTTGTGTTTTGTTGTTCTTGTGGCAGAGTGTCGTCCTAGAGGGAAAATCATAAATGCACACTGTGTAGACTCACAGGTATTATCTGAGTCTAACTTTTACAGGTAGAGCCAAAACAAAAAGGGAAATAACTGCCTTTTGCTTTGTCTCACTGTAACTGTAGCAAATGTAAAAGACTTTTCAGGTGCTGTCTTTATCTCAAGATTACGCTTAGGTCCATAAGTATTTGGACAGTGGCACAATTTGCCACAGTCCATCTCCATGATGGACTTGAAACAAACCAGTCAAGATGTGATTGAAGTGTGGACTTTCAGCTTTAATTCAAGGGGTTTCACAAAAATATCACATTAGCCGTTTTGGATTTAATGGCCATTTTTATACATTGTCCTTAATTTTCAGAGGCTCAGAAGTAATTGGACTCTTAACAATCTATCAGTTTCATGTCCAGTTGTGGCCTGTTCTCTCATTATTTCATGACAAATGAAGCAGATAAAAGGTCTGGAGTTGATACCAAGTGTTAACTTTGCATTTGGTAGCTGTTCATTGGAACTTTTAACTTTTTGTGTTCCAAAGGCCTGTCTATGCAGATGAAGGAGGCATCATTAGGTTGAAAAAACAAAACAAACCTATCAGACAGATGCAGAAACTTTCTGATTGGACAAATAAACTATCTGGTGCAATCATAAAAAGAAGGAATGAACTGGTGAGCTCAGCAACACCAAAAGGCCTGGAAGACCACAGAAGACAACTAAAGTAGATGATCACAGAATTCTTTCCTTGGTGGAGAAAAAACCCTTCACAACATCTAGTCAGGTCAAGAACACTCTCCAGGAGGTTGACATGTCATTGACAAAGTCTACAAACAAGAGACGCCTTCATGAATGTAAATACAGAGGATTTACCACAAGGTGAAAACCACTGGTCACACTCAAGACCAAATAAACAGATAAGACTTTGCCAGAAAACATCTAAAAAAGTCTGACAAGCTCTGGAACAAGATTCTTTGGACAGATGAAACCATGATGAACTTGAACCAGAATGATGGGAAGAGACGAGTGTGGAGATGGAAAGGAACAGCTCATGATCTGTGCAGAGGCAAAATTGCAAAAGTTGTGCAGAGGGTCGTTGGTACAATCCTGGCTCCTCCGGTCTGCATGTCCAAGTGTCTTTGGGCAAGATACTGAACCCAAAATTGCCCCTGATGTATCATTGTTGTGTGTTTATTTATAGAAAAAATAAAAATGCCCACTATGAATGTGTGTGAATTGGTGAATGTGGCAGTAGTGTAAAGTGTTTTGAATGGTCGATGAAATAAGAAAAGCGTAATAAATATAAGTGCAGTCCATTTACCATTTGCAGCTTTGTCAGTACTTCCCGATCACTTCACCTCCTAAACTGTAAATGCAGGCTTTGTCATTGTCAGTGCTAATGAGACACAGTCCTTTTGTCACAGCAGTGACATCATCTGTTCTTTTGCATGTATATGTGTCAAATCCTGCCACATATCCACAAAGCTGGGTAGTACCTCTACATATGTTCAGTTTGTACAGTCCTAAATCTCCCCCAGTTTTCATGTGTGGATAACCTGACGTGTCTTTGAAAAAACGGTATAACAGCATCTTAAACTGAAACCTGCAGGGTTGTTCTATCACACCAGCAGTGTGAATTTACATGCTTGAGTCAACATGAGCACCATGCGTCTGAAAAATATATCTGAGAAACCCTCATCTCCAGCTCGTCTGACTCATGCAGCACATGCCACCTGCTATTTCCTTATGATCATATGCATACTGCAGACGTCTCTTGAATTTCAACAGAAGATCAGGTTTGGAAGCCTTTTCTTATTCTTTTGACGTCTGCAGCTTTTTGTAGACTAATGTTTACACAAAAATGTCATACCTTTTGAATATTAGCGACATCCTCTTATGGCAACAGTGACTCAGCCGAGCAAACCTGTCATAAATCTACAAAGTGATATGTTCAGTAAAACTCCATTTAGACTATGACCTCAAGCTGATGATCATCAGAAGGCAAACAGCCACCAGTGTAAACAAACACCAAGGATATCTACAGAACATTATTTGTCAGTTCCCTTGAAATTCTGTCCTCATGTAACACTGCAGGAGACATGCAACTGTACATAAGGCTGAAAAGGGAATAAAGTCTGCAGTACTCTACAAATAATTCACCACATCAGTTGTCCTTGAATGAGAATGTTGTTTGCTCCTAACTGTAAAACAGATGCACAGTATATTCAATTGAAAAGGGGATAAAGTCTGATTACCTGGTCAATCTGGTCAACAAATGACATGTGCCATGACTCAGGCAAGGAGGCAAAATTAATCTAAGAGGATAATAACTGCCTCAGATGTAGAAGATGTTTGAGCAATTGCTGGCAGGGTAATGCCATGCTTGTTAGTGAGGCTCAGGAGGAAGATGGCTGTGACTGCTGTGTTCCAATCAAATCAAAATGACAGAGTGACCTTGAAGAGGCACAGAGAGGATATATTTTTAGACAGCTGTTCTCACAGGGATGCTCTTTTTTCTGTCTTCTGTTTTTTTTTCATTATTTTATCAATTTTTTTTTCTGGTGGCCTGGTTCTATAGGAAAGCTTGTTTACAGAACAGAACAAGGTTGACTTGCTTCATATCACTTGCTTTTTTGACAAGTCTTTTTTGCAAGCTGTTTCAATAAAAGGCCTTTTTAGTAGACTGGGCTCAAGGAAGAGAGCTCAACTGCAAATCAAGCCTCCAGGGTGTTTTGAGCCCATGGCGGGCTCATGGCTTACCATGGTGGGGGGTTGGGGGGTAGGTTTTCCCCAAGTCAGTTGTAGAGTGACCTACTTGCCATCAAGAGTCCAGCCCAAATAACAAATATTGTTCAAGCTTTGTTGTTGTAGTTGGATTAAAGAAAAACAATCTTGAGACATTCTGAAGACCAGCTCTCCACAAGGACTAGGTAGACAACGAAGACACAGGCTCCAAAGCTCAGTCCAACATGGCACCTCAACAATCAGAGCACACACGTTTGCTTTAAAAGGTACCCTGCAAAGGTTTCTGACCATTAGCATTGCTATAGTACAGTTACATATGGGTCCCTGTTTTGATTGTATTGTGCATATGGAGAAGGAGATGAGCACAATGAGCAAACAAAGGAAGTGAGGAAGACTACTAGCAAGTAAACATGGATGTCAACAATAAAGAATTTAAGAAAAACATTTTTGCAGATACGAGAGAGAACATGCACTCAGTTTGTCAGACCTCAAGGATACACACAAAGACTTTCAATAAAAAACTGAATATAAACACAAGTTTTTCACAAGAAAATTCGACAGACTGAGACAGTGTGCACATGATGGCTAGATGAGTCCTTCAGAAGTCTGATTGTGTGCCTCGGAAATTAACGAATGAATGTGCAGTCAGCCAGATCAGATCAGCAGTACAAACAAAAACAACCACTGTGGAAAGTTTTGAAGAGAATTTAAAACCAAACCAACTAGTTGACCTTGTTCACAATCAGGCCAGTCACTGGGAATTATGGACACAGGGATAAAATTTTCCATATTAGGCCTTTAATCTACACCCAACCAGGCAATACCACTACCCACCTACCCTTAGCCCTAATACCAGGATGGTCAATTTCATATATGCTCTTGGCCATTAGCCTTGGAGTCTCCACGGCCATGCACAGGATTTTACAGATACTAAAGTCCAGAAACTGAGCTAGCTTGGGCTTTGGTGGCAAGGCCCCCCTGAAAAAAAAGATTGATTTCCTTGATCCACATGTATCCATATTGAATAACAATTGCTTTAAAACCATCTCAGTGGCAATAACGTTTCTCAAAAGTACATAAACATAATGAAAATGTGTTTGATACAATAATATATAGGTTCCACTGTAATAACCAAACTACGTACAGTCTATCTCTGTGGTAACTAGGCCTACGGTGTTTGAATATGATCAAAGGCCTGTACTAAAAGGACACAAAACCCTGGGTATTCAGGTTTATGATGGTGGTTCACTTCTTACTGGGGTGCATCGCCATGGTAACTCCTGCTGCACAGCTAACCTACTCCAGAGCAGGTTATCTTCAGAGGACCAGATCAAAACCAGGATTCGTGGCGGTGTTGATACTTTCTCACTCTAATTCTATCACTGCAGCTCAGAATAACATGAGGACACTTTATGACAATAATAAGAAACAAAAACTGAACCCCTGATGTCTTTTATTAAAAAAATCATGCACACGCTGATCAGTATTCCCTATGATTATAAATGAAGCTGCCAGTCAGATTGACCATCAGATATGAATTACTTTTCTTTTCTCCTTTGCTTTAGCAACTGATACAATCTGACATTAACTGATTTAAAATCTGTATCGCATATTCCAAATAGTTTGGTCATCATTAGGCAAAAGAGTAAAAATACTCACTTAGTAATAAACCCAATTACCACATAATACTAAATATTGTAACCATTTATAGTGATGTTACATCAGCGGTAAAGGCTTTGAAGTGTGTGTCAAGCATTGCTGAGCTGTTCTGGTGAAGTGTGTGTCTACGTGTGTATCATTATCACACGTATGACGACAGTGATGACATGTGAAGCCCCACTTCCTGTCTGTAATACATGACTACATTTTGTGGCGGTTTGTATTATGCAGGCACATTTAATAGTGTACATAAGACCTCAGAGAGAAATAATTCATTTTCATAGTTTTTGGTCTATAACACTGACAGACATTGGTTGGTTGTGTCAGTGAAAGGTCAGCCAAGACTTTTCCAGTTTGGCAACACCTTTGATCTTATTTCTCCCAATAATTGGACACCTTGAGGATCCACTCAAGTATTTGGAAAGACAGGAATGAATATATTCATTCCTTTAAAAGGTGTCAAAGGGGTTTTGTGTTCCACAGCCTGATCTGTGCCCTGTTACAGTTGTTCCTAAAGGGAAAGGAGTGATTGTCTAAAAAATTAAACCATTTGACTCCCATAATAATGGAGAAATTAATTCTTAATAAGAACAATAAAGCGTTTTTCCAGTATCACTTTTTTAATATACATTTTCTTTGCCCACATTGCACATTGTTAACTCAATTTGCACACTTCAATTAAAAAAACAGATATTGACCCCACCTTGACTGATATCAATACATTGGATGCATTGAAAATATGTGATTTTTTGATAGTTTATAGTAATGGTTTTACAGTATATCCTTGTCCAGACTTTAATAACCAGAAATCTATCTCTTTGTTTCTCTTCTGTTCTAGGTATGTGATCATATTTTTCACATTTTACGTCACTGAGTATCACTTTTGGCTATTGGCACTTTTATTCATGGTTCTGCAAATTTAGCTTGTAATTAACAACTTTGCTTTTCTTACATGAACACACTCATGGCAAAATAGGAAAACCCAGAGTTCACAGAGTCAGAGGCCTGTACTATGAAGCAAGTTTAACATGCCCATGATATATTTCCATTATCTGGCAACACTTAGCCTAACAACCATAATCTCACTAACCACAACATTGGTTATCAGCTCAAGTTAACCCAGCTTTTCCCAAGCACGTTCATATAAAAAAGGCAGTGTTTGTAGCATATGATCAATTGCAAAGGTGGACAAGTCTGCAGGTAGCAGAGCAGCGTATTTCAACAACAAACGAGCAAATTATAATATTAGACAAATGTGAAGAAGTCAAACACCTAATCTGGGCTATAATGTAAGTTAATATGCTTGTAATATCACTGCCTCATCATTAGGGCACAAGAAGATCTGACGATAATTACATTTGTATATTCCATTAAATTAATCTGCTGCCTGAACGTATTCTTATGCCGTGTATGACAGTTTCATCCTCATTCTTTCAGCTGCAACCCCGGAGCTGTCAAATGGCACAAATAAAAAGAGTATATATTTAAAAGGATTCAAAGTGGTAAATAGGCTTACTTTCATATCTTATAAATACAACAAGTACAAGGCTTTAGTGCTTCAGTTAGTCTCTGTTGTTGGATGATATCGTTATACAAAAGCACAATGAAAAGGGCTCTGACATTGCTTGCAGCTAACAGGAAAAAAATTAAATGAGTGTACTCCAGTGTAGGAGTACAATCCTGCTGAGGACCTAGCCCTCCGCAATAATGATGATCACTCGTAAAAAAAAAAAAAAGAAATTGTCAGGGAAAGCTGGTTTACTGGTCTCTGAACAACCTTGCCCTCCTGAGAAACCTTATGACAATCCACACATTCAGCTCCACAGGATTTTCTAAAATGCTTATGCCATTTTCCATGAGAACTGATCAGTCAGTAAGGGGTAGTTTTATATGTGTTTATCTGATATCTTGAACGTAACCTGCTCTGAAGCAGGTTAGTTGTGCAACATAAGTTACCATGGCAATGTACCTCTTTTAACACATGAACCACCACTGTAACCCTGAAAACCCACAGTTAAAGCCTGTGTTACCTCACTAGCCCCAGATCCTGCTTTGCAGGACAGGTCTCAGTTAATAATCAGCTTCATCCTGTATCTCTTCCCTTCCCCGATACTAAGCTCTGATAGTCTTTTGTTTTCATCTGTATCAGTGAGCAAAGTAAATACACTGTCAGTTCATAATCAAATGCAAATGTTACCGGCCTCCACTAGGATCGCATAATGAAAATAATAATAAAAAAGCGTAATTAATTTTAACGTGCATCTCAAACCTTTAAACAGACAGAATTAAAAGAAAATAATATATCCTTTCGTTAAAATTTTATCAGACATTGCATGGATGGAATTAATGTTAGCTAGCGAGATAATTCACTAAAATGGAACTAACAGTTGGAACCATAATGAATAGCCCCTGTTTAACCCAGAATGACCAGACAGGATATATACATCAGATGATGTCTGGGGATGAATGACATTAAAATACAACCAGCCCTTTAGTAAAAATTTTCTAGTTACCTGTATCATTCTTCAGTGGATTGAGCTGCCTGTCTGGTTTGTTGACATAATCAAAGAACTACCATGATGACTAAAGATTTTGTGGCGACGACAAGATCATTCCACACACCAGCACACACAAGCAATGACATAGTGATCAGATAAAAGCGTCGGTCGCGTTGCCCTTATGCAATATCTTTGCAGCACCAAAGAGTTATTTTTAAGCAATTATTTCACGACATTTATTTTATATATCTCAGAAAAATTGAGATTCCCTCACAACCATTTCCAAATCCGGTGTTACAGACGTGTCCAGGTCATGCTCTGTTTACATGTGTGTTCTGCACGTCTGACTGGCCAAATGTTTCAGCTGCTGCATTTTCACAATAACAGTGGGGATATGACAACAAGTTGAAACGGGTTTGCAAGATATATTTACATTTAAATACATATAAATATACATATGTTGTCAGTGATATAAGTCAGTAAGTAAGTTGTTATACCTGATCACATTTAGGGGCAACCATAGGCCGCTGCATGGCCTTTAAATGGGTTCCTCCCTTGGCCTTATGCTGGGATATTCTGTACACTTTGATGACCTGCCCTGACAATGGGCCTGTCTACAACAGTGAATCTCACCATGTTTACTCATGTTGTCATCAGACAAAATTGTTCTGTTGTAATTCAGTCAGCTACTTGAGGAATTTCTGATTGCTATGACATGCCTCATTTGGTGAGAAGAATTACAGAGGTGTCAAAGACCTTTGACAAATAGCTGCAAAATCTACTACTTTTTGGCAAAATCTAAATAACCAAACTTGTTTATATTTAATTTTAATTGAATTATATTATACAAATAAAAATAGGTAATCCAGGCATTGTATAAGGTATGAATACATGGCTCATGATCAGGGAACCATCGTAGAATAATGTGTCAATGCTCCCAAATCTCAAGGTTTCCCATTCTTTCTATAGCGTTGATGCAGTGTTACTAATAACATTGATGATGGCTCTGTTCATTTAGGCGTTGTAGAAAGCTATCAGTGGACAAGCATGCACAAAAGCTCGCCCTAGAAACTGAAAAACCTAAAGGAATGCAGCTATTAATAATCTTATTAATTACACTTGTTTAATGAATCAAAATGTCCAGCGTGGGAAAGATCTGTCATCTAATCACCCCGATACAGAAGTGGTACCAGGAAACCCCAATGTTGTAATCACCCACTGAAACTAGGAGAACTAGGAGAACTACAGTAAATATGGTACGTAAAATGTAAACCAAGGATCAACTATTCAAAAACTACTCTGCAGTTACAGATTGTGTAATAATGTTGTGTTCAACCATATCTTGACTTCAGTAGAGTGTACATGGCTCAGAGAAAATGCCCAAAATGCGGACATTTTTTAAAACCAATGGTAAAAAAACACTTCGCTCCCAGAACGCAGGTCTGCTTGTGAGTCTCCGTGAGCAGAACAGGGGGCAGAGCCTTCAGTTATCAGGCTCCTCTGCTGTGGAACAGTCTTCCAGTTTGGGTCCAGGAGGCCGACACCCTCTCCACATTTAAGAGTCGGCTTAAAACCTTCCTCTTTGATAAAGCTTATGGTTAGAACTGGCTCAGCATTAGCTCGAGCCATCCCCTCACTATGCTGCTATACGCCTAGACTGTCGGGGGACTTCCCATGATGCACTGAGCTCCCTTTCCACCGCCTCCTCCTCTCTCATGTGCGCATTAACACCCCAAAAATGCTCATTACTAACTGTCCTTCCTCTCTCCTGCAGTTTTGTGCTTCCTCGTCTCTCTCCTCTTCCTCCTGTCGCTTTCTGCAGGTTTTCTGCCTCTGATGCTCCAGAGTCTGGATCCATGGCTGCAGATCCATCTACTGCCCCATGAGCCTGATCAACATCCACTGCTTTAATTATTATGATTACTACTGATACCATTTTATTTAGTCCTAGTAGTAATATTATCAGCCCTGTTAGTATAACTAAAGTATATATAGCTATTAGTTCCACTATTGTGTTATACTCTCTCTCCTCCCTCCTGCCCCCATCTCTCTCTCTCTCTTTCTCACTCTCACCCCAGCCAGTTGTGGCAGAGCCCCCCCCCCCCCCCAATCACCATGAGCCAGGATCTGTTCAAGGTTTCTACCTGTTAAAAGGGAGTTTTTCGTTGCCACTGTTGCCAAGTGCTGTTCATGTGGGAGATGTTGTGTCTCTGTAAATAATAACTATAGAGTCTGGTCTGGTCTGCTCTATATGAAAAGTGCCCTGAGATAACGTCCGTTATGATATGGTGCTATATAGATAAAGTTGAATTGAACTGAATTGAATTAAAGCCACACAATTGTTCTCAGTGCTGTTGCCCTGTTAGACCTCTTCTCAGGAATGACTGAGTGTATGAAGAACTGAGCAGGCTGACGTTGTCCTGCTTTCCCTCTAAAGTAGCTTTTTTTCTTATAATGTTACATCTTTAGGGCAGCAGACTAGAGCATAATTCAACATCAGTCTGACATTAAATACCTCACACACCAACATACCAGTGACTCTCTTGTCCTTATCAGGATCCTTACTGGACTTACCTGACCCGCCACCGCCATCAAGGCAGAACAGGCAAGTGGTGGACTCCAACCTGGCAAAGTTCGCTGAACAAGCTGAACTCTGGGTTCAATGCTAATTAGCAAATTATAGCATGTGAACACGCTAAACTAAGATGATGAACATGAAAAACATGATACCTAAATATCTGTATTTTAGGTTCCTGATTGTGAGCATGTTAAAAGCATAAGCTAAGGCTAGCATTTAGCTCAAAGTACCACTGTGCCTGCTTACAGCCTCACAGAGCCGCTAGCATGTTAGTTTGTTAAAGTTTCCTTTAACATTGTTTTGTTAAATTAGACTGTTGGTTTCTGACATTTAGTGGTAATACTGAATTGTTTTAATACAGACTTCCCCAGATGGGTTTTTATGGTGTTGCCAGGGATAGCGGCATTTATGAGACAGCTGCAAATCCAATACAATGTTTAAATACCTAATAGCTAAATTTACAGTTAAACTATTTCGTACTTAACTGTAGGAGCTAGTGAGTGGTTGGAAGAAATACTAGCAAATACATTTACTCAGCTGCAATGCTTAAGTACAATTTTGAGGTACTTGTTGCCTACTTGATTTTATTTCCACTTTCTGCTACTTTATGCTTTTACTATGCTACAAGTCAGAGGCAAACATGGGACTTTTCACTGCAACATATTTACATGATAACTTTGGTTACTACTTGTTTCACAGATTCAAATTAACAATACAAACTATAACTATCAACAAATAAATGATCATGTATCATTATATGTTAAAATAAGGCTTTATTGTAATCCACAAGATATTGTTAGGAAATGGGCCATTTTGCATATTGCATACATGCTGCCACTGATATTTTTGTACTCTTACTGAGGTACTTCCACAGCGAGTATTTCCACACTTTTACTTATAGAAATGATCTGAGTACTTATTACATTATAGGTTGCAGTGCCTCCCTAGGGATTGTTTGACAGTATCCTGGTGATTCTCTGAAACTTGTTTTGGTAATTCCATTTTCAGAGTCACTGGGGTTAGTAAATCAATAAATGGAAAAAACATTTCAGACGATGAAACAAATAACCAGAACAAAGATTGAAATTAATTATCAAATTAAAGTTTATTAATAGTTTGCAGTGAATGTGAAGAAGTGTGGTAAACCCATTCCTGAATAACCTGAATTTCTGTGATAATTAGGTTAATGTGTTCTAGCCTGGATGATAAATTTCAAAGGCCACAAACATACACAAATAACCAGTTTCTAGTTTGTGTTAATTTTTTTCCAGTCAGATGAATTTACTAAATAACTCATTATCAACCCTGGCAAACTGTTGTAGTGTTTGTATATACAATCATAAATCAAATGTGACTTGTACTTACCAGAGAAATTTGTAAGATTGACAGGTAATTATCTGTTAGTCTGTTTATTTTTTTGTGATTTCAATCCTATTTGAAGAAAGATTTAAACATATTTGATTAGCTATGAAAGAGAGTGTATGAGTGGGTAGAGGGGTGCCTGTAGTTAGTGAGTCCTCAAGGACACAATGTGCTGTGGGAGCCTGGATGAGGTGTTGCAGGGAGGCAGCATGGATAAGAGGAGTAGAGGGGGATGGGAGGAAGGACTGCTGACGCAGTTAGGAGCTGGTGGAGAGGCGGGGTGGGGTGAGGGTGTGGGGGGTGGGGGGTTGGCTGCTGACGTCTGGACAGCCATGCAAATCTAGTAAACTAAGGATCTGGCTCTGGTCCAAAGTCTGCCTGGTGAACCATGGTGATCTCTGGCAAAAGATGAAATGAAGCACTAAGGAAGTTCAAACAACAAGTTTGCATTTCTTTCTTTGGCTGTTAGGCAGTGTTCCTCTCTGTCTCACAGAGACAGACCCGGACAGAACTTACCTAGAAGTACTTGATTGAGGCCTGTTAGCACTACTTCAGAGATGCAGTTTAAGTTACATTTCAATATGGAAGAAAGATGACTGATTAAAAAGCATAAAAAGGAAGTCATTTCTGCAAAGATAAGACAAAGGTACAGGTTGTCTAAACAGAATTTCTTCCCCCAATGTTTTCAGTCACCTGCCACCTGCACATGTTTTAATCATCCAGATTTTTTACATCAGCGGTTCCCAAAGTGGGAACATGTTCCTGAGTTTTCAGTATTCTAAGATATCCACTACTACAGCTGCTATATGAAACTGAGGAATTTATCAGGGCTGGCTTGTGTCATATTAGACCCAGGCGGTTGCCTAGGGCACAAACAGTCAACAGGGCGCCACAAGAGTGGAATAAGCCACTAACATAGGCTAATTTTATTAATCACAATTACAGTACAGAAATTATCAATGAAAATAGTCTTTTAATTACAATAATAAACATACTGTTCCCACTGAACTGTCAGTCACAACATGAAGACTGCTCCACCAAAATGGCTAGAGCCGGCCCTAACCATGACAAATTAATTCCCTCAAATGTACATTGTCATTAGCTTTATTCTATTTGTGCTTTTCCCTCATGGCCAGCTTTGGCTGCTGGTTCAAATACTAAATACTGCACTGAAAAAACTAAATTAGCCATTTTGGTTTAATCTAGTTTTATTTGGTTCTGGACGTAATTATGATGTTACACTGTGAGTTTGGGCGGTTAAACACAACATAGTATTTTCTTTGATATCTTTTGTAATTTACAGCATAACAGATTGTTTCTTTTTCCTTAATTTTGTAAAAATAGATGTAAAAAATGGCCAAATAGTTTGTATTGTAAATTCTTACACTGCAGACTTATGTGTTGATGCAAAAAAAGAAAAAACACCAGACATGTTGTCTTTACTGATGAATAACAAATGCTCTTGTAAATTCTGATTTAACATCCTTTCACAGAAGCATGTGCTTCAACAAACAAACAAATAAACACAAAGATTACTGTCTTAAAAATATATTCTCATGTAGTTCACAGTGCACTAGAATCTTTCCCCTGTATCCAGCTGATCAATAAACAAGCCAGGACACTAAGACATGACTTCACATCTTGGCTTTCCTTTTGTTTTAGATACTGTGTTTCTAAAGGAGTCTATAGAAGTGTTTAGTTTTGTTTTTTTTACAGAATTCTATTTCAATGTTGACACAGTGAGCAAGGCCAAGGGTTAGGGTTACGGTTAATACAGATTAATGTCAAAGAAGCAGAGAACATCCTTGAAAGAGTCCTTAACATTATTTAAATAGTCAAATCATAGCCATTTTTTCCCTTTCACCCTGATGCACATGCAACATGTTTGATAGAATTTTTTTTAAGATGTAATATTCCAGAGTGTATGATCATTGTTAAGAAACTTTTTTCAGACCTATATATAATTTGTTGAGTTATAGCTGTGCATTCAGATAATTCAAGTCAAATATTGACTTAACTTTAACTATGCATATGAAAATGCTACATAAATTCATGTCTCATAGAACAGAGCTCCGTCACTGCTACTGACTGCACACTGTAGAAAATTAAATATCACAAAACATTAACAATTACCTTGGCTCGCCTGAATATACTCAAGTTCAATGTACCCATTGAATTTCTACTTTTCCATACATATTCACTCCAAAAAATAGCCTAATGTTTAAGATTAATGTATTCAAATTGCCTATAAGACTTCCATTTGGATTTCAAAGATTTAACATAAGAAAACTAATAAATGTAACATAATGCAGATCTGTCAGTCAAACATCAATGAAACAAGTAAGATTGAGTTTTTTGTGTAATAGTTCTATAAAACCCGATGTGTTTAAAATACAGAATAACCAAGTATAAACCTACAGAAAAAAATGCACTGCTTGTCTCCTCCAAAAAACATGTTTTAAATCTTTGAAAGTACCTTCATTTTCAGCCATAGGGACCCAAAAGTCTAGGAAATATGGGGAAGGAAAAATCTGGGGCAAACAAACTGCAACCACCGCAGTTGACTATGATAGACTGGGATATCTGTGAATCAAGCATCTTTTTCCCCAAATTATCTCTTTTTAAGGATTATATCCTCCCTTATAAAAAAAATTAGCTTCAAAGAGATTAGATAAGAGAAAGACAACACCAGATTTCTGAATTACTCCTGAGTTGATAATTAATAGTTAACTATTACACTTGGGTTTCTGGCTTGACATTTATAGACAGCGAGCCAAATGTATTTTTTTTTTTTTTTTTTTAAATTGAAACAGACTTTGGAGTACTGGCAGACATGGGGGACTCTGATGCCCAAGAGGACAAAAAAAACAAAAAAACACAACAGTGAATGTGCCCCTAAGTTGCCCCGCAGAAGAGCATGATAAACATGGTAAAATGCCCTCTAAGATGACTGCACTTTAGAAACTACCTGGAAATTCAAGAATCAGTCTTTCGTCACGTGAGGCACAAAAATTTAAATGAAAAAGAACTTTGGGTATATTTTGACAATTTTTTGGCTTTGAGTGTTTTATCAGACATCTCTCTTTGAAAAAAATAGAGCAACACTGAGGTGAAATGTTTTTGAATGGGTGAGATACACAATGTAGGCACAAAATATTTATGAAGAAAGAGGAGGAGATGATTTCACTTAAAGCATCCCACATGGGGTTACAGGTCTTTCGTGTTTTACAAAACGTGCATTTCCTGGTAATACATTTACAAAAATGACAGGTTATCAGAGAAAAGAAAGTTACAACATTGTAACTATATATTCTTTCAAATAACATATTTACGTCGAAAAATTCCAGATGAACTGTAAAGAACTGTTACAGGACTGCAGTTTACTCTGACACAGGTACCATATTCACATTTTATCACCTTAAATGTACGCAGATTATTTTTTGTTCATTTCCAGAATCATCAATCCATTGCTCTTTACTCTGAGTAAAACATCAATTCTCTTAACAGATGTTGTTACAGATATGAAATTTAAAGGGATGCACTCTCTCAGGCTGTTTGTTGGGTTTGCAACCAAATAGCAATACCACCATGCCAACAGGAGATATACACAAGGTTTCCACAAAGTCTTGTTCTCCCAACCCCGACATACTACCAGTTACATTTGGTTGAAAGCATCATTGGATTAGCTGAGCTTCGTGTGCATGGCCTTGGTCCATGTATGTTACCAGCTGTTGTTTATTGACACAATCCTCACCTTATTCCTACTTAAGGTAAATGCACTCAAATTAATTTTCATTGTGACACCAAAACAAATCATTTTCAAGAGACTGAAAAAAATACATCCCCAAATCAGGGACATAAATGTACAGTTATCTATGGTATTGCTTTTTTCACAAAGCTTAAATTTAATTTAGGCCATCCTGAAGACATAGTGCACAATGGTGTGATTGATTTTTGTTCTAGTTTAGATGCATTGATCATGTTGTACACTAAAAGAGTCCAATAGATAGAAATAATAAAAGATAAAAAAAAAATGTATCTTACAGTATGCCCTTTTCAGGTAAATGAGGGAGGTGATCATCCTCATTGGTCTGATTTATTATGGCTTTACCTCTGCATCTGATGAGACATTAAAGAACTTGTGCACATTTCAGGATAGAAAGAAATGCTGGTAGATACGTTCACTGCTCACAGAAACCTGCAATTATGCTTGTGTCTGAGTCATGGCTGCAACTGAACAGGGACTGAGTTATTAAAAAATAATTGTAGTCTCATGTAAGGTAGGAAAAACACAAGCTTCTGTCATCTTCTCTGCTGACTCACACCAGTCTGACTTCTTGCACATAAGTCACAGTGAGTATTCTGGCATTTGAACTGTATAACGTCCTTTGAGAACATTTTGAATTCAATTTCATACAGAATAGACTGAAACTCTTAGTGACTTAAATATAGGGTCAGAATTGGGGCATAAGTGTAAAGTTTTTCCTCAGGGTGATGCTATGGTGTTTTTAATTACAAAAGGTTTTTCTGTTTGGGAGTATAAATGCCCTAAGAAAATTTCTGATGATCTGCTATTTTAAACTATAAGCTGTTATGTGTGAAAAGTTTTCATTTTCTCTTGCCCTTATGATAGTTTTTATTTCTTAATAATGATATTTTCTTTAGATTATGGCAATGTCTTTCAGTAAGTCCACTCCTTTGGTCTAGATTTCTTGACACCTTTGGATTGATTGCCATGAAATTCTGCATTATCAGGTTGACAGTTTAGATTCAGAGTGAAATGTCTAAAATTTCTTATTATAAGCAGTAACTGGGTGCCTGGGACTACTGAGAGTACTGAGTCTCTTGTAATAATAGAGTAATAACTACTTCTACTCATGGATCACAATGTCAACATGTTGAGGGCCATTGTAACCGTTGTGATCCCACTGTAAGATGGTGTCTAGTTTTGTTGATGACCAAAAGCTGCAGAGCTGCTGATGGTGCATCAACCTTAGCTGTAGTTTATGTTTAGTGCTAATTAACAAATGTTAGCATGCTAACAGGGTGAACTAAACATTGAGAGTGGTGCATATGATACTTGCCAAACATCAGCATGTTAACGTCATCTTTATGAACTGAATGTTAACAGCCAGGAGGAACTACAACCTCACAGAGCCATCAGTGTGACTCTAGACTCTTCTAGTCTTGCTGGACTTCTGTTGGCATTAAAGAAAAGATCAGGAAAACATCTAGAACCTTAGGATTATTTTCTTCAGGACTATAAATATTAGAATTAAGTTTAATGGATATCTGGCCTGCAGATGTTAAGATAAACAGTACTAAAGTAGCAAAATACAAAAGGTTTAAGGGATGACCGAGGCATCCCCTCAGGACAATAATACTGGCCAGAGGTTGTAGTTACATTTTGCTCAGGACCAAAATACTCAATGAACCAACATATCAACTAATGAACCGACTGATTTACTAATGTTTCACTATTTGTATATGGGCAAAAAATCTGCTTGTTCTACAGATGTTACAAGAGATTCCAACGCCCATACTGTAATGAAACATCAGACATCAAAACTACAACATGTCACTACATTCAGTGACCTTCTTGCACATGCTTCAGAATTTTGTGCATCATCACTTTCTTTTGTCTTCAACCCTGAAGCACCCACTTCACTAGAGTGCTGAGGTGAGTCATCTCGTAAGCAAGAGTGCAAGGGAATGATGATGAGGCTGACTTTCTCAGACGGCGAGACTCAGCCATAGGACTGGAGTGAAAAACAAACGCAAGCAAACCGTAGGGAAATCCAGAAGTGAACTGCTGTACGTGTCACTGTTGCTTCAGGGTGAGGAGACTGTCAAAACTGTTTACAGGGAAACATGCAGCTGATGATATCAAAGCTTGGGAAAGGGTGCGGTCCTTGCTCTGGTAGTTTTGAATCACACTGTCCTTTACAAACACTGAACTGATTTCATTTTTAAATTGTATTTTTAGCAGTCTAGTATCACTGGGGAACAAAATGTTTAAAGAGGTTACACTGAACTATCATTAATCTGCAGGAAGCTGTGTTTAAGAGCTAAAGTCCCCTGTTAAACCAGGTATTTAACTGGTGGTTATGAAAGGAGGCACTGGGCTGAGACAAACAGTGTTTTACAGTATCTCTTTTAAAGGCTCATCTTTTTAGAAGAGCCTTTCAGTTAATTATTCAATACATTTTTGGTGTTTATTTAGTGAGATTTCTTTCAGTTGCCATTTTAATCATATTTAATCTTCTAGGTTCTAATGTGGGGCCTGTCACTGAAAAGCACTTTGTTACTGTGTTTTGAAAAGTACTGTATAAATAAAGTTTATTATTACTAGTATTATTATATTATTATTACATTGTTAGTAGTACCTAACTCCTTCACCATTCAATGCTTGCAATAGTTCAAAATGAAGTACACCATAAAAATATTATAACTGCTTGTATTTTAAATAGATCACTTGGAAGGATTAACTCACCCATCTCTGTAGTCTGCCCTACAGACCTTTTTAGCATCTTTCAGCTTGTTGTCTTGGTTTCTTAGCCCACAGCCTAACTGTTTTGGTTCAGTCTCATAGCTCTCATCACCAGTGTTTCAGTTTTCAGCTGAAAAAACCTTTTTAAAGAAATCATTTTACAATGCCAAGCAACAAACTCGGACAGACAGAGTTAGAGACTAGCTGGTGAACAAAGTGAAGCATTCAGCAGCTAAAGACCTAGATATTTCCCTCAGGAGGGTAGACCAAAACAGAGCTAAAAGTAGAGTGAATATTTGAGTTAAATTTATCGACACCACCTCTATATGTCTAGCACTAAAACCGGATTATTTTACATTGTGATAAAGAAGATTTCTCCTTCTACCTTGTGTGCTAATACTACTTTAGTAATTAAAAAAAAAAAAATCTTTGATTTAGTCCCTCTGTTACCCTGTTATTCCCTAACATTTTGTCTTCTCCTCTTCTCTTACATATTTGTCTCAGTTAGTAATTTATTCATACCTCGCATGTATTAAATAATACTTCAATAGTGCACTAGTTAGTAAACTCAACAGTTTAAAGTAAAATTAAAGTGGATTTTTATTTACTTATCTGGCTATTATTAAGTAAACTGTCGTAAGAAAAGTCACTTTTGTCACAAATTTATTGGTTCAAAATATTGTTTCTAACAAATCTACCATTGCTTCTTTTTGTTATTTTTTGGAGTTTTTGATTTTAGAGCTATCAACTGTAAATTAAAAAAAAAAAAAAAAAAAAAAATCCTACTATTTCCAAGGTACGGAATGAACTTTCACACTCAATATTAGAGTTAAAGTAGTCAAGTGTCCTAAGATAAGTATACTAATAAAAACTTTACTACTTTAATTGTATGCTGGTGTATTCCTTCTTATTACACAACCAAATAAGAAACAGGTAATGCCGGGCACGCCTTGGCTTGTAACTGTGTGCTTGTGGTTGCTGAAAAGACCTGACTGACTGCTGTCTAACTCAGAGATGTCAATTATTTATATGATGCTATCCTTTGTTATAAATCAGTCTGACTGCGAATCACATGATTCACCAAACCTGTTCTCACATTTAGAAATGTAAAGCCAGACTCTACAATACCTGGCGACCACAACAGCTTCATGTGTCATGGATCTGAAAGTCCTGGTGTCAGTTGTGCTTTACGGTATTACGATTGTTGGAACACATGTGATAAACAGAGGCACCCTGCTGTCCGTCCAGGTGGACATGGCAGTGCCAGTCCCGCTCTGTATCCTGGATTAGATTTGGCTGGCAGACATGAGAAAGATATTGGGGCTAAGAGACGGATGTCCATGCAAAACAGTTGAGCCGAAACTTGCTTGAAGTGTTTTGAAGTGTTTGCTTTGAAGTGTTTGTTCAGCAGATGAAGGGACAGAGTGAAAAACACTGTCATGGAACATATCACACTTTCATGTATATACTGTACACAGTGAGGTGTGACTCTTCGGGTTCTGAATTGCTGTTTTACTTTGTGGTGTACAGTTTGGCCAGTTTCAAGTTGAAGAGCTTGTATCACTACATCATTTTTTACTATTTCACATCCAAAACTACCAGCTGGATGAAACACTTGTGAGAACACACATATATTATTTTGAATTTGGTATTTATTTCACATAGCGGAGAGATTTACCACTGTAATTCATCGATGAATGGCTGTCATTCCCACAGGGAGCTGACCTGTGTAGCAACAGTGCCATACCACTGACTATTAGTTGACAACCACAGACGAGTTTCACCACAGTGGTGACTGAGTGAGAAAAGAGTGTGTCTCAGTAGAGATACCATACATCAAAATTGCATTGCTGTTTCATGCAATTACTGTAACTGTAAACCCAAGATTCAACCACAGATTTAAAAAAATACATGCAAATGCAATTTTGCATAGTTTATTCTCACTGAGACAGCAAATGGCAGGTATAGTCATCCTGTTTATCCAAATGAAATTCTTTTGTCAGCGCAGACACTGTGTCCCAGAGACAACTTAAAGATAACCCGGTGCAATTTATTTTCCTATGCCATTAATGGAGCTGTTGCAATAACTGCATGGTTGAGTGGTTGTGATTAGAGTTGTGAGGCATGATAATATAGTGATCATAATTGTTGACTTGCTTTCACATAAACATTGGTGCTCTTCTATATTTATTTCACATATGCTACATGCAAAGTATGTAGCATATAGCAGGAAAAAACACATTTCTTCAGTATTTAAGTTCTGTTTACAGACATATTTGTGGCTTTTAAACATATGCAATTCATATTTTAAACTCATTTTTGTGTGGCCTCACAGACTTCTCAGGACACAGAAGAAAAATAGATTTGCTATATGTACTTTACCTAAAATACAACAAGGGAAACTCCACTGATTATAAACAAATTGCATATGATAATATCAACTTTCCGTTTTATTTAGATAGCGCCAAATCATCACACTAATTATCTTGGGACACTGTACAGAGTAAGGTTGTGACCTCATAATATTATAGCGAGAAACCCAACGATAGATTCACGGTGGGCGTCTGTCTGCCTTGACTGATAGGGTTGAGAGGAAGGAAATGGAGGAGAGAAGAGAGACAGAGTGAGAGACCAATAACAGCTGTATATACTGTTGTATTCGAGCACTGTCAAAAAAGTTATATAAAGCTTTTTGTCGTTCCAGAGGGAGCTGTGTGAAGTCTGATAAATGCCTCAAGTTATGTTACTTGAAAATGTAACAAAATTGGGGAGTGTGGAGTTAGATGGTAATTAGTTTTCCAGACCTCTGTAGCTGCTCCTCATCTCTGCTCAAGGCTAGACTCCAGGCTGCATTACCTTCCATAAGCATAACACTTCTGAATCTCCTTCACTTCCGACAACTGAACGTTCAGTCCTCCATTTTGAGTCCGGCAATGCTATAGGAATGAAATGCTAAATCACTGGAGTACTCTTTTAAGAAAAGTGAGTTGGTTTGCCAAAAATAGGCACATAAAGGTAATGGACCTGAAAAAAAAAACTGTGTTATGCCTTGTGTCTAAAATTTATTGAGACATAAACCGGGGTTCAACCTAAAAATAACACTAAAATTAAAAGGATGAGGCTGCATGGAGAGAGCCTGTTGCCAGAGGTACTGGAGAAATGATGAAATATGATGCAGGACAGCTGGATTACTGAGGGATTATCAGCTGCCAAAAACTGCTTTAATACTCAGAGACATGGTTCTAAAACTAACTAAAAGTTATCATGGGGACCATCATTTCATTCTTAGCTTAAATGTTACAACCAATTTACAACAAATGTGGAATTGCTAATATTACACTTGCCAATACAATGTGTTGCAACTCAACTTCCCATTGCATTGTGGCAAAAGTTGGGCCAGTTTCTGTCACGACTGTCCCTGGGCGCTCTTGTTCCCTCCTCTGGCAGCAGAGTCACCTGTCATACTCCATGCAACCCCGAGACATTCTTCCTGTCTCCATGGCCACTTGCTCACCTGTTTTCCATTTTCTCAATCACATGAGCTTCCCTGCCCACTCACACACCTGTTCCCCAGTTTCTCGTTATCCAAGCCAGTTCTTACAGGATACAAGACTTTTGTCCCCAGTCAGTTGTCAAATTGTCTGCTTATATCTCAGTGTTTCTCCCCATGTACCCTCTCCCTGCTATTCAGCAGATGCTTTATTTAGAATTATGTATGAGTTATCTTATACCCTCCTGTGCATCCAAAGTTGTTGCAAAAGGGTCCTTAGAAGGGAACGTAGAGAGGCAGCTCTGACTAGGCACACAGGGAAAGCATCGTCCAAGCCTTGGCTAAATAATTTGTTGCTTGTGTGGGCTAAGGACTTCTTCAATACACTGGATTCCGGGCCTGTCCCCCAGGGGGCTAGCCATTACGCTTTCTTCAGCTCTGTTCCTGAGTCTGTTTCTGAGTTGGCCCTCCCAGCGTACAACCAGCCCGCTCTTATCGCCGTTGTTCTCTGCCAACAACCAGCCAGATTGTCAGGTTTCCTGCCTGATGTTCCAGGTGCCAACCTCCATTACATCTGGTTCTCAGCTTTGCCTGTTAGTCTTTCTGGTCTCCCTGTCACAGGACGCCTAATCTGGACCCCTGCATGTAACCTCCCTTTCAGAGGAGACCCGCTTACACCATCAGTTTCCCTCTTCCTTGCCTGTGCTCCTTCCACCAGCTGTAACAGGTTAGACTTTTTTACAGGAAAACCCAGAGAACTCTTTGTTGACACAATGGTGTCAAAGAAAAAGGCTGCAATTTTATACAGTGATGATGGTGGGCTGAACTACGTTCTGCAAATGCATCAAGAATGTAGCACCATAGCATCTCAAAACAATACATTTTCTGCCTGCTAGGGTAATAGATAAACTTTGCCTTTTTCCAGTTTCAACCAGATGGTAAATGGACTGTACTAATAAGGTGCTTTTCTAGTCTTTTAGACCACTCAAAGCACTTTTACACTTTTATACTACTGTCACATTCATTCATTCACACAGTGCATTTTTCCCACATTGATGCACAACTACATCCCTACACATTCACACACCTTTGGGTTCAGTATCTTGCCCAAAGACACTTTGACATGTGGACTGGAGGACCTGGGGATCGAATCACCACCCTTCCGGTTGATGGGTGACCGCTCTACCACCTGAGCCACAGCTGCCCAGTTTTTCCCACTAAAGTTCAAAAAAATTTGCCTTTGACCCCACACACTAACCTCCACAGCAACCATCCACTGAGATTCTGAAATTGAAGGGAGGCAAAAGTTACAGTAGGAGCAATTTTACTGTAGAGAAAATGGTAGAATTGTTCATTGCATGCTTTTCTGAAGTCCTAGAGTTACATAACATTATTCTCCAATAAACGACTCTTGTCCATCAGCTGCACACATCTACACTTTTAGGGGAATTAATACTGAGAAAATCACTAATCTTTACCACTTTGTCACAATTTTAACATGCAGGTCAAACAGACAATGTAGTTTCAGGCTTATCTGCTACTGAAGTTTTTTGTCCCCTTCAGTCAGGGACAGACTAACTTCAGTCTTCCTCACTATCACTTTTTGTTACTTACAGGCTAAGACCTTTAGCAATCTTTGAATCAGTTTGACTCATCCCAGTACATCTTTTAAGACCACCCCTGAACAGGCCAGCATTCAGGATCAGGGTGCGTTGGTCTTTTCCCATAGGCTGCTTCCTCGTGCCATATAAAAAAGGCACAGAGGAAGAAATCGGCAGCAGATATAAGATGAGCTTTAGAAACAAGAATAGGTTAAGATTTAGTGCAGTTTCATCAGTGCTCTAAACTAAAGAAGCTCTGGGAGGAAACAACTCAATTGCTCAGTCTAACGATGGGTGAAAGAAGTCACCCTTGACTGTGCTCTTGCTCTAATGGGTTCTGAGGGGGGCCTTTGAGCTACCAAATGAGACCCTGCAGGCACTCATGTTTGGTATGCTTACAGTTAAAAGGGTTATTTGGAGAGTGGGTATCAACCTCCCTGCCTTGCTTTAGGAAGTGGCTTGATGATACAGTTTCCTGTTTATATTTAGAAGAGATAAGCTTCTCTTCAGCTAGCACTCAAACTCAAGTTTGTGCAGATATGTGGAGCTTTTATAAACCACAGCAGAAATAAGATGACACTGGTGTAATCTATCTGTGCAGGTTGACATGTATGTGCCTCACTATGTGGGCTTTATTATATATTTAAAGCAGGACTATACAACTTTTTACAGAAGAAATAGCTCATTCTCCATTGTACAAATGAAAATTTGAATTAATAAGAGGTACAGCTTTGCCCAAATTTAAAAGACCCAAAGGTTTTCTGGCTACAGCCTGATTCGCTCTGGTATGACCAGTAGCCAACCATTTTGGACATCAATGTTTAAAATTGGGGCTAACACCACAAACACCTGTCTAGCACTTGAAAAAGAGAGCCAGGGAGAGAAATTCAAAGTTTGGCTTCTTTCTCACCACTGCACAGCTGGCCAGTCACGTTGTGAAGTGGGTGTGAATTTTGGATCATGGGTTTTGAAACCAATGAAATGGCCTGACGCAGCCTCCTTTATCTATCATTGGAAAGGTGTGTGGGGGGTAGAAGGGTTCCAAAGTCATCCAACTATCCAACTAGCAGTTCAAACTGTATGAAGAGTATGAAGCCATCTTAAATGTGCCATGTTCAGACTCACACTATGGTGTTTTGTGCGCTGGTGTGGCTGAGACTGATTGTAACACTTTTGGCTCTAGTAAGCCAACCCCATACTTTTTACTCATTTACTCATTAACTATGCATGTTATTCATTGTACTGTTTTGTGGTGTTTGTTTGCTGTAGGTGTGCAAGTCCTACTGTGTTATTTAATCACTGATATATTGTGTCTGCCATAACTTATGTTGTAGGTAGGTAGAAGCTGAAAACTGATGGATGACTGTTAGCCGTTGCAGAGGTATGTAATGTATTCATCTAATATTGCAAATTGTCAGTGTTATCTCATAGCAGTGAGGTAGTCTTACTTTAATATATGGTATTTAAGTCCTTATTTATCTCACTGTTTTCATTTTCATTGTAGGATTTATTTGTTCAATCCTATCGCTCTGTGTTTGTAGTACTAGGGCTGTTGGCAGCCAGTCTTGGTAGTTGGTGTGCTGGGACTTTTGACAGTGATATGGTTTGTAGTGGCACAGAAGTGTTTTGGTTTATATTACGTTTCTCATAGAATACTCCTGGTTCGCCATTAGTAGTTGGATGGCTTTCCAGTCATAGAACAAATGTCCATTCTTTAGTAAATGTTTTAATTGCCAGTTATGGCAGATAATCCATACTCAATACTGTGGCCTCTTCATGAAAGCCCATGTGTCTCAATGCACGTACAAGTTCAAGTATACTGCAATAACTTCCACAATGATGAAACTGTTTCCTGATCCAGTCATCAGTTTTATGTTTTTTGTTTTTTTTAATTCTGCATGTTTTTTAAGGGTATATCTGTACTTGTCACTGACAGCACAGAGATAACAATGATTTCTTGCTCGCTGTTCTGTTTTAACTATTGTTGATACCTCTGCCTTGGTTTTCACTCATCTCCCTCCTTCTCTTAATAGTTTATCATATTCTCAAGAAGTGTCTTGGATGCTAAATGTTTACCAGCCATGGCAGCATGTCATCCTTGCAAAATGTAGTCCTACAGACACCCCCTGTAGTGGGAACTACCACAGAGGAGGGTTTTTGTACTTTTAGTACTTTTAGTAATTTTTAGTACTTTGAACCTAATTCTCTCTTTCTGTGTGTGCGTCTGTCTGTGGACAGATTTTTTCACCACTTCGGAAGATGCAGTTTAAAAACTTTGCAGGTGTGAAGTTGATATCAAAATGAAAGCAAAAATGGGTATGGTCTAACCCATGAGTACTCGTAAAAATGTAATAATGAGTAAATGAGTAAATCAACATATTGATGGGTGTCGCGGTTGGTGTGATGGAGTCAAATATTTAAAACTTTAGGCATGTGAAGCAAAATATAGCATCTGCTTTGGAACTGCAATCACATGATTACCTGCAGTTGGACTGAGGCTGGCAAAACAGCCTAAGTCTTTGACCCTAACATATTAGACATGTGTTGTGCAGACTTGAGATGTCCTGGATAGAAACAAAAAGGAGGGAAGCTGTTTTGTAGCGAATGGCTGTGATATCCCTGGCATGTCGTCAGCTGTTATGTGTTAATGCTCTTTTGCAATGTCCCCTACAACTGTTCCCTCTCCTTCAGCTTTGTGGAAGGTGTTGTTATTCATATGTCCACTTAAACAATTTCTTGTATCTGTTGTAGGAGGTTGTATTACTGCAAGGTGCACTAAACTTGCCAAGTGTTGACACAGAAAATGGTGCATGTCAGTTACAGCAGGAAACAGGTGTGCAAAACCATAGTAGAACATATCACAACTTTAATAACAGCTGGAATAGGAATTATATTTTGACACATAGCACACAAGCGTAAAATTTGAAAAGGATGTTGATTTAAAAAAATAACCTTTTTCATACTTACTTTATTTTTAACCTGATTGAATTTATTTTCAATTTTTTATTGAATTTATTTTCCTCTTTGCTTTCTTTTTTCTTATTTTGCTTACTTTTTATCCCCATCCAAGCATGATATATTGAGATCATATTCATAAGCAGAAAAAGTAATTAATGTACCACTACTGACATCATCATCATAACGTCGTATTACATCATTTATCATCTAGTATTGTCATTTGGCTGTTTTCTTTTATGGCCATGTATGATAAAATGGCTTATTTAGTTATTTCAAATATTTTCCTTGCTGTTGCAAAAATACCTTCTCCAGTGATTTTCTTATGATATTTTGTCAGCCTTAATTCAAATAAATGGCAGGAACAAAATGTTACAAACCCCTCTCAGTATAACCCAGCACAGTTCAACAGCACCACAAATTACAGCCTCTAAAATGACCATTAAAATAAATCAACACCTTTTTCAAACAGATTCAATAAAATTTAACATTATAATCCTCATGCTGGGGGATTTATTGCAGGCCTGTTATATTATACTGCATTAGTTTTATCTAGGTTTAATAAAGTGAGTGTATATGTGTGAGCAATACTTTTGAACTTGTGGTCAAGTATTTTCTGATCAGGTCTATTACTATTAATATTAAAAAAACAGCAGTGATGTGGAAATAGATGAAGATAATTTGATGATTGAATAAAATATGGAACAATCAATTAGATAACAAGCACATTTTGAACAGGCACTGCACTACTAATTCTTAAATGGGAGAAGTTCAGAACAACCAGGACTCTTGCTAGAGCAGCCAGCCAAACTGTGTAATTGGTGGACAAAGGCCTTGATAAGAGAGTGGACCAAGAACCTGATGGTCACTCTGGCTGAGCTCCAAAGATCCTATGTGGAGATGGGAGAAACTTCCAGAAGGAAAACCATCACAGCAATACTCCGCTGGTCTGGATTTTATGGCAAAATAACCAGTCAGAAGCCTCTCTTGGAGTTTGCAATAATGCACGTAAAGGACTCTCAGACTTTGAGAAACAACACCTTTTGTCTGATGTAGCAAAGATTGAACTGTTCAGCCTCAATTCTAAGCATCATGTCTCGAGGAAACCAGGCGTCATTCATCACCTGCATGAAACCATCCCAGCAGTGAGGCACGGTGGTGGCAGCATCAGGTTGTGGGGCTGTTTTTCAGCAGCAGGGACAGGGAGACTGTTCAGGGTTAAAGAAAAGATGAACAAAGCAAAGTACAGAGATATTGTTAATGAAAACCTGGTGAGGAGTGTTCGGGACCTCAGACTGGGACGAAGGTTTCACTTTCAACCGGACAATGATCCTAAGAACACAGCCAAGACAATGCAGGAGTGGATTTAGTCCTACAGTGTCCCAGTCAATCAAACGTCCCTGAAGAGACCTGAAAATGTCTGTCCATCGACGGTCTCCATCCAGCTTGACAGAGCTTGAGAGGATCTGCAGAGAAGAATGGTGGAAAATCCCCAAATCCAGGTGTGCAAAGCTTGTGGTGTCATACCCAAGATGAGCGGAGGCTGTGATCTCTGTCCACGGTGCTTCAACTAAGTTCTTACTAAAGGGTCTGAATACTTATGCCAATGTGATATTTCAAGTTCTCTTTTTTAATAAATTTGTAAAAAATATTAATATTGTGTTTTTTGCTTTGAAATTATCAGGTAGATCGATAAGGGAAAAACAGATTTACATGATTTTAGCATAAGGCTGCAACATAACTAAATGTGAAAAGAGGAAGGGGTCTGAATACTTCCTGAATGTCCTGTGTGCAATGGTGACACTGTGTCTAAATTACCCAGTCTGGCATTTTTATCAGCAGTTAAGTAATTTTGGCTGATATATTAACCTGGCTGATTTATTGTTGTGGTGGTTGTTCATTCATTAAGTGGTTACAGATCTAACAAAGGTGCACAAATTGTCATGTGTGAGACTGACGCCTTTGCTTACAGCATTAACTTGAGCGTGATTGTTTAACCCTGAGGAGGACTGGAGTTGATCTTAGTCTTGGCTTTAATCATGCAGTCACTAAAGTAAAGGCTTTTATAACTTATGTACTTTCAAAAAACAGCGAACAAAATTTTTGAAAGCTGTGACTCAGCTGATCAATATTTGCCCAAATTTGTTACCACTACTGTCTATTCTGTTGCTGGTTCACTCAATCACATGTTCACAAGTCATTGGCTCTTTTAGTTTTTAAAAAATCAGCTCAAGGACAAAATGTTGCCTTGATCAGTAACATCATGTGGAGCAGCATGTGTATTCAGTTCTCCTAATGCGACAATACTGCACAACAGTACAAAGGGACTATTTTATGTTTTTCATGAGTCTCCCTGAAATGCAGCAAGGTGGTAAAACAAAGCTTCTCCTTGGTGATGTACAGTGAGCTATTCATTCAGCTCCAGCAGGAGAGAACTAAAATGATGGTGGCAGTATAAGGACATAGAAGTAAAACAGACGTGTCATTTTAAATGACTGATTACATTAGTCAGTGTGTCTGTGAGCTGCGTGGAATAGATTTTTTTTAATTCAGGCTTCCTAAAGCAAGACAAATGTGTGTCTTATCACATTAAATAGTTTAAACTAGAATATAGCCAGTGTTATTTATTATAAAACAGCACAACAATCTGCGTTATATATTAGACCCTTGTTACTACAGCTTTTGGCCATTAAAGTTAAAAATTTTCAATCATATAACACACAGTGAACAATTAAAAAAAAGTTACGTCCAGCTTTATGTTGACAGAGTGCTCACTCCTGTTTAGGATATGCTCTTTGTACTTTGCTCTTGTGTGTACTAATCACTTTCTCTGCAGAAAATAGGACAAATCTACACAGTCTCAAAGCCCCTGTGGTTTAGACTACTAAAAGCTGGATATATAACATTATAGTACTAATTAATCATTAATTAAGCATCAACCATTAATCCCATACTGTTTTCACCAGCTAACTGTGGACAGGAGTCTTGACATAAAAAAGCAACTTCTTTAAATAAATATTTTATTTGAAAATAAATACATTTTCTTAAAATAGAATCAATAACATTACAAAAGCTTTGGGGAAAGGAGAAAGGAGGAGGAGGAGGAGGAGGAGGGAGGCGCTGGGGGGGGGGGGGTGTTACCCAAATAAATGATGTGTAATTTGGAACAAGGAGTACAATCTCACACGTTTATCTACCATCTTAAGACAAGTTCCCACAAAGTGTTGTACTGTACATTCTCAGCTGCTTTGTGGGAAAGTGGTGGCATCCCTCACGCTTGCTTAGACATGCAGTCTACTTGGTCTTAAAACTTCAGGCCCCTGCACCCAAAAACATTGTTATACTGTATCTACACACTCTATGTAAAAATGTAGGATATAATCTCTTGTCAACACATCAAAATCAGCCACTGATTTACATTTAGATCTGACAGTTTTTTTTAAGTATCTTAAATGTGTCTAGATCAACTTCACCTCTAGTCTACAGTACAAAGATACAATACACAAGAAGGCTGCACTTATTGATATAGCAGTAATCAGAGGCCACCGTCTCGCTAAGGCCAGTAGTATTTCCATTTTAACTGTGAGGTTGTGAGTTTGCCAGGCAGAAAGTAAAACAGAGCGGGAACTCGCTGGCACTTCTCCACCCTTATAACAGTGTTTCAATGCCCATTGTTTGACTTGAGACCTAAAAGATGGCAGATCTCCAAAGAGACAGGGACAGCAGTTGTATTGGAACAGATTAACAGAGTGCACCAGCACAGCCCTGACCTCTCTGACAGCTCCACAAATAGCTTTACGAGTGCAGAAAGTTCTCCCTCAACAGGCCTGCAGTGGCAAAGCAGCAACCTTGACAAAAACCTAATTACCATTTGCGCTAAAAAAAAAAAAAATAGCGCCAAAAAGCATGTCCGTTTTATAATTACATAGTCACTGGAGAATGTGCAAGTCGACCTCAATTAAGACAAGCGTGTGAGGACATGTAATTTAAATCTAATCAGTAGAAAAGCAGCAAAGTAAGCTAATCTATGGCAAAAACAACAACGTTGCACGCTTTGTGCTCCTCGCTCCGTCTTGCTGCCTAATGAAATCAATGCCACAGGTAGCGGCAGCTCTAAATAATGATTAAACTAAGTGCTGCTGGGGAATGCTGTGTCCACACATTGTGTCCACACACCGAAATCTCCCTCCCCCTTCTCCCTGCCCAGCCTCCAATCAGCTTCAGCGCACCGGGCAATGGTTTAGGGCAGAGGACACCATTCGATGGGCTTTAAATGCCTCACTGCACTGAACACACACAGACACACAAATAACACAAAAATGCAAATTCTGCAATCACGCACCTCTTTTTTTTTCTTCTTTCTTTTTTAAACCAATTCTGTTTTAGAAAAAAAAAAAAAACACTCCTTGGACCTGTAACCATCAGCTTCCGATAGCTGCTTTTTGTTTGGCTTTTCTTGAATCTTGCAACAGGCCATGGTTATGTTTTTTTCTCATGTACCATGAAGTTTCTCATTCTTAACTCTTTTGCAGTTATACCAATTTATAACTCAAGATTGCTTGCAATGAGAACCTTAATGTCCGAGCTATTTTCTACAGATAAAAGCTGTGTTTAAGCCAACACTCTAAGCAACAAGCTACTTTGCCAATGATTCAATCACAGTTAAATAGCAAGGAACAGATGCGATACATTTAATGATAGCAGATTTTTATCCAAGTCAGGTAACTGACACCAAAAACTAAAATAATCGATGTAGCACATTTCAGCTAATCAATCTGAGATAAACCCCATCTAGTCGCTCAGGAATACTGCACAACCTCACTCTCCTGCTCTTCAGGGAAATGTGTCATTTTTTTGTAGGGACTTGATTTTGAAGAGCCAGCCTTCAATATGCACACACACAAAAGGAAAAATCATTCTTGACCGTAAATCCCTTCATCCTTGTATAAACAATTTCAGAGGACAAACTTTTATAAATTTGTAAAACATCTGCTACTAGTTGAAGGTCGTCAGAAATAAAACACATGTAGAGATGCCACAGAATCTAGCAGACCCAGATGGACAGTCTTTCTAGGTTGTCTTTCCCCCTTGTGTTAGTTAAGTTTACAATTATCCCATAGCCTTGGCACTGCAAGCACAAGTGCTGAGGGCCAGATGGGTACAGACAGAGCCCGCTGCATCAGGATTGAGCCAAATACAACAGATCTTACTGGCAACAGCTCAAAGAAGAGAAACCTGGTGCTTTTGCTGTATTTTCTCTCATTACAATTCTTCATCAACTCGTAGGCAGGTCAGTGTGAAGGTGTGCTAGACACTGTCATTTACACAGACACAGATACACCCAAACAGAAAAGAGAGATTGTCTCCTCTCGCATTGCTACTGTGGCCGCTCAGTAATTCTTTGGGGTGTCAGTCCAACCAAACCAAACCACCTTCCAGCCTCTTTGCTCAACAGCTCACCGTACTCGGCTGCTGTTTGCAAACAAAGTCCGATATGAAGTCAAACTCGTTCTGTCCCAGGAAGAGCTCTGGCAGCTCCTGAACACGATCCAACCCAAACTCTAGCACCAGTGAAGTCAGAACCTCCTCGTCGATCAGATCCATGTCCATGCCGTTTAGCCCCAGAGGGCCGCCAATGTGCTGCATGCCTGATAGCTGGGCTGGACCCATCCGGTACTGAGCACCGTTGGGCAGGTGGTGTCCATTTGCCGAGCTGTGCGGGTGTCCATGATACTGAGTGTTGAGTTTCTGCAGGTGCATGCTGGCCATGAGCTGCTGGGAGGTGAGGTTACCAGGGAGGTACTGCTGTGGGTGTCCACCCTGCTGCTGTTGCTGCTGCTGCTGGGGCTGCTGGGGGTGCATGTGGTGGTGCTGTTGCTGAGGACCCTGGCCATTGTACATCATGTTCCCAGACATCATCTGGTGGTGGTGGTTGGCCATGGGAGCTCCATTCACAGGCCCGCCCATCCCTCCGGGTCCCACCATGCCCGGCCTTTGTCTCATGACAGCCTCCATGTTGTTCTGAGGGTTTCTGCCATAGTGCATCACTTGGCCGTTGGGCAGGCTGCGCAGTCCGGGCTGGCCGTTGTGCTGCGGTGGTCCATTCATGCCCATCCTGAAGCTGTGGGTCATGGGCATCATCATGTGTTCAGCCATTGTTGCTCTATCACTCTAAAAAGGCAGTGGTGAAAAGGAAAGACATTGAATTAGTTCCTTTATACAACAAGTAGCCACTGCAACCTAAATAAACCTAAAATACCCACAAGTTAAAGGCACCTCTCCACTCCTCCACTCCGCCAATTTTACAAAACAAGTTTAGTTTACTCATATTGAGGAGTACTACTGCTATAGTCTTGAGTCGTTTGTGGCTCTGTATGGAGTTTTTAAAGTCCTAAAAATAAAGACTGACCTTGATGTAGAGCTGTGCAGTTCTGCCAAAATACATAAACTTGATATTTTTTCAAGCTTGGGGGATGATTCACAAATTTAATTCATTTTTTTTCTCTTTCTCCAAAGAGCAGTAAGCTGCTTTAAACATATTTTCACTTTGAGACAGTTAAGCATGAATAATAAAGACCCTCACCACCAGCAAAGCTTTCCTTGTTATGCTAACAAATAACTCGGGTTTTCCCATACAGCTGTGCACTGTCGGTACAAGATGATTTAACCAAGTAGAGCAGCGACATCCACTTTTTGTGTTTTTTTTGACTGAGCGCTAGCCTGATATTCACAGACCGCTGGGTAGCCAGCGTGAGCTACCTGGCAGGTAGAAAGAGACCAAACAAAGCAGAATCTGCACATGCTCTCCCATGGTTCCATTTCTTGTGATCGTCATCAACAAACACAAGAGTGCAATCTGTCAGCTAGCCACCTCTATGACTGCTGTTACTCAAGACAGCTAATGCAGTCAGCTATCATGCAACGTAAACTTTTTGTGTCTAGTTCTAATGATTTGATTTTTATAGTTTTGGCATTTTGCTATTTGTTTTAAAACAAAGAATTTTAATGAATTAAAATAATTTGTAATAATACCCAACCCCTAAATTTGATGTCATCAGCGTTGTCTTGGATTGGGTTAAGGACTTTGTGTGTCAGTGTAAAATATTAACACACAGTCTGCATTGCAAACTGAGGTTAAAGATCGAGTGATTTTAGAGCTTGACCCACCATTCTTTCTTTAAACCGTTCTGGTGAAACCATATTAAATAGCTTGAGTACCCTTGAGTATCCTTTAGAAAAAATTCAACAATCATGAGAACAAACCCTGATCGTCTGTTAAAACTACTCTGTATTCTGCAGTTTCCCTTTCTTCATTCGCAAGCTTCCAGTTAAATCAGAAGGGTCCTTAAAAAAATAAAAAAATAAATCTGAAGCCTCCAAAATTACACCATGAATGAAATATCACTGTATAACATCAGGACAAGGGAGGGCAGCAATACCCTTGCAGCCAAAGGACACAGAGGAATGCTTCCCCAGACCCCCCCCCAACACACATCACACTACCTCTGTCTTCACACAATCATTACCACAGATCCTAAATTAAGAATACTAGCAGATGACAAACAGCTCGTTCTCATGCTGAAACTCTAATTTTCTCTCAAGGTTATTCGCTTGTTAAAATTGATAAAATCATTTTATAAGATGCCCCTAAATGGGATGATCATAAAAAAAAACACATCCAGAGGGAGCCGCGTAGTGAATGTCCGTCTGTGGGAAAACAAAGATATTTCAGGCTTTTAAATCTCCCCATAATAACTGTAGTGGTGCACCTGGCTGCTTGTAGCAATTCAAGCCTTTAGTGCAGATAAAACAAGACACTTTCCTCAATGGCCTAAATCCTCCTCACAATATTTTGATCCTCTGTTACCTAATTATGTCCTATCCGTGGAGCTTCTTTACAGCTCATTCCGCCAAATGTCACTTGGTAAATAGATAATCTGACGGAGTATAATTATAAATTGCATAATTACACAAGCACGAAACCATTTTTTAACCTTAGGGAACTGGGGGGGGGGGTGACATTATTCGATGCCTTAGAACCGCAACAAATATGATGAGCAGTCACGCTGCAAGTAAACAAAGTGACAAGGTGAAATAAAATAGATTTCGCTGCACAGATCTGACCAGCTTCTTTTTATTACAGTCTCTTAAGAATATTAGAAAATAGTCAGCGGTATTCTGCAAAGGGAAAGTACTGCCTCTCTACCTGTGTCAGGAGTAACAGGAGACGACACCTACCCGATGTATTAATGAAGAATCCGTGCGGAGAAGTTGGATTAGCGCCGGGGTTGTTTCTCCAGCTGATGCTCCGGCTACATGCAGCCTTGCTCTGGATTCAAACTCTGCGGCGTCTCGGCAGTCAGAGGAGTTTGTTTTCTGGGTCAACTCAGGGATTATATACATCTATAAAGCACGCACGGAGAGAGAGAGAGATAGGGAGAGGAGGAGCTACCGTCCTCTCCGTCTCCTTTGTTGCCATTGGTCCTCCCTCTTAATCACTGTGCAAAGAAACGTTTAGTAACTACCTCCACTGATCCACCGGAGCAGCGAAGCCCCGCTCAGCCGAGCCCTGGCCGCGCGTCCCGGAGAGCCTCCACCGCCGCCTGCCTCCACTGCCCTTCCTTTATCATCCGTAATGATCCTTACTCTCCTAACCGAAAGCTTTCTGTTGAAGGAGCGGCAGGGAGGGATCCTCCAGGCTGCAGGCACAACAGAAACACTTCTACTGCTAAGAAAAAAAGTCATAATGACAAGGTGTTCTGCAGCATTAGACAGGAGTGGGTCTGTGTGGGATATACAGGGCTCTATGGATCTGTGTAATCATGGCTGATTAGGTAAATCAGCAATATTGAACTTAAAAATGATCATATTGCCATTCATTCCGTAACAGATGGTTAAAAACATTCTATGCCTTCATATTAAAAAAATCTGTTCGCTTAAAAATGTCTCGAGTCAACCCATTCTCCAAAAAATACAAACCTATATAGAAATACTGACAAAGTATTTCATTTCTCCACTAGGCTACAATAAGCAGTCGTGGTAGTCAGAGCGTGGTTCACGATGTTCTGGTAATGTCTAGGCAACTTAAGCAAGTGTGGGGGGTAAAAGAAAAAATGTGTGGTTAGCAAAAAAAAAAAAAAATGTTTTTACTTTTTTTTTTTTTCAAAAAATCATCATTCCCTAACATTAAAGCTGCTGTGGTAGTCAGTCAGTGGTGGGTAGTGCGTTTGGTAATGTCTGTTCTGGTAATGTCTACTGCAACTTAAAGAGGGAAGAAAAGGGTAAGAAAAAAAAAAAAAAAAAATAAAAAATGTTTTAATTTTTTTTTTATTTTTTCCAAGTCCCACATTCATCTCATTATCACATTTTTTTGTGGGCAGCTAGCAACATATGGCGTATTGTTAAGTTGTTATGGTGCAGGCTTATCAGAGCTTCTCTTTTATATAAAAGCTGCCTGCTGTAACTGCAATAGATGGGCTTTAAAACCAAAACAATGAGCTAAAAGAGGCTAAAAAGCCCTCTAGAGTTCAGTGGGACTGCAGAGGTTGGTGATAATTTACTGTGGGTAGTCACAATGAGTGGCACCCCTCACATTACACATCGTATTCGATCCACTGTTGATATAAAAATACTGAGGGTTGCAACTGAACAGTATTTTTTGTAGCCAGTATTTTATGGCTCACTGAAGATAAGCAAAAATGTCTGGAAGTCTACAAACAGAACAGTTTCTTAACTAAACAATCAACCTGTCATAGCAAACAGCACTGGTGAAAGTCACGAATGATCTAACTGTATCAGGAAAAGGACTTGTCTCTGTACTTGTTTTGTAAGATCTTAGTACCACAGTTGACACTATGACCATCAAATTCTAACACAGAGACTGAAGCATTTCATTGGCATCAAAGAACCTGCTCCTATCTGGTTTAAATCCTACTTATCAGATTGATTTCAATTTGTGCACATTAACAATAAATCCTCAATATACTCAAAAGTTAGTCAAGGAGTTCCACAAGGTTCAGTGCTTGGACCAGTTCTATTCACCATATATATGCTTCCGTAGGTAATATTATCAGGAAACACTCCTTAAACCTCCATTGTTATGCAGATAATACCATATTGTACTTCTCAATGAAGCCTGATGAAACAAATGAGTCAACTAAACTTAATCATGTCTAATGGACATAGAGATCTGGATGATGAGCAACTTTCTGCTGTTAAACAAAAACGAAGGTTATTGTACTCAGCCCACAACACCTCAGAAACCCATTAGCTAATGATCCAGTGATATACTTATTCTAGATGGCAGTGCTCTGGCCTCTACCACCACTGCTAGGAATCTTGGAGTTGTCTTCAATCAGGACATGTGCTTTCACTCATACCTAAAACAAACTTCAAGGACTCACTTTATTCACCTACATAATATTGTAAAAATGAGGCACACCCTGTCTCAAAAGACACAGAAAAACTAGTACATGCTAGTACAATCATCCACTGCTCCATTATCTTTCTCAACATCCAATGCTTCAATTATTATGATTAGCATTATTATAATATTTAGTCTTATTATTATTATTATTATCAGACCTATTATTATAATTATCAGTTTTATTATTAGTCTTATTATTATGCATCTTTGTGTGGTACCTGCGTCGTGATATGTTCTGTTTCTTCCCCCGTCTTCGTTACTCTCTCTTTGTCTATCTCTATCTCTCTCTCTTTCTCCCTCTACCCAGCTGGTTGTGAAAAACACTCCCCACCATGAGCCGGGGTCTGTTCAATGTTTCTGCCTGTTAAAAGGGAGTTTTTCGTTGCCACTGTCGCCAAATGCTGCTCGTGAGGGAAATGTTGGGTCTCTGTAAATAATATCTATGAAGCGTCTGGTCTGGACCTGCTTTATATGAAAAGTGCCCTGAGATAACGTCTGTATGAATAAAATTGAATTGTATTGAATTGAGTGATATAGGTAACCATAGGCGACAAAGACTCAGGGGAGCTTCAGCTGAAATGCATTAGGCAAAATCACTTAGTAGTGTATAAATTTTAATTATTAGGAATCATGATTGTACAAGCCTGCTATAGAAGCCACAACCAAAAATGTGATGAAAAATCACCCAACTCAGTGTTCAAACTGACTGAATGGTAACATGAAAATACACAACTTTACCCAAGAAGAAATCTGTTTACATGCTGTCAGTTTCTCTCTTATGTGTGCCTATCCACATTAACCAGCTACTAATATATTTGAACATGCTAAGCTGTGTTTCTGTGCTTCTGTGAAACTAACCAAACCAAAGAACACTAGAAGAATCCTACTTTCCTTTTGTGTACTCATGAGGATGCTTTCCCTGATGATAATGAATACACTATATTCAGGAAAAAAAAATCACCATTTATGAAAAAGTATTTAGTTTAGTCTGACATCAACCCTGTGACCAGGTGTTGTAAAGTAAAAAGCATATAACATATGTTATCTAGGAAACCACACATTTTTGCATTTAACACCATTAAAATCATGTCATATTTTTAAAACAAAATGAACATGAATTGTTATAACTACTTTCAAATGCTGCCATTTATATTTTTGTTAGCTTAGGTAATTTTCAAAGGTTTAAAGCGGCTGTATGACTTCTGAAAGAAAAAAAAATTACAAAATCTTTTTTCTTACAAATGAAAAATTTAATTCATGAGAAATAAAATGCTCAATTCAATACACTTATCGACCTGGCAGCCACAGCCTTCCTTGTTCTGGTATGACCAGTTAGCAAAATTTCCATATACATAACTGTATAAGTAATGACTTTTTGACTCCGGGACTCTTCTCTTCTTTTACTGAAATGTAACAGGTGAATATCTCAGTGATTTTATTCATTTTATATAGTTTGCCACAGGAACAAGTAGGTCACGAGTTTGAATTACCAAGCTGTATCCAGTTCTCTTAAAGGGGAACTCCATTGATTTTAGACCTTATATGATGCTTACAGGTCTTGGGGAGTTCTACTGTATATGTGAAAAAAGGTGTATAAAGCCTTTTGTGTCTCCAGAGTTGTGCAAAGTCTGATAAATTGCTTCAAGCGATTTCCTTTAAATTAGAATCTTAGGATAAAGATTACAATTTTAAAAAAAAAGGAAAATTCTGGGTGGGAGTGGTTAGAAAAAAGTGAGCTCATCAGACCGTTGTAGCTGTTCCTTATTCCCACTAGTCTATTTGAGGTTAGTTGCTCCAGGCTACATTAGCTGCTGCTAGCATAACACTCCTTGATCTCCAACTAAACTATTGGTGGTCAAATTACATTGTGGGAAATATAGACACCAGGTTTTGACATAGAAAAGAATAAAAAAAGATGATATATCTGGTCCATTGTGAGTTGAACAATGCTAAAGGAGTGCAATGCTAAATTGGTGGAGTACTGTTTTAATATATGTGGCCTCAAGCTCGGCCAGGTGCCTAACGATGATGTCTTAAAAGACAATACTGGAAAATGAAGGGAAATTTATTGTATTTATCCTGCGGCAAATGTGGCCACTGTGGTCCATCTTAGGAAAAGTTACATAGACTCACTTTAAGGTTCTTCAGTTATTTTTTCCTTAACATCAGAGGTGTCGATTCGGTGTTCCCCTGTGATTTATATTTGACCACATTTGCACTGGTGAAAATCATGCGATAAAAATTTGGCTTGTCTTTAAATGCAAAATCTATAATACACTCCACTGAAGATATGATGCCCAAACCTTGCAGCATGGAAGTCAAACAACCTCCATCCAGCTCCAGAGCAAGCACTTGCCAGCCAGTTCTTTTGTTTTGCCCTCCCTCCCTGTGTGGAGAAAGTCAGGCCCCTCAGCAGGATCTTGGTATGTATTCCTGTTGACATACACACACACCCTCTGCTGCAGAGGAATGTGTCCTATTTTTGGGCTCCTAAAGTCAGCCACACTTGCAGCTTCTTCCTAATGCTTGATTCACTTGACCATTGTTTTTTCTCCCCCTTCATTTAGGAGAACACTATGTGTTTTGATCTGAAGCCACAATTTCCTCCTTTTATATTTAAGGAGTTGTTGTTCTTAGCAGTGATGAGTACTTTGCTTGAGGCAGACTTAAGCCATTTAATCTGCGAAATTCAGCTGAACTTAGTTATTTTTCAGAGCTCAGATACTTTACTAATTTATTTAACAGCTATGAGTTCTAGTTGCTTTACAGATGAAGATTTTACATAGAAAATGTTTGACGAGTTTATAAGATATGATGCATTTTTATAGATTAAACCTAAAGTTAAAGGAATAGTTTAGTATTTTAATTAATTGCATGGCTCTGTCCAAAGGTAAAAAAAAAAAAAAATCCACCTACTTGCACCTCTAAAGCTCAATGATTAACACTATTTCATTGCCAGGTGGATGGACTTCCCAGAGTCTAGTGGTAACTGTGAGGTTGCCAGGCAATCAGTAGAGTCATTTCATCTAAGTTAAGAAATAGTCCTGCATATAATCCCATGTAAAACCACAACTTGCCATTTTTACTCATCATTTTTTGTACAAATTAAACAAACATGACAAAATATGTAAATGAATTAGCTAGCTAATCAAGGCAGATTTTGTTCCCTTCAAATGAGCCAGAATGACCAGTTTCCCCTATGCTAAGATCTATGCTAAACTGAGAGAACTAACTGCTGGCTGTAGCTTTATATTTAGCATACATACATGGGAGTGGTATTAAGATTTTCATCTAACTCTCAATGCGCATAAGCATATTCCACACTATTCCTTTAAAAAGAGCTCAATCTCAGCCAATAAGAACATTCAAGTGCTGATTACAAGCTAAATAATCATTAATAATGGTCAAATAGTTTTATCTAGCCAAACATTGAAGTGTAAAAAGAACAGATTTCTGTTTTATGGAGTGAAGACATGATTCTGTATTATTTTTGTGAGAGTTTGATCCAAGGATAAAATGTCTTCTCCTAGATGCCATAGGAAAACACATCGTCCATTTTTACACCACTTTATCGAATGCTGCCAAGTGTTGTTACACATTGCTGCATGTTATAATGTGACAACCCATCAGACTACTCTGCTTATTTGACCTCATCTGCTTGTCTGAGAATTACTTGCTGGTCTGAGTGAGACACAAAATGTGTTCTGACAGTTAACCAATGAAACAGTTACTCTTGGCTATTGATCATTGCTCATGTAGGCTGTGCTGCATCTACAGTATATCATGACTCAGTGGTCCAACTTACTAATCTTTTTCAGCCTTTAGCCAACAAATGCTATCAAGTGCATATTATTGTGCCTTAGACTGAGCGCCACATTATGTATTGACCACAGCTTCTGTGCAAAGGAAGGAGGACAGACAAGATGTCATTTGTTTACGTGCAAGGGCTACAACAAAGACGACAAGAGTGCTCATTCCCTTTCTCTCTGCCTGTCTGTCGCTCCGTCTTTCTATCAAGCCTGCTCATTTTCTTGTTTACCCCTGCGCACCGTATACGTCCAGGTTTCATATTACTTGATGCTTCTTGTTCCCTATTGTTCCCGCTCCCAAAGCACCCCCACTCCCCCATCCCCCATTCCTGTCCATTCACTGTCTTTCTTTTGTTTTCTTATTCCAATAAGGGTTTTACGTATTGTCACAACATGATTAATGCAGTTTTTGCAAAAAGCAATTATTGCCAGCAGAAGGGCAGAACCACACATGAGGTAATCACAACAGACCACTGCTCGAGGTGCAGATCCTGCTCTGCCACTTGCCCTCATCCAGAGAGAGAACACCGTGAAATAGATTTGTAAAAAGGTCACTGGAATAAATTGCCTCTTAGGTACAGTAAAATGTCTTTCCTATGTGTTGTCCTGTGTATGTTTTATGACATTTATGATAGATAAGAAGATTATGGGTGTCGTTTATATGATAGGAACTGCGTTAGTACATCTATAAGGATATATTTAATATTTTATTCTGTATGTAATACAACAGTCAAAGTGAGGCACATACTGCTCAGTGCTAATTAGCTGGTGGGTTAATGGCTGAAATATCCTACTGTAAATATTATATATATCATTCATATAACATATTAAAAATTTGAAACTTGGCAAATAGGAGGCAAAATCTTGCTTAACTCGTAATGGTATGATTTCCAAACTTGGCTGCTGTTGGAAAAGGGATAATTGTTAATAATGCAGAGAAAAGCAACATCCAAATACAAAGATGAGAGCCAAACACAGTTGTTTTAATGCCCACAGATATGGATGAAGAGTTGTTTGTTACCCAGGTATCACCTCCAGCCCACCTGTGCATTATTGATGTATCAAAGCAGTTTCAACAATGCTTAGTGCATTACAAAATAAAACCAAATAAGCTGATCTGTACTTGAGGAAACAAACAGTGAAACAGGAAATTAACAAAGTTCTCGTGCATTGTATCTAAGTATTTCATGTGCTCAGCGCAACACTGATTTATGAGAGGCGAGAGACCGCCTACTACTTTGTATCTGTACGAGTGAATGCAGCTTAAGAGTTGTCACGCAAGCAGCTCTGTGAGCCTGTACCTACAAGCAGCACTGCTTTGAGCTAAATGCTAATGTCGAAATACTAACATGTTTATAAGAGGTCACCATCTTTATTAATGTCTTAGCATTACTAATTATCAGTAAACACAACATACAACTGAGACTTTGTGGGTATTTGGTCAAAAACCAAAGTAAGATGAAATGTTAGTGCACAGTGAATGTCAACAAAGTAGTCATGATAAGTCATCCAGTAGCTGTATAACAGTCTAAACCAAAGTGATGGCTCAACCACTGTTTTGACATCCCTAGTAGCCCACCAATAGCAGAGCTAAAAAAATATACCTCAAAAATATTTTAAGTCAGTCTTCCACTAGTTGAAAGTATTTTAAATATGGCCTATTTGTCAATAATTACAGTAAAAAAAATCATTAAATCAAATCTTATATATATATATATAAATATATATATATATATATATATATATATAAATAATATAAATACGCTTGAAAAGATTTTGTTCTTTTCCAGTTGGTTCTGAAAACATTTACATTTATGACACTGACACTAAAACTGACACTAAAACTCTTGATTCCACAGCTATAAAATAAAAATAGAATTATAAGTTTAACCTGATTAAAATTCTTTGAAATTGGTCAGCTCTTGAGGTTCTTGTATTTTCAACCAATTCTAATCTGAATATCATTTATACTGGATTAAATTGCATTATAGCCGTCATATAAGCTGAGGACTGAAATGACAATATGAAGAACGGAGTTCACTCCCTTGTTGTGTGTCCCAACAATAGCAGGGGCCTCCTGTCCTCCTTCCCACCCTGCTCTTATAGTACTCAGTAGGGAGGGGCATCCCACCTGCTGCTCCAGGTAGTAGAAACAGGAGCATATGCCGTTTTATTAGTCTCTGTTATGTGTATGCATGTGCGCTCATGCGTGTGTGCTTGAGGTGCTGTTTCTCCACTAATGTCATTGTTTGCATGGTAGCGGGACGGGGGCCTGCTGTCAGATTCCTTGGTCTCTTGGTGCGAACTGCGTTGTGCTCCAGCAGTTCCATTTGGCCAACAATACCCCTCACTCCCCAACCCCTCTAACACCCATAAGGCAACCGTTATAAGGTCTGACCAGGTTAACTCTTTGTTTTACTAATTTCTCACAAACTGAAGCAGCAGATAAACATGAAGAGTTTGTAACTAATATGAATGTTACTGGCCATGCAACTAATGACAAAGCTGCAACAGGATACTGGTGTAATAGTGGTTACCCTCTGAAATTACTTCCCTTTTCAGAGTAAGAGACACACTGAAAGATCTCCATCTAAAGTTATTTCACCAGATATTGAGGAGAAATTTGTCATATAATTCTCTTCTGTAAGGTGAATAAACCTGGACTCTCTTTAGCTAAAATTTTGAATGCTCTTGTTATATTCTGTCATAGGTGAAAGGCTAAGTTCATCGAAATTAAAAACATTTTTTTTCACTTGTTTCTACTGGTACCTACCCATGTGGATAAATATGATCAAATTTTTCCAGATTTTGGAGATATCTCTCTCTCTGTCTCATAGGAACAGGTTCTGTAGATAGCAGTTCTACAGACGTTTCCCGAGCAATTTGGAATATCAGGAGAAACCTGAACGCACTGTATATTTACATGCATCTAAATAACCAAGTTGGTAACTGCTAGCTTTCTGTACAGCCTTGGGCCAGATTAACAAATGTAATTTGCACCCTTACACACACCACCAGAGATTGGTGATCGTGCCAATTGCAGATAAAATTTGTGAGATCTACAGGAATCACAAATTTTAGGTTAGGAAATGATCTTGTGTTAAAAAATCCCAGCTTTCATGTTAAAAATCCGATGAAATTTCAGGTATAACAGAAAAGCACTTTCAAAAGTTGGAACAGGTTATTAGAGAGATGTTATTTCCCCAACAAGATTCATAGGACCATTTCTTAGACATGGGTATGTGCAATTTGATTTGGCACCAGCTTTCTACATGTACCAATGTACAGTAGTTTGTCCACTGCAATGTGTGATGTGACGTTAGAGAAGTCATTGGGCACTGAGGACAGTTTTCACCTACCACTGTTTATTGAAGCACTATGCATGTGAGCAGCCGGTCTTCAGAGATTCCACACCGAGACGTCGCTCTCAGCCAGAGCTGAGAAGTAGAATGGCTGAAGGCGTTGCAGCAACCCCCACTCCCAGGTTGCATTAGTACTGTTGTATTGTCACTGTCACTTACAATATCCTAGTCTATATCCTATAGTGCAAGGTTACCAGATGGATTCTTGTAATATTGTGTATAGTGTCCTATAATAATTGCCTGTTGGTATGTTGATGTAATGTTTCAAAAGGTATGGTGTTGATTCAGACGGCATCTTTAGCAGGGACAAAACACATTTCAATCCAGAGTTCAATCCAAAAGCAGTAGTTAAAATGTGTGGTCTTGTCATGAGTGATGACCCTGAGCTGTCACTGTAATTACCTTGATTTCTTTTTAACACTGTGGTTTTATACTGTTATCTTCTTTCACTGACATATTGTCATATGCTGCTGTCAAGATGTGATTTATTATGTTATTATGAACATCTTTTGCACAAAAAAGAAATGAAGTGTAGGCCTAACTGTAATATTGTGGTTTCATTGGCTAAATTTCAAATGTACTGCACGCATGAATTATGAATAATGAACACATACAAAAAAAAACCTGCCAGGGGAAGTCACACGTCCGTCTAAGAGGGTTCCTCTGGCTGAAAAACTGTTTTCAAAATCCTGAAAACAACTCAAATGGCTCAGGAGGGTAACTGTGGCTCAGGAGGTAGAATGGCTCATCCACTAACTGGAGGGTCAGTGGTTTGATCCCCAAGTGTCCTTTGGCAAGATACTGAACCCCAAATGCCCCCTGATGTATTGCCGGTGTGTGAGTGTGGGTGTGAGTATGAATAGAAAAGTGCTGTCTGTATAGAAAAAAAAAGTGCTGTATCAATGTGCTTGTGAATGAGTGAATGTGGCATGTAGCGTGCACTTTGAGTGGCTGATGCAGCTAGAATTAGTGTAGCCCGTTTACCATTTTTGTGCAGGCGTATGGTGCGAAACGCAGTGGCACACAAGCGAACTAGTATTTTCCTACGGTGCATTGAGGTTATTTCCTGCACTGGTTTTTATCTTGGTGACCCTCCATGCACCACAGAGGAAGGAGAGGCCGGTGTGGTGACACGAAACCAGCCGCGCACTGCAATCTTGTTGCTAAGAATATGTACGTTCTGTGTGGTCACATGGTACTTTGGTCACTTAGTGAAATCACACCTACTGTATATAAACCTCCTTAAAATCATGCATTCCCCTTTATTCATATGTTGCTCATCTTTCCACTTTTAAATTCTGTTTTTCAGCCAGCAGACATCTGATCATGCAGAGGAAAAAGTTTATGTTTGATCGGCAATAATTCCAGCTGGACATAATAAAGACTAATGTGTGATTTTTATCAACTTTGTAATCCACTATAGTGGGTAGGTAGTCTATACCCACTACCTTTCCTTTGTTGTAGTGAGTGTCTTTACAGCCGTCTTCTGCAAGTCAACAGGCATGATGGAGACTGACACAATGAAAACATATAAAGTGGTCATGTGAAGTTAGTATATCAGTTGGAGCTTCTCTCTCTATCAATGAATCCCACAGGACCAGCAGTTCCTTTCCACCTCCCCCAGTGTCTCTTCCCGAAAACCTGGGTAACTGGGGCAAAGCCAAGGTAACACCTGGAGTATGCCCAAGTTGAACACGCCTTGCTCCCAGCATCAGAGTAATAATAAAATAAATCATATTCATTTTTGTCACATCGTCACATTCATGTACACTAATCTGCATTTTTTTTAAAAACCCTTAGGTTAAAAGTACCTACAAGATTTTTTCTGATTTGAAGCATTATCCGCCCACATACCGATCATAGAACTATTTATTTCAATAGCTTGATTTGGTTTCCCTCTGTTCTAATGCTGGCTCAGCCAAACAGCCAGACTGTGAAATGAATGATGATTTGCGTAGTGTCATTTCAATGTGAGTTTAAATATAATATACATATAAAATATACAGCCTGCCCATGGATTAGATTCCTTTATTCTTGGTTATAAAAATATCAGACCTATATAAAGTTCAAGTCACATCAGAAAGTGGTACAGCAAAATTCATATGAGCATCTTTGTGACATATGGAACCTACAAGCCTTGTGGTGCAATGACTTACTTGCATTGGTACTCAGTGAACTGCTGTAGCTGGTGAGCTAACTGCTAACTCACTAGCTGATTGGTTGAGTGCTTGTTAGTCACAGCTGCTCCTGGAGGTTCTCTCTATTTTCTCTCAACCATTCTTAGGCATTTAATTCACCACTATACACCATTTCCTTTAAAAAATAGTTATTGATGAGGAGGACATACTGTACTGTCGGCACCCATTTAGCTTAGCTATGGTCCATAAGTTGAGGATGAATACAAGTGAATGGTGCTAACATGCCACCATACTTTTCTCCCTGCTGGCCTCTTACATGTCAGCACAGCCCAGACACAGACACACCTAATTCAACAGGAAACGCATGACTTATAATGTACTTTTAATTGGCCTATTCCTGTTTCCATTTTTTATATGTTCTCTTCCTGTTGTACCAGGTAATATTAGAATATTTTTCTAATGTGTAAATTTTTATTTATTAGAATTAGTGGGTCTTTTTTTATGAAACAAATCACGCCTTTACATATGTGACAACATTGCCCTTCTTAAAACTACTTGCACTTAACTTTCTTTGTACTTGTTTTATTTATTTTTCTAATGTGTAAAGTTTCATTTCATATCAAATATCCAATTCAAACTGAATACTGAAGGCCAAAGGGGAATGACAATAAATTCTACCGTGTACCTGGTACAGCTTGTGATTGGTCAATGGGAAAAATTTGCAGGTCAAAGTTTGAAATTACCAGAGATTTACTTCTCCCCTTTCAGCAAATTCAACAATAATAGCAATTCCATTGGAATGAAAAGAATTTGTCTTTGTAAATGCTGGTAAGTCCAGGCCATAATAATAAAGTCAACACAGTAAGGGGTATCTTGCAGTTTCAGTGTAAATTCCATGTGAATGACTTGCTCAAATTAATATTTTTTACAGTGTAATGAGAAATAGCAGCATAATGTGCCTGTTTGTACACAGCCATCAAGACTGCCTGTTCATACTGAGTTGTGTTAATGCCCTGTGAGTCACTACTGCACAGCCTACTCTATGGAAATGTTTGTTTCCGTCAGAGAATCACACATAATGTTAAATACACAAACTTAGAGACACGGAGATGACGTAGTTTGATATACGAATCACACATAAAATATGACGCATGTTTTATGACCTTCAGTTAAGATTTGGTCTAACACTGCAGTCACAGGTTAACCTCCTGTTGTCAGTGTTCACAGAGACTGCTGTCTCCTGCTGCAGTTACAAAATGTTACATGTTGCAAAACCATAGATTTGCACAGAATTACATTTGCATTGATATCAAATGCAATTTCAGTAGTTCAAGTTTCAGCCTTCTCCACACAAATGCTTTTTTAGGAGACTTTTGCTGTGCGCTCTCCTCCTATTCTGTCTTGTTCTTTTTAAGATGAATAGCATGGTTGGTTAAATCAAATTAAAAATTTCCATGCGGTGTAAAAAATTTAGGTTATGCAAAAACTGATGTAGAGGTTTGAGTAAATCCCATATACTATATGTTTTTGTATTCAATGTATTTACATTATTGTCATTATGCTTGTTCATGTTTATTATGTGTGATTACAAATATATATATATAATATATATCAGTCATTTCCAAAAAATTCTGTTATTCTCCTGATAAGAAACTCAAAAAAAAAATTGTAATTATCACTAAAGCAGTGCAATATGCTTAATATTCCTCTTAGGGATTAAGATGTTATTACATCTAATTTCATCTTTGAGTATGAAAACCTATGACTTATAGATGTTAAAATAGAAAAAAACATATCATCTTTCCCATCAGCTTCATAAATTATATTCAAAATCAGCGATAATAAGGACTTCTTTAATTTGGTTGTCTCCAATGTAGAACATACAATAAATCAATTATAGATCGCTAAAATATTTTGATGAACGGTTCATGCACAGCACTTGCATTTAATAGTAGTTTTGCTTTTGAATTCAAGCTTAAACCTCATATCTACTATCACAAAACACTGTGGTTAGTCAATTTGTTTTCAGACCACAAATGAACCGCACCAGAGTGTGCTTGGAAGTTGGCCAAGACCATGTCTGTAAGTGGCCTTGGTCTGGTTGTTTGGTCTGCATCAGAGTTGGATGGATGGACATCTCTTCAACTAAACCAAATCTGTAGTTTGGTTCTTTTAGTCAGGCGTTAACTTACATTTAAACTTAGGGTTAACCTAATTTAACCCGAACTTGGGGTTAACATAAGCTTTAAAATTTAATCTATATTGTTTGGTTACAATGACATAACATTAAAAAGAACCAAACACAATAACACAATATGTCTGTTCAGGCCCAGTTTTTTTCAAAGCGCATGGCATGCAGTTTTCCAGATAGTCAGTCATTGAAACTCAGCACAGATGCGTCTGCAGCAACTAAAGCCAGAGGTACTCTTTACAGGCTCACTGTGGTCTCTTTCTGTGATAAAACATCCTCCCCCTGAGGGAGATAAATCAATAAAGACAGTGTACAGAAGATTCAAAGTTGCAACACTATTACTGCCACAACTATCTTTTGTATGTATGGATTACCAAAGGTAAAGAAATTACATTTATTGAAATGGTTAAAAATGAGTAATTTCTGGTCATTTATTGACCCATTACTGTGAAGTTATGGCCTGTAATCTTGAGTTATCGTTCAGACCAGGCTACAACTGTAATTTGTGTCTTCAAATGAACTTGGTCTGGGTCGTACAACGACCTGGCAAAGTTTTGGCAGTGTGCTCAGCCTCATGCTGCTTGTTGCCTAAGACTAGTTGTGAACTTAGTGCAGGGAGCACAGGGTCCAGTTTGCTATTCTTAGCACTCTTGGAATGCTGTTTCTCCGCCCTGTTATTTTGTTTGCTCTCTCTTCACTTCGGTCATGTTAGGAAACTTGTGTTTGGCCTGGCTGCTCTTAGCAAGGATAACAACCAGCCCCCGAGGCCTGTGACGTGCTGTTGAACTGTTGTGGAGAGGAAGAGTCATGATAAGGTGGATAACAAGCACCCTGTTGCTCACTTTTAAAGGAAATCCCTGCACATTGTTAGGCCAACATGTATTGCACTGTGTCATTTTCAAACATTTACTCACAAATAAGCCCTGTATTTGAGAAGAGGTGAAAGTCTTCAAATTCTGGAAAATAGATTTAACATGAATTAAAACATTTCTTTGGATGTAGTGAAGCATTATGTGTATGCAGGTTATTACATGTTAAAATAAAGATTTTGGGAAAAGGTGTGTGGGAAAAAGAGGGAGTAACAATTTTGACATGGCCTTGAGCAAGACACTTAGACTCACAGTGCTTCAACAGAAAGGCTGTGTTTATGCAGGGCAGCTGTGAAGTGAGAATATGTGGAGCTGAATGAAGGGAACAGAATGTTTACGGAGGAGACATTCACTTTCACCGGATAGCGAAAGCTTAAAAGAAAATGCTGCTGTTCTGCATGAATCAAGGCATTTTCAACATTTGTCAGTCTTAGAGAATATCTGAAAATGTGCCCCTATCTGTAAATATTCATTTGAGTTTCCATAGTTTATTTCAAACAGCTGGTACTGGTTAATTTACATGTTATCATTAACCTGTTGTCTATTGTGACATGTCTTTAGAATCTGTCTGTAGTCACCTAGTTGGTTCTTGGCTTTGGGAACTCTTAGTTTTTGCAGCACGTCAAATCATGTTTTTCCTAAGAGGGGGGATATGCACAGTATAATTTTTATTTGATCAAGTAATCTCACTGAGATCAAGATCCCTTTTGCAAGAGAGACATGTGTATAGCAGCTGAAAAGAAAAACAAACAGCCAGACACAATAAAGCACATGTAATGTACTTACAAAAAACATGATCAGGCATTACAAAAGCACATTAAATAGAATCAGAGTTAAGAGTTTAAAATAGACCTCTTCGATAAACATCTAAGTTTTAAAATCCTCTGTAGTTCATTCCATTCATAAGGTGCAAAGAAGTGGAGGGTAGATTTTCCAAGGTCAGCATTTACTTAAAGGCTAACGAGACTTAAACAGGCCTGCAATCTGGTTTGGTGAGCAGTCTTTTTAAATTTGAAAGGGAAAGTTCTATACCAAGACAAATTTTGCAACTTTGCAAAAAAAATAGCATGTAGTTCTCTTCTTCTTGGTAAAAATCACTAATCTACCTCTTCACATACATGTAGTACACCGTGATGAGTATGATGTTTAAGCTCCTGTGATGAAACATACAGCACGACGTTAAAATGCATCAAGTTGTGTTAAGTCAGAACAAGGAGGCATGAGAACAACGGATATCTTCACTGTCAGGCACAGACACGATGATTGACTGCACAATCATTTTCATGTCCTCAAGTCACAAACATGCTCTATTCCAATATAAGAAACCCATCTTTAGTTTTAGTTTCTGTTCCAGTTGTTCCACTGTTTAAAAGTGACACCGCTGCCTAGTCAAATTCTGAGGTATTTATAAAAATGGTTCTAGATTTCAGTGCCGTTGAGAATATGTATGGCAGGGAGATGTGGAACTGGAAAAATGGGTTTTTCAGATAAGCAACACATACTGCAGGATTTCAAGCTTGACAGTTGGATGTCTCTTGCCAACATGCACCTTGGGAGTAATAGCTAAAGTCTCACCTTTTGTTTTTCCATCATTTCTCAAGATCCAGATATTTTCATTTTTCATATTCATCTTTTGTACACTTAAATAACCTCCTTGTACTTTGCAACTCTAGAGGAGAAAGATGTTTCGACAATCTATTGAATAAATGTTGAGATATTACACTGGATGAATTAAAATTTTGACCTACTGATTGTGGTAGATGAAAGTCAGGGGATCACCAAAGTCATTAGGACCTATCCTCTCAGGATCATGAATGCTTGAAACACATTTTATGACAATACATCCAGTAGATGTTGAGATATTTTGATTTGGACCAAAGGTTTGGACCAAGCACACAGACCTTAACTAATGTGGCTAAAACCTTCATGAGTTAAGTTATAGAACTAATAAAGGGCCAAACTATAAACCTGTGGCTTGATAATGACATGATTCCCTGTCCTTCAAGATTTTTTATCCATCTTTAATTGTATACTTTTTATTATATAACAACTTCATGAACTAAATTCAAGCTAAACTATTAATTGTCAAGAGAGTTGCATCTTAAGCTCAACAGTGGCAACTTTCCAAGGCCTTGGGACTCACATAGTGTACTTGAGTAGTTAATGTCAGAATCATTCAAGTGTAATCAGTGTCTTCTGACAGAATCTACAAGTTCTCAGGTTGTACAGAATGTCCTGATAGTCGGCGGGTTGTGTCAGATTGTTTTCCTTGTTCCTTCTCTTTCTCCTCCTCCAAAAACACTGGCTGCCCAGAGTTCTTGGTATCCAGTAGAGTGATCACATGTCTCCTAGGCTTGAGTAAATCACACAGCACAGAGCAAGATGGGCTGGACAAAGGAAAAGAGGCTGATAGCTAGAGAGTAGAGAGGTGGTGCTGGGAGGGGGCAGGGTGGCACGGAGCACGTGTTTGAAGTAGCCCTGCTCATACCCATCCAGATGAGCGGGAGCACGTGGACGGGGGAGGAGGGAGTGGAGGGAGGGAAGCCGTCCGGGGGGAAAACAGGCACCTCTGTAGAGGGAGGCAACAATAGCACTGGACCCAGGCAGTCAAAAATACAAGCAGTCAGGTTGTAAACAAGCCGAGGGCTTAGTTAAACTTGTTTGGAAGAGAAAGTAAAATGTGAACGGTATAATTATTACCCAAACTCTCTGTTATATGCATCCGTCACAGTTTATGAGCTGATTGGTTGGTTAAGCTCTGATTTGCTGCAGGGCCATAGCAAGTACTTTATAAATACTGGGGTCATGAGTCCAAGTCCTCCAAAAGTATCCACATAAACATGAAGAAGAAAGTCGCTAACAATGCTGTTTCAAAGTCTCCCCCCACACTGCCAGAAGTAAAACACTTTTTGTTGTTGTAAAAGTAGTCCAATTTAGACATACCCAATCTAAAAACACTGGAATCTGCCCATAATCTTTTTAATTAAAGAATCTAACTCCACCTCAGATGCTAAAACCACCCTATTCCCATAAAAAATCTAACATAATCCCAATGGTAGCTACAACGGTAGCTGGAGCTCTGACCTATCATTTAAACTTGGTCCAAATCGAGTGACTGAAATCTGGTCAAAATGATTTCAAAAAAAAAAAACAATCCTCCCGTGTAGGAAGTAAAAGGTTTTACTTCAGTGCAACCTAATCAAAAGCATGGGACTTACCTGGGTTTGGTCACATTCCATAACCTAGCAAAGCAAAGATTTCCTGTTTGTCAGTATGCTAGGGATTAATACCATGGCCACGTGTTCCTTTTTTTTTTTATTGAGAACAATACCAGAGGCCAGATGGACGAGCATAAACATGCGACAGTTAGCTAATGGAGGAGTTTATCTTATAACAGCCCTGAGATGATAGCTGTTTCACCTTTGCAACTTGGAATGTGGGATATCCCAAGTATTTTTAGCTGTTTATTACAACATGAAATCAGAAACAAACAAGTACTGTATAGCTCCACTGAAAGTAGCTGAACTGATTGTACTGATGTTATTGGATATTATTTTTTATGTAACTGCCAGCAATGGTGCATTTGCAGCCATTCAACTGATAGTTTGATGTTGACGGCTCTTTTACCCAAATGGGAGATATCGTTAGCGTTAAGAATTTGTGCTATCTCAGGTTTAGATTACAAATTACAGTCTGGCATTCTACTCACCTGCTCATGATTAAAGTTTTAAAAATATGACATGACTGTGGCATAATACACGCTACTGTGGCAAGACGAAGCTAGCCCTGGGCTATGTGTAAAAAAAAAATTGCAGCCATGATCACAAGAGCAACAGAGAACAAAGATGAAGTGAAACATGAAATGACAATCATATTAGAAGAGTATTCTGGATTTATTTCCCCTTTTAGCTGATAGCTGTGTGAACTCTGTTTAATATTTTCTCACACTGACAAATTTAGATCATTTATATGAGCAGTTCACTGTAACTTTGAAAATTCACTGTTTGTTTCCGTGCTGCAGTGGCTTCAGTGTGTTTGGCATTGAGCCATACAGTCTTATTACATGCTGCCGCAGCACACCTGCTGGGTTTTGCCCCCCCGACCACCACCACCACCCCCAGCCCACCCCACCCCCTAAAATCTATACCTAACCGTGTTTCCTGGCAGTGTGGTGAGAGAGCCGTTGGGCTGCGTCTTTGTTTGCATTCCCTCGGCTTCCTCTTTTCACTGAGTGCTTCAGCAGAGCAGAGATAGCTAGAGCAACACTCCCCTCCCCCCGCCGCCAGTATCCATGCCTCAGCATGGTGCTACATGCCAAGCGACCTGAGACGCTCCCTGACTCGTAGTTCAATCCACTGAATTTTATCGCCGTGACTGTTTATTACAAACACTGTGGCCAAGGCACGTAGCATAGCAGTTTATTCATTCAAACTGACAAGGTGGCGAGTTGTTCATGGACAAATCAATCATTGTCCTTGAAGATTCAAAACACATTGCTAATTATATATTTACTAACTATTATAGCTTTCAGAGCATGGGTTATACAGTAGTACACAACAGTAAATATTTATAATAACGAGAAACAGCTCCAAGTTGAGATAATGTAGTGTCTGCATGTTTGCCAGAGATTTTAGTAGCAACTGCCAACACTGACAGTCTTTAAATTCTGTGTCTTTCTGGCTGGTTTTTCTGGGCTACTACATTCTTGATGTTAGATTGGGTTGCAGCTGTGACAAAAGGGTTTTTGTAAAAAAAATGTTGATTTGTAAATGAACAAAACTAAAATAATTTTCTCTTTTTCACTTCTCACTCTTAAACTAATGAGCAGGGATTGCATTTCAGTGAGCCCATCCCAGCATGCATTGGGTGGCAGGCAAGGAAATACTTTGTCTGTTCAAACCTATGGGAAATTTATGGTCTCAGCTTGACTTGACCTGTGTGTATTTGGATTGTGAGAGGAAATAGGAGCACCCAGAGGAGAGCTTCATAAACATACAGAAACATGCAGACAATAGCAGAGCGAAATCTGCCCAGCTGATCCCTTGTCACAACAACACAATTAAAATTGTAGAAGTTGGCACGTTATGTAATCTGCTCCTTGCTGACTAGAACACTCTATAAGGTTGCATGTTGTATCTGTGGTTTTATCACAACTGGAGTCCTCACGTGGCTTCTGTTTGCTTAAATATTCCTCATTTTTGAGCATGTACATTTATACATGTACATGCCAGATCAAAACGTATTTACAGTAGCCTGTCAACATCAACACCAACTCATTTTACGACTGAATAGACACGCACAGCTGGAGATAGCAGGGAATCAGCTCCCTCCTCCACCTGGAGTCAGCACTCCGTACAGTATAAATAGATATTTAAGTGCACATCACATTAGTCTTTCTTTAAAGGAATAGTTCCACATTTTGGGAATTATGCTTAGTAGAGAGTTAAATTAGACAACCAAAATAAATCTGAAGCCAGAAGCTGGTTTAGTGCAGCTTTCTCGTACGGTAACATGCAAAGATTCCAGGGAAGAAGCTGTGACCGTTTAGGTTTTGTGTGGACTACACAACCAATTTGTTACTGAGTGAGGTCTAGAGTTACTGGTAAGCAAAGTTGTTACCTTCTGACGGAAGTGAACTTGCTGTACCCCTGTTTTTCCTTTTTTTTTTTTTTTTTTTACTAAACTAAGCTAAGCTAAGATAACCAGCTGTTGGCTATAGCGTCATATTTACTGATTTACCATATAGACATTTTATAATATAACTCTCGGCAAGAAGGTGATTAAGTATGTTTTCCAAAATGTCAAAATATTCCATTCGATTTTAATGGACGTGTCAATTGTTACTTTTCTTTTTGATTTTTTTAAGGATAGACATGTTCTGAGTTCTTGACTGCCATCAGTAAACATTGCTAGCTGAGCTCCATTCATTTAGTCATGTAAGTGGTTCTAGTGTTTTCAGTGTCAGTTGGTCAGTTGACCACACTGGTACACTGAAATATCTTAGGAATAGATGGATTGCCAATAAATTTTGTACAGACGTGTATCCTAAGGACTTCAATGATCATTGAACTTTCATTTAGTGCCACGGGGCTGATATTCGTGGTTCTGAGTGAAATGTCTTGAAAATGAAGATGGTAATCTTACCATCGATTAGTTATGTTATGTAGGTAATTTGGTACATACTTTATATTTACATCTCTGCTCCATTCAGGATAACCATAATCCTAACTCTGGGGATCTCCTGAGGTTTCTAGCAGTGGTGTGTGCATCCTGAATTGGCTTATAGATATAGGTTCCTATTTGCACTCTATCCATGGATGTACGCACAACAATTGGTTAAATTTTAACACTGGAAAAAAATGTCTAAACATATTCATATTGCACAACAGCTTCACTTCCTACACAGCATGGAAATTAGTTCCTGCTAGCTCAAACTATTTTTCTATGCGTAAATTTTATTGCTTCATCTAATGAAACTCCCTGACCTAGATTTGATGTAAGACTCTTTACTTAACATCAGATACTACATGTTTTTAACTAATTTAATAGAGTTTTACATTTTGGGCAATATTTATATTTTACTTCTTGCCAAGATTTAGCTGAGAAGATCAGTAGCACTCTCATATCTATTATATATAAGGCTCCAGCTACAGCCAGTCTAATTTTGCATAACGAACACAAATGGAGAAACATCGAGCCTGGCTCTGTGCAAAGGTAACAAAGTCTGCCAACCTGCGGCTCCAAAGCTAACTTTTTAACTTTAATCTATTCTAGATCTATAACTATATCATTTAATATATAATGTTCATTGTCTAACTGGCCAATCTCCAATTTAGTGTATTTGTCAACAGTAAAGACAAGCATCAACAAATATGAAGCAGTGAAAATAATTTACAGGGATGATGCTTTTGAGCTCTGGAGAAAAAAAGACAGATGTGAATAAGAGTTACATTAAATTCATATATTATGATTTTTATATACCAGCTCCCAATAAAAAGCAGCATGTGAAGATTCATTGAGTACATACATTGAGGAGCACAATAAACTCCGTTGAGAAGCAACACAGAAGAGTGTGGATACATGATGAGCCCTGGAATATAAATAATTTCAAGAAATGGCCTAAAGAAATGACTCTCACCATCATATTGATTAACAATAATAATACGGTTAAAAGTTGGGAACATGATTAATGTTTGTATGGATCGATACCCTATTGAAGCATGCTTTGAATTGGACTCTCCGAAAAGCGTGTTGCCATGCTAGCAGCATGATCCAGACTGAACTATCTCAATAACTATTTGATGGATTGCCATAAAATTTTGTAAAGACATTCATGGTCCTCATAGTATGAATCCTAATGCTTTGGTGGTCCTTTCCTCTAGCGCTACTATGAGAGTGACTTTTTTGGTTCAGTGTAAAATATCCTGGCTATTGGATGCCTATTAAATGGATTGCCATGAAAGTTGCTATAGATTATCATGTTCCCCAGAGGATCAATCCTGTGATAAATTTGGGGATTCTCTATTTTTTTTTTTTTTTTTTTGCTAACGTCACCAGCGGGTCAACCCTTATTGGTTAAAAACGGAATATCTGGACAACTATTTTTGATTGGATTGGATTTGACTGGATTACCATGAATTTAGGTGCAAAAATCATCCCCTGACCGTTTTTCTTGTGCCATCATTGTGTAAAAATTTATTTTTGTGTAATACTTTAATTAATTACCAGAGATCTGCAAAACAAAACCCTCAATTACTTATGCAAATGTTAGCATGCTAACAAACTAAACTAAAATGGTAAACGTTATATTTACTAAAATCAACATGCTAGCATTATCAATGACAGCATGCTAGTGTGCCGATGTTAAGATTTAGGTAAAAGCAGAGCTGTGCTTCAGTACCAACTCATAGAGCTGCTATCATGACTGTGTATTCTTAGGCATTGGTTATGTTAGAGAACTAAATAAGTAAATAAGAGAACTGATTCATTTACCATGTTGGGATCAGCTTGACACAAAGGCCAAAAAGCCCTTTGCCATTACCTCCTTTGAAATATCGGGATAATGGCGTACACGTTTCTCCTGACAGACATGCATAGTCTTTCACTCTGCTGGACACATTGAATGTTGTGTAACAAATGAAGAAAGAGAGCCTGAGAGAGAAGTTCAAACCCTGGCTGCTTTCTCACCTCCCCCTCAGCTGACCAATCACTGCACGAAGTGGGTGTGATTGCCAAATTCAAATTTCAGAAAGTTACAAAAAATGTTGGATGCAGCCCCACCAATTCCAACATCAGAAAGGCGCTTGGAGAGGGGGGCTCTAGCTGACCATCTGAAAAGCACTTCAGATGCTGGCACCTATAGTCATGCTTTCATCTACCCGCTTTTCCGGTTTCACAAGAAGAACAACAGGCACAACATTAAGATATTATTACTGTCTAGTTGGCAAATGTGCTTGAAAATGACTTATTTATAAATGTTGTGTAAAGTTTATTTTTTTGGGGTTACTAAATATGTACATTCAATATTTATATATATTATTTTCTCCACCAGTCCTTCTGAAAAATGTTTGACTTTTTAGCATCTAAATACTCGAGCTACTTAACTAGACACTAACTTTGTCTGCATGTTGTTAGGTAGCATACAGTTAGGTTATTTGAGCGTTTTCTGAAAAATCTGCCTGATACAGCTGGCTGTTGATGAGAGTGGTGAAAGTGAACCAAAACACTAAAGTTGTGGGCTTAAAAAAACAAAATAATGAGCTGAAAGAGGCTAAAATGAAGAAAAAACAGAACAGTGATAATTCTCCATGGATTCATCACTTTTAGTGACCCATTTCACATTATTCAGTCATTTGATTGATTGTTAATATAAAAATATTGATGAGTGAAGCTTTAAGTATTTTATCTGTGCGTTTCAAAAGAAAATCAAGGGCATCACCAAAGGGGCACGGCTTATAGTGCTAAACTGCTTACATACAGCTTACAATCTCTTACATTCTTGTTTTCACAGTTGGCCTAAAACACAACAACTGAGAAAATACCCCTCACCCTCTTTGTTTGCTGTTTTGTTCCACAATTAGTGTGTGAGTGACTCATCCTGAAGGGCTTATTTTCATGACGCTGTTGCTGTTCTTGTTTTCAAAGTGGTGATAATGATGAGGAACAGGAGTTATTAATACACACATTTCCTTCTGGGGCTTAGTCTCACACAGTTAAAACGGAACTTGACAGTGCTCTGGGAGGTTTTCACAAGCTGCCCACGATTACTTTTGTTGCCTTGGTGTTGCTCAGTTTCAATTGAGGATAAATGGTACAATTTTTGGGATCACTGGGTATTTAGAGAATCTAAGTCTAGCTTTGTTATTTGAAAAAGATTGTTCATTGATTTAAACTAAGTACAAACAATAATTATCAGCTGGATATATACATAGTGCAGTTAATTCCATGTAGAATCTGGAAGCTTTAATAATTATAAACAAGAGAAAACAAGATCATGTGGAAAGAAATCAAACTGGAAGTTATACTATATTATAGATTTATTATAGAGTATCCAGGGCCACTGTTTCCTCTAAATTGACTAGCAGGTTTGGCCTATATCTAACAAGCTCTCATTTAATAGAGAGTAATATCTTTTCAGACGACATTCACCAAACCACTCTCTCCCCAGATATTTACAGAATAGAAATAAGTGTGGAAAATTGTAAAATTATACTGGCAGAGTTTGATTGTTTGCTATACATAGGCCCCCAAAGAAAGCTATCTTTTTTTTTTTTTTTTTGATGTTATTCTCATTACAGTGACTGATGAGGAAACATCCCAAAGTAAACACATGTCCATTTGGCTGAAGGATCCCTGCTGTTGTTCTTCTAAACAACCCCACCTCCCTTTTTCTATTTCCCAGTGCATTGTGGGATGACAAATAAACAAGTCCAGGCGGAGGAGGAGTCCAATATTCAGCCTCCACACCAGGGATCTGTGGCAGAGTGTTTCTCAAAGCCGGCTGAAGCACAGAGCTGAGTCATTTTGGACTATGAATCAGCCTGCACACTCAAAAAGACTACATGCCATTCTGAACGTATCTGTGTGTCCAGGCAGAGTCACGTCATTATATGTCTTTATATAGTATAAACACTGTTTGATTCACTTGAGGAAACCTGGTGTATGTACCAAAATAGAGGAAGAAAATATAAATCTGAAATAATGATATGTTACATAAAAAAATAAGAATATAAATTAGAACATGTTGCTTAAATTAGGCCAAAATTAGAGAATAATAACTGTTTCCGTGTTGGTAATTATACCCAAATACCTGAATTTAAGGGATTCTTATCAAAAAGCTTATGTTTATGTAAAAAACAAACAAACAAAAAATCTCAGCTAACATATTGTTTCAAGGTTTTTTTAAACCCTCAATTGTTTCTATCATTATCTACCTAAAATATCAACTATCATTGGGAGCTGAGCTGATATGTAAGCCATACTTGAGGTAGGATATCTTAGAAATAACAGTTTGTCTGATACAAACAAACTTTTGAAAAACATGGGCAATGACCAAATGCAAATATAAAAGGGAAATATTCAAAATAATATAAGACTTTCAGTATAAGATAAGCGAAAACTTTGCGAGACTAAGGGTCCACAGTCATGCTGGTGGCTCTGTGAAGCTGCACTTATGTACAGTGATGCCATGAGCATGCTAACGTGCTCACAGGGACAATGTTAACATGCTGATGTTAAAGTAATGGTTATGATTATCATGTTAACTATCTTAATTTAGCATGGTAGTCTGTTAGAATTTGCTAGATACATTGAATACAAAGTACAGCTAAGGCTGATGGGGATATCATTAGTTTTGCTGGTGTAAATGTTTGTAATAAACTTTGTGAGTGTATATTCAATAGCTGTTGAGATCTTTCACCCAAAACCACAAATGTCTGGGCACCACTGTAGTTTAGAGGTTTAAAAACGTACAGTGAACCTTAAAATCTCCAGTGCCAGCAGGGGACTTTTGTTGCATCTGTCTCCCCCCATTTATTCTGTTATCTCTCTGCTCTCTCAGTGGGTATAAGAGGGATAATGTGGTTTATGCACCAAGTTTTATGGTCATCAAACCAACTGTTGCCAAGAAATTTCACTAAAAAATAAAAATGTCATCCTCATGGTGGCAAACTCACCAGAGTCATTATGGTTCATTTACTGGGGACCATAAATGTCTGATCAAAAGCTAATGGCAATCTAACCAGTTGTTATTTGATTTATTTTGATATTTCAGTCCAGAACAAAGTGGTAAACCGACCAAATAACATTGCCATCCCTAGCACCATGCCAAAAGATAAAAATATACTAAACATGAAAATATTCATGTTTGATTAGATTTGATGTGGCTGTTGTGTGAGCCATAAGAGGATAAATATCTTAAAAACATGACTAAAACATGGTATATTCAAATTAACAAGCCCACCCATGTACAAGGAAATATAGAGAACACAACTGACTTAGGAAACTTGATTTACAGAGACAGTTGTCTTGTTACATACTTACTGTTGGTAAATAACACAAACTTTATTTCCCAGTGCAGTGGGAGTCCGTCCTGCTGCTTCAGCACACTGTCACCATAGCGATCCCTCGGGAAAGGTCATGAGCCGCCCGGCAGGGATGTTTGAAGGTCTGCAGATTGGCTATTGATACTGATGACACAAGACTCGCTGGCACATAGTGGTCATCCTACAGCTTGCTCATTATCAAATTTGCTCTTTCAGAGAATCATTTTTGCAACTCTCTTCAGCTCCCTGGCTGATGCTGCACACAATACAGCTTCAACTGATAAGTGTCTATGAAGGATGATAGTAAGGTCTCTGGAACAAAGCCGCAAATAGATGAGATTTCATATTTTTAATTTGACATGTTAATGTCAGAAATTATGAAGAGTGAAACTCCCCACTGAGCCTCATACTCATATAATTCTATTAGGTGATTTAACAGCTTTTCATGCTCCTCATGTGCAATTTCAGTTCCAATCCAGTCAGTGAAGAGCACTCCTGGTCCATTTAAAAACAGTAAAACGCATTACCAAAATTTTACAAGTGTTTGGTTAACAAGACACATCTACCCACTTAGCACATTTTCATTTGTTTTTCTACAGAGTGTACATTTTATTTACATCTATAAAGCTAATATTTGAAAAAGATTAATTTCAGATTTTCACACAGTTATTAACATATGATCCATCATATATAATCTCTGGAAACATATCTTCATTCACTCTTAACCATTGTATACGCCTTTGGGAAATTATTTTAAATTATTCAGGCCTCAAAAACCATAGTTGTTTTCCATTTGAACGCCGGGCAAATTTGATGAATTATGGTGGAGCAAGAGTGAGCAAGGAACAACCAAGTAATCATTTTTGGGGCTAAAGGGCCTTCAAAAGCTATAGGCACATATATAATGTGCAGGGAAACATTTAATTAAGATAATAACACAGGGCAATTTAGCAGCAGATCAACCAGAGAAAAAAAGGTTTATGTGAGTTAGAATTAATAATATATTGTTATATGATAACATTATAATATGCACTGTTTGATTTCACACATGTAGCCAGTGTAATTTTAAAAACATGAAGGACTGACTGAACCTTCTTCCCTCATTGATATGCAAAGGTATGCAGCAAGATACCAGCGCTGTATTTGTGTTCCAGCTTCTATATTATGCACACAATATTCTGACCTGGTCACATCAGCATTTAACACAGTGGAGTTTAACTTTAATTTTAATGGACACACAATACTGACCCCTTGCAAACCATCTTCAAAGTGTTGACCTTTGAGTTCCCATCCAAATATATTCAGCCTAGTTGTTGGGTACAGCACTGGGCTCTAAGGCGATTTTAGTATAGTGGCCACAATTGGAATTGCAGATTCCCATTCAAAATCACTGCAAAAGTGGCAGCGGTAAAAAAACAATTAATTATTTTTTATTCAAATTTAGGGGCAATGAAAATTAAAACGTCAGAGCTAGATCAGTAAATTATTGCTGTTTACAGGAATCATCAGGCAGCCAGGCTGCTGGTTGACTAGAAAAAAACTTTAAATGCTTAACACAGAGGACCTAAAAAACTTCAGCTCATCTGCATGGTGAGAAACTCTTCCTAAAAATGGAGAGTAAATTTGCAATGTAGTATCCAGCTCTCTTTATACATACATGTTTGCACCATCCAGCTTTATTTGCCACAAATTGTCATATAAATGCCAGTATTCAAATAATGGCTGAGTCTTAAATGACAACCAGAAACAAATAAATAAAGGCTGGTTGCTAATTAAGACTATGTAAAAAATAAATTAAAAAAACAAAACAAAACTTTGAAAGGGGTGTGTAATTACTTGTGGTCTAATACAGCAGCTCACAGGGTAAATTTAGTGTAATGTCAAAGTCATGTTATACTCACCACTGTGCTGCTCTCAGTCTCTCTCTTATTTTCATCCTCTAATTAATTTCCAGTCATTTCTTCTTTTCTATACTCTTGATCAATGCTAAGCTACCTTCAACAAAACTCAACACATCCTTCTATATTTCCACATTAAAAGCCTTCCTATTATTATAAATTGCAGACTTTTAATATGAAAATTCTGGAGGAAGTTTGGTGTCCTTTATGGTATTAATGGCAGGGGGAACATTCAGGGGAAACAGACCCTCAGGCCCTGTTCATACCTGGCATTACCCTGCATCGTAGATGATCTGATCACAGGTGAACAGCTGTAGGTACGGGTGTGAATGCACCCAGGACACATCTAAGATGAACTGAGATCCGGTCGCTCAGACCACATTCAGAGGTGGTGTGGGCCACATATGGCCACGCTCTTTTAGCAGTGTGTACACCAACGTGTCTACTCAACGGACGTCCTCTGTGGAAGCAGATGTACGTACTCATTCGCAAACAAACACAAGTCATAAAGCTGGGGAACATAGCATATTACAGTTAAAGGCTTTTCTCTCGCCTGCCCCACATAAAGACCTGGATCTCTCTGCCACTGAGGTAGATAAAGACCCAAGCCAGTATTTCAGAATTTATGTTAGCTGTCCTCTACTGGAGTATAAACTGCTTCAAAAAAGAGGCATGGTTAACTTTTTGTTTGGTTGTTTGGACTGAGGTACTTGGCCTGCTAAGTGACCTTGGTGGGCTCTTGTGGCTGTCTAGTAGTGGAATGTTTTGGCATGTCCAGATGCAAACCAGGGACATTGCCAGGCATATGCAACCCCTGGGCCACAAGGGTGCCCCATTCCAGCACATACCCTATTTTGCAAGGATGCTTGGCTGAACTTCACTGTACACTTAAGATCAGTTAATACTGTGTAGCACAGCCCACTCAACAGATATTTAAAAGATTCACATTCACAGTTACCAATATGCCCTGTGCACTATGGCAGCAGAACATAAAAATGTCAGAATCACATAAGTGATGCTGACAGTAGGTCTGGTTCTGCATAATCAAAGAAGAAAAAATCTACATGACTTCTAAAGATACTCTGCTTACTGCTGTCATCCAACAGAGGCAGAACAGTCACCTCTCATTAGACATGCAGGTATCACACACAACCAAAATACGTACATCACAGTAGGGAGTTCAGCACTCAGGGCTTCATACTGATTGCAGCAAGGTAGATTAGCTTGAATGTTTACATTTCCAAATCCCACATTATAAACTGAGGCAATATGTCTGACTTAGTGTATTGGTTTTTTGAAAAATGCAAGAAATCGATACAAATTTACTGCCCCATGAAATTTCAGACACTATTAGAATTACATAGAATTATTTTTGCTGTATTGGTAGATAACCTGTAACACTACAGTGTTTTTCTGAGCTGATCTTGACCTTGAGAATAGCAGTTTAAAAAAAATGATCTCAGCTCAAGCTCTTTTTACTCACCGGTTCTTGAGCTTTGGACCATATCACACAGTCTTCCTTGAAAGTGTGCCTATTAAAAAAAAAAAGTTTTTACACCGTATACACAAACAGCACAGAACAACACAAATCAAGGCCGGCTGTTTTTCTTGGCTCCATGTCAAAACCTGTTTGTAATGCGCTGTTATTGTTTATGCTATCAGCAGATCTTTCAAGCTGCCTGTTGGAGTGACCGATTGAGGCTCTTATGACACTATCAACAATTTGATTGGCCGTTGCATAATCTGGTTGGATGATTAATACTTTTATCTTACAGTAATATTTTTTATTTCAACAACAATTCAGTCATAGTGAGTGATATAACTGTGAGTGTAAGTGACTGTTTATTGTCGATATGATTTCTAGTTTTCAGACATGCTACCAGTCTGTTAGTTGGTCAGTCCACTACTTTGGCCCAAACTAAAATATTCATAAAATCTATAAAAAGAAGTAAAATTTTATACACATATTCATGTTTTCCTGAATTGTAATTCTTTTGGTATCTGGCAACATCATGAGGTAAAAATTTCAGTCTGTCCTATACTTGGGTTTATGACCAAATACTCAAAACAAATGTTATTGTGCATTATTGTCATCAAAAAGAAAAGGGAAATGATATACTTTTCTTTTAAAATACCTGATACGTTCTGAAAGTAAACGTTGTAAATGTATCTTTATTATAAAGAGCACTGTGCTTCACCCCCTTATTTTATACAAATGTTTACTTTTCACGTCAATTTAATTCCATTCTCAAATATAAATAAAGTAAATATGTGAACATTCAGCCGTGCTTACATTTGCACAATAAATGTTTTTTTACATATCCCAGGTTTTGCGTTGGGATGCATGCTTTTGTCTATTGTGTATTAAAGGTATTGACAGTGTTCAATCACAAATAAATATTTGGTTTACAGACATACATACATGAACACATGCATACATGCAAAGCTACAAAATTGCAAAATAAAAAAAAGAGCCTGGTAAAGAAAAACTACAGTTGATAGACACTATGCATGTTGTTCTTTGCCGTGTACTAGTTAAATAGAGCATGCTTCCACAAGGCTTAAATAGCAAATTATTAAGGAGATGCACACAGTTTGATTAATTGCTTTCCACAGCAATGAACCGTCTTGATTATCCACAGGCAACGTCTCTGCTCACTGTTTGTGTTATGACCCACTTCTACCTCCAATTTCAAAACACTTAGGCAATGTAGGGCAGCAGTTATGCTGCTCCAAACCACTCAGCCAGCCAAACAAAGACACGCAGTACATTGTGTAGTTGGGCAGTATTTTATCAAAGCAGAATGATTCGTTCCAGCAGGTACTGAGCCTGCAGGGACTAAAACAGATGGAGATTCAGAGAGGTGACAGTTGCTGTAGAGTTAGTAGAACACTTTTTGAAGAAAGTAAAGGTGAGAAGGATCAGAAGTCAGACCGAAAAAAGACACAAAAAAATTGAATATTTGATCCAGTAGGTGAACAAAACATGATGGTGAGTTGTTGAATGTGAATCATGTTTTATATTTTAGTCTAACATTAAATTGCAATTTTTTTTCTTTGCTATGTGATACAGATCATTTAAGTACATGTTGTACCCTCCCTTGAGAAAATTCAGTAATATAAATTTATACTTTATATTGTTTAATTTCATTAAAGGGCCAATGCCTATGCATTAACGTGTTAGAATATTGTTCTCCCCCTATTTAGCCATAGACAGTGATAGTGGTCAAATCATTTTATTAAAACTGAATGTACTTTAATTTAGGTATGTCATTCCATAATTAACTCACTGTGACACTAACAGCCAGACAGCAGGCTGGTATATAAACAAACAGAAACTCACACTTCGAATGATGACCCACTTCAGCTTTCTGGCTAATCTTGGACCCTGGCTTGCTGAACGAGCTATCAAACGAATATCCTTTGGGGAAATGTCCAGTGGTAATATGATTTTGCATGCTGGTTGGAGCAAGCTAATTACCTAGTCAACTAGTGTAGCTCATTAAAAAGCTAAAATCTGCTGCATATATCAACATTAGTCAATTTAGATGCTAAATTATGTGGTTAAAGCAGCTGTAATTAAAATATATCTTATATCCACAATGGCACACAGGATTTATCACCTGACCCCACCTGAGCTGTAGTTGAGCTGGGCTGAGTTGCCCTCAGCTCTTTCATCTTATTGTTCCTGGTTAAGATTTTACAGTTTTCTTTTCATGATTTGACAAAATGTTCTAAAATGCTTTCAGTGTCTTCTTGTTGCTTTAATGTGTTTTGATATAGGGATACTGGGATTGCATATCTATAAGAACACAATGACAAAGGAATTAAATGCCACAAACAAGCCAAAGACATGCTTTTCTCTCCACTCAGCCCAAGATGCTGCTGGCAACACAATTTTTCAAACTTGCATTTACAGCCTTTCAAAGCTCAAAATTTTGACTTTAAAGTCTTATCACTTGTTTAAGCCCAGTGACTTCAATCTCAAACATATTAGATATGCCAAATGTGATTTTTGATAAAATGATGCACAAGACATCATATTTTATTTAATTTAGTGGATATTGAAAGAAATAGCTATAGAAACAGATTGTTTCTCAGTGTGTGAATCATATAGCTACAGTGAAGTGTTGCAAAAAGCAAATCAGACACACTGTATGTTTATGAGATGCATTGTAGAAAGCTACTTTAAGAGAAATTTAAAGGAAACTGAATGTTGAGGTGGTTATTCGTGAATATTTAGCTAAACAGAAGTAAACAGGTCTACTGATCAAAACATCATCTCTTAAAATATAAACAAATGTGGGCTCAATGTGCCGGATATTTTTGTTTTTCTAGTCTAAATGGTCCTGATCTTACAAACCAGGCAGCTGTGCAAGAGCAATTTACATCCTAATATTAGTTCATGCATTTGGTCATCAGTCTAATGCTGATGTTTTATGAATTTCACAGCCCAGGTTAATTGATTAGAACTAATTCAATGAATTGGACAGATGGAAGCAAAATGCTGCTGCAATGACAAACACTTAATGTACCACTGAGGGCAATATGTGAACTTAGGTCATTAGACACACACTACACAACAAGAAGTAACCATGTTTGGATAACACATTTGATTACTTTACACATGGATAGGTTGGCTGTGTCAAGCAGCCATGAGAATAGTCCATTGAACATGTGCTATTCCAGAATATTTAGCTATTAGTGGTAAAATATATGAAACTACCTGCATTTTCATATAGTGTTATTTGTATTTTAATATCTATTCTATATTATAATTTGACAACCATTTTCCTCATAATGTCCCTAACATAAATATATATATATATATATATATATATATATATATATATATATATATAGATATATATATATATATATATATATATATATATATATATATATATAGATATAGATATAGATATATATATATATAGAGAGAGAGAGAGAGACAGAGACAGAGACAGAGACAGAGACAGAGAGACAGAGAGAGGGGGGTTATGCTGATGAACTTGTTCTTCTATCCTACCATCTCCTACTGAATAAGGACTACAGCAACAGTTGGACATAGTTGAAATATATTGTGAGAGCTGGGCCCTGGCAGTAAATATGAAGAGAACTAATATAATGACTTTTTAAACATGTCCAAGATATCAGGAAATAAAAGACCAGTTTGGTAATAACGATCTTGGTATAACCATAACAACATAAGGAGGTTTTAACATACAAATGAATGCATTAAAGGAAAATGCTCCAAGAGCTCTAAATGCAATAGAGGCAAAATTTTACACGTTCCAAATTAAAATTAAAATCTGGCTTAAAATATTCTGTCTTCTCATCCTCCCCCATTGCACGACTTAGTATTGAAGTATGGGGTCCACTCAGTCATCATAGCTGAGATAAACACCAGACAGAACCACTACACGCAGAATTCAGCAGATACATTTTACTTGTACAAATAAAAACCCAAACAAATACCTGTGAAAGAGAATTAGGCAAATACCCACTGACAGCACTCACATTTTTAAGTACATTAAATCCATGATAAAAAGCAGAGGTAGGTCCTAACCAGGTGAGGGCTCAGTGACCAAAACCTCGCAAAAGAACAAGGAAGACACAAATAATCATGGCAACAGAAAGAAAACAGACGTGATCACTGTTCAACAGGTGAGATAGAAACAGAAATGCACTTCCTCGGAGATAGATTCACAGACTGACAGATAGTTAGATAGCGCTGACGTCTAATATGACAGACATTAAATCAGGGCCACTTCAAACTTCTCACTTCATCACACCAATTCTGTTGTCAGTACTGAATGTTCCAGGCTGCACAAAACTGTCAAGAATTGCAGTTTGTAAATGAAACTCAAAGGAGACAAGGTTTATTTCTATTATGTGTCCAACAGATACATGTACAGCCACAGGCACTATTCCCAAGCACTTACTACTAGACTTTCACTGCTTTGTTCCGTCCCTCATAACATAATGAGGGACAGGGTGACAGTGCCACACTTTGCATGAAAATTCAAGTTAAACAAACAGGAATTTGAAGAGAAGAAGCGTATGGAAACTGAAACAGGACAACCGCTAAGGTGAACTTTGCTACACCTTTAATGATACAGTGGGTGGGTATTCACTCCTTATAAAATACACTCAGCAAGCACTTTATTAGGAATACCATGCCAATAGGTAGGAATCCCTTTAGCTCTCAAAATAGCCTCAGTTCCTCTTGGCCTGGATTCCACAAGATGTTGGAAACACTGACATGATTTTTCATTTCTGCAGATTTGTCACCTGCACATTCATGCTGACAATCTCCTGTTCTTCCAAAGGTTTTCTACTGGATTCAGATCTGGTGTCTGTGGAGGTCAGTAAAGTACAAAGAACCCATCTTCACATTCATGAAACCAGTTTTGAGACAAATTTTGCTCTATCACATGGAGCAGTATCCTGCTGGAAGTGACCATTAGAGGATGGGAAAATGTGGCCATAAAGGGAAGCACATGGTCGGCAGCATACTCAGAGTCTATGGCATTCAGACCATGTTTGATTGGTATTAAAGTTATGGCCCGCGACTGTAAGCCAAACCACTTTCTGTCAAACTCAGTGAATATCTCCTCATGATCTGCTACCTGCCCATTCTTTGTGTGCACCTAAAAAAATCTGGTGTTAGTACAAAATCCTGAGGCTGTTACTGGGAAACAAACAAAGAGGTTTGGACCGAGCCACACTACGCTATTCCAGCCAATCAGCAACAGGAGGCCTTCGTGCTTTGGCATAGAACAAGGGAAAGAATAAGAGGAAGAAGAAGAGGGGAGATGCGGCAGAGAGGCAGTGGGAGCAACAGTAAATCTGGCACATGCTAACGTACCAAACTCCACAATATAATGACATTTTCACGAAGGAGAGATGGTCGACACGGTCAGATGAGCAAAAACTGAAAAAACATCAGCAGCTGTAGCCATTGTTTGCTAACCCACAACCAAGCTAACATTGGTTTTATTACTTGCGGTCTCATTGTTTGCTCTGTGTATGTGTGTGTGTGTGTATATATATATTTTTTTTTTCATAGTATTTTTTTACAGCCATGAACACTTAAAAGCAAAGGTGCAATTTTTCTAATAATACTGACACACTTTTACTGATGTCATATTTTGAATGCAGGACTTTTAGTTTTAACAAAATATTGTGTGTGTGTGTTTGTGTGTGTGTGTGTGTGTGTGTGTGTGTGTGTGTGTGTGTGTGTGTGTGTGTATATTTGTGTGTGTGTGTGTGTGAGTGTCAAGTGGAGGACTGGGCTGACTTTTGTGTTTCATATTGGAGCTGGCTGAGGAATGTGGGCTGTGATGGGCAGAAGAACAAAAAGAAGTTGGATTCACAGGGATTACAGACAACACTGAATGACAGCTCTTCAACTCATTCATTCTCTGAAACTCATGTTTTGGTCATGCTCCCTTTAATCAGGTAGTTTAACTGAAATCAAGATGTCTTTTTAAGGAAACACCCAGACAACAAAAACACATTAATAGAATTGATTTGAATGTATTTTGGCAACAAAGTTGCAACTGACAGTGTCTTTGCCTAATTACAAACTAAGCTTTGATTTGGACTATTTCCTTATTGTGTCCTAAAAAATGACTGAAGTTTCTATATTGAGCACTGACAACAACAAAAACACAGTCTCATGCATAGTCACACAAGGATTGACATATGCCAGCCGGAGCGAGTGAAGCAGCTTGGCTGGGCTTGTTCAAGGCCTTAATCAATGGGAGGCTTAGCTGGTGACACAAATGATCGTGGCAGCAGCAGAAGCCACAGACTGTAGCAAATCCCAGCTCATCTCATTACCACAGATGCATGAGAGGAGCCATATTACCATTTCTGCCAGATCTGTCACTGTGAACAGTCAGGGGGTGGACAAAAATATGAAACAACTAGCTATATATGTAAACATCTGGCACCATGTGACTATTCAGGGGCTAATCGACTGCACTGATAAGTATGTGTGCAGATTGTTTTTGGCAAATGTTGTCACTCTCCATGCTGCTCAGCTTGCATACATTACAGGTGCTACAGTATGTGTCGCATTTTTTAACACAGAAATAGCATTAACATGTTAATTTAAGGCTTTTGTATAATTACCATAAATGAATGAGGTTGTATGGTATTTTTTCACAATGTACATGTTGGATTTGAAATTTGCCTAAAAAAATATACCTAAAAAGAGTAGTTGCTTTTACTTCAGAACTTTCCTCAAATTACACATTTCGTAAAATGTAGTTTGAACATGCTGACTTACAATAAACCAGATTGCTTCTTAGATGTTTCCAAAGATGATATTCAAACTTCTTCGCATTGTAGCTCTGAACAGAATCACACCACAAAGGGGAAATTGTGATAAAAAGCTCAGTATGTAAAATTTAATACGCACCTATCTCTGATTATTTTCACATTCAGTCTGAAGATTAGACCTTTGCCATTTGTCTATTTTCTGGAACTAATGAGTTAGCCAGCTGTTTGTTTTTTTTATGCATTTTTGAATTATGTTAATTACCACTTTCTAACTTCTAAATAAATCTGGGAGACCTAAAATATTCTCTAATGGTAGAATCTAATGAACTAGTAGAATCTAATGTAGGCTCTAATGAACCCAACTTGGAAGTACCTGAAAAGCCAAATAAACAAGGATGCTCTCTGTCAGCCAGAGTCTGTTGTTCATAGCACTTAATTGCTAATATAATGGATATAGAGTGTTGTAGGAATGAGTACTACAGAATTTTTTCACTTCCATTTCCCTTGTCCAGGAGTCAATGGGTTTTTCGAATGGGTTTTTGGTTAAATGCCAGAAATAATGTCAGTGGTTAACACAAGCTCAAGACATTATCACATTTTACTCTACAACCTACATAAAATAAATCTGTAAATACTCCATTTGTGATTTTTTAAGTTTTAATGTGTCTTAAAAAAGGTGGTTGCTATCAGTTGGCTAAATGAAACCAAAGAGGTTGTTGTGAACAACAAATGTCATTATACCGACCACAAAAAACAATGTACCCACCTGTGAATAAATTATTACTCTGCCTTTACAGCCTTATTGTGTTTATATTCATGCTCTTGTAAACCATTGCAAATTTTCTAAGCGGAAAGGCTTTTTTAAAAGAGGTAAGTGTGCTAGATCAAATTTAAAGTTGACATTATTGGTGCTTACATTGAAGTCATGGAACTGGCATAGCTTTTTACTTTGGCTGATTATATTTAGGCTTCAAAAATTATAAAAATGGCATTAATTTGTGAAGTTTATCTTACTGAACAAAACCTGTTCAGCGAATGTATTTGCATCTTGGCAAGTATCATAAATTTTCATTATTCACAGAGCTTATTTTCTGCAATAATCTAAAGGCCAATGGAAAAAACCCTTTGGCTTTCTGTCAAGGGAACCACAGTGATGCTAGCTCCCAGGTTGAACTATAAAAATACTACATCCCTGCAGCACTCTATGAGTGATCCACTGACCACCTCTTCAGTCATACAACTGTCACTCAGTGTTAGATTAGTTACAATATCCATTCTGTGTATAAACATATCTGTCATTAGTAGCCATCATTAGTGTTTTGTTGGGGTTAGCAATATTTAATACACTGCTTTGCACAGTATTTTTTTTTACAGTAAAAGTCTATGTGTAACCAAAAAAGGAATCACTTTTAGTGATGAGCCAACAGAAACTCTGCAGTTCCCTTCACCTTTTAACCTCTTATAGATTTTTCTTTTGGTTTTACAGCCAACAACTTTACTCATGTGGTTCAGTCTCACCGCTGTTTACAACGAAAAAGCTCTGATGAAACCATTATAGCCTACGCTATCTGCCTTGCACCTAACAGCTGACAGACCAAGTTAGAAACTAGCTGGTGAGAGTAGGAGAACATTTGTCGGTTAAAGATTTAAAACAGCTACAAGGCTGGTGATATTTTACTAACATTCATAAGGTGGAAAGAATCACTACGCAAAAAGAATGCTAAAGCTGCTCCATGTCAGTCGGATGTATGATTAGGAAACCGTTGCTAATACATTAATCATAAAAACCTTATAAGTTGATGTAAGTGTTGTGTTCACAACTTCTTCTACCGCAAAAAAAATAAGTTAATGCTGCTTCAAGGTTTGTACATGATGCTTGTATCTCTCTATTTTAACAGGATTTACCAGGATCAATTTGGGTCTGCTCTGGGATCAAAAGAACACAACAACTCAAGGTAAGGGGAATCTTTCCCACTGTTTTATTCAATCCTACATGATGTAGTTGTCATTTTTACAGACATTATAAAATAAAAAAACAAGGAATTTTTAGTTACGACACGGGCTGCTTCTCTTTCATGTCCATCATGTGGCTGCCTAGGGGAATTAACAAAGAAATGACTCTTTAGATTGTTCAGGGACCATCTGCTCCTCACTTAAAAATTTATGTCAATGTAGTTTTACACTTACAGTATATGCTTCATATCCAAAATGTGCTTACTGACACTGCCCATTATTTTGAGAGCATATGAAAGCTATTACTGACAGATCTCTTCAAACTGACAATTACTGTTAACCATCTTCATGTGACTGGCCCGTGCAGCTGCACCTTTGTAGTCGTAATTTATTAATGTGCTCCAAAGTTAAAGCCCTCTCTAATGTGATATTTTTTAAATTATGTTTTCCAACCACCGTACATGCAAACGAATACACATAGCAGTCAGCCATGACAAAGAAAGAAGACCTATCACACCCCAGCCATTGCTAGATAGGAGTGAACTCAAGCCTTTCCCTTTTTTGTTGCCCTGAATCAAACAGATATATTTAGACCTGCTGCTCTATTCTGTACAAACCGAGCAGTATTCCCCTCTCAATCTGTATGCTGTGTTCCACCACCACAGCACAGCCAGGGGTCTTCCACACTGTCAAAGGCTTTGTTGAAAGAATACCCACACTGAATCAATCCCTTATGTAGTGGACACAGGAGCCGATTCACAGTGATAGGTTCCTCCTAGCTGATCCATGTTTTTTGTACAAAGCCTGCTGTTGTGTACACAGGAGCCAAGCTGTCTTCCCATGACCAGCAGGACTGGCCATGTCTAAAGCAGTGTCAGGGTGCTGTGATGGGCCCGTGTCACGGATAACAGGACATAAGTGGCCACTGGCTCCCGTTCTGCTGTGGAAAATAGCAAGCAGCTTGTCTCTGATGTGACCCAGGGTATTTGATAACAGGGATGGACAGCAAGATGAAGAAAAGTACAGAGACGTCTGCAAATTGTTTATTCATGTTGGGGAACCCAACGTGGTAGTCTCAAGAAGAATTTGAATCTCCTTTCAAACACAAAAACCCTGGTTCCTGAACACACTGGTCCATCCTGACAGCTATTATGAGCGCAGGAATAAAAACTTGATGTTCTGCTCCTTTTTGGACATTCTCTACAGTACCTCTGTGATTATCTTCCTGCTGTCTTTTAAGCCCCAAGCAAAGTAAGCTTCAGTGTCCTCATTTGGGGCTTTGGGTGAAAATATGCACAAATGTTTTGTCACAGCAGTACAGAAGACATTGTGGTTGTACTTTAAGTCTGAGAATCAAATTCTGTTGTAAAAAGCTGATCAGATCTAAAACCAGCGATCATTTAGTGATAAATCTTTGACTTTAGCTGGACATGTAAGCAATGCCTATACTGATTCAATGCTATAAGTCTCAAAGGACATTATATTAAAAAGGCCTATCTAGATTACTTGAAAAGACTGCATCAATCTTACCATGCTGTGCTCCCGTCACATGGGAAAGAGTCACTGAAAGAAATGCTTATCTAACCTTTTTAGAGGTAAATGGAGGAATTCATGGTTTTGTGATGGAAATTGATTTCTCTGTCTCTTTTAAGGAGGGCAATAACTGTCAGTCAAGTGGTTGATCAACCACCAGACTGAAATATCTCGATAACATGCCAACATCAGAACAAAATTTCAATACATCAGATACTTTTGTTTATCACCAAATACTTGCAATGACATTCCCATCGGCCCCAGCTGTACTTTGTATTAAATGCTAATGTTCTGTTCATTAGCAATTAGGTCAAAACAAGGGTAAAGACCTAAAGAAAGCAGCATGTTGGAAAGCACCCCCCCCCCCGCCTCTCATTTTCTATGGTTGTGTTTGGCAACTATGCAGAAAGGAAAGCCCTGCACACGTAATTTGTATTTATTAAAGCTTTTGGTCATTCTGTGTAACTTCCCCTTCATCAAGTCTGACATATATTCCTATTATTCTGTTTTCTTGGTAGCTTTCTGTATTCATTTTATTGTCAGTGTTTGTAAATGTATCTGTGGAGCTTCCTGCATATATAGTTCTTTTAAACTATGATTGTTAATTGCATAAACCAGAATCAATTCTATTTTTAAATACCATTATAGGCTTAGTCAATGTTCTTTTGGAAGCATTTGTGTGCAGAGCTTTGCCTTTGCCATTTTTTCACTTTGTCATCAAAGCACTTGGTTAAAGTTTGGCAAAAGATCATCAGGGGCTTTGTTGTTACTGAGCCAAAATCATGATCCCTAACCTAACCAACTATTTTTGGATGGAAGTTTTTTTAAGAGACAGACTTAAAGACTCAAAATTTATGCTAAGAAATGTCCAAAACTGACAGAATTTCTTTTATCTTGGAACCTCAACAGTTCCCAGTGACTCTCAAAGGATAAGTGGTAATGCTAAGAGATGGATGGATCTCAACAGCTGCAGATGCTTCCAGACCTGTGGCCATGTGTTACTGCAATGGCACAACTAAACATTGCTCAACTGTACAGTGACAGTGTAGCTTCTCTTAGTTAGTGATCCTCGTATTTCTGCATTTCCTCGTAATTTGTCAAGTTGTACTGATGTATCTTTGTTTGCACCCTCCTTTATCAAGCAGACAGAGGGTCTCTTCAACACACACAGTCCAAACTCCAAGTGGTTAAAGGAGCACAAAGAGGGATTGAAATGATGGGTGTGGCTAAGTAGAGGAGGACAGAGGGAGAAGTGTCAGAGAGGGGACAAAGACAACACCATCTGACTGCAGATGATTGTTTCAGTCATTAGCATGGGTTTGGGCCTTTACAGACTTCTCAGCAGGGCTTTTCTCTGCTGAGATACAGGCAAAGGTTTCATTGAGTGAATGATGATGTTGAAGTGGAAATAATAGGACTACTTCAACTTCTCCTTGTTCCCATAATGACCTTACAATCCCTTTTTTTTCTTTTAAAAAAGAACTTTTTTTAAATACACAAAATATATCAAATTACTAAAAGACTGATGAAGGTCTATAGTTTGAGAGCTAGTATAATTTTGGTCAAGAAGGGCTCTATCGATATATCAATATCCTTCAAAATCACGTCACATTCACTAAAAAAGAGTCAAGTATGACCATGTAAATGTTGTGCCTGTGATTACTGAGAGCTGCTGTCAGCTCCAGAAGCTCAGGGAGATCTTGGTATTGACACAAAGAATTTTCTGGAGAGGAGTCATTTAGTAAAACTTGAATCTTTTGTTACTCTGTCATCTCTTTGATGTTATTTATCACGCTGCTTAGCCACGAGTCAGTCTGACACCATTGTATACAGAGGACATCACTTAACACTTCTTTATCCACTGTCTTAATTTTCACTCCCTACCTTAAAATCACAGCCCTGATTACATACCACTTTGGTCCACTCATTGGTCTCCCTGTAAGCCCCAATCCAGAGAGAGATGCTTTGCGGTTTTTGCACATAGAGCCGGCGTTCAGGAATTTATCAGCTCAGCACAAAGTTTTTTTTGCATGACATTTGAAATAGCAGTAGATTTTGGTGACCTGACAAATGCCAGCATGTTAACACCACCATTCAGTCAACTTGTATAATGAAAGAAAATAAAACCATAACAAGAGCCAAAATTTGAGAGATCATCAATAAGATGTTGTAATTGCCTGTTACAAATGATTTGTCCTCTCTCCTCTCTCTACTTATTTTTATGAAGGGCTAAATGTCATGATTCTCAAGATTTTCATGAAATCACACCCCATTTTTGATTCTACCATTTTTTCTGCAACAGTCATTAAATGTATTTGCATTCTGGCTCCAACTGCAAAGAAATTGCAAAGTTCACAGAAGGGATTAACAGGAACCATGCTTGCATGTAATTTAATCTAGCATTGCTGTTTTTGTAAATTTTATAATATCCTAACTGTTTATTGTTCACTTTACACACCTTCTCTGTATTAAGTTACTGCTAATGCAAACAGCTAGTGATAGTTCATATAAAAAAAATGCTCAACTGGCAAAACATGAAGTGCTTTTATTGTGAAGTCACCGGAATAACTGCATTTATCACAGCAGTTAATACTGACCACATGCATTCATCAAAAATGTGTCAACAAAACAAGACAGCAGCCATTTTTTTAGCTTTTTTATTCAAACAATGTGGGTTTGTTTGGCTGCATTCTAAACAGATACACCAGCTGCTCCTCCGTATTTCTGATGAAGTAGCTTCTGATAAGCATTTATTTCCTGTAGTATGAAACTGCAATAGATCCTAGTTGGTGCATTGAAATTAACAACAGCAGCTTTTTGTAACTCACCCACTTTAAACCAGCAAGTCCAAATAAAAAACAATACAGAAATCTTCCATGTGAACTAACCAAAACTGTTCAAACTTTGACAGAAAATGAGATGGCATTTTCATGTAGAAAAGCTTTACACATTGCAAGAGGCTAATTAATTCTTTCAAAAGTATCTCCCTCAATTCAGAGGCATTACAATCTACTGTTAAAGAGAAACTCAAATAATTATGACCTTTAAAGTCCGTTTAAAGGTCTTGGCCAGTACTACTGCATAGGTAAGAAAAGTTGTGTCTCCAGAGGGAGATCTGAAAAATCTGATAAATATTCTCTCATGATGTTGTGTTGGTTGAGTATGAAGACTACAAGTTTAACAGTGATTAACTTGTTGGGGCAGGGGCGGGGGGTAACAAAGAAGTGAGCTTACTAGACCTCTATGAACTACTCATCATCTCTGGTTGAGGCTTGAGGTTTGAGGCTACATTAGCTGCTGCACCAAAATCTGTCTGTAAAGTGGTCGATTTGCATTATGAATAATGTAGGCCCCAAGTTTCAGCAAGGAAAAAGAACCCATAGGATGAAATAGAAAGTATATCTGGTTTCGCTGCATCAGCTTTCATCCTTTTTTAAATGCATCCATATTAAGTCCAGAAGTGTTATAAGAGTGCATAGATAAATTCATTCATTCATTCATTTAAACTGAAAATATGCATTTCTAACTTTGCTACTTGGAGACTACACAGTATTCTTTCAACATAGGCAATTATTTTATGATGAGTTTTTTCAATTTCAGTGGTTTGAAAGTTTGCATCAGAGTTTGCATGTCAGGCTTAAGTTTGTATGTATTTTTACTTTGGGCTTTTTTAAAGTAGCTACAAACACAGCTTTGGAAACCATGCTCAGTGCAAAATTCAAGTCAAGATTTCAAATAATGGAGCCAGTAGCAGTTTCAATATATACTAGTCTTGGCTTCCATGTTGACAACATATTTACTCTGGTTGTCAATGCTGGTGCAAGCCGCCATATCAGCATCTAATCCACATGTTGGTTGGGTGGTGTCTCTGATAGGACAGAGTACTGTGAATTTCTGAAAATGGGATGCAGGTTCTTAGAGAGACAATAGCCTGCAACAACAGTGTTTGGTACACAAGATGTAACATGAGCTGCCGAAACGTCAGGAGACAGGTAGCCTGCTGAATCTTCCTGAAATACTAGTTCCCTAACCAGCTCATTGGTATTACACAGGCTGTCTTTGCCTCATGCCCTCTGCTGTGCTCTTCCCAGGCAGCCTGATTATGTAAGCTGTTATCCAATCGAAGCCTGTCTGGATCGCACAGTCCTCAGTGTGCCTGTTTGTTTGCATAGTATATAGCTGAGAGCAGTACAAAGAAACCTGGATATTTGAAAGAGTTTTATGTAACTAAAAGCCACACAGTGTGCCATCACAATACCTGCATGTACTGACTGCAAATACACTTGGCACTGATGTGGGGTGAGAGACAACTCACAGTATCATCACAGATGTGACAGTTTTGGTGTACAAATGATCCATGTGGGTGTTATTGACCAAGCTTTATTCAGAAAACCGCCCGCCGGTCTGTTTCTCATGAAAGCCTGAGTGTCCTGTACTTGCAGAGATGATCGAACTAGGATGAAAGCCAAATAGTGGATGGAGAGTGAATGGCAGGTTCGCACTCAAAGAGCATAATGTCCACCTTTAGAGGAAAGAGGACTGCTCAGTCCCACTTGAAACATTGAATGCCTTTTTACACGTAGGTATGAACCATGATTACTGGCAAAATTGCAAATACACAAGGAGAGAGCTAAAGGCCACAGTACACATATGGTTCTATCCTGCCTCCAAAGAGCCCCAGGAATTAAGAAGCCTAGGGTAGATCAGTTGTTGGCTTTTTTTGATGCATGTGTTTTATGCGAAAAGATGACAATACAGAATCCTTACATAGTTCTTTATTTACTAACAATGCTTTATAATGTGTGCAATTGCCCATATTTGCGCAACAGTTGTTTCAATGTATTCCACTTTTCAACCAAATAAATTAAGGTACTAAGATGCTGCAGGAACCAAACCAAGGAACTAAAAGTTCCTCGGGTACATTCCTCCCACCAGAAAATCCTAACAGGAACAATGAAAAATTGAGACTCTGAAATTTAGAGGAAGAAATTTAGATTCTGGTTACCACAGTCAAAACAGAAATGAGATTCGAGGATTCCAAAAATGGTCTCATGGCTCCTGGAAATGTTCCTGTGGTGGGAATTAGACCTGTAGGGGTGAAGAGGGAGCCAGCAACTTTCAGGGCTGAAAACACCAAACCTTATAGTTCCTGGGCCACAAGAAAATGATACTTTCAGAGCACTGATTATTTTGGGGGTCAGGAACTATGGCCCAGCGCCAGAGGGATTAGTGTGCTCAAATGAGGACCTTGTCAGATGGTCAAATGTCATCTGCAACCACCTCACCAAGAGCTTTCAGATGGCAAAAAAAAGAGGGGAGGCTTTGTCTGATCGTTTTTGGAACTTTCTGAAAAAGACCTCTTGACAATAGTGTGCACTTCACACAGTGATTGTTTTGTTATACTCAGAGTGACTTGAGCTCTGTATGAAAAAAGGCAACCCTAGATAGTAGGATATGAGGTTTTTCTTCCAAACTAGCCCTTACAAAGGGATGATTCCCTGGTTCTAACTTTTGTACTCCCAAGCATGGTTTGTACAGATCGGAAAGAGAATGCAGTCCTGCCCCTCTAGTCGCTATTGGCAATGTAAAGCAGGCTGATCCTGCTTACTGTAGTATTGATTCTGCTGGCATATCTTGAAGAGAATATGTTCTGACTGCTTGATGATTGCACTGTGTCTGTATTCATTTAGTCATGAGGTGCGAAAAAGGAACAGCTGATTCTGTAATCAGAGTTACACAGTGCATTATCAATATGGTTCGAGGAACATGTTGCAGTAGAATATGGCTCTGCTAACTCGAAGACCACTTGCAAGAGCCAGAATTTATAATCAAGTGCTCGCATCACAGGAAATGTTTTTATTTTTCTGTTAAAATTGCTTCAATGGCCAAGCAATCATTTTTTAGTGTTCAGTGTGTCCAGTGTGAAATGGACATAAATTAAGGATGAGCAGCTGCTGGCATCAAAAGGTATCTGTCAAATGGAGCAGAGAGACTAAAATAAAAGGACAGTGGAATGAGGACAGTGGATTTTTGCTGCCTTTTTCTCTGGTCTCTGTCAGTTCAGTCAGTTGTGATTTCCATATCAATATTTGAGTGACACTGAATAATTTAGAGGCGTGCAGTGACACAACGGGATGCAAGGCTGAGTGGCGCCCTGCCACCACTTTTATTGTTTGTGTGTGTATGTGTGTATCTGTGTGTTTTGTTGGTTGCATTTAGAATATATATTTGGAAGTCAACTGACAGAAATTGAAAAAGCAATCATGTAGAGTATGTATATGTTAGCACTGGTAGAAAAGGCTCTCAAACAGCCTGCCAAGGAGCCATTTGCTTCCATGAGAGTAGTTTTGACTAATACAAGTTCAGTTCAGTGAACATTCATTGGTAATATTTATAAACCAAATATTCATAGGATGACTGATGACATCTAAGCACAACTTTTATAGTACTGGGTAGTGTATTCATGGAGTAGAAGAAGGAAAACATGCTAGAGAGATAGCATCCTTTTTCTTAGTGTACAAAGATGATATATAGTAGATACACTATGTGTGATTTTGTCAGCTTGTAGAACATAAGCACAAAAGCTCTACAAACATATGATCTTGCTGCCAAAAATCTTTCGAGACAATAAAACTTCAGGACCAATCATAATTTTGGGTATTAGACTGTAAAATTGTATACCACTGAAGAAACCTATACAAAATACATTGAACAAATTTTAAAACTTAGTCAATAGAACATCAATGTCACTTGTTGGTCACAACAAGCAACTTGGAATGTTTGATTTATTGTCGCTAAGTTCAATTGGAGCTACTGTCTTCAGTTTAATTGTTAGAAGCTTTGGCAAAGTTTGACGAGGAAGATCTCTACCCTCCCATTCGACCTTGTTCTTTTATGGGTTACCATTATTTCTAAAGTTAAGTATGTTAAGTATTTAATTCTGCCTTTGTACACCACTGCAGTGGCTTTGAAATGAAGTCATTCAAATGTGATTGAACGATCAACTGTAGACAGTGTTGTGCAGTGCAGGAGTGAAATTTGGTTATTGGCAATAATTAATCATTATCAAAGGTAATTATCAATTATTATTAAAATTTAAATGAATCTGATTAATCGCGATTAACAATAACGGGGCACCACTGGGAAAACCTGGACCAATAACCAAATATTGGATGTAGTCTCAAAGGGGTGTTCACTTACAAATAGTTACCAATATTTGGGAAATATTGGTATTTCTAGTGTGAACAAAGAAGCAGCAGAGGTCGGCACTGACTCCGTCAACCAGCTTTATATCACAATATGCAAACATAGAAACAGCAGCGCAACTTCTCTTTAAGATATAACGGGATTTATTAACATCAGTAACATCAACTTCCAATTAATGTCACTTCTGTCTAACAGATCCTATCATACGCTATTCAACCAACTGCAGATCACAAACAAGTCACAGCGGGTGTGCGTGTGTGTGTTGTTGGATGTGTGTGTGTGTGTGTACGTGCATGGATATGTGTGTGCGTGCACCTGAGGGGAGTCAGAGCAAGATGGCGAACGTGACTCGTTATGGTCACGTCACATGAGGGTCGGCCTGAAGGAAGTCTGTCGAGTGTAATGGCGGCTCGTCGGTAACACGTGACTTCAACAAAGGAGAACAGCTGAGCGGGAGGTTCAAACTTCCCTGTGCTCAGGTGTTGGTGTAATAACATGTGTGTTTGTGTTAGTATGGAGAGAAAGAGGTAGAAGTGTTCAGCAGCAATGTGATCGAGGGGCAGTATTTATCTGTATTACGCAGAAATTCACTCAGCTCAGCTGATGAGCAGCGTGAGTCTGGACCTTTAACTAACAACAGCCAGTACTGGTCTTGATCGCAAGTGCAGAGCAGGACATAAATTAATCCGCTGCAGAGGGACTGAATTATAGTTCAATTAAGTCTGGTGACATATGTGACTAAAGAGCAACAGCAAAAACAATATTCTCACAATATTGCAACAGCAGCAGTTAACACACACTAATTGCTAACATCTGCCCAGAGCTATAAGCCTCTTACTCTTTTGCAGGTGAAGCGGTGTGATTAATTGGTCCTCGGTGTCCTTTGTGCAGGCGAGGTAGCGTTGGTTAGCGGCTACCAGCGGCTAACGTGTCTTCTCAGCAAGATGGCTAGTCTTCGGGCGAGGTGAACTAATTCTGGCTCATGGCAGAGAATTAGTGAATTGACTTTAAAAGAAGCAAGGTCTGTGTTCCTCCTTCTTCTTCTTCTTGAAACGGGTAGGACTCGTTAACTACCAGGTTTCGCATCCAGACGAGAGGGTCGATCTGTGGTCTCGAACCGGGCTGAACTGCGTTTTCTCAACACACAGGGGGAGAGCGGAGATCAGCTCGACCAGCGAGGGAAATCCGTTGGCCTAATAGTTAATCGTGTACACAGGAACTGCTAACTATGACTAGAGCATTCGTCACATGGGACGGGGTCTAGTCTTAGGAGCGGTTATTGTAGCTACTTCTATCGGCGAGGAGTTCACTGTTTGTAGCAAAGGTCCAGGCCTGAAGCGTGAGTATTAGGAGTTTCTGTGTTAATATAACTTTGGGTGACGTCAAGGTTTGGGACTGACCGTGGTGGGTTTCACCCACTGGGAGTCGTGGATTTTGGGGGAACACAGCTTGTCAGCTGACGCTGTGTTGGGGGTCGCTCCTCTGGTCAGTTATTCAACTGAGACCGCGTGTTGGGGGGTTGCTCAGCTGAGTTCTTTGTCTTTCTCAGCTAGCAGCTCGTGGTCTTTACCTTAGTTTCAGGTATAGGTGAGCATGTAGGCCTTCTTTGTCTACAGTCTGTTGGTGAGGCACAACAGCTTTAGTTCAAGAGGTTTAACTAAAATATTGCACTAACCATTTAGGAATTACAGACATTTTTTATACATAATCGCTCACTTTTAGAGGCTCAATATATTGATAATGTATCAGTTTCATGACCATGTGTTGCCTGTCTTTATTATTTCATGACAAATGAAGCAGATAAAATGTCTTGAGTTGATTCTAAGTTTTCACTTTGCATGTGGTAGAATTTCATGGGAATTTATAGAATACGTTCCAAAGAGGTGATGCAAATGAAAGATGCCATCATTAGGTTGAAAAAACAAAACAAATCTGTCTAACGGATGGCAGAAACTTTGGGAGTTGCCAAATCAACAATTTCGTACATTCTTAAAAAACAAAGAATTCTCTGGTGAGCTCAGCAACACCAAAAGGCCTGGAAGACCATGCACAACAACTAAAGTGGATGATCACAGAATTCTTTCCTTGGTGAAGAAAAACCCCGTCATAACATTTAGTCAGGTCAAGAACACTCTCCAGGAGGTTGACATATCATTGACAAAGTCTACAAACAAGAGATGCCTTCATGAATGTAAATACAGAGGATTTACCACAAGGTGAAAACCACTGGTCACACTCAAGAACAGAAAGGCAGATTAGACTTTGCAAAAAAAAAAAACAAAAAAAACTTCCCGGTTCTGGAAGAAAGATTTTTTGGTCAGATGAACCAAAGTACGGAGAGAAGGAATGGCTCATGATTCAAAGCCACCACATCATCTGTCAAACATAGCAGAGGCAGTGTTATGGCATGAGCTGCCAATGGAACTGGGTCACTGGTGGTTATTGATGATGTGACTGCTGATAGAAGCAGCACGATGAATCCTGAAGTGTATAGAGCTGCACTATCTACTCAGATTCAGCTAAATGCTGCAAAACCGACAGGACAGTGCTTCACAGTACAGATGGGTAATGACCTAAAACCACTGTCAAAGCAAAGGGACACAGAACATTTAGAAACAGCCATAAAACCAAATATCAACCTTCACCAACTAACTTCAATGATCTCCTCATCTAAACCATCAATCTGTCTCTCAGACACCATCCAAACCAGGATGCTTAAGGAAATTTTACCCTTAATATATCTCTATTAAACATAATCAATCTGTCCCTATTATCAGGCTATGTACCACAGTCTTTTAAAATAGCTTTAATTAAACCTCTTCTTAAAAAGCCTACCCTCGATCCAGATGTTTTACCCAACTATAGACCCATATCTAACCTTCTCTATTTTTCTAAGGTCCTTGAGAAAGCAGACAACCAACCGGTTGTGCTACTTTTTAAATAATAGTTTATTTGAGGATATTCAGTCAGGATTTAGTGCATCATAGCACAGAGACAGCACTGGTGAAGGTCACGAATGATCTACTAACCGCATTGGATAAAGGACTTGTCTCTGTACTTGTTCTGTTAGATCTTAGTGCCACATGTGTGACTCTATTGACCATCAAATCCTATTACAGAGACTGGAGCATTTTATTGGCATCAAAGGACTCGCTCTTAGCTGGTTTAAATCCTATTTATCAGATCGATTTCAATTAGTGCATTTTAACTTTAAAATTTCCAAATACTCAAAAGATAATCATGGAGTTCCACAAGGTTCAGTGCTTGGAACAGTTCTATTCATCATATATATGCTTCCCTTAGGCAATATTACCAGGAAACACTCCATAAGCGTCCATTGTTTTGCAGATGACAAGCTTTCAACGAAGCCCAATGTAACCAATCAGTTAGCTAAACTTCAAGCATATCTTAGGGATATAAAGATCTAGATGACCATGAACTTCCTACTATTGAACTCAAACAAAACTGAAGTTATTGTTCTTGGCCCACAACACCTCAGAAAAATTATCTTATGACGTACTTACTCTAGATGGCAGTGCTCTGGCCTCTAGCATCACTGGAATCTTGGAGTTGTCCGGGATCAGGACATGTCCTTTGACTCCCACATTAAACAAACTTCAAGGACTGACTTTATTCACCTATGTAATATTGCAAAAATCAGGCAAAAACTAGTACATGCTTTTGTTACTTCTAGGCTCAATTATTGCAACTCATTATCAGACTGTCCCATTAAAACATTAAATAGTCTCCAGCTGATTCAGAAAGCTGCTGCGAGTGTATCGACAAGAACCAGAAAGAGAGATCATATCTCTCCTGTGTTATCTTCTCTGCACTGGCTCCCTGTGAAATCCAGAATACAATTTAAAATCATCCTCCTCATCATCTACAAAGCCCTTAATGGCCAGACACCATCCTATCTTAAAGAACTCATAGTACCTTATTATCCCAGTAGAACACTTCACTCCACGTTTAAGAGTCAGCTTTAATCCATCCTCTTTGATATAACTTATGGTTAGAAATGGCTCAGCATTAGCTCGAGCCATCACCTCACTATGCTCCTGAACTCATATCCCATCAATGCTCGTTACTAACTGTCCTTCCTCTCTCTAGTAGTTTTGTGCTTCCTCCTCTCTCCTCTTCCTCCAGAGTCTGGATCCATGGCTGCAGATCCACCTACTGCCCCATGAGCCTGATCAACATCCACTGCTTTAATCATTATGATTACTACTGATACCATTTCATTTAGTCCTATTAGTAATATTATCAGCCCCGTTAGTATAACTATACTATATATAGCTATTAGTCCCATTATTGTGCTATGCTGTCTCTCCTCCCTCCTGCCCCCCTTGTCTCTCTCTCTCTCTCTCTCTCTCTCTCTCTCTCTCTTACTTTCAACCCAGCCGGTCGAGGCAGAGCCCCCCCCCCCCCGGCCAATCACCATGAGCCAGGATCTGTTCAATGTTTCTACTGTTAATAGGGAGTTTTTCATTGCCACTGTTGCTGAGTCCTTGCTCATATTGAATATTCTTCAATGGCCAAGTCAGTCACCCAATCTCAAAAAAGTTGAGCATGCTTTTCATTCATTGAAGACAAAACTGAGGGCAGAAAGACCCATAAAGAATCACCTTTTCAGTTGTTTCTGATTCTTGTAGTGTTTTTGAGCAGGCTAGAGTCAATCTCTCTCTCCTTCTCGTCCCCCCAGCCTCCATAACACAGCAACATCTCTTTGACTGGTATTATAAACTTTGATCCCTCTCTTCACCTTTTTCATTATATAGACTAATACATTTTTTCCATATAATTGCTCCATATTGCAAAAACAGTTTGATTTTCTTATGCATTATTTTTCACAATATGCTATTTCTGAATCACCTTTGGCTGGGTAAAATGCTTTTATCTATTCTGAGGGATTCTGTCGCATCTTTTATCTTCATGTGGACCTACACCTAATGAGGGGGCCTATCATCGTTGGTTTCCAATCACCAAAACTTTCTCTGTGCTTACCTCAGTTCCATCCATTTGACCTATCCCTAATGACATCGTAATTCGAGTAGCATCATGACATTGTGCAGTACGGGAGACAATATACCGAGGTCTTGCATAATGTATTATAGTTGGTGAAGAATGGATACACTATACTACAATATACTTCAGTCCGGTGTAACATACTTTTCTGTAGGCAAGTACAGACCAAACAACAGGTAGCACAGGTCTCCAGGTGTTTCTGGAGAGCTAATGATGGAGGACATCTCTTCATACCCTCTGCAGATCCCAAAGGAGGTTTAGCACTGAACATCAATGCAAAGATATAAAAATATTAATGTTGAAATATAAATAACTTACATCTATTATAATTAACCTTGCGTATTACACACTATCAAAGCAGGATCATCAAGCTAACACTCCTGTGACCAGACACAACAGAGCTTTTACCATGAAAATCAGGGGTCATATCTCCATTTATTATCCGTTTATCCGTTCTCCGTTTATTATGAAATTATGATTTCAAGATGGAAGTATACCATAGCATACCTTAGTGTAGTTTACCATAGTATACCATAGTGTGTCATTATATATCATACTAAAAAGGTATACCACCATGTAATACAAGAGTGACATACTTTATTTCACCATAATGTAACATAGCATAGAGCAGCTGCTGTAGTATATCTTCATATAACATATTGTTTAAAACTGTACAGTAGTTTATACTTGTGTACTCTGCTGTACTAAACAATAGTTGACCTTAATGTAGCATTCTGTAGTATACCATGGTGTAGTACATAACTGTACACATTTATTGTATGCTATATAAAATAGTATAGTAGTATGAGTATTGTATAATATTGTAATATAGCATTATGCACTATATTACAAAAAAGGAGTATACCTTATGCAGTACACTTTTGTGCACATTATACAGTTTAATATAATTATTGTACAGTTTATTACTGTATTACATATAGAGTATAGTTAAGCTTAGTATACATATTATGCATAGAGTGCATGCTATAATACAGTCCTGTATTTTAAAGCATAATGCAGTACAGCATAGTGTAGTACCAGTATGTCTGTAGAACAGGTTCTCTGGTCAGTATGTGGTTTAATAGGAGTGAGCGGCTGCTCTTTGCATTCCACTTCCACTCAGCCACTGTTGACCCAGAGACTTTGCCCCTGTCTCTGTGACTGATCAGCCATTTATCAGCTCTCTATCTTGTGACTGGAGGCTGTTGTCACTGCCTGCCTCCATCTGAGTTGCCTGGAGACTGTTGCTCCTTTATCCACATCAGGTACAAGGACAAATGGGAAGATGCACTAATCTGCTCTTGAATATTGTTGCACAGTCCAATATTTCTCAGTGTAATGCCTTGTTTTTGCTTAATATGGAAGTGGACGGTCAGGTTTCCTCAATTTAAGTGATTCAGTTTATTAATGCACACGCTATTCCACATAGCTATAGACTATTTATAATCCCATGCAACAAATTGTTAGCATCATTATAACTCACGTCATGTAAAACTGTGTATATTATATTGTTAGATGTATCTAGTAGATTAAATCCTTCGATCCTTTTTTGAGGCCTAATGTCTAGTTTAGAGCCATATCAGATTTGGATCAACAACACATTTCCCATCAACTCCACATAAGAGTCACTGAAAAATCAACAACTACATATTTGGTGTGCAGACAATCAATCAGTCTGGATGCTCTCGCTGTGGCCCCTTTTCTCTCGATGCTAACAGAAAGCTGTGAAGGCTCACTAAGAGCCAGGGTTGTTTGCGGAGCATAAGGATAAACATGTCTCGGAGCTTTCAACTGTGGTCTTCCGCAGTAAGTCTTGAAGGAACTTTCCCACTCAAATTTTTTGTTCTTGCAGTAGTACTTCTGCACCTGCTGCTGTAGAGAAGCATTTGTGTTGTGTTGCACTGACTCCATCATAAAGGTTGAAGAACATAGAATAAAAAGAGTGGGGGCGCAACTAATCACAGTTTTAACATCCCCTCTATTACTGTATATATTTGGTGATAAGCTGACATTAAACTCCCTGATGTATCAGAGGGATTGTGATTGTTCTCTCTTAATTATGTGATCTTGTCTACTCTTCAACATAATTTCATAAAAATAACTAATGTAAATACACACTGATTCATATTTTATTTTTTGGAATATTCAGTAATTTGCTTCAAACTAACTTGAGATATCTGGATCTAGTGTTTTTCGTTCTTTATCTGCCGATACCATCTGATGCTTATTTTTACCTAAATGTTGATTAAATATGTATCTGACACTACAGCTGTAGCCTGCTTAATCTGACACACATTATTTTTCAAGTGCTTGTATTGGTTCAAAAATATTAAGTGTATATAATCTTAAATTATTGATACACTATGAATAAAAATATCATATGAATAAGGTTTTAACTAGAGAATGCCATTCTAGATACACTAGGGAGAGGACACACCAATCTGTGATTTTTGGACCAACAGAAACACCATGTCCACTCACAATCATACAGTGTTACAGAGTGTAGTGTCTTTCCTCACAAACGATACTTGGCAGACAGCAATGGAGGAAGTCAACGAACAGACTAGTCTAATTTTGGCATGTTATCAAGTTACTAACAGAATTAACACTAATGAGCAACAGCTGATATGATCTGCAGCTGAAGACAATTGTCATTCTAACCAGTGAAAGCAGCAGATAGCGACGCCTAAAAGGAAGCTGCTACCTGAATATTCTGCATACTGAGCTTTGCTAATGATGATACCAAGTCACTCAGTGATGTGCCAAAATAATTTTCCAAATCCACATATTTTATATTACACTCTCATATGCAGTGAAATGGAAAGCAAAAGGAGAGTAGCACTGCAACACTAGCAGGCTGAGGTGACCAAAACCAACTAGACTACACTGAGAAGGGACTGGAGTTTTTTTTAGTGCTTTATTTTAGCCAGTACCGACCCATTAATATACCAAATCTTCGAATCGCCTCAGGATATCTCTAAAATTAACCAGGGCCTTTAACATTAGTTTGATTTTTATTACCAAGTTTTGTTACCAAGTTGCTTTTGTAGCCATGACTTTATGCCAGCTTTAGTGGATTTCTCATAATTCCCTAAATGAAAAAAATTAAAAAAAAGATGTCTAAACAATCTCTCTCCAGATAAACATAAACCACTGTCTCTGGGCACCAGCCACTAAACAGCCTTTGGACATTTTATTTTGGCTCCACAAACATGATGGGGACAGATATGGCTGCGCCTATCTCCCTTTGATTTCTCCCCTCATTTCTCCTCCCATTTGTCTGCCTTGTCAATTTCAGCCTCCCCAGGCAGCTGTATGGAAGCATGTAGCCAGCCTCATTGTTTCGCTGCACCAACTATTTCCTTCTTCTTTATAGCCTCTGGATACATGAACCAGGCTCCATTTCGCACACACACATTCATGGACAGAAAAACCTTCAGAAAAAAAGAGAAAGAGAAAATGGGTAGAGATAGGAGGGGGAGAGGTAAGACAGACATATGACTTCAGGCCATGTTTCCAATCTAATCCTCTGTTTGTCTTACAGGATCTCTACTCTTAAAGGGCTTGACATCAAATTCAATAAGAGGATCTCAGGCTGGCATAACTCGGAGCTCATTGGCTTTCAGTCCCTGTTCTCGTTCTCTCTATCTCCGTTTCCTCCCATCTCTCTGTGCACACTCCTACCGCTCAATACTGTAGGGTTTTTGGAGGTCACAGTGATGAAGGCCCTGCTCTGATCTGATTTAAAAAGGCAGCCATGATCTGAGTACATCACACTGAAAAGTTAACCGTTAAAAATGTTCTTCCTGCTCATAAAAGCATGCACCACATCTCTGTAGTTTTGACACCTGACCTCAAAATAAACTTGATACTCTTCATTTAGACTTCTAGAGGAGTAATTGTGTTCAGTAAGTGTGGTTTTAACTGTGACTAAATTTATGCAGAAACTTCTGTTTTTCCACATTTGCTGATGTGAACAATCCTCCTACGCACAGTCCTTGGGTGTAGTCACCTTCCCCATGGTCATACGTCAAAATATAGCCTGGAATGGAAGAAGGGGGGAGAAGGTGGGTCAGGGTGGGGGTAGAGGGATAGAGGACACAAGCAGACACAGAGATGGAGAGAATAGCAAAGGTGGAGGTTATTGCGTTACTCATTAGCAAAGAACCAAGATGTTAAACATCTCTGAATGCCTAAACACAGAGCTTCTGGGAAATATACTATACGTTACCAGATGTCCTACACTCTGTCAGCAGGGGCCGGTTAGATTTATGTATGTATCCATTTCAGTGCTGTTTGTGATTTCTATTGTACATTTGTTTTTGTTTCGTTAGGGTTTCATAATGATTCTTTGCACATTGCCAGGTCCCCAGGGGATCGATAAACAATTGTGGGAATTAGAACGTTTGAACTGAAAAAGATTTTTCTAATGAGCAAAATATAAACTTGTATTACATAAAAGGCAGAAATGACTTTCCTAAGCTAACTTTTCCTCATAACCCTTCTTCAGATTCTTCCATGTTGTCTTCACTGTAAATAATCTTCAGTAGCACCATAAAGTAATGACTCTATAGCTATGCTAGCAGCTCTGTGAGTCTGTAATACCACAGTGGAGCTTTGGGCTAAATGCTAACATCAGCATGGTAATAAGCTCCCGGCGTCACCACCTGCCCCCGGGTATCTGCATGTGAGTGATTGTCTGAGTGGAGACAGGTGTGTTGGAGTCGGAGCAAGAGCCCCACCAGCTGCATCCCGGCCTGCAATCAAGATTTCTACCAAAACTCAGCCCTGCCAAATCCACCTCACCCTATGGTACTTCCTACTCATGCACTATGTGCTTCAAGCCATTCTACGTTATATTGTTTCTGCCTCCTTCCCTATGCCTAGCCTGTTCACCTCCTCCTGTAGTCCCATCTGCTCAGCTCCAGCCCCTGTCTCTAACCCTTCCTCTCATCAACCCTGCTCCTCTGACCTGGATCCCACTCGGCTACTCCCCAGGATTGCTTTTGGACCTGCTCGGCTCAGCTGCCCATTCTCTGGACACTCTGCTTGCTTCAGGCTGGGCTTTCTACCCCACTCAGCACAACCAGCCCAGTTCCCAATGCGCTGAGCCATCCTCTTGGCCCTTCTCGTCCCCACTTCATATTCCCTTCCCTTTAACCCTGCGATAAGTCTCCTTGCCTCTGTGTGCCTCACACTTGAGTTCACTTGCGTAGCTTTAACATGTTTGCACTAAGCACAAAGTACAGCGGAGTCTGATGGGAATATCATTAGTTTTGCAGGTCTTTGGTCATAAACTGAAGTATTAGACAAATTGATATTTATACCAAAAGATAATCCTAGAGAATAATTCAGGGAATCACCAAATTTATTACATTTTATCCAGAAGGAAACATGAACTTCTATATATCAAAAAAAAAAAAACAGAAATCCATCAAGTAGTTCTTCAGGTATTTCAGTCTTGACCAATGTCATGGACAGACATTGCAATCCTTAGGAGAATGTGATTTCTCGATTATGATATGGATCATCTGCTTTGAGGCTCTGCAACACGCTACTGCACAGGTCTACATCCAGCTTAAAACCTTCAGGGCACACAGTCTGGTAGAAATATCATATTGATGATAGAGCACTTTGACCGAAGCCAGACACTCTGCTTGGTCTTAAAAAGAGTAAAAAGCACCTTACTATTCACCTCCAACTATTTGGGATATTTCTACCTTATCCACCAGTATACACTGATCAGCAACAGCATTAAAACCCATAACTAGTTTCAATGTTTTGCCTGATTAGGGTGGCTGATAACATATAGTATAGAAGACTATATATATATATATATATATATATATATATATATATATATATATATATATATATATATATATATATATATGTACACATATAATGGCACTGCTATCAATGAAAGCACCATTGAGTGATTGGTTAGGGTCATAAAATATTGATCACCAATAAAGTCAAAGGCAAATGATATCTTTAGTTTGCTACTAACCAGAATTACTTTGGCGGCTTGTGTAAGCAAACAAGCTAATTGCTGTGATGGGTGATACAGAGTCCAAGCCTGTGTCTGTGGATAAGTAAAACCTGTGTCATGTTTCTTCTGGGCCAGGGAAACAGGACACAAATACAAGGGGCAAAGTGGGACATCCATAAAAGGCCTTCATTTCAATCCTAATTCGTGCAAAGCTCTATTTCCTTTTCACTCAGCAATGCACAAGTGAAAACTAGCCCTGAATGCCCCCCAATATGATTTTTATAGCTTTCAAATATATAGTAGTTTATCTTTTGGTTTTGGGATGGTTTTTATTTTACTTGACTGTTCCGTGCTGCAATGGTAGCAGAGGTCATCTATCAGTAACACTGAAATTGACTATCATGTAGCAAATGCCCATGTCCAAATGATCTGTTAAAGATTCTGTCTCACTATGTCTCTCATTCTCCATAGAGCTATTCTCCCTTTCTTTTTGAGGCTGCAGATGTAAAAACCATCAGTGGATTGATGTTTGAGTGATGATGCGGATCTGTAAACTGCTATGTGGGGAGGGGTGGGTGAGCAGGGACTGGAAGAGGGTACTTGGGAGGAGGTCAGAGGGCTGCAATGGCTGTGCTCATTGATTTTCTAGGGACTGTGGCCAAGCAGTTTCCCACTGCTCCTGCAATAAAAGGTCTCTTTTTGCAAATAATCAATGTGCTGGGATGCTTGCTCACTTGTTAGTACATTCTTTTTCCTGCTTGAGGTTCATGGCCTTATTACACCTCACACAGCTGGCAGCAAAAACAGTAATTGCCCCAGACAGGGCACATTGGATTATGACAGTTTAAAAAACACTATAGCTCATGAAAATTGAAAGGATGTTACATAAGCAGACTACACCACCTGCAAAGTAGCTGCTGCCAGTTGATCCTGTATGTTCACAGTAAAAAAATATATCAGTAGAGGAAGTCAAAGAAACAAAATGGTACCTATATTGGTTTGCCTTTTAAATGTCATACATTACCAGCCTTGATGAAGCACTGCATTACAACTTGTCATGGAAACTACATATGACAGACGGTTCTAAATACTACAATGGTAAGTGGACTTATATAGCACTTTTCTTGTCTTATCGACCACTCAGAGCACTTTACACTTTTGCCACATTCACCACCTAACACACACATTCATACATCCCATTCACATGCACTCACACATACTGATTGGACAGCCACCAAAGCCAGCAAGGTTAACCCCAAAATAAAGTGAATTGATTTAGCCTGCAGAATTTAAATTAAGGTTTTTCAACAGCATAATCTTTCGCTTCCACCCACCATTAGAGGTCTACATGACAAAATTATTTTTGGTGATGGAATTTTTTTCCCAAATTGCACCTATGGATTTGCAGCCAACTTCGACTAGGTTTCATGCTGAGCTTAGTCATAGCATTGTCTATGGGGAAAATTAATGGAATTTTTACTTCCAGAACCAGAGATGCCCAAAAAAGCTCCTTCCACTACACAACTCCATTGCTGTGGGTGTAATTGTTGGGTTGGCTGTGTCTAAAAAAAATGACAAAGATTGTCGGATGCAGCCCCCACAGTTTATTCCATAGGAAAGGTGGTTTCAGATGATGCTTGATGATCCAAAAAGCACTTTGTCTGAAACATACTGATCCTTTTATTGTATACTGAAAATGCAACTTTCATGGCTTTAGGTGCCTTCCTCAGGGGCAGTTGTATGGACACACATCTTCATTCAGGGATTCCAATTGATGACTTTTTTGGTCACAAGCCGGCTTTTCTAATACCCTTAAGGCTTCCCTGATATTGTGACACACCATTTATTCCCTAAGCACAATCTTGTAATCATGTCATACCCTATTAAGTGAATGTACTCACATAGAGTCGATACCATTTGAACAAGTTCATTGACTAAATCATAAAGCAAAGGCTTGTTTTGCTGTGAGTGTCTCTTGAATCTGTCAGCCTATTGAGTCTGGTTTGACACAAACAGCAGCAATGGAGCAGATGCTGCTGAATGAAAGCCCTGTCAAGACCAACGGTCTCAGACAGTCTCTCCTTTCTTCTGAAGTCATTCTGTGCTTTCTAAGAGCCCTCCAGCCACACAGGCTCTTCCTCATCATCTGTCGGTGGCAGACGTCAGGTCAGCTCAAAGAGGCAGCAGGTGGTCTGTAGTGACAGTCAACCTTTCCAATTCTGACTCGCTGAACTCTGAATCTGCCCGACTTGCAAGAGTCTCCGCTCAACTATATAAAGTGAATTGTGCATTGCAGGGTGCCTGTACCTGTACTGACATTGCAACTCAACAGCTGTTGATCTAATTTGACAGTAGAAAGTCCCTTGTCTTCTGCTAACCCAACAGACACAGGGCCAAGTTACTGGGCGCTACAGTTTAGAAGCTGCATTCGGTATTGAGTTTCAGTACTCCCAAGCTGTTTTTTCATTTTTTTAAGTTCCCACAGTTCAGTCAAGCATAAAACCAAAAGTCAAACTCAAGATTTCCCTTTGAGTCATTCTCTGACTTAGAGGAAAAACAATTCTAGCTCTGGAGGTTCAGACAGAATCTTTTACATACTTTAGACACTTAAGATGGCATAACAGGAATCAACTGCTTCAAAGGAGTACAAGACTCTCTTCAACAATTTTTACATTTCTATAATAAAGACTCAATAGCTATTATCTAGCAGAGCCATCTCAGACAATTTAAGGCAGACTGAACAGGATGAACATTAGTCTCTTTTTATCAATAACTCACTGCAGTATTGCACAAAGTATCAGACTGGTTAACTCACTGTTGTCTTACTCATAGCATGAGCAAAACTGTAGTCATGTTAAAGGAAAAGTAGTAAACTCGGTTCTCACCAATATCAGAAAATTCACAAGCCTCATTATTTTTAAAACAACACTTAAATCATGGCTCAAGACAAACCAGTCATGTGACCACTGATTTTAAACCTTTGTATGGAATCAACTGTTATGGAAAAAACACGATAAAACCCTCCATGTTTTAGGGTTTAAATATGAAGCAGGAGCATTAAGAATTGTTCGGTTTGCATTTGCAGTAACTCAGGAGTACACTTAGTCTTATTTGAGTATCTAATTTTTTCATTAATATGACTAAGTCCAGTAAAGCCAGAGTTGGCAAATAAATCTCACATGAAGCTTGTAACTTAGATGACACTCAAGCTACTATTCCACTACAGGGACAAAATATAGCAGCAGACAAAAGCAAGAAGAGACTGTAGCCTTCCTCACATAGTACATGAAACAGACAGAACGCCATATTTCCATTATATTTTTGACATGGTTTTCATGATGGTGTGTCCTCTTCCTTTGCAGTGGTTTTGCACAATTATGGAGAGTTAGCACCACCAACTCTTTACTTATTTTGTATTATCAATTTAATATTAGACACATACATTTATTTGCATTTTCTTTTACAGATTTTAGGAAATCTGTTTTCACTATATTTTGATGGAAACCTGACTCTTAACTTTTTTTAATCACAGTAAGTAAACAAATTTAATACTAAACTGTGTGAAACAACCTACAAAGTCATATTTAATTAGTGCAAATGGTGGCATGTTGAAAGGAGAGTTGTGAGTTCGGCAACATAGGTTAAGCACAGCCCATCAGATAGTGGTGTAGGCCTTGGGTGCAAGTTCTGGTAGGATGTGATTATCAAACACATGAATTGAGTTGTACTGCTGGTCCATGATTTGTTGGTACACCATAGAAGGTTTCAGTATTTTGCAAAGTGAATCAGCACATAAATGACGTGTTCTAATGAGTCAGTCTGCTGCATAGAAGCAAGCACTGAGGAAACATTTTTCAAAACATGACGAACAGGAAAATTTATTAAGATCCTCTGGTTCAATTGTTTTCTTATTTTATTCTTAAGTCTGTTCACAGCTCCAGTTGTTGCATTCTATATATCAGGATACAGGAGTAATTCCTGTACCATGACACATTCATTCTCAATAGGCAAAGCCAAATCATACCAGACGTTTTGTGAGACAGGATGTGTAGTACAAGCATGGAGCAGCTCTTGGACAGGCCTCAAATTACAATGAGAAAACGTGGTTTATGGTAGTCTGGGTGGTAGAATGGGAGGTTTGGTATTTATCACACTCTTGCTTAAGTGGTTTTAAAATGTATTTAGTGTAGACTGCACATAAGAACAAACAGAGAGATCCTCCAAACATTTTGTTTTTTTTTTTCAATCACAACATTGATTGGTTTTAATGCTGTGGTTAATCGGTTTATATCCTGAACAACAGAGTTGCTTCTGTTTGTTCCTCTGTTCAATTTGATGCATTTTCACATAGACTTACATGGCTCATTTAGTAATTAGCCAGGCTTTCTGTGTAACAATGCCGTATGGTTCTATATTCTGTCATCCCACTGGGTTAAAAGTCAAAGAGTCCAGTCAAAACAAACCTGACCTAAGACCCTGTATGTTTAGATACTGTCAGTACGATTTGACTTGTTTGCACCTCTAGTGTATCCTTTCTGGTATTCATGCCACTTAAGAACACAAGGAGCTGTGAGCATCGGCACAAACCCTTGCATTTCGAAGTAGTCTTGTCATTACACTGTTATACCTCATTGCAGACATGTACAGTATTTTCACCAAAGTCAGAGGTCACAAAAGTATGGAGAGTATTGTTCTCATCTGATCAAAGAAAGTGAAGTGGAGAGTAAATGCTTGAATAGCAAACAATCAACAATGGGTTAGAGAATTTAACTACTGGAATATAAAGTAAGAATTGTGGAGCAGGGTTTAAGTTCCCTATAGGGTTGCACATTAATCATATAAGAATATGGCTCACACAGTTTACTTCCACTAGTTAAATGATGATACCTTGTTTTTCAAATACCTGCTCTTGTGCATCAAGTCAAATGCTCCCAATCTGCAGCTAATCTATCAGATACAGCAGGTTGTAATTTTATTAAATTAGGATTAATTTCCCACCTACAGCTACACATCAATTCACAGCGATTTCATGACTCAGTTGCAATATACAAAATCATTTCATTTGGCCTCACGCTTTAGTGGTATTATCAATGTAACATAACATAAATGTTAACATTGGTATAACAGTGATCTCAGTAATGAGCAGTTCCATATCACAAACATTTTGAACAGTTTTACTTTACACAAACGTACCGTGGGAAAGACACCTCACTTTCTTATCAAAGTTAAATGACAAGATATATGTCATTCTCACACCCAGGCATTATGTATGAGGCTAGGCTTCTGGTATGGTTTTGAACTTTGCAGAGGTCCAGGCTACCTGTTTCTCTCTCTTTCCAGTATTTATGCTAGGTTAGGCTAAACACCCGCCCTTTCAAGCTCGAACATGTGAGTTTCTTTTCATCTAACTCTGGAAAAGAGAGAAAATATGCAATTCAGGTTAACATTGTAATGTGGCCTTGTTGTTAAAAAAAAGAAAACTTAGCTCTGAATGAGCTAACATGAACTGGTCATTTGCTTAAATTACAAGATTACAGCCTTTGTTCTCTGCTACACTCTGAATACTATTTCCCACACTGAAATGGTGGTCATGTTAAAGCTGAAAGTGAATTCTTTGAATTTCCATCCCACTGCGTGTTCTACTCACAAATGCATGGAATGAGAATAATGTCAGCTGCCTGTGGATAAGAAGTTGCTGGTATGGTGGTAGGTATTCCACTCCTCAGGATGAGAGAAAGTGTTGAGAGACTATCGGATGTGACCTCCTTTCTCAGCCTCACTGTAGTTTCTTAATGCACATGAGAGCCTGGAAAGCTTCTGCTTTATATTACACTGTTTTTAGATTAAGACAGCAGAGTGAAGTGTGTGTGTGAGTGTGTGACCGTGTGTCTCCTCTTGTCAGAATCCATCATACTGTTGTAAAGGGGCTATGAAGCTTGCCACAGCTACAGACCCCAGTTAAATCACCTCCCTTCATTGTCTCTCACCGGCTGGAGAAAGGACCGGATGGAAAAAGATTGCTTTTCCTTTTATCAAACTGTCACCTTGTGGGTTGCTGTTGAGCAAAAGAGCTTTCAGGAGGCTAAAAGGCAGCTGTTGGTGTCTTCTTTTTTTGTGGTTGTGGAGGTTGTAGTGGTAGATGGAGGGATGGCAGGAGGGATTTGTAACCTGAGGAGAGGTGCATCCCTAGGGTGTTAAGTTTAGAAAGAGGACAAGAGCTGGAAAGGCGGAGCCTGAAAAGAAAGGGTGAGATGCAAGACTTAGGAAGAGTGAGGGGAAATTATCTGATTGGGATTTAATGACCACAAGAAACAAGAAAAAGAGAAGGGCTGCTCAGAAAGACTAGACTGCAAAGCTTGGGGGCCTAAGTCAATGATTACCGCTTTGACTTTGACAAACACTTCTGTCTCTCTCTCTCTCTCTCTCACACACACATACACACACACACACACACACACACACACACACACATGCAGTACTTATCTATATAGATATATAAATATATAGATTTTGTATACACATACAAGGACACACTCTCATGTTATTTTCACCTATGTACATCAGTAAACAGTATCATGTCGGTATTGGCCATAATCTGTCTGATCCCACCCAATGTGTGCGTGTACAGTGTGTGCCCCCTAATTCTAGGGCAGCGCTGCGATCATGTTCTGTATGATAATAATAATTCTATTTAATGCAATTTTAAACACATTCAGTACTGAAGATAAGTACAAATGATCAACTGCTGTCAACCCAGAAATGATGTCAGACTTTAACAGACCATTATCAGTCAAGCCCTAAACAACACACAGTATGTTATCCTGCTCTCTGCACGTCCATGGAGTAATTCTACACTCACAATAGCACGTGTGCACCCAGTCCATGAATCATTAACCATCTGCTGGCTGGGTGGAATGGGGGGGGGGGGGGGCAGAGAGAAAGAGACAGAGAGAGCGCAGAGAACAAAGTCTGCTTTTTTATGGCATCTCTAAGACCCAAAACAAAGGCTCTGTTTAGTTGCCTGCAGCATGATGGAAAGATTAAGATGAAAAAGAGGGGTGGTGGTTATAGCAAGCAAGCACAGAGAGGCCCAGTAATCAGTTATAGTGATTAGTAGTGGTGGTTTATGAGTTTAACATTTTATATCATGTATTATCTTTAACTGTAACTTGGTACAATTTTATACTGTATATCGTAAGTAATGATTCATAATTCTCTGTGTGAATTAACACTGTAGGAGATTTACTGAGGAAGATTTTTCATAGAATGATTCTTGAGATGTAGATGTAGACCAGCTAACCAGTCCAGCACTTAAACACCCATCAGCCAAAACATTAAAACTAGTTACCAGCTCTACTGTTGTGGCTAATCAGTGTATCTGTTGATATTAGCTTATTGCAGATATACAGTATCAACTACAGTATGTCTGCTGATAAGTGGAAAGTAGAAATGGAAGTTGGAAATGGCAGAGATATGTTTAGGCCAAATTAAAAACAGTGACTAAATGACATAAAGTAGTTTATCCAAGTTTATTTAGATATGTTAGCAACCCAGTTCTTGGAGGGCAACATCAGTCAGTCCATCACTTTGGTCCTGCTACTGAAATATATTAAAAACCCTCATGAGGTCAGTCATGAAATTTCGTAGATAAAATCTTGGTGTCCATATAAGGAATACTACCTACTTTCCAAAAATTAAGACAGAAGAAGACAAACAAATTAACCAAATAAAAAAAAGCTAATAGTTAAGTGCAGAAATTAAAAAAAAAAAAACAAAAGAAACAAAGTTAAAAAATTATTATGGTGAGAATATTTTTAGAAGGCTATATAAATAGAGAGTAGCTTAACGTAGTACTATACATAGTTTACACAGTTTACTCTCGAGATCTGCAACAAATTTCACTACACTTGTGATTTCCATTGAGGCTAACTGCTTTAAGAAGGTCATAAAACAACCTTTTAACACTGCACCTTTTTCAGTTTTGTCCTGGGTTGTGTTTAATGCAACATGGATCCAAGTAGTAAGTAACTGCATAAACAAGTAAGGAACCAGATTTTGCATCTTCAAAAAGATTGGAGAGGCTACAAGAGCATCAGCAGGCTATTGAAAATAGGCTTAACAACAGCTGCAGCTGTGTTTAGGAGATGTAGGAAGAGCATGCTACCAATAACAGAAGGCACAGCTGTCATAGAAAAAATGGCGCCATGAGCGATTGACTTTTTACGCAACCTTGCGTTGAAAACAGAAGGGTAAGTGCTTCTAACTTGGCACAAGGTTTATCAGTGGAAACCGGTGCTTCCGTGAATTATGTGACGTCGCGAAGAACATTGTATGAAGTCAACTTCAATGGAAGGCATCAGAGAGGAAAACCATTACTCCCAAATGGCACAAAATTGCAAGATTAAACTTTGCCAAACAACAGTGAAAGAAGCCTGATTAAAATTAGGAGGCAAACTCTTTGGTCAGATTAAACCAAAATAAATTTGTTTGGAACAGATGAGGTCCAGCATGTTTGGCGTGGACCGCAATGACTTTTGGTGGGTGTGTGCTCATATAGGGCTGCATGAGTGTAAAAGGTGTAACGGAGATGATATTTATAGATGGAGCTATGAATGGAAGGTTGTCCACCCAAATAATGAGTGAAGAGATCATTCTAGTCTGAAGATCTTTGGCAGGAGAGGAATTTTCCAACATGACAATGATCCCAAACACACCTCTAATAATCACAGAAGAGTTTGTAAAGGAAAGTGAAATTTAATAAGTATGACAACTGACTTTAATCCAATAAAACACTTTTGGAGTATTTGAAAGTGGAAGATAACTTTAACAACAGCTGAAAAGCAGCTGAAAACAATAATCTATGAAGAATGGTAGAACATCTCCCCACATTTTATGTATTTGTTTAAGATTGGTATCATTCATACCCAGGAGGATTGAATCTGTCATCAAAAATAAAGGCTGACATCAGATATTAAAATATTTAAGATATAAAAGAACAGTAGTATCTCAATAATGAAGAGTGTACTGTCTTTTGTTGCTGATGGTTCTTTGATATGAACCTTTCATCATAGTTTGTTCAACCATTTCAGTTTCTCAAAGGAACTGGCTTCATTCTTGTTGAGCTCTGTCTAAAAACAAATAAAACTGATTTAAAGGATGAGGAAGCGATTCTGGAGAAAAACTGCTGAACTCAAAAGCCAAACAAATACTTCTTCTGAAGAAGCACTGAAGGGAGGGGTGTATTTGGATGTATTTGAAACAACATGCACACATCAAAGCATCCAAAATACAACAGCATAGAAACTATAGAGAGTTAGTTGTTTAGATTGTTTTAACAAAACTACAGTGGCAGACGAGAATTTTGTAGCTAAGATAACAACACTGTGCTAGCAAACTTGTGCGTGGCTATAAAACCCTTCATATGTTTCAGGGACAAAAACCATGATGTATAGCAAACAATGAGACCGCAAGTAATGCAACCAATGTTAACTTGGTTGTGGGTTAGCAAACAATGGCTACAGCTGCTGATGCTAAGCTAACATGCAGAAAGGACAAGATGGTTTCCCAGAGCTAGCACACCAGCTCCAGACAGTGATACTCATAATTCTCCTACTATTATAGGTAACATCACACCAGCGACATATCTAAACTTTAAAGTAACATGAACATCCCTGGACAAGTACTTTAACGTTACCAAACACACAAATGCAACACAGATACCTGCTTTGGTAACTAACGTGTTGGGATTAGCCATGAATATAGGCAAACGGGATAAAACAATACTGAGCCACTGGTTCTGTAAAACATAGCAAAACTAATGTTTTAGAAACCTGTCAAGCAGAAACAGAGCAACCTCCACATCCATCATCATGTCTTTGAACTCTGAGGTCCCTCCACCATCAGACAACCTCACCAATGTTAGCGAACCCCTTCGTCCTTGCCTGATCGTAGCACTTCTTTTTCAGTTTTTGCTCATCTGACCGTGTCGACCATCTCTCCTTCGTGAAAATGTCATTATATTGTGGAGTTTGGTACGTTAGCATGTGCCAGATTTACTGTTGCTCCCACTGCCTCTCTGCCGCATCTCCCCTCTTCTTCTTCCTCTTCTTCTTTCCCTTGTTCTATGCCAAAGCACGAAGGCCTCCTGTTGCTGAGTGGCTGGAACAGTGTAGGAACACCAGATTTTTTCCAGCGTACACAGGGAATAGACAGCAAGCAGACTGTGAGCAGATTCACTGAATCTGACTAAAAGTGTATTGGATTAGAATTGCTAAGCATATGTGTAACATGGACAGGATTTCTAATTCCATAACGTTTTAGTAATATTGACAAGGAGTATACTCGTTTTAAAGTCTGATTTTTTTTGTCTAGTGCCAGCAGGAGTTTGAATTATTTTTTTTTTCATATATATTTTGACAATGCACCGCTGTGAAATTTGGAACACGTGATTGATTATGTTCTATACTTCACATATTGTATTCTTGATTGTTGTTTATTTTCTGTATTTTTCTAAATTATGTTTCATTAATCAGTTTAGAATTTTTTTCATTTAGAGTTTTTTTTCAGAGCTCCATTGTATAAACCTTTTGAGTTCTTGACTTCTCCTGTCATGAATATTTTATTTCTATCATGTGGTTTTATGCTATCGTATATATGTGCAAAAGATAACTTAGAACTTAGAACTTAGGTTAAACTCTAATTTTTCATCTACTGCTTTCACGTATTTAAAGGTTAATTTTTCCCTAATCATCATCAGCTTGAAATTATTAAATGTTAATGAAACAAACAAAAAAAGGTTCTTGTACATGAAAAAGTTTGCATCTCCTTTCCTCCTTTCTACATTTTCTTAATCACAAGTACAACTGTGTGGACATGAAGTGAATAATCAGCGAGCCTGATTAAACCCGTGGTGAAACATGCTGTTCGCACAGTTGCACTGTGAAAAAAAGAATTTGTGAAGAACATTTCTGGCCTCGAAGCTTCTCCAAAAAGTTTTGGGTTTTTTTTTAATTGTTGTTTTTTTTTTCTCTTTGCCCTTGTATGAGTCATGCTGTTGTCAGCACCCAAATATGGACCTTTATGAATGCTCTGAATGAAGAAATCTTATTTTGTTATAGTTACGACAGATAGTGGGATCAGTACTGGTATGCATGAAGGTCCTCTTGCTTTTGCTTGATTAGAAATGTACATAATGGAACATTGCAAAATACACTAGCAGCGTATGATATATTTTGTTTTTTATTTAGTTTTTTTTCCCATATATGTGCAGTGTCTTAATACACTTTATCACACTGTCCTATTTCCCAGAATCCACATTGGTCAACCTACCAGAAATGCAGCACTTTTATCACATTTGTTCAATGGAGTGGAACTTCCTGACTACTACCTCTGTCTGTCTGTTTCACATGACTGGTTTGTGTAGGTGTCATATGATACAATGGTACACAACGCGACTGATTTATTTTGAATTTAGGAAACTGGACCTATATGGCAGTTATACCATTTTGTTTAGCCTCATATTACAGTGACCCCCACAAAAGGGGGGGTCCTTGTCATGTCTTGATGCACATTGGTCCTGCAATTCTGGGTACATTCTCTACAACCATTCATTTAATACCAATCCACTACATCAAATTTCCTGTTAAGCTAGCTGTTGATGGTTTGACTGTAGTCTGGCTGCTTGTTTAACCACAACATCTCATTTTATGTTTTTATCTGTGTTAATGCAGAGCATGTGATGTGGTTAAAGTTTCAAGAATTGTAAATAATTTAGTTTGCTGGTGAGTAATTAGTAAAGCGTAACTGGTTATACTTTTTAGGTTAACTTGCCCAAAACTCCAAACAACCAAGCATATGTTTAGAGCATACTGAACCCTCAGGTAAGTTTATTTTGTTGATGGTTCAAACTGTTTCCTTCATTATAGTACAAAACCTGGTCTGATACCACTTTTTGGAATGACAGTAACTTTTCAAGCAGCAGAGCCTTTGCATAATTAATGTGTTTTGTGTCAGTCTTTCAGCCAGCTTTTAACGAAGAATAACATCGTGTACATACTGTACAGTACATTTCATGGCTGAGCTGACAAGGGTGCTTTCAGTCACAAGTGAGCAGTGCTTCGAACTAAAAAGCTACTGATCTGGTTAGCGAGAGTGATGATTCACCACTCTCAGGGTTGAGGATTCATTTGTGCACTGAACACCTCTAATTGCAGTTGAATAGATTGGTTCAATGTATGAGAATGTGAGGACATAACATCTCTGGAGTCTCACAATGCTAAAAGCACAGCAGCCTAAATTAGTAGTTATAAATATGTGCCACTCAGTATCGACTCAGCCAGGGTAAGAGAGGGAGATGAATGGCAGCCATGACAAATTCTATAATTCGTAGATATCATATATCTCTTAATTGTGGCTTTTTCTTAAAGAATATGAGCCAGTGGAAAACATACTACAGTCTTGCCAGTACTGACATGCTTACTTTACATTAATATGTAGCAATAAAAATACATTATTGATTTCTAAATGTGTCCTTGTGATGGTTATAATAAAGTAAAATAAAACTCAGCTGTCACACCATATAAATAAGTAACTTGTGGTTTGTGTTTAAACATACCTACGGGGCTGTTGTATAGAATTGCAGTAGGTAGTAGTACAGGTATATCTATTAAAGTGTTGCAGGGCTATTGAGGTGAACATTTCCCTGTCTATGAGCCTGGCCACACCAGCCTTTTCCACAATGTAATAGACTTAAATTAATTAACTTTAATGGAATCATCAAAATCACTGTATTTTCTCATATTTTATAAGTTAATCTGTAGAGCTTTTTTCTAGAATAATTGTAAGCAAAGGTGGTGAACTTTGACATGCAATAATTTGCTGTATAATTACTTACCAACAGGAGCCAGAGTGTCCAAATGAAAAAAGCTGTCATATTAACTATGTGCCTCCATCTGGGTTTACCTGGTTATAAACCGCTCCACGAAAGATGCAGTGCGGTTTGCATTCAGTTGTTCCACAGAAGTGAACTGAACTGGTAGAGTTAACTGGCCCGTCAGTGACTGAGTGGGCAAGTTGTCACCGGGTCACCAGGCCTCCAGCACAGCCTATTTTGTGAGGACATGCAATAACATTTGCGGTGCCACTTCCTGGTTAGGCACTAACCTGTGTTCATGCTATATAACTTCCCTTTTTAACATGACACAAATGACATGACATGACATAAAAACAACAGTAGGACTATGGCTACGATAATTTTGAGAGGCTGTACTTCAGTTCTAGCACCACTGTGGATTTCTCATGCTAACATGTCATTGGACTATGCTAACATACCGATGCTAAGCAGGTGCAATGTTTACCATGTTCGCCATCTTAGGTAAGCATCTTTGTATTTGCTAATTAGCACTTGACAAAAAGCACAGCTGAGGCTGATGTAAATGTTTAGTTTGCAAGTATAAACAAGATATTAGACAAACTGAAATTTAGACCTGATGATGGCACCAGTTTTCAAGACATTCACAAAATTAAAAGTGTCAACCTACTGGTGATGCTAGCGGAGAAGTTGGGGACTCACCAAAGTCTATAGTATTCATCCACACTACAAATATCTATACAAGAGTTTTTGCCGAACTATCAAGTAGATGTTGAGATTTCACATTTTAGTGAAAAAGTGAAAATTTGTTAAAAAAAAAAAAAAAAAATGGACCTGCTGATGGCCCTACAGGAAAAGTCATTGGATCACCAAGATGTTTAGGATTCAACCTCTAGGTCCCATAATTATCAATAAAAAGTTCATCCAACAGTCTTTTGAAATATTTCAGTCTGGACAAAAGTGGTGGACTGACCAACCAGCAGTCCGACTTTGCCATCTCTTGCCACTAGCATGACCAAAAACAATTGACCGTTTATGTCTGTGCCTGCCACTAATTTTTGTATCCTTCTTATATGGTTGAAATCTATGGAAAAGGCTAGTGACTGCATCATGAAGTGGGATTATTTTTGCAGACAATATCAGGATTATTTAAGTTAACCTTTGCTATATTATTTATATCTATCTAAAGTACACCAGCTCCACCAAAAGTTTTGAAGACTCTTAATTGAATTATTTACATATAATGGTTATCTGTAATATCTTTAAACAATCATTTATCTTTACAGCCTTGCAATTACCAATTCATATCACACAAAAAAAACCTGCTTGTAAACTGCATGGCAATTCTTCGAAAAAAGCCCTGACATTATTGGTTTTGCTGGCAATGATCACAAAGTAACCATATTAGTGGGCCATTCTTGTGTGCCACAATGTGTCATTATGCATGTTTGTGTGTGGCAGCAAACAGCAGTGTGTTGCAGTAATGGCAGGGGGCAAGGATCGGGCGTAGCTGCAAGCTGTCACACTCCCGACTTAAAGAGGCAGTGCATTAACTCTGCATACACACATACACACCAAGTTACATTCCAGCTATTATATGAAAGCAATGAGTCTGGAGGAAATGAAGCATCATTGTCATAGGCATACACAAACACACATCACGGCCTTAAGTGTTCTCTTTTGTTGAGGAAGGCAACAAAACACAGTGGGACAACAAGAGGAGGAGATGGCTGCCTCCCAGAGAGGCAATGAATTGAAGTAGTTGAAATGGAGGGAGGAGAAAGAGGTGGCTTTTTTGATGTAAAGGTGAAAGCAGGGAGGGAAATGGGGGACTGGATGAGCAAATGCTGATTTGTGCGGCATTTAACCCCTGGGCCCATGTCAGTGTTATTGTTTAGGTGGCGGTGTAGGGATTATTAGTGTGCAGCACATGAGTAGGATTTGCATTAGGTCACTTGCATGAAAACAGCAGAATGCTCTCCAGTAACCTTGTCTTTTTATCTAGGAATGGCAGGTTTGCATAAACAGCATTTGTAAAAAGACAGGGACACAAACCATGTCAGAATTCCCATATTTCTTGGATTTATGGCAGCCCAAGGTCATTTACGTGTCCTTGCTCTGACCAAACCCTGTCGTTTGTCCTTCACTTTTAAATCCCAGCATCTCTGCTCAGAGTGCCTCTGTTTTCACATCACAAATACACCTTCTTACCATTATGCACACACAGCTGTGCATGTCCATAGACAGGCATACATCCAAGATACTGCTCCCCACCCACACACCCACCAGAGCTTAGCAGAGAATGTCTGATACCTCACCGTGCTCTGTCAGATACCCAGTGGCAGGAAAGTGGCCGAATACATGTGCAAGGATGGGGGTTGGATTAGAGCTATTTAAAGCTGTATGTGTCTGTCTCTCGAGGCTCAAGCACCAGATACGTTCTACCCCTCCTTCTCTCTTTTTCTTTTTTCCACAGAAAGCATCCCATGCACCACTGTAGCTTGGTAAAGTAGGCATGCAGGCCTCTATCTCTTGGCTCAATCCACTTATGTAACATCTTCATTGGTGGAAAAGTTGCACCATCTGGGCCTAGGGCTACTGTATTCATTGTCCTCAGTGTGTGTGCATGTGTTGCCAGGCCTTTGTGAGTTTGTACAACAGAGAGGAAAAGGGTATTAGGCTTAACATCTGTTGCCTCAGTCATTAAAGGTGTTACAAGTATTTTAACCATGAATCTATCGGTGTAACATTAATTGTGATATTTAGTATAATTATGAGTTCCAAAGTTGTTTTTGCAAAAACTGTTGCTGATAAACCTTTTACAAGTGATTTGTCCATCTGCCTTTTCATCAACCTTTCTAATCCCATTATAGGACTTTCAGTGATGTTGCTATTGCTACTGGTTGAGCTAGGTCAATTGGAGAGATCAGTCTTTGAGAGCAGGGTTCTGCAGGGCTCAATCCATGGTCCATGTTTATTTTATATTTATATGTTCCTCCTAGGACATGTCAATATTAGACACAGTCTCAGGTTTCAGTCTTATGCCAATGATACGCAACTTTATCTTTCCAATGATCCTGGCATACAGCACAACCATTTCTTATATTTAAACTGGTTGTTTTAAATGTTTTACTTTCAGCAGTAGCTGAAGAAAGTTTCAGTTTACTCTCTAAATATCACTTAAAGGAAATGCTGCTAATTAATATCTGCATCTTATTCTCATAATTGTGGCCATTTTGACCAACAAGTCCTCCAAATTAATCATTTAATCTGGAATGAGACTTACAGTTGCTACTCAAAGTACTTAGACCCTTTCCCTTCATCCCCACTTTACTGTGCCTTAGATTTAATTTTAAATAGACAAAATTACCATCTCTAAAACCAATATTGAAGCGAAAACATGTTTAGAAATGTTTGCCGATTTCTCTCATCTCTCATTTACAAAAGTATTCAGATCCCTAATCAAGTTCTTTGTAGAAGCATATACAGCTTCAAGTCTTCTTGGCTAAGTCTCTATAAGCTTTGCACACCTGGAGTTTGGAAGTTTATCTCAGTCTTCCTGGCAGAGGGAATCATCTGTGAACTGCTAACTTCAGGGCCCACCACAGATGTTCTATAGGGCTTGGTCTGAGTTTTTCTGAAAGTGTCCAACTGTCCCAATGATTGAGAAGCACCCTGAGCATGATGCTGTCACAATGCTTCATCAAAGGGATGGTATTAGCCAGGTAAGGAGCAGTGTCTGGTGTTTGCCAGACTGAGCGTTTGGGGTTCTGCCCAAAGGGTTCATTTTTTCTGTCTCATCAGTCTAAAAAATCTTTTTCCTTATGCTTTCAGAGTCTTTTCAATGTTGTTTGTCAAACTTCAAGTGGGCTGTATTTTGCTTAAATCGAAGTGCTTTCCATCGAGCCACTCTACCATAATGGCCTGATTGATGAAGTGCTGCTGAAAAAGTTGTCCTTCTGGCAGGTTCTCCAATGTATGTAGAGGACTTTGGAAGCTCTGTTAGAGTTATTTTGGGGTTTTTGATCACCTGCATAACCAAGGCCCTTCTTGCCCAGTGACTCAGTTTCAGCAGATAGCCAACTCCAGGAAGTCCTGATGGTTCCAAGCTTCTTCCATTTAACAATAACTGAGGCTACTGTGCTTGTTTGAGCAGTTTTACAAATGGTTTCATACCCTTGCCGTGATCTGTGCCTTGCCAGAAATTTAGCATGGTGGTCTACAGAGAGTTCCTTTGACAAAACGGTTTGGATTTTGTCCAGACATGCAGTGTCACTTGAACATAAATGGATATTGTTTCAGGGCATATACTGATATGACTGATGCCGTCGTTTAACTTGGGAGTTAAGCCTCTTCTGATAATGTGTCATGCTAACTTTGCACTTGCTACCTCCATTTTAGTGACTTAGGAAATGCAACTTGGGCAAAACAATGTAAATCTGGGAAGACAGTATAAGCCAACTTTAGCTTTTCAAATAAATTTCAACCTTACACATATTTTTTTCCAATGTTTGCCTATGAGACCAATAAAACATAAAAACAGAAATCAGTTCCTTTGTTGTAACTTGTAGCGAACTGCATAGGAGGCTACGTCTTTGTAACTTGCCATCTCACTAAGGGACTATAGAATTTCCTTATCATCATTATCTCATCAGATCAGTGTTCTCCTACTGTTTGTTAGCTTGTGAACCCCCTTTGTCTTTTACAATCAGAAAACATTTTGAAAATCAGAACTTGACACCCAGGGCTCTCTGGACATTGGAGTCAGAATATTTTATGAACAATATAATAATTTTCCAAACATTATCATTTCAAATTTTGTAACTGTTCTGTGTCATGCCATCAACATAATGTGTCAATTTGTAGGCTATCTTTACATGCACACTGGTCCCATTATGTATTATCCTAGTTTTAACCATATTCAGGGTATGATATAGGACATAACCTGATTATTCATATCTGGTTACTGTTCATCTGTGTCTTTGATGCGTCTATATTACAGACACTCTCTGTCAACTTAGTTCTGAGGAGCAGGTTTTATAACTATGAGACTTTTACCTATGACTGTCCTGACCACTTTTTATAATACAGTATTTGTCTGATTCGTATTTTTCCCCCCTAGTTTATAGATATTTCAGTGCACACTCTAGACCTACACTAAGAGAGAGGATGTCAGTGTGAATCATTTGAACAAGGGAGATGTGGACAGAATTTAGACAGACACTCATTAAGCTCAGTAATAACAAAATGCCAAACCTAACAGCAGCACTGTAGAGGTGTGTTCACCCTCTAAATATCAGTGAAACTGATGCAAAACAACCACTTACTGGCTTGTTCGCTGCTGCTGACACTGAAACTAACGCCTATTTTAACATATTTTGTGGCTCAGCGGGTCACTTGCTCTAATAGCCATTAGTGTTTTAATGGAGAACAATGGGGCCATATTGATAGCTTGCTTTCCATGAGCAGCCATCTGGATTTGTAGCTGATAGATGACCTATATAAATACGCCTGGATTTGCCTGCTGTACATCATCAGTGACCCTATGTTACTTTCAGAGCCTACTTGTCTACTTGTTTTTCATTATAGGCTTTCTTTTGTCAATCCTAACGATTCACCAACTACTTGACTCAAGTTTCAGACACATCTGCGCACATACAGTATCCTCAACCCATTATTATTTATGCTATGGATCATATTATATTGATTGCATAGAGTAAAAGTTACCTGGTCACTCCTGTGTGATTCTTACATTGTGGTGTGAAAAATAGAAATGAGGAGACTATTTTCATACCATCAGTAATGTTTAAATTGTATTGATGTGGGCCATTTTTTTCATGTTATTAGACTCATATTCCATAATGTTTGATGTTTGGAAGATTTAGGGGCAGTGGACCATGTCTCGCTGAGTTGCCACTGGGCTGCAGCTTAGTCCCAGCGACAAATGGAAATATTTTGTCAAGGCCAGTACCACCCAAAATAGGTTTAAGAGAAAAAATTCCCACTTAAAGCCAGATAAACCTCTAGGTTGTTTTCAGGCCTGGTGGAGTAGCTTTCCTCAGTTAGCTAAGTCAATGCTAGCTTGTACTGATTCCAGGAATAAAGGCTGTGATTTATTTCAAGCTTTAAAATTCTGCCTTAGTAGAATTTTGATTATATTATTAAAAAACTCTATTACCCAGTCACGTTACTTAAAAAACTTCATGTGACAATCACTGGCTTTAGTTAACTCCTAACTATATAAAAGCTAGCAGAATGAGGCAGTCCCCTTCAAAAAAGAGGCAGGATGAGACGCTGAGACAAGTGTATGAATAGATTGTAAAATTGAAAGACAAAGGAATTGCTTGCCGCTGGATTAGTGGCACCAGTGTTACCATTGGCAGCCATTTAAACATAAACTCACTGAGCAGTTTACTAGGAACACCATACTAATACTATTATCTAATACTAATTTCAAACTGCCAAAAAACAGAAATAAGTTCTCTTAGTGTTTGTTCATGTATGTAATGTATGTTTGTGCCTCGTGTTATTTGCACTAATGTGACTACCAGACTGTTTGAGAATGGTTCATTTACTCTCCCAAAAATGACTTTACAGATGCTAATATTACCTGTAGCCAGCTTGACATGTAGCCACATGGCAAATGTATATTTTGACAATTAAAATTAGAGATACATCTATCTAAATAAACCAGCTAATTACTTACTACATATTGCATCTACATTACATTCCAAATGTAGACAAGTAATAGTTTATATGAGTTGTCATTTCCCTCTGCACTAAAAACTCTGTAGTTCAAACATATATTCAATTTGCATTTGTTCAGTGATTCAAATAACTTTGATGTTGTTCTCTTTAACAGCGGTTTCCCTAGTTTGAGAAACACTCGACCAACTAAAACCCCTCAGCAAACCCCTCTGTTTTTACATGCCTAGCAAGCTACATCTGTAACAAAAAGCAAAAGAACCATGACCATCTAAAGACCACCTCCCTGTCTTTTTTACTTTGTCGGCTTGGTTTAGGCCTCTGGATTTTTATTTTTTTTTTAAGACCGTTGCTGCCTATTGACATGTTTTTGTTGTTGTTGTTGTTGTTGTTGTTGTTGTTTTTGTTTTTTGTTTTTTGTTTTTTTAACCACAGCTGTTCAGCCACCTGACTGTGCATTTGGGCAACGGATCTGTTATCCAGTATTAATACAGGCAGTTTTCAACATAGGCAACACAATTCTTTTCTCATATGCAAATACACATAGATCATCAAACAGCAGGGGATTGTTTGAAGAGTTCATCTTTTCATCTGAGACAGCTAAGCCTTTTTGGATAATAAATCTCATCATTGTGTAATGAGAGTAATTGTTCTAATTGTGAATCCTTTTTTTTAAAGTTGAGTCCTCTATTGTTGTAGTAAGTAAGCTATTCAGGTGGGTGAGTGACTAAAGATCACATAGAGTAGGGAAGTGAGATGATTTATTTCCCCCCCAGGTTGTGGAATTATAAGCCTGTAAATTTAATGCTTTGACAGTCTTACAGGTAAAAGGCAGTTGGAACACTTTCAAGGTTTAGATGGATATGAAACTCTGCTTGCTGAATCAGCTACATAAAAGATGAGCAATCCTGTCAGAAAATATCTAGTTCTTTGAACATGGAAGTTCATTTTTGACCTTGGGGACAGAATGTGTAACAAAATGATATATACAAATCCTATAAAACTCTTAGCTCCACATACTAGCATTTTGCAAAGCTCTCAGAAGCTCTTAGCAAGATATGACTGACAACCAAAATAGGGTTTATAGGCTACATGGGACCTCTTGTTATCACTTTTTCAATGTTCTACCCCCAAAGAGTAAGTAAACACTCAAATTCTGCTAGAACCATCCCATTCTAAAGTTTTAAAAAGTACTACAGAGACATGTGGAGAGTAACGATCAATGTATATGGTGCACAGGAAAGGGGACCCAATTGCAGACACAGACCAGCCATACAGGACGAGTTCAGTGATTGCAATGTAAGAGATGGAGGCTGATAGGCAGGCTGGCAGGCAGGTACAGCACAGGTAACAGGATAGCAGAACAGGCGTCTTCATCACTAATGGCATAAAAGAGAACCCATAGAAACCTTTAACGATCTGACAGGAGCATGGTGGAACCACTTCGGAGGGCAAAAGCAAAGGTAGAGTCGCTCTAGAGGGCTCTGGCGAAGGCAGAAGTTTTTATGGAGGGAGGCGACAGCTGGGCAGCTAGGCCTGTGGAAAACAGCAACATTTAACTGGAATAGGACCAAAGATGGGGAAAACAGTACATTCATAAAGGTGCATAAAACAAGCATCCAGTTTGCTTTTAGGACATGAACTCTGGGCTTCATGTCAAATAGGGGTATTGATGGACCTGTGCAGACTTTGGCAGATGACAAAATTTACATCAAGTAGATCCACAAGGACCTTTGCAGCAACACAGGTGTGAAAACCATGAATTGGTCTCAAGTGCCTTTACATAATCTTATTCATTCTATTCAGTGTTGTTAACATTACTGTTAACCCTGGTCAGCCCTTATTATTTAGAAAAACTGGCCCATTCTTTGAGTTTACAGCCACTAAAGAGAAATGAATCGCTGGGGAGGCTAATTTTCATCCCCAGTCCTCTTAACATTACAGTCAGGCTGAATTAGCTTACAAAACCAGAGGTCACACAAACACGGTTCAGAGCTAAAGTTCTGGGAAGGTATCATTACAAAAACAGTTAGCGATAAATAATGAATGGAAAAATTTTATAGCTCTAAGACCTCACTCACAGATCAGCCCTCCAACTCAAAGTCTGGTCCCACTCAGTATAAATTTTGAAAAAGGGATCTTCGGTTTTCAAAATCATCATCATCACATTTTTACCAATCTACTTCTATCCTACTGATATAGCACCTAATGATGTGTCTTAATACAGCCATTCTTATACAAGCACACTACACATCATGACTTGAGGTGTGAGATTCAAGTGAAGGCTCAGAGACCAGAAAATTAAAAGGAGAAAAAAGAGTAAGCTCAGATCAGGTCAATGGTACCTGAATTCAGTAACTGTACAACTGTTTTAAATTGCATTCAAAACAGATTAAAGTCTGATTTCAAAGGTGGTTTGAGTAACTCCTAGGTGGTTTGAGAAATTCTAGCATTCTAGACAGATGTTGAAAACAGGTAAATGTATCAGTCTCTCCAAGGCACACAAATAATTAGTACTCCTCTGCCCTGCGGTGAGGAGTACGAAGTCTGTAAGAAACGGTCGGTATACCAATAAACAGTGGCAACTATAATTTAAACTCAAATTACACAGAAATGAGCCATCGTTCTCCCTCTCATTAAAGCACGGGGGCCATGGACACTTTAAGAGATTTCAACACATATGATCATACAGAGGGCACAGTGAACTATTGTACATTTTATCTGATCCCTGATCAGTTTGACCACTGAGGGATCCGTGTGGGTGAGAGAGCACTGATCTCTATAGGCAAGGGAGCCGAGTGAGTTAGATCCAGTGAAGATTATAAAACTCGTAGTTCGTAAATACAATTCGTACAATATTCATTCATGGGTTTGTGTTAGCTAATAGATAGCTGCCCACACTGTTTCTATTGCAATTGAAAAGCTAAATGCTAAGGTTATTCTTCTGGCATTTTTTGCATTTACCAAAAAGCTTCAGGTGGATAAATGTAAACGACATTTCTGTTGGATTTCTTTACCATAGAAACAAATGGTCTGTGGGTATCATAGTAGTTATTGCTGTCTGCCATGACATAATTTTCACAAACAATATCAAAATCATTAAGACTGATGACCATAACATAAACCTAGAGTTTCACTAATTTTCCAGTAGATATCTATATTGAGAACATTGAAACATTAAAAAAAATGTTGGTGAGATTTAAGTGGGAAAAATACTCAAAATCATCACATCTTAACATTTTCTTGTAATAATGCACTGATAATCACTAAGGTCTATGCACTGTTGGCCTGTACTGGATCTGTATGAGCTGATTATGTGTGTGTGTGTGTGTGTTTGTGTGTTTGCTGTGTTGAGCCATGCAGCCTCTTTACACTTCCACCCCCATATTTCCTTCCAGAAGTGCCAACAGTAACAACCCCCCTCCACTCTGCAGAGCACCTTCAGCCTGGCCCTGGGCTTAGGCAATCTGTTGCTTGTTTTGCCAATGACATCTGATCCCACAGGGACCTGGGATTATCTATCCTCTCTTTCCAGAGTTCCTGAATATGAGCCTGTGTTTTTGTGGATTTTATTGCAGGGGTGTAAAAACTGAGATAAACAGTGAGAAGAACACTTGCATATACTGTACACACCTTGTCCCGTGAGAATTACAATCTGACCGGGACGGTTTTGTGAAGCCAGGTACTTATATTTTCATACTTATTTGAAGGGAACTTTACATTGTGTTGATTTCACACAGAAACTTTGTGAATATAAAACCTTCATTGGTTAAAAATTCATGATACAGAGTCATTGTCATTGTACCATGTTTACAGTTTTCAGGTGCCCTATCAACAGATTTAAAACATTTCTTTTTACAAACAGGTTTTCTCTGGGAAATTAGATTTTTGGGTCACAAGGGATTTTTTTTGTTTTGGTACAGGAAGGGGCAAACTGGCAGAAAGGCTGAGTGTTGGTGTCATATCCAGCTCTCTTAAATCCTCAAAAATGCAAGAGAGTATGGTGTGCTGCTGTTTTGCTAAGATTGTAATGGACAATGAACAATAACCCTCATCCCTAAAGTATTTTTGGTTAAGGTTTTGCTTGTCTTTATTTGTTTACCTAAATGAACTGAAACCCTGGCATGAGCTCAGTGCATGGTTGGCAACGCAAGAAAAAGACTGGAGCTGGCTGTACCAACCACACTGCAAGTATGAGCGACACTGCAGTGGGATGAAGGGTGCTAGTTAAATTTACTGGGCTTCAGGTAAGGCTTGTGCCCCACCCTTCATTAGTGGCTGGTACAGGCTTAGTGTTAATAACATCCCCCAACCCAACAACAAAACATCAGTGCTTCTTGTGCTGTGAAAAATGCTTATGTGGACATTTCCAGAATTAGGAAATAAAGCAACTTGCAGGAAACCAGCAAAATTACTATACTGTTTAGAGGCAAATTTAGAATGTGGCAGGTATCATCCCATTCCCAAAACCTGTTTCACTGCATGCCTCCTCACTGATAGCGTTTTATTTTTGTAGATGTGATAGAGGGCTGAAACATGTCATCTGGCTGGCATGACAGCAGCTAGCTAATGTGATGCACAGAATTCCAGCTGACCAAGACAACACTAAATTAACTTTCAGGTGGTGAGAGGTGAACTGTGTGTCCCTTCCCATCAACACCATCAATGCAGAAGCCCCTTGTCACAAATGTAAGCATAAAAACCTTAGGCAACATTTACAAGTAAGCTCACCCCTCCTATTCCCTACTGTAATGAATTATAGTCCCCTTGCACACATTTGTATTTTTCTGTTTTTGATTATGACACAGGTAAAAGCTTCATTCTCTCTCACCTAATTTATCATTATTTATTATGTTATGTCATATTTTATCATATAAGCCTAACTTGAGTTTTAGTCTTTACTACTGCTGTTTTGTTCCTACTTGTGCTCCTCTTGTATATATGCAGTGGAGCTGTGCATGCACATTACAGTTATGTAGACTGTACAGTGTATGTGTAATGTGTGCAGGAGAAAATCTTGTGACTGTGTTTTTTTCTGACTCAAGAGCAGCAGACTGCAGAGCACAGTAGCTCCAATCTACTTGGAAAACACATGTACTGAAATTCCTCATAAGGATAAAGACACAAGCAACCACGTGTTTGTGTGTGTGTGTGTTTGTGCTTGTGTGTGTGTGTGTGTGTGTGTGTGTGTGTGTGTGTGTGTGTGTGTGTGCGCGCACTACTTAATATTGCCCAAACAACGAGCACCACAACATTGTTGACTAATATTTTTATGACCACAATAAAAGCCTCCTCAACCTGATAATGATTGAAAAACAGTACACATTAAAGGAAACAGACTGAAGAGGAGGAAAACATGCATTTTGTCAAGTGGTGGGAAGTTCCTTTATATAGTGAATTGTGTGTTATGTATTTGTTGTGCGACTACAAAGCAGTGGTTTGCTCCCAATCACAATTCACTCCGACTGCTCTCTGCACATCAGATCCAAGCCATCGACCTTCTGTGGATCAAAACCAATTACGTCTGATCACCACCACAAATGGAGTCAGAAGGGAGCATGGGAGAGAGAGAGGGGCTATGGAGGCGGAAAAAGAGCATGTTACAGGATCATTTTAGATTATGGCATTAAGTGGTGATGTGGTATTAAATTAAAGATGGTTAAACCATGACCTGCAGTCAGTAATTATCTTACATTCCTGATGTTGCGCGTGTAGGAGCCAAAAAGTGTTTTAGTCCGTGTTGTTTATTATTTGTTTAGGCTTCAATTACTGTTTTTGGTTTCATCTGGTTATGGGCACACTTGTGTAGTTTCATATTATTCACCTGTTCACTCATACTCTGTTGACTGTCACATTTTGCTGTAAGTATTCCACTATAACAATTGCTCGTCAGTATTTTTGTTTTTTAATGAACAATATAAAACTTATCTGGTATCCAGTATGGCTTTGTATGAAAGCGTCACAATTATGAGCCTACTTAGCCTCTAAGGGGCCTTTTTTATGGACAGCAGTCACTACAGTGCATCATTACAGAATTTTTCACAGAAAATGGGTCACATGGTGAAACATTACCACCACATGAAAAATTAAGTCCCAAAATCTTGCAGGAATCAATCAGCTGCAGTTGCAAATCCCTGTTTCTAAATGCAAAGCTTTCAGTAAATCTCTCAACTCCCCAGGAAGCTTCTCATCATTCATTAGGTTTCGACTCATAACAGTAAGACAATAATACATAAACCGAGGCACTGTTAGTCCTCAGCTTTCAAGGAAGAATCACTGAATGTTTTAAAGCTTTGCTGAGCAGCTTAACAACCTGTTTTAGCTTGAAAACACCCCTTCATATATTCAAAGAAGGCTTAGAGCCTACAGCCATAGTAGTGACTCTGTGTGATTATACTAATTGGAATGTCAGTTTTGCAGGTATCTGGTCACCCCCCCCCCTCAAAAGCAAGAGTCATTGGACAGGTAGGTGAAAGTCAAAACTACAGGAGTGGGGCTAGGTATGTACAATATACCATGAGGGTGAAAAGGCAATGAGTAACAGGTGGGCGGGGAGGTCAGGTGATGCAGGTGGCAGGAACACTGAGTTACTGCAGGGCAAGTGGGAGTGGCAGGAGATTTTAATGAAACAACAAGAGACAAGTGAAAGAGAATGCAAAGCACAGCCTATGCAGACGTGACACTGCAGAGGATACCTATCAGGAAAAACCACAGGAATTTCACTCAGGTCACACAGCGATGTCTGCTGTGCAGGGATAGCAGCCTGGTGGGCCACTGCATCAGTGGGCCGGTGGATGGTCAAAAAATCCATAAAGTCTTTTACCAGCCCTACTAAGTCTCTAAGCCTACTGCCTTCAGCTTATTTTAATACAGGGAAGGCGACTGAATTAGTGGCGCTTATTGCTTTGGAAATTTTCATTTAAAAAGTTCAATACAGTATTTCCAGAAATAATGCCTAGTTTGCGGTTACCATCATGTAATTACTGTTTCAGCAGTTGAAAAGTCATTCAAGTGAAAACCATTCAAAGCCAGGCCTGTGCATTCCTCTCAGTAACAGGACATCTGGTTCATTTGTAGGAAAACAAGTTGCTGTTGAAATTGGACATCTAAAGACTAAAATACCACAACAAATATGTGATGGATTGCTATGAAATTCTGTACAGACTTTCTTGGTCCACAGAAGATGAATTGTAATAAAGTTTGTGAACTTCTGACTTTTTAGCACCATCATCCCCACAACAAAATTCCAAAATATTTTTTATTACTGAATACCTCCTAAACTAATAAGATTCCCATCAGCCTGAGTTTTACTTTGTGTTTAGTGCATCTTAGAATGATAACAAGCTAAAATGCTGCTTGTAAATATTACCTCCAAACATCACAATGTTATTACAATTGGCAGTGTGAGCATGTTAGCATACTAAGATGAGCACTTACCGTAAAGCACCACTTTGCCTAAATACAGTGTCACAGAGAAGTTAGCATGGTTGTTGTTAGATGAAAGTTTCATAATGTTAGTGCCATAAATTAAATTCCATTCATCTTCATTGTATTTGGAAGTCTGGACAAATGAAATCAAGGCTATCTTTATGGTTAGATACCACTGAGCTAAATGACAGTTTTTTGTAATACGGTTGAAAACTCACCCTTGAAATTATTGTATTTCACAATGACAGTCTCTGGAATGCACCTTTCTCACTCTTCTCCCCTTGTGCTCTTAATCTTACATTTATTTTCCAATTTCCCATATTTTGTATTTTTAAGGGGGGACTGCTGATTGATTATATAAACTTTATGTCCCTTTGTGGCATCAGTTAATTTTACTGAATTAAATTTGGATCTCTCTGAAAAACAAAATGTTTTTTTAATCGTGACCTACTCCTTTGGCACAGTAAGGAAAATGGTGACAGTATCAGCTCAGAAAAATATAGCCACAAATTTTTTTTGATTAAGAAAAAGTCCAGTTGACAAGGATGACCATTTGATAAACAAAGCTTTATAAAACTATGCTAGCTTAGACTCTTATATTAACAATAGATCAAATTACCATGTCACAATGACCAACCCAGAGAAGACTACAATTCCCCTCAGCTCTACTGAGCTTTTTAGCTTCTCTTAGCTCTTTGTTTTGGTTTTCAGGTCCACAAACTCCAGTCTCATCTATTTATTTTCCAGTTGCAAGCCAACAGCTGTTTTCAGCTGTTTTGAGGAACAGCTCTGATAAAGCCACTGTATATGACCTGCCCAGCAGAAAAACGCAAACAGATAAAGTCAGCTACTAACTGGCAAATATAATGCAGCTTTTAGCAGCTGGGATTTTGTTGGGTAGCTAAGAGGCTTGGCTTCAAATGAACCTTTCTGTGTCCCTGCTATGCGTAAATACAAAATTGTTTGGCTGTTGCGATTTGTTATGCCCCCAAGTGGCCAGTCACTGCAGATTTAACACCACACTAAACACTATGTATGAGCAATGAGACCAAAAATTATATATATATTCCAAAAAAAAATTAGCACATATTTAGAAAAGAAAGAAAAAGAATAACTTTCATTTTTAATTAGAAAAAAGTAAGCATGCAAAAATATTACATGAGTCCAAAAGATGACACTATGCTCCTGCGTGGCCATGTGAGCGTATTTCTTGTCTGTTGAGTTCCTGCTTATGTACTTTCCATTTGTTGTTCTGTTCTGGTGACACAAGATTTTCAGTAATGTGTGTTGGAGATAGAGGAGTAATAGACCAGAGTAATGAATGTTTTTACGCACAGACCCAAAGCCTTATCAGCAAGCTGTGCCTGTTCCTAGTTAGTGTGACATTTTGTTCTAGAGGGTCATGCTGGGAAAAACAACTTGTCACTGTCTTGGTACACAAACAAGGTGGTTTCAGAATGTAGATGGGTTGGACCACCACATCTCCCTGCCAATTCAGCAGATTAATACTGGCCTGTAATTAAAAATTCAGACATTTTACCACCAGAGCCAGTGATTTTATGTTATCTGAGCTGTGGTGCAGGGAGGGGTTTGGAAATTTTTGAGAGAGAGGGAGGGAGGCCAGTGGCACATATTTAAGGAAGGGTGGCACATTTTTGAAATGAGTTAAAAGGTTTTAAAGCTTAGGTTCTTGGCACTAACAAACTCTACATTATTAACAGTTACAATGTTAATTCGGGGTAGTAAATGAGTGCCAAATAAACAACTTTAATTATTGTTTTGACAACGCAAAACTTGGTCACATCATTTGTGGTGATTTTTTTGTCTCTCTGAGTCATTTCAGTTCTCTTTATCGTCATTCTGGGTCTCTTTTAGTGGTTATGTGTCTCTGCATTATCATTTTGCATTTCTTTGGAGCGATTTTCCAAAAAATAAATGTTTGCAATCAACTCATAACAAGGTTCTCTTAATAACATGTCAAATGGCCCGGGGGGCTGTCCCACCCCTGCTGAGCTGGTTACTGAGACATTTAGCATCTTAGTTGTGAATTCTTTCTAACTGTAGTGTAATTATTGAAAACATAGATGTGTGGCAGACATTGCAAAAAAAATTACAAAGGAGTAACAGTTAGGATTAGTGCCATCTTTATAACCGGCACTCACTGTGGCTTGAAACTACATATGACTGCTGCTACACAATCAGAGACAGAAGCCAGCCAAGGAATGAAAATGATGAGTCAAATCAGCCACCCATCCAGGGGCTCACCACAAAAGACAACTGTGTTGCCGAGTGGTGGCCGCTCACTTATCACCACTGGCCAATCAGTGGCTAAGGCTAATCACAAGAATACTGGCTTTTCAAGCATCCCTCATGTTAGGGATTACATCCATATTGGACAATTCTGCAGCAAACACTGCCAATGCCCAAATTTAGTGCCAGTTCAGGATAGGGTAGGTCCTCTACGTGACAAGGCAAGGAAATTATGGAGTCCCCTGTCAGGAAAGCTCCAGAAGAAATCAGAGCTCCCAATGACATCAGTCTTCTCCACTGCCCGGCACCATGGAGGTCCCCCATTCCCACCTCTGTTATGGTCCCACTGCCCCGGCACTGTAATTGACGTCCAGCTTGTTCCTGAATCCGAGGTTTCAGATGACGTCTGTTCCTGAGTGTGTTTCTGAGTCAAACATCCTGCCTGACAATCAGCCAGCTCCTGACACTGTTCCAGTGTTAAATTTGGCACTTGATTTTCATTTCGATTTAGTCTTAGTCTTTTGATAAAAAGACATATTAGTTTCAGTCAAATTCTATTCATTTGATTTTTGTTAGTTTTAGTCCAAATTTCATCACTGACATGTTAGTCTCATTTCCATTCATTTGAGAGGAGACACTATATTGTCAGGCATCCATACTGTGATCTCTGTTTCCCGAATCTATAGGATGATTCTAGGGAACGATTTAGATGTTATTCCTGGAACGCACTCATTACTTCTGATAGCAACACTACACATAGCCAACTGAAAATAACATTAAGGCTACCTCCACATTCACAGTGTTTGATAGCTACATTACCTTCCACTGTCAGGGTGCTGCCTGCATGTTTTTGTAGTTTTTCTCAGCTGTTTGGTTGCTACCTCTTGTCTAATTCTCAGTGGATTGTGGATGAATTTCAGCTAATAAATCAGTTTATTCCAAGAACAGGTATCATCAAATAATATTACTGACAAACCCACAACTTTGCAAGGGATTTCTTGGTAAAAGTAGCAGCAGGTCAAGTAGCTACTTCATCCTCTGAAGTGGAGATATATTGTGCCAAGGAGGAAACACTTTTATAGACACAGTGTTTTGTTCTATTCATGCATACAGGTTGTTGAATTAGACTTTGTATTAAAACGTCCATTTGTCTGCGGCATTACAGGTTTTTTATTCTCCATTGACAAAAAATGTAATACATTTCGTCACTGTTTTTATTTTCAAAAGTTACTTTTTTTTAGTTTTGGTCTAGTTTTCGTCATTAAAAATAGGTCGTCAACAAATACTTTTTTTAATAGTTTTTGTTGATACGATTAACACTGCACTGTTGTGTTTGCCAGCAACCAGCCTGTTCCTGATGCACCGCCTGCTCCGTTTCTAATACAGTATACTGGCTGCCTAACTGATATGAGGGACCCAAACAGCTTGTCAGTTTCTGGCAAAAAACAGGTGTGAGAATGAGAGTAGATCTTGTTCAGGCATGTCCCAGCCCTGTGTTCAGTGGACTATACACCAGAGTCTCAGACTTTTGGACCCCACTGTATATCCTGTATCTATACACCATTCATCCCACAACAGTAAAAGCAGTAACTGGTTTTGACGTTGAGGCTGATGGGTGTAGATTTTTATTTACACATATGAACAGAAATGCTCTGTCACTTGCATATCTTTCTGCTCTCTCGCTTTAGAGCTCTATGTACACAGGTACAGCTCCCTGTGCTCATTTCACAGCTCTGTGCATGCAAAATTCATTAAACTAAATAAATGCTGTAGCCTGTCTTCCGCTATAAAAGACGACACCACCATGGTTGTCCTTGCCTCTCTAATCTCCAAGGAAACTGACAGTATAAGGAAATAACACACAAACTGTTTTCCTACTTTTTACTCAAATTGAATCTGACTTTTTGAAAGAACCTAAACCTCTTGAAGCTAATTGGCATTTCCCTCCCCACTTCCCTACACACAGGGATTCTTTTATCTTGTAATCTGTGAATGATTAAATAACTAAATAATGTTTTCAAAAGCCCCCACTTGTCTTCGTTTCCACAAGGTTACATTCATTACTGTTTGACTCAAACAGGGTTCATATAAATCAAGGTTGTTTTCTAAAGCAGTGATTCCTTTTCACACATGAAAAAATGTATAAATTTTGGTGTATGCACTCCAGTTTTCCAGTTTATTTAGCCTACTCTCGTTTATATAAATGCAGTGGACAATATACAATAAACATTTGACAGTATATCTGTGGCACAACAATACCTCAAACTGTATCCTCCAAAATGATCAAAATGATAATAGATTTGAATCAGTGTCTCTCTATTAGAGTATCCACAAAAAAAGTGAACATTATGATCTTCATTACGGGGAAATTTATTGCAGAACTATTGTATTAGACTAAATTAATTTAGCTAGGTGGACAGAATAAACTAAGTGTATCTGGCACATAGTAATTTCAGTCTGAATATTCTAATATACAGCAATATTGATGTTCTACATACCAAAATGGTTGAAATCTAGCATAAATTATACCAGCAGCTTCACTCAGAAATAGCTATAACTGAGCTTTTAAATCACTTTTGATGGTAATTTTAGGTTTTCCTTCACACCTTTTCTTCCTCAAGCAGCTGTCTCTGGTAGTGCAGTGGAACATTAACACTCTCTACAGTCGTCACTCTCAGTTCCATTGAGGTCACTGCCTAGGCCCCTTGGCTCATTCACAAAAACTGCCAGCAACGCCATCACCGTCATCATTATTTCCCCAACCAGGCAGCCAGAAATTGTACAAATGAGTCAACAGAGCACTCATACATCTGGTGATATATCTGAGCCGCATCACACATCTGCAAAAGCCTTAATTGTGCTACGAGGTGTTTCTGGAGCAATCAACAGATTTCAGTAGCTCAAAACAATTCCTTTATTCATTAGGCTGTACCTCTCTACTGAGTCGAGTTGTACGACAAAAAACCCATGAATATTCCTGATTAGACTGTGGAGAGCACTTACTGATTTTTCTCTTATGGCCTTGCAATCAGTGTAGGATCAGGATGAAACAGTCCAACTCTCCCCTGACAACTCCCACATCAGTAAATTATAGCTGAAATCCTCATATCACTTCATGACTCCTGACATATGCTATTTTCATGTGCTGTACGTCTCACTTTTTATGACAAAAAAATCAATTAGGTGTGAGGTGGAATACAGTCATAATCTTCACATTTCATGGAAACAAATATTTATTTGCTTCTCTTACCACAGTCTTGCATTGTGTCCAGTGTTGGATATTCAGTATTAAAAAAAACTGGAATACCGAAAAATGAAATCCCTTCAAATTAAACAATGAAATATGTCATTGGTCTATGCTGTCCAGACAACACATGAGCTGTTGTCACTATTGACAGGACAACATCACTGTTTCAAAACTTAAAACCTTGTCCTTCTTTTTTTACACCACCATGGATAAGATGTGGTTAGGTTTATGCACAGAAATTACTTGGTTGGGATAAAGGAAGCATTGTGGTTTCGATTGAAATAACAACTTGCATAAGGTTAGGGGACCTTTGTCGTCATGGTTACAATACCATGGTTATGGTTCTGGAAAGACTGAAGCCATAGTCAAAGCAAACCACCATTTGTCGTCTGTAGTACAGAGCAAATTAACAATAATCATTTTTGTGTTAAAGTTTGACGTTCTGTTGCTGAAATAACTTAAGCTCTTCAGTTGATACATTCACCAATATACAGACCAGTGGCAAATTAAAGGAAAACCTAAACAAATGAGTGGAGACACATAGCAAATGCAGAATTCTCCACACAGGACACGAGGGAAAGATAATGATAAGAATCGTGTGCTATCGCCTTTACAGTCATCACATCTTAACCCAGCTGAACACCTATGGGAGATTTTGGACCGACGTGTTTGACAGTTCTCTCCAACACCACCATTAAAACACCCAATTTAGGAATAACCTCTGATAGAATGGTGCTCATCCCTCCGGTAGAGTTACAGAGACTTGGAGAATCAATGCCAGTCTGGATTAAAGCTGTGCTGGTGGTGGTAAGACATTTTACTTAGGTTTTTCCTTTAATATGTTACTCATCTGCACATCCCTTAAGTTTTGTCACAAAAAGACACAACTAATCCCTGTAATATTTTCATTATTTAAATAACGGCGAAATCTCAAATAAAATCCAGGAGCCAACACAAACAAATTTACACAAGGGTAGAAATACCAGTAGTATGGGTCAGTTGGAAAATTCAGCGTAATGTACATTTTTATCCATCCATCCACCCATCCATTGTCAATCAGCTGCACAAAGCAGCCCAGATGTACTTCTTCCTGGATATTTCCTCCCACTTCCTCCTGGAGGGTCCTCAAGCATTCCCAGGTCACAGCCCCAGTTCCACTATATCAGTCTCTACCCAAAGCTCATGACCACAGATAAAGGTTAGAATGTGGGTTGACCAGTTCATCAAGGACTTCATTTTTAACCCCTCTGGCTACCTTCCCACCAAGACAGTGTGGTCCAATGCCAACATTACTGCAGACAATGCTTCAAGCTCTTGAGTCATCAAAGAGCCTCTGAAACTCCTTACCTCCACAGCTCTCTGACAGTGGAACTGGGATCGGCTGTGTCTAATTTTGTAACTTTCTGAAAGTGACCATCCGACAAGGATTGCTGTGACTGACCAAGTGTGTGGAGGTGCAAAAATAAGAGGGTTTGATCTTATCTCCAGCTGTCTTTTTTCAAATTTCACTTTCTTCACTCATTCTTCATCACTTTTTGTGTGCGCAGTAAGTGTAACACTGTGAATTCATTCAAGGAGTGACTGAGGCTGTGTGCCGCTATGATTCATTTTGTCTTGCCTGTCTCCAGGACAGCAGGCTTTTTGTTCAGCTTTTACTGTGGCCATTTCACAGACCACAGTTTGTATCATCTGGTTCTGTGACAGCAATCAGAACCTTTAGTAAGATGTCTTCCTTTTTTAAAATGGTAAGTAAGTCTTACTACAATGTAAAACATATTTTTAAAATGGGAAAAAAAACAGGAAAAAAGAGATTTTATTAATATAACGATGCTCCAAACGAAGGTATCCCTCCCTCAGGTATATAAAAAACTGACAATATACATATATACATATGTTTTCTGCTATCAGTAATTAATATTTTGCAGAAGCATGATTCAGTATTTTCTGCATAGGTATAAGTGTCAATTCATGGGTTTAGAATTATAAGATTTCCCACATCACATGAAAAAAGCAGGTACATAAATTCTATATAAATATTCTATATCAATAGTTTTTTTCAGTCAAGTAAAAGAAAACATCCAGATTGGATTGAATTTCTCTATCCTAAATGGTTGTGCTTATGCCGTGTTGCCATAGAAGCCTGATTCAAAGTGTAATTGCTAATGGGCTCATTAGTGAGGGGGAGGGATGTGTAGAGGGGAAATGTCCAATGTTGTCATGCATCTTCTTTTCACATTAACTGTGCTAGATCAATGTAGTTAGATTTTTCTTTGTTTTGAGCATCAAAATAGTCTTTGGTAGGTTCAGAGAGAAATGGAAGGCTGATATATCCATAATGGCCTGCAGAAGCTGGTCCTGGTTCATAATACTTGGTGTATTTACAATTAGTGTAAATATTCAAATTCAAACTGAACATAGAAAAAATTCATTTTCAGTTCAAAATTTTGGAATTCCACCCTTACCACTCTTGTATTGTATGAGCTTTACTCTCATCAGTGCTATAACATACAGTATACAGAACAAAAAAACAGCAGCAGCAATCTCAAGCCTCAGCATCCCTGGTTCCCTCCTTACCCAGGAAAAAAAACACATGGTTCCAAGCAGCAAGCTGCTCAAGGAGCAAACAGTGAACAAAGTGTGAAGTACTACGGATGAACTGAGTTTGTTGTGTTCATAGAACCTATAGCTTTCATAATAACAGGTTATTACTACAGAGGAGGATGTTAAGGGAGATAGAGTTTACTCAAAAACATGCTGAGAACTCCCTGCAGTTAATTAATAACAGAAGAATATATTTTTCATGTTTTATATACTGTACAGATTCTGTTTGTTATGGGAAATTCATTATAACCTATTAGCATCTAATTCTTAATTCTTTTAAATTGGATATTTTTATTGAGTAATTTCAACATTTTCAACCAGAAAAAGACTGATTGATTTAGTTGTGCTGATATTTAGTCAAAACTGTTTCATGGTATGACATTGAATTTTCTTTGTAGTCAACATTAGCTGATACTTTACTTTAGATATCTTACTTTAGATGCAAAAAACACAATAGCGTTAGTGTATACACATTTGTAGCCATGTTTGAAAAGGGTGTGCGGTTAACTACTTGCCATTTTAGTTTACCAGAACAAAGGGGGTGTAGATATAGCTACATAGTAGATGGATAGGACCAGAAGAAAATATCAATTTAAAGGTTACTTACCCAAGTGCTTGATTATCTGCCATTGTCAAATTTCTAATTGGTTTGATTTCAACTTTCTCAAGAACTCAATACAAAAAGTGAAAATAAAACATTTTTTTTAAAGATTATACAATAGATTTGCTTGCTTGTAATATCACCGTTTTTTTATTTGCAGTTTTTTCTTTCACAAAAAGGTTGACAAAAAAGGTCAAGTAAAGAATAAAAAGAAATGCCTCTGGCCAGTTTTTCAATGTTACACAACTGAGGTAGATTTAAAGCTGCACCGGTACATTCTTTTCCTTGTTTTTGTGTGTGTCTGTGTTTTGGCCACTTCAGGAAAGAACTCCAAAACAAGATGAAAGTTACAAGAAAACAGTTGCCTTTTGCTTCTGAAAATGAGGTTGATGAATCGATGAGAGACTGAACCAAAAGGCGTTAAAATGCTTTGTAGAGATAAGAGGAACTGCAGTTTGGTGAAAATTCCCTGTGGGCTTGTTACAATGAGTAAACCCATTTTACATTTCACATAGTCATTTGATCTATGGTTAATATAGTCATTAATTAGTGCAGCTCTAATTATAAAGACATAGAGTTTAATGATTGTTAAATTTTGTACTTTACTGTGCTACTGTTACCTATGTGTTATAATCTACAGTTTGAATTTCCAATAGTGCAAGTCCATGTAGGTGCTTTTGAATGCAGAGTGGATTCATCTGCTTTGTGACCTAGTCTCCAAGGGCAGTTTACAAGTTGTAGCCTTTGCAGACACTAAATGCCAAGATGATACAATTGCACACAAATCAATCCTGATTTAATCAAAAAAGTGAATTAGAATATTAACATTCCAAAAATATACAAGTAAAAGTTGCAGGGCAGTTATGACTCATTGGAAAACAGTATCACTAAGTGGATTTTGAAGTGAATGTTCGAAATCAAGTTGTAATGAGAACAAGTGAAAGCAACAGTTCAACAGTTCTGGAGATATGCTCATTAGGAATTCTCACTCTCTTGCTTAGAGTTAGATGAGACTTTCAGTACAAATTACAAAGCTATAAATGAAGAAGGCAACCAAGCTGGCAGACTTAAGGCCCATCTGTCCTTTGTGTAAAAACAACGCTTAGTCTACACCATGGCCTGTGCAAGTGGTCTAGAGCATTGTGAGAATTTGTTATTGTGTGCTGGTGTGTTGCACTTGGGTTTCTGTGCCACTGTGTTGAGTTTCTTCAAATACTGCAAATAATGGCAGCTGAAACTGAGTCATATTGGGTTTGGAGCTGATAAATGATGAACAACAGGGCCCCCCACATTGAAGTTTTATAGTAAGGTGGTAACATCTAAGCCAGGCAGAACCGGAGATAATGTCCTTTAAGAGACAGCACACAACCACCAATGGCACCACCACTGGTATCACCATGGGCTCTTGATGAGAGAGAAGAGGAGGAGATCGTGGCTGAACCCTGTGGTTCACAGCTAATAGGCCATAGATTTTGATTTTGTTTGAACCTTACTTAAAATAAAAACAAACAAAAAAACTATTGACTGGTTGATTTGTTGGTTTATTGGATACAGTGTAAGAGTTCTCAGAGTGAAAAACACAAGGGTCCGCAGGAGCCAGGATGCTCCTTTAGAGTCGGCAATCACTTGTACTTAATTTAATGTCGAGCACCGCAGAGTGCCTTGTGAGCTCACTGCATGGTAGCAGAACAATGAGCTAAAAGAAAACCCCAACCTGCTACTATTTTGATCCGGAATTACCCCGATAAGAGGGAATGCATTTCTTACCATATTTTAGTTGTACAAAAACAACAGGCTAAGCTGAGATTGAATGGATCTTGGTGTGGTTGGTCATCCAAAGCTGGATGCCCCCACACTTCAAAATAATATTCTGGCATTCTGGCACCGCCGGCCTTCAGCTAACGGTGGCTAGTGTTACCTGACAAATGAATTCAATTCAGTTCAACTTTATCTATATAGCACCATATCATAACAGACGTTATCTCAGGGCACTTTTCATATAAAGCAGGTCTAGACCAGACTCTTCATAGTTATTATTTACTGAGAAACAACATTTCCCTCATGAGCAGCACTTGTTGACAGAGGCACCGAAAAACTCCCTTTTAACAGTTAGAAACATTGAACAGATCCAGGCTCATGGTGTTGGGGGGGGGGGGGCAAAATTAAATGGTAACAGTAGTCATCATATTAATTAATGCAGTGGCTGTTGATCAGGCTCATGGGGCAGTAGATGGATCTGCAGCCATGGATCCAGACTCTGGAGCATCAGAGGCAGAAAACCTGCAGAAAGCAACAGGAGGAAGAGGAGAGAGACGAGGAAGCTCAGAATGATGGGAGAGAAGGAGGACAGTTAGTAATGAGAATTTTTGAGATGTTAATGTGCACAAGGAGAGAGGAGGAGGTGGTGGAAAGGGAGCTCGGTGCATCATGGGAAGTCCCCCAGTAGTCTAGGCCTATTGCAGCATAGTGAGGGGACGGCTCAAGCTAATGCTGAGCCAGTTCTAACAATAAGCTTTATCAAAGAGGAAGGTTTTAAGCCGACTCTTAAATGTGGAGAGGGTGTCGGCCTCCTGGACCCAAACTGGAAGACTGTTCCACAACAGAGGAGCCTGATAACTGAGGGGTCTGCCTCCTATTCTGCTCATGGAGACTCTAGGAACCACAAGTAGGCTGTAGTCTGGGAGCAAAGTGTTCTACTGGGATAATAAGGTACTCACTGATTTGGTGAGGAGCTAGTAGGTTGATTTTGCTGCCTTTAAACAGAGCCAAGCTAGCCACCTACATTTTCCAGTCTTTACTCTAAGCTAACTAGTTAATAACTTTATATTTACTGTACATAAATGAGACTGGTATAGAATTTCTCATGTAATTCTCAGCAAGAAAATGAAAAAGTGTATTATTAAAATATAGGTTTATTCTTCTAAAGATTCTTTTTTTTTGGTATTTTCTAGAATCAGTGGCTGATAAATGTAAATAAATGCAGTATAAGAAAAAGAAACTTCAATAGAGGAAAATTCCACAAAATTTTTTCCCAGTACTGCCTACACATTATTTCTGTGGTGCAGTACAAAATATAAGAGCAATGAGCCTTAATACAAAAAATGGATGTTAATAAAAATATCTTTTGTGATTACAACATTGAACAGTTTAACAGGTAACATTCTCATATGGCAGGTTTGTGGGCAGAGGGGGTTCTTAGAATTCAGGCCACATGTCCATCAAGTTGTGATGACTCATGCTGTTACACCAAGCCTATGCATCCGCTGCACACCAGCTTTATCCCTTTCTGTCTCTCCTTTTCCATCCCTCGCTGCTATTGTCACACACACACACACACACACACACACACACACTCACACTCAAACTCACACACTCACGCAAATACACAAACACACACACACATTTATGGATAAACTCTCCTCCCCCTTTATTCTGCAAGGCAAAAAGCTAGAACACAGTATTCTTCACTGCCACCAATCCGTGCCCTCATTTTAAACATATCTCCTGCCTAATTCACTCAGTTACGTAACAGACAATTATACAACCAATTCAGTGCACTCCTCAAAGAATAACCTCGCAAGGGTACTCTAAGCAGCAGAAAAAACAGGGTACTGGTGATGGGGGGGGGGGGGGGAGTAATTTTAATAAAGAGATGGAATACTGTTAAGAGCCATCATGGACTAATGATGGGGAATGAATAACAGGGGTAGGAAGGAGCCGGTGTGAAATTGTCAATTAGAATTTTCTTCCTGTGGTGACTGGAAGGAATTCAACAAGCCAGAGGCAATAGCAGATCACTGCATTATGAAGATCACAAAGGCCTGCTTCTCCCTCCCTGTACGAAGCTCTACAGGCTAAAGGAAAGCTGCAGATTATAAAATCAGCTTTAATGAATGCAGTGGAGTGGTCATTAGGGAGGGGTATTTTTTTATTATCCGGTTAGTGTCATGCACCTCTGCAGCTTGACTGATGACATATCTATTTTCATGGTCTTTTTATTGTATTTGTAGATCACAAAAAGTTGAATCTAATGACATTTTATAAACATATTTTACAGCATGTAGTGTACGGTTACTCACCATGTTCCAGCCTGGGGATGATTCAGGTGGAATACATAGAAATTATAGATATATAATGGATAGTTCTAATTACACTTATCATACTTTAAAGATATAAAATAAAAACATATCAGTCATGGAAGTTTGCAGCAGAACTTCCAGTGGCTACCTGACTCCAAGGTTGAGAAACTGACATAAGTCAATATCAAGGTTTGAAAGTTGTATGTACATTGTAAAGCTGTCCAGCCTACAACTTCACTGTTTTGGTTCAGTCTCAAAGAGTTGTTTTTAGTCAATATACTCCACTACACACTACCTGCTCTGCACCAAATACTCCACAAAAAAGATGGACAACTGATACAGGTAAATGATTTTTTCTTCACCTGAACAACACATGGGTCAAAATATTAAGCTAATACCAAGAGCAAGGAGACTGATAGACCTGAATAAATTTTGCACGCTTTGTCCTTCGTTTTATTCATGGCCTCTTTTTTCACCAGATATTTATTTCCAATCAACTTCTTCTAACAGCAGGGTGAGCAGCGAGAGATAACATCGACAAAATGTACTAATAATCTTTTACTTCATTTTATTTATTTATTCATTTTTTGCTCATGCAATGTACACTTCCCAAAAAAATATAAAAGAAAACTATTCACAAAGTGCAGCTCTAAATAACACATTCCATCTCTGAAAAGGAGCAGAGCTACTTATACAGTCATTTAAATCCTTCTGCAGAGAATTCCACAATTTGACACCAAGCACTGAAATGCACATCTACCTTAAGGTAATTCCTGCATACTAACACTAAAATTAAATTTCCTTCTAAGGTCCTCATCGTCTGAGCTAAAACCAAACTTTTGTTATTTTACTGCTAATACTCTGCCTTTGCCCTGTACATAACTAATAATGTCTGTAATTCAACTAAATCTTTAACTTTCAATAGTCCTGAGTTGATTAACAGTCTGTTGTAGTTCTCTCTTGACTCCACTTTATGAATAATTCTTACTGCTCTTATTTTTGATATAAACAATGGCTTTATGTTGCTCATGTAAATGTTGCCTCACACTTCCACAAAATAGCTCAAATATGGTAAATCTGTGAACAGTATTGAATACTCATTGCCCTGTAATCTAACACAAACTATGCTTTGTTGAGAACAGAAATATTCTTAGAAACCTCTGTTTTAAGATATGATTTGTGAAATGTCCATTTTTTAGCTCTTATCACACCAAAGGCCTGACACACCGATCTGACACTCTTTCAACAACTTGAACTCTATCCATAGACAGTGAAACTGTTTCATCCTTTTTTTTTGATCAGCACAAACCATTAACTTATTTCATAATTTTTATATACTGTATTGGCCCTTGAGGTACACCAGGATTTAAAATTGCAAAATTTTGCTGCACAATCATTTCATTTCAAAGAGACAAAATTAATGGGCACAGATGAGTGAGAATTTTTATTTCATGGAGTGCCACACACTCCATGAAATAATTCTTTTTATAATCAGAACTTGATCCATTTGGCCCAGTGATATTTTGAAAGTTTAGACAAGCCGCATGACTATTAATTTTATCCCAGTCATGTGCGTGGAGAGCCAAACAGGAAGCCAGTTGGCTTGGCTGGTGGACGTTTCAGACACACATATTCTCAGCCAGCTAAGCTGCAGAGAGACTCTAGTGCACATGGTGTAAGGTCCCAAAGAAGTCTGCAGAAACCTGGTGCACCTAGTGAGCAGCTTTCATAGGAATGAATGGGGAGCCATCTTTAAACATGTTATTGAGTTGTTGTTTACATCAATGGTCTTGTAAGTGCTGATCTTTGTGTGGACAAAGAGCAGTGCAGTCTGAAACAGAGGAAGTTATCATGGCTAATTAGAAAACAAACTCCTCTATCAGAGAATTAATGGCGCCACAAAACAGTTATGAGACAGGAGTCAATGATACAAATACATCTCTTGAACAAACTTTGTGAATGTATTGTCCCCAACGAAGTTAAGCTACCAAGCCAACACATTTGCTACCTGACTGTTAACCAGATACTTATAAGCAGCCATCTTGGCAACGCCCCCGGTCAGTTATTTCTGGCCCATATCTAGATGAGTAGGGATAGAGCCATATTGCACTTTCATTGGTCAGCAGGGAAATAAAAACAGCATGTAGAAAATCAACAGTCAAATTTGATTAAAAAAAAACTGCTTGAACAGGCTGGTGAACATGCCCCAAAATAGGATTAAGAATCCAAAGGTTATTTTTGTGGAACACTACTACGCATGCGCAAGGTTTCACTTGGATCATTGCAACAACATGAATGACCTAATATGTTTCCCATTCAGTGGTTATTAAGCACATGATTGGCTCATTGGGGAGAGGGCCAGATATTTGTCGTGCAACCACCATCTTTGGCATTAAGGATTTTTCTATTCAGGATTCTTTCAGTGGTTTGTCTCTTTCTTAAAGCGTCTAATTTTCAGGTGGAAGTGGAATCAAAAGAAGACTGTAGGGAGAAAATAGAACAAAACTCCTGGAGCAAATTGGGACTCAGTAGTCAGCCAACCCAGCTAGCTAGCAAGTTAGTTAGCTCGCCAGCGCACAGCAGTTCGCCAACTAGTCCAGCAAGAAAGTACATCACCAAGGTTCCAGCCTCACCGATTTCATGCAGATTGGTGAATGTTACTCTGGTGTGACTGGGTTATACAAAGTGTTATACCTGATGTGAATTGGTTTTGTAATTGTCATATTGGTTATTTTAGGAATTTTGGGGGGGGTACTTTTTCCTGTCAACAGGAGCACCATATCAGAAAAGGCACATATGTATGTGTATGATATGATCATCATATCTTTTGGACCTATAAGATAAATTTTATAACTTAAGAGCAACTACTTGATGGACTTTGTGGTGAGATTGTTTTCTCTACAGCTGTACCCAGGGTAAAGAAAGAATTTTTGAACCTCATCTTTTATGGACTGTTTTGCAAGGCACCCATATTGTATAATTTATGGCTGCTTTGCTGCTCCCTTGTAAGCAACACTATAAGTCCTGGCTTGTTCCAATCCATCTTGAGACAAACTGAGCTCCTCTACTGTTTTCATGCTGAAGGCCATGAGCTTTCCACTGCTCACCCAAAACAGAGCCTGACATTCCTGTGAACATGTGATTTTACCCTCTACTTCACTTTCCTACTCGCTATATCTACTATCACTAAAGCGTTTACTAGTCATTGCTGCTGTTATCATCAGACTTCTACCACTACAAAGAAGACTTAATAGTTGATAAGGTAGTAGTGATTTAGCCAGCTCTATGTCTTGTGTCACAGTTTATTGATGCAGAAAGGAAACACAGTAGCGATGGATGTAGAATTATTTGATAGGATGGGAGACCCCCTCACTCCCAGCCAGAACTAAATAGCTGTGGGCCCCCACTCTCCAATCATATGCTGGCCACCATATCAAAAGGAGGTCACCAGGCCAGCTGTTAAAACGTAGCCATACATCTTCCACTTTATGTTACCAAATTAGAAGAAGAAAAGATACGAGCACCTTGTTGGCGTTTTGCTACTGCAGCACAGGCCAAGGTCATTTCTTTGAGCAAGACAAAACATCATTTAACAGCTGCACAGTTTTTTTTCTGGTTTAACACATTATCTTTGGAGCCTTTGCCTCATCACCTGCACAACAAGGGGACGACCAGCTCTAAATATGCAAGATGGTCAAGGTCAGGACAGTCCAAATAGGAAAAAAAAAAAAAACATCTGTCACCAGGAAGGACACCAACACAGACCTTTCTCTAGAAAAGGTTTAGATAGGAATACCCCAATCAAGGACAGTGAGTCTTCCTTTCCCTGTTTATATGAATGAGATCCTAAAGAACCAAGCACCAAGAGATCTGATTTAACATTCCCAGGATTTGTGCTCCAGGAACAACCCCAGCTGTTCAGCTGACACTGCTGAGGCCAGGGAAGAGATGAGTAATGTAATTAACCAATGAATAAAAGGAGGAAGATGGAGAGATCGGTCTGCATGAGTAGGCAAGGCATGGGGCTACAGCAGCCCACTGACGTCCCCTCATGTCAGCATCATATCTCAGCATGTAGAACAAGCCCTGCTTCGATGTCATCCTCTCAGCGTAATTAAATGAGATAAAAGTCGCAGAGGAGGAGTGAGCCTTAAAGTCTGACGACTACATCAGTGTTATGCTGCTCTATTGCGTCAGTTCATGTTTCTGTGATATAAACACGCTCGGTTACATCTCTGCTGGGGCAGTTTACCAGCTCCTGCTCATGCTGCAGCATTAACAAATGGGGAGTGAGTATGAAATAGAGGAGACATAAGCGTGGACCTATTTAATGCTAGTACCAATACTGATAGATTTGAGGTCAGCTGCCAATATATCTGTGCAAATACTCAAAATTAAAGGAATGCTGCCCAGAACATTAATCATCAGAGTCTGAAAGTATATTCAGAATACTATGCTCAGTATATTCCAAACATCTCATCATCTATTTGCCATTAAATTGCTTAATACACTCTTTCCTGTGGATTTTCAGGGATATGAGGAGATATTTTAACATGGAAGTTACTGTATATATTTTTTGAAGAAACAGTGGAGAACAACTGCTTTAGAGCTCAGAGCCACCTTGCAAGCCCATAAGTAATCACTATACCCAAAAAGTATTTAGCAGCTAAAGAGTCAGATTTTTTTTTCAGGAGTTTATGGAGACCAATAAAGAGCTAAAAGGAGAGTGAAGAGTGGACTTCGTCAAGTGGTTCTAAACACTCAAAATGAATACTAATGTTACTGATTGGTACATTTGCTAACATGTTAGCCATATTAACTTTATAAGGTAATAACATGCCAATCAATTGTACACATTTATGCATTTACACCAAGTAGAATAAAAAGGAGGCAGAAAAATAAAATATAGGACTTTATTAAGGAAAAATAAAAGAATAACCAGCTGAAATGAAAACCATAACTTGCCCATGTCATAAATGTTAAGGGCTAATGTCCTACATACATTTTAAGTATGGACAAAAGTATCAAAAAATGTCCAGCTTTAATATAAATTCAATTTGAAACATCCGAATTATAGCTACTTTTGCGATTGTGCAACTGGATCTTCCACAAACTGCAAATAAGTTCTATCTATATTATCCACTCATCAGGAAGCTATTGAGTGTTGAAGCATAACTACTCATTAGTAAGTGAATTGCCAGCATCTCTTTAAATGAATAATTTGGCATTGTTCCAAAAGCTCTTGTTGTAGGTTGTTCTGTGAGTACTTTCCACTAACCACCTAATATACATGCAATACATGATTTACTCAATCGATGACGTTAGAAGGCACTGGTGCCAACCCAGACAGAGCAACTTACAAAACCAGTCAGCCACTGCTTACATCAGAGCATGAAACATGTCTCCAGCAAAGGTGGATGCCCCATTTTCAGTCTCAGGAGACTTCAAAATACAGAAAAATATCACAGCAGTATATTAATAAATCATTTTGAATATCAGCTTTAAAATTGGCACGACAACTCCCAATATAAATTCGGTATCTTTGTGTCAGTGTTCAAAAGCCTGCAAAAAAGCTGATAGACCATCTTGAGACATTAAATGGGCACGAAACATCATCCAGAATTTAATGTTGCATATTCTAATTGCTGAAATGTCAGATTTACACCTAAAGCAAAACAGCAAATGTAGCTTTGATCTCTACAGTATACACAAGTGACTGGCAGAGCTTGACAAAATTTTTGCTCATGCAGCCTCCTTACCACAGCTAAATACACTCTTGCCCATTATGTGGCTAATGATGTCATGTAATTAATGTTCCCTAACAGTGCTGCTCACAAGCTCCTCTGTCTGGGGTACACGTCATCAAATAAAATCAATACGTTTATTGATGTTTGCACACAGCACTACACTCCTGTTCATTCGGCAGAATTGTGTACATGACAAAATAGTTGTAAATTCTCCACTGAAACATGAAAAATAAAATTCCTCTGGTGCAGCACAAATAATAGCTTAGTCATTCTAAAGCCCCTTAGAACCATGCCCCTCATTACGTAAGTGTGAAAGGCAATTTAACATTTCATTGTCATGTCTGAATAACCACCCAAGTGACTTTGACTTGTGAATGTCACTAGATCAGACAAAATAAGATTTCTGTGTCACTTTCAACATGGCACAAGCTGAATTGAATGTGATAAGATTATGATAAAAACACACAGCAGCAAGGTTTAATATGCACCAAGAGAAATTAAACATACATCTTTTCCCCTCTGAAAGAGCATTCTATAAAGTGACTATCCAGTCTCTTTTGCACAAGCCCAATAAAAACACTTTAATGACTCTTATCGTATGGTTCTAAGACCTGCAAAAAGTTTCACCATGAAGTATGTGAGAGCACTGAGATACAATGCATTTAAACCCTCTGGTCTTGATATTTGGTTTAAGCATTGGGCACATAAAGGTATAGTAGCTTACTGCACTATAACTAGTGGTAATGGCTTAAAGTCTTTTAAAACACCCTTCAAATACATAAAGCTTTGAAATTAAAGATTTTTTTAAGACATATCCACGTTAGAAACTACTTCAGTAAACAAATAAAACAAACCAGAGACAATGAACCTAACTGGGTCAATATTTTCACTGAGGCATATAGAAATAAAGGTAACAAACAACTAATATCACAAATTTACAATTCCGAAAACTAAACAATTGTCTATGTCAAACTGAAATTGGAAAAATAACCAAGCCTGATAAATAAAGATGACTTGAAAGAAAAGCCAGGCTAACATTACCAACTGAAGGTCGTGGAGTGAGTTCTGTTAGAAGGGCGTACTGCAATATTTCGTGACTGTAAAATTGAAATTTACTCAAAGAAGTTATCAGGAACAGGATGAATGTTGGAAGTAGTTAACTGTAAAAAAGAAAAAATAATAAAAAATGTATTTGTAAGAGATTAAAAAAAAATTCTTAGAGACAATTTTATTCGTGTTGAAGATTCATATCAAGTTGAACGAGTATAAAAAACAAAACAAAGTAGGAATTAGGGAACAACTCAATGTCGTGTCATTCAATTAGGAAAAATGATGAGCTTCCTGACATTCACACTGGTCATTGATTTTGAGACTAGTTGCAAATTAAGGTTTAAAATCGGCGTTAGTAGAACATGAAAAAGAAAACACTTTTCCTCCTTCTTCCTTCCTTTTTTCATTACTTTCTAACTCATTGCTGTTTTCATTATGTGAGCACTACAGCTCGTGGTTTTATCTGAATGAAATCATTACAAATATTTACAGCATTTACATTACCGTAGATGTGTGTCTGAATTACAAAACCCAGGACTTTAAAAAGATAGATAAAAACAGCAATGTTATGTGCTCAGTGTCTGAAAAGGGCTGTATTGTCACATGGAGCCCAGTGCGGTGACCCATCTCAACCAAAGCAGAGGTCTAATCAGGCAGAATAAGGGGAAACAGCTGTGTGGGTCTGCAGAGCGTTTAATTTTATACCTTCAAAAAACCTTAAATGCACATCACAGTTAAGAGGAAATTTTGAAGATGTATTTCATGTTATTTGATAAATTTCAATGCAGTTTTACTCCCTGAAAACCCCTTAATAAGTGTAGAAAACTTTCAAATGCACTGATTTTATCCATTAATTAATCAACCCCTGATCGTTTACCTTAATCAAGCCAGTTTGATAGCACAACTCAAGCATAGTGAGATAATAAGCATTGATGTAAAGAGTTTACTGTAAAAACAGAAAAAGTTTGAGCCTTTAAAATAATTCTAAAAATATATGCAAGAAATAAGTAAAGGTGTAATATGTGAATATGTTGCAATGGCAAGTGAGAGACCTCTGTTAGAGGCAGACAACATGACTGAATGACAGTATCTGGTATGAGCCCATTACATAAATAAACCTACAGTAAATAATGGTCAAAAGGAGGAGAGATTGAAAGCCAGAAAGAAGAGTTAAGCATGAGAGAGAGAGAGGGAGCGAGAGAGAGAGAGAGAGAAAGAGAGAGAGAGAGAGAGAGAGAGGGAGCGACATCATCACCATGGTGTAAGACAAAGTAATCTGCCCATCCCCCTTCACAGCTCTACTCCACTCTGCTGTGGGCTCACACTTTCTCATGCAAAGGCAGTCTTTAGCACTAAACAGCAAACCCCCACATCATTACCAAAGCCTCAGTAAGACAGTCTAAATTTTACACGGTGGATGAGTGGAATTAGGCTCACCATGCACGTGAAATTCGATGTTTTAGACTACATGATCAGACTGATGTATGAGTTTGCCGATATAAACTGATCCTGGTCGGATTTTTGCACTATATACCCATAAACCGATTTTTACCTTTCTGTTGTGTATGGATATTAAAGAATTAAGATACAACATGCTCATAAGTGAGCTTTAGAGCCGTTGACAGATGTATTTTTGAACTTAGGGAAGAGCAAGGCTAACTGTTTCCACATTTCACATCTTTTGCCTACTTATTGTCATTTTGACATTGCCCTTTATGTACTGGTTCAGAAAAGGAGAAACATGTTAATTAGTGAGCTATAGTGTTGTTGGCAGATTCAGTTTTTCACTTGTGACCATAGCTGCAGTATTTCAACCTGCTCCCAGTGTTTATGCTAAACTAGGCTAACCACATCATGACCTCTGACACAAGATTTAAATTCTCTCATCTCTCCTTTAAACTGCTGCTCTGCCACTAAAATCATTGCAATGGCAATATTGTGGCTGTCATTGTAGCTTTCAATTTTAGTTCCCCATTATGGTTAAAAACTGGCAGGATGACATAATTTGTTCCAAAACCATTTGAAATCACTGTAGGAAAAAATAACTCTGTTTTATGATGTGACAACAGAATGGTCAAAGTTCGGTTTGGTTTAGGCACAAAAAGAGCTTAGTTAGGGTTGAGGAAAGATCATGGTTGGTTTCAAAAACTACTTCCTTAAGGTTAGGGAAGGATTATGGTCATGGTTCAAAGGAACCGATGTTGACTGCTAGTAGAAAACAGGAAGAAAACAGTGGGCTCCCAGGGCAAAGTCAGACATTTTACTGACCCATCCAACAACCCCAGCCTCCTCCCTACATGGACTTTGTGGCTCTTTAACAACGTCACACTGCCACCTCCTTGCTCCTGTTAGACAAGAGTCATAATTCCTTTAGCAGGTGGGGGCCTTTGTCAAAAAAATCAAAGAATGTAATTTCTGGGCACCTGCTAAAATGTATTTTTTCTCAGAAAGACAGTCTTTAGTTGTGCATGTGGTTAGAAAAACAGTTTCAGAATCTACACCAGTCCCCAGTAACTGAATGTGTTTCCATTTTTCCATTCATACATCTTCTGCTATCTCTTGTTTAAAGGCAACAAGATGGCAATCAAGTCTCCCTTAGTGACGTAACAATAGAATCACTCTTGTTTTCATTTTGCTGCTATGAATACGTTATTGTGGTGTTTCCGTACTGCTCCATAAACAGATGTGAATCAGTGTGAGTACTACTATACATGAAATGTGAGTTTATATTTTTATATTTTTTAAGCTATACTACTATTTCTAAAGAACATTCTAATTAAGCTTATTCACTGTGTTTGAGAAGAATGAGATGAAAAGATTAATATTTTCATTGATGCCATCACGTTTGCATGATAAATATGAAGTTGGAGTAAGGGCGTGTTTAGCCTAGCTTAGTTTAAAGATATGAAATTTTAAACAACTAGTCTGGCTTTGACCTAAATTAGAAAATATGTAAGGAAGCTGCACACAGTCACTGTTTGCTAAGACAAAGTTGCCAAATGTAGCCAGCTATCTGTTTTCCCCCTTCCTCCGTCTTTAACCTAAGCTTGTTTTATTACGTTATGTCTCCAGCTCTGTACTATGAGATATAAAATGTAAAGGAGACAGAAGTTAGACCTCTTTATATATATATACAGTGAATGAGGTAGACCAATAAGATATTAGCAAATAAATATATTTGTCTTTTTTTCACTATGGAATGGACAGGCTAGCTGTCTCCAATTATTTAGATAAGCTATTAATAAGTTGTGCATATGCTGAGTCCATATTATGAGATACGACATGTAAATAAGACAGGAGGTGGTAAAAAAGTTTATTTTATGATAAATTGATAAGATGATTTGGATTTTTTTTCCAATGTGGACAGAGCCACACAGGCTACTGTGTACAGTTTAATGCAAAGCTAGGCTAAAGGCATCAGACCTAAGAGTGATATCAATCTACCCCGTAACTCTCGACAACAAAGACAACAAGACAACAAAGAAGCACATTCCCCTAAAAATTTGAGATATATCTTCAAATATGTACAATAGTAGACTACAGCCCAGCAGCGTAACAAGTTGCACAAGTTGCACCAGCAGCAGATGCATACAGTCCGTAAGAGTATATGTATCCATAAAATGAAGGAGGAGCGGAGAGTTTAATCTCAGGATGACCTGCCTCGCTGCCTGCTGCTTCTGTTACATCTATAATGGGAGGAAATGGCATGTGGTAAGGAGAGGATCCAGCCCTTCTGTGGGAGTTTAATTCAATCACAGCTCTGGTCAAAAATGAATTAAAACTCTCATTAAGCCCCCCTCCCGTGTTCCACAGACTATGCTGGCTGCTAAGGCTCACAAGTAGAGATTTGGGTGTTACATAGAAGCATCAATCAGCTCTGCAGTTATCTGTCTGTGAGTCAGTCATCAGTCACTAACTCCATCATTTTGTTATTTTAATTTGCAGTGCTAGCACTCACCCACACAGTTAGCCCAGTGAAACCATTTGCAGATGATCCAAACAACCGTAGGCTATGTGGACGTCTTGTTGTTTAATCTGAACAAGTCACAGTTTGATAAAATTGAGAACGCAGTGCTCCCTGCCTGGACTTCATATCTCACCGAGCACAGTGAGGATAATACACTGTGATCCACATCACAGGACCATTGACCTTTCCACAGTACACTGTAACTAACCACTTTGGACTGTGGCCATTTATTATATGGAGCAGAGCAGTAGAATGTGTTGTTTTGTGTCAGGGAGAGAAAGAGGAACTTGTGTGTTGTAAACCCACAAGAAAACATCCATTTGCCTCTGACCACTGTTGCAGGGCCATCTCAGTCTGTCTTTGTGGCTTCTGAGCAGCAGCCTACATTATCACTGGCGTCACACTCATACGTTGTTACATCAGTGATCAGGACACATGACTCTGACACTACCATTTAGGCTCATTCTACTGAACTCATCCACTGGACTCATATCAATGTACTCTAGTTGTCCTTTTGTTTTCTTATAGAAGGAAAGGTCTGAACAAATTAATTTTCTCACAGATAAGTTAGACTTGTGACATTTTGATTTACTTTCACTCAGAAATAAGAGACGAACAACAAACTGAGCTTTAAGCAAAGTAATCTACTGCTGATAAAAGCTTTGTACAATCTGTAAAGCTAAACCAAACATGGAGTCTTCTTTACTGGCTGCCTAAAGGCCTTTATACATGAGGAAAATGCAACTTTTTTCCTTCTGTTGCTCAACATGGGCCCTCAAAAATAAAACATGAGCTCCCCCTGCTGATTTCAAAAATGGAAAGTGTGCTGCCTTCAGGTGCTCATGATAATAAAACAACAAGGAAAAGTGACACTGCTTGTTGGGAATTTGCTGATGGCCTAAATACATGCAGGCAGTGGCAGAAAGTAACTAAGTGCATGTACTCAAGTGCTGTGGAATAGCACAGTTTGAGATACTTGCACTTTTTTGCATTATAAAACACTGTTTACATGTAAGTGCCTTAATAATAACAAAAATAATATCGTATAAATAATAATATAGCACATGAAAGGGGCCATGCTAAGGAGTGATTTTACTTTTTATACCTGTGAATTTTGCTGCTTTTACTTCTGATCTTTAATTTAGTATATCAATTTTTATACTCCTACATACTTCTATTGCATTACAGTTTAGAAGCAAATAATGTATTTTCAATTCAATTCACCTTTTTTACAGCTGAGGTCATGAGTAACTAACTCCTTTTCAGATTAAGATTTTGCATACAAAACATATAGGATTTGTTTATAACATACAATGTATTGTTATAGATTAAACTGGCCAATAGTATGTAAAGAAGGTAAAATTATCTTCACCTTGACTGGCAACAATATTAAACTATTGCTTAATGTTACTACTACTACTACTACTACTACTACTACTACTAATAATAATAATAATAATAATGCATAAGTAATATTGCATACAGTACAGTGCAAGAGTTTCAGGATCTAAAAGTAAAGTCACAATGCTTTCAAAAATAATGCCATGAATACGTTTTTATTTATCAGCTAACTTCATACAAACTGCATTAAAGAGAAGTATAAATTATATCAAATCCATAATCGTAACTGCCCTCTCCCATTTAAAGAGCACCAATTCTCTAAGGTACACCTGCACATAGTTTTTCAAGGTACTTGCAGGGAGGTTGTTCCAAGCATTTTGGAGAATTTACCACTGCTCAATACCAACATAAGGTGTCTCAGTATGGTGTTGGGCTAACACGTACCACCACAGCTTTAACAGCTTTAGTGCACCTTGGCACCGATTCTCCAGGTCTCTGTAACTCTGTCTGATGATGAACACCACTCTTCCAAAAGATAATCCCTCTGTGGTGTTCTGATGATGATGGTGAAGACTGCCGTCTGATATTTCAGTCTAAAATCTCCGTGTTTCTCTGTGTTTAAATGGCTTGAGATCTGGTGACTGCAGAGGTCATAGCATATGATTCACATCTCTATACACATCAAACCACTCAGTAGCCTCTCATGCCTTATGGCTGCAAGCACTGTTGTACTAGAAATAACAGTTAGATGTAGAAAACTCTTTCAAATCCACTGAGTTGAAAGAGTTATATATAGAGAGAGAGTTATATATATATATATATATGTATGTTTGTGTATGTGTGTATGTATACGTTGTAGCACTTATGTACATACTGTATGTATAGTTTCGTATATTTTGCACCTTACTATTCTACATTTGCATCCTTATATTGTAGGGTAACACATTATCACATTACATTACAATGAAAATATCATAACAAATATCATCCCACAGCCGCTGAACGCCACGGTGTGTTTTTACGGCGACCACTTAAAGCGACAGGCTCCCGCAGCGGGCCGGGGTCCGAGGCGTCCCTGAAGGCGGCACTGCCTCGTCGGTGTGTGATGAATGATGAAGCTCAGCCCCGGAGCGTGGTCCGGGCACGTGTGGAGCCGGGCTGGGCTGGATGGGTCTGTAGCGGGACGCCGTGGTAGAAGAGCCGACATCTCGACGGACCCCTCGTCCCTCGCAAAAGACTCGGTGGACTGTTGTCGTCCTTTACAGTTTGTTCTGAAGGGCAGCTCTGCCTGAAGAGAATTTTGGTGAGTTGAAATTTGATGCTAATTCAAAAAGAGGCTGTAGGCTAGTTGGCGAACGCTGTTGAGTATACAAGCTAGAAACTGCTGGTAAGTCCGCATTCCGGTCAAAAAAAAATCTATAAATAAATACTGCGACTAGAATACGTTGGGATGTAGCAGGGTGATGTAATGATTGATTATATCTCAGTCCGTCGTATTTAAATGTTTCATTACATATGCTGCCGTTCTGTCCATATGAAAACTTAATAAATCTCTCCCTTTGCTTTTATTTTGGATACAACGTGGGGTCCTGGACACGTGTCGGTGTGCTAGCTTGATGCAGCTCTCAGGCAGGATGAGCACGTTAGCATGGAGCTATCCTTTGTATTTAAAGACAGTAGCTGGTGGCAGCAGTGGTACAGCTTCCTTTAAACGTATCAGTCTACCACTGGGCTCCCTTAGCTAGTCACGACTTTTTTCGTCTGGGACTGGTTTCCGTACACCGACGGTACGGCTAGCAGGTAGCAGGTAGCAGGTAGCATCGGCTAAACGCGCTGGCGGTTTTACTTTGGTGTCGCTTACTTTGTGCGACGGGGGCAACCAGGACGGGCGGTCCGCTCACGCTCCTCGCCCAGCGGAATGCGGAACGTCCCACCTGCGCGGGCCGTACGGTGTGGGCTAGCGAACGCCTGGAGCGGTCCATGCCCTGACGGTAACTGCTGTGTTGTGGAGGACTTACAGCTGAGAGCTGCTCAGTTGACAGACACCAAGACCGTCGGCGACCATTAAGTCCTGTTAGCGTTGATTAGTTTGGCCGCAGGAGGGAAATATATATGTTTACAAGGCTTAGTTACCTTGGCAACAGCTACTGGGGGCCACGTTGCAGTACAAGGACATGGAGGTTTGCGAGCTTTAGCTCAGTTGCCTGAGAAAGGGGCTCTTCCCCTTTTGCAAGCTAGAGCCCCTCCAAAAGTAATTCAGAGTATTATGTCCCGTTCAAAACACATACATTCTACTTAAAATAGACTCGCACAGTTAAATGTAATCTAGTACAATACTTCTACAAAAGATAATGTACTCATGAATAATACAGTGTTTTGTAAACGTCTCAAGCCAAAGTACACTCAGATCCACAAAGCCACGGCCGCCTGTTTGTTTGGTCTTTGCTGTGTTTTAAGACCATCATAATACAGTGTAATATTGGATCTTGTTTCCTGGATGAACTGCCTTGTATTTTCTACTGTTTGATTTCAGTCATTCATCTTCCAGATACCAGAGAAAAATGATGAAATATATCCTGGTAACCGGAGGTGTTATCTCAGGCATTGGCAAAGGCATCATCGCAAGCAGCGTAGGCACAATCCTGAAGTCCTGCGGCTTACATGTGACCGCCATTAAGATTGACCCTTACATCAACATAGATGCAGGCACATTTTCACCATATGAGCATGGTACGTCAGAGGAAAGGATCGTTATCATTTAACACATTCATAATTACTCAGCCTTGTGTTGCGTATGTAGTATGATTTTGTTGTGCTTGCTCTGCCCAGGTGAAGTGTTTGTGCTGGATGATGGGGGTGAGGTGGACTTGGATCTGGGGAACTATGAACGCTTCCTCGACATACGGCTGACCAGAGACAACAACCTGACCACCGGCAAGATCTATCAGTCTGTCATCAACAAGGAGAGGAGGGGAGACTACCTGGGCAAAACAGTGCAGGGTAAAAAAAAAATGCTTTTTAAGCTCAAAAGAGGGTGTCATGCTGAGGAGAACTGATTAACCAAGAATAATGTAGTGTTTTTCCTTCTTTCAACTTAGTGGTGCCACACATCACAGATGCCATCCAGGAATGGGTTGTCAAACAGGCCACAGTACCGGTTGATGATGATGATGTAGAGCCTCAAGTCTGTGTAATAGAGGTGAGCTGTGCAGTTTTGGATCATACCAGAATTTGAGCCGAAGGCTGGCAGAATTGTCGCTGATCATATTTGTGTGTTGTGTTTGCAGTTAGGAGGCACTGTGGGAGACATAGAAAGTATGCCTTTCATTGAGGCCTTCAGGCAGTTCCAGTTTAAAGTGAAGAGGGAGAACTTCTGCAACATTCACGTCAGTTTGATACCACAGGTAAAAGAGCAACACCCTCAGGCCTCTCTGGTTTTACCTGAGGGCAAATGTGTCGACTGCTGTTGGAGAACACCTGACTGCAAATCAAAACACATACACAGCCTCAGTTACAAAATTGCATCCCCTATGGAGATATTACTGTAACTAACTAATGGAAAATGTTGAAATGCATCCAAGAATTTCATATGTAAAGTACAATATTTATTCGAGTGGAACAGAATCGAAGATTTGTGAAGGAGCAAGAGGCAGGTACAGAATTATTTAAATGATGCGTTGGCTTGGGAGCTTGACAAGGTCAAGGGATTGAGAGAAGCAAGTATGAGGACAAGATAGTCATATTTTGGCAAAAATAGTAGTGTTTGTATCATAGTGAGTGAGTGGGTTATGGTCCAGAAGTGGTTTGTAAAGGAAGCTCACTTGAATTGTGGGCACCAGATAATATTAAACACATAATATAAAACATAATTTATTGCTTTGTGTACTTGACATAAGTTGTGTCGTCTTGTGTCTATTTGGAACGACATTGTAGCAACCCGGCCGGTTATTTTAGATATGTTAATGTAATAAATTAGTTAATTCAAAATGATTACTTGACTACTCAGGAAGCTGGTCAATAAAAAAGATATCACTAGTTATTTTGATAGTCCAGTATTTTTTAAAATTATTTATGAAAGAAGAATGCCAAACATTCTCTGGTTCCAGCTTTTAAATACGAGAAATGTGACTTTTTTTTTTCCTATTTTATGTCACAGTAAACTGATTATCTTTTGATTATGTAATGTCAGTCAGACAAAACAAGTAATTTGAAGGCGTCACCTTGAGCTCAGGAAAATGGTGATTGGGATTTCGATTAATTGTAAAATTTGATCGATTAATCATTGATTGAATTAATCACTAGTATTAGCAATAACTTAGTGAAAAGCTTGTTTGATGAGAACAAAAGATCTAAGCCTGCCAACTTTGAGCTCCATTATGACCTCATTGTGACAGTTACTAAACGGTGATTTAAAAAACTCGCTCACTTTACATAACACGGATTGTTTATAGTTTGTCAGGATCTGTTCTGTTATTCGTTATTCACATCATCTTTATCTGCATAATACATACGTTGTCTCTCTGGTTCTGTCCAGCCCAGTGCAACAGGAGAGCAAAAGACCAAACCAACACAGAACAGTGTCAGAGAGCTGAGAGGACTGGGTCTGTCCCCTGATCTGGTGAGTCGTCATCGTAGCACATCAGATTATTATATTTCATGAACCGTTTGTGTATAAATGATTAAATAAAAAAAGATCAAATGTTTCCAACAGCATTGACTTTAGAGTGTTATATTGAAGATATACAGGGACCTGGAAATATTTTCTGTTGTAGGCCTGATTGTTAACACTCAGAGCAGTTTGATACCTTCTTAAAGCATGAATGACCTAAATCCCATTGACATCTAGAGGTGACAAGGTGTAAGTGACACTCTGCAGCAGTATTATCATGACAGCAATATTCTGTTGAAATGAGAGAAAAAAAGACTGTGGCCTTGCAGGGAATCAACAGTCAAAAACAATGACAACAAACAAACAAGCTAACAAAACAGGAAATTGTGCTTACCTGGTAACAATGGCACTAAAATAAGCCAAGAAATTGTTTCTCATATACAGCAGCACCCTCCGCCCATAACTTTGATACAGCAATACTTTTTCAGTCAGTTGCTTTGAGAGAAGGAAACGTGTTTTCCTCTGTAAAACTATTCTATATTTAACAGAAGAAAACCACTGTTTGCAGTTGTTAAATGTTGTCTAAATACAAGTAGTACTTTGAGAACTTTAGATGAATTAAATAAATTCTAAAACTTTTTATATTTTCTCCTCTATTCTTCAACAGCAACGCCTTCATCCAGGCATTGTGTCATGTTATTTTATATATTCCGTCCTACATATACATCACCTTTCACCATACTATATATACAAAATACAACATTTAATGCTAGTGGATACAGAAATTTGCAAGAGAAATATGTATCCCCATTAATAAAAATTATTCAAATCAAGAACTTTTTGATAATAGAATTAGTAGAGAGTTTACAAATCTGACGAAATTAAACTTCATTTGTCAGCACTTGAAAGTTGCGGAAAAAAAAGCATTGAGGTTGAATACCAAGCCAATTTATTACAGCCCCATATGTCAAATTTTTCTGTGTGATAATGTCAGCTTTGAAATTATCCCAATTAAAATTATGAGCATATGTATCTGCCAGTATCTTTTTGGAAGCCTCAACTCTAAGTCACAAGAATTTTTCTTATTCTAAATACATGGTTCTTCATCAGTCTCCATTGTGTAAATTGTTTCTTTTTAGTTTATTAAGCATGAAATAAAAAAAAAAATACATACTCTTGTGAGCATTCTCATGTGAACATAATGGTTCCCTATGATTGACTACAGTGAGCATAATTTGACATTTGTTGGTGTGCAGGGTTCTGGTCTTCAATAAACATCGATAGACTAAAGCATTTTCCAAGAGCTCCTCCTTAAATCTCATCCTTTCAGTCAAAACTAACATTGTGACAGGATTCGCCTCTGTGTTCATTTACTGCCTGGAATATTTGTATATTAAAATATTCAATATTTTTATATACCATGAACTGACTTTGAAGCACTCTGTACCATGATGTTTGACAAAAGTTTGACAAAAATGCTACAGCCACAGCATTTCATATGAAACACTGTCATATGAAATGATCACATATTATGCATATATTATGCAACTCTATGTTTTGCTGTGGGAAATGGTTTGTTTTGTTGCTGTAATGAACCTGTTCCCACCGGGCTCATTGAAATTTCTTCTCATCTTTGCCAACAGATCATGTGTCGCTGTTCCACCCCTCTGGAGAACTCCGTCAAAGAAAAGATCTCAATGTTCTGTCATGTAGAACCTGAACAGGTACATCACCGACATGGACACACATTCGTTGTTTCATCCCTGATGGCCCCGGACTCTCGGCAGTTCTAAACTCATTGATCTGTCTTGTTTCCAGGTCATCTGTGTGCAGGACGTGTCATCCATCTACAGAGTACCTTTACTGCTGGAGGATCAGGGTGTGGTGAGCTACCTGAGCAGGAGACTGAATATGCCCATAGAGACCCGACCCAGGAAAATGCTGACAAAATGGAAGGAGATGTCTGACAGGTGAGTCAGTAGCAGAAGTTAAAGATTAATTAAAGGGTAAATCTGCAATGTTTTAACATTATACACGCTTTCCTCACAGGTCGGACAGACTGCTAGAGCATTGTTCTATAGCACTGGTTGGGAAGTACACAAAGTTCTCAGACTCGTATGCTTCTGTTATCAAGGCACTGGAGCACTCAGCCCTGGCCATTAGTCACAAATTGGAGGTTAAGGTAGGTACATAATGTTGATAACCTGCACTGATTATGATCACATTTGTATTAATGGCTTTTTCAAGCTAAAATAAGGTGTGAAGATGCTCCTCACAGAAGGACTAGACCCTGGCTGTTAGTTCTACCTGTTCTGCCTCCTAGCAGTTGCTCCATGCTTTGTGTCCACGATCTTTAGTTCAGCACTTCAGAGTGCTCTATTGCACACTGCTACATCACAGCTAGGTGTGGTCACATTGAACAACCACACAGGACCAGAAACACACCCAACTGTAATAAGGATTATTGTCAGAAGTGCAGCAGTGCATTTTATACATACAAGAGTGGGTGGGGACAAAAGGGTCCTCCATCCTCTATATAAGTTATTCAGTGGTCATCACAGTGTCTGCATGTCGTTTAATTAAAGAGGGATCGATACAAAATATACAAGACAAGGTCAAAACCTAGTATGTGGCAGGACCATCCTTTTGTTTGTTTGCTTCTCTCCTACTCTCTATGCTGACATATACAGTATTTGAATACAGCCAAAATCCCTATAAAGCTGTTCTCCTTTACATGTTTTTCTTTGTCTGTTGTCAACCGAACAAGCATGAAATAGCGAATGAAACTTGGCCCATAAAGACTAGTAGGTAAATCTAGCGATGAGGGCACAAAGTTGGCAACCTTGCCTGTCAACAACCCCCTGATGAGGCAGTAGAAATTGTTTGGGCCAATTCATTTTTGAATTGCAACAACCAGCTCTTTAACTCCAACAATTAGTCATGTGACATTCAGGTAATTGATGCAGCCAAAAAGTTTGGTCCAAGCAGGAACCTTGAGATGAAAATAGATCAGTCTATCTACTTTAACCCTTTAGACCTGCTACCTAAACTTTGTATGTCTCCCCTCTTCAGTACATAGACTCAGCATCTTTGGAGCCAAGCACTCTGCAAGACGAACCAGTGAAATACCACGAGGCATGGCAGAAGCTCTGCAGTGCTGAGTGAGTGCTGATGCCTCATTTCTCTAAGTAATACTTCCTCGATATTAGATTATTAGTTTCATTGACTGTTTTGTTTTGTTTTTTTCCCCCTGTCCTCAGTGGAATCCTGGTTCCAGGAGGTTTTGGTGTCAGAGGAACTGAAGGAAAGATTCACGCCATCAACTGGGCTAGGAAACAGAAAAAACCTTTTCTAGGTACATAGCTGTCATGATATTGCATAACCACACCGTTTATCATTATCTTGCTTTATATGTAAAGAAATGGAAAATCATATTAACAGATTTTGTATACTGAAATGAAGTAACATTGGTAACAGTGAACACACTATATGTTTCTGTAGGTGTCTGTCTGGGAATGCAGTTGGCTGTATGTGAATTTGCTAGAAACACGCTTGGCTGGAAAGGTAATTCTCCCATTTAGCAAACCAATAGTACAGTAGTGTGTATTTATATGTTAAAGAAAGGCTCTTTACTGAATAGTTAAAAGCTCAAGATTTGTCACTGTCTTATTTGAATTCATAGTTGCAAAGCCTGTAATCTGAGTATTTGTTGACAAAATTGCTAAACAAAAAACAAGTGAGCACAAGGTTGGGTTTAACTAATACTGACTTTTGAAGGCAAATACTGATAGTTTGTTGAACAATAGCTACTGGACATTTTATCCTTTTTTTTGTTCTATCAATGCTGCAAAGTGAGAAGGAATTAGTTTGCCCCTAAAGCAGAAATTAGTCTATATGAGGACTCTAGCTGTCTTTTTTCATTACAATAATAGTAATAGTCACAGAGGTAATATCATTAGCATTTTCAGACTGTTTACAATTAAAATCTATTGAGGCGAAAAGCCAAAATGTGAATTCTGACTCTCTCAGATGGAAATTGACAACTGAGAAAGTAAATCTTTAGATTGTACTATGAAATACACCTACTGACAGCTGATTTGGAGCTTTGGAGAACTGACCAATTTATGCTCCTCTGTCAAAGTGCACCTCCCAAAAAATATACATATGCCTCCCAGCAATGCGGACCACAAGAACTATGAATGATCAGCTTGGTAGCATCACATGTCATGCTACTTCTTCTTCACCTCTGTCGTACAGACCCTCTCCTCCGACGTCTTCTTTTGTTTCTGTGTCGCAGTAAATTCAGGAATACTTGCTGCTGTTCAACATCAGTTAGCTCCAACTCATTCAAGATCCACTCATTTTTTGTTGCGATTGTCTAGTAGTGAAAAAACAAACTCAACAAACTAGTTGCAGAGCAACACCAACCAATAAGTATAAATGCTCACAGCAGTGTAGGTCATTGAAATGACACAATGTCAGTTAACGCTACATTGTAAATGCCCCTTAAAGTTTGTGTAGATCATGTAGCGCTATGCTTGCTCTGCGCACACGTATTCTAACACAATTATTTGTATGTCTTTACCTGTCTTGCACCTAGATGCCAATTCAACAGAATTTGACCCAGACTCAAAGCATCCTGTGGTAACTGTTTTTTTTTTTTTTGTTTGTTTGTTTGTTTTTTTTCGTCCAGAAATGATCTAGTATTAATTTGACCGGAAAAGAATTAAGATTCAAACTTTTACCTTTGCAGGTGATCGATATGCCAGAACACAACCCGGGGCAAATGGGTGGCACAATGAGGCTAGGGAAGAGACGGACCATTTTCAAAACCCAGACCAGTGTATTACGTAAGAAAAAGTTTGAATTGACTTTCAACCCGTGGATGTGTTGTTGCGTCTGAGCTGTGCTTAGAGCTGTTCATTTTTCCAGGCAAGCTTTATGGAGACGCAGACTATGTGGATGAAAGGCACAGACATCGCTTTGAGGTATGCTGACCTCTTTGTTCGTCAGCAGCATAAAAATCATTGTTTACAATGAACTGGATGTATTTATTCATTTTTTAAATTTTTTTATTTTTTTATGATTATTTTTTAATCATGTGCTGTGCAGGTCAATCCTGAGCTGAAGAGTCACTTTGAAGAGAAGGGCTTCCGCTTTGTAGGTCAAGATGTGGAAGGGGAAAGAATGGAGGTCATAGAGCTGGATGGTACTAAAAATTAAACAGATTATTTTTTAGTAGTGTTTTAGTAGTGTTTCTTCACATGGACTTTTAAAGATCAACAATTCCACTACAACCTTCTATGTAGTTTTTAAAGATCTAATTCTCTATTTTCAGATCATCCATATTTCATTGGAGTGCAGTACCACCCTGAGTTCACATCTCGCCCCATAAAGCCCTCGCCGCCCTATCTTGGTTTGCTGCTGGCCGCTGCTGGGAAGCTGCAGAGTTACTTACAGAAGGGCTGTCGTCTGTCTCCACGGTAAACACTCAACATCGCATCTCAACCCATTTACCGATCAGCCATAGCTTTAAAACCAGTAACTGGTTTTAGTGGTAGATAATTTTATACTCACTGAGCACACTACTAGCAACACGAACTAATACAGGGTAGGGCCTGCATTTACTCTCAGAACAGCCAGTTCTTTTTGGCCTGGATGTTGGAACTGTTCCTTTTGAGATTTCGGTCCATGTTGACATGATTTAATCACATAATCCTGCAGATTATCAGATGCACATTCATGCTGCCAGTCTCCCATTACACCTCATCCCAAAGGTTTTCTATTGGATTTTCTATTGCTGTAAGTGACCTTTTTGAAGATGGTAAACTGTGGCCATAAAGGGAAGCACATGGTCAGCAACAATACTCAGTCTCTGTGGTATTCAGGCCATATTTGACTGACATTGAGGAGTCCAAATTGTGCCAAATAAACATTGCCCACACCATTACACTGCCACCATTACCAGGCATTGTTTATGGATATTTTTTGTTTTTTCGTACCTTTCTGAGTAAACTGTAGAGACTGCTGTGCATGAAAATCCCAGGAGATGATCAGTTTCAGGTCTGGCACCATCAATCGTGCCATTGTCAGTCACATGAATACATTTTTCCCAATTCTGATGTGAACATTAACTGCTGTTTCAGGATTGGCTGAGTGGACAATTTCATGAATGAGCACGTGTACAGTTGTTTCCAGTAAGACTTCTACACTTTTGCTGACAGTTTGGCCCAAACCTTTTTGAGCAAACTGCTCTGGGTTTGTCTTCTCCCAACTCCAAAATACCTGTTCTTTCAGGATTCATAGCAGACCACTTGAGAATAGTCCATTTTTTCCCTCTCATCCATCCAGCTGCTTTTTGGAGGTATGTTTTGGGTCATTAACATGTTGGGGGAGCCATGACCTGTAGCTGAAACAGAGCTCTTTGACAATGGGCGGTATATTTTGCCCCACAATGCCTCATTAATCTTCTGATTTCATTTTGCCTTGCACAGATTTAAGGCTCCCTGTGCCAGATACAGAAGAACAGCCCCATACGTTAACCAAGCCTCCTCCAAGTGTCACAGTGGGGACAGTGTCATTTTCTTTGAAAGCCCCACTTTTTCTTCCTTTTTCCACAGAGCTTATGACTTACCAGAAAGCTCTAATATTGTTTCGTCCATTCAAACAGCATTTTCCCAGAAGCATTGTTGCTTGTCAACATGCATTTTAGCAATTTGGTCTGGCTTTTTTATATTTCTGTAATCAACAGTGGGGGTTAGGTTTTCTTCCATGGCGCACACTTATTCAGAAACCGTTTTCTGCACTGTGATCTTGAGCTTGCATCTGTTTTTAAGTGTTCCTTTGCTTTTCTACCATTTGAACTATCCTTCTGTTGAATCTTGGTTATCAGTTTCCACTTAAGTCCTACATCTGTGGATGTTGGCTTCAGTCCCATGAACTTTAAACCTCTTAATTATATTAGCAACTGTTCTCACAGGAACATCTGGCTGCTCATTGTGGTCTGGTCTTGTAGCCTTTACCTCGACCATGTTTGGCATTAATTTTCTTCCTCAGCTCCTCAGGCAAATCTCTCAACATATCACAGTCTACTTCTTCATGTCTACTTCTAATGGGTACCAATAATTTTGTCATCAGAATAAGTAAGAATTCAGCCATTTTCAAAGCTTTTGTTTTATTCTCTAGCAAACCAAAGGTATGCAAATATGCAAAAGGAAAAAGAGCTTTTAATCTTAATTGCTCATTCTGAACACGGTATATAATTTTGTTTTTCTTTCCAATTTTACAAGTGCTGGAATTCACTGGGAACTGTAACTAAGATTTTATTGCTGATATCCCACAGTTCCACATAGTGAACCTGCAAAGTCATCACGCAGTATATAGGGCCTTAAGGCCATGTCTACACAGCCTGTATAGTTAAAGCAATATGTTAATGGAGCAGATTCAATAATTCCGTGTCAGGATGCATTAAGTTAAAGTAATGTGTAGGTCACCCATGTTTTTGAAGAACAGCACAACAGATTATTTTAAGTCACAATTACTCACGTCATGCAAGTGAAATGTGAGCTGTCATGCAGCCTATGTGGAAAGCTGACCTGATTATAATTGAAGCATACTGGATGCCTGAAACGCTCTTCTGAACACACCATAAAAGGAAAATGAGTTTCCATCATTTGTTTTCCCTAAATCAGTTTCAGCTTTATTTACTCCATATTTTCCCCCTGGTCAATCACACCTTCCTCTATGAAAAACACCCAAACTTTCCAGTCTTTTTATAGCCACAAAACATTTTTGGACCACTTTGATAACTGCTACATTTTGTCTTTGACAGGGACACATACAGTGACCGGAGTGGCAGCAGCACACCAGACTCTGAAATATCTGAGCTCAAACTGCCTTCTATCTCAAATGACTAGGTACATCAATACTGCACATTTTTATTTGCCAACTGGTTAAGTAATGTAATTTTAATCATTTTTCCTGTGTTGCAGACAGCTGTGGACTGGGGGTGGTCTACAAATGAAATCAGATGTCAGTGTAGCACTGACTACAGGCAGCTGTGAATGACGTGTTTGGGATTTCCAGGCCTGAACATGTTGCCTCCGCATGGGCTGAATCTGGCTAGAGACTCAGGAATTGACATTTGATGGCATGTTTCACCACCCCCCACCCATAGCTCTACTATTGTGGCCTTGTAAATTATGTTCTGTTAGTCATGTGCCGCTTCTTTAATGTGATTGAAATATGGATTATAATAAAGGGATTCCAGTAATAGTTGATAAGGTGTTTTATTTCATTTGATACATTTTCAAACTTCTCAGTTTTTCCATTAGATTCACCACTTACATGTAAATTACACTGTTTTGACAGCTTCCTACAGATAAACACATCAGAACATGTCTTGCTTTAGAGTCGAGTCCATCTGAGTGAACAATTCCACTTCAGCATTGTTTCCTTGGGGTTTGCCTGGAGCACTTCAGGTCAGGATTCCCAACACTCCATGTCATGGTGCTTGCTGATAAACTTGTCACCGAACCTGAAGTTCAAAAAAAAAAAAAATTAAACATTTAGTACAATTTAAGCAGCTTTTCTTTACACATCAGTGTAGGGTTGATCTCAGTCCCATATCCGCAAGCTTCATCCAACAGTCCTCATTATATTAACTGGTCATCATAGATCAGATAAACTTCAGCAATCTGACAAAAAAAAAAAAGGGGCTGTTTACATACCTTAACTAGAAAGGTTTGAGAGCCCACACAGCCTGACAATGCCAGACTTCAAGAGCCAGAGTGATGCCTGGAAGAAACAGATTCTATTAGAAACATGTCAATATGTAACGGTACATCTGTAGGACAGCTGAGTGGCTGCTGATGGCAAAAAGGGCCACAACAGTCAAAGACCACCCTATTTTCTTGCATGTACTTGGAGAACCAAGGACTACAAACAAGCCCAGGTCCTTAGGATAGCATGCTGTAATTTGGATTCCAGGGCAATCTAATCTGATTTTTAAATATGTATACACAGTTACCTTTACAGGAGTTTTCATCATCCAGTCACTTGACGGTCAGCCATGAGGGTCACCTGAAGTGAGCAGAATTTGATCAGTGTGTGCATTCTGTTGACTTAAAAAATAAAGACCGGTAATGTGGCTCAGGAAAATTAAGTGTCTCAATCAGACCTAATGTCAGTGAGGGCAAGTGTGTCATCACAGCCAGGACTATTTATCTTAAGTGTGGCTCAAGAAATTACCTGCAATCCATGTGGTTTCACATTTGTCCTCACTTCCAGCAAGCGCCAATACCTACAGAAAAATGGCAGTGAAGTGTTACAAAAGGGACAATTACCCCTCAAAAGTTTGATCAATTAGCTGAATATTTTAGACTGTCCTTCCCCTAAATGTTGCTGGAGCAGTTATTTTCGAACTGAACAGCGACCGTCGGTGAAAGTCTTCATCTTGGCTTCCTTTTGACCGTTCACTGCTACACAACAGCATGAACGGCTTCGATAGGAGCCTGTTTAAAGGACCAACAATACACAGTCCTGATAGAACATACCTGTTTTCTACACAGGGATCCATGGTTGAAGCAAGGTCGAGCCATCACTGGTTGAACCTGTAGAAATTGAATGATGTCAGCTAAATCAGGGGGCTCTAATAATGCAAGTCTTTGATTAGCTTAAAAAAAAACAGGTGTAACAAAATAATGTTCAAGTTTATGAAAATGTTTGATATGTTAAAAAATTCATGTAACAAGTAGTTATTTTACACTTTGCTTTAACTTTAGGTCTGACACTGCACAAAATGAGTATCACTTAAAGGCAACGTCTATTTTTAGAAAGACGCCAACTGAGAAACGCAGTGGTTGCACAACTTCACAGGAGTGAAATCAGCCTTTCAAGACTAATCAATCATCTTTATAAGTTAAGATTGATCAAGGACCGAGCCACGTGGTTCACATGCACCACATGTAACATTAATGCTATTGCTAAGCTGTAGCCCAGACCAGTCAAAGCACTGACCTCAATTACAAAAAGTTGTCAGGAGGATGTGGTGTAACGATTTCATTAAAAAAAATAAAAATACTGTAGTGTTACCTCTAAGTTTAAGTATATCCTGACCACGCCTGACTCAGCCGGCTACGTGTGCTAGCATTAGCTTTTAACTCCGCTGACGCACTTCTTCTAAAGTATGACATTTACTCACATAACATTTGACGCCATTCTTCAGGCATCACAAGACTATGAGCAACGAAACTACTTGTACGTCTTAGATTTAATTAAAAGTAAAGAGTAGTTGAGGCCTTACCGAGACAAAATGTCGGCCCGTGTCTTCTCTCATTTACAGATGAACAGGAAGAGACAGAGCGGACGGTCCCGGTGCTTTTATAGACGCCAGCGCCAGGGGGCAGCCCTCTGATTGGCCCAAGAAGCTCACGCGGACCCCTTTGCATGATGGGCTTTGTATTCTTACGATATATTTTTTTTAACCAAAAATGCCTTGATGTCTTGTGTTGATTGACGCGGACGCACCAGCCCCACTAAACACTTTTCACGGAACCATAACGGAATAAACCGTGTAAAAGGAGAGAATCATAAAAAGCAGAACGAGGTCGTAGGCGGAAATGTCCCCGTTTACCCACTTCAGAACCACGGACAGCAACAAGCCGGCAACTAGCCGGCAACTAGCCGGCAACTAGCCGGCAACAAGCCGGCAACAAGCCGGCAACAAGCCGGCAATAAGCCGGCAATAAGCCGGCAAGCCCCGATCTGACGCCTGGGGTTTTCTGTGTAGTTGTTGTTGTCTTGCACATCTGAAGAATATAGCTCCTGCATGGCCATGCTGATACAGCAAGGAAACCTAATATGCACCAAAATTCAACACAACACAGACAAAAGACTCCCTTTATACACGGGCCTGTGTGTCTGTTGACGATGAAACCCCCTCTGCAACAAGCAGCTGACTTATTATGGCGGTGCTAGAGCTCAGGAAACCCTAAAGAGTAACCGTGGTTTGCGACAGCAGCAGGTTTCGCGGTGGCGATGCCCCGCAGCGGAGCGGAGGTGAAGCCGTCACATGACCGCTGCGGTCGCTCCGTCGCTCCGCGTCTCTTCCTGAGCAGGAGGCGAAGCAGCAGCAGCAGGAGCCGCAGCAGGAGCCGCAGCCGCAGCGGCAGCAGCAGCAGCAGCCGGGCTTCATGTAAACACGGGGCTTTGTTTCACACACACGCTCACACACCGCCGCTCCCCCCGCTCCTAGTCATGCCATGGATATTTTGTGGCAATACCAGTTCAGGATCATCCTGCTCGGGGACTCGACGGTGGGCAAGTCGTCGCTGCTGAAGCGCTTCACCGACGGTATTTACAGCGATGTGGCGGATCCCACGGTCGGGGTCGATTTCTACGCCCGCTCCCTCGACATCGAGCCCGGGGTGAAAATAAAGCTTCAGCTGTGGGACACGGCGGGCCAGGAACGATTCAGGTAGGGAAGACGAGGGAAAATCACTGATGTTAATATAACAATCCGTCTTCAGCGTGAGAGGATCCGTCGTCGAATAATGGAGAAGCCTCGGTTCGCTGTGGTGTTGTTTTTAAAATAACCCTTTAAATGAAAATGAGGCCGTTTCCTCTCCTATTGTGATGTAATGAAGTCAGTGTGGACAGTTGTGGAAAAGGGTCAGGAGAAGATTAGGCCTCGGTATGATGCTCTGGCCTGTGTAAAAACAGTGTAGGTCGAGTCACGACATTCATTCATGATGATGGGCAGCCTCCTCGTCTTTAGGCCCCGCTGAGATAGCAGCCTACACTCTCCAGCACAACATTAGGATGGACACTATATCCAAATCTAGTTTTCTGCCATCATCTGCCCTGTTGCTTGTTCTGTGTGATGTGTCCCTGCTGCCATGGATAATTTCCTTTCAAGCATTTCTCTGTCTCTAGGAGCAGCTCAGCTCTCAGATCTGCTTTCTCTTTTGAAGCTCGGGCTTCTGAGGGTGTTTTCCTTCAGGCTTCACCACACTGATTCCTTTCACTTCTGCCTCACTGAGTCTGGTTGTAATAAGTGTACAAATTGTTATATGTGCAGCCTGTAAGTTTAAATATGTGTAAGGATGTCCCGAGGGGGCACGTGCCGTTGTCCAATGCTCTCTGGCAGATCCAGAGACCCTCTGTTTACTGTCTGGTTAGTCCTGTGGTCATTTTATTAATCTCACTTATTGAATCTATTAGCCATAATCATGCCCAGCAGGGAAATTAAAAGACACTAAATATGAACCACCATACACTTAATATTTTAGTTGATATTGTGCACGCATGGTGCATATCCCTCTGTAGTGGTGTGTTCCAGTGCAGCACTGGTTGGTTTCAGGGGCTCTGGACAAAACAGAATGAAGCTGCTATTTGAAGTCCTAAGAGTCCACAGTACTTTATAGGTAGTTAAAGGCAACAGAATACATACACAATGTGCAGGGAGTGGATGCGGGGGGGGGGGGGGGGCACTAGAGGACGGCTGCTCATTTTTAACCTGAAGGTTAATTTGGCCCTGGGTTTACAATTCCCCAAGGGATGGCAGTCTGTGAGTGAATTTAATTTGATCTAAAGAACATTACATCCAGTTGCAATGTGAACATTGAAACATTAGCAATTGTTTAAAACAACCAAAACCACAGACAATCCAACTACCTTTGCTGGTTTTGTGATTTGTAGCTAGTTCCTTTTAGTGTTAGGATGAGGAAACTACAGATCTTGTCAAAGCTGTAGACTCACGACATGGACTTGGGTAATGATAATTAGGACTTCGAACTTGACTTGGACTTGACCATTGGAGACTCTACTCCCTTGAGACTTGAAGTAAAAACATTCAAGTGTCAAGTTTTGACTTGGAAAAATCCCAGAACAAAACAAATGAATGGAAAAAATATATATATACATATTCAAGTGCTGTTCCATTTCTGCAGGCAGCTTGACCTCCAAGTTACTTATGAACACATTGGACTTTATTGTTACAGAATCATATTTGACTTGAGACCCACTTTTACAAGACTTCAGACCCGACCTAGACTTGTCTTGATTGCTTTCAGGCTTGACTTGGACTCATTGCGACTTGCATTGATTTGTCTTAAGGACTGACTTGGACCAGCGACAAGTGACCTCAGACTTGACTTTGACTGGTCTTGACTCGCTTGAGACTGGTCTTGGTCTTGGGGCTTGGACCAAGAGTTGCAAAAACAGCTATGGCTGTCATAATGGAGGATTTTGGCATGTTCAATCAAGGTGACTATTTTTTTCAGTGATGATTTTGCTTTAACTGACTGACTGACATGTTATCTGTCTTCCCAACAGGTCCATCACAACATCATATTACCGTAACTCTGTGGGTGGGCTGCTAGTTTTTGATCTAACCAATCGCAAAACCTTTGACCATGTGAGAGAATGGCACAAGGAGGTGAGTGAGCACATCCTGCCTCACCACATGGTCTACATCCTCATCGGCCACAAGAGCGACCTCAACAAGGACCGCAAGGTGACCCGGGACGAGGCAGAGCAGCTGGCAGCAGAGCTGGGCATCCGCTACGTGGAGACGTCAGCCAAGTGCAACAGCAACGTGGACCGGGCTTTCGAGCTGCTGACCAGAGACATCTACGAGCTGATGAAGATGGGGGAGATCGTTACCCGCGATGGTTGGGATGGTGTGAAGAGCGGTCTCACCGCCAAGGTCCTATACCCGACCGAGCATGAAGAGGAAATAGCTACCGCGGCAGCTGAAAAAGGCTGCCACTGCTGACTGAGAGCCCTCTGTGTCCAAACAGTGTCCTGTTGCACCAAGAGCTTGCCTCGTCCCACAGCTGTTCATCAAAAAGAATTCACTCCAGCTCAGCACCCTGTTATATCATCATCCATCTCTTATTCACATTATGTGCTTTGTGCCCTCTGTGTGTGTATGTGACAGCTGGGATTCTTTTCAAGCAGGTGGCTAGTTTACATCCTGATATGTATTTTACGAGCAGGTTTTGTCTCTAAAGTGTAGCATGAGCCAAGCTGTTTTTGGGCTTGATAGGGTCAAAAAACACAAAAGGCGAGCAGAGGTGATCGGGTCTTGGGACTGAGAGTGTAGCCAATACCCCTTTTCATTGCACTGGAGATAACGTACTCCTGAAGGTACAGATAAATCCATGGACTATGGCATACTATGGTCTGGCATCAGTCCCATTTCATATGGCAACATTTTTGGTTACTTGCTGTCAAAGTTTGTGTAATGTTTTGCCTGCAATCCTATGTGACTGTAGTGTTGTAAATAATAGTGAACTCTATAGAGATGACAGCTAAAAGGTCACTGAGAGCTATTTAATTGATAGTTTGAACAGACACAGTGCACTCTACACCAAGTGTCACTATTTGAAATCAATGTGCCCCTCCTGCTACTGTAAGCTGTACGTGCACTTGCGCCAAACTGACTTAAATCTTTGATCATTCTGTGACTAAATGAGCAATTTTTTTATAATGAAGAAATTAGATTATTTCTAGTTAAGCTTTATACATAAAGATAGGCCACTGTAATTAGGGTAGGTGATCAGATTTAGGTATATGTATTAGAGCATTAACAGGAGCAAGACTTCAGGTTGTTCAGAGATTCATTTCTCAGTCATCAAACCTTTGATTATGTCATCAGCTTTAGTGTAGATTGAGTTTTAGTTTCAGCAAAAAAATACTTTGTTGATTGAAAGCTCAATCCAGAAAAATAACATTACATTTAGGCCTGAGGTGGTGATGAATGCTAGTTCATTAAATCAACTAGCATGGATGGAAGTTTTGCTTAATTTTGTATTTTTCCAGATGTGTCAGAAAGTAGGAAATGTTGGTTGAAGTCTGGAGGAAAGTCTGGTTTACAAGTAGAAGACCTGGACAGGATGTCAAACCCAAGGATGCCACATTAACATGGCACTGCAAAAGCTAATTGGAAATGATTTCATTTTTCTCAGGGGACTCTGCAGTCCAGCAAACCATGTGAAACCATGTTTGCTATGTATGCCATCCCTTGCCATAGCCAGGATTGGGTATTACCAAGGGACCAGCACATGTCATTGCCCCTTTCACCCTAAATGTCAGGGCCTTGAAAGAATAATTCCACATTTTGGAAAATAAGCTTATTAATATTTGCTCTGAGCGTTAGATGAGAAAAACGATGTTTGTCTTATGTCCGTGCGTTAAGGAGGGAACTAGAGCCAGGAGGCAATTAGTCTAGCTTTGCCTAAAGTAGGCCCTCTCCAGCCAGAAGAACAGCCAGGTGCAGTACCTCCCTGTTTTGTAAGTGACTTCTGAGTGAGATCACCATGTGTGGTAAAACTGTGCCTGTAAAAACCTAAAGCCTGTGCTCACTAACTATATCCAGCATCCCACGCTAGTCAGAGATGCTTGATCAAGAAATAGTTATAGCATATAAGTGTGCCTAAAACCATAAATATTCACTGTTATAGAGCTGTTTGGGTAGAAATTAAACAAATGAGATCAAGTCTGTTAAATAGCTTTAGAAATATTTGTAGGTGCATTTTTTCTACTTTCTCCTGAGCCAGGCTAGCTCTTTCACCCCGCTTCCAGTCTTCATGCTGAGATAGGCAAATCACCTCCTGCCTCCAGCTCTGTACTTTCTGCATAGATATAAGGCTGGTTTCTATTTTCTCAGCTAAAAGGAAGGAAAGAAAGGAAGCAGATGAGGGTATTTCCCAATATGTAGAACTATTTCTTTAAAGGGCTTGTTCTTAATCATGGATATCTGACAAAAGGGATCACGAAAAGTACATCAGCTGACATTCAAGGGTAGGATTTTCATCAGCCACAATACAAATCTCAAGTGTTAAGCTGCTGTGGAAGTTGCTGGAATTCTTTTGTTAAGAGTATTTTGGATTTAGTGACTTGTGATGTTTATAATAATGCCAGCAGTATGGATCCTGTGATGGTCAGCTTGCTTGTTCTTAGCAGTGAGATGCATTTATGATGAATGCATGCCTGCACACATTAATTGCACTGCACACAATAGGAGTTACTACCTTTAACACAAAAGGGTTGTGTATGCTGTCAAGTCTTCAGGGTCTTTTGACTCAGAGCCCATTAACCTGTTGTTTAGAAGCCTGGAGCATACAATAGACTAAGGTATACTTAGCCAGGGAACTCACCTCTCCTCCCACGGTTCAGTCGTCTTTCACCAGCATCTCATGAAAAAACCTATTCACATACCCACTGTAATCAGCTAGAGATTATTCATTTTGCAGTTTTTCCTTAGCATTCATGTGATTAAGCTTACATTTTTTCTCTAAGTTGATAAATACTATATGGATGATCTGGTAAATATACTGTAGAGTATGTGGTTGCAGCTTAGTGTTTGGAAAGGAATGTATTCTAAAACATTTGCACCAACCCTTTAATTTCTACTTTTCTGTACAGATTCAGACTGTATCCTTCCTGGTGAACTACCACGTTATAGCCGGGTTTTACAGTGTACCATACATGTATACGGTATATGTTTTGTTTTTTTTTTTAAATTGGTTTGACAATCAGATCTTACCATTTCATGTCCATGGTGAGGGTGAGGACTTCATCACAGGGGTGCTATGCCTTGAAATCTAGATAAACATCCATCCAATATCACCTTTAGACAGCCAGTCTGACTGTGTTTAATACTACAACTACCTTCCTCACTTTTGTCTCTCATGTAAACAGGGTTAAATTGTATGCTCTTGTTTGAGACTCTGCTGTCGTTTGTTTGAGACTCTGCTGTTAACAAACTTTCCTCCAATGAGCATGATTTCCATTCCTGAGCACTGCACTGACCGGTGTGAAGACGGCAGCTTCGGTGGTGAAAGCACTGGTGAAATTTAAAGGACAACACTGGAAAGACAAGAAGAAAAATTTGCTATGTGTAGGACTCATTGTATGGGAAGAAATATGCTCATTTCTCATCAGCCAGTAGCAGACGCCTCTTTTTCCACCAATGATAAACAATTAAAATTTCAGAATACATTTACAACTCCATTTGTAATCTTATAGACTGTACATAACAGTGACCATTGTGAGTAATGATGTAGAATATGGTGGTGGCCATAACTGATCTTCAGTCCGCATCCAGCCTCTCTTACTGAAATCTAGAAAGGAATAGCTCATCGTTTTTGGAAATTAATAGGCTTATTCCCTTTTTATCCCCGAGAGTGAGGGCAGAAGATTGATACCACCAGCGGCTCTTAGATTGATACCGATCTTCTCATCTCACTCTCAGAAAGAAAGCGAATAAGCTATAACCCACTGATAGAGCTTCTGTATCAGAAAAGATCAGCAGCTGTCAGGCCTGTAGGACAGAACATAGCACAAAGCGGTACATCTTCTGAGCCCCATGGTCACATTTCACAGCTTTATTGAATAAATGTTATTTATTTTATATATTATGTATAAGGGTTTCGCTTACTCTATGTGATTTTATTGATTGGTAAAAAAAAATAAATAAATAGATGTTCAATGAAAAATGTTTGGTCTGGCTTCTTTTTTTAAAAAGGGTTTGGTGCCCGCCTATGACAGGTTGAAGATGGATTATCATAACCAACATTGGTAATTAATTGGTAATTTATTTATTGTGATCAAGGTAGAAGGTGTTACGATAAATCAGATTTGATTTAGAAGCTGATTGTGAGATATTGTTACGATCAGGTCCAGTTGGAAATAATAGTTAGATGGTGTGTATTAGCTGGATGCTTGTAGAAATTAAAAGTTTTTCACAAGTGACAATTGTAGTTTATATCAAGACCCATGTCAGATTTAGTCAATGACATTTCAAAATAACTTCAGATTTTTGTTTCAGTAACTTTTTCTGTATCTGAGCCACCACTGAGGACACCGAGATGTCCTCAGTATTATGTCTGAGACTCATTAAGTTTTAACAATCAAAAAGTATTTTATATTAACAACTACATAAAAATTACACATGATCAACACTGAAGGCTAATCCCGACATTTTTTTCAGACAAAAGATCTTTAAATTTGACGATAAGTAAAAAATTGGATTCAAATATAATAAAGTAATTTAGTACTTATCCCCACATAATTCTCCTGACAGTGGAGATGGTTTAAAAAGTATTTAGGGAGATTAAATGTGATAATAATTTTAGTGGCTGGTCAAATCTTTCTTTGGGAGTGTGGGATGGCACAGCTGAGGATTTTAAATCCATACCCTCAGTATTTCTAAAATCATCACCATGGACCTGTATATGCTTTTCTTTTTAATTTTATTTTTGATAAACTGTATGAGGCAGTTTGAGGGAGAGAGGGAGAGGGAGAGAGAGAGAGGGAGAGAGGGAGAGAGGGAGAGGGAGAGAGGGAGAGAGGGAGAGAGGGAGCAGCCCAGTCTACATAAATGTTTCTTTTTCCCTAGGTACTGGTCGATTTCCCCACATTAGTGAACGCAGCATTAGTTAGTAGCGCGCGCGCAGTAACTAAAGACAATGGAACAAAAAAAAACAGGCCGAGTCGCCTTTTTTACCCATCATGCCCTTCGGCGCTCAAACCCGCGTATCCAGTTGGTCTCGAATTTCGATGATATCTACTAATAATAGCGTTTATTAAACAATTCCCGCCCCTTTATGTTTCTATTATTCAACGCACCGTAAAACGCGTGTACACCTAAGTACTCTGGCGGACGATGCACCTCTGAGTGAGGAGCGTGTTACACGCGGATAGTGCATGTCGTGTTCAGGTGCTCTGGTAAAAAGGGCTTCTGCCGTGATTGGTACAGGAGGGGTGGCGCCGCTACTCCTCCTGCGGAATCGCCATCATGAGATTTCGGAAGCATAATTTTTGCAGCGAGGGCTGCTGGTGACCGACCGTCCCGGCGCCCTGACCTCCATGTCCGACAGTAAACACACCGCGGCCCGCCGCGGCCCCGCACGGTCCCGGCGGCGTCGGTCCCACACACACCCGACGAACCGACCCCCGGAGAACCGGCCGTGACGGTCCCGGGTCCGTCCGGGACCGTCCTACGCTCCAGGACGGTTCACGACATAAACGCAACGTCCCCGCGCCGAGACCCTCAAAGCGCATTCACACGTTACACGATGCTAGTGTCTCCAAAAACGACACCACTGGGCGGGATACGAATAAAACGCCCGATCTACGACCCAGAACCCACAGAGCGGCGTGCGGGGCGGAGGGAGGCCGGGCGGGTCGGGGTCGAGCCGGGGTCGAGCCGGGGACCAGGTGTCGCCGACGTTTCTCTGGGTCGCAGATGGATTTTGTCGGAGTTTAGAAGAGCGTGAAGACGAGGCGAGCGCTGTTCGGCAGGAAGTCGGGCTCCATCAGCCGAGTGCGCATGTGCCGCAGCTCTCCACAATCTACGGATGCGTTTCTCTCCATAAAACGGTAAGGACCCGCAAATCCCCAAGTCCGCGCTTTCACGCACGCATGGCGTCCGAATACGGGCCGCTCCGGGCGACGCGGGCGGCCGCCGTGGCCGCGGCTCGCCGCTACATGTCGGAGGGGGCTCAGCTTGGCAGCCTCGTCCAGAATGGAGGGGCAACGCCGTCGCCGCGCCGTTGTTTGCTGTACGTGCCGCCGCACAGGGAGACGTCATTTTGAGGGGGAGCGGAGAGTTAAAATGCAGAGTTACGAAGGGACGTACGGTTCATAGACAAGCGGCACGTAGCCGTCGCGCTGTAAATGCAAAGCTTTACCGGTCCCGGGCGGTATAGTTCACATTATCGTCCGGATTCCCACACATCAAGTTACGCCCTCGCCTTAGCCGTAATGGCTACCGCCGAGCCGAGCCGTGCGGATCCCGACGGCGAGGGGCAGCCGGCCGCCCGCCGCGGGCTCCGCAGCCCTCGCAACTTTTGCAAATACAAGTTTTCTCCGTGCGACGGCGTCGGGCGACTTTCCCACCGGCGGACGTGTGACCGGCCCGTTCAGCCCGTGTCCCTAAGCACCCCCCCCCCGCTCCGGACCCCCGGACCCCCGGACCCCGGCCCCAGGTCTCCGGTTCGCGGGGGGAAAAGCGCCGGACTAACGTTAGAAATATGCTCAGAAACGGACAGTTTTGAGAAGCGGGGTCCGCATCGGCGGCAACGACTCGATAACCCGAAACAACAGCGACTGTGCTGAGTCCGGTCGCCGCGGTCCTGCGGTTCATGCAGCCTCCGTGTGCGGACTATGAAGCCATTAACGTTGTCGTCTTTTATTAAGCTAGTTAATATCGCCCGCCTTAGTTCGCACACATGAACGAAACTTGGGTCGTTTCTGAAACACGACAATTCCTGTTGTTCTAAATAATCGTATTTCATGTCGCGTTATCCCGGATCGATTTCGCCGAATTAGTCAGATTTAACCCATGAGTTTTCTATGAGCGGGAGTTAATTTTGTTTCACAGCTGCCGAGATAAAAACGACAGATCTCTGAATGAGATTTGGTTGATGTTTTCGTTCCTGGTAGGCGGCGTGAGAAAGGAAGCATTAGCCTTATTTTCCATCTGCTCCAACTGCTCTACGTTACCACATGTACAGTTTTCTACACTTGTTTTAAAGGCTCGGTTAGTTAGCTAGCTAACGTTAGCTAGTTGAAGTTAACTAGCTATTCCAAGTCAGGCTTTTAAACCTAGATTTTGAGATCTGATGTCAGGTTTCTTCTTCATGCCGTGGCACTTATTTTTAATAGGTCTCATTTTTAATTTTGAATGTAACTTTCGACTTTGACGTGTCTTTAGATCGAAATAGCAAAAAGTTTCGAATCTCAATCTCTTCTCCCTCAACATGTGAAAACCTGAAAATACATAACTCACCAACATAAGTATTTGGACAGTGACACATGTTTGTAATTTTGCCTCTGTACATCACAACAGTGGAATTGAAATGAAGCAATCAAGATGTGATTGAAGTCTGGACTTTCAGCTTTAATTCAACGTGTTTAAGATAAATTTTGCATTAACCGTTTAATAATTGCACCATTTTTATACATAGTCCCTCATTTTCAGAGGCTAAGAAGTAATTGGACAAACCAACATAATTATAAGGATTATTTTTAATACCTGGGTGAAAATCCTTTAGCTGCCTGAAGTCTTGAACCATGGACATCAACAAATGCTGAGTTTCCTCCCTTGAGATGCTTTGACAGACTTGACTATTGAAGAATATTCCATTTCTTTGCTTTGAGAAGCTCTTGTGTTGCTTTCACAGTCTGTTTTGGGTCATTATCCATCTGTACTATGAAGCACTGTCCTGTCAGTTTTGCAGCATTTGGCTGAATCTGAGTAGATAGTGCAGCTCTATACACTTCAGGATTCATCCTGCTGCTTCTATCAGCAGTCACATCATCAATAAACACCAGTGACCCAGCTCCATTGGCAGCCATACATGCCCATGTTAGAACACTGCCTCCACCATGTCTGACAGAGGATGTAGAGGCTTTGGATCATGATCCATTACATTCCCATCATTCTGGTTCAAGTTCAACTTTGGTTTCATCTGTTCAGAGAATCTTGTTCCAGAGCTGGTCAGACTTTTTTAGATGTTTACTGGCAAAGTCTTATCTATCTATTTGGTCTTGAGTGTGACCACTGGTTTTCACCTTGTGGTGAACCATCCGTATTTACATTCATGAAGTTGTCTTCTGTGGTCTTTCTGGCCTTTTGGTGTTGCTGAGTTCACCAGTTCATTCCTTATTTTTAAGAATGTAACAGATCTTTGATTTGTCCACTCAGAGTTTCTGCATTTTTCTGATAGGTTTTTGTTTTTTCAACCTAATGAAGCCTCCTTCATCTGCATCGATACCTCTTGGAACACGTATTAAAAAATCCTATGAACAGTAATGAAATGCAAATTCATAACTTGGAATTATCTCCACATCTTTTATCTGGTTAAACTGTCATTAAATTATGCAGGAACAGGCTACAACTGGACATGAAACTGATACATTGTCAAGTGTCTGATTACTTCTGAGCATCTGAAACTGAGGGACTATGTATAAAAATGGCTGTAATTCCTAAATGGTTACTGCAAAATTTATCTTAAACCCACTGAATTAAAGCTGAAAGTCTACACTTCATTCACATCTTGATTTGTTTCAAATCTAGTGTGGTGGTATACAGAGGCAGAATTAGGAAACCTATGTCACTGTCCAAATACTTATGGAGCTAACTAGGTATTGTATCGTCTTCGATTTCCATTTCATCATCTTTTTTCTATTCCTCCTCTTTCAGATGAACAAACTCCTGGACAGCTGTTCTGTGAAAGCAGTCCTTCTCTCAAGTGTACTGTGAGTGCGATGGCGACCACTGATGAGGTCACTGTGTCCATGGGTGAGGTCGTAATGGTAAAGGCCGAAGGAGAGGGCGACCCCAGTGACCCTAACAAGACTCAGGTCATCCTCCAGCTGCAACCAATCACCTCTGGGTATGTAACAAAGCAAGGTGTCACCTAATAAAGACTGGTTAGGGCTATGATGAGGACTAAAATTACTGTCATTTGTTTAAAAAAAAATTTAATGCAACGCACACAGCTACAGGAATGCCAAATGGTCAGCCACTATTAGGTTTAAATAGTGGCTGATCATCTTGGATAAAGAGTACTACACTTAACTAGATAGAAAATAGGCAGTGTGAAAATACTCACTGTTTTCTTTTCAGAGATGAATCTGCTGAAACAGATGCAGCTGTCATGGCTGTTGAATCACATCCAGGTAAGAGAGTATCAGAATTATGTTTGGCCAACTTGAAAGATTTATTGATTCATGCATTTTGCAGATTACATAAAAAAACATTTCTTCTTCTTAAGTCTCCTCATTCTCAAATGTTGTGTATCTTTCCTTTCTTTTAGAACAAAGTGAGGGAGATGACGTAGAAATAGGCTTTCCCATAACTTGCGGCGACAGTAAAGCTGTGTTGCTAGTGAAGAAATTTGTGTGCCCAGGAATCAATGTAAAATGTGTGAAGGTTAGTATTTTTTATGGTTTTTAATTTCACATTGAAGCAAAAGAAGAACTACAACAGGGTTTCACTATTGGTTTTCAAAGGCTCATCCATATTAAAATGCATTCGTGTGAAAATGTGTCCCGGGACACAAACTGTATTATTAAAACACAAACAAGAAAGCTGTTACAAATGGTTCTTTAAAAAACATGATTGTGCATAGCTAAATGGCAACAAGGCCACTGAAGAGTCCGTCATTCAGCAGGAAACACATGCGTTCAACATGTGTCCCGGGACACCTGCATTGAACCAACTGTTTATTTCATCTCACTTTAAACTAGAAATGACAACTATAAGTGGGCATGTGCAATGGCTGATGTAGTTTTGTCTATCATGAATAATTAAATAGGATGAATGTTTCTCTTTAATGAGCAAAAGTTGTTTTTTTTCCTTGTTGATTTTTTTCAAATATAGTGTTATGGTTGCATTGACAGACACTTACTATAATCTATCATAGCTGGTCTAGCTGAAACTGTGATAAGCAGTAAAGTAGCAAAAATGCTCTGAAAAAAAAATTACTCAACAGAAAAAACAAGACCCACAAAGGATATATTTTGATATATTCTTATTTATTTTGGCAGTGACAGTAGAAATACAGACAAAAAAATGCAGGGAGGGAGAGGGATAGAAGATGCAAAGAAGCTCCTGGAAAATAATCAAACCAGGGATATTCAGATTTTCAGTTCTTCTTTTGCAGAGGCTCAGTCAGTATCATCAAATGCTCTTACTAATGCTAGCTAAAATAGCTCAGCAGATCATCATTTATAATGGGCAAGTGACGATTTTAGCTAAATTTAAATGAACTTTAAATTAGTTTATCATTGCAAATTCATCCATCCAGTTTCTGTTGCCTATCCTGGTTCAGAACACCTTCTTAAAATTATTTATATCATTAGGAATTGGTCAGCCCTGCAAAACTCCTACCTATCCTCCTACCTATAGTACTGAAAAAGACACTACTATGATTTTGTAATACCAAAGTAATGATATTACTGTTTTGTTTTTTTTTTTTAAATTAAAGGCCAAGGATAACAAACCAGCATCTGACTTATGAATACTGTACATCATTTGCTAGTAGCTATTTCTGGCTTTTTAATTATCTATATTGCACTTAATGAACTCGCTGTGGTCACTTACTCTCCAATACTCTCCTCACTAGTATGAAGACCAGCTGATAAGCCCCAAGCAGTTTGTGCACATTTCTGGAAAAGCCACTCTGAAAGACTGGAAGAGAGCCATCAGGATGGGTGGAGTCATGCTAAGGTGAGGGGAGTTACATTTGGATTAGTAAAAATCCATGCATTAATATTCTGAGTGCTGAGTGCACATAGATGACCAAGTGAAAACATATTTAGAAATATTTGCAATGTTATAAAATATCTCATTTGTATAAGTATACACATCCTCTCCTGCAGCACTCCAGACCTTGGTCAGGGGCATCCGTTTTGCCTTAATTAGCCTCAAGATGCATCTAGAGCTTGATCGGAGTCCACCTGTGGCAAACTAAACTGACTGAAACATAGTTTAGAAGGGCAAACACCTCTGTGTATGTATATAAGGTCCCACAATTCCTTTTTCAGGTCAGGACAAAAAAAAACAAGCCATGTCCAACTACTTTCCTTCTTTCAGAACTCTCCTTAGAACTCAACAATAACATTTTGGATCAAGGCATAGATCCCAGCAAGGTTATAAAACCACTTCTAAAACTTTGAGAGGCCTGAAGAATTGTGAAATGGAAGAAGTCTGGAATTACTGTCCAGCCAATCTGAGTAACCGTGCCATGCAAGAAGCTCCTTGGTCAAGGATGTGACCGAGAACCCAATGGCGACTCTAAAAGAGCTCTAGAATTTGACAGTCTACTTGGAGTTTGCAAAATGGCATTTAAAAGACACAGAGAGCAAGAGAGTCTACAACTAAATATGAATCATTTGTGGTCACTTGTAAATGAAATGTAGTACATCAAGGTCATTCTTTCTATATCTCAAACTGCTGTTTTATGAAATGATATGTCCATTTCTTGTCTTCATACTGCACGATACTCCCTGCTTCTTGGCATTATCATTAGCAGCTGATTCTGGTGTTGCACTGCAGTAGTGGTGCTGCACAGATATGCTGCTGCCCCTGTGTGGCAGAATAAACCGAGACTGTGTAGGTGTGTCTTATAAATCTACCCCAGCCAGGGTTCTGCATGGAGTCAGTTACCTGAGCACTGGCATTACCATATAGCACACAGTCTGGGTTTTGTTTCAAAATCAACCATGTAGGTTTGCATCCCATCAGCTGGACGGGTCCACACAAAACTGATAACAAGGCACTTTATTGAAGAGTAGCAGCTCCATCTCATCAGCAAAACTTTTTTCAGTCTCGTTTTTTCGGGTTAAACAATTTATTCTTTTTTTTTCTGTGTTGCTCTTGGATTCTGTGAAATGTTGCACCTCATGGCCATCACCGATACCAGATACTGTGGACTTGACGCCAGAAATTGTCTCCTATCTGTAGATTGCCCTTCTTTTTCTGTTGATGTCTTCATGTTTACAATATTTACAAAAGTATGTGTTACAGAGAAGCTTTAAATACAGATACTGCATTCCACTTTTGCACTGCTTGCATTGTGGGTTACTTATACTCTAGTGCTTTTTTAAAATCTGCTCAGATTTTATTCTTACTGAGGCTCAGCCCTGCACAAATCAGCTGTTCCACGTTAGGCAGCACATGCTAAAAAAGGCATGTATAGTAAATTATGTTTTCTTGTGTGGTTTTTGTTGTTTTTTCTTTTTTTGAGGGGAAAAAAGAAATCATGTTTTTAAAAATGTACATTGGTGACACATTGTAATAAAGAACCAGCAACTTTTGCCTCAAATCAAACTAACTCTTTTTTCCTTCTTCCTCTGTTTTGTTACTGTTTGATACAATTCTTTAATTTCTGCTCTCCAGAAAAATGATGGATTCAGGTCAGCTTGACTTCTACCAGCACAGCACACTGTGTACCAACACGTGTCGCAGCACCAAGTTTGACCTTCTCATCAACAATACACGGTTCCCTCCAGATGGCAGTGGACTCAGTACATCCACATCCTCTCAAGGTGAGAACATACCAAGGTCCCAACTTGACAATTCCAGTTCATTAAAAGGCCTGATATCAGCCACTAGGATTATGAATTGATTAGATTTGTGTGATTCTGGTTTTGCTCCATCAATCTTGTTTCAGATTTCATGTTGTATAAGAAAAAAATGTAAAGCGCACATTTATTTTTGAAGCATATTTAGGCTGCAATAAAATCATTTTTCCTTAATTATCAAGTATGTTGTTGAGGGGAAAAAAAAGTTGTTATATCTTGGTTGTTTCACACTTGTTTTATACCTGTTTTTGTCGTATTAGTGTTATCTGATTATGGGGCAGTACAACTTACTAACTTTGCCATTGTAAATGTTATTTAAATATTCCATTTTAATAGCAGTTGCAGGAAAAGCTTCATCATGTTAAACTTCCTTCCTTGCATTAAATGGCACAGTGGCTGCAGTCTGATGTATTATTACTCACTTTTTTAAAGCCTCAGCCCCAGTTCACCATATTTACACAATATACAGAAAGTACACTGATATATGTGACAATAACTTATAAATTCGAGTGGCCATGGTTGTAATTGATGGCACAGGGGCTAAGAACCAATTAAGGAAAAGCTATATGCTTCCAGATTCATGCAAGTATCAAAACTTTTGATATTATATTTGCACACTTCTGAGAGGCTGCTTATCTATTTTGCTGTCCTTACCCAGAGTTAAATTAGAACTGCAAACAAGCCCCTGCACCATATGCGTCCAGCTGCTAGAAATGAGCAGACCCCTGTAGGCCAATTGGATGTCCAAACTTACTACTGTACCTAACAGGTGGCCTTTGTTTTCAATTAATTTTACTATAGTATGAAAATCTACTTCCAAAGACATTAAATGAGGGAAATCAGACACACTGAACGTTGCATTGTCTTTATGTTTTAGTTAAAATTAGCAGTGGCTGTTTGGAAAGTTTTACATTAAAAAGCTGTTCCAACGTCAAGACATAGAGGTCAGCTTGCTGGAGGTTAGCTGCAAGCTTTTAACATACCAAACAACCAAGTTCACATGATCTTAGGTCTTCATTGCAGTGTATTTGGACTGCTGACCCTCTAGGTTGTCTTTGCAAAAATGTTCTCGCACACCATTAAGTCATTAGGACAGGTGTGTAAGATCAAGAACTCTTTACTTGAATAGAAAACCACACACTGAACATCACTTGAATGGACTTTATTAACATGGCTTTTCGGTTCGCAGACCTTCAACATGCAGAATTTATGAACACAAACAACAGACTGCACTGACTGACTCTCACATCTCAGACACTGGAGTGTCATTGGTCACAGCCTACACTTTGACCGTCAGGTCTTTTGTTCATCCGTGTTCCATTATGTGTGCTCTCCCATATAAATAGCAGCTCAGGTGGTTCTAGGCAATGGTGGGGCGGTGGGTGAGGAAAGACCAGATGTTCTGAGTGGGAAGGCAGACTGGAGCTCAAGCTCACTGGAGTCTGCAGACAATAAGGAATCCAATGAAATCTCAGGTCACAGACACCACACACATCCCAACAATAATCATTAATTTCACAATATTGACAACTTGTTGTGCGGATCATACACAGATATAAAAGCACACCGGTGACTGAGATTTCTCTGTTTTGTCCGTCCACAGAGGACACGCTGAACTTCTGGAAGGGTATTGCTGATGTGGGTTTGCTGGGTGAAGTGGTGACGAACATCAGCACTGAGCTGCTGGAGCTGCTGAATGGCGTGCAGCAGCTCAGGAATCTGGCAGCCTTACAGGACACAGGTACAGAAATACAGTCTGCTGTGAACTGAATCATCATAAAAGATCATATGCAGGATGTAGGGCTTGCTCAAAGGTGCATGAACAAATGGAAAGAGGGAACAAATTCAGCTGCTGGTGGAATGATTAAAAAAACAACAAGAAGGTTTTTAGATTCGCTGCTGTTGGTTTCTTTAAGAGAAATGACTGATAAGGTTAATGATTGATTCTGTACAACAGCTGAATTTGTTCCCCCTTTCTGACCAACCGAGTGACCCTTTGATTGATTGCCGCACTGTCTGGTAGAGGTGGCGGTGCTCAGTAACCTTGCCCAAGTGTTCGGCCTGCTCGACTCCGTCAAGAAGATCCTGGAGAAGAGGAAGCAGCAGACGGATCCAAGTCAAGAACAAATCCTCAGCGCACTCACCAGTGAGTACAGAACAAAAACAGGGTTCCTCTTCAGGAGCCGCAACATTGATTCTCTGAGTCTGTCTGAACATAATGGTCTTTAATCAGCTGTCCGTTGCTTCTTCCTTGATTGAACCTTTTCTGTACCATAATCATCCATTTAGCCCACTGTATTTGTTGTTAGGTTATTTTTATTTGAAAATGTCAGAGGGGAATTGCAGCAGTTAAACCTATATGTACGTATGCTGTACAAAAATCATGACAACCTTGGACACAATTTTTGTCCAAGTAGATGTAAATATCAAAGTATTTCACAACTGGGCATTCAGTGGGATCATTTCTCAAAATAAAGCAAGATAAGACATAAGCATAGGGTGAGATAGCGTCTTAAAATAATCCCTGACATAGTGAAATCAAATGTTTTTAGCTAGCTACAGGCATTACGTTAGGGTTTCAGTCCCTGGATGCATTGTGTGGTAGTTATTTTCCCTTCCAGTCAGCATGGTTTTCAGAGTATGGCAAGGTGTCTGTCTCTGTATGCTTGGCAAAGACATAGCCAATCAGAGATCTCAGTTGACCCTACATTTACTATATCATAGTAAGTCGGTTCCAGATTTATTTTTGTTGTTTGTTTGTATCCCTAACAAATACCCCCCCCCCCCCATGTGTACACATCAAATGTACAGAAGCAGAGTCCTATTGGGCTCTGCTTCTGTACTACAGTCATAGAGGATCTACTCTGAACCAACATAACAGATCTTGAAGAAGAATTTTAGGAATTTAATATGTAGCCCTAATTCAGTCTAGCGGGAAAGAAAATAGAACGTTTATTTGTGCTGAACACTGATGTTGTATCAACAGGCTCACAAATACAGCATCACTGTTCCTTCACAATAATATTCTTTTTTTCTTTGCCACTTTGACTAAATGAACTTGGGTTTTCTTTATGGTGAAAATCCAGCAAGAAGTACATATTTTTTATTTAGTTGTTGTTTATAGATAAATGATACATTTTAAAAATATGTCTTGGGAGGAGAAATCAACAAAAACAATCCATTAATAGACATGTAAAATGTCCTTTAAAACTTTGTAGAACTACATTTCAGTGCATTACTAACCAGTTTGTAAAGTTATATACTGCTTATAAATGCCAAGTAGGGGGACTTAAAGTAAAGTGTAGACCTAAAGTTTTGTCTTTAGCCCTGTGGATTTTCTTTACTTAATGCAGTATTAATATTGTACAATATCTTTGGAAAAAATTGTGGTGAATAGTTTACAAATACAAATATCTAAGAGTTGTACCACCTGCCTGTGGATTAGGAGTTACTTTGAGAGAAACTAGCTCTAGTATCTTATTTGCTGCTAATTAGCCATATTAAATGTGTGAAGAAAATTCATGTGAAATACTTTCAAATCAGATGTGGGTTTACTCAGCTTTCATTTTCAGTCCTATTATGTTGTTTGCTCTGTGTAGACCTGGAAGTGCAGTTGGAAGAACAGAGGAAGCAGCAGCAGGTGCGAGCTCTTCTCTCCTGCCCACAGCCGGCCAAAACCAAAACTCCAACAAAGCGCCAGACCAAGCGGCCTCGTCTCCAGAGGCCTGCCTCCACCACCACCCTCCTCACATCCCCCATTAATCAGCAGGCAGCACTGCAGCCCCAACAGTTCACCGTTCTTTCGCCCATCTCGCTGTCCTCTGTGGGTCAGCCGTTCACTGTGGCAGGCCTACCCATTGCCTCCCTCGCCCAGTCCTCCAACACAGTCACCCTGCTTCCTGCCGGCTCGCAAGTCTTTACCCGCTACATGGTGACTGGAGACGGAAAGGCAGACACCATCACCTTGCACCCGTCCTCTGGCCTCACGCTGGTGGGCACCACTGCTGTGCAGGACTCAAGCCAGCTGGGCACGGTGGTGAGCCCTGTAGAGCTGGTGCACCTCAGCCAGCAGGCAGGCAGCGCAGAAGTGGTGCCCATTGAAGGCCAGGTGGTGGATGGCACCATGCTGGTGCAGCAGGAAATGATGCAGGGCGAGGTGGACACGGGCCAGGAGCACACGGTCATTGAGATCAACCCGGCGCCGGTGGAGCAGGCCGTAGGGGTGATGGAGCTGCAACTGACCGAGGAGTCGGGCAGAGACGAGGCCGCTATGGTCGTCCAGAGTGGGATGGAGGTGACGATGTCTGGGGAGGGGGAGGAGACGCAGTGCCAAATGCAGGAGGGGCAGACTGAAGGGGTTCAGGGGCTGCAGCTGGATGCCAACGGACAGTTGTCAGGTGTACAGATAGTTGTGATAGAAGAAAATACTCAGGAAGAAAACAAGGTTAAATGAAACTCACCTCCTATTTTATCCAGCAAAGCAGGTATGAACACGTACTGAGCTTTCACAGACTTGTGAATCTGTAAATACACCAGATTTCCAAATCACAATTTCACTTGGCGTAAGACCAAGCACTAGGGTAGCCATTTTTGCTTTTTGGGTATGAGAGTTTGCGTGTCTGTGTGTGTGTGTGTGTGTGTGTGTGTGTGTGTGTGTGTGTGTGTGTGTGTGTGTGTGTGTGTGAGAGAGTGTGTGTGTGTCTATGTGTGAGTGTGTGTGTGTATGTGTGAGTGTGTGTGTGTGCGCGTGCGGCATCTAAACAAAGAATAAAATGTATGCTCCTGTTTGTTTTATATTTAAAGGATAGTTTTGGATTATTATAGCTTGGGTCTTATTTTTTTAGTTTTGGCCATCAGTTCTGTCTGTAATATTAAAACTGTGCTTAAGTGCTGAGATTTTAAAGACTGACGTTGTGCTTCAACTCTTGAGAGACTGTTCTTACTGTAGCTGAAGTTCAATGAAGGGTTTTTGCCAACATTCAAGTGCACTCACGTTTGTTTTTACCCCAAAATAAAGTGGTTTAGATTGGATTAGTCCAGATCCTGGGCCCTGGACCCGTGCCAGACCTCCGATCTTTTGCTGCAGGGCTGAGAAGAAACAATATGGTCTGGCAAAAAAAAAAAGGCTGAATAATGATTATGTAACTCATTTTGATCTGCTGCATATTATCAGCACAAGGTCATCAGTCTTCACCTACTTAGATCTATGTGATCTGTGTTGGAACTCTGGAAACCACCAAGCTCAAGTCCACAAAGGAAAATATGTAGAGTTTGAGGAGGAGTTTGAAAGAGCTGGACAGAAGGTGGGTGAGATAAAAGGCCTAATGTCTGTGTATTTTCCTTTCAACATGCTTAGTGGGGATTCGGACTGAAAATAGCCGTGCGCTGAACAGCGCAGAGGGCTGAATTGGTTGGGGGTTTCTTGTTTACAGTGCAAACAGTAATGATTGCATTTAAAGGCTCACCAGACTGCAAAACACTGCTCAACAGTTTAGAATATTCACAGTCAGGACTTGACAGCTCTTTACAATTATCAAGGTGGCAACTATTTTATTAATCATCATGATGATCATGGGGGAAACAGTAGAAGTATGGCAACCTCTTTACAAATTAATCCACCAGAAATGTTTACCTACTTTTATTTCATTGGCCAATCCAGGCCCTGGCCAGATTATATTACATTGGGCTAAAATAATTCTGAATGTTACCTCAGTCGAGTTTTTAATTTGGTCTTTATCAGTCATTAAATTGTTCACTATAAAAGTGATGTTTGGGCCCCCTGGTTTAGATAAAAGGCTAAATGTTTTGCTTGTTTTCAACCTTTGTGATCATCCCACCGCTCATATTTCTTGCTTCATCAGACTTAATTGTAAACACATTGTGTTCCCAGATCTCGGTAATTACATTGGCTGGTGGAGTCGTGTCATTACTGATGAAAAATGATGGCTGAAACTAGGAAAACAAGACCCAAGTTGTAATGAGACAGAATTGTCCATTAAGCCTTCATGAACAACCTGAAGAGAATTCACTGTAAGTGTGAAGTCTACATGCAGGGCTTTAATGGTGCTGATGATTCATCAGTTCACATCCTCGTATACTGACTCCGTAGCGGCAGGCTGTAACTTTGCAGACCTCTGCTGTTGATCAGACTCATTACCAGTTACAGTGTTTGTGTCACTTGAGGCTGGGGTTAATTGCACTGTCTGTTGTGTCGTAATGTCGCATCCAAGCTGTATTGTTTTTGCACTGTGTGTGTCCTTTTTGGACGACAGAAAGATGTTTGCAATGATGCCTGCTCTCGGAAAGTCTCATTAGAATTTGGCCATACTGTTGGACATGCGGCGTGTTTCTCTGTGCATAGTAAAATGATGACGGACTGAACTGCTCTCGTTCAGGCTGTACGGCTTATGCACTGTCAGTGGTTTTTCTTACTGCCTGATTTCAGTCACAAAACTCTTTTTCATCCGTTGCTTTTTCAGTATCATAGGTAGCACGAGCTACTGGACTGACTGAGTCAATTTACAAAAGAACATATATAGACTTAATGTCGAACGTGGTATGCCAGTGTTTTACACTTGTAAAGTAGCATCGTATTTATTAGTTTTTCATCTGGCCTTCCTGTTAAAGGTGCAAAACTGGATGAATTAATGCTCTTAGCTTTCGCTCACATCAACAAAGACCTGTTCAAGACTTGTGCATTTCCAATAATTTAAGTTAACAAATGAGGGTGTTTGCATACTGACTTTGTAATGTGTTTTAATATCAGATTAAAACTGAAAAAAACTTTGTGAGTGGTTGTATCAGTGTTTCACCACCAGAGAGCGCTGTGTGCTTGCCCCACAACGGCCTGGAACTGGAGATGAGGATCACAGCTGCATTTAAAGAGGGAGAAAAATGGTTCTGCTACTATAATCTCTGACTTCTCCATGTATCAGGCTTATTACAGTATATGGTGTAACCTGTACCGTCATGCGAGCTGTCAATGATGTGCAGGCCCCTCTGGAGGCTGAGCTGTGCTGACCTGGCACCAGGGCTCGCTGGTTATTACATTCCTCTTTACTTGTAACGCCTAACAATCCCAAAAAGACTGTAAGAGACATGAGGATTTGGGTTATACAAGCACGAAAACGGGAACCAACACACACACACACACACAAACACACAGACACACACCACAAGGCTGAAATAGAGGCACCGAGATTAACTGGTTTTGGGTGTGTGCGGGGTACAAAAAAGGAAGCATCCTGACAGCAGCTTAATGTTAGGCTGCTGGTGGCCAGGTGAGGGCTAAAAGGTTGAGAACCTGAACAGCGGGGGTCCTTGTGGGGTGTAGGAGTACAGAATGTGTTGCCTGTGTAAATTACATAGACTGTAGATTAGGTTTCCTCAAAATGGGAGCAGCTCAAACATCGGTTACATGTTGTAAAAGTCCTGGAGACTCCTGAGAGGTTGAAAGTCTGTGGAGAGAGGCCAAGACAGCCGGAACTTTGTCAGTATCACCTCGGCTGTAGCAGGTTTAGCGTAGAATAGATGCACGAGCGTGACATCTTGTAGTTACTGGCTCTTACTGAGAGGATGTGGCTTTGAGCTCTATAGCATCAGAGGAGGGAAACAGGTCCGTAAACAAAAGCTGTCATCGTATTTTAGGAGAACAAGCATTTGCTTGACTTGAAATTGAAATGACAGTGTAAAACCATGTTTTGAGTTAAGGAGGGATTTCATTTGGTTTTTTCATAATTAATCACAGTTTGTTTTTGACTTAATTTTAATGGCATTTTTTGACTTAAATATTTCAAGAAGAACAACAGTCATTTAGTTAATTGTCAACACCAAGGCTCAGTTGTCTTTCAATTAAATTAATATCATTTCCTTTCCTACCATGCAGCTAGTCATGGGCTAATATGGGAGGAATAATCATTTGTTTCACCTAAGAAATAGGAAACAAGAACAGTGGACTGAAAACCAGGATTTTTTTTTTTTTTAGAGTGAGCAGCTATTTGAAGCTAAGCAGGGTTTAAACCTGTCTTATCAGCCAAAAGCCCCAATTATAGAGCAGCATTGATGGCTGTAGCTTCTGCAAACAGATTTTATAGACCATCTTCACCCTTGCTTTTAGTCTCGGTCAGAAACAGTTTTCTGATGTAACACATGATTTCAGGGTAACAAAATCTCTCAGATTTATAAAAAAATAAACAATTACTCACCACCTCTTGGGGCTGCTAGATCACAGAATTACTGGGTGCAGCTGTAAGGCTGAGTCAGAAATTTGAAGAGTAAAAAACTTTTACATTTGTGGAGTAAAAAAAAACAAAACCTCCTTCACTTGCCTAAAGGTTTGCTTTATAAAGGAGGCACTACAAGAAGGCCTATGAAAAGTCATAGAAAGGGTTCATCCACTGAGGATTGTGAATGGGCTCAGTTAATCTATACGTTTTTATAGTTTGACTTGATGGTGATGGTAACGGAAACCATAAATATATGTGACATATTAAGTCCGGCCAAATGCTTTCGAGATAAATTGAGTTGTCAAGGATGAATTTGTTATACAAGGTGTTCCAATAGTGGTGCTAAACAAGGCTAAATAAACACCATAATCATCAGGAGGATTCATTCAGTGGGGAGCAAGAATACCCAGACTTGAGGACAATCTGGACAGTAGTTGTTATGTATTTAGGTTTGGATCAAAAAGGTGAATACAGGTACACAGTGGCTAAATAACATTACCTCCATGATTAGACAGACAACAGTGCTGTGTGAAACAGTGGTAGGGCCACGGTGAAAAAACAAAGGGTCACCTCGCAAAACACAACCTCCAAAACAATGTCATTTGCATTGGCCGGTCAAAAATCTTTGAATATCCTGACATAATACCTACAAGGAAAAATATTAAAAACCATCTTATTACAATCCATTTTGCAGTGTCTTTGCATCTGATGCTCAAACCAGAAGTCCTGGCTTGCATCTTGTAGAGAATTGAGGTAAGTTGTCTGGGCTAGCCTCTGTTCTATTGGCCTCTACAACTCAAGGTAATCTCCCATTTAGCATCTCTCTGGGAAAATGCAGTGTGTTCCTGGGGTTTACTCTTAAGTTTTCTAAGACAAATCAGCATCCATTCGAAAACATAGTGATATTTAATTAATTTAAAACCAGCAGGTTTGTGAACACTGTAAAAGCTATAACTCCCATGAAAAAAAATCCAGTCCCCCAGTGTGGAAATTTGGTTTTCTATCTAACTATAAATAGAGGAATTTCTGTCTGTCTGACTGTATTTCCATTTTTTCAACAACCACTCATCCCATTGACTTCAAACTTTACAGGTGTTTTGCTGAGGACCCAAGGAAGAGCAGTGTCGGAGGCAGTTTTTTGGATGAGCAGTTTTCCCTCTTTCAAGGGAGTATGCTTCGCTTTTCTACATGTTACTTGACATGAAGCAAAAGGTGGAACTATGCTACGGGGGCAGTGCAGCACACGGATAATTTACAGCACCTCCCCGGGATCGACTGAGAACAAAAGAGACCCATGCTTTCATTGTGTAAAGCTATATTCATTTTGATTTCACTCGCAAACCAAGTCCTTTGCATGCAAGAATTAAGGTAAATTTTATGCTATACTGTTATTGGACATTTCACCCCTGTAATTGTCTGACATTGTATCGACTGTGCTTTACACTTGCAAATATGTTGTTTAAGCGCATAGATCTGAGGGCACAGACTAGAAATGCAAGAGCAGGGCTTATAAACCATGTTCACAAATTTCTAAATCCAGAACATACACATTTATACATAGAGCTCAACTGTGTTGCACTTTCTACAATGTCACCCAGAAAGGATTCCCTGGTATTGTGAGATGCCCACACAGAATGTTTATCGGCGGAGCTATTTGTGTGACATTGCACAGAGCCCCCCTCCCCGGGTCATCTGAGAAGTCGGATTAGTCAAGCTTTCCCCTCCTAACAACAGGCACATTTTTAACAGGCACTGCACTGGTCCATAACACTCATCAACACCGTCTTCTAAAATCATTTTCAGTAAAGTAACTGTAGTTTTAATCTCTACTGTCTATAAGATTCTATAGCTTTCACTTGTCTCTGTCCTGCTGTTATTGCAGACTTGTCTGAGCAAACACGACCTTAGCTCACAGATGCCAAGGGTTTATGGGAAACGAATGACATTAAAGCTAGTTAAAAACCGAAACACGACTGAATTTGATTAATTTTCAAAATGATCTACACATGAACCAAGCTACACAATATACTGCTGAGAACAGCTCTGAAACAGCACACCCCCATCACTTCTGCCCCTTTGCATTTCTTCAGTTGCAAGGTTGTTACTGGGCTGTTAATCCAACTTACTGTGTTAGCCCAAACACTCTACTCAGTCATGCATGAAGGGATTTCTGACTCGGAAGTCTACCGTGTTTACAGCACAGACAGAGAGGCCCTCGAGGACCTTGTCTGAATTTTTTTGTGTGACTTGGGATGTGAGGGGAACGAATAAAACTGGCATCATGTGCCGCCATGTGCCACTCCATTTCCTCCCTCTGCCAGCCACTCTGGCATGCACCCGCAACAGAAGGTGCAACTTTCCTTCTCTCAGACCTTGACAAGCAGCAAGGGAGGGGAAGGCCCCTGTGAGCGATGACAGGAGCCCGGCTGATAGACAGAGGTGTTAACCCCATCTTCGGGCAGGGAGCGATAGCGCTGTTCTTGTTTACACACACTGAGGCCAGATTGTCACCTTGTCTGTCAGGGAAACATCCTATCTGCCTCCTCTTATCTCTCCATGAGACAGCCAGCTACTCCGCTGGAGAGACCTGCTGCAGTTTCACATCACCATAAATCATTTCCCTCAGCCATACTATTGTTGCCTTTTATGTTATTTTCCCTTTCACTCCTCCACAGTATATGTTCACCTCCCCTATCCTCAAATAGCATCCACTAACGTACAAACTCTCCGGTTGTAGTTGACAGTGATCTTGCGCCCTCATATGGTGATGAGGTACTTTAGTGTATAAATTTCCATACAAACTGCAATGTGAGATGAAAACTTACCGTGATCACAGTGGATTCGTAATTATCTTTGTCCTCTTTGATTAAGAAGTGTACAGCCTAATTCATTAAGAGATGCTGAACTTTTTTGCTTTTAAATTGTGCTGATTATTAATCCTCATTAAACATTTAGACTGTTTAAGAGTTACAGAACAAATTCTCACATCAGCAAAGGGGTTTTTAACTAAAATTTTAACACATGCAGTCAGTTGTTAGCCTCAGTGCGAACACTTAGTGAAAACATCATGCTCCCAGAATATACTAGGCAGGTTGAAATGAATTAAAATAAAGCTCAGCAGGAAGGAAGCACACTGGAATAAATGGAGCACACACTGTATAGGAACAGTCAAAAGAGCCTGAGGGTATGAGGAGGCAATGTGTTTGTGCTGTTGTGGTGATGGACAGTGTTCTGGATATAAATTTCAAGGACTGAGGGGGCAAGAGCTGCAGAGAGCGGAGAGCAGAGGAGTCCCAAGAGTTGAACGTTTTCATAAATTGATGACTGCTGTTGTAGGAAGCATAAATGGAGACACAAATTGATGAGCAGGAAAGATGAAGATGAAGAGCAAAGGCTTGTCTGTTTCTTAGTCTCTTGTTAAAAAACAGGAGATAAAATGTTATCAACCATAGAGTTGGACTTTCCCATTTAAAATTAAATAGGATAAATTTGTGCGTGCCATGGTTTCAGAAAGATAAGACTGTAACACAAGACAGAGAAAAGAGGACAAGGAGAGCTAGTAGCATGGAAGTGCAGTTAATGTACTGCTCTTGTGGCCAGTAAGAGGGACTATAAAGGCTGGGAAGTTCTATACTTGTGTGCATGAATACCTGTGTGAGTACACGTCTGTTTGTATGTGTGTATTTTTGTGCACATCTGGTTTTTGTATTTCACAAGTGCTGCTGAAACTACTCGAACACAAAAGCACAACATGCTCCGAAATTACAGAATAATGTAGGTGTTACTTTGGCTGTAATTTAAAAGAAATTGAAAGCATGAACAAAGGTAATGCTAAACACAGAGCTTTATGCCTTGTCAAATGACTCGAAGTCAGTAAAATAATTTTATATCTTTTTCCAAAGCATGATTTAAAAACTTATTGATACTTGTTGGAAAAAACAGAACAAAGAAACAGCAAATACAGTAGATCATAGTACAAAAAAAAGACTAGGAGTATATAGTGTAACAAGGAAATATACTTTGGGGAAAGAATGAATTACAAGTGGCAGTTCTAACTCGCCAGATGTAAAGGAATAAAAAGTGAACCAGACCAATGAAGTTGTGCGTCAGAGCTAAACAATGAGCTGTAACTTGCTATAAAGCTCCATAAAGCTGAGAGCAGCTGCAGCTTCAGGTGATGCTTCTCTGAAGGTTCATCACTACGAGCGAAGCCTTTCTCACTGTCACGCTGTTTTTATTTCACCATTCGATACATTGTTAATATAAAGATACACGATAGTCTGTTAAAGTCAGAATGCTAACATGCTCGTCATGACAATGCTAATATCCAATTGTCTTAGTTTAGCGCGTTAGCATGCTAACATTTGTTGATTATCTCAAAACACAAAGTACGACTGACGCTGATGGGACTGTCATTAATATTGCAGGTATTTGGCCACTGAATGAAGTATTGGTAAAATCGGATTCTTCCTCTGGGGAACATGAATGTCTATACAAAATCACATGGCAATCCATCTGATAGTGACTGGTAGATCATACTATTCATATTCTCTTGTAAACATAGATGAGTTCAGACTGAAGTGAATGTTGCTTCCCTTTTTTTGCACGATTGACCAAAACACCTATTATAGCGTCTGTGTTTATTTGCCACAATGGTACTGGCTGCCCATATGTTAGCTATAGCTAACTAGCAACATGCTTGCATTACGTCTCAGTCTCACCGGGATCCCCGGGTCTTCTTTAATTTTCCTCTGGACACCTCTCCATTTTCATATCCCCATGAATATGAAATGAAATCATAAAGCCCCAGAAATTAAATGAATAGTAAAGGGTTGGGCCATACCATTTTTCTTCAACTGCAATAGAAGAAAGCAACAATATACAGCTTTTCTTATATATTCATAAGCACTATGGCTGTTTTCCTCTCCTTCTTCAATTGACACCCCCCCGTGAAAAAACCCCTGTGAATAAGTCTTACAGATGGGATTTCTCTTTACTATATATTTCTCTCTTCAGGCCTGTTTTTATAAACTCTCACAGACTTTCTAGCATGTCACACTCAAAGCAGGTAGGTTCATCTGTCAAAGCCTGATCGAAGCCAGCATCAGTCATTTGACAGACGCGAGGGCTGTGAAACGATGTGCTGTTTCAAGTGGAAAAGGTAGGATTTACCGCCTGGCGTCCTGACGTGACCTGTTACGTTTGATCAAGGTGAGTGCAGATCATAAAGTGGGTAAAAAAAAAAAAACAAAAAAACATTCCACAGTAATTTAGTGAAATTTGGGTGCTGGGGTTTGTCACTAGGATACCCTTTTCTCACACACTATGTGGCAGATCAAAACTTGACAGATAGAACACCAGATTTCTCCTTCACAGCAGTAATCGGAAGTTCTTACCCGGGGAACCTTGAAACGCCAGCCATTGCTGAAGTAATTCACCTGCACAACTACCCACGGCTGCATTCAAAGTCAGAGCTCAGTCTTCTCAAAGGATGAAAAATAACATGAAACACTGGTGCTAGTTAGAATGTAAAGTCTGGTGTAAGATAAGGGCTATCCTCACAGCCACCACATTCTCCAACATTACTTTCATAAGATCCTATGGTTTGATTTTCAGATGCTTTGAAAACCAGGCAGACTAATACTGTAACATTACATGTTTACACCTGTGATATTCAAAGTTTCTGTGGCTTAAGAGCAGACAAACAAACATCTCCCCATTTTGGTAGCTCAAATGCAGAGTCCATTATGAAATAATGGCTTCTTCCAAAAGGTAAAAATGAACTCTGCCTTATTGTCAACAAGGAAGGGTTAAAGGCAAAGGGGATTTTTTTTTCATGAGTTGATCCATGCTCTTTCAACTCATAACTGATGTTTGACTTGAAAAATATAGACACAGTTTTAGAGGGAGGGTGTGACTGACTTGTTTCTTTGGAAGCTTTGGATTGGTTACATCCTTGTGAGTGCACAGACAAGGGAAAGAGGGTAATGACAGTGAAGAATTTTACAAAAAAATGCCAGTCATGCTAGATCCTGCTTGCTTAGAACTTTATCTACATTATTTTCTGTCTCATCTGCTTTTCACAAGAGCATACAAATAAAATTTGCATTGCCAGTTCTGGTCAGAATGTGCTGTAACTTGCATACCCTACCTGCTAGTTAGGGGTTAACTCACCATGTAAAGCGGTTCGCCAGCTGGTGCTGCGAGTAGTCACTATATCACCAAGCTCCTAGAACCAAGTATGTAATGAGGACCGGCAGACTGATGTCACGGTACCACTCCATCATGCGACCAGGCCTTTGGCTGGGATCAACTCCGCCATTAGCGCTGTTAGCTACATTTAATACTAACGCCAACTCCAATCGTTTACAGACCCATGAACTGTACATGGGTCAAAAGACTAGAAAAATGCAATGCAAGTATGGTCCATTTACCGAGGGTTGTGGCTCGATATTGAAGAAATGGTTACACACACTGGTAACGAGCGATTACAGGAGGTTTGAAGCATTTTTAAAGAATGTTATTTTACTAGGAATTTTGATTGGGCATTTGTTGTCTTTTTTTTCCAGCACATATGCCTTAACTCTATCATTTTTTTTTCTGATATTGCTTATTTTCTTTTTCAACATTTTTTTTCTTTTTTGTCTTTTGTTTGTCAATTAATATTTAGAACACCTTAAAATATATTTAAAAAAAAATGTTTTTGTCTCTGACTCAAGACAAAAATCCACCAAAATATGTGATGTTATTGACTACTTCATTTGAAGAAAATACAAACAGATAGTGGTGTAAAGACTCTTGAAAGTTCAAAATCTTCACTTGTGGCTGGACTTTCCAGTTATTTGTATTTGTTGAAATATTAAAAATGTAAGAATAAACTGTTTTTCAACTGTCGTAATACAAAAGAAAAACAAATGCAAAAAATGTAGGTGTTGTGTAAAATTACTCTCACCACTCACACACTTCCACAGAAAAACTACCACGAGGGACCGATATTTTTAGTCATGCTTTTCGATCAACCTGGCTGGCCACTATAATGAGGCGTGGGAGACGGAGGCGGGTTCCTTTCACAGGTCAGTGGACTGACAAAGCCCAGTGTCCCAGTCTGGAACTGGGGAGCTGTCTGCCTGGGGTCTGTGTGGGCTGCATGTGCCTGTACAGGATGATCTGTATTCACCTCCATCGCGCTCTGGCCCCCTCTCTGTTTAATATGGGCCTGTCGTAGCCTCTCCGCCATCACCTGGCACTGCAGAGTTCATTCTCAGCGTGTGTTTTTATCAGCACCCCTAGGGGCGTATGTAATTGCTCGGTGCAGATGAGAACAGCCCCGGCTCAAAGTACCATCTCATACCGCAATTACACCCATGGAAGTGCAGGGAAAAAAAAACTTAGAAAATAAAGAAACTACCCCGGTGTGGCGTGGCAGGTGAAAGACTGTGGCCTTACCTCCTCCCGCTGAGCTGAGCTGCGGATGATAGAGGACTAAAAGTCAGCCATCTCCTTGGGGATAAAGAGATTTTAAGCTGTTAATCCTCCGTCTGTGGATGATTGAGGTGAACATCTGACATTTGAAGCCTTTTATGTTAGTTTCCAAGGATGACAGCTGTGTGTGTGTGTGAGTGGCAGTGCAGCTTTGCAGAAACAATGAAGGTGGCAAACTTTCAGAGGAACTTCTTGTGTCTGGTGCATGTGATTTGTACACACAAAAGGGGGAAATCTGAACAGTGTTCTCATCCAGACTATGACAGCTCGCCGCTCCTCCGCTTATGAAAATAAATGCTGACGAGTGTTGAACTGGCTGGGGTACCCGGCTGACAGCTCTCCAGGCTGACAGGCCGACGCGCCTGGTTTAGATTGAGATGCATGAAGCAGTCCTTCGTCTTGGCCCCCCTACGCAGCCTCTGTTGGCCCCCCGGTAGCTGCTGGTGGGAGGATGGAAGTTTGAGCGAAGCTAAGGCCAGGGCGGCTCAGAGCCAAGGCAACATGTCCCCCATCAGTATTCTGCTGTGACGAGTGCTGATGCTGCCCTCGCTGTCGCCTCGCCTCCCTGCAAAACTTCAGCCTGTCTTTTTTTTCTCTGTCATCGCGCCTCTCTTCTGACATTTGCAGCGTTTGCTTGGAGGTCATCTTTGCGTGTGTGAATATTTTTCGTCTCTGTGTCTTTCAACATCTGAAGGATTGCTGAATATTTAAAGTGGCCTGCTGCCTGCTGCTATGTCCGCATGCCCTTACAATTTAATAACTTGACCCATGCTTGAATTAGGAGATTTCATGCAAACAAAGCCTATTATAAAACTAATTCATAAGCTGCCATCTTCAGTTCTGCAGCATTTTCTGTCAATTTTTAGCTAATTATAAATAAATAAATAGCTAGTAATGGTAAAAACAAGATACATAGGCACAGCTATGATTTGAGACAAATGCTAATGTCAGCCTGCTAATGTTGACTAAATAGCATGTTTAACATGTTCACCATTTTAGTTTTGTGTGTCAACATGCTAAGCTTTGCTGACTAAGAATAAAGAGAGTTCAGCTGAGGCTGATGGGAATGTGATTTGTTTAGCAGGTAGTTGGTCATAATCAAGAGTAGTGGTCTCACAGCGCTAGATGAAAGTTAAAAGATCACCAAAGAGATTACTACTCTTTATGAATCCAATAGCAATCCATATAAATAACAGTTGAGATACAGTAATCTGTGGAATGTCTAACAGATACCAACACTGCTGCTGGTGTAGCCACACTAACCTCGGGAAATGGATGATCCTGGAAGAAAACAATTCTCAATATAAAGATAAATTATGTTTCAGAAGAGCATTAAGTAAACCTAACTCTCAGAACCCTATTTTTTTCTTGCTTTCATTCTCTTTATTTACAGGCTTAAGGCACCATCATTTCATCTTAGCTACATATGCCATATGTATATTGTAATTTCCAGAAAAGGATTAGCTGCCAAACAACTGGCATTTGAGTTTTACTGTAGTGCAAGGAAGTATTGTCAGTTACCAATCACTGCAGTGTTAATCTGAGATCACGTCTTATACAGTGTTTCAATTTACACTAACTATTATAATTAGTTACTGTAACTGTCACGACTACTTAGTGTTGCTGTGTTTCGACAGTGTATCTATTGCTGCAGAGATCTCTCATTAGGTCTGGTGCAGATCTGTGATGCTCCGGTCTGCTGTGAATTTGTACTGTCTTTACCCCATATTCTTCGATGTAGAAGGAATAAAAAGTGTGTTTTAAATTATTATTATAACCTTCGTTCTGGCAAAAATAATTACTGACTGTGTAAAATCAACTTTGTTAAAGGTGATTTTCATGTGCTTTTGCCACTCCTGTTCTTTTACTTGTTCATATTTTTGTTTTTTCTTTCGTTGTTGTCAGGGTTTCCATAATGCCTTGGGTAATATTTGTGAGTTAATAACAAGGCTGCTGGAGATTACACTGAAAAATAAAACACTTGCTTGAATTTGTCTCTCAAACATTCTTCAACGGAAGTGAATGGAAGATGGAGCAAATATGGAAGTATTATGTGACTTCACAATTAGATGTGAAATGTGGGTATGGATCAACAGATATCTGACATGCTGCTTTCACCAGAAAGGGTAGGTCACACTTATTCCATTAATATTACATGCATTTACATCATATGCATAAACTGTGTTGAATGGGCTCCAAGCGTTAACGTTTCCTACCAGCTGCACAAAATAAATAATTAAGTAAATATGGGTCGCTATCTCAACCTATTCTAAACAGAGATTCTAAAAAGCCAGCGATACTTTTGTCACACATACAAGAGATTGGCCATGACACTTCAAAACTCTATATAAGAGCAGGCAGAGTGAGCAGGCTCTACTCTGCCTGGCTGACAGATGCTAGACAGTCTGACCTGAATGCTCTCTCCTGATGAACACAGCTTTTGCCGTAGGAAATCCGTGCAAGTTTTATTCGGTCCGCGTTGTGGCAGATTCATGTGACCTTTTTCTATGTTTGTCTCCTCCCTGCAGAGGAGGGGAGCAACAGGCGCTATTATTGAGCTGCAGGGGTGGAGAACCACCACCATCCCAATTTTTAGACAAACATTTTTAGGCTGACTAGAGTTATAATTTTAGAATAGGTGCCAGGGGATTTTTATCATGCGGCGTTGGTGGAGAAGCTGTGTATTATTTGTTAGCCTCCAACTGTTGTTAAACCTTACTTAGTTTTGCTATACTTTCTTTTATTCTTTTTTGCCTTTAGCATCACCCACTGCCTTATTGCCTCCTGTTTGCCTCCTTCAGTTACTCTTTTGGTTCTTTTGCTCCTGCTCTGAGGCTTTGACATTAGTTTCTTGTAGTATTTGTTTATTTTAAAACCTGAAAACTATAGCATCAAATCTCTCAGGTCCTGTAATGTTTTGTTATACAGTATGTGACTGTTGTCAATGAATGGTGTGTTCACTATTTCTATACAAAATCTATCAAACATTGCCATTTGATTGATCAGGTATATCTTGTTAAAGAGATATTGTATCTAAGAAGACTTCCTGGTTGAATAAAGGTTAAATTTAACAAAAATGATAGGAAATGCTATTCACTGAAGGGCTTTCGATAGAGTGACTTATCACCCCCTGAAGATCTTGATTTTGCTGACCTCTAGTGGTTTAACATCTCACTTTGGAGCAGCGACGTACAGGTATAGACCAAGCCCTGTGACATCACTCTTGGATGTGGTTAAAGGTGCAACAAATCTCACATTTTTGCATCTTGTTGCAGTCTGCCCCTCCATCATCAGCCTCAAAGCCACCTTTAAAGGTCCTGGAAACCTTTTTTCTTAATTATCTTTTTACTACAGATCTTACACAAACACCGATTCTCTACTACTTCAAACACTTTGGTTACCTTACGTGAGATATTTCAGTTTCGTTTTTATCCTTGCGATAGTCACTGGTTTGAAGTGGGCGGGGCTGAGTTGGAAAATGTGATGTCACATATTTCCCCCAGAGTTTAGCAATATTTGAATCAAAATAATATTTCAGTTGTGAGATTGTTTGCTAGTTAACTGAGATTGTTTTTTTTTTAAAGCTTAATCAAAACCCTTAATAAATAATAACTGAGAATTTTTTTTTTCAATCTTTAACTTTGATTGTTGCTTAGGAATGAATATTTAATGTGAGAGAGAAATTGTTAAGATTTTAAGCCAGATATTTTGGGGCATTGAAACATTTATTCAAACATTTCAACACCCATTCAAACCATTTTATTCATCTTGTAATGAACAATTCATTTGCTTTTAAATCACATGGTTAGCCAATTAGTCTCAAGTCAGCTTGTGTTACCTTTCCTAGAGAACTCAACTTTTCTATTCAATTTTTTTCTTCCAAGATTTTTTCTTGGGGAAATATGATGAGAATATTAGGTCACTCATCTCTTACTTGCTTGCTCATTTACTTTCAAGGTTACTCTGTAGCTAGGTGTAGGTTTGTTGAGGTGAAAAGGTTGGAAGCAATCTGTCTGTTTAAATGCTGCTCTAATTGTCACAACAGCAGATGAAAAGAACTGCCACTGCCAGACTTAAGAAGCACCGAAGGTAATTAAGATCATAATAAACTGATGCTGTTTTAAAGAGGGACAATTTAACTCACAAAGGTCAGCTGTTCCTGTCCTGGAATAGCATTCAGACTTTGAAAACAGTTGCATAAAACTTCAATTTTAGAAATTAAGTCCTAAAATATTTGGCAAAAAATGTGTGTAATAAAATGGGGAGATGGAGTTTCTAAGGTTAGGGCGTTTAAAAGGCAGGGAAGGTCTGGTGGCAGATGCTTCTGAGCTTCATCATCGTAAATGCAGGATCCTGAGTTTTTGGAGCTTGGCTCTGAATAAGGACTTTAAGTCAGGATATCTTAGACTCTGTTGCAAACCTGTATGCATGCATTTATGAAGATAATCATTCTTTTAAAAATCTGTTTCTTACAAGTCCCCCAAATGTATGGAACTGCAGTACTAAATGGCCCTGTTCTCCGGTACCACAAAAAAATCTTTACCATTCAATGCATTTGCCATAGTTGGATGGTTACTTCACATTGCAAGCAGAACATTGACATAATGCTGCATTTACTAATAAAATACATTGCTAATAACATATGTAGGCTTGTATCTTGTTTTACTGCCATAAATTTTAAAGGTCTGTTAAAACTAAATCTAAAGATTTAATTGCATGCTCCCAGCCAGATGATACCTCCCAGTTTATTTCTCTTCATGGTCAACAGAGGAATGTACTCTGTTATTTAGGACTAATGTCATTAAACTCCATTAGATGTGATTAGTAGGTGTGTAATACTGCTATGTTAGGACAAAGTACAATTCTCGTGCTGCCCTGCTTTGTATACAAGATGGCAGTAGCCTGTTTTTCTGTATCCATTACACACACCACCTGAAAGTGGCCCTTAATGTAGACAATATTTTCAAGTGAAGTGTTCTTTGGGGGCATTGTGCATGGACATTAATCATAAGAGCTGGCTTGTGCTTGATGTGGATATGCATGCCACAGAGAACACACTGTCGGAAAGATGCAGCCAAGGCAACAGATTGTACTTTGATTTGCACAACACTGTGCCATATCTGAAAACTGACAAAAAGAAAAAAGCATGGGTGGTGGCTCTGTCCTACATTTTTTCTTAATAATGGGGAAGATAGAAAGAATATTTAAAAAATGTTTATAGAATTACTACAGCATTATTACAAATACATCAGAAAATAGATTCAATGCTAGTCTCAAATGAAAATATGATTAATAAATAGAAAATTTGCAAAGAGGTTGGTCTCAAATACTATAAATAATTTGTGAACTTCCCCATTAGTAGGAACATATTGAAGCTCATATGGTCTATGACTTAAGTTAATTTTTTAGGATGCTGCATAGAATATGTTCAACTTTAACAAGATACATAAGCTAAATGGTGAAATGTGATTTTTAAGTTCAGTTTATAAGAAAAAAGAATGTTTGGTCCCGTGACCTTCAAAGCTCATCTTTGAAATCTGTTTTTCTGTGTGCACACATAATTCTATAATGTTATATCCCTGATATTTGTTCCCTAGGCACCACTAGACGAGACAGTTGGAGAGCAAATGATAAAATATATAGTATATTTTTCCAACACTGTTGGTCCATTGGAAATTCATTGCTATTCACTGGGGATATTGGCAATTTCTTCATGGTGGTCAACGGAGCTTTTAAATTCTCAGATATTATCACGGTTCACAGAGAAGGGACCCAAAAACTCGATTCAGTGGGCAGATGTAAAATTAAAGAGTTTTCACTTAGAAAAAAAACTAGGAAACAGAATAAAAGTGCAAAGGATCTTGCTGAGTGAAAATCCAGAAAAACATAGGCAAGGTCAAAAAGTAATATCAGGATCAACACAGTCAGGCCAAGCAGAGAGCGCTGAAAAGCTAGGGCCCATGGAACAAAGACAATGTGGAAATGGGCTGGTATATGCTGTTTACCAGGGAGCCAATGAGGGAATGTGGAACAGGTGAGCAGGGAGCAGGTGCAGGTCAGGTTCAATGGGAAAGGCAGGGTCTGAAATGACAGTGGACCTCGCGCATGTACGCACAAAAAGCTGTACTAAGTGAAGTGACCGTTAAAACCGGCCACTAGTTTTAATGTTATGGCTGAGTGGTGTATGCTCTGTTGTTACACCAGCATCACTGGTATATGAGTCGTTTGAAAGTTGTTTTTGCTTTTTTCCCTTTTTTCTTTTTTTTAACAAAGAATTCCTAAAAAAACTAGTTACCATATAGTTATCATGAAAGGTCTGTTGTGGTTTCCTGGTTGGTGTATTCAGTGTGTATTTAACTGCAGTGATATTTTGTTTTCTATCTGCATGCAGTGAATATAAATATTCACTGGTTTTCTGTATTTATTAATTTTGTGTACGAGTCAGTTTAATGTATCTTTCTTTTGTATATTTTTTCTTTATATTTATTTCTTTTGGCATTTTTTAAACAAACAGGTCAAACATCTGTAGCTGCACAGAACACCCTGTTTTACTGAGGCATAATCACAACACCCTCAGAGAGACACAAATCAAACTCCTGTGCAATTCTCAAATAAAAGAAAGCCATAAAAATACAATAAACACAGCAGCAGCACATGATAACAGCAATAATGCAACAGAAAAACAATCATAAATATACACTCCCCCCTTTTGATTTTTTTCCTCCTTGTTTTTTGACAGAGAACTCCTTAATGAGGCTGGTAAAATCCAATTTGCACAAAATATCACTTTCAGTGGACATCAGACACAGGTAATTCAGTCTGTTTTGGCCCATAGTGGATCTGAATCAATTTTTAACTAGTTTCCAGTTTTGAAAAAGACCCCCCCCCCTCCCATGGCATATAGGATTTCAACATTTGGAAACACTGACTGTACTTTCCATTCTGTTATAAGTTGAAACAGTGACCTTACTGAGGTGTTCTTTAATAACTTCTCTGAATTGTCCAATTTCATCCACAAAATCATCACATCACCTGCATTTATTTTCTGGCAATCAGACGTCCTGTGCAAAGATCTTGTGTGAAGATAAAAAAAAAACAAAACAAAAAAAACTATAGCTACTGAATATCTTTGTACACTGTCGAATGTAGTATACATGGTGGGATTTGCAGCCTCTTGTGGGACATCATGCCTAAATCCATGGTGGTACAACATACTAGTGTTTTTGGTGGTTTGAGTGTCGGTCCCTGTGTCTCAGACTCCTAATATTGTGAGATGGTTGTGATGGTTGTGGTCAGCTTGGCTGGTGTCTTTGCCATGACGAGACCTAGCTGCAGTTGCTCCAACCACACCGATGATGGCCCTTAGCTAGCTGTCCATCTGCTGTGGATCTTCATTGTAGTTGTCAACTAGATGAAGAATCAGTAGCCTTGAAATATCCAGTCGATTTAGAGAGTTTCTTTAGTAGATTTTGGACACGTTGTTCTTTCAGCTCTTATGCTTCTCATTTTTTTCCACTGATGACCTCATGGCCTGATAAGAATCAAGGGTTTTTAAATAAATCAAAAATAGTCTAGCCAAATCTGGGGCCCCTGCACCCATGAGGGTGCTATGCTGTAGCCTAGGCCTGTCTGTGTATTAATCTGCACCAGTCAGCACCTTTAAGTTGTAGTTCAATTATTAGAGTCATGGTTTTTCTAGCACTTACCACCCACATATTTCCTTCCCTTTCACACCAGTTTTATTTTTCCTTTTGACACTGATTAAATTCCCCTGCAGACGTAACTGAGGTTTATTGGAAAATTGATGTGTGGGAATGAAAACATTGTCCACCAAATGCTCCATAATTACAGTGTTGGTTCAATACAACTGCCGACTGAGTGGGCTTTTTGACACACTAACTGAGCTACAAATGCCTAAAAGCTTCAGATTGTGTCACGTTCTGCTCACTCTGGAAAATGTATTGTTTATTTTTTTAATTTACATTTTACTTGCTCATGATATAAACATTGTTTTGAAGGTCACCACAGAAATGTCAGTTGTGTTTGGAGCTTTGCGTGCTTTGCTTGAGAAAACATTAATGTACTTCTGGAAGCCATATAAGGTTTTGTGTTCTTCTTGTAGAAATATTCAAAACATTTCATGTTGTTGGACAACTAGATTGATAAAAGTGTAAAATTTTGTATTTAAATATTAAAAGGCACATGCATACAGCAAAACCATTAGTTTATAAAAACAATTCTTAAATCAATATATTACACTTGGTTCTATTAAATAATTTAATCGTAACAGTTATTGCTTGCAATTATTGAAAACACCCACTTTAATGCACTTTAGCAAATCGGCTTCTCTAATTTCAAGGATAAACTTGAACAAAATGGACACAAGTTCATCATTATCATCAGAGTTCATCAACCATAAAAAGCTGAGAGTCCAATTCTTTTTAAAATGGAATACTGATGGACATATAGAATTGGACAAAATAACAGTTTTAAAGCTTTACTGCTAACTCCTACACACTTCTGACTCCTACACACTGACTTTTCACTCACATATGTCCTGTTGATGCCCACTTACCTGGACATCTGGGCACCTGGGGCCATTTGGAGTCACTGTAAGCTGCAATATGGAATTCTTGTCCATATATGAATGATAAAACATTTTATTCATTAGACTGTTGGTCCCTCTGACCCTGTGTGTTTCTCAGCTATAATGTAACATTTGGGTTCAAGCCATTACATTACCACATTCATTTCTGTCATGGGAGAATTACATTTTCAACCACTTTTCAACGTATCATTACAGACTTGAATAAAAGTACCAATACAGCACAGTGTAAAAATACTCCATTTCAAGTAAAAGTCACGCATGAAAAATTCTTCCTAAGTTAGATGATTAATACTGAGCATCAGCGTGTAGCAGCATGTTGCTGTTGAAGCTGCTGCAGGTGGAGCTGGTTTGAACTACTCTATACACAGTTTATATACAGGGGCACCAGATACATCTGAGGGGTCCTGAGATGATTCATTGGAGAGGAAAGAAGAAATGAACAAAGCTCTGATTCTCTTTGAATTGTGGTGAGATATGGAATCATTTGAAAATTCTTTAAATTGAAACCATGTGAGAAGTTTAATGGGAAAAAAACACTGTATGGTGGAGCTGTTAACAACTCATATGGAAAAAGGGCTGAAAACCACTGGTTTCATCTTTGACTATTTTTTGCATTTTAATTGCTTGATATATTACAAATTGTGTAAAATCTTAATCTTAAAATCAACTAGTAATTAAAACTGTCAAACTAAGGTAGTAGAAAGTACAATAATTGCCTCAGAAATAAAGCAGAATGGATGTATAAAGTAGCAGAAAAGGGAAACACTCAAGTAAAGAAAAGTCCCTGAAATCATACTAAAGTACTTTTGAGTAAATGTACCTAGTTACTTTACACCAGTGTGAGGGATATGACATACTGTCACAATATGGTGACATCCAACTGTGTGTTCTTGCATAATCATTATAAAAAGAAAGTAAAATTAAAAATTTAAAAATCTGGTTTGATGGTTATTGAACTGAGGAATCACAGGTATTTTAATGGGAGACTAAGTTTCTAGCAAAAAGTTAGCCTCATTTTCTGAATTAAACCAGCTTATTAGCCAATCAGCTGTAGATAGTGATTAAGGCAGGCAGGTAAAGTCTTCAGTAGACCTTGGTCACTGCAGACATTTTGATTTAGAAGAAGCACAGGATGACACTAATGCTGCTTTCATTCCTTTTAACACCCCAGTAAACCCTCCAAGTAAGCTAACGTGGATAATAGCAGGGCCCTGAAACTGGGAGCCCTAAATCAAATGCAGCTATTATTAATCCTAGTAAGCACACCTGTGTTCTGTCTGCTGTGAAAGAAGTTTAAATATATCTTGGTTATTTCATTAATTATTTGTCTTGAGTTAATTAAACACATCAACCTTTGTCCTCAGTTGTATTACGCACTCTCCCATGTCCTGATGGAGGAAAATAATGGCTTTGATGAAGGAACACTTGCATCACGGAAATCTTTAATCCACCTCTTTTTTTAGCATCATATAATATTTTCGTGTATTATATCTTATACAAAAATCACAGAAAACAGCTACCAAAAAGTCTGTGTGAGGCTGAATAATGGCATGATAGCAGAATGAACATTCAGACTGATTTTAGGCCAGCAATACAAATGCTGCTTACCTCATCCTCAGGCTGGATGGTGTCTCAAGGACAACTCATGATGAGTGACAAGGACGGACTGGAAATGTGACAATCTGAGGCTCAGAAAACTATATAAGAAACTTTACAATTTGGAATTATGGGACACCCAACACATACCAAATGTTTTCATCGGTCCTGACTCTCTCTGACACTGAAGGCTGATGGTCCTTGCAGTTGAAGGCCATGCAACACAATGCGACCAAAAAATCAACACCACGGTGCATTACCCCTTACCCACCTCAGAGTTGTTGCTGACAGCAGAGATAATGCAACTCTTTTGAACAGCCACTTGTTTTGTGTGCTTTGGTGGGGGGGGGGGGGTCACAAAGATGTGGATGAAGCTGTGGCCATGGAAACTGAGACCAGTTTGCACATTTTCAGGTGCAAACTTGAGGTGAGCAGGGCTGCAGTTTGACTATCAAAGACTCCTACTATACTGTCTGTCAGTGTTAATTGTTTGTATTGCATTGTTTACTGTGGCAAGTAATGTTATGAATAAATTTAAGCGCTATGTAAATTGTGTCTTCGTCTACTACAGTCTTTTGAAGGCTTGGCTCTCAATGGCTATCGACGCTATCGAGGACACCTGGACTTGACTGCATGGATAAGTGGCTTTAAAGCTGCACTTATCGCTAGTGAACAAAGTGAAGAATTGAGCTTATAAGAGACAGTTTTTTTTCTTTTTGCCAGGAGTTGGTGGAGACCAAAAGAGAGCCAAAAGGAGAGTCAATATTGAAACTTAACTCCATATAAATGCTAATGTTGCTCCATTTTTGCTAAATATATAAAAAATGTGCAGCAATTCGGCAATATGTTGATGTTGTGTACAGGTTGTTTTACTGCTGCCAAGTGGCCAAAAATTGGAACTAATAGTGCTTTAAGATTAATTATTCTATTGTCACATAGCACTAATTGAGGTTTTGTGTCCCTGTAGTTAAAAAATCAAGATTTGGATGTAACTTTTTATATTTTTTTAATGATGAAAATGACTGAAAGTTTTGACTTATTCAATGCATATATTACATGTTTCATAGTGCTAGCAGTATGTAAAGTTGGACAGAGTGACGTTCCAGTGGCAGAATCCAGTGGGTGTTAGAGGGTCAAAATCTCCATCAGCGTCTGAATGTCTCTTTCTCTCATCATTACCATAGAGGAGATATTATATGCGACCGCAGTATAAAAAGACTGGCTGTGCAAACACTGCTAGTGTAATGACCTCAGTTAAATCTCCAAACTTTGGTTTCTGCGATCCGACAACTCCAGGCATTTGCATCACTTTAACCCACCCACCAACACTACTGCCTGAAAACAGGTGCAAGCACAACTGCACTGAATGCCTGATGCTTGCATAATTTTGGTCATCATTTCTCACAGCGTGCCATAATACCTGTGCAAAACAAGCAACCAAAAAATTTTGCATGAGAAAGGTACAGCATATGTGGAATTGTCAGAGCCAGTCCAGGTTTACCAAGAGTAAAAAAAAATACACTAACCCTGAGGTGTAAAAGAATGCACTATCAAGTTTGACTGTTTAAGCAGATGGCTGATTTAACAGGGGCCACCCTCATTTGACAATCAGGTTAAAGTGGCCACTTTGTTTATAATAAAATTCAAGCAGATCTGATCAAATGCAAGACTATTCATCAATAACAAAGGAAAACAGAGGCTCGCTGTTATTATTAATAATGAAACAGCTGACACCTCATGTTGACCTGTGACATATTTACGGAGCTGCTTGTATACACAACATATTGTGGATAATAAAACCATTGCTAAAGGCCTGACTCCAGCACTCCATGGCAAAAAGTGCTACTACAGCAGCTAAGCATCCGCTTGCTCATAAGCTTCCTCTGCAACCCTTCATTTACCTTTCCGCTCATATTAAATCACTCTCAATGTAACATACACTGAAAAAACTGCAGCAGTGGACTTCTGTTAGGTTGACCTCAGCTGTGTGCATTCAAGGGAAAAAACAACACCAAAACCACAGCACGATCTCTGCAGTGCACCAATCTGGGATTTACTGCACAGTACGCTCACTCATTTGCTTTTTTTATTAGCGAAGTATTTTGTGCTAGTATTGAGATGAAAATTAATTTGAAATGAAATTTAGTTAAGAAGTCACACAGAACGTCCTCAGTGTTTGTTCGATGAACCTGTTGAGATCATAAAAGAAATTGAAAATTGAAAAATGAAAGTTTATGTAATTTTCTCCAGTCGTAGCACCCCCTGCATTAGTGCTATCCCAAGGACGTGAATTTTTGGTAATATCTTTTAGGACATCACTGGGCAGGTTTTGGTGATTAAATCATTGGATAGCGTACAAAGTGCTGGGATCACAGGACTACCTGTTGCTGTGAGTTTTTTGAGTCTTGAAATTTCCCATTATGAAAAGAGGCTCCACTAGAGATAGTGACTAAAGGGGCTGTGCTCGAAAAGAAACCCCTATGATTTGTTACACTGAAGGTAAAAGTTTTAACAGCCATTCCCAGTGGCCACACTTGAGGGCAAAGCCTGCGGTCATGTAGAGGAAAGGGTTGTGGTAAGTGTTTAAAACATGGGGGCGCTGCCAAGCGCTAGTTAAACCCCCATTATTTTGTATAATGCACGAAAAACACCACTGTGCTAGTGCTAGCAAGCAAGGCTAACTAGCTTCCTTTCCTTTCGCTATTCAGCCTCGCTTGCTAGCTTCAACTATCTGGGATGGAAACGCAGCAACAGGATGGTTCTCCCACGTTATAATGTGTAAAGAGACAGCTTAAACAGGCTGAAGGCTAATAGCTAACAATATGTGGACTTTTTAAAAAGGGGAAAAAAACTTTCAGTCAGCATCAGATATGGGAAATGTCAAATAAGAGGCTAGAGTGTCAGAAGTTCCCATAAAAAAAATACACAATGGTGAAAAATAGTTGCAGTATCATCACTGTTTATATACAGTACCTTTCCACAAAAAGTGAGAAAACTTCGAATTTCAGCTTAACTTTAATACTGATATGACATGGTTACAGGCTAGGAAGGTATATCCGATTGATATAAACCCTAAAAATAGGGTCTCTTAATCTTTTAAGCATGGAAAATAATGAATTGATGCTTCCCTGCAGATGTAATTGATTTCTGTTTCTACTGGTGGGTGTTTGCCTGATCGTAATCACCAGCTGGAGCGCTGAGCTTACCACCTTGATAATTTCCTGTTGCTGTATCTTACTGGAGACAAAGCTGAAATGAAATACAGCAGAATTAATATGGACAAATTAAATGGTTATATAACATGTAATATAAGTACTTTATGAGCGGGCTGTTAACGTAAGAACAGAGGAAGTTATTGGATTTGAAGGGCATGTGGACCATCATATCATTGATACCAGTATATCAACCTCTCCCAATAGTTTAAAAATTTACATTGAATTATTACAGCCTGGCAAATGAAGCAAGCTCACAATATGCCCCCCCCTCCATTCTCCATGAAATAAATATCTCCCAGACACAAGTTAAAAGCCCCGAGGCTACAAAATCAATATTTCAAAGGCAGGAGGTGATAAAGTGTCTTGATCCAGCTCTTCCTGTCTTTGAAGCAGGCAGCAGTCCAATAGTGAGCAGCAGGACGGCTCCTTGCCATCTGAAGCCACAGCCAAGCGGAGCAGGGCCACTGCACAAATTTAACAGGTATAGGGAAGAGTTGGCCACATTTCACCCTGCAGTGTGTAGATCACTTCGGAAACAAAGGCCTAGATGACCATTACAGGTAATACTGTATGTGAAGCTCTTTATCTACTGCCTCCCTGTCATTTTGGAATGACCCTGTGGAGAACTGAGGACCAGGGGACACAAGTATCTTCACATTACTACTCAGAACTGGTTAAATTGAGACCAATTCATTACCATAAAACAGCAGATCAATTTAGTTTCAGATCCAGAGAGCTTCAAGACCAAAAACATGATCTTGTATGTTGTTTATTGGCATTTATTATTAATATAAATATAAAGACTACCTCACCAACTATTTATACTGGTTTTTTTATACAAAACCCCCATTACATCATCAATATTAAATCTTCATGCTGAGCTAGATGTATAGTCAATGAAAGGAGTTAACAGGATTTACCTGTGGCATAGATTTTGATTTATAGTTCAGCCATGGATTTCACTTGCTGATAACCGCACATTAATTCACTTTGTGATACAGAGTGATTGTGGGCTACACACATACACATTACATTTGCCAGGAGGTGTGTGTCATGCTCCAGCAGAGCCTATGCTGTAACCTTAGTCTGTTCACGTAGCCTGTAGACGTACAGCATAACTCCTTAAAGCAGAAGTATAAATAAAGCTTTAGGCTTTACTTACAACCACCTCACCCTTCAAAGACTTCCACTAGGGCTCCCAGGAAGTTGTATAAACTCCTCCTTTAGACCTGTCAGCTCTTTCATTCCAAGCTAGACTGCACAAACAGGTAATCTGTGCACGTTAGATTAAGGACTTCTCCCTCTTAGGTTCTTAATTTATTTGGTTAACATTTCCTGGATCTGTCTAAATATTTAATGGATTATTGTGCTGCATTTTCATTAGATCCCTATGTTTAGTACGGCATTGAAATAAGAGGGAGATGATGTTTTGCTCCACTAATTGAATTCCTGTTTAGTTCCTGTCATCTGATTAGTGACATATTTCCTCTGTAATATTTCTTTTTCATGTTTTCAAAAAAATAGAAAATAAAAATCCAGCCATTTATTAGTATTGGGGACAATTCCCTGAGTGACACTAATAAAGTGTTGAAACTATGTTTGGATCCTTGGGCACCCACACTAGATATTATATGATTATATGAGCCAACAGTGCCACCATCATTATAGCAGTTTTTTTGTTTGATGGATTACCAGCTAAGCACATTTGGCAAATGCCCTGGGTCCTGTCCTGGTTCTCTGTGTGATCAACTTGAGGTAATTTGAAAAATTTGTTTGTACTTCTACACACTGATAGTTCATGCACTATCAACTAAAATGATGGGAGACTTAATGCAAAATCTGCAATATTACCTAATCTCGAGTAAAATTGAATTTTAAGGCCATTTCATTTTAGTTTACTGTGTGCTTACTTTATCCTGTTTGTGTCACTGAATTAATTTAATGCCTAATACAGGATACATACACAATTCACAGGGAGATAAGAGGAAGCACTTGCTAATAGGACCCCACAGCCCATATTTGCCCAGGGGCCTTTCTTTAAGTTAATCTTACCCTGGTTGTTCGGAGCTAAACTGAAGAGTGTTTCTTTTCACCTTGTTTTATTTGAAGCATTTTTACAGCTTGGAGTAGACAAAAAAAACCCCAAACAAACCAAAAAAAAAAAAAAAAAAAAAAATCAATAAATTTCAGCAGTAAAAAGCAAATGTTGGAGAAAAGTAAAGAAAATGCGCACAAATTATTATTATTATTACTTTTTGCTTTCTTATGGTTTTGATCATCTGATAAACCTTCAGATACATCTATGGATCCATTAACTTACGTGAACTTACATGGTGCATGTTCATAAATACATTCGTTTTTAATCAATTAGTTAATTCGTTTCTGGGGCTCTAGGGAAAATATGTATGAAGCTATTATGTGTTGGCTGCCATACAGTCAGCTCTGCCCCTGGCTGAGAGAACACACATACATTATGTACATGCATCCCACGGAGAAGGAGAAATATGGGGTGAATGGGGGACTACAACACATCTCCTCGGTCTGGCCCTGCTGCTGTGATTAGGTTCGTGTATTGCTCTGGTTCACTCGTTGTTTGCGGCATGACAGGAGCCACATTTTGTTTCCTTATGCTCGGGCATAGTACCAGAAGGACAATACATGTCAACTCCAACATCAGCCAGTTTAAATCAAGAACAAGCTCGAAGCAGACAGAAGGAGAAACCATGGCTTAAAGAACAAACAGAAAACGCAGACCAAAACAAGTTATTTCCGAATAAACCCACGTCAAAATAAGCCGCTATCTGCTAAATAAACACTAATTGAACCCCCCCGGGGCGAGGTCAGCGGTCAGGGTCGCCTCCTGCGCGGCTCCTCCGGGGCCGGAGGACGATCCCGCTGCGCCGCGGGCGCCTGCGGTTGGAGCCCGGAGCCGTCCAGGTAAAAGTCGCTCTCGTTTTGATCACATCGCCATCCTGCTGTCACAAAGCAGACAGTCAGACAGAGGAGAGGAGCTACTCCTGCATCCTCTTCATAAAAAATACACCGGCGTCAAGCATGGACACCGATTTAATAGCCTCTGGCAAGGTGTTACTCCCTAAATACCCCGGCAGAGGTGAGTCAGGATGTAATCTGCCGGTTCTTAGCATAATAATGGATAGTAACAGCCAGGCAGAAATGGCTGTCTGGGAGCCAAAAATGCACTTAAATGAAACATGGAAGAAAAAGAATGTCCCCTCCGAGGTGACAGTGTGGTGACCTAGTGTAAATCTGATAATTCCCAGATCCATTTTGCCTCCAGAGAGTGGCAGGTATTTGCAGGGGTCCGTGGCGGCGGAGGCGCTGGGTCCACGTCCTCGCCACCTGGAGGCGCCGCAGACCCGCTCTCCTGCGCCCCGCTCGCTGTCTGGACTGTGCAAAAAAAAAAAAAAAAGAAAAGTGGAGGAGCCGTCGCAGGAGGAGACGGGGGCTCGGTTTGAACGCTCCAGCTCGGCATCAGACGCTCCCGGTGCGAGCTATGGAGGGAGCGGGCAGGCAGCGCTTCTGCGGCGGGATCCAGCGATGAATGGAGCCGAGCGCGCAACTTCTCTCCAGTCCTCCTCCTGCCGCCGCCGCCGCCGCCGCCGCTGGAGTTTTCTCTAGGATTTTCTTCTTGTGACTAAAAACGAGCCGGACTTTACTTCTTCTGCCAATATGCATTTGGCAGCATTTCTTCTGATGCTGGCCCTCGGGATCTACGCAGATAGTATGGAAGGACCAACAGGTAAAAGAAGGGAAAAACGAATGTCGCCTGTAGGATCTTGCCAGACGCATTGCGCGCACCTGTAAATCTCCTCCCAGACCAAGTTACTGTTTTAAAGTTGAATTTCATTCGTTTAAAGTCGCGTTTCACCCGCAGTCTGCTCCAGTGTTTGAACCAGAGGTCGGATTTCGTTCTTTCTGTGGTTTCCCAACTTAAAAAGTTGACTCCTGAGTGTGTATAAAACAGACCGGCTGTATTAAGTGGTGCCAACTTTCTCCCTTTGTGCCTGCAGCCTCAGAGTCGAGAGCCAGTATCATTTCATTACACTGTGCTATTTGTCGAGATTTTTCTAAGGATTTTCCCTCAAGATCGGATCTGCAGAGTTAACAAACGGGCTTGAAAATGAAAGTGGCCTCGGCATTTGAATGCTGAACGCTGTCTCCTTCTCTCTGTCTCTGTCAGTGTGTTCGGCTTCACGACGTCCACTGTCATGGTTTCATTGTTCAGGATCCAGTCGTTGGCATCTTCCTCTCCATTGTGTCATCCTAAAAACATGCAATTTACATGTCAGTTATTAAGTCATACCTCCCTTTTTTGTTGATGTATATAAAATGGTCTGCTTTTTAGTAGGACAGATGGGACAATTTGTGTATTTCTGTTTCTGAAGCAGGGGATCATTCGGTTGACTGGTTCAGTTTTGCTGTGGTGTTTGAGACACTTTGGGGTGAAAAAAATTAAGAGGCGTGTGTTTTCTGCTGCTACAAAGCAGTACAGTGGAGATGAGAGATGAATTAGTAATGTAAGTGTTGTGCCCCAAATAACAACACCGGCAGCAGATCCAGATATTCTCTGTGAGCTCTAGTCAAAGTTTGATAGACAGTTCAGAGGTGTTCTCAGAGAGGAAAACTGAGACTTTAAGCTGTAATACCTGAAAAATCCACAGAGTCTATCTGAGATAGGAGTTCAAATCCTCTTCGCTTTGCCTGTAGCAGTTTTAACATTTGAATGGCTGAAGCAGTTTTTGAAGATTTCTAAAGGCCTCCAAACCTTGTCTTTTGGGGAATGTTGTGGAATATAGATGAAAAAATGCCTCTGGTCAAACGCTGTCAAGTTTGTCTCAAGTAAAAGTGTCAGTTGGTTTATTTCAGGAATGCCTTGCAACTCTTGTGAGCCTTGTAGCCACGATATAAATACTCTGGTACATGGGTATCAGTTACACAGCCACCAGAAGCAGTTGCTGAACAGACGTGCACTGAGCCACTCCCTGCTCTCCAGGATCGAAATGGTTCTGCAGGCAGGATTTAATGCAACAGGCCAACTGTCTGTCTTATGAGCTTACACAGAACAACGCAGAAGACTGTCTCATCGGCAGTCGGCATTGGCTCCGTTTATTTGTCGGAAATAATTTCTGTTGTCACGAACAGGCGCTGGTGGAAAATGATTCTCACACAGAAGGAATAGGTGAAGCGAAAACTTGTCCTAACTGCATGTGTCTGGGGCTTTGTATTGAACCTCAATTTTTTATTCTCACTGACTGAAATGTGTTTTAGTATCACAAAAGTACAGAAAGTCGGCAACAGTGGCTGGGTCAGAATAATAGTCGTGTTTATCATAGTTTTAGACTACTTCATCGCCCACAAACTTCTGCCCTTGTTTAGACATTTTTATATTCAACAATGTAAGGTATCATAAGGTCACTAGTGTTGGGCTGCAAATTATGAGTATTCTCATTATCAGTGAATATTTCCATTAATTAATTAGTATTTTGTTATATGATGTCAGAAAACAATGAAAAATGCTCATCAGAGTTTTTCAAGGCCCCTCAAATGTCTTGTTTTGTCCAACCAATAAAAACCCAAAGATATTCAGTTTACTATCATAGACAAATGAAAAAAACTAAATATATTCACATTTTAGAAGCTGAAGCCAAAGAATTTTGAAATTTTTTCTTAAAAAAGGACTCAAAACTTATCAAAATATGTGCACATTAATTCACTGTCAGTCAACTAATTGACTAATCAACCAATCATTGCAGCTCTACCTAATATTTCAACAACCCAAGGCCCGTGTCACGTCCTCAGTCTCTGCTAGGGCTGTCAATTTTGATTTAAAACTTGAACATTCATTTGAATATGGGAAAAAATTAAATATCCAAAATGTAACATCAAAACTTTCAGTCTAGGGCGATTTGTAGTTTACTATGTAGTAAGGGTGCTCTTTAAATTCACTATCAGCTTGACCTTCCTCATGTCCTATTGATCTACTAGGAAGCTAATCAATAAAAAATGGAGGAGGACGACGGTGAGCAAAGCTGTGCCAATCCAATAATCACCACACCAAACTGTAGATGTTAAAATTATCAACAAAGATTAGGATATTTGCTGACTCTGTGAAAAGCACAGCCTTGCTCTATAACTCAGTCAATCTGAGTACTAACCCTCGGGCTAACCACCAAGGTGAGGCAGTGGCGCTACCAGAAATGAAAGGAGCAATGTCAACTGGACAATCCTGTCCCACTGCCTATACTTTTCTCTACACTCACGCTGAGGACTCTTAACAGAAGCTCATAAAAAGTCCATCACTGGTTAGATAGCAAGATTTATATGCAGGGACATGTGGCCTAGTTGTATTACAGCGCACGAGGAGATATATAGATAATACTAGGAGGAGGAAGGGGGTTTGGTCTATAGATGTTCCAGTTTCATTCAAATTAGATTTTTTTTTGACAAATTCTACTGTTTCTTTGGTCCCTTAGATTCATATAGGGCTGGGGGGATTTTTTGTCGTTTTATATTGGTACAAATAGGACACCTTTGGTACTGATACCAAACTTTTAACCTTAGTTTGGTTAATCTAAACTTGCTTTAACTCACATTTTAAATTTATAGGCATATGCATTGCATTAGCCTAAAGAAAATATAGTCTAAAGTTTAAAATGTCTCTTGATTTGGAGAATATGTGATAAAATGTGTGACAAAAGGGTAAGTGACAAGGCCAAAGTGCAACACACGTTATCTGTGTTGTGGAGGGTGGCGTCATTCGACACGTCACTTGACGCCCATAGCTGATGCCGAACACATCGTACGGACAGAAGAAGCTGTCAAGGCACTGGAGCTGGACTGTGGCAATCCGTGGAGCAGTTGTGATAAACTGCTGCTTTCATAAAACAACGGTCCTGCCAGACATTAACTGGGGACATTATGGTTCATGGGGGGCACCTTGATCTCTAGGCCCAAAGCGTAACCACCATGCTGCATTTGAAAGGGTTGACACATATGGATGATTAGAAAAAGGAACCATGGTGGACCCTGATGAGTAGTCAGTCCTTTCTGATGCACTTCCAGATGCTGCGGATCTGCAGGCTTACATATGAAACAAGAGGTGTGTTTGACATGCGTCAATGTCCCTGGTGAGTGTTGCACTGAAGAATCACACCGAGCTTTCAATACTTGTTGCTGCTCGATGCTTTAGACGCATTATGGCAGGTACGTAAAACATACCAAGGCTTGGTACACAGCTCTAACTCCCGGAGAAAAGCATCAAAGACTGTGCCTTGTAGTTTGCTGACGTCATGTAGGTAGATCTAAGGGTGTTGAAGTTTAAACGTTTGACTTTTGCTTCCTTTTGGGGCTGCTGACAAACTATGTCATGCAGTTTTAATTTCGAACCGGAGGTAAACACGAGAAGATGCAGTGCCACCCTTGCTAAGTATTTCTGGCATTTTCAAGCACATGCTCTGGTCTTATAGAGAAGTGCCTGTGTGTGGCTGCACTCGCAGCGCTCTTACCTCAGCTCCGAGGTTTCACCTACAGAATGTGTGATTGCTGAGGTGAAACAAGCGCACCCAGCCCTTGTTAGCGAGGGCTCCGAGGAGTCAGAGCAAGGCGGTAATTTAATCTTGAAATGAAGAACCACGTGAGTGAGCCCCAACATGCAGCTCGAGACAGAGACCAGAGGTCGGAAGGAGGTTACATTGAAAAGCCAACACTGAAAAGGGCATTGACATGAGAAGTTGGGCTTTCCTGGGCTTCTGGGAGGATGTAGAGAGGGTCCTCGGTGTGTAGTAGTGTGGATCTGGCTCAGCCTTAATCCAATGAAAGATAGCCTGGCACACACAGATATCCTGGGGCAAACGTGGAGACTGTAAATGGAGAAAATGGAGCGAGTGCTCCCACAAAAAGCAATGATGAAATTTAGTTGGTCTGGAGGAAATAACACAAGATTCTTTAATAGAACAATGGTGAATTGCATATTGGCTACACGCTGTTCAAGAAAATGACTGCGCTCTGTAATTATAGTTCATGATAATGAGATGGCAAAGGAACAAGGTTTTTTTTTCAACACCCATTTAATAAAAGAAGAAAAATCACAGAGGTCTCTCAATATAACACAGATCTCATGGTTTACCAGACAGTCACACCCTCACAGCCGTGGGAGTAAAATTTTAGAAACAGCAGACTAAACAATTCACCTTTAATTGTCTGTTTGACTGGAGAAAGAAAATGGATGCAGTTAAGCTTGAAAAGATTGAAAATGACCAATTGGAAATGATAAAGTACAGACCACAATTAACTCCTCACCTTTCTGGTGCAGATTTTATTACACAGTCTACATGAGCCTGTTTTTCTAAAGTTTAAAAGGGCTATTATTAAATGGGGAGGCATCAACTGCGTGGACATATTCATTCAGCCAAAGCAGCCTGACAGACGGAGCCAATGAGAGCGAAGCAGGCCAGCTGAGGTGGAAGTCAATAAGGCCTTTCCTCCCCTCTATTCCCCCACTTTGATGGCTTTGAGAAATTTTAATTGCCTCTGCTGTCAGTTGCCAGTCACTCTGTCTCGTCTCTGAGAGTTTTATTGGCAGTGCGGCTAAAGCAAACTTGTAAAGGTGTTTGACAGTACTGAAGTTTTACTTTTAATCATCAAAGTGGAAGAGTTCATGGGCTTTTGGGAAATTCTTAGGCCATTGGATCACTGAGATACTTGGCAAACCTCAGTGCCTTTATATATAGCTGCAGAATGATTACTTCTCTTTATCTGAAAATGATTTCCCCTTATCATCGAGGGTGGAGTCGTGGCTGCTGTTGTGCCACTTAAGTCAATTTTCTCCATGGGATCAGAGCTGGTTAAATGCAATGTCGCCTCCAATGGATTTTATGTATCTGTCTAGGCTCCATCTAGTCTACTTAGATGGTCATCAGTTTTCAGCAATGTGTAAGGCAATGTGTCATGTGTTACAGTGTTGTGAATATGTCTTTTTGAGTAACAACCACTGTAACTGATTAAAATCTTAGATTTCCTAATTTCTGTGGAGGCTTTGGAGTTTAAAGTAACAGTGAAACAGAAGTTAGAGCGTCTGTAGCTTCAGTAATGTGATGTATTTCCCACTGGGATGGAATATTTGGTTTAGTCACGAGAGGGAATTCAATTCAATTCTTTGGAAATGTTTTTTGTCAGCTTATATCTGCTGGCTCCCCACTAGATAATGCTGTGGTTTTATGGGCAGGGTTAACTAGTTGTAAATAATCCTGTTTGATTGGATGTATTTAAGTAGCTGCCCCCAAGTTCAAGATGAGTCATCAAAAATTATTTATGTTTTACATAAAGAGGAAAATACTCAAAAATCATTTTTGGCACGTGTTTAGTAACAGGAGAAAAATGAACAATTAGAGAGAAAATGTATTTTATTTCACTGTCTTTAAGGTCAACCTTAACAGACCTGGGCTCAGTAATGAAAGTAAAGTGACGAGTAACATGACTTATTACCTTTGCTGTTGAGTAATTAATAAAGCAATGCTACTTTAATGATGAGTAATGTGTAAGGAGTAACTGATCAATATTTCATGTAACAAGCTCATCACTGATTGTCAGATTTGTTACATTTGATTTTCTTGACAGTTTATTTTCAGGTAGTTGTTCAGCTGGGCCTCTATCTGAAGCCACATGCTGGAAGCAGTCGGACCATCCTCGACCATTGTCACCTGCAATATGTTTATGACATTAATCTACTCGTGCTGCTGCTGCACGCACGTGTCTGTCCCTGGCATTTGTTGTTAATGGAGCCGATAACGCTGCCAAAGTGCCTCGGCCTGAACTCATGAGGTGTCTTAGGACTGTTATTGCCTCTCCGGGCGTTAGAAATTCCTCGTTTCAACATGGACGGCAAAATAATTATATACAAGATTTAGGAGAGCTAGTACTGCGCTGCCTGTAAGGCTGATCGCTAAACAAGGTTAAGACAATAAAATTAATTTGCTCAGTTTAAGACATTCTCTTGTGCTGGTGAAGGCCTGTGTTGTAATTCAGTTTGTATTACTTTGAATGAAACAGGTTGGTTTGTGATACTTTTGCCAACTCTTCTCCCTGTGATTCATTTCATTGTATATACAGCTGTCAGTTTTATTTCAACAAGCTATACACTGTAATGATGTGCTGGATGAAAGGCTTGATGAAATCAGTGAAATAGCTGAGGGGAATAATTTTACGTACCATGACTGCCTCAGCTGCTCGAGAATCGGCTGCTTGTGGAATGTGGATGTTGGAATTTGCTGTCTGTTGCAGGATTGCAGAAGTACTGCTAATTGTGTGATGATAGAGTCTGACCTGCTGACAGGGCAACAAAAGCCAGAGAGCTTAAAGCAGCCAGACTTCTCAACCACAGGTGGTTTTAAAAGCATTTTCGTAAGGTTTATTCTCTGAACTCCTCAAACTTAATTCTCTCTTAGTTTAAGAGCTTCACCGTCTGCTAGAGATCATGTCTCAGATTGTCTACAGAGTATTTAGAGTGCGAGGAGAATGCTTTGAAAGCAGCAGCACAGGCGGATTACCCAATTGCGAGGCACTGACAACAATATCTGTCTCTAAAATCTTGAATACATTTCATTTCAGTAAAGTGTCTCTTAATCTTACAAACAGCCTCAAGAATGGAAATATCATCAAGCTAGGCTGGAACATTTCTCTTGTTAAATCTGAAGCAACGACAACAGCAACAGCAACCTTGAACACATCTACAGTGCTTGGCAACAGATGGTGGTGATGTGCATTGTATTCTTGGACCTTTGTTGTTTTGATGGTGTTTATTGACGTTCCCTAACTGAGAACACTGGGTCTATGAAAAGTGAAAAGAAAAAGTAACTCAAGTCAGTATATGTACAAATCCAGCTTGCTTTTTGAGAGGCCTTTTTGTACCACAACAGAAAGCATAAAAAATTGAGAGGTGCTACTCAAAGCTGCAAAACATTCGAACAAGTTGCACATAGTGGTGAGACAGTGTAAGACAGATTTTGGGAAAAAAAAGTTGCGAACGTTCAACATTAATAAAGCTTAATCTACAGATTATTATGGCCCATCAGCCATAAGGAGACGGACAGGAGAGTGAGACATTTATCATCTTAACCTTAAAACAGTAGAAATTAAAGACATGCAGAAACACCGGTATAGAAATTATTATAAAGGAAATTTAAGTATAACATAAAATGTAAGTTCTCGTGATAGATGCCTTATGAGAATTATACAAATTTTCTTCTTTCTTGTTTTTCATTAGTTTCAGGGATTTCAATAGTATTGTTCCCCATCTCGAGACACTGCAAATCCAGGGGAGGTGTCTAAAATTCTGGCTTAGTGTAATATTAACATAAAACTGTATTAGAACTGTATTATTTCCCTTTTTTTAACCTGAAGAATAACAACTGCAGAACCAGTGCATCCTATTGTGTTTCAAAGAAATTGGTCTGTGGTTTCAATATCATAACTCAGTGATGTTACAAGTGATTATTTTCTTAATCATTTTATCAAAACTGTCATGACACTGTCTTTAGAAAATACTTAAATGATTACACGGTTATTAAAGTTGATATTCCCCTGATCGATTAATCAATTACTCAAATAACTGTTTACATGTCGTGCACTATTAATTGTTGGTACAAAAAAAATATTTTGCATTGATTTGTTTTACACTAACTCCAAAAACAGTATAATGTCACATTTACTGTATTCTACATCCTGTATATTGCTAGTCTGTAGTATGGACTTGGAACACAGATCGGGTCTAGAGGTCAAGATCAGGTCTAGAAGTTCAGATCAGGTCTAGAGGTTCAGATCAGGTCTAGAGGTCCATGTCCTTCTTTAGGCATATTGGGAAATACAGGAAGCAGTTTAGAAGTAGATCTGGGTATTTAACCTTGAGTACTTTTTGACACTGACCAAAGGGAGGATTTCTAATTTCAAGAATAATTTACCCTGTGGTATTGACATCCCTGCTCTAAACTCACAGACTTGGCCCTCTTGTTAGGAGTGGCAGGTGAGACTATGATGTTGAGTCCCGTTGGTCGTAGCTGTGACCGCGTGCTCGTATTAAGGATGAGTCGGACACATAGATGAGATATGCAGAAGCATGACTGTTCTGCGGTGATGGCTGCCTGTCCATTTAGTCTGGTCCTGCTCTGCGTCAGATTCGGCTGCCGCTACTGTCACCTCCCTGATTTGTCACCGCCGCTGACAGCCAGCCATGAATAATCTCAATGAATATTCCTCTATCGCTTGTGCTGCCTGGCCTGACGATGTGTTTACACTGTGGCGGCTGAACCAATTGTCCAAGCTATTCCCAGGCTATGAAACCTGTGGTCGGACCTGTCACAGCTGATGACAGGTTGATGCGAGTCGTGATGCTGGCAGCGGAGAGGAAACTGTTTCTTGGTTATCGCTGCGGCATGAGACAACCGAACAGCAGATTCAGCAGGCGGGGGTCAAAGTTCAGCCACTGGACGATTTTTGTAGCGGTGCTGTCAGCAAGTGTCACATTAGATTGAGATGACATCGGGGGCCAAACTGCGGGAGTAGCATTCCTCTCGCTTCCTTTCCTCTCTGCAGCTTCTGGGGCAAAATGACTGCATGATATCAAAAGCTATTTCTTTTCAGCTCTGCTACCTCCTCCTCAACTCTTTATCTCCCAGAGTTTTCCCTCTTGGGCTCACATGTTTAGTCCCCCGTGTCATTAACGTAGAAGACCACAGTGCAGATAAACTCAAGTTAGATTAAGTGCCAAACTACAAACTCTCTCCCTCTTATATCCTCCACTTCAATTTCACAAGAAACAAAAAAAGAAAGAAAAAAATCAGTGGTACTGAGCGAGACCTGGGGTGTGAAGGTCCCAAGGTAGCTGTAGATATAACGCTTTAAAAAGTAGGCGTTTTAAAGTTATCAAACCTGTGGGCCTCCAAGTGTCCCTGAGGTGCAAAAGAGATATTAAAAGTTGAAGGGAAACTTGAAAGAGAAAAAAAAAATAAAATTAATAAATAAATAGTATGGCATGTCCCTCAGCGGAGTGAGCAAGGGCAATGCAGCAGTGCATGTTCACCCCTGTCAAGGGTAGCAGTGACCCTCCTGCGCACAGCGGGGGAGGTTATGCAGCATGAGCCACAACACCTGTGCCTCTGCTAACTCCACAGGGCATCATCATCATCTTCTTCACTTCCTCCTTCTGTAAGTAAATTTGGATCAGTGCCCGTTTTTGTGGCTCAGTTTTGCCCTTTTCCGGAGAATCTCACTTTTTAATGGTATACATGAAGTGTCAGGGCACCAGAGTGCAGCCTGGAGAAGTGGGGGGGTTGATGAGTATTACTCTGCCCTCCATCTGCAGCTAGATGTGCTTTTGAGCACATGGCCCTCAACCTTCCCACGAAGCTGTTTTTTGGCCTGGTAGTCTGTATGGCATGTTGTCCAATATTCATTAAAACGGGGGGTAAGCATTCTCTGATCCAACCTTTTCTATGCCGAATGCCGATTCAGATAGCTTAACTTGTAGGATTACCAATCACGTTTTGGTGTTCTCTTTTACCCAAATTTAGAATCTGTATACCTTTCCTGACAGGACAGGTGAGGTATACACATTAAGGTCATTTTAATCGAAGGTACTCTGAGACTGGAGAAGTTGGCAGCCAGCCGTGACTGAATGAATGTGACTGACAGAGAAAACACAGAATTTTAAACTGTGGTCATGTCTTTGCCAACACCTGCAAAGCTGACAGCCCGTATCGAAGCCAGTGATCCAGCCTGGCAAAATCGATCAGTGCATCACTAAGTAGTGGTTGTGCACTAGATGTTTAAAGAATAAAGTGAGCTCGAGAGGGAAGTTAAATTCTGCAGACTTTACTCACCTGTGAACACCTGCGTGAAAGTGGGTGTGCTAGTCAGATTGCTGGTTTTGGAAAGCTATAAAAATTGATTGCCATATCCCCCAGTTCTGATGGGGAACACTGTGGGCGGAGGGGGTTTCAGATGCTGCATGGTGATCTGAAAAGCACTTTTGCTTGAAGAACAGTGTCTGTCTGCAGCAGGACATTTGAAAGAAGCTGACTTTTCCTGGAAAAATAGGTTTCAAAGTGAAATAAAAAAAAGGCTTCTATTGCTGGTGTTTCCTGCTGGGAACGGAAACCTAAACCCTGGCAGCAATAATGCTTTGCCCCCCCCATCTTGCCCCACCTGCTGCCCGGCCCTTCCTTCCTTCCTTCTTCCTTTCTTAGAAATTCTTTGCCACACACATTTTTGTTGGTTCTGTTTCTTTTTTCTCTCTACTTTCCCTCTGACTTCTATGTGGAGGGGGCCACCTTGGCAACGATTCAGACGATGGCAGCATTTTGGCAGTTATGAGAAGCAATACCACCTGGGCCGGCATCTGCTGCGTATGCCTTCCAAACGCTGTCTGCATCAGTTGCGAGTGCGAGGGCTGTGGCCCCGTGGCCTCTGAACTCAGACAGATAAACGTAAAGGATTACATTCATGAGCGAGGAGCACATGGATCGTGCCCTGCATGGGAATGAGCGAGCTGTAGCATCTTTGCATTCACATAGGAACACATTAGCTCAGCCAAGGATGAATAGAATCATATACCTCAAAAATCCCCGTTCTATGTTATTAGATGTATCGCTGCCAATGCCCTGTAGCATAATGGTTTTTTATAAGCTTGCTGTTACAGGAGGCCCTGAATCATTGATTCAGCAAGCAAGGCCCTCAAGTGTAGGTGCAGCATCACAGGTGGAGGTGGAGAAAAAGAGGCAGCGAGTGAAGTGAAGGAGGAGGAAGAAGAGAGGAATGCGTTGAGCAGAGGGGTAGAGGGAACATTGATTAGACTGGTGGGAGCTGCAGGAAAACAGCGCGGAAATCAGCTGGTGGTCGGCTCTTTGTCTGTGCTGCAATGCTGCGCATCACCTTTCATCTTCCCTTAGCCGTCTGATCTAGCCGGCGGGCCTGAGGTGTGAGGCAGTCGGAGGAGGCATCTGCAGATCTCGCCACCAAAACATGTGTGTCCCTGTGTCCTCCTGGCCCACACCCCTAATCTCAGCTTCAATAGAGTCTGAGACAGATGGCACTGTGGTCGGGGTCACCGAGCCCATACACAATAATAATAGGGCATGAGAGGATGATGAGGCTGGCCCAGAACTGGAGGCATGACGCAGGGATGACCTGGGTAGACATTAAAAACAGATCTACTTTGTTTGGCCTTGTGTAAGGCATTGGTTGACATATGTTGTTTGTGAGTTGGTTTTAACACAGCCTCCTGTATATTGACCTAGAAAAGTGGTGAGACCGGCAGAGAGCTTGTCGTCAAACGGCTCCAACAGTTTATATATTTATTCAATCATTTATTTTATTTTTTTTTAAATGCTGAAGCTCTTTGCTGGTGTTAATGTATTATGAAACTAAAGAAAATTTCCTGCCGTAGGAGGACCTGTGTAGAAAATAGGTTACTTGTGCAGTTAAACTGATGTGGGTTTTTTTGGAGATTGTAACCGGCACTTTATTATGTTTTTAAATTCATGCCAAAAAAATCCCTAAAGGCAGAAACAATATTAACTGCAGTTTTCCTTTGGTTTGATTTAATCACTAAAAATAATTAAGATTTTAAAGTAGTTTTTCAGTTTCAAGAGACGGGGACAAGAGACAAACAGTAATCAACAAAAAAATCAGCAATGGTTTAAAGCCATTTGGTAAAATCCATTTTAAGGTGACGGCTGAAAGCATTCTTTGAGTATGAAGATGTAATAGAGGCAGGAGCATACCTTTATGTTTTCGCATTCAAAAAGCCCCAACCGGCACGGACTTCAGTGATGTCACTTGAGGCAATTTATCAGACTTCACACAGCCCCCCCAACTCATTTAACACACATAACATATGCAGGAGCACTTACCAGTACCTGTTAAAAAACCAGTAGCACTAGAGTAGAAGATTTCAGCAGTCTATGAACCGACTTGGTGATATCAGTTACCCTGACATATTTAACCCTCTCGGGTCTTCAATCCCGATGCCAGGTTGAAAAAAGACATTTTGCCAAAACTCAGCGAGAAACCCTCAACAATCTACTTTAAAATGTATATATTTTTATTTGAAAGTGAATTTATTTGGTAGAGCTGTGTGAGGAAAAACAAAAGGACAATATGCACAATTTAGTCACTGACTCCCAAGGGCAGCTGTTGACACCCATCCATTTGCAAATTGAGCTATGCATATGATAACTGGATGGTAATTCAGCAGTTGTTATTGGGAGATTACCTGGCAAGGAAAGGTGTGACAACACCCAGTTAGACTCATGTTTGAGAACACATGTTTGGGCTGAGTGAGAAGATGGCACACAAACGCCTCTCAGCCTTTGAACAGATCCCGTATGCGAGCGATGATGACTGCGATTTCTCCTCGAGCTTCGAACTCAATCCTGCTGAGGATGTTTGTGATGAGTAAGTGAATTATTTTACGTTCATCAACTTTGCACAGGCACAGTGTACAATATCTTTTTTTATAGCTAAAAATTCTCATAAAGCATCTAAAGTGGCTGCAGCATCTACATCTTCTCCGCAGCAGATTACAAAACTGTATCATCATACATGTTAGAGTCAGCAAAGTAAACTCATTGCCTGTAAGCTAAAGTTTGATAGTGTAATTATACATTTTTTCCAGCTCATTCCTCTCAGCTTTCTTTTATTTGTAATGCACCGATGTTTCGAATAGCCCCGTCACTGATGAAGTATTTTATGTATCAACATTATATAAGGCTCCTGAACCACAATATTGTGTGCTATACTAAATAACATTTTAATATTCATTTGAGCCGTCTAAATCAGACACATGGGGCTTGTGACAATTAGCTTGATAAGTGCAAGCTGTTGTAATGCATATGTCAGGTGTAAATGATTGAGATACTTGTAAATTTGTTTCATGGCTGCTGTAATGTTTAAATGGCAAACTCCCCATTTTAATATATAAATAGATGGATTCCTTCTGCTGCATCACTTCCCAAACAGCACTTAAAAATAGAAAAGAGTTAAACAAAGTGAAATTATCTTATAGTGCTAAATTTACAAATCAAATATACAGTGCATCTATAGATAATACTCTTCAAAAAAATTGTTGAACATATGATGAAGGGGCAACTGTCCGTATCTTTTTTTCACTTATTATTTTACAGCAGTGATGAGAAAAATGCACCTGAAATGGAAAAAAAGCACAGTGTAAGCTTGTTTGCGTCCACAAGGGGCTTTCCATGCAAAGAAGTCACCTAGAGGAATGAACAGTACTGGTGGATAAAGGACAGTCCTCTTGTCTTTGTGATTCGGATTGAGACACGAGAGGTGTTTCTGTGCTCAACCATCTAAAAAGCCAGTACAGAGAGGAGTGAAATCCAGACAGGGCGTCTGGACCACAGTGTCCTTTCCATGCCCCTCACCTCCCAAGCTCATGGGAGGTGTGAATTTGTCAGACCAGTTGATCCAGTATTAAACAAAACAGCACGAAACCCTGAAGTGGTAAAGGAAACTCTTTCTTCACTTCTTGGACATCGCTGCAACTAAGATCTGCATTCTCCACAAAGAACTCATGCAACAGGACAGCATGACCCACAAGGGTTTCATGGAGGAGCTCACTGCACATCTGTGCAGAGGACACAAAAGACCCCTGTGGAGACAGCCGGTGGTGTTCACGTGCCAGTTCCTGGGCCTGAGCTTGTCAGTGACTGCAGGATGAAGGCTCCCGCCGGACTCTAGACCTGAGCAAACAGAAACCCGATGGAAGTGAAAGCATGTGATGTATACGCCAACCGCTTAAATATATAGAATAAAGATAAGATAGAACTGTTTTCATCCCAGGGGAAATTCCTATATCAGAGGTTGCTCAAATTTTGTGTTATTCCAGTAATATAATGTGAGTGTATCCTCTATTCATCCAAATTTATATATATATTGTCTCTCCGTTTCCGACAGTTGACAGTTCAGAGGGGCACTAATAACGGTGTATTGCTGCCTAATTCATGAATATTCATTGTTGAAAAAAACAGCATCACTCCAAAGCTCTAATACTTCAATAGTGAAACCACACGAACTATTTAATCACAAATGTTTAGCCAACAGCTGTGATTAAAAGGTTCAGGGCTCCGAAGTCAGAGCATCATTCAGTATAGAAGTTTCTATACTGAATGGTGGGTTTTATTGCTCATGTATTTAATTTTCACTGGTATTATGTGCTGTTACTTCATACAAAAGAAAGGCTTTCCATAAGTTCCATGGACTTAGTTATTATAACTTTATAATTGTTCTCATTGAGTTGAGAAAGTTCTGAGTCATCCACAAATTTCTGACCTGCAGGCAGTTCTTCAGGTCTCTTATTTTATTGCAGTTACAAGTCTATAAGGGTAGGTAGAGCAAGGTGTTGTCAGCATAACTGTAAGAGGAATAATGTACTCAGGGATAACGTGGCCTAAAGGGAACATATAAATGCAGAAGAGCCAGAGATCAACTGTTAAACCTTTGGGGACACAGGAAAAGTCTGCGCTTTAGTCTTAAAGCAAAAGTTTCCTGGGTTAGCTGCTGAAAGGTCATTTTTCACTTTCGGTTACGCTAATTTGTTATCTGACACCTGACACCCTAAGTCTTTGCTGCTTCTATTCATGTCGTATGTCATCTGCCAAACTACTAGGTCACCTAAACCTGTCAGTATCCTGTTACTTAGGAGCAGGGAGGGTTTACAGCGGCCCTGGTGCTGTTAGTGGAGCAGAGGAATGCGTATGTAGAACAATGTATGACATGTTTGTCATTGTCTCTCCCATGGGACGGTTTGCACATAAATTGCTTCTGCCTGGATCTGTGCAGCCACGCCCATGCGGTTCTGTGGCAAATCCCAGACATCTCTAATTATATGCACACAAAAGTAGGCGATGTATTGTTCTCATATCTCCACTTCACCCCCTTTATGCCCACCCCCCACCACTCGCCAGCTCTGTCACCCACTTTCTGCCAGGCCGAAAGACCTGTTGTTAATTAAACCTGTCAATCTCAGAGAGAGAATGGGAGGGTTAGGGGAGGGAGAGAGGTCTTCACTTTCCATAAAGTGTTTTACAGCAGTGCTTACTTAAGGGTAATAGAACCAGTCACGTCTTCATTATAGAGGCTGTAGCCAAGGACAGTAACAGTTCACTTAAGCAGTGTTTGTGAGTATATGCATGTGTGTGTGCCTTGTCCTCACTCTGTATTTGCACGAGTGCATTTAGGGAGGGTGGAGCAATTAATAGGGGCACAGATTAGGAATGCTGTCAAAAGTGACGGCTCTTTTTTATTCTGTATTCCAAGAAAGGAAGAGAGGTTGAGTAACAAGCTCTGCTGCACAGTCCGACACAAAAATGAGTCTCCTTTGCCCCTGTGTCCTTGCCGCATGGATGATGTCTTTGACCCCATGTGTTGTCCATGTTTAATTAAGAATCCGCTTGAAAGGGATTATAGTACAAGGCAGGGTGAATCTGTAGAGGCAAAGAAGTGAGAGCATTAGTAGAATCACTAATAGAAGGTTTAGTGTGGCTGCCTGGCAGTATGGATGGGGTTCGGTTGAGGGATATTAAAAACATTGGCACGGTGTGAGTGAAGGCTAACAAGTTTGTCTCATCCTTGTAGGGCTCCAGAAAAACTTCCTCCAGTGATTGTGCTGGTGCGACATAAAATTTATGAGCTTAAAGCCACATGTAAAGCAGCATGTTCATAATTTTACCATTTTAACTGTATTATTGACAAACATTTTGATAACGAATACATTGAAAATATACACAAATAACAAAGGCTGGTAAATTATGAACCAAAAGGTCATAAAGTGACATCCGTCCCAGCTCAGGTGATGCTCTATGCTGTTGCGTTGCTTTATGAGTGTTTCTTTTGAAGAAGGAATTGAAAATTTTTTTTGATTGTCACCGAAGTGTCAAGTGTAAGCGAGAGCACTTATGCACCAGACACAGGTGGATGACATCTCTTGCACAATTTTCCCCACCACTGTGCTTTGTTATGATGATGAGACCCTCATGTTGGCTCTCCACTCTAATCACCCTCTGTCTAACTCACACACAGACACGTGGGTGGCATACTTGTAAGTCGCACTGGTCCTACTAGTAATTTAGTGGCACAGTCTCCAAAAATGGTTGCAAAATGCAACTAAATGGTTGCAGTCTGGGGCCTTGCCTTGGGCTGGCCAGTGTGTTTTTTGGGCTCCTTTACAGTAAATCCTTACTTAAGCAGTGTCCTGCCTAATTAACTTGATTTAATTCGGCTGGAGGGATGCTTGAATCGCTCTCCTACTGGACTGCTTACTGCAGCACAGATGTAAGAATGCCCTGCAACGAAACGTACCTTGCAGCCATGCAAGAAACTGCACACTAACACACAAACACCGACAGACACACAAGCTTAGGTAAGGGAAAGAGGCACAAATCCACACTTTTGAGTGTTGAGTGTAAAATCATTTTTTTCCTCACATTTTTGTCACTGAAAGGTTTTTAAGTTGTACTCATGTGATAATTCACCACCATTATCGAGCCATCAGTACCATCACAGCTACTGCTTTTACTAACCTTGTCCAAATGCTACTACTAATAATAGCTCTATGAATAATGTTAGTGCTAAGGCTGCTACTACTGTTGATTTTTCTACAACCATTTCTAATACAAATACCTCTTCTAATTCTAATGCAGTAATGCACTAATGTTGTAGCTACTATTACTACTATTCTGAATAATTCTACTATCATTATTACAACTACCTATGTTATTAACACTACTCCTAGTACCTTTCCTGCTTTGTACTAATGCTCCTACGACATCTGTGGCTAATGCTGCTGAGAAGTCTGCTGCTATATCTACAGCTAAAGCTACTATAACCACTACCACAGTGTTGATGGTTTTAGTACTACTAATGCCACTGCTTCCATTAGTAGTTCATCTGCTGCAACTATTACTACCAGTGACTATGACTGCCACTCCTATAATGCTCGTTCTCCAAGTTCCAATTCTACTTCTACTATACTACTAATACTACTACTGATCCTGAATAGTGTACAACAGACTCTGACTGTAACTTTTCATTTGACACCTTTAGCTTACGAATATATGCAGACTAGAGCCAATGTGCTTCTGCTGTTAGTGCTACTTTGATTTCTACTACAACAACTAATATCCTCACTGCTCATGCAATAGCTGCTAACACTGCTACTGATACCACTGCTGCTGTTAATTAGTTAAAACATCTGGGCTTTCTTATAGAAGACCAAAGTAGTATTGATAAAGTCTACAATTTATTACAATCAGTCAGCTTCACAGTATCCCTGTATATCTGTCTTGGCAAAGTTTGAAGGAATAAAATTGCATAAAATATATAGGCTGGTATGTAAGCTCCCACTGTGGCTCCCCCTGCTTTGAACCTGAGATGTGAAGCCCTGGCTCTGAGGAGACACCTGGCTCAGGGCTGACCTTTAACTTTTGCTGGTGCAACACAAAACCTGGAGGCTTGTGGGGATTTTGATGGGAGGGGTTCGCCAGAGGGCACCGGGGCTGTTTGCTCTGCCCAAACTCTGACTATGTGTCTCGCCAGAGGGTGTGTGTGTGTGTGGGGGGGGGGTAAAAATACTCAGGGAGCATGGATGTATGTTGGTGTGTGAGATTTGACCTAGCCAGAGGCATGAATAAAAATGTACTATAATTGCCTGATTCTGTCACTGATATCATTACCACAGGTGCCTTGAGTCCTTGTTGATGCAGGTCGGTTGTAAGCCTGTAGGGCTTTTTCAGAAAAACAACCATTTCCCCAGTTTTTCTTAAAGACTTGGCAAGAGGTTGTAATGATTAGGTAGGTAGGAAACCTTTCACTGTCACTAAATCTGACAGTTGGTCTTAATGATGTTGGCATTTCAAATATGCTTGGGAGAAAATTTTCAGAGCAGTTGCCCTCTCTCCATGTTATGAAAAACAAAATCACTGGCATGTGAAATTTGGGTGGTTTAGGAGGAGGAGGGGAAGCAGTAGTAGCTGGAACTGGGAGGAGGGCACAAGTTTTTTTTCTAGTTGATTAGGCAGCTGAAATCATCCTTTGTGAAGGCTTTGCTGGCGAGGGAGGGAGGGAAGCTAAACCTCCCAGAGGAAGGCCTTTTGGGTTCATTGCCGCTGGATTGATGCGGGTGGGGTTTTGTTCTGGACTCGGTTTCAGAGGCGTGGGCCCATTCATAGGCGAGACTGGAGGCTCCTGGATTTATTCCGGCCCAGTGGGTAGCTGCAGTGGTGCTGGCGGGCCACGCTTGAGGATTTAAACTCCTATCACAACGGCAAAGCAGCATGCTACTTGCAGAGAAAACGAGAGCAGGGAAGCAAAACCGTATACTCTCATTATCAGAGTCGACAGGAGACTGAGACGAAGGGATGGACAGAGAAAGATTGAAGCCGAATGGGCTGAATGAACAAAGAATCACAGAACAAGATGGAGGAAGAAATAACAGAGCAGAAACTTTGTAATGCCTTACTAAAAATATATAGCCTCTGTCCTCAGCTGCAGACTGAAGGAAGAATGAAGAAGAAAAGGCGATTAGGGGAGAGGAGGAAATGAGGTAGATGAGACAGCCACTTAGTAACTATGTGAAGGATAGAGAGTCTGTTGTCCACTGTTTGGACACAGCAGAGGCACTGTTTGCAGCTGCATGGCCCCCGTGGTGGAGCTCTGTCTGTGGGACTACGTGTATCCAAACAAGCACACACATACGCACACAGAGAACTCGCACCAGAGACCCGTTAATGTGTGCTCCAACACGAGGCTCATTTTAGAGTCCATTACATCCTGGTAGGAACTGCTCGTCTGTCGAGATAGAGCAGGAATCAGACCTGGTTTATCTTCTTTATTTTGGTGCTACACTTGATGCAAAGTCAAACCGGCCCATCGACGCTTAAAACTGGGACTACATAATTCCCCTTGTGGCGATTATCCAATGCTGAGTATCTTTACACACACAGATGGAGAGAGAGAGAGAGAGAGAGAGAGAGGGTGGGAGAGAGAGCATGGGAGTGCAATCTATTTATCCTCCTGGCCTTCTGCCGTCTCGTCCTTCTTTCAAGACTTTGAACACCCAAAGGAGACACTTTTCTTAATCAGGTGCAAGAGACAGGAAGCAGTTTTGTGTGTACCCTGTAACTGTGTCCATCTATGTATATGTTCAGTTAACGATGCCTCTTTTGACATCGGGATGAGCTGAGCAGGGTTTCTGGGGCATCTTCCCTGAAGTGGCACCTAGCCCAGACATAGACCTGATGCAGCTATGGGTTTATTTCATGGGGGAACGGCTGAATGGGCCTGTCTGCGGGCCTGCTCCAGGGTTACCGATGATGAATGGATTAACTCAAGGATTGTGTTCTGCCGTGGAGAGTTTCCAGGACTGTACAGCATGACCTTGGAGCAAAGTAGTGTAGAAGATCCAGAACTCTGATCTGATTGATGATGTGTGGACCTGATTTCTCACCTGCAGGCTCAGAGGCTGCAGAGTAGAACGGCATGTCTCAAATATTGGGCTAATGTATTGGTGTGCCGATAAAGGCCTTTTATAAATATCAGATAGTTAGTGTCATCCACCTTTGGTATGCTGGACATGATGCATACTGTCATTATTAGAGTATTTTATCAAATCCAAATCAAGTTTCAAATTTGCTTATTAATAAGCAGTCTGGGTTCTTTCTAATTCCTCGCCGAATCTAATTAGATTCATGTTTTCTCATTTTCAGGCAAAGTAAAAGTATCTAAAAGTCTTGCCACCTTTTGTTGGCTCAAAAGAAAGAAACATTTCTTTTTACGCCCGTGTAATGAATTTTAACAACATGTACAACAACACGACCCAACATAAGATCTGAAATGCTGATTAAATGTGTCTGATACTTTGAAATACCTGTCCTTTCTATATGAGCTACTTGTTTCTGCTTTATGCTACTGGATGCAGGAAAGTTTAACTCAGCGATCCTCCTGAAATAAACATGATCCGCCAGCTAGATAATTCCTCAGAGGCAGAGTTACCACTCTGCCGGTCTTGTTGCACTACAAAAACACAGTCCACTTACTGAGTGATGTTCCTCTTCACACTCAAAGAATTCTTGGCAAATAGAAGTTTAATTTTGGCCCTTAGGAAATTAATTAGCTATGGACGATTTAGTTCTCAGCCAGTGATGTTTTTCATTTCAACCGGCAAAAGGTTTTCTACATTGCTTTTTGCTAATAAAAGGTGCGAGGGGCAATAAAGTGTTCAATAAGTGAATTGTTAGCGTCAGATCTTAATGAACAGAGGTGTCTGGCCAACCAGGAACTTGATCCAAAATGAAACTGGCCGTGTATCTTCACATAAACCTGATTCACTATCCTTGGTGTCATTGGAAAGCGAGGCTATGTATGGAAGCGCCATACTTTAATGATACCAACTCAGATGTTCCTGAAGCACCAACTATCAGAGACTGTCAACTTTTCAAATCTTTCAAATCTATCTAGTCCGATTTGTTATGTTGTTTCCTTAATTTTTGAGCGGATAATTCCCGAGTTACATCATAATTGGGCCATTTTATTCAGCTAAAGTTCATGTACTTGAAAAAAACAAAACAAAACAATAAACATGTTAGATTTCCTAAAATAGGGAAAAGAAATACAAATACAAGCTTATATATAGGTTTACTATATAGGTTTGAGTGAATTTAGCAAGTGTCACTACTACCTACTTGTCTATCAGAGAGGACAAACAAGTTGATTTACACTGTAAAATGTTCGTCTAAGTATTTATATTATTCATAATTCTTTAAAAAAAACAAATCAAAAAGGGTTTTTGTGATCATGTAAAAATATATGCTATATATCACTATTGGCACATATGAACTCCCAAATATAACCATCAGTATCCACCTCAGAAATCTCATACTGGTCAGGCTATAATCATGACTAACATTCTAACTGCTATATTAGATACTTTTTCATCTTGATGAAAATACAGTCGAGTAGAAGTTAAAACACAATTTCTTTTAAAAGAAAATGCTTAAATCGATAAGTGTAATGTAGCATACCAGCATAACATATGAGCAAGTGGCAGATTGTTCTCAAATACATCGTATTTCTCTTGAAAAATCCATATCAGTCAAATCCTTATTAACTGTGTCTTCGGTGTCACTAAATGTGTCCATTGGGATGAATGTAAACTGTCATCACTGACAGACTATTCACAAACAAGACGGGTGCATCCAATGTAGGCAGGAGGCTGTGAATATATCAGTCAGGTTTGTGCTGCATTCATGACAGATAGGATTTGCCGCAAGTACAGCACAGTACAGTACGAGCTACCAAGTGGGATGCTGGCAAGTCGGTGACAACGTATGCTACACGAATGCCCCCGATTTCCCACTTCCGGACATCACCTGAACCCAGGATGACTGTTTAGTCCACTTCATAGTTCGTGCTCTACTTCTCTCAGCCAGTGCAATGTTTCTTCAACAAATATCTGTCCTACCACACCAGCACCTTTGCTGTCTCTGTCAGTTTCCGGTCTCCAAACCTGACTCTGCAGTTCACATTGGAAAGGACTTGATAACTTCAGCCGAAAGGATAAGTAGAACTGATTGCAAAGACCATCAGCCAAGAGTGATTATCAAAAAATTCTGGCATCTTCCTTTATCGTAGGATCTCATACTATGTACAGTAATCCATGGTTGCAATGTTTCATGTTATGTGCTGCTGATTGTCAAGTTTTGTACTCTTGTTAAAATGGATGATAATTACAGCCCTACTCTGACTTCACTTTACTGAGTGGCGAGTGGAAAATGAGAAAATTGGTGGTATTTTGTCTCTAACTGCAGCTCTTTTACCCCCCAAAAAACAAACAAAAAAAATGCACCAGCAATCATTGATGCTTCATTAACAAACCAATGATCAGTGCCTCTATTAAAAGAGGATGGAGGATGGAGGAAAAGCAACTGCTGGCCGATAGTTGGCATATCATCCCTCTTGCAAATAAATTATCCACTTTTTCAATGATTCACTTACAATAGACTCTAATTATAATCATTCTCAAGGGTTTGGAGGAATTTCTTATATCACTAAGTAGGCTGCCCATGCTGAGAGAGATCCCAAGACTCTGCAGTTCTGGCTGCTGCCTGTTGCTTTTGATGCAGTGTGTTCGTTTACTCTAGCCCATTCTCCAAACTAAAGACAGGCTTATGAGGGTGGTTATTGCTCCCCCTCTTCCCCTTCCCTCTGATTTTCTAGTAAATTCTACTGAATATCGTCAGAGAAGCGTCTTCTCTGAGGAATGTGCTCCTCCACAGGGGACCGGGTGTATTTGTAGAAGCGATCTGTCTACTTGAAAAATGTGTCTCTTGAGTGTCTTAACTCTCATTTCTGTTCCTACTGCCAAAATGAAAGAAGACACACAGCACTGTGTCCCCATTATCCTCAGGGCTTTGTCTCTCCTGTCTACTTAGATGAGACTTTGAATGTGTGTGTGCGTGGATGTGTGTATACATGTCTGTATCTGTTTTTCTGCATGTGATGCGCATTCGTGCCACCGAGTTGACATTTACACCCTCTGTACCTCTCAGAGAAACTTGAAAAAAAATTATTGGTGCAAATATGATCCATGAGATAACATTAAAGGTTGTACAGCGCAAACCAGAAATCCTCATTTTGTTAAGTACTTTTTTTCTTACTAAGATTCATAAACCAAAAATCTGCCAGTTTTGTAAGATCATTCCAAAATATTTGAATGCAAATTATCTTCTTTTAAGAATTTTGCAAACTTCAGGACCAATCTACGGCAGCAATATGCTGTATTCTGTGCTTTTTCAGAAAATACTGACACTCATTTGCATAACCTTCCTTAAACACATTAATTTATATTTTAAACATGTTAAATGTATTGAGGACAAAGGATACTGTATATGCATGATTTTCATTTTTTGCATCACAGAGTAAGAGACTGGAAAAGATTACTGAGACTGGAAAACCTTCAGAAATTCAGCCTATTAACATAGACACCGAAAAAGTAATTTTACCTGCTATGTGGATGAATAGTCAGCTTCACAGGGTCACTACAGGTATGTTATACATGTTAATGCAGTCTTGTAAAAATCTTAAATAGACTACTGTTCACATGCACCAGTGACAGGGAGTTGTTATATGCACATTTGGTGCAAGGTAATTAGAAACACTAAACCTTCTATCTACAAAATTATTCGACTGTAAGGAGGCAATTAAAGTCTGGTTATAAATGGTTCTACTGGTATACATTTGCTGAGGTGTGGTAAATCAGGGCTGGCACACGGATAAACAACCACAATTAAACCTTTCATCAGTTTAGAGTCTGCAGTTCATCTAACCTGTCCAGCGATGGGCTACGGGAGAAAAAACCGAGGCCCCTTTGAGAAAACTCACGTACAATTGATATGACGAGCACAATCAAACTCAAATTGCACCTTCAACCTTTCTGATTAGAAGCGACAACTGGCATGGCACAGTCGAGGATGGATTTTATGTCTGCACTAAGATCTGTTAATCATACACATCTTAATTTTACTCAAAGAAAATGATGAGTCTAGAAATAACAGGGGCACAAGGCGCACCACAAAATCTATGAAGGTATTATGATATAACACCTGCAATGATTAAAAGGGTTAAATGATACCAGCGGTGACTCAACGGTGACTCAGCCATGTGCTGAGATTTCCGCCTTTCCGTCCCACCCTCTGATGTGAACTGATCCCACTCCAGTCCTCCCTCCACTCCACTCCAGTGGCATTTTCAGCTCATTGATTGATGGTGCAATGAATGAGTTTCAGCTACCAAAGCTAAAACATCTTGTACGCAAGCCAGAAAATAACACTGAGGAAGCAGCATTTTATTACAATGTTTATCACAGCATTTTGCATGGTGACATATTGCCTCTTACTGTCAAATTTTCATTTAGTATCAGCTACATTTAGTCAGTGTCTCTATTGTTTCTATAATATCTACAGTATATACAGCTTCTTTTAGCATTGGCCCAGGTCTTACATTTTGCCAATAGAGGAGGCTACAAGTAAGATTGCTTAATGCAGCTTAAAAGCTTAATGTATACAGTGAGTTTAATAACTTTTGGAAGTGCAACATATTCTTTCTCACAGACACAAAGTTGGCAACCCTGCAGTGCCCCTGCCCTGTCTGTATGAATAACACATGAAGCCAGAGTTGGCTGGTAGCTGTGCTGTTTCCCACGCAAAGCCCTCTGCCGGTGGCTTTCCTCAGACGTCGGCTGCTCATTAGAATTGTGTTGTTGCGAATTGATCAGCAGCGCTAGCTCTGGATGACCAGCCCCCGCCAAACCTTGCCTATGTCAGAGTAGAGGAGATATTTAATTTTTTCCTTTCTTTTCTTTTTTTTTTTCATTGGAAAACTGGCTGAGGCTCCAGCATGATCCAAGCAGTGTGAAGCCTCAGATCTGCAAGCCATAGACGCAGACAAACAAGAATAGCTGAAGGCACCGCTTTCTTCCTCCCTTACATACATGCACATTCAACTCACTGCACCTCCCTACAGACACACATTTTTTCCTTCCTCCTGGTGCTTTCTAATTCACACAAAGACACGCACACACAGTTTTTGTGCTTTGCTGCCACCCACCCGCTTGCCTGCACCTCTTGCCTGTCCTGGCCATCAGTCAGCCTTCCCGCTGCGCTGCTGATGTGACAGAGGAGCCGTCAGAGCATCTCCGTCAGCGGCTCTGATGGTGAGCCAGAGTGACAGAGCGACAGGGGGAAACGCGCCAAACAAACAGCCAGTAATATTGCCCTGTCCTTTCACTTACAGCTCTCTGTCAAACCAGAGTGCTGACAGAGTGGGAAAAGTACAGACACATGCACACACCCAAGCGTTATGTACACACACATATGCACAGGACACATACTGTAAATTCAGTGTGCATACAGCTGTTTGCAATATAATTGGATCAGTTCAAAGACGCTTTCTGGCGGATGCATATTGAGTGATTTCCAATAGCTTTTTGCTGAAAAGCTCTGTTTGCCCGGTGCGAGGATTCATGAATGCCAAAATTGTATACCTCACATTCAGACTGGGACTTTGCCGTCAGAACCCCCCTCTGAGCCACGCTGCGTTATTTACACAGCTTCGGGCAAGGATTATGTCCGTTGCCCTGATTGTTTCCCATGCATGGCTGGCATTAATGTGTCTGGGTAGCTAAACAGGATGGGCGATGCACAGAGACACGGCTGGCTCGTACCTCAATCAGGGCCTGGATGATCCAGGATTACCATAGATCGCATCCATTCATTCCCTATGGGCTGCAGCTTGGTCTGTTTCCTAGACGCTCGCCCAATGCTACATGCTAATCACTGCTGAGAGGCAGAATCTGCAAAAGACTGTGCTAGGAGACTGGGGGAATACTTTAGAATGTAGAGTATTGGCATATAGTTGCCATTTGTGGCATAACAGTGGAAAAAGGTATGTATGTTATGTTTGGTACAGGGATGTTACCTCTTTTCTAAAAGAATCCAAAAGCCTTAGCCATGTTTTATAAATGCTAGATTAAGCAATCAATAAGAGCTACATCTGCTCATGTTCAAACCATTTTATAAGCATACACTGCAGGAATTGTGAGAACTTTCCTTGCTTTTGCTCCATAAGACTTTGTTGGCTTTGACAGTGGTTTGTTTTCAGTTATTTAGGATACAAAATAATTAAACAGTAGAGTACCTTTATTGAATTTAATGTGGAAAATCAGTCCCTTTTCTTTCTGAAACAGTCATTGTCTCCTGGTCGGGTTCTGCAGAACAGTGACAAAAGAGATTAAGAGGCCCTAATTCTCCTCAGAAATCCACTTTAGCCCTACTAGAGAATCTTGCCTGAGGGATGGAGAAAGCTTTATATCCCTATCACCAGACTGAGCCCCTCATAGCTTTATGTGTCCCTAGTTTCACTCCCATTCAGCAATGACAGGTACATGTGATAGTGTTCACCTGAGACAAATGACTGGGATAACTTCCTGGACACCAACTTTGAAGACCTTCTGACCTCCAGACAGACCCGGTGGATTCTCAGAAATCTGATTGTTCATGAAAGATACCATTTCCATACTAATATGGGATGTAACTGCATAATTCAAGTCACTATACTCCTCTTGGTCCACTGTTAGGTGACCTTTGACCTATGAACCCAAACAGATCTAGCCCCCTGCATTCCAGCAACATATTCAAGCATTAAGTACTGACTAAACACTTCCTTTTCCAGCTAGTCTTTCTAGGCATGTGTTTCTGTAAGTGCAAGTATTGTCAGTCTTGATTATACTCAAGCACAAACAAAGATTTGTCCAGCAGCAAGACTGCCGGCTATAAAGACTCTGCTTCTTGCTGAATGATGAGATCCGGCTGCTCTCAAAGGTCACAACCACGTTCTTTGAGTCGGCCACGAATTATTCCCCCCTAATCGGGGCAGAAAAGATGCTGCCTGTCTTAAAAGAGCTGCATGGCCAATGTCACTGGCATCAGATTTTGCCATAAATCATTTCCCAGATTTAACTGTTCATATGAATCATGTGTGGGTGGGCTTGCTGAGTGCACAGCTCCTCGGAACTCCTCACTCTTTGGGACTTGTGGCCAGATGGAGCAGTTAACAGGTAGTTAATTCACCCTTCGGCTATGACAGACCCCTGCTGGAGGTGAAGAAACTACTGGGCAGCCTGCAGCACAATGAATCTCTCCTCATTCCTCCCTTATCCTGTAACCTGTGGATTCCAAGATTGTGACCAAAGAGATTAATCCCATTTTGAGCACCCCGTTTTGTCCAGATGTATTTATGTGTTTCATCTTTCTGAGAGTGAGTGATTCATTTTGTTGTGTCACGGCTCTCTGCCTGGATAAAGCATTAGCAGGTGGGTTAGTCCAATGTAATGCTCCCTTCTGGAACTTCACTCTGTAATAGCCTAAGGGTGCAAACATAAGTGGATTAGAAAATACACACATGGAGAATCCACCGTCTGTTTTACAAACCCCGCACGTCCTAGCATCTCTCTAGCTTACTCTCCCCTCCTTCTCCTTTCTTAATACACACCAAAGCACTTGCAAACAAGTGCATGCATAAGCATGAAAAGCCCCACATGCTGGAACATTATTCCGGGGCGTTGCATTGATGGTGGCCTTGTGCTGAGCATCTCAGCCTCCTGCCTGAATCTAGCCATGATGCTAACATGAGGTGAAGTGTTATCCTGGCGCAGCCCGGTCATGAAGCTTGCCCTCTCTGGGTGGGCACAGCACCAACTGTGCAACTACGGACCGTGGGCACAACCTAAAGCGAGGCAGCAGGAGAGAGTGAGACCCAGACATAATGATGTAGTGCATGTTGCTTCCATTTTTAAATTTATTTTCCGCCATCGTTACGCAGCCTGCCTCGTGGCCTTTTCCACGGGCAGGCCATTAGTGGGATGTGGTGGTGTCCAAAGCTCTCTTCAAGTGACAAACACGATTTAATTCCGCTATGTGTTGTATCTCCATTTGAGGGAAGGGTGGCGGTCTCGTGCCCAGCGCTGGGATATATCGTTACAGAGCGAAATGTCCCCGGTTTCTCCTTCACGGTTTCCAGCGAGGTCCCAGGGGTCCTTGTGTTTTACTGGATTAGATAACAGATACAGTGCGCCTTCCACACACACAAAGAAAAACATTCATCACTTCATCATTGACAGTGTGCACCGTGAGGCCCGTGTGTGTATTAATATGTGAGGGGGCGGGGTAGCTTGTTTTTGTTCAGGCACGGCCTGAGCTGAATGTCTTCAGACAGCATTAGACAATGCAGGCATAACATGGGTGTCACTTAATTCATTGACCTCATTCCTTGATCTTGTTTATTTGTGTTCTTCTGGCTGCTTAGCAGGCCTCTCTAATGACAGCAGGCAGCTAGTGTGGCACGGCGGCTCAGGCCAACGCCGCTCAAGGGGTGTATGTGCCTGCTCTGAGATGCAGAGCGATGAAGTGAAGGAGATGTTGGGTTATTAAATTATTTCAGACATTCTTTCAGTTCTCACACTCATCCTCGGGCCGAGACCACACGCAAAAGAAGGAGAGTAATAGACTTTTAAACTAACTCTGTGAACGGCTGATTTAATGCCTGTATTTCAGAATGCTAAATCAATACTTTGCCCCACCTTCAGGCTCAGCGCAGCCGCTGCTATAGGATATCCATAAATTGAGTGGATGATGGCGGCCAAGTCAAAGCCACCTACTCCCATTAAACCCCATCATGAGGAGGGACAGGTATAGGTCACATTGTCCAGGTGCTGACAGAGATTAATTGAGGCTGTGTGACTTTGTGCACCCACACAGGGCCTCAGGGGGTGTCTCTGTTCCTGCCCTTAAATAACCTCGCGGTGCCCAGCCACCTTGCCAAAAGTAACAGGTGAATATTTTATGAACCGCAGGGATTAGAGAGCAACTGCTACCGATTTTTTTTTTTTTTCTTTTTTGATGGCAGCTAATAGCTTTAGCGGTGAGATAGGGGAAGGATTGGAGTTTCCTTTTGCTCAACTCGATTTGAAGATCTATTCCGTGGACAGAGGCTGTCTCCATTGCTTGGGCAAACTAAGTGTCAGTTACTCTTTTTTAAAAGGGAATGCCTTAATTTATGAGAGCAACCACAGTAACCTTTGCAGGTAACTGTGTGTTTTGAGAAAGCGGCAGATGGCTATGCTGAAAGTAGATGCAACGACAAACTGCAGTGGAGACTGTCTGTCATTTGTTTTTCAAATCTTCAGCTGCCTGGAACTCCGTCTGCCAATGTCAACCTGTCTGGCTGCGACAAAAGCTCAAGCTAAACCGCTTTTTATATCCAGGCCTGTTATTATTTGTGGGTAGAACACATGCAGGGCTTTCATAATTGGACCGGTGATTTTCAGTCACAGGCTAATTTCTAAAGAGCTTCCTTCCCCTCCACACATATACTGTGTGGTTACACATTTGAAGATGTACAATACATTTCTTGAAGCGGTAATGCCTAAAGTTTTTACCTTTTATATACTTTTTTTTCTATCATGTTCTTTTTGACTTCATTTCTTTGAGCTCACCTGTCAATCAAATATTTTCTTTCCCCCTAGGTTTCCCCCTCTTGGAGTTTCTGCAGGTGGAACTTCAAAGGATAATAGTAGTTTATTACAACTCGGTTCTTATTTTGTCAACAAAAATGGGATTTAAATGTTATGTATTTGAGAGTAATGCATATTTCAGAAACATAGATTTTTTTTTTCGCTTAATTTATTATACTGACTCTTTAAACACACAAAATGGTATAAAATTAGATGGACTGCGCATAATGACCTGCCTTGACCTGGGCATTGATGTGGGATCTCTGGGTTTTGACCAGGAATTTGACTTGAAACTTCAAAACAAAGACTTGAGTTGTACTTCCGACTTGTAAAACACCAACTTTGCCCCATCAGTTTAGACTAAACTATGAAAAAAAGGCCAGAATTGTAAAAAACCTAAATTATCTTTTAATCTCTTAGTACTTAATCAGTGCCCAGGAAAATGACCTAGTGGTATATATTCAAACCCAAGAACAAAAATGCATCAGTTCCTCTAAAAAGGAAATATTTTCCCAGGAAAAAAAGAATCCAGACAGTTTTCAGGGACCAGCATTGTTGCCTTGATGAAGCCACTATGAGCAATCTAAGCCCACTGTAATTTGGCTCACACAGGTTTTATTAAGCTCCATAAATGTTTGGACAGAGGCCGCTCTTACGTCCTCGCCTCTGTGCTGTTATTAGTCAGGAAATGAAATGACACAGTGACTAGGGATATGGCATTGTTTGCTTTATTTAGATGGCCTTTTAAAGCATCATCAGATCAGTGGTTATCTAGTTTGAACTCTTGCCGTTTCAGGCTGCCAGTCATCGTTGTGTCATTTGTCGACTGAAAAGAGAAAATTGTAAACAAGGAAATACTGTAGTTTTTCACTTGTATGTATGAGTTGTGTGTGTATTCATGCTGGATATTTTCACATCTCTCTGATGAAGGTTTAGGTGGAAGCTCACTCCTGTTTAGGAAGTGCACACATGTGCCATTAAAGAGTGTGTGTTCTTAGATTTTTCTCAGCTTTAGTGAGTGTTTGTGCGTGTGAGATTCCATCTGTCTCTGTTTGAATAAATTCAGGCTTTTTCAAATTGCTCTCCATAAACGTCGGAGTAGAATACATCAAAAGGCCAATTGCCTCCCCCCGTTGCCCTACCTGGTGAAATTGCCCACCCCTTAAATCTCTGCACCCACTGCTCCATTCAGAGCAAATTACCTTTGGAACAGAACGATGTGACATGTCATTGCACGAAAAACATCTCAGGTTTCATCACTCTTACCAACATCTCGGGCGCGCATCCCTTCTCCTTTCCTTTCCTGTTTTTTCAACTCTCATTTCCGTTCTGATGAGCTGCAGGATGACGAAATCCGGGAGAGGAAAGGGGGGCGGTGGATTTCGTCTAGACGCGGTGGCTTACAGCTGGGATGGGAGAGGGTGGGGCTGAGATAATTCGTTCACCGTGGGGGGCTTTGAGGCCCTGCTAGGGTTGCAGGGGTTTGCAGGGGGTAAATGGAGATAATTAGAGATATTTTGGAGGTGCAAAGAGGGTCTGATTCATCGGAGGCTGCTCCTCCTCCACTATACCCTTCCATCCCATCACACATATGATGAGGTGCAGTGTTTGCTGCAGAGAATCGCAGTTTATATGACAGCGATGCAAATGCTAATAACTCTGTAAATAAAACACCTGCATCCTCCTGCAGCTGCTGTTGTTTTTTTCCCGTTCACTTCACTAATTACCACTTTTGACTTAGACGAATGCTGCAGAGATGATAAGGAGCTGGCAAGGGCACCTCTCCCCCGCTAGGGGCAGTGTGCACTCCTGGGAGAATACACAGCAACATTGCTTTTTGAAAAACTGATGGAGAAGGGCTGCGTTTAGAGGACTCAACAGAAGCCTCTTACATTGTGAACACATTATGTTGAGAGAACAATATATTTCAAATGGATTTCAAATTGAACAAACTGCCAGTCTTTTTTTTTTATGTTTTGTGCAAAGCTTTGACTTACATCAGAGTCTAAAAATCCCTGCCATACTGTAAACAAATTAAAGATTTATGAACCAGTAATAATGTGTATATTAATATGGAAATTATTTAGGTCGAATGTTATTTTCACTGAAATAACATCATCACAAAACATAATCTACATGTTTTTTTAGTCTTACACCAGTTTCTGTTGTGGAACTGAAAAAAACCCTGCCCTGTTCAACTTTTTCATAAATAAATATGATATCACTTGTAATGTCCTGTAGCCACGTTTTTCTTCTCACAGAACAATATAAACCAAGTTTATTTTCTGAAAAAAACTGGAATGGCTAATAGGCGTATGTGTAAATGGGTGGAATATCTCTGTGTATCATTGAAGTTTGTTTGGAGTCATACTGGCTGGTGCCAGGGTTGTGAGACACAGGAATCTCTCTCCTGTTCCCCTGATAGTAAACCTGTGATATTTTATTTGTCTTGACTTGTGATACAAGAAGATTTTGACTTCGTGCCATCTGCTGTCTTTCTAAATGAGCAATACCTTTTTTCTTCCCCCCTGTTAAAAAGCTGTGCATCTAATACTTCTCATCACACTTGCTAACCTAAATGTTAAAGCACCCCGTTTATTGCCCTTCTGTGAAATGGATTTAATCAACGTTAATCCTGCCCGGTGCTTCAAATAATGATTATTTTCATATGCTAATTAACCTGCTATTTATTTTCTTGAGTAGAGTAATAGTTTTGTCAGTATGATATAAAAGTGAAATAATGTTGAGGTTGGAAAAACCAACCCCAATATATTGTGGTGAAATTGCTTCTAATCTGAATTAAAATCATGTGTCCATTTGGTCTTTTTTGTTTCGGAGGGCTGGCATCTTTCTTTGATTCTAAAGTGTATTCTCAAACGCTACCCCAGGATCTTTTTTCAGAGCACTTTCAGCTCCGACCGCCCCTAGTTGAAATTCCCTGAATTTAATAAACAATAGTAATAAAAAGCAAAAGGGCGATGCTAATCACCACAACAGTGGCGGTGATGCATTGTTAAGATATTTTTGTCATAGAAATAATTCTTTTTTTTAAAGAAATGCTCACCAGAGCCCAGCCAGCACTTTTCTGCCAGAGAAAAATGCTATGTGGAAGTCCAGCCTAACACTCGAAATTTCAGAGATATACATTCATTAATTATGAAACAATGCAGCCGCCAAGTGCTTTCACTTTCTCGGTGAAAGAGATATTTACATGCACATCGGCAAAGTGGCACAATATGTTGCCACTGATTGTGACCCCAGAGCATCGCGCTGAATGTGACAGAGCTGCTCTAAAACCCGAACTTGTGTCATGTAAGAAGTTCACGTGGAGTGAATGTTTAACAGAACACTTGAGTCAGTGGCTAGAGAACATTACAAACACACGTAGGCACTTCCGCGTTGTTGTTTTTAACAACCAGGTCTTTCCGACAGAAATTCCCACATGACTTGAATGCTGCTTAACTCTGTTTCCTTTTTTCTTTCTTCACTTCCCCTCTTCTCCTGTGTCTTGTTTCTCACTTTAAAACTTCGCGCATCTTAAGTGCACTTGAGTCTTCCTGTCGCAGCTCTCTTGAGCACATACCCAGTCTTTCATACGTTCACACTCTGCTCTTACTGTGATTTTGTGTGTGTAGATAACCTGGGGTGATGTTTTTCATCAGTGCAGTTGATAAATCCAGTCAACCGTTTGTCCCCTTAAGGTGTTTTTGCATCACATATCATCAACAGGATATTGACACTTTGCTTATTGACGGTTTCCTGTACATGAGTGTCTTTTATCCGGAGTTTGGTGTCATATTAACAGTAATTCCCAGAGAAAAATTGCCATTTCCTGTGTATGATATCAACGTTGTATCAAGTTAGCCCGTATCTGATAGAGTGGAGGCTGTTTTGACAACATGTGTCTGACAACATGTGTTTGAAGCTGTGGTCAGTTGGTGCTTTTGTTTCTTCTTCTTGTCCTCTGTTTACGATAGTGATGCTGTCTGTGCACAGCACCATCACCCACTGTTTTTCTGTCCAGATCCAGAAATGAGAGTGAGTACTGAGGCATGGCTTGTGAATAGGAGTTCAGATTGTCTGTGCTCTTTATTTAGACTGTTTATTTCCATTTGGCACATTTTGTACATCATTTGCAAATAGTAAGCTACTTTTACATCTATGTTTTCTCACTCTTTCCTTTGGTTAAAATAAATATTGCTTACACTTTATATTACAGGACCCTATTTTCCAATGTTCCCAGAAAGTAACTGGGAGTTTCCTGGAAAGGAATATGCAATTTGTTGATAATTGTAGGGGTAATAGAGAAAGAGTTCTATTAGTACAAACTCCTTTTATTCTGATAAAGATGCAAAAAATGATATCTTTCCCTTTGTGCAGGTGTAAATTACTGTTAAAATATTTAGTTGTCTAAAGCAGAAGTAATTGACAATTACTTTGATTATCAGGTAATTGGTTTTTCAAGCATAAAAAGGTAGCTAGCTCCAGCATCTCTAGTGTGAGGTTTTGCTGCTTTTCTCTGTTTGTATTTAATTTTTCTTCAGAATTTGTTCATTGGAAGAGTAAATATCAGCCACTGAAATACAGGCAAGCATGCAGTTTAACAGATGTGTCCAGTCATTTAAATGTTTGAAGATCTTTGAAGGAATTTTCACTTTAAATCAAAACCACTCACAAATTATTTATTCATTTAGAGTTTCTTGATTATTTTTTTTTTCTTAGAAATAAAAAAACAATGTGTGGATAGGTACACATTTTTCACCAGGAAACCTGCGAGAATCTCTATAAAAATAAGAGATGTGTAAAATAACACTATTTTTCTCTGTATACTATATTGTGGCTGATCGGTGTATATCTATTCTGTTTCATTCTATTCTGTTTTTTTTCTTTATTCCTTTGGTATTTTGTTTGCTGCAACAGTTCGGTTTCCTCAGGGTAATCATGAATGTTTTATTTTATCTCATCTCATCTGCCTCTCTTGTTTTCCTCAAAATATAGTCCTGGTCAAAATTGGCACCCCTGAATTTCAAGCACATAATTCAGAATATCTTCTGAAATAAATGCAAATGAATGAGCATTTAAATAAAATGCCCAAGGTTAGTGAATAACAGAAAAAAAGTATGCATAATAGTGAATTAATACAAACACAAAATGAAACCCAAGACACAATTATTGGCACCTTTTGATGAATTTTAATTAGTTCCGCAAACTAAATTAGAAACAAATAAGACTCACCTTTGTTAAAGTTTCAGTGTACACATGACCTGAAATAACCAATGTATGATGGTTTTACTGCATGAAAAAGGGGTCAAATTGTTTCCAGTTTCTTTTCCACAATGCTGCTGCTTCTTTTAATCTCCAAAGTACTGAGCTTCTGCTTCAGATCTGACACCCGCTGTGCTCTCAGATGACAAGATGCTGGGTCTCTGCCTGACAAAGAAAGGGTTTGGTGTGGGAGACTCAATGATCCTCAAGGGAAATAGGTTCATAGCTAAATAGCAATAGAATAGCAAGAAAAACAAGTATGTATGTGTAAGAATGCAGCATATAAACATGATCAAACAACAATTAGCAGGATGCACAATTGTTGCTAATTGAAATTGATGTTCAAATAGCAGTAATGTCAGTACCAACAGTTGCACAACCCATTAGGACTGTACACATTTGTTTTTAATGGGAAATTAAATATCTAAAATTGTAAACATGAAAGGGCGACCCACTGATTTTTATACATGAGGATCAGTGTTTTTGTCATGTTAAGTGCTGCTGCCGCCTGTGAAAACAGTTGTATGATTTCCTCTTTGGCTCTAGGGGAGCTTCATCAAGTCTCAGAAAATAACCCTGATGATGTATCTGTCATCACGGCATTGCAGACTTGGGCTCGACACTTGAAATTCATCACAAGGGCCTAAGATACAAGCCGAGAGTTTGATAGGCAAGGGCATTTACCAGGAAAAGAGCATATAAAGAGACACACTTGAGTTGCATCATGGGAATTTTCATATTCTGTTTTTGTAGAGCTTGACCCACACAACTTATATAAAATCAGGATACCTCAGCCTCTGTTGCATCAATCTTAGCCACTGGGGTTTTAATCTGTTTCCTGTGAATCCCCAACTTTATAGAAGTGCAAAACTGAATCTCTGGTAAAACACACAATTACAGTTTTTTTTTTTTTTTTTAATTTTAGCTGTGATACAATAAAAGGTTCAGGATTTGTAAAAAATGTAGTTTTAGATTAATTTTGTAATTTCTTTTTGAGGTGGATACCAATATCAGTGTTCAAGAGTGTAAAAATGTGATAAAATTATACCATAATACCAACAGATATTTTTCTCATTAACTTTTCTTTATTTTTGTAGAACATATCTGTATTGAGTTGTACATTTTAAAAGTCGGTAAAGACGGGACGAACTATGAATTGGCAACACTGTTTCTGAACTACCTCAAGCAGCGCAGCAATTTATTGTAATTTCCTGGCTGACATACACACTGATAATGATATATCCGCAATAAACCAGCTGGAAGTATTGGAATGTACTAATCCACGGGGGGTAATGGGCTCCATATCAATGACACGACTCTTATAGAAAAGTAAATTGCAATCAACCCACACACTTAACAGTCAAAACAACTACTTTATTTTGTCATTGAAGAGCAAAGAGCAGCAGCATGTAAAACTCAACATTTCATCCTGAAAAAAAGATATACGATCTTTGAAAAACAGGATGCTTGGACTTGCAGGATGACTGATGGGATGTAAGTAACATTGGGTTATCATTGAAATCACAGTGAATATGAAGTATTCTGGCTTTAATTGGATCAAATGAACTGATGCATACATTGAAACAATCGACAATATGATGAATCCCTATGTGAAATAACACTGAATGTTTTGCTGTCTCAGATGCATTTATATTTGTAGCAGGTACAACTGCTTGAATCCTCTCTCACGCTCATTAAATTTGCCATTTCATGTCATTTAATAAGAGCCTGGGGAGAAGAACGCATAATGATTGTTTCTGAAAACAATATGCTAAAGACAGATTGTTGTAATATGTGAAAGAATATTTATCCCCAATATGTAAAGACAGGCCCAGAGGCTCACATTTATCTCACTATCTGCATTATGCTGCTGCTTCTTTTCCAGCAAAATGAAAGTACAAAGTATTTTTCACTTGCGTGGAGTCAGATGTGAGAAGTGTGAAGAAAGCCTGATAAAGTAAACACGTCCTTGTTCTCTTTTCATGCTTATTTGTAAAGACTCCAGCTTAAAAAAAAAAACACTCTTTTTTTCCAATCCATTTGCCTTTGAATGAAGCCCAGAAAGCGGTCAGTGGCTTCAGTGGAACCAGTGACGAGGAGTTTGGGACTGATTAGCCCCTAGGAGACTTTGTGCTAATACTCTTTTTCATTAGCCTCCAAGATTATCAAAAACTACTCTCTCCCGAGCACGCTTGTTTCTTCTCTGCTGCGTCTCGTGTTCACTTAAAAATACAAACAGTCTTCTCTTCATAGGGTGGACACACACACACGCACATTGACTGGCCTTACTTTGCTTTTTCTGTTCACACTTATTCGGAGATGAGAGAGAGACCGAAGCGCAGAGAGCTGGGCTGATAAGGAAGATGAAAGCTGTGGAAGAAAAGAGGGAAATGAGGGAATAAACTGCTCTTGAAGGAAAATGTAAAGATCAGTAATGTGCCTCCGTGTGGTGATTAAGAGGACCCAGGGGTGGGAGGAGTGGTGGGAGGCCCTGGGGTTAGTTTGTCTGTGAGAACTGGGATCAAGGCCACATTGACAGCTACCGAATCCCCTTTCACCCTGGCTCATTTCCTCAATGGTTCAGCAGTCCGGGCTCCCTCTCCCCTCACTGCGATACACACTAGCCGACACACTCTACTACAAAGAAAGCCAACGGTCATTATCACCCATGAGCGCTTTGCAGGGTTTCGAGGGTCCTTTCTACCCGTCTCCGTGCACTAATGTCTGAGTGAAGCCATCTGCTCATGGCTCCTCCGATTCTGAAGTTCCCCAGGGCTTCTCTGGCTCTGTGCAGCTTGTACTAGAGGAGAGGAAAAAATGGCATGATATCCTGTTGCTACAAGTCATACATGCTCGTGTGTTTAGATATTTGAGACAATAAGGTGATGGCAATGTTGACTGATTTAATAAAAGAAACAGGAACATTGCTTTAATATCTTTCACAATTATCATATTGTGTCAAAAAAGGTTTTACATCACCTCAGGCGTACTGTGGAATGCGCATGATGTGGATTGTACATGAAGTGGATCAGTGATACCGTGGATTGGTCATATAAAAGGATCAAAATTAATTTCATCTTCTGTCGTCAGGACTGAGATGACCCTGGGACAGCAGTAGAGTGAGATCTTGTTAAATGTGCTTAACATTTGAAAAATTTCAGTGTCTTTTGGATTAATCAAAATAATCCACTGACATCAGTTTTATAGATTTTATATGAGCAAATTTCTTTGAAAGAAAGTAGTGTTAAAAAAAAGAAAAAGAAAAAGAGTTGTTCTCATAAGTTCAGGGCTCACACCTAATTTTCTACCCGGCCCCAGGGCCAGTTAATCCAACCCTGACATTATCAGTGAAGGACGTCCATACACCACAAATACCTTCTTCACACCATCCTTGTAGCTACTGTGATAAAGCTAATGTGTTTTTCCCAACTGGAAGCTTGACATAATGTTAATACTGCCTGAGGTGTGAGAGCCAATCAGAAACTCTGTTAAGAGCGAGGATGTTTAAAGGGAGCATCCTCTTTGCCTTCTACCCACTGACATATACACTCTGAGCACTGGAGGACATATGGATTTTGGTAAACTACCTACAGAGGGCTGCCTGCTGGCAAGATGCCCACTGCCTCCTCTCAGAAGGACACACACAGGGAGCCTACGTTTACCATGATGGAATGTTTTGAAAAAATAAGATTAGAATTTTGGGCATAAATGTTTAAATTGGCAGATCGTAAACCGAACCAAGACCAATACCTGTAATGTTCTTTGCAAGCACCCTCCCTTATAAAGACACAACTGTTCACACTAGAACCTGGAACCAAATGTGATGTGGTTTGACTCGCTAAACATGTCCCGATCCGTTTAAGGTTGCACTTTATTTCCTTCTGTCTCGAGCTGTTTTCCCATCTCGTTAAACAGGTGAATCCCGTGTTAAAAAGGCCAGGTGCCAAGCGCTGCTAAGTGAAGAACAAGCTGATGTATTTGCTCTGCGACCTAGCCTGGATGCTGCTCCGTGTAAATTATTGGCAGCTGTTTGAGAGCGTGAATGTTTAATGAGATGGGATCTGGGCTGGCGGGCGGGCCTCAGAGGTCCGGCTCGAGTGATGGATGGAGAGCTTTACAGTATTATCCGAACAGCGGCTTAAGTGTCACACCGCATCATAAACTTTCATTCTTTGCTTAATGCTGCGAAGACGGACACATAAGCTTCTGCGCATGCCTGCACATATGCCCCTGTGGAACTGCGCGGTATGCCCGTACACAGAGTCGTGCACAGAGACTCTCGTTAACCTTTACAGAGTCCCAGTTGCTCTGTAAGTAAACCCAGATGGCCATGTGGGCTGTGGGCACCGGCCTCTATATTGGCAACTATTAATATGCAGCACAAATTCCCAGCGCTTGTAATTCTTTACCCTTGCTCTACAGTCTTTTAACTCCTCCCCAGTGACCTGACAGGCCTGCATTCAGGATCTGGACTTCTGTATGAACACAGCTAAGCACCTAATTATCAGCTAATGCTGCCCCTTGAAGTAGGTTATCGTCCGTGGTAGGAGCACAGTGTGTCGCGGGGTGGGGCAGGGCTGACTTTGTCATTGCTGTTGTGGCTTTCTGAGGGCCCTTGTGAAGTTGTCAACATTGGTCCACTGAACACAAGAGTGCAAGCTGATCGGGCCCCTGGCTGTTGCAATTACAGGCCTGGACACAGAGCTGATATCTCAGACACACTCGTCTCGCCTCTTTGCTCACAGTTATTTTTGTTACAATATCTCATGAGCAGTCCATGGGAGGCTCAGTTGTTGCATATTTGTGTTGCCTCGTGAAGGGCTGTAATCGGTGAAGTGCCAAAAAGTGCTTACAATGCTCACTGGAAGGGAACAAAAGAGTCGTAAATATCGAATAATTTAGCTAAAACAGTGTCATTTTGTAAGATTCAGATTTATCTGCTGCTAATTAACATTCAAGTTAATTTGACATCTTTAAACATAGAAAAAAAAAAATACTGGCAAGTTTTTTGCGACTCTTTGGGCCTTAAATACCCAGAAATAATGCATCATGAGGCCATTCAACTACACAGCACTCATGTAAACCAACATAATGGGCTGCGTTGCTTCCTATGAAAAGATACCGACGGGATGGGAGAGCCTTTTTGGTTTTTTTTGGTTTTTTTCTTCCGAACGTGATACAAATAATAGTTTTTCAATTCCACTTTCTGTGTGCTGTGAAGAATTCATTGTGACTGCATGGGTTTGTATGGGCAAACCACTTGTGTAATGCTGATGGGTGTTTTTCTTTTTTTTCTTCTTTCTTGTTCCAGCCAGAACATGAATTGAAAACAATGTTTCCCCTGTGACTTTTATAAACTGGATGCAAAATATTCATACTGTAGCCTGCTTTCTATTAATCTTCTGTTGTATTCACAGTGAAATTAAATGCTAAGGCTTTGAGGTTGTAGACTTTGGTGGACTGGATAAATTCGGTAAGAGAAACACCTGAAAGAGATCTTTTCTTGTATTTTGTTTAGAGTAGATTAATGCAACTAGGTGATGTACATCCAAATTAACACGCCCAGTTGTGAATGAGAACTAGACTAGTCACCTTTAGTGAGGCTATAATGAAGTCAACTAGTGATAGCATCTACTAGGTACTGTATGTTAGCAAGTGTGTACATGATTTTGCAGGGCGGTAATCGTAACATGAGCTTTTTGATTTCTTTGGTTTCTACAAAGCTTCATTAGTGGTAAATTGATCTGCTCTGTGTCAGAAACAGTGTCCTCAGCTGTGTTGAGACACGCTTAGAAGCCTACATAGGGAGCTGCACCAGCACATGCCAGCTGAATAAACTGTATATGGTCCTGATGAAATTCTGCGTTATCTGGCAGTTATTACCTCAGCTCATATAATCCTGTTTGAGTGGATTTTTTTTTTCACTTGTAGACATTGCTTAAGGTCACTGAACCATCAGAGCTGTGACAGTGAGGTGCTTGGTTTTATTTTTGGCCAGTCCTTAATAGATCCTGTCCACTTGGTTCTTGTCATCATGGATCCAGTCCACCTGAATCTGTTAACCGTTCTAGTTCACACACCTCTTCTTATCTGTGGGACTCATAGCCGATATATAATGGCTAACTGGCTGATTAACATAATGCTGGTGGACGTTCTGCCAAGCCTGACCTTCCCTGTGCTGTTTAACCTTATATCCTTGACCAAAGAACCTTGTGTTTTTTTTCCAGTTGTAAGTCAGAGTTGCTACATGAGGCTGCTGTTGTGCCTGCTTGTGTTTAAGAGAACATTTTTGGTGAAATCAATGCAGCTATTGAAAGAAAAAAAAAAGCCGTGTTATTAAAGTTAGATTAATAACCAATAAATTACACCTTTACTCATTTCAGCTTGAAGGTTTTGCTGATACAACCTTTCTTGGTCTGGTTTGACCACTGTCTTATGGTGGATAATTTTAGTCAATTCCTTCACTTGATGACTCTTCTCTACTTGTTACTTGTTACTGTTAAATTTAATTAACCATAATTGTCACTTGTGACTAGTCGGTGAAGAGGAACTGAGGTCCTTTACTTAAGTAAAAATAGTAATACGACAGTGTAAAAAATTCTCCTCTACAAGTAAAAGTCCTGCATTCAAATTCATACTTAAGTAAAAGTTCAGAAGTATTGTCAGCAAAATATCAAAAGTATCAAAGTATCAAAAGTAAAAGTACCTATTATACCATGTAATACTGGATTATTTTTAATGGAATTTTAGAGAGGACAATATCCACAGTGTTGGGTCCTGCATTATAACATCATCTTTATAGCTTGTTTTATAGAGCACCCCTGTTTCAAAATCTAATTTTAAGAGATTATTTTAGTTTGTACCGTGCTGACAAGCTGCATAGCTCTAAATAAAGTTGTGTTTAATTAAACCATTGTCCAGCCATGCTATTTGATATCTTAACCTGTAATAAGGTATCATATAAGAGATAAGATAATCACTTGGTTTGGTTGTAAAATCTTATTCTGCAGTTTAGCTAGAAGATAAGGTTTTCAAATACATGTATTGGAGTAAAAAGTGAAATATTTTCTTCTGAAATGAAGTGGAGTAGAAGTAAAAAGTAGCATAAAAGTGAATATCGAGGTTAAGTACTTTATTTGATATCCATGTAAAGGGTAAATGTCCTCTATTCATTTGCAGTTACTGGCCTGAAATGTCATGTTTTTTTGTGGCATTTATTAAATAAAAAGGATAATTTAGAGGCTTTTATTTTTTTTTTTTTAAAAGAATGAACATATTCTACTTCTACCTTCTTTTTCCTCCTTCACTCCTCCTTCTTTTCTTCTCCGAAATTGAGGTTCCTCTAAATAACTGCAGGCATTATTTCCCCGTGTGCTGGAATTAAGCGGCTCACAAAAGTCTACTAAAAGATTGAGGAGCAATTATGTCTGCATTTTGGACATTTGGAAATATTTCTTTATCATAATAATGGACAGCACTCTCAGAGCTAAGCCTCTTATTACGAGTACTCATTTAAATCTATATGGTACTGAAGCAAGGGCTGCTTATAATGTGATGTAAAGCCTCTTGTTACTGAATACGACTTTGTGTTTCCATGTCTTACAGTTCTTACATCTGCAGCTGAATGGTTTAGCCTGTGCTCCTGCTAGAAAGGTGCATGGTGCATCCTCAGCGCAACACTCACCGCGTCGGGAAAATTCAGGGTGAAAAATGAAAAAAAACTGTGAGCAAAAGACAGAACGGCTTAGAAAGGGGAGTAAATGATGCCACTGGAAGCAAAGGATCAAGGGATTCCACAGGGCATCTGAATCAAAGCCCCCTTTTCTCTCCTCCGCAGAGTAAGAGGGGAGGTGTGAGCTGTAATTAAGTCGAGGCAAAGAAAGTGTGACTCTCTCTGAGGAGCACTGATTCAAAAAAGGGGTTCTCATCGCCGTGGTTACCGTGCCTTGTTATATGAGTTTAGCATATTGTTTTTGTGTTTAGATGTGAGTGTTTGCATGCGGATCTTTTCAGCACTAATGTGGTAATAGCTGCTTTTGGGCTTGTGTATTTCGTATACCTCTTCAGCAGTTGGCTTTCATTTCATGCTGTCTGTATGATTGACCAAACAGCAGCACCCAGGTTGTGTCCTGTTCTGCTTGCAGCCTGAAACCGTTTGGCCTAGATGCAACAAGGTGCTGAAAACACAGATCCTCCTCTATGGTGACTTTTGATAACATCACACAGTTCCTGCAGACTTTTAGCAGCACGTGCATGTTGCACACCGGGCTTGGAAATTTCAATTTTCAGAACAGCCATCGATACAATACCCGAATTTCTGTACCAAACCTGACATTGGTTCGTAATAGCAAATCAGAGATATAACACTATCAGCATATTTATGGGCTAATAAATACAAAGAAACTGCGCTACATAAATCTGAAAAATGTGTGTTTGCTGTGACTCCAAAACAGTGCTAGTATCACACAATGGTGTGTCTGCTAGAGAGCACTGATGATATCTCACAGTATTTATTCACAGTATCTTGGTCACAGTTCCTTAGGAATTAATCTGATGGCTATTAAACGAAAATATGTGTATTTGTTTTTCAGAAAGTGCACTCGTGTTAAAAACTAATATCTGCTGATATATTGTTATTTTTATCTCTAAATATGATTATTAGATTGGTCTTAAAAAGGCAGCAGTTCAGTATCATGCTCAGTAGTAGAAAGAACCCTAAGGAGATTTACTCAAGTCCTAAATCTAAGCCCAGAATTGAGGTGCTCATACTTTACACAAATCATTTCATAGTAGTTTCTGTTTACTCTACTACAATTCAGATGGAAATATTACATCCTTTTACTCCCCTACATTTATTTGTTGGTATTAGATTATATTTATTTCACAGATTAAGGTTTTCTTTTCATATTGTGTGATTCTCTTATAAAGATTAAACTAGCCCATCCAAATTTTTTAAATTAGTAGAGCTGCGGTGAGAAGACAATTCATTGATTAGCTGATCAACAGAAAATAATTCATATATTTTTATAATTTATTAATTGTGAAAAGTAATTTTTCCAAGCAGAAATGCAAAACATTTGATGGTTCAGTCTTGAATGTGAGAGCTTGACACATTTCCATTTCGTTACATTACATTACAATGAGTTGAAGATCTTTGGATTCTTGCCTTTTTTTGGTCACTTTGGGTCGATGGAAATTGTAATGGTCCTAGTGGAAAAACTATTAATTGAGAAAAATTAACAATGGTCCTTTGTTGCAGACCTAGAAATTTGCTCCACCTCAGCAACCTACAACATTAAAATGTCATTTACACATGAATAAGTAAGTAATAGTAATACAATAATATGCAATACTATACAGTAATGCATTAGAACTTTTATTTTTGATACTTTGGGTTCATTCTGCCAATTACATTCTTTAATTTAAGTAACACTTTCAGTTCAGGACTGTACTACCTTTTATATTGCAGTATTTGTACTTTTAGAGTCAAGGGCCTCGATACTTCCTTCACCACTGATCATCTTAAAAAAATATCAATAGTTTAGACCCAAAATATGATCCCTGTCAAATTTAGGTAACGCTAAATACTGTTGAAGTGTACTCTCAGAAAGTTTAAGGACTGTAACACTCTCTGTGCCTGGTCTTGTAGAAACACACAGTTTGTATAAACGGGTAGGTGTGCTAATGTATATCGTCTAGCCATGTGCCTGTTGGGATTGGTATGGCAGGGGGGCTGTGCAGTCAGGGCCCTGTCTCAGTAATGGAGGTCAGGCCCTCGCAGATGCCTGTAGTACTCAAGGGACGAGCTGCAGCAGTGATGTTGGGGCCTGTGGAGCTCCCAGGAAAATGGAGGGAGGGAGGGGGGCGTTGTCATCTGTATCCCCGCATCTCATTGCTTGGTTTTCTTGGCACGTTGCTTTCCAAAGCTGATTTTTTTCTGTATAGAGCAAGTAAAAATAAATAATAAAAGCTTCTGAATGGCTTTCTAAGTATTCTGTTTTGTGGCCGACCACCCACAGTGAATACCAGGACTGAGCGCATAACATGTTCTGCAAGATAAAAATGAAAGCCATCCTATTCAGTCCTCCTGCGGTACACTTGCTTCTTCATTTGTGGCTTCACATGACTAATATTAGTCTGCCTGCAGCAATTCTAAGCATTTATTTGTACCATTTGATTGTATGGAAATCAGCGTCAAAGCTGTCGGGCAGTTGGTTGCCGTGACACCATGCAATCATGCTTGTTGTGTAAATCTATGCACGCCATTACCAGATCCGCAAATAACACACGGCAGATAGATTCGGGCATTTTTTTAGGTCTCTGTGTTTTAAGTCTTTGAGGTCTGATGTGTTTGATATCTAGCCGACGAACACCTTCTCAGAAAATGTGTTAGAATTTTTAAGACCATTCATTAAAATGTAGCTTCTAATTTATGAGGAAGAATTCAAGAGTGGAGACATTACCACTAAACAGAGATATGAAGCTTTCAACTAATGCATTTAGGTCAGTTCTGAAATGAATATTCCTCTGTTGCAGGGGACAAAAAAGACTTGACATAACCACTTAAAATGGCTTTTCACATGAAGGGAAAAAAGTGCCTCCTCCAGCACTCTTGATTAAATTTTCATATATGACTGCAGTTGAGTATATCCGTCATTTTCCTCTCTTTCTCCATCAGAGAAGAGGCCCAGTGCTGTAATGCAGGTACTGAAGAAAAAAACCCTCTTCTTAATTAGTGTGATTTCAGCCTCATCGGACAAGGTCTGTTTTTATTCATCAGCCTCTATTCACACTCCCCTCTCCTCATGACATCTCTAACAATAGCATTAACTGGCGAAGCAGTTCCGTTAGGTTTTACAGCGCAGCTTCAGATTGCGGGAGATGGAGCCCTGTAATTGATGTCTATGGTGAGGAGGAGGGGGGGGGTACACATGGGGGGTGAGGGGAGGGGTGGAAAGAATAAATCGGAAATGATGAAAAGAGACCAGTGTGTGTTATGTTTGCAATGGGAGCTTTGTTACACTGTTTTTCTACCTGCCAAAAAAAGTATACACCATCTCCCTGAAGGGTGAAGTAGATCTCTTAGCCAGTACCTTTTCCCTGTTCTCTCTCGGGTACTATCTGTTATTTCTGTCTCACTTGCTACTACGTCATGCAGCCACCCCTTTAACCTCGCTGAATAGGGGCCGGCTCATCTGTGCTGCTGTGTTGGTCAGGTTAAAGCTACATACATCACCAATCCTATCAACCTCTGCAAAAAAATGTATATGGTTTTTACTTTGTGCTATGAGATGGAAAAAAACTCATCCATTACTCTCTCAAAAAAAGCTGAAAGATGTTAAAAAGTCAGCCTTAGAAAGTGCAGGTCTTGGCCAGTCCTGGCTACTGGGTTTCTTCTGAGTTACAGTAAGGAACTGGAACCATAGTAGACTAGTAATGAAACAATTTCACACAACAACATATGCCCTGCAGTGCCAATCTTGGCATCCACTCCCAGTCCAAGTAGGAAAAGTGCAGCATCCAGTTAGAGGGAAATGAGATTTTTGCCATTCACCGCTTTGTGTGTTCCTAGTGTCCTCCGGCCGGTTCGGCTGAATCAGAATATGGCAGGTTGAACCAAGATGGTATGAGAAAGCTAAGATGTCAAGGAAAGGGTGAGATAGGAGAGAAAGAAAGAGGGATGTTCATGGAAAACATGGCTGCAGTTTACAGGAGATCAAGTTCATCCACATTTTAATGGAGACTTATGGCTGGGTTTGTATCAGGTTGGACAGACATATAGCCATTACCAGAGCATTTACTCTACATTTACTGTCTTCTAAAGGTCGCAAGAGCGCTGTGGTTGAGCTCATCAGTCATAAGGTGCTGCGGTATATCTCCAGTCAGATCCTGGTTTGATGATGAATGATGATAAATGATGATAAATGATGATAAATGATTGCAGCAAGAATCTCTGCCAAGTAGATTGTGATCGATCTCTACTCACATACAGAGTCTGTTTACTCACTCAGGTTAGCACAGTTGGCATAAAATCAACCAATGCACTACGCCACAGGTATGTTTTATTTTACTTATTCAAAGGTTCAGTCCTGCGCTTGAGTTTTATTTTGATGATAGACTTATGCACCAGTCCTCTGATATATGTAATCCCACATCAGGATCCAGATGCATAAAACTTGGTAGGTTCACAACTAACACAATGTGTATGTGCAGTCAGAAATGTGCATATGTCGTCTTTGCTTGAGACTGTCCAGTAAAAAAAACAAGCTCTGTATATTCAACATATTATAAACAAAAGTGATCGCGAAATAATTAACATAACTAACTGGCTAACAATGTGTTATTATTAGAATCCACCTCTCAGATACATTTCAATTCCAAGTCAGCCTCAGCTCATTCTAGATGATTGTGACATACATCCAAAATTTGTGTGCCAACTATGTGTTGGTGGTGGAAATGTGCCAACAACTGCAGCGATGTACAAACAAAAAGGAAGGAAGAGGAGGACCTGATGTAAATGATGCATTATTTAAAATATTTTTCAAAACTGGTTGTTTTATAAGGAAAACCTGCACTCAGCAGGTTTGTTCAACCTCGGGATATAGAAATTTTGTTTTGGTGAGAAAACTGAATTTAAACAAAGTTTCTATCTGTTTACAGGCAAAATACAGGACACCTTTAATGTGGTGTATAAAAGGTATATGTGAATATTTGTTATTTATACATCTGGCCTCTGGTGTCTGGATATCATGATCATCGATGAAGTTTCAGGTGGCAAAAAATGAAATTCTCAGAATGTTTTCATGGCATGAAAAGGTCATGTTTATAGACATCCAGATATTGGTTCTCTGTGACAATGGTCTATATATTGCATTTTTTTCAGTATTTCCAGTCAAAAATCTATATTTATTAAACTCTACAGCCTGCAAAAAAATGCTGTTTCTCTTTTATAAAATGACCATACTCTACTCAATTGCCCATTCTTCATCATCCTACTCCCCTTTCTTGTGCTGATTCCTGCCCTCCTCCTTAGTAAGGCTTCCTAAAATGCAGTGGCTGTTATTAATGGTCTAAGAAGAAGTAGTGTTTGGTTGATTCTTCCGCAGGCTCAGTATTGATGAGCTGTACAGCTGCATCTCTCTCCTAGCCGTCCCCTCCTCCCTCCTCCCTCCTCCCTCCTCCCTCCTCTCCTCCTCCCTCCTCCGCTCTACGTAAGTAAACTTGTCAGGTCTGATGCACTGCCTGCACACGCTCAAATGCAAATCACGGAGCAGCGGAGCTTTATCTCAAACCAAACAAGAGAAGCAGCAGAACATCCAGGATCCTCAGTCCCAACAGAGCTGCTGTATCTGAGGGGCTCTGATTAAAGGAGTGCCAGCGGACTGCTGCTACTGGTTACACAATATTAGGTGGTTTGCCTGAGGAATTTGCTTTAATCCAAAGGGAAATGAGCTGCCTTATCAGCACGGGAAGAGATTTTTGGTCAGGTTCCACCAAGGGCTGGGTGGTATATCGATTTTTCAATTTTAAGGTAGATCGATTTATTTTCAAGCAAGATATAGGATGAGACAATGCCGTTTATATCGATAGTTAGATGTTGTGTTGTGTAACCAGTTTCTTCGGTAAAGCTGTGCCAGTGTTTGCATTGCACCTCTCTCACACTCTCCGCCAACCGTGCCCATACTCTAGCTCTGTGCCTGCACACAAACCCGGCCTCCACTCGCTCAAAAGTTCTCCTGCAACATGGAGGGAGAACCACAGTGCTGGCCCACGCTGCTGAAGAAGACCTGGTCTGTAAAAGCAAAAATGGTGGTTCAGCTATTTGGAGATGGTTCCCACTTAAAAAATATCTATTGTTACTTGCATAGCTGTAGGCTGTAATTATGCCTTATTTTAATCGGTCTGTTGTTGTTGAAAACAAATGAGTGAACATTCTCAGAGATGGGACTATTTTTATTCAATACTGGCTATTTGTTTTATATAATTTTTCATTTACGTGTTTTTCCAGTGCACATTTTCAAACTGGGAAACCCTGTCTTTGCATTTTATTTTGATCACAGTCCGTTTAGTAAAAGTTCTTCAAGTGGCTTCAAGTTACAAATGAAATTCAGCTCACTTTGTTGATTATGCTGAAATATTTTTGGTGCATATCAGCCAGCCTTAGTTTAAGTTTGATTTTTTAAAAAGTAAGGTAAGATTAATGACAAGAATGGAAGTCTGCAATAAAAATAGTATCTCATATGCAGAAGACCATGAATTCCTGAAGTTAAAAAAAAGACTTTTGCCTTGAAGCATAAAAAAAAGAGCAGTGATCAACTCGATTATGAGAGAGGAAGTCCAAGGGTATTTTTTTAATAGAAGTGCAGTAGCATTTAAAACTCATGTTCCTCAAATGAGGAGTGAAAGGCAATATTTCAGACTGGTAGCCGTTCTTACGAGCTGGGATTTATATCCGTGAGAATCAGTCACCACTCTGCCCTGCACTGTGTAATCACTATTATCCTTGTAAGAGTAATTGCAAATGAGTGTCCTTGTTGAATCTGTATATAGATGATTTAAGCCCATCTGAGAACTGGCCTGGAACAGTGTAATCAATAGAAACCCATCCTCATCCCAGTCTTCTTTGATTACCTTTGGTGTTTCATGTTGTATTGTTTCTGGAGACAATGAGAAAGTCTTTTTTTTGCCATGAATTCTCTTGTTATATATGCTCTGCACTATCTGGGATTTGTTCTCATTATCCACGCCCCTCTTTAACTTTGCTCTTTCTCTCCCCTTCTGTTTGAGGGCTCTTCACCCCTGCCCACGGTTTCTCTCTCTCCCCTCTAATTTATTTCTCCCTCTCCAGGATAAATGCTATGTAAGAGGCTTGTGTTTTCCTCCCTCTCCATCACAAGGTATTTATGGTGTGCCTGCTGTGTGGGCTCTCAGTCGGTGTCTTGGTATTCACTATAGAAGGGAGCTAAGTTGGACAGTCTTAGCCAGGTTCCACCACAAGCACTTTGGGGCTGGTCTACACCTTATCCCATTAATCTCCCTCCAGCACCTCTTCTGGCTGCCTCACAGCCACTTTGTGCAACAGAGTTATGCTCCTCCCGCTTCTTTCTGACTTTGCTCCTACACAAACACTGCTAATAGGATTCGATTAACACCTTCTCTGGATGCTGAGTTGTGAAAACCACTGTCTGATTACAGAAGGAATCTGCCACTGAAAAGGTTAGTTCATCCAAATTACAAAAACACTTACCTTGGTCAGTAGGTAGCCTTGCAGATGGTTTTAGTCTGTTCCCGGTTTTAATTAAATTCAACCCCAGAATTCTATTTGTAGTGCGTCACTCATTAAAAAGACCATTTGGCATTAACTTCGACATCTTCCTCCAGAAACAGTATCCCCTTCGAAAAATCCACAAACCTCACTGTTCACGGTTTTCAGTGAAATTACATTCTAACAACAAAATTTGATTCACCTCCATAGGTGCGGCTGCAGAAAGTTCAAGGGCGGTATCTCCAGACCTGAACAAATATAAACACACCACCACACCTATATGGTAAATGAGATGTTCTTTGGGGCGATGGCCTCACCATGTAATCCCACCATCCTTGGTTTGACTCTGGTTTGGGATGTTATATATCATTCCCCATCTTCCTTCCTCATGTCTTCTAGCTGCCTCTATTGTAAACTTAAAAAATATATAGTGGCTAAGATTAATGTAAGGTAACGTAAAGCTACTGAAAATGCTGATATTCAATTAATTTAAAGGATATATTTAATACTGGCAATGGATGCAATGAAAATACCTGAAGCCTTCAATCAGTATCTCCTTATCCTTTATGGTGTTATATATCTTATTGCTCTGTGAGCTCCGTTGTTATCCAGAAACTGTTAAGACACCTCGGAGAGCCATACTGTTGTACTGGCATGTGCACATGACATGTTCCTTCATCACCATGAACACACACACTGCAATCTAAGACACACTGTTCTGCTGAATTTACTAAAACCACAGTTACCAGCTATTTGAGGAATTAACAGAACCCTTTTTAAGAATGAAATAATATATTTGCGAGGCAGTCATAAATATGTATGTAATTTTTCTTCACTAGAAGCCAATGGCCTAGGGGCTGAGAGCCACAAACATAGTATCAAATTCAGAAAGTACTGAGAGCCAGAAAGAAAAATACGAGAAATAAGCAGTCTTATCCTTCAAATTTGACCATTTTTAACCCAAAGAAAATCAGAAGAATGACTTATATTGGGTTTTCCCCTCAGACATATCATGGGAAACCTCTGAAACTGTGTTTAGACCATCTCTGAAAGCTGCATTAATGAGATTCTTTGCTGCCTCTTGCAGGCTTTGCCAGCTAAATCCCCCCAACGCCACTCAGAGGATTTTTCTGATCAGTGGTCTCACATAAAATTAGTAATCATAAAAACTTTTTATAGCTTGCTTATGTGGAATTTGACAAAAGACTGCAACAGATTTAGAATTAAAGTGAAAAATCGATTTGAAAATGAACATCTTGAGTTGTTTATGCATAACACAAGAAGACTGGTTGTCTGGGATTAAAGTGGTAGCAAGGTACAAGTCAGGTGGGAATCTGTCTATAGAGCAACAGAAGAAGTCTCACTAAGTCATTTTTGCCTTTTGCCAGGCTGAAGAAAGAGCAGAGAATGTGTTGAAATTGAGACGAGAGTCTAAGCCAAACACAGATAACACATTCCAGACATGGAATCTCCTGACAAGCTAATGTCTTGTTTGGCAAATTACATCTCCTACCTTTCAGAGAGGAGGGCACCTCGTTCTCACATATTTGTTTATTTCTCTCTCTTTGTTCTCCTCCTGAGAAACTCATCAGCTTTGACAGTAGCTCGCTAAAGTTATCTTGGTCCATGCTGTCCACATCTTTTTGTGTTATTGCTGCTCTGCATGGCGGTGCATTACTTGGGGACTGCGCTGAACGGTGCTGTGCTATTGCCCTTAATAAGCAATTAGCATTCTAAAAACTGCTTTCGCTCACATTTAAGTTATTATGATGTAGAAATTCAGACAGTCTTGGTCCCATGTTGGCCAGATTCCCTGATGCTATGATGAACACAAATATTTCATTCCCGCAGTCATTACAGCTTTAGCCTGTGTGACATTGACAGATTCATTATAATTTTATTCATTTTTAAGTAAACATCAAAACGGCAAACATCCTCGGCTAACCACACATACTTCTGTGTGCACATTTGAGGAAATGCTCTCACACACACACACGCACACACACACATCAGTAAAAAGTCAGCAGAATGCATGTGGCTTTTCTAATTACATGGGTTTGCCCTCGTGCTGCCAGAGAGGCTCATTTGGGCACAGAGAGGAACGTGTGCGCTAAAAGCAAGGGAGGCTGGGTAGGATGAGTCTTAATGAGGGGAATCAGTGGAACGTGTCTGATGGTGACATTTGTTCCTGGAGCTGGAGGGCTCTCGAAGAAAGGCAGGCCTTCACCGCAGGCCCTGCTCCACCACTCAGCCCTCTCATCCTCAGATAACTGTGCATGCCGCAGCACAACAATCAGCCCTCACACAGGAGGCAATTAAAACTCTGATCTGCTTACACACCCGGAAACGCTTGCTTAGCTACAGACAGAGGGGAAGGGGGACGAGGTGGTTGGGAGGTTCAGTGGTGGTGGGCCGGTGATATTTGTTTGTCAGCAGGAACAGCGGAAGTGGTGGGTCCAAAATTAGCACTCTTAGTAGTTTATTGTAACATACAACATTTCCTCAGACTCAAAAGTTATACATTAACAAAGAAAACAGATGGAGCTTCTGAACAAAACACAAAAAGCAACACTGGGGGAGTAGGCCAAATGGGATACTATTAAGTAGGAACTGGAACAGAGTCAGAATAGCTCTTTAACACCAGCAGCACTGCTGCCAAGCCTTAATACAATCTGTTAGTGAAGAGGGTCCTGGGACCAGAGTGGGCTGAGGACGTTTGGAGTTAGACCGTTAGGCCCGTCTTCCAAGCCGGGACCAGACTGAGCAATGGCCAGTTCAGCGGATTGGTGACAGACCCTTGCTACATGCTACATCTTGTAAATGAGCAGCCCCCCTGCATCCTGTGCCATTATTCCTGAGTCACATGCTGGGCGGGTGGATCTGTACAAATCACTCTTTCTTTTGAACCTCAGGAGGCTCATTTGGTTCCATAGAAGCATTGTTCACATTCATTTTTGCTTTTCCTGCTTATGCAGAGTTTGACTGCACAGGTTGCAAAAGCAAAGACAATGGCGCTAAATCTGTCAAACCAAAACTGTGGTTTATTAAAACCTGGGTTTTATTTTTGTGGCTTCAGCCATCGGTTGGTTTTAAGACCATGGAACATGGTGACAGTTTTGAATGGGTCCAGCAGGATCAGATCAGCTGCCAGTGAGCACACTTGTAAAGATCCCTCATAGCACTGGAAAAATGATGCACTTTTTATGCAGTGCCAGCTTTGGAAACACAAAAAGTTTCAAGTGTGTTCTTGGTACATTCAATGATAATGAAATTATTGGTCATGTGTTTCTCTTTTTGTAGCCGTTTAAATTCTGTCCATCTTCTACTTTACATGTTCTTTTGTTTTTTGTCTTTTTTTAAGAAATCTTGCTGACCTGAAACTCGGTCTCCTTGCAGCCACAGTGAGGTCCTGTTTCTTTATAATTTCCAAATTAATTAGATTCACGGACCTTCTTTGAAACAAACATTTTGACTAATGTTAGCAGGAAAATCACAACTGGAACTAATAACATTATGGATATTTTGGCCCAGCAATCACTGCATTGCAGCAATTAGTGCTCTCATCAGTTTCTACTGTGTTTGATGTGAAAAAAGTCTGTTTTGAAAAAGGTCTATTGTATTTGAGTTTCACTCCACAGATTTCTCCAAGGTTGTGTACCTCTTCAGATCCAATGTTGTCAAAATCATAGAGTTGAAGTCCAAATCAACTAAATAAAGCCCACATTTTTCTTTAAGTGATTCATCAGTTATTCATTTATTAATCAATTTTCAAGCAAACATTCACTTGATTCAGCCTCTCAACAATGAAATTGCTGCTTTTCTCTGTTATCTATCATTGTGAAATCAATATCTTGTGGTCTGGACTGTTATTTGGGGAATACAAGAAATTTGAAGAGGGGCTCTGCGGAATTGTGATGCATACATTTCATTTTTTTCTGTCATTCAACGACCAAATGATTGATGGATTAATAAAAAAGAATGAAAAGATGGATTAATGAAGGATACAATAGTTAGGTCTATCGCTAAAAGATACATTGCGTAAACCATCTGTGCAGGGAAACATGCTCTATGGATGAAGCAAAGTAGAGGTTATGGCTCACACCCATGCAGGACCACAAATTGGTCCTCCCTAATCCAGATAAGACTATTTTTTTTAGGATTTTCAGAAGTGCACTTGTGTTAAAACAAAAACACAGTATTTCCTCCCACCTGCTTTGAAAGCCAAGCTGTTGTCTTTAAAAGCCTGTGGTCTGTACAATAATGGCAGAATAGTGAACACCATCATTAGAGGGCAGACAGGATTGGGTCACCTTCACAGGCTGAGAGCCAGGCTGTTGTTGTCCTCCATCGGATGGAGAACCCCCTTCGCTGCTCTGGCACTGCTGCCCATTATTTCTGGCTATCTGGGTAACCTTTTGGCTGCTGTGTCATTTTTGCACCACAGGGCTAATTGCACCAAATGGCAGTAGATTTTGAGGGAATAGATGAGATAGGCAGTACATGCTGACCACCCGGTGCCAACCATTAGCTATAATTTAGTTTGTAGCAGCAAAAAATTCTTTAAGAGTTGACATATTAGCACATTTACAGTGAGCCTGTGGTGATGTAACTGAGCCCTAATTTCTCTGGTGTTTCTCTAATGGAGACTATGATGCCTTCCATCACCACTTGTTTCCTGGCAGCATGCAGCAAAGAAAGTTTACCAGTGGCTCGGAGTTTTTTGTTTGTTTGTTTTAAACACAATCTGCTCTTTCCTCTCTGTAGCTGGCTGTACCTTTGATGAGGACTCAGACCCCGGCTTGTGTGAATACCGTCAGGGCCAAGAGGATGACTTTGACTGGCAGCTAATCCGGACCTACAACTGGCCACACCCGACCCCAGATCTTCTACGAGGTAGGCTTCAATACGTGTCCCTGTTAAGGCCCCTGCTTTTTCAGACCACACCACCTTGGCCTGGTAACATTAAAAAAAACAGACTATCGAGGTGACCGTGGTGCTCCTTATAACGCACAGCTGGTGCAGTGGAGCTGCTCACTCAGGCCAGTTATAGACTGTACTCACATTGGACAGCAGCTCTCATGTGTGAAAAGTAACAGGTGGAAATGATCTGTTCTAGTGACTATTCCAGGCACTCTGGATAGCTTTTGCAGCAACAGTTAGGGTGCTAATTTTCTAGTGAGCAGTAGGCAGAGTAAAGCAACATGTTGTAGTAGGGTTGCACATGCATTACAATTTGGGATTTAGAAGGACTCATTATCAAACATTACTAATGGCTGCGTTATTGAGTAGTTAATGCAAGAGGTTTTCTTTTGTATAGCACCCTTTCAGCAACAAGGCAAAAATGTTTTATACATTTAAAATGAACAGAGAAAAGATTTAAAATAAACACAAAACATTATGCAAATATATTTTTATTTTAAATTCAATAAATACATTTAATTTCATAAAAGGTGGCAACAAACAGAAAAGTCTTATAAGTGGTGCATGAAAAATGAATGCTAGTTCTCCATGATTATCAAACCTGTCCAAGACCACCTGGGAAGTCCAGATGAAGAAAATGCAGCTTTTGAATAATGATTTGGACGTCGATTACCATAGCAACAGCAGAAGCTTAGAAGGTTCGAGGCATTTGGGTCGGGCCTGATGCCAAGAGAAGTACGAAGCTGCTAATCAGACAAGCCTGACACGGTGATGTCCAGGGGTGTGGAGGTGTGAGAGTCGGTACGGTTAGAAGTTCTCTCTCCGGCTCAACTACCGCTGTCGGTTTTGGTCTACACAAACAAGTTTAAGGCCATGAATGCCCTCGAGTAGAAACTGGCTGAGGTTTGCAACTTTGTGCTTGTTCGAATGATGCCTTTAAACATGGTCCGAAGACAAACCGTACAAACTCACCTGTGCTTCTGGAAAAAATGACATTTTTTGAAATACAACCGACCTTCTGAGTTATGATTTGAGGAATATCTGCTAACAGCGGTAAACAGACAAACAATCAGGATGTTTTTTTCAAGGAGAGTTGACTTGCTAATTGGCCAGTCTGATGGTCAGACACCCTCGCTCTTAGTTCAGCAGTGAGGTTGCTGAAGCATGCGTTTAGGAATAGCTATTTTTAAAAAACAAACAAAAAGCAAACAACACCACGTGTCTGGAGAGATTTACCAGCTAGTCTTGAGATAGTGTCATAAACAATGCTGTTTTGATACAAAAACACAACACAGACACAATAGCCCACCAGTCTACTATAATGCAGGCTTGCCACAGCTTTTATGTGCTTATTAGCTTTTATGTTTTTCAGACAGTTTATTATGGGAGCTCTATGCATGTTCTGAATAAAATAATAACACATTTATTTAAAACAAATTTACTGCAAACTGAATGGGACTGCTGGTAAAGCATTGTGTCAGTTATTGGAGGGGAACCTCAAGTCTTAAGTCTTATCAGGGGTAGTCCAGGCAGGATAATTGTTTGGTTTAAATGGGGAGGGTCCAAAGACACGGAGCTACTTTATAATCACTGGCAGTGTTGTGAAAGTTACTTTCAAAAGATCTTTTTTTCTTTTTTTTCTTTTTTTTCTTTAACAAAGGTGCAGATTAGCATCAGTCCATTAGCCCCTGATCAGATTTAGGAAAGTATATCCAGACAAATCCACATTCTGTTCAGACTCAGCTGAGACTGATTGCAGTCCATCTTCCCCTCGCCAAGCATAACAATGCATCTCAGACTTATCTCCAGAAATGCATTTGTGATGGGACTCACTCATGATTTGTAACTAACCAACTCTGACTGCTACTTGGCCATGCAGCTAGAGAAGAGAGACCCAACTGATTCCTGGATTTTTGCTGCTTTCGCACCTTTATTGAGAGTATAATTTTGTTTGGAAAATGTCATTAAAATTTTATAGTCCTTGTTTTATTAAAGTATCACTCCAAAACCCAAATATTTTTTTATTATATTATAATTACTAGCATGTATCACAAAGAAAAGCAGCATATTCTCATATGTTAGAGGCTGAACTCTGGGCTTTTTTGGAATTCTTGCTTGAAAAAGGACTGAAACAATTGTTGAATATCAAAATAATTGCTGATTAGTTTTATGCTAAACAACTAATATTTCAGATTTGGAATTTCTTTTGCCACTAATTGGAGCTTGTGCATCTCCTCCTCTCTAGTAACAGTAGAAAGTTTATAAAAAAAGATTTAAGAAATTCTCAATAAACAAAGAAGAAGGCGACTGTGATGTACATTGCAGAAACCTGCTTTGAACATACCTTATTTCCATTCTGGCTGAAAGTTAATGGATGCTGAAATGCACTTACAGCTTACCTTTGCATGCTCAGCAGGTGTCCACAGTGATTTATGCCAAATAATCTTATTACAGTACCTTGGACCCTACTCCAATCACCAGTCCATTGAAAGCTGCCCCCCCCCCCCCACACACACACATTCAGTCCCTTGCTGCTTTTCTGTTTAAGTTTTTCATGCATCTGTGCAGGTGGCCTGCTTCCAATCTTTACTGGCAGTTTTCATATATGTTTGTATGTTTATTTAAAATGTTTTCTCTCAGGAATCGCTGTGCAAGCACACATCTGAGACGAAAACATCCAAGTGTGAATGTTGCAGGTTATAGGCTGCTGGCGTGGGTAACCTGTGGCGATTCGTGAAAGGAGCCGGCAGATGTCGGGGATTTCATAATTTGTTCGCAGTTATCAAGTGCATATTCCACTATTCCAGGCACAGCTCCCCCAGGGCAGGCTTGGTATGTTAACGAACTCCCTGGGATGTTGGAGTCTAGCATGGGTCATTGCTGATTACACTTCCCGGTGCTCCTTAGGGGCAGGCTGCACCACAAAGGCCGCTTTTCATCTTCTTTTCATCCATTAGAGAAGGTCGATTTCAGGCGGGATGATACATGCTCGAGTGACTTGAATGTTCCTCCCAGATGATGCTGGATAAGAGATGAAGATTTGATACATAACTTCGAGATCTCATCATTTTGGAAAAGGGATGTGAGCCCCCTTATGTAGTCATACATGAACCGTACACTTTTGAGGACCAATAGCTATTGCTACATTGACATTAACTCCAATCGTCCCCTGAGATATTGTGCTGTATGTAAACTTGAAAGTCTTTTCCTGTGTGCCAAGATCATAGTGAATATTAACTGTTACCTTTGTTTAGTCAGTAATCTCTCATTTATTACAGTGAGTGTAAAGTGAGTAAATTCATTGCATAAATCCTGGAACAATAGTAGACAGTAATATATTTGTAGCACTTTGTTGCATGAGAGAATTAATGTTAGAGTTTGATGATGTCACAAGCCTATATATATATATATATATATATATATATATATATATATATATATATATATATATATATATATATATATATATATATATATATAAAAACTTATTTTAAAAAATGATTTTATATATATATATATATATATATATATATATATATATAATCATTTTTTAAAAATAAGTTTATATATATAATTTTAAAAAATGATTGTGTCAAAATGCCTTTTGTCTCAGGTCTCAGGTCTCAGGTCTGGAATATGAATGTACATTCTCACCTGTATACTAGTTAGACAAGTTGCTGTATGTGTCTATATATAAGAACGCATTACTGTGAACTTCAGGAATGGTAAATGAGTTGCTCTTAAACAGTAAGTTAACACGCCTTCCATGTTAAATGGAACTAGGACTTTACCTGTTCATCTCAAGTGTGAAGTCAGCTTTGTCTGTTATGTTTCCATACATCAGTGAAAAAGAATCCATCTATCCAACGCTATGGTTTATCCTCCAGCTCAGGAAGAGCTGCTGGCTAAAGCAGACTTGTGAAGTGATATTGCACATATACATTTTCCCGGGAATTTTTCCAAGGGCTTTAAATTCTCCCAGAGACGCTAAAGAGACTGCAATTGAGACAACAACTTAGTTTATTGGGCACCAGCAGCTCGATAGTATTGATTTGCGCCCACCAGCTAGTGGAATACCAAGGACTTGAAACATTGCAGCTAAAAAGGAACATGTTACGCCCTTCAGCTTTGCAGTGTTTTTCATGATACTGTTTCTTCTGAATCTTTCAGGCTGCTTATCAGCATTGTAATGCAAGGTGTGAGATGCTGAGTCTTGGTGTTCTTGGTGAGTCTGACATGGTTGCTGTGCATGATAGACCGTGTTTCTGCTGTTGTTCTGTTAGTGAATTGAACAGGTTTGTGCTCGATCAAACAATGCCGATTCAGAGGCCCTTGAAGTAGATTTTATTGGAGTTAAATTAAACTGAATCCACAAAGGACTTCTGAAAATATTGACTAAATTTAAATCGATTTAACTATGGGGTTCCTTTGAGACCTGCAACATCTATAAAGATTCATCTAGATCGGCGGCTCTCTTGGGGTTTTCAGCTGGCAGGGAGGGGGAGACCGGTAGTTGCTGCTGTTGAAAAAACACTTGTACTTAAGTTATTGTAGTTTGTCCTAATGATTTAACATTTGATTTATCAAATGCTGTTCTGCATAAAAATAAATAATCCCTCTCTTTTTTAAAATAAAACGTGATTATGAGAGACCAATCTGGACAGTGATTGAAATCATCACTGCAGTGGAAGAATCCTCTAAAGAGCAGTACATTAATTAAGTGTTCATATTTTTTCAGATAGCTCAACAGCACTTCACTATATTCAATATATCATATAGTTATATTCGCTTTCAAAACAAATATAAAAAAAGCTAAGTTCATTTTTCCATATACAGATAATGTGAGACGAAAAGACCTTTTCACTTTAAAAAAAGAGCAGCAGAGATGATATCTGCTTTTAGATTTCTTCAAAACATTCAACCCTGCCATCTCAAACAGAGACAGAATGCAAATATCATGTGGCTCACAGACAAGAAGTCATCATTAATGGTAACTTTGGTTCAGCATAAATCACCTAAATAAATCACACAAATGCTCTTGCAGTGCCGGTCTAAAATACACAAAGCTCAGCAAAGTGGAAGTAAAGCAAATAAAAACTTCTGAGGCTCTCCCCCCTTCAAACCTCCCTCTTGGGGTTTGAACATGATGCTCATTTGCCGAGCAGAACTTCAAACATTTTATGGTTCCTTGCCTTCACCCTGTGCCCTCTTGCCTGTTACCACTCTTCCGGGTTTTCTCTTGAACACTGCTGGCTTTGATGATCCATGGCTCAGAGTAGAAAAACTATCTAGAGGAGGGAGAATGACTCTTTGCATTTAAATGGCACATTAACAGGGAGCAGTTTCTCTTGATCCCATGACTTATTTGAATTTGTCAGCATTAGAGAGCTGGTTGTTGAGGAGATACAGTAAGGTCTACGTATTGCTGACAGACCTATTCATAGACACTGGTAGCAATCAGACATAAGTTTACACATTTTCTTATCTCACCAGAATAACAACAGCTTTGATCGTGTTCAGGTACCTAATAGGACCTGCTGTATGTTTGCACAAGCACCTCTCATGAATTATGACTCTGACTTTTAGAAGCAAAGGCAGAAGCAGCATGATGACATTATGGCACCATAAAATGAGGTCGATGGGTTGATTTGCTGTTTTGTTTTTTTAATCAAAGGTCAACATTGGATACTTAACCAATACTAACCACGATCCCAATCTTTTGCAGAAAATTAACTATGTGTAAACAAAGGTCCAAACCAAACATTTTCTAACCTTAAATGAGCAGTTCGACATTTTGGAATGTATGTTTATTTGCTTTTTTTCCAAAAAGGAGATGAGAAGTACGGATACCACTCTCCTGTTTATGAGCTGTCTACAGAGCAAAAAACTGGAAGGGGAGAAAACATAGCCTGGCTCTCTCCAAAGTTCAAAAACTCATCTTCCAGCTCACTAATTACCATGCTTCATCACGTTTGTCAATTGTCCTGCTTCCAGTCTATGCTAAGCTAAGCCAATCACCATTGAAAAAAGGACATTTAAAAACACCAAAATGCCAACAATAGAGGAAGGCAGCAATGGTGAATAACATTTTGTCACCCAGTGTGAAGGATTCTTGATGCACAGCGCTTTCTGTTATTTGAGAGTGTGTATTTTGAAAATCTAGTAATTAAGATGGAGCCTAAAAACTAAGGTGGTGCAAACAACCTTGAAATCTTAAAACGAGCCTTGATGTCCTCTTAGTACAGGCAGTAATTTCATTGGGAGAAATACTGTTTAGTGACCACTGAGGGAACTACATTATGAAACACTTTGAATCGCAGCATTCAGGTGCAGTGTTTAAAATCTTGTATCTTGACTTTGGCAACAACTATGGTGATAATCAATGCAGCCAGTGCAGAAAGACACTGCAGTAATGAAAAGTGAATGTGGCAGGATTTGTTTTACACCGTCTTTAAACCCTCTTTTATTGAGTCACTACAAATGTGTTGCTGCTTCTTTGAAAGAACATTCATCGTATTTACAACAGCAGATTCTGCTTTTATGAACTGGGTGGTTGCGTTAGACTTGGCTGGCATTGGTGTCATAGACAGCATCAGAATGGAAAATGTTGCTGACTACTCAGTATAATACTGTGAATCTAGGCTCTTTGTTTTTTGCGTCTTAAAGCAGTGACACTTGTCATTGCAGTCGTCTGTTCCTCTGAGGTTCTAAATTCGATTTCTTTTATCAGACCCAGGGGAGAGTTAAGGGGAGGACATAAACCATCTGTGTGTGCATCTCGGGCGAGACTGACTGAGCCCACTAAATACCACAAGCAGACCACAGACAGACACAAGAAATGAAAACAGGTTGAAAACAATATATACTGACGGAGAAAAGGCGATGTGTTGTGGGGACACCAGATGTTTCTGCACACAAGGGGAGATTCAGGATTGATATGCTGAAGGCGAGCAATAGAGCTTTTTCTTTTCTTTCTTTTTTTTTCTATCAAAGTAGAAAGAATTTTCCATGTGGAACTTTACCTGCTTGTTGCTTTCTTATCCTCTTGTGACACGCCTGAATGATAACAGCTCAGGACAAACAGTGAAATTGCACTTCGTGGTAGAAGAAGACTGATGATAACAAGGCCATCTAAGAGTCCTGCCTTCTGTTCCTGAGGCTCGACCCTGAGCAACACGCATTGTTAACATCACCTGTCATCGAGAAAATGCACATTTTCATCCTTGTGAATCAACTGCATGAGTGTGATGCTATAGAAATTATGCTGACAGCACATGTTGATTGGCTTATTATGTGGCTAGACAGAGATGTGATTAAGCGGGCTCCGTCTGATTCCCCATTGTCTTTGGAGAGATGCTGTTGACCACTATAATCAGTTGATTCAATAGGCAAGATTTTTCAGTGGTGCATGTCACAATAAAACGACATTCTTGAAAAAGATTAAAATGTGTGAAGAGAAGGTAATTATTCCTGAGCTTTGACAAGGAGATTAAAAGCAGTTTCATCTTTTTCCCAAGTGGGACATTTTTTCTAAATATATAGACCTTATGGGTAAGAACATGCTGTAATGCCCGAATAACAGAAGCTCAGAAGTGTATTGTATATCCTAAATGCATGTACCACGTCTGTACACCTTTGACAGTTCTTTCTGGACCTAACTCTGGACTCCCTGCTTTCATTTCCTTATTCATACATGTTCAGTCACAGGCATGGGATTGGCATTTTAGCACATCAAATCTACAGGGGACTACTCAATCTAAGCAGCGGGCATGATAATAATGTGGCTGTCCCTCTGTAATGAGCATGCCTTTAATGACAGGCATGTAAATAGAGGCTAGTATGAAGCTGGTCATGTTTTTAGAGTGAGAGGAAGCGATGTTTTGTCAGTGACAGGACTTTGTCGATCGGCAGGGGGATATGGAAGCTCTCATTCATCTGATCTATTAAGATGGTTCCTCGGCATTATGGTTATGATGTTGTTGTTGTTATTCGTGTGCACTAAGGCGTAGGTCAAGGCCAGGTTTTCAGAAGGATTTTAATAGGAGAAAGCTTTGTGTTCACTGAAAAATGGTGTCACAAGGGTAATGGCAAATAAGTTAACTACATTCAGTAATATTCCAAAATGAGTGTAAGGTTAACTCTGATTGTAGCTGCCTTGGTGACTTGGTAGCTGATATGATGACACATGCTGCACAGTAACATTTGGCCTAATCAAATAGTCGGTACCTTTTAAAATCTCTAGGTTTATTTGGCCATTGTGGGTAATGTTGAGAATCATTGAGCTGAACTGTGTTATGGCAAATTTTTTTTTTTTTTTTTTTTTTGTCAGTACCTAGCTCTTTGAGGCACTTTGTCATGTGTTCATGCCAGCATCGGCCCAGGCATTATGTTGTTGTTTATATGTCTGTCTGTCCATCAAATTCCTGTGAACTCAATATCTCATGAATGCCTTCTGGGAATTTCTTCAAATTGGCACAAACATTTACGTCCACTCAAAAAGGGACTGATTAGAGTTTGGTCGTCAAGGTCGAGATCACTTTGACCTGTGACGACACAAAACACCTTTTTGGCCATAACTCCGAAATACTAATAATGGGAAAATTTAATACAAATGCTTAATGAAAAAAAAGATGAGGTGATGAGATTTTATATCCAGTGGTCAAAGGACAACTTCACTGTGACATCATAATATTCTGCAACATTTTTCTGGCAGTTTGTGTTTTTCTGGTTGTGAAAAAGCTGTTTGTGTCTTTCAAACAATGAATAAATGCATCTCACATAGTTTTTAAAAATCTCAAAAGCCAAATCACAGCATGATGAAAAAAATGGGTTTTAGTTACTGTGGAATGAATATTCATGTATTTTATCCAAATCTAATGTTTTCATCTATCAAATCAAATAAAATTAGATGCCAACATAGATGTGTGATTTTCTAGCTATAGTATAGTATATCGCAAAAGTATGTGAATTGTTTTATCAGATGTTTCGTTGATCAGTATTCATTTTGAAATCAAAGACATCAGTCCTGTTAGGTTTGGACTACAGTAAAAAACAGCAGTTCACAAACCTCCAAAATGGCTTGGAGCAAGTACATAAAATCTACTCCTCGTGTCCTCAGAAAACTCTTTTGAGTTTTGCCTCAGTTTGCAGTTTCAGTGCCTGAAAATGTTGCGGCTCTTGAGTCATATGCTAACAAGGGGGTCAATCACAACGCCCCCACTAAGCTCTCTCCAGTTTATGAAAGGCATTTAGAGTAGATTTGCATTATTTATTAGCTTTGCCTATGCCCTTCAATGTTTGCTTGAGCTTTTAATACCTGGTATTAACAGCACGTTTCACTGCAAGCGACTCTTCCTACAAACAGGTCCCGCTGCTCCAAAACAGCCTCTTCTCTATTGCTACCAGTGATTATTATAAGGCCGCTCCTGCTTCCTGTTGACTTCTTTGTCTAACTACTTTATCTCTCGTCTCACACATCACTTCACATGCTGTTACATACACCCACAGAAATATAACCATGCTACCACTGACTGTTTGTAGTCATTGTCACTGTTTTACAAATGTACACCTGCCAGGAGAGCCACACTAAAAAGTTGACATTAAAAATTGTAGTACAGGGGGAGAATGTTTTAAAATAGATGTGCTTGTTAATCTGAATATACAAAGTATATATCTTTTGTTCACTGTTGATATAAATATACGTGACTTGTAGGAGGAATGTAGGAGCAGGTGAGAGAGAGATGACTCACTCCAGGTGTTCTTATGGCCAGGTGTATTTATACACCTAGAGTGATTTGGTTCTCTGGAGTGAAGTATAAATATAAATGTAAGTGGAACTCTATGTGGGAGTAGGCGTGAGGACTGTGGATAAGAGTGTGTTCCTCTACTCGTATTGAATTTAAAGCACAGAGTGTTGTGGCTAATAGCTCATATTCTGATTAAGGTCTTACTCAGGTTAAGCTGCTTACTGTGCATACATTTTCATATCCTGCCTACAAATACCACTGTATACCTGAATTAATGAAATAATTCAAACATCACCTTACATGTACTACTTGCAGAGGCAGCAAAAGACATGATAGGGTGACTTAGTGTCTGAGCTCGTATATTTAAGTTTATAATGACTAGGATGAGGGCAACATCCAGAGTAAGAATTAGCATATTCATATTTTGAGTTCATATAACATTATTTTTCACTCAATAACTTATCATTTTAAAATATTTCTTGTGGAATATTAGTAGAAATAGTTGACAAAATCAGACAAAGTATTACATCAGTTACAGTTGTAGTAAATATAAAAAAAAGAGATAATGACCATTATTGAGTTTGCATGATATATTATACTGTATATAGTTCCATACATTAATGGAGGGGTAATCCAACCCATCTGTCTCTTCAGTATCATATTTGTTCCACTTTGACTATAATAATTGAACTCTTGATATAAATATAATACTTAAATGTCTTTTATAACAGAATATAAATAACTATCCATGTATTCTGTCTTAGTGATTTTGCATTTAGGATTATATTTTGAATGGTGCTGCCTCAGAAATGTTGTCTGGCCCCTATTAGCTCCTATTATTGTTTAATTTCTTCTGTATTTAATAATTGCACAGTGCATCTGTTTACCAAGGATGACCTCTGTTTTTCCCTATTATCTGTACCATTACTTTTTCTCCTATTTTTATTCTTCCGGCTTTTTTCTGTCCCATCTTTTCCAACATCTCTTTCTCCTGTGTTCTGTTCTCTTCTGCATTCCCTGTCGTCCTCCTCTCCCATCCCTCAGGTGCTGGCAGGCTATCTTTAGGAAATATTTCCATATCCCCTCACTGCGAACGTCTCACTGTCACTGTAATTGATATATTATATATTATAGGTTCCAGAGTTAGGATGAGTCATTTACATATAATGGGCTGATAACTGATGTAATAATGAAAGCCTAGACTCGTGCAGAGGAAGGATGAGGCTTGTGAGACTAATGACCATTTAAATAATGCACAATAAGTGATATTTTCTAGCCAGATCAAAACCTCTGGAGCTCTGTGTAGCGAGCGAATGGAGAACAGATAGGGAATCCACATTCTGACTGAACAAAGTCCTTCAAAGTATTTTGGCCTTAACTCCTTTAACTAGCAACTGCTGAGACCACCGGGTCTCTGATCCCTGGTCCTGAAAGATCAGGCAAAAACATTTTAAAACGATAAAATTAAGAGAGGTACTTCTTATGCCCTGAGGTTTCAGGACGAATTTAGTCACAAACTGTACTTAACTACTCTGAATCCTATGGACCAAGAAATGAGTTAAACTGCTACGGGTAAAATTTTTAATCTGATGACTGTGTGTCAGTGGTAGCCTACATCAGCTGTTGTAGCGTTGCTACCTGGAGATCGTGTTTGTATATTCTTCCCCTTACATTTTACCTGGAGCTACAGTGTGCTTGAAAATTATTATTTTTTTGCATTGAATAAATTCATTTAATTTGTATGTGATGGCTCATGCTCAGTCACCTACTGTTATATCGATCTCTGTGTTTGTAACTGAAATTAATCAGATAAAACATGGTGAATACTGACAACTCAATCCATGTGATATGCCATTTTATGCACTATAAATGACATGTTTTACCACTGTTAGTAGGATTTTTGTGACATTGCACATGAGCTAGCCCCCCCAAAGATGATAAAGCAGCTGTATTTTCTTGTTTCTGCCTAATGTAGACACTTCTTATAGTATATCCCTTTGGAAAGCATCACTATTTCCTTATGCTCTGCTAAAACCACGCTGTTCTGGTGTTCTTTCATTTCCATTTGGAAAATTTCCACAGAAATACTCCTGGTCTGTAAGTACACACCTTGCTCTCCAGTCCTTTTGGGCTCAGGCCTCCGTGGGCTGCTACAGAGAATGCCCAGGTTAAGGCTTTAGGTTTTGGCTCTCATGGATTTCAGACTTGGTGAGCAACACCAGATAAGTGTGAGTGCTGTAAACCTAGGCCTTCATTCAGACTGACAGTAGCTTTCCAACAGAATAATACAATGAGCAGCAGTGGTCGGGCTTGTAAACTTCTGACCCCCCCAAACCTGAAAAATGTAGTTATTGCTTTTGTTTTTACAGGGTATGTGGAGGTCTCAAAAAGTATTAAAAATCAATGATTTCATTTCAACTGTAGCAGAACCTTAGATAAATTTAATAAATCAATCATTTTTAATTGGCCTTGCATTTGTTTTTGTTACTTAACCAGATATTGCCTTTTGATTGGCTGATGCAGGCTGACATTAGGCTGACATTTCACTGTGCTGCAGCAAAAGTTAAGTGAGAGTGTTCCTGTGTGTGTTAATGCCTAAGCCCTCTGCAGCAGCACCTCCCTTGACAAACATTACATCTACAGCCATTACACACTGCTACCAAAATGTGTGAATGATTTATTGAGGTGAACGCTCAACACGTCAGGGGTTTAATTACTATGGAGCTGTTAATATTGCTGAGCTAAGAAATTCCCCCCTCTCTTCTCTTGCCTTTTGTCTGGAGCACCAAACAGATAAAACAGTGATTTGTTTGCAGTCATCCAAAAACACATCAGCATCAGACATGATAGAATTACTATGAATTTGATCCTGTTCAGACCAGGAATCTTGTACAAGCGGTAAAAGAGCTGCATAGGCCTATATGTCATTTTAGAAAAAATTGCATAATCAAAAAAGAAGAGCACTATTGGCAGATACAAAGCCGGGGCTGGTATATTGGCCCTAGTTCTTAATGCCTAACATTCTTCCTTCACACTCAGCATTCCTGATAGCGTACTGTGTGTGATGAATCCCTCCATGTGTGTTAGTATTTCCTTCTACTCCATTTCCTTTCAGCTCATGTGTTACGTATCAGTTGCCCCGGTGGTTGCCTGACTCTCCCATTTCTCCTTCTGTGGCTCGTGGCTCTCTTTGGCTGCAGGTTGTTCTTATTGTTGATGCCTGTACAGCAACAGTCTTTTTCCCTCCAAGTGGCAGATAAAATGCTGGTTGACATGGAGGGATGACATGGGAGGGTTATCGAACGCAGAACAGGCAGCGCCGGCGCACCGCTTCCCCATGCTCGCCTTCCCCACATTGGTAATTGGCTTCTCCTTCTGCTCCGTCTTTCTCTTCGTCTTCTCTTTTGCTGCCCACTTATGAGTGCTTGTCACTATCTCCCTTTTTCTTTCATTCTCACCAGCTTCTTTTTTTTCTCATCTCAGCTACGGTGAAATTGAAAGTTTGTAGGATTAAAATTTGAAATGGTACTGCTTAACATCCTATACTTTGCTTGGTGTTTGAAGAAGCTGAAGCAACTTGGGAAATAAGGGCTGCGACTGGAGGCTGGTGGAGATAATGATGTCAAAAGGAAACATATTCCCTCTCAGCCACTCTCATCCGAATGTGAGAGCTCTCTCTGGGGACAGAAAGACATCTTTATCTTCTTTTTAAAGCTGTTGACGCTCTACTAAGTGTTAACTCCGCTCTGCCCACCTGGTGACCTTTTCCCTTTCTGTATCGAATTTACTGTAAAAATTCAGACTTCTCTAAACTAAGAAGCAACTTTCCTTAATCCTGACTCAGTCGACTCAGTGGCCAGGAATTTTATTTACCTTAACTGAGCTCCTTTTTAAAAAAAAATCTGCTTCTTTTTTAATATGATGTTGATACTGTTCACCTTTAATACAAACTTAATTCTTCCCCCGTGTTTGAATGTTATTGTCATTGTCATTGTTATTGAATGTTATTGTCATTGTCATAATTTATTTTAATGTTCATTTTCACACCACTGATTCCAATTGTCCAACAATAGTCCTATTGTACTTCTCAGTCATTTCTCCAAGTACCTATACTCTCACCATCTTTGATTGCCACCAGTAAGCTACCATTAAGGATACTCTACACGTCTTGGACATATGTTGTACATTAAAAGCCTTGCAGCAGCTCTAAGGACATTAGCCCTTTGACACACCCCTTTAATTCCCCTTTAGAAAATGTATAATTGCAATATGAATGTAGAGAACAACTCCAAAATTGAATTTTTTATGGTTGTCGTAAAACATCAGTTGACATCACAGTGGAAATATTATTCTTAAACTAATGGAAGAAACTAAAATAGTTGACATACTTGGGGGTGTTTCTCCTCTTTTCTTCGTTATGACTGAAACATTGGATTTTAAAAGAAAAGCCGTTATTTTGAGCCAGGTCATTATTGGAATATCTTGTGTGTGTACATGTGCTAGTAATTCCTTAAAAATTATTCAAAATTGTTTAATACCTTTCACTTACATGGGACGTTCCTTTGTTGTTTTTTACTGTACTTAATAGATGAATCTGGACAAGCCTTTTTCTCATGAGCACAGAACCTGCATGCAGCCCTGTGACAACTTGGCAGTTACCTCTGGTTTCTGTCTTTGTCTTTGTCCTTGTTTTCCTTTTTGTCTTTGAATTACCACACGGTTCCAACAGCGCCTGTCAAAGTCAAGCCGACCACTCAAAGCGATGCTGGGAGGTGCACCCATGGATACCTTATGGTTCCTAGGCTGTGCTTCAACAGTGGATGGGGGTTGTCTTGGTTTTCCCCTGGCACATCCTTATGCTGAGATGAACTGACACTCTCCTGGAGCAGCCGCTGGAAGAGGAGGGAGAGAAAGCAAGGGAATCTGCACTTGGCAGGCCTAATCCAGACTTCAGGATGTGCTGTTCCAGGCTGCTGTCTTTAACCGGGGGCTACAGCTCCCACAGAAAAGAATGCAAGACTTGGATTGGGCCGCCCACACTGAAGCCATGTTTTAGCCAGAGCTGGAGGCTTATTTGTATCATAGCTGTTCCTGTGAACTTTTTACTGCAGGCAAGAGTGAAACATTGAGTAGAAGGTTGTGACCTTGAGAACTGCCCTCAGCTGAGATAAGCATAGACTTTTGCTTCTCTGCTCACTGTGCTCCATGACAAGAATAAAGTATTCAAAGAAAGTGGTGGAAGAAACCTCTCAAACAGAGAAACAGTGGAGCGGCAGACCACTTCACCATATTGTTAAGATGGTCAAGAAAAACTTCTAAAATTCCTCACAAAACCAGTTAAGTCTGTGTTTTAATTTCCTAACAATAGCGTAGATGAATCTGAGCCTGGTAATTTATTCTGTGTAGTTTTAATTAGATGTGGAAGAATCCCCCCTGGTAAGAGCATGCTAGAGTTGGCAGAGGGGTTTTCAGTTTGCTCTTCAGTATTCTCAAGAGTTAAATTTGAAACTCCCTAGCCATCAGAAAGGGTGAAGACTTCCACAGTGATGGCATGGGGAGATAGGAGAGTTTATTTCCCCAAACAGGCAGAAAATTAATTGGACGAGAGAGAATTGTGTAATCCTGTTTTTCATGGTCCGTAACCACCCTCGTCCTGGGATTGCAGACCCAGAGCACTTCAAAGCCTGGCCAAAAAGACCCTATAGAGACTGAGAGAAGTCCACATCTCAACAATACATCGCCTCCACCCCATCGTTTTTACTCTTGTGCTGTCTAGGTCTTGATCTATCTCCCTTCCCTTTCTCTGCTTCACACTAAAATACTATAAAGATAGAGAAAATGAGAGCGATAAAGTAATTAAAAGTCAGGAAAGTTTCTCTCGGCACTGCAAACCAAATTAGTTTTTTGAGTCATTTTTGCCTTCAAGTGGTCTTTGAATGCTGCATTAGCCTTATCTCTAAAGGAGATGTAATGAATTAGTATTAAATTTGTGCAGGTCCTCATTTTCTTTTGTTATACCCCACTTCTAATCTGGGCGAGGTCCCTGAAAGATCATAAAACTATGCAAAGTAAGTTAAGAAACTCAACCTGAGTGAAAGGCCAGCCAGAAGCAGTGCACCTGTCAGCACAAATGAAAAGGGGTGTATCATGCCTCTACTGTGATAAGAAGAAAAATGCTAAAAAAGAAAAAAAAAAAAGAAAAATAAAAACGGAGAGTGGTCTGCTGCAAACAGTGTTTGAAGAAGTAATTATTAGATGTGTATGCATGCTGCGTGCTGGATCAGACGCTGGTTTTGTCCTTTCAAAAAAATCTTATGTGGTTTGAATGGTCATCCATCACGCGTGTAATGGATATGAAGTATTCTTCAGAGGCTTTTATCATCTTTGCGAGGTTATTGTGTTGAAACTATCTTTGTAATAGAGGAAAGAAAATATTAATCAACATATTTACAGCACTAGAACATAATGGCCAATAATATTAGTATTTCTCTTCAGAAAGCTAACCCTTACAAGAATCATGCTTGTATGACATGTCATCCAAACATGTCTAAAGGCTCCGTATGGCTGCAGAAGACTGTTTCCTCGAACTTTCTCCATGAATTCTGAGTATTTGTCTTGATGCAGTGAGCTGAACAACTAGAACACCTGCAGTTTCTTTTCACATGAGAGAGAAAATCAACCAGTGATCAACTTTATGAAGTGGGCACGACTACTGGAAGCTGCAGAATTTTTGCAGGCAGCCCTTTGTTTCTACTGTTATGAGGAGTTTTTCAGACACTTTTCAGACAGGCAAGTACTTTGCTTTGAGAACACTGAGACACTACAGTATATTGCATATGGTTGAGCTTGGTGTCATACCTCAATACTTTTACTGAAACCAAAAGGTAGCATTGAATGTCCTGTCAGGTAGTTCCTGATTTAAATCTAAATTGAGCCAGTGTTTCATTTTGGCAATGTTCTTAAAGGGATGCTTTGAAAAAAAACTTTAAAATAAGAGAACTCAACTTTCTTTTGTTGAATGAAAATGAAAATTTCTCAGAGCAAGCGATGAAAAAACAGCCATACCAAAACTCAGCGATGCTATCTAAAAAACTGAATGATTACCAGCCTTAATGCTGTGTAGATGGTGATTTAAATATTATGTAACTTTAAATATAATGGACATTCTGAGGGCTAAAATCACCCTCGGTGGACTCCTAAATCTTCACGGAACTAGACTTTGTGGACTATGAATAAAATCTGCAGTAGGTTCTCCTTTTATTGTGTAAATCCAAAAATCAGTTTCTGTAATTGAAAAAAAATTTGAAAGAAAAGTGTTTTTGTGTCCTCCTGTTTTGTGTACATTTAAGGAAGGAGGGAGGAATAATAAAATGGCCACAGAACCAAAGAAGTCCTCAGAATCTTGAAATTGACTCTCAAGTATCAAAATCTTCCATCTCTGGAAGACTGAAATTAGCCTACTTTTGTTTTCTTTCCCAGCTCAGGCATGGCAGCAGTTGTTCTTCTCAGCATTTTGAGCTTTGTCACTGTTCAGAGGCCAAAACATGGTCGTGATTAATAGAATGCATAATGTGTCTCTCTAATATACTGCCATCCTTCAGTACACACTCATACTGTAAGTGATATTAAAATGAAAAATAATGCATGTAAGTAGCAAGTGGAGGGATATTGTTTCTGCTTGCCTGGATTGAAACACTGAAAATTTCAATCTAAATCAAACAAGAAAATATATGAAATAGACACAGTGGTCTTCAGAATGCAAGACAAAGTTGTCCTCTGTGAAAGACATCCAGGTTGTTGTTGATTCAGTTCTGTCGTCTACATGGTCATATACTTGACATCCATGAGGTAGAACTGCTTGAACATTCATCCATGTTAAGCGGTGACCTTATGGAAATTAAAACAAGTTTGTAGTTCACATGCTGGAGAAGTTGTGTCTCATGACAGTTGTCCACAGTATTCAACTAAATAGTAGTTAAATGGAGGCCATGTTAGGGCTGGATGCCCCAGGGTAACTTGGGGCAAAAATTTGTTGTGTGTCCCTATTCAGCCTCCACCACAAAAAGAAAGTGTAATCATATTTTTATTAGATGGGAATTTATTCAAGAACCTGGACAATGTAAGCCTGTAATCAACTGAAATAATGAAAGAGATTTGAACAGATTTTCAGGGTAAGTTATCCTTAAAGTAGTCTCACACCCATTATCATTCTGCTAAAGGGGGAAAAATGCTGTGGCTTATTTGTATTTCTTTAAACCAACCACAGTTGTCATTTGCAAAATACCATTGGTGCACAAAATACTATTTTGGTGCACATGAGGCAATGACTATCATTAAAAATTGCCAATTCCCTGCAAAGAAAACACCACGAAAATCAGTAAAAGATGAAAGTCGAAGGTGTGATTGCGTGATCCAAATCTTCGTCAAATCTTGGCATTTTCGGCGCGTAGGTTAGCTGGGTGGTTGTTGCTGTTTCCCGTAGCGAAGGGGATTTGAAAATGGTAGCAGGCGTATAGTGGAAACGGAGGAGAATGTTGCATGAGGCACGGCCAGTGGCAGGATTATGACTGCAGCCTACATCCGGTGAGTCAGTCACCCTTGCGACTTTTCTTACCACTTAACTTTATGCAGCAGTCTTGGCATATAATAGCTGCTGTGCATGTGTCTCATACTTGCTGTGTAACTGTGTGTATTAAATTTTATTTACCCCCTCCCACTCTTTGTTGCTGTTTAGTTGTGCTTGTTTTTAGACCTTGTCGGGTGTCAACAAAACTCGAGTGGGATGTTATGAGAGAGTGTCTTCTCACCAACAGGATCTCATTATTTTCAAGGTGCCCTGGATCCTCAGTGACAGCAACAGTAGCACTTTTTCTGCTTTGCAGGGACAGATGGAAAGACCATAGGAAGCATTCTCAGAAACCACTGAAGGCACAGGCCTAACTTATAGCTGTACTTTAGGGACTGCTTTCAGTTGACATAACTCAACTCTATTTAGCATGCAAGTAGTGCTGAATGAAAACATAGTGCCCTATCAAACTGCAATCCTTCACATGTTGTCATATTTACCAAAAAAAGTTGGATTATCCAAGGTTCCTGGTAAGAGGGCTGAAAAATCTTTATGTCAAAGGATGTTCGAGCTTGCTCGGGAAACACCTGCGTTTTCAAACAAAGTTAGAGATTGATATAGATTGAAAGAAGAGAACTGGAGCCGGAGAGAAGAAAAAGGGGGAACAGTGAGATGAGATCATGCAACAGTTTATTATGCGTATGAGAAAGTAAGCGACTCCTAAACTGTCTGAGCGTTTACTAATTCATCACTGTCACTTTCAGCGTGTGTGTGTCTGTGTGTGTGTGTGTGTGTGTGTGTGTGTGTGTGTGTGTGTGTGTGTGTGTGTGTGTGTGTGTGTGTGTGTGTGTGTGTGTGTGTGTGTGTGTCTGTCTGTCTGTCTGTGTGTGTGTGTGTGTCTCTGTGTGTGTGTGTGTGTGTGCGTCTGTGTGCGTCTGTGTGCGTCTGTCTTTGCAGTCTGTGTGTGCGTCTGTGTGTGTCTGTACGTGTCTTTCTGTGTGTCTGTGTGTGTCTGTGTGCGTCTGTGTGCGTCTGTACGTGTCTTTCTGTGTGTCTGTGTGTGTCTGTGTGTGCGTCTGTGTGTGTCTGTCTCTTTGTCTGTCTGTGTGCGTCTGTGTGCGTCTGTGTGTTTTACTTACGGTCCAGCAGAGTATCTGCTGCCAGCCACCAGCTCTGATTGATCACCCTCTCCTGACTACTGTAGCACATTCCTCGGGCTGTGTCTCTCCCATTGGTGCTTCAGAGCCTTGATTAAGGTTGAGACCACCCCAGAAATTAGTACAACTGGAGGGTCCAGCATCTCAGACATTGTCCTTTCTCTTTCATTCTCTCACTCTCAGTGTCCTACCAGTCCTCAGCTTAATCTAGCCGCCCCCTTGTTCACTCATCAGCTATTTTCTTTGGCTTTTTGTCCTTTTGTCTTCTCTTGTCCAGCCACGTTGGCGTCTTTTCTCAACTGACCTCTGTCTGTCTTACACTCACCTCTTGCTTTCCACTCAGGGTTTTCTCTTCACCATGGTTTTAAATTAAAAATCTTCACAGTTTTTGTTGGATTTTTTTCATTTGTTAAAAGCATTGTCACTAATCAATCAATCATTCATGTTAACCCAGTTGTTTTTTAGTGTCTGTCCCGCATGCTAACATCCTACTGTAAGCTGAATTGAGTAATGGTAGGTTTGCTTATTTGCTACATCGGATAACTTTTTCATGTCTAGCAAACACCCATTCGGACTAGGGCCTTGCTTTTCTTTAAAACCAACAAAACCACCATTGTTTTCTTGAATAGACCTTTCTAGAAAGTAGGAGTAGACAATTCAAACTTGCTGAGGTCACGTCGTTAATAAATAGGCTTATATTAAAAACATTCTGTCCCGACTTTTAGTTCTTTCTCCAGAGATATGAAGACCTAATTATTTGATTAATAGTGAAAAAAAACTTACTTTGGAACAAAACAATCTTGAAATTGTGACACATGTTAAATGTTGTGGGAAATTTGACATACTTTGAACACTCCAAACAATTAGCATTACTATAAAATCAAGGCCTTAGGTCCAAAACAACCCTGGCAGCTAATTTTCCAATTCAAAACACACCCTAAGAAAAGAGTAATCTTAGGCCGGTCCCTGAGCTGTTACTCGGTAGATAATCCAGCTAGGAGGCCTTCTTGGAGCCGGTCTTGAACTGCCGGGTTGGCCTCTCCTTGGCAGTAGCCTTACTTATCTGCTGTTCTGTGACCTGAGCTTAAGTAGGCTGGTTACAGCTACATTATACGGATAATGGTCTGCTCATCCTGCCAATCTTGAAACTCACGTCACCTATCCAGGTTTTCTACCAGAAATTCCCGCAGCAGTGAATATAAGTGAACGAACATATTTACCTTTGCTCCAGTAGCTCTTTTAGTATCATTGTAGCCTATTTGCATACATTTTATCTAGAATTACCAAATCTAAAATGTTCCGATTACAAAAAAAAAAACAATTTCCCCTCTTTGTTTAGTTGAAATCAAAGTATCTCATTCTTAACAGTGAGTGTTTGAGCATCAGTCACAGAGAGGTACTGGACTACAAGTTGATTGATAGACTGACTGCCATTAGGGAGTGGCAGGTGATACGTGTCTTTGTGACAGCTGTCAAAATAATACCACTAAAGGGTCACTAAAGCCATCATGTTTCAAATTGAACTGGTCATAGGGTTTAGGGGTAAATCCATACTGAATCCCTGAAAGCTGCAGTTATTTTTGACACTGACAACTGATGGGAAACGCCCGCTGTGATTATAGCTTGAAAGTTTCAGTCGATAGAGAGCTGCGGAGTAAAAGTTTTCTTTCCCGTGAGTCAGTATAGATTTTTCTTTTAAAGGCCAAACACATGTACCTGAACAGTTTATTATTTCTTGATCCGTTACTTTAGTTTTCTCTTTTCTCTCCTTTTCCCCTTCTCCTCCATCGTTTCCTTCTCTGGTGGGCTGCTTAGGCTGGAAGCAGGGGCTGATGGCGGTGAATTTGTCTTCCATTAGAATCAAGTGCTCCCCAGTGTCACTGGCTGGAATTATACAGTTGCTATTACATTATAGGCATTGCATTATTTATCTTCCCAGCTGACACCTATCACCCGTAGCGATGCTCCACAGCCTTGCTGACATACCTGCTGTCACCCCACCCCAGCCCATTCGTCCCACATTAACATCTCCAGCCCCTTGGGGGACCCTGACTTGCACTTTTCCTAGTTTTATTCAGTGGTAGAGCCCCCAAACCTCCCCAGTCGTGACTGTAGGAGTCCAGATGTGTGCAAAGCAGTTAAACGTTAAGGGAAGAGCGTTAGAAAGTGTGGCTGTGGTAGAAAAAACTCCTCGACAATCTGATCTGTGAATCACTCCAAAATTAATTAATAAAATAAACAAAGGAAAGTCAGTGCTGGTTTTTTTTGTAAAATTTGAGAAAGTTGCCAGAATTCCAGGCACATTAGTTACAGTTCTACTGTAGTACTCAGTTCTGTGTATAAAAACATCACCTGACCTCGATCTAAAATGAGTGCAGTCCACACATAACCAGACACCATCTTTCTCACACACAAACTCGGGTCAAAGGGCAGTGGTGTATTGTTCCCCATCTCTTGTGGTTTTTCTGCACTGTGTCTTTGAGGGTTTTCCAAACCCTCTCTCCTGTCATGGATTAATTGGATTTTTGACCCAGTTCCAGTTTGTGCCCCTCCTTTCTCTTGTGCTGTGCTTGGGTGCCGTCATGAGATTGTGTTAAATGCTTGTGTGTGGGTCATCAAATGTGTGTCGAGGATTTAGTGTGTCGCTGGCCACCTCGTTTCCAGTCTGCTGGGACCCTTTGTCTCCCCGCCACCCTCCTTGTCACAGGCCCCGTAGGAGGGCAACAGCCGGTTGAACAAAGCCGGACTCCTTGTTTGAATCCATCCACACAAGTGCACACACACACACACACACACACACACACACACACACACACACACACACACACACACACACACACACACACACACAAACGGACGTATTCCCCCTCCCTCCCCTCTCAATTCCAGCCACTTGCTGCCTTGTCACAACTGTAACAGCCACTGCCACTACCAGTGCTATTGTTCTCCTGGCATTCTGGGACCACGCTAGGGGGCTGTTGGCGTTAAGTTCATCTGTAGTGCACTGCACAGAGAGCCAGTTAAAGAGAATAGACAAGGAACTACCCTGCCTTCATGGCTTGAAACTCCTGGCTTTTATTTGTTGTTCTACCTCTGTCGCCCTAAATCAAGCCCAAGCTCTCTGTAATAAAACTGATGAGAAGGCCATCTTGGGATGCTTCCACTGCTTTTTGTGTGGCTGATCATGCATTATTGTCCTTTTTGTCTCCACTCAGTCATTCACTCTGGGGAAAAATTTGCAATACAGGGCAAGAAATTGTGCAGAACATGCCTCTATTCCAGAAAAAATAATGAATGTAATTGCAACAACTTCATGCGGATGTTTCTGTGTGGGCTTTAATCAGGATTTTTCATCTTGGTTTGCTCACAGTTACGGACCTGAGGCTGTTGCAGTTACAGGGTCAGCTTTTGTAATGCAAAATGGACATTTTTTTCCCCTCTCCTGCCATGATTTGTTGTCACTTGGATGACTCTTTTCCCACCGTTAGCAGATCCAAGGATTAGAAGTTCTGCTCATAAATGTCAAATGATAGATTTGAGAACAGCGTGCGTTTCCCCTCCAATTTCAGCCGAGATGCTGATTATGCTGATTTATTACTATTGATTTCAATTTCCAAGGCTTTATTTGCTAGAAGCTTTACCATTAAAACTGCAGCCTTGCAGGATATGAATTGAGATCCTGGGGATTACAAATGCCTTTCAATTGTGTCTGGCAGAGCAATGACTTTTGAATGAGTAGTGCTCTGTGTGTGTGTGTGTGTGTGTGTGTGTGTGTGCGTGTGCACTTGTGTGTGTGTGCATCAATGAAAGCAAATGAATTCAAAGTAATGCCTGCTTTTTGTTTGGCCCATTTGAATCCCGCAGCCAGTCCATTGGCTGGTTATTTTTCTCCTAGCAGCCAATTAGGTTGAAGCGTGGGTGATTTTGAATAACTCACATTCACAGCGTTGCTTGTGGTACGTTAAGGCGCTTCTCCATTGCTTTAGTCCCCAAAGGGATTTGAAAAGCCCCTGTCAGTTAACAGTGCGCCTCCCAAAACAAATTTAAAATTTAAACGCCCGTCTTTTATTCAACTGGGTGCCATGTGTTTTGGCTTAAGATTAGGGACACATACAGGTTCATTGTTATTTGAGGGGCCTCAGTAACTGTTGCAGGCCAGCATTAGTGTGCCCCCTACTGTCAAACTGAAGCCCCCAGTGATGTCCAGTAACAAACCTTGGGCTGTTTTTTAAATTTTAAATGCAATGATGTATCTCATTTGATAAATTAAAGCTCTATCAAGTTGAATTTAAAGTGGTCATGGGGGTTCATGTTTGTATGTAAAGTGAATTGTCAGCTCGTAAAGATCTTCCACTTCTTATATGATAGACAGATTAATATATTAATACTAATTTTGTACTTATTGTAGAAATATTTTGTTACTTTTTTTCTGGGCTTTACTAAAAGATGTACTTAAGGACCCAGAGTGTTCCACCTTAAATTAGTAAATAAATTATTTTCATATGGATGTACCTAAATTAATATATAACCCTGAAATGGTGAAATAATATTTTTCTACTACTAATAATACTTTTTTTTAAAATATATCGTTGTTGATGTTGTCCTAATTTAGTCATTAGTCTTCATCATGTCACTTAATTGATTTGTTATCAATGCTGATCTAGATGATTTTGAATGAATGAAATTCTTGTGGAACACTGTACATTTCACAGTTTTTATTGAATTGAATAGATTTTCTATTTTTACACAAACTGTCAGCTGTCAGCAGCTTCAGTCAAAAATATTTGTATCTCTGCTTGACTGTATCATGCAAAACTGTTGCTTCAAACTCACTTGCTGCTAATCATTCAGATTCAACATCTAGCGTTTCAGCACCTTTCTGCCCATGCTAACCCTGGCCACTGTATGTGCCTAGCGTCAGGACTTCATGGCTTGGCTAAGGAAGGGAGGGGTGGACGAAAAGAAGTGCTCGTCTTTGCAGGTTGAAGGTGATCTAGACCAGAAAGTAGCCTCCCTCCTGCAGATGCACTTAAATTTTCCATATCTGCCACTGGCGCATGGTAGGACTGTAAAAGATATGGTCTTATCGCAGCCACTCTGTGTGTGGAAGTGAGTGGAGGAGGTATTTAGGAGTGGGACCTGCAGTAGGCCTTGATCCAGTCTGCTAGATCCAATACCCTCCTCCTCCTCCTCTTTGACACAGATGCTGCTGCTCTGCACTGCACCAACTGATGAAAATCTTATTTTAGGCTATTGGCCTCAAACTTCCCACCCTCTTCTCACAGTCCCTATCAGCAAAGGGCAAATACAGCCAAGAAGCAGGCTTATCTCAAGAGGAGATGAGTTTGGGGAATGGAAGGCTTTGTTTTTCTTTGCCAAGCAGAACAGATTCCAAGGACTCAGGACAACTCCTCTGCAGGACCCTGTTTTATCGACTGGCCTCTTCCTCCCCTTACCTCAGGTTACTCTACCTGATCACTGGTTCTTATGTTACATTGTGTAATGTGCCTTGCATTTGCAGGATATTGTCAGTCTCCTCTTTTCTTCACTTCTTTGTAGTACTTGATGTCTGAGAGCTTTCAGGATCCTGACTGTCACGGAGCCTGTTACAGTGCGACAGCTCAAGCTGTTTCTATTCCCAGTACAGAGACAAACCAAATAGGAGTCATCAGAAAAGTCATAATGACTTTCTGAAGAAGATACGTTCTTTCTGATGGATGGGTTTCTTCTCGCCTTGAAAGACCACAGCCTCAGTCACATCCATTAGTCATTATCAAGAAAGAAGTTCTGTGGCATGTGAGGCCAGAAAATTAATAAAAGACAAACATACAATGTAGACTTTTAGCATTCATTTTTTGTCATTCATGGGCTTTTTTTTGTTTGTTAGAGAGACAGTTTTAACCATAAAGGTTTACTTTACTTTAACCTTTTAGCTGCAGCTTGAAGACCAGTAGTCTGTGGGCAGATAAGAAAAAAGAAAACATGTAACTCAGATAAATGGGGAAAAACAAAGTGGAAACCTCATCTGCAAGATAAGTGCGATAGTATGCATTTATAAAATTAAATGAAATAATAGTTGAATGCCATTATACTGTTGTGTGCTCATGATGATATAGTTGTTTAGAAAACTGTTGCATTTATATTTTTCAAAAATAAATGTAATAGCACAAAATAACCTCCATCCATGATGAAACAATCATTAGAGCAGCTTTAAACACATTTATCTTACTCTTACTAACATAAGAGTAATACGTGTAATGGAATTTTTTATTTTGTAATCAATTCAAGCACTGAACAAAAAACAATTAATTCCTCAACACCGATTTATTCAGACCTTTTAATGGTCATAGACCAGATCACAGGTTCCCAGCCCTGGCTAATGAACTTTTATAGTCATGAATATTTGACTATACCACTCATCACAGGTAACACATTTTTTAACCTGTATTTAGTTCCAGTATTTTACAAGATCAAAAAAAGATACAATAAAAAATAAATCAAAAAAAACATAAACATGGGGAAACATAAAACTCAGGAGAGAGCTCACGATACCTGGTTGTCCAGGATGTCCCTGCAAGAGCCCTGATCCTCTACAACAAGAGCAAAGGGAACAGGCTGTGGGAAATGACACGCTCTGGTAACTAAATGAGCAGAGAATCCTAGAAGAAATAGGGCAGAGAGAGCGAGGAATACTGGCATGACAAGCACCGAGGACCAGCTCCCTAAAGGGCACAGACATGAAACACAGTAGATCGCAGCACTTAGATGAAGAGGCTGAGGGCTGGTGATATATAGGTATATCAAGATGCAACAGAAGAACAGTTATCCCACACCTTCTCACCGGGTGGCTGCTAACACACTTCCATTTTCTCATATCTCCGTCAGCTGCCATGGACTCCGATTTAGGACGAGTGTTTAGGCTCGAGGTTAGGATCAGGATTAGATTTATTTTTGGGTAACTTTGGATCCGTGCTGTGAGCAGCAGCAAGGAGTCCATCTTTTATAGCTAAGAACAGCTTCTGGGGAGCATGTGCTGAAGTGTGGGTGGTCAACAAGTTAGCAATGAGGAGAGTTTTCCACAACGAAACTTTTTTAATGGTCATCGGCCTCCATCAGCCATCAGATTTCTCTGCCATCTTGTTTTCCTGCTGGAAAAATGCGTTTATTGTAATTTAGGAACAATGAGCCTGGCAAGTACAAAATAAAGAAAATTTCAACTACAGCATTCACATTTAATTTCTATCTTTACAAATATTATTTAAAGCTGCAGAAATAACTGCTTTGGAAGTAGTACTTGAAAAATGGTTGGGGGCAAATTTTTCATTTTCAATTTTTAAGAAAAATGTGGGATCAATACGTTTGTGAAACACCTGCAACGTTTTCATCTTTCTCTACCTTTTCTATCGTTTTCTGATATGATTCCCTTCTTAGCAGAAAAAAAGCATTTGTTTTTTGGCTGCCAAAACAATTTCAAATTACTGATTGATTACTGAATTATCATTTTGTGATTAGACAATGCTATTGTTAATGTTTGGTTAGTTTTAGGGAAAGATCGTTTTGTGTTAAAATGACCACGGCGTTAACATTAGGAAAGCTTCATATTAATGCTTAAACAAATACTCATTGTATTTTGTTTGTAAACAGTAAACAAACTGCAGCCTCCCTTGTTAAAGTCCAATGTTATTGCATCATAATTACAATGGCTGCTAGAAGTTTTGCCACATGAACATGACCATGTGTAATTCTTGGACACTTTCTGAAATGAAAACTGACTTATTCTGTTGGCTTTAATGCATATCTCAAATGAAATCATAATAATGATAATAATAATAATAATCATCATTATCATCATCATCAAAAAGGTTAATAAGCGTTTGGGCTAAGTGAATTATGAGCTCATCTCTAGTGAATGTATGTGTGTAATACTGCAACATAAAAAGAACAGCAGCTCAGGTATTACTGCTACAGTACACGTGATGCAGCATTTGCATAGAAAATGAAAGTGACATTGTTGGCACATTTCAGTCAGTATGTGGTGCTAATCGGTGCATCTTGGAAGCATCAGTGTAGAAACACAGTGATGACTCTGCCGTTGCTGGCGGTCTCCAGGTTTGTTGTTGGCCTCTTGAATCTCACCTGGGAAATTCATTAGCTCAATTGTCAGCTGCAGTAAGACTCATATTGTTTGCGGGGCGTTTAGGCTCTGTCAGTATCGTATTCATGACCAGCTGCTGTTGGTTTGCAGATTTCCCATTTGCACGGTGTAAGCACTGTGTCACTTTGTAAATGGCAAAATCTGCATTGCCTTTTGGCTCCAATAAACAAGCCCCAGCCACAGTGTTACCGCCAGCCAAACAGATCACACACTACAGCCAGAGATACAAAGAGGAGCAAACAGCGAGACCAATCTGTACCCTCCCAATCATCTGAGCTTGCCGCACTTCACTTCTCTTGTGTGTGCAATATCATCTGAGGTCACCATGGCTTTGGGTTGCAATATCAGAAAAAAAGAATAAAAGACAGAAAGCAAATGAAGATTTGAGACACCAGATTCAGAGCCCAGATTGAAAATCTTGGATGACCTTCTCCAGATGCCCTGGAGGAGGAAGGTTAAGGAAAAGAGTCCAGCTCGCTCTCACCAATCATACAATCTCGTTTAACATCACCAGAGGTGGAGGCTGTGGTGGTGGGAAGTGGAAGATGCTGGATGAAAAAAATCTGATTAAAATGCACCAGGTTTTGCTCGGCCTTTTCCAAGGAAAGATGGTGTTGTCATTGTGTAGAATGGGTCCGCCTGAGTTATACAAAGCGTTATTGATGCAATTGGAGGGAAGCTAATGAAAAATGATGGAGACAAACATAAAGATAAAGGCCTCGCTTTCTCTCCCTCTTTTCTTTTTGCACTTCCCCATCCCTCCTTTCCACTTTTGGCCCCTCTCTTTTTTATTCTTAGTGTAAGTGTGATAAAAGCAGGCAGACCTATGACTCAGGTTCCCACCCCACATTCTGATATGATTTCAGGGAGCTGAGGCCGTCCCCTAATCTCTAAATGCATGTTCCCTCGCCCTTGGCGGGGTCACGGGAGAAATAGATGGAGCCTTATCAGCTTTTATAGATTCATGCAGAATTTCTCTGCACTGAATGTATTTTTTTTCTTACACCAACCTGCAGGTGCGTATATAGTATGTCTCCTCAAGTATGTTGAGTAAGGTCATCAGAGCTGGCGTATCTACATGAAATTATCAAGTTTTTAATTACTCTATCAATCATTTTGATTTACTCCATCATGCTAAAATGAAAAGAGACATTGGACTTGTTTTGATGAATTTGTGCCAGGGAGCTAACCTCCAGCAGCTGATCTTACATCTCTGCTCTTGGGCTACACTAAGATTAAAGCTGCACCAATCAATGTTTTTATATTAAAAATTGATCAAATGACTGTACAATATGAAAGGTGTCACTTGCTGTGAAAAATCCACAAGAATTTTCACCTGATTCTGCAGTCCCTGTCATTTCTAAAGAGAAAATTTAGTGTCTTTAAGCTCATTGTTTTGGTTTTCCAGTCCATGATTTCATTGTTTTGATTCAGTCTTGCCACTTTCATTGCGCTCTCTCCCTGGCAACTGTTGGCAGAAAAAGCTCCAATAAACCCACTGTACATTACCTGTCAATTGCCAAACATTAGACAGACAGAGTAAGATAATAGCTGGTGAACTCAATGGAGCCTTTAGCAGCTTGATGGTGGAGTGTAAGAGAGAGAGCTAAGAGGAGAGAGTTATTAGACTTAAAGTTATTAGGTGGCCACAAACGAATGCTAATATTACTCCTTGTCTGCTGGATGTGTAAATTGTCAACTGCTTTCCCACACATTAGCCATTATAACTTAATTAGGATGTTCTATATCATACTTTTTGATGTTCAGCTTGTTGTGGAATTTTGCCCGAACATAGCGAAACTCATGATTAGTGTTGGTTTATAGATATGTTGAGGTAGACTCTTTAACAGTCTAGAAAACATTCACCAACTAGAAAACATTGAATCTTAAGGGTCATTTTAGACGAATTCTGCTGGTTTGGAGAAAAGAGAGCATAGGGGGCTGTATTTGGGGGAACTTTTTGAAAATAATTTTCTCCGTGATAGCTCAAAAGATATCAAATTCCATATACACTCAGTTGCCACTTTCTTAGGTACACCGAGCTGAAACTAGTGCAGTCTAAAACAGTAGTTGTACAGTCATGCAGGTTATAATGTTTAGTTTTGGTTGAAACTCTTTTGGAGAGGTCGATTCAACTCTATGATCATTTTGGAGGAATTAATTTGTGGTGCTGTTGAATTAGATTGCGTTACTATTACTTAGGCTACCCTCAATGATGGCTGGACAAAATAATAGAAACACCTTCCAGTCAACAAAAAACATACATAATAACCTTCATGAAGGTCAGATTTATTGCAGGAATATTGTATTAGACTGCATTAGTTTTAGTTAAATGTAATTAATAAACTGTTATTTGGTTGTTTCTTAACATTCTTCTTTCTTAACTCTTCTTAATCTTTATTCTTTAAACCTAATTGTTTTTTTATATACATTTTATATACAGAGCTTGTCCACTTCAAACTTATTCTCATCCTGAACCAGAGAAATTAGAAACATCAACTGATAGTCATATCATCCTCTCAATTATAAGGAAAAGCAAATGTCATAGATACCAGACAAACACTTCTTTCAATTAGTTTGTTGAGGCTTATAATCAGTTTGCACAGATGTTAGCAGAGATGTCCCTAGTACATCCTTGGGATCAGTATCGGACTGATCCAGGAACATTTTGATGGATTGGTATGGGTATAAAATAATACAGATCAAAGATCCTTTTATACTGTACCTCTGCTAGGGTGGCAGCTCCTTTCCTTTAAGACAGTGCACACAATATTCAGCTAGTAGTTTCATTTTCAGCATATCCCCTCTTAAAAGAAATGTTGACGTGGTATGTCATATCAGCTGTCACTAATTAATGTTAATTCTGTCAGGAATTAATTAACTTGATGACAGGCCTTCATTAAATTTGGGTGTTGTCAGTTTGTGTGCAACAATGTGAGACATCTTCTATCTAGTGGGTGATGTCATGTCTCTGTCAGGGGTGGCATTCTCCCAACTTATCTTTTCTTTTATTATGTTCATATCATATCATATCATATCAATATTAATCAATTATATTATATAACTGTGACCCTCAGTATTCGGACCAAGAAGCTGAAGAAAAAAGGTGTGTGATATTTAATTAATTCATTGATTAATTTATTATGATGAAATTTTTTTTTTAATAATTATTCAACTCGTGGTTTATTTCAGTGTGTCAAAATAGGCTATTTAATCAGCATTAAGTAGCGTAAATATTGGAGTAGACTCAGTGTCGGCAGATCTGCAATATTAAAGGACTCAGATCGGGAATGGAGCCAAAAAAACTTGCTAACTTGTAAGTATAAATTAATGATAAATCATTTAATTGAGAAAATCGTTGTCACAATAAACAATAAACAGATAAAAGTCATTAGCTGCACCCCTATACTGAATTTATTTAACTTCTCTGGGTAGGGAGAAGTTCACATTCACCATGGAACACTAATTCTGTTTACAGAGTAAATGTTTGAAGTAAAAAACAAGACTAATAAAATATAGATCTCTATAATCAAACAGAACATTAAGAAGTGTTGTGCAGACATGTGAGTTCTTAGATCATTGAAAAACCAGATGTTTCCCATAATGCAGGGAGGTGCTGCAGTCAGTGTAGAAGAGTTGCTGCACCAGGATGAAAATCTGCACTTGACTTGGTGTCATGGGTGCCAGCATGACAGCACAGCAAGTTGTGATGAAGTCATGCAGAAACCTAACCGGCAGTCATTTTGCAGTTTTTGCCAGTGATTAAACAAGCTTACTTTGTATTTAGGAAGTAGCAACAAATGGTATCTTTAATTATCCATCTCGGAAAAGCAGTTTACTACTTTTCTTGACCCTTTTAAACTACTAGGTAGCTTCAGCTGATTCAAAGAGATCTAGAGCTTTCAATCACAAAGATATTGTAGAAGCTACAAGTATGTCTTTATAGGATTTACCAAATAGCATGAGTTGCTTAAAGATATTCGAATATAATGTGGAAAACAGCATTACTGTAGTTGAGGCTATGATCCTTCACTGTCTCCCCCTCACTCTTCCCAGTGCAATTCTGTCAGAAGGACAGCTGGAGACTTGCCCTCCAACAACGAGGGGGTCCCGCTCACATAGCTGAAGAAAAAGCAATTTAGCCACAGAGCCCCCCCACCCCCCCAAACCCACTTCAAGGACTCACACATCAAAGAAGAAGTGGTGGTTGGGCAGGGGGAGGCGTTGGGGTGGTGGACTAAGCCAGAGCCTGCCCAGCTTCGCCTGCGAGCAGGTGAGGAGGAGAAAAATATTAGTCTTGTCCAAGAATACAGCAGATCTCAAAAGACAGCAGCTGCTTGTTATCACAGGATATTTCTGGTACTTTGACGTCGGCATGGAAGATGGAGCCGAGGGAGGGAATGGACAGTGTTCAGGGAGGCTTTGTGATATACAATTTTAAATCTCTTTATATCCCTGCCGTCTGTGGATCTGACCTGGCTTTGACTTGTTTTTTTCATGATTTCCTTAGACTAAGGGACTGATGAAAGAAAATAAAAGTCCCTCTACAATTCTGAGAAAGCAGGCAGGGCACCCTCCAGGCTACACATTAAACTGGACTCTTGGTTACTTGCTTTTGCATAGCAAATGATGCCACTGTATCAAGGGTGAAACATTGGAAAATTACATGATAACACAAACTACACTTATTCATTTCAAATTTGTGTGTGCCTAAATAAATAGCTGCAGTCAGGATGATTTCTATTTTCAAAGCATATTGAAGAGTAAAATGACAGTCTCCAGTTTCTTATTGGCACACTACCCTCTATAATACTTCTTTGAATGTTTCTAATACTAGATGAGAATTAATCCACACATCAACTTTTTAATGAAACACCTTTACTGATATTTTTCGTTCTCGTTTGCTGCCTCTATTAGAAAAGAGAAAACAGAATCCTTGAGTTTAAATTAATGCAATTTATTCTTGTTCAAGACTATTTGCATTTTTAGACAGTTTGGATGAAAAGTAGCTGGTGGAAGTAGAGGATTAGGAGATAGAAGAACTGGAGGTAAAAAATGAGGTAGAGGAAGAAGAAATAAGGAGAAAAATACATTGAGATGATAAAGGAAGAGGAATGATGGCGGCGCTGACAGAAGAAGCCACTGATCACTCTTGGGAAGGTCAACAGGAAATGGCTCTGAGTCTGCTTTTTGGTCTGTAATGTGTTTGTGTGTGTGTGTGTTGATATGTGTCCTGCATGTCAGTGTGTGAGTATTACAGTCATCTCTCTGGTTTAAGCATTCCCCTGGTTGCCATTATGGCCTAATAACTGTGTCAGTATGATTAATGCAGGAGGCAGGGCTCTGATTGCATTTTTGCTCAACCAAAGTACCTAGGCAACTACACAACCCACAATCCTGCTGTCTGCGCGCATCCGCCTCAGCCATTTCGAGCAGCCCAGGCCACCCCATCGCATCTCACTGGATGTGAAGGTTATACAATTGCTTAGTTTGCATCCATCCTACTGTCGGCAGCATCGAAGTGTAGGTCTGATGATGATTGGGAGCTTAGAAGTTAGGGGGGAAATTACATGATCCCCAAGGCCACTTTAGGCAGACCAGTCAAGTCAGTTTTATCTATGTAGAGCAAAGTCATAACGCAGGTTATCTCAGGGGACTTTTCACATAGAAGAGGTCTGGACCAGACTCTTTACAATATTATTTACAGAGACCCAACGATTCCCACAGTCAATTTCAAGGTCTAAGCTAATAAACAATGATAGTTTACTGCTGGTCTTTTCGTCTTCTTGTGTTTATCTCCATCACTGTTCAGCAGTTGTTTCTTGAAGGTTACAGTAAAACAACATTTCAAAATTATCTTGAGTCTTAAGTTTATACTATATACATGGATGAAGCTGATATCCAACTATGATTCTGGCTACCCAAATTTTAAAGAGGTGTTTATATATACAACATGTTTCCTCCAACTACCTTATGGAACTATACATAAGGACAGGGAGCACTAGTAACTGTAGTTATAATCTTGGCATTTCAATTCTACTTCTACTGTTTTTAAGTTATGAAAGAGTTTTTATCCCTTGATCCATATGTTCTCTTTAATCTTTTTCAGTGATGATGATAGAGATGGGAGTAGTATGCAACATGGGTGCACTGTAACCGAAAAATCTGTTTCAGTATGTTTTATTGCATCTTTTCTTATGAGATATGCCAAATTTTCCACATCAGCTGAGCTTAAAAGAACTTCAATTATATTTCAACTTTAGTCTGTATTTTGAATATAGGTTCTCACACTTTGATCTTGTGTGTAAGATTTGTTCCCATCTGTGGTTGGGGGGTTGGATTGTTAAGCACCATTTTTCTTCAACTGATAGCAAGTACTGGATCCAGCTGTTTCGGGGGTTTCAGTATCTTCCCCACACTAACATTCAACATTTACATTCTTTTAATTACTGTTTGACAAAGACAAACAGTGGGCAAGGAGTTACATCCAAGTACCTCCTCTTTTCCCTTGTGTCATGGCTGAATAAATGGCTACTACTGTGCAGTTGTTTATTTTCTTTCATTCACTGCAATACACAACGGTATGGCGAGTAAAAGGTTTGTGTTGGAGATAGAGATGTGGGATATGTGGTGTTAAAAAGACGCAGATTGCTGATCCTTTCTTCAACTTTCTTTCTTCCATGAAAAACAACTTCCAAGCTTATAGGAAAAGAACATAAAGAAAGCAGCCAAAGCTGACCAGTCACAGTTTTTGTGGTCTTCGTGTGGTATCTCCATAGCCCCCATACCACCAAAGTGTTTTATGTTTTTGTAAATGTCAGGCTCCGTAACTGCATCATAATCCCTTAACAACCCCCCACCCCGACACAGTCACACACACAGATGCAGACACACAGACACACGCCCATAGGTTATAGAATCCGAGATAGGACTGATTGGGATTAGGTTTAGGTACAGGGTGTGAAACAGTGGTCAGACAGATTTTGACTGAACTCTTGCATTTGTAATACCCAAATTAAATGCACACAAAAACAAGTGGAAGAAAATGAAAGAAGGAATTTTTACAAAACTCTTAGTGTAGAAACTTAAAAGTACCCTGTGGAATTCTCTCGCAAACAACTTATTTTCCCATTCAATGTTTCTCACCAAAACTGTGTATCCTTCAGGTCTAACAAATGTGTTGAGTGCATTTCCTTCCCCATAAAACATTTGAAAAGCCAATATTTTAAATCCAGCATTTTTTTGGATCCACGTTTACTTGCTTGCAGTCTTTTTCTGCCCTTTCTCTGCTGGCACATTGCTGCATGTCTTGGCATGTTACCACCACCTCTAGCTCAGTGGAATAGTGTAAACCTTTGGCAGCGCTGTGTATTGTGTCACCCATGTGCGTCTTTGTGTGCATGCACGAGATAAACCAAACAGGGGACCAGTCACAGAAAAATCCTGCTACCAGAGGTCAAAACCTCAGAGAGAAATTGATGAGGAAATTTTTGTTTGAAGCAAAATTGAAATCTGTGAGCAACAGGAATGACTGCAGGAAAACCATTTTACTCTAAGTTAGTCTGAACAACTAAAGAGCAAGTCAACATTTGTGTTTTGGTGACCCCTTACGGCAGGACTGAACTAAGAATCCATGATCTGATAGACTTGTTGCATCGTCAACAAAATCAAGGGTTGGGCATGACACTTGTATCCTGGTCGTTCTATTGTGTCATAGTGGAAAACAACCGATTCCATGTTTAGGAAGCCTCATGATACCTTGATAAAAAGACTAACATTGAATCCCTCCCCCATGTGATGTCATGGGTACTGACATTCCTGATGATAGAAGTCTGTCTCTGGCCCTGAGGGATTAATTTAGGTTTGATGTCAAAGACACGAATCACTTCAATTTGTTATTTTGTTGGTATTTATTTTTAAATAGGCATCTATTTGTGACAGACCACCCCATTTATTTCGCCTCTCTCCACTGTGGCAATAGGAGAGCCAGCAGTGACTCTGTGAACCTAAGTCCAAAGCAAAAGCCCAATCTGACACTCAGTGCTACAGCTTTTGAGCACACTGGATATCTGATGGAAGCCCTTTGAAAGCAGGAAGCAGGGAGAAGCAGAGACAGACCAAATACAGACAAATAGCCAGAGAGGATCGCACGGTATTCTTGGTAACAACCTTGAGCCTGTCGGCTTTGGCTCTCAAGCTCTTTTGCGGGATTTGAAAATAAAAGAAAAAAGTCGTTCTACAGTGGTTGAAAAGTAACATGACATATCTATCCTGGTCTTAGGTGTTATAGGTGAAGCGCAGAATAGATCTTGTTATTTTTTCGAATTTCAGGTCACTCAGTTCTTTCTGACAGATGAAAATACTGCAGTCTATAGGTATAGCACCTGCTGTTTTGAAAAAGTAGAGTCTTGCTTTTTCAATACATTCTGTCAAGACTAAACTTTCAAAACAGCTCTTTATGTATTCGAGTCAAATTAGTAAGCTGTCAATGAAAGTTTGCCGATATTTGAACAATAAAATGAGAGGTATTTGAATTGAGTTGAGAAAGAGTACATATCATCCCCTAACCTTTTATCTCTCCTCCAGGGTCCTTCATGATGGTCAATTCCTCGCAGCATTTCGGGGGCCAGCGGGCTCAGCTGCTCCTGCTCCCGCTCAGCGAGAATGACACCCACTGCATCCAGTTCAGCTACTTCCTGTACAGCCGTGACGGCCACAGCCCCGGGGACCTGCAGGTCTACATTCGCGTCAATGGGGGCCCCAAGGGCAGTGCTGTGTGGAATATCTCGGGCTCCCAGGGACGCCAGTGGCACCAGGTGGAGCTCGCCGTCAGCACCTTCTGGCCCAGTGAATACCAAGTAAGAGTCTTTCGACAATTACATGAGGACAGAAATGGCCCGCAGTAATCACAGCATAACTACTGTTAAATATTTAGGTTTTCAAATCAAGTTTTAAGGCTTTAAGGTGAGCTGATTTTGACAATAATCTGAGATTGCTGCAATCACTGAATTATTTCATATACAGTGCTCTATACTGGCCTTATTTCAGCTGTTTCATTTATGTAGCCATTATTCACAATTGAAATTGGGAAGATAATTACAGATTTCTTAATTGGATCCAAACAGTCTAGAGGCCAGCACTTACCCGCATTTGTTAATGGTGATAAACCCTATCTCTCAAACATATGACATAAATGCTAGAGCATCACAATGTAATGAGGCACTTTACTTAAAGTAAAAAACCACAGATTTTACCTGAACACCAGTTTACTCTTAATGGGGACTACTACTCAGCTTGTATAAGTAACTGAAGAGAGCTTTCTAAAATGGCATCATGAGGGTGGTCTTGGATAGGTTTGATGGGAAGGTTTATATATACATAAATACAGCTGAAATCACAGCACAGCCGTCTTTAACTTATGTGTATGGTAATTCTGTCAGATGACATTGTGGTTTTAAAATCAGGATTTTAGCAGCAGAAAAGTAGTTTGGAAAGTTACTGCTGGTCCACATGTAGTCACTTTATCATACTATACCATACTACTTCTATGTCTGACAACAGACACATAAAAACATGTAATGACAACAGCTTTATTGGGAATTCAGCTTTATTAAATTACTGAATAGATGAAGGACGGTCCAGCCATATACTAGTTTTTGTCCTAGTCTTGTTCATAAACTTTAGCCCTTTGTGGCATTCATTGGCAACCCCTCCACGAAGGTAGACGTAGGTGAAATTTCAGAGCAGATGGCTAAACTGTTCAGTGTCAGTCCTGTGGATATGGAGATGGAGGTTATAACTTATCAAAATCATGTCCAGCTAAAATCATTCACAACATTTCTTCACCAAGATTTACATACCGCTTGTGTAGCAGCTTTTTGGGATATGAATGACATGAAATCTCTCTCTTGTGGACTCCACACACTGTTAGTCCTCTCACTAACTGTAGGAAAGAGTGAGTGCATTTAGTGTATAAAATAATGATGAAAAATTTTTTTTTTTTTTTTTAGGAGAGAGAGTGATGCATTATATTGTGTGAAAAAAAAAAAAAAAAAAAAAAAAAAAAAAAAAAAAAAAAAAAAAAAAAAAAAAATATAATAATAATAATGTTTTGTGTGATGATGTGTTCAATTCATTTCATTTGATTGAATTGAAACACATTGAAATACTGTACATTTGAAATTCCATTGATATCAGTTTAAATTGTGTTGGATATTAACATTTGATACATGTATGTACAAAAAGTAGCTTAATTCACATGGTTAGTTTTGAGTGTTGTGATACCTTATTTGAATAAATGTAAGTAATATATGCCAAGGGTAGCTCTCTTTGTAGAATTCAGCTAGTCTTGAGCTTTTTACCCAATTTGTAGTCTGGTAATTTATTAATATGTTGTAATGTGCATCAATACAGGAAAAATATTTTTGTAATATTATCATGCTTATTTCAGCCATTTTTCCCAGCCCTAATAAATACCCTAATAAATATTCATTGAAAACTTGAGGTGCCACTTAGCAAGGCACTAAACCACCGGCGGCTTCATTGTACTGTTCTGTTGGCACCAGATACTGAACCATGGCTACTGTTAGCTTTATCAGCATTATTATCATCCTCCCTATCATTCAAACCCCATGCAATAATTAACAAATTGCCACTTTGTAATATATCACAGTAACTCAATGGGTGTATAATTAGTGGGCAGATGTTTGTATTGTATCTTTATTTATTAGTCAATTTACCTGCGTGCTGCAGTATAATCAATAGCTCCATTTGATGCCTGTAATGTCAGTTTGGCATTATTAGCAGTGCTGTGTAGCTTGTAAGATTTTGATGACTGGTTGCAGCCCAACCTCACCTCATTACAGCCCATAATTTATCCCCTAATGCTTTCCTTTTTCCCACCTAGCCTCCTGCCTCTCACATCCCCCCACCCAACCCCAAAATAGGCGATAATGAGAAGACTATGGTTGGCATAAGGGATTGTGGGAGCGTGGGTCCGCTGAACAGTCAATTGACCTCAATTCCACATGACCCTCAGTGTGAGGGAGCAGGCTGGATGTTTGCTTCCATAACCTTGGCGTACTCTGGGCCTCATCTCAATAAATCAAGAGCCAGTTAATGAGATTAGAGGGCTACACAGATCAATGAGGACAGCCTGCGCTTTACCATCCTCAGCTCCCCTGTCCTGAGCGACTCTCACAAACAGCCATACTGATTTAAAGTAATGATTTTCTTCCCTTCTGTGTGGACGGTAGAAGTTTGTCTTCCATGCACCATGGCAGAGGTGGAGGCAAGGGGAGAGTGCTGTCAGATGCGGAAGCTGAGGTGTACAATCAGACAAGTAGGCTCAGGCGGGGGGTTTGCGTAGCGCCGCAGTGTTTACCATTTTGAAAAGCATGCATGGGCAATGTAATCTACTACTCTGGTGATCTATGTCCAAGCTGCCTGATTGATGAGAACGTGCTGCTCTCTTAAGTCCTCTCGCCAGGCGTATAGACACAGGACAGATTGCATTATTTGTCCTATAAACCTGGATGATCGGCAGCAGGTAATGAAGCAGGCAAAGCTGTGCTTAATCATAGGCCTGAAGGAACAAACTGTGTCTATCTGCTGTATGAAGAGGGATAGGAGAGAGCCAGGAGTGAGGCACAGTGCCTCTTTTAAGTGTTCCCTCACTCCTTTTTGCCACGGGAACACGCCCCCACTCCCCACCAGCTCCGAGCGTTACGACGCAAAGCTCGGTGCAGGCCCCAAAAGGCTCCACTCATCCATCCAGTCCCATCGATAAAGATCATTGTCCAGCACTGCCAGCCAACAGATCAGCCCCTGCAGGCTACTGAGGAGCAGACTCACACAGGGAGAAGACTACCACTTCAGAGGGCTTAGGGCTTGGTGAATAGATTTTGTGTGTGTGTGTGTGTTTTTGTGTGTGTGTGTGTGTGTGTGTGTGTGTGTGGCCGCTAGAGGTAGTTCTTAGAGATTAAATTTAAAAAAAAAAAAAAAAAAAAAAAGGAAAAAATCTAGTAATCAGCAAACATCAACGCTCCCCCAAGGAAAGACTGACTGCTACAGAGATGTGTTGGACTGTGATCAGAGGTGTGGTGGTCTTTTGGATCTAAGCTTTTACTGATATGAGATTCTAAAATTCAGTGCCAATATTCCTGGATTCCAGATGTCCATTGTTAATGGAAAATTTTTCGCTATAAATTACAACAATTTTCTGGTTCATCCAGCATTTCAGTGATAGCCGGGTGGAGGAGAATCTTAGATGAGATGTAGACCTGTTTAGAGAGAGGCTAAAACTTATGCAAGCCGTAACTTTTGGAACAGCGTGGTACAGCAACTGTGTAAAGAAAGTTCTGTCATATTGGCCAACTGGTCAACTTAGCCATTAAAGTGGCACTCCAGTGATTTAGTACTACACTTCCATTAGGCCCTGAGTACTCACAATAGGCAGATTTAAAAAAAAGGATGGTTAAAATTGATGCAGCAGAGGCTTATATATTCTGACTCAAACCCCCAAAATGCTGAACCCATAACAGCAAATATCATGCCCTCCTTAGATCCCTGCCTCTTTTATATAACCATGTCCTTCAAACTCCATGCTGGCACTCTGTAACAGACTTTGGCTGAAATTGGTACTCCAAGCCCACATAACCCTGATATCATCAGGGGTTATTTTCTCAGACTTGACAAAGCTCCTCCAGAGCCTCAGAAGAAATAATCGAACTGTTCTCACATGAGGCATAAGGCAAAATCAGATTTGTCACTAGCTGATCATTAGCTCTACTGCTCCATGCTAACACTTAGGCACTTTGTCATTCTCTGTTTTAACTCATGTTCAAAACAGTGAGACGCAGCCATCAATCATACATTGTATTGAGTATTCTTGTTTTAAATTCTACTAGTCTATTATATGTTCTTAAGTATTAGCATGGAGATTGGAGCACATATGAAAAGACGTATTCCCAAAAGCTGTTACATTAGTATCCGGTAAATTCTGTCATGACGTGGGCCAGAGAGAAAAATTAGTTTTTAAGACTGCAGATGAAAATTTAAAAAATGTGAACATTTTGATTGAAGTTTGAGAATGTGGCCTCCATAGTGTGATATCCTGAGAACACACTGACTAGTGTCCGAAGTTTTGCCATCTTTTTGACTTAGTCAACTGATTGGGTGACCTTTGAGAGAGTATTCCCCCCATTAACCATTGCACTACTAGAGCCTTGTTAGTCCCAGAGATAATTTCCTCTTCCTTGTCAAAATTTGGTGCCTAGATCACCCACAATGCAATACAGTTGCAGAGAGTTCAGTCAGGGATGCGACTGTGTTTTGCCAGTAGCGGCTAATGTAGCCTGGAGCTGCTAACCTAAAGCAAAGGTAAGTAGTGGGCTACGGAGTTTTGGTAAGCTCACTTCTTTCTAACTCTACACCACCAGTTTCTTTCTTTGTCAAACTTGTGGTCTTCAGTCCCAGCTGATGCTGACTCTAGTGATGTCACTTGAGGATATTTATTTTTGCACAGCTCTCTCTGGAGACTCAAAGTACTTCATAACTCTCCATCACCTTGAAATAGACTTTAATATTTAACGTCTCAGGAATTTTGTATTAAGACCCTTTTAAACAGCTTAATTTAAAAAACAAACAAACAAACAAACTAAAAACACAGCAACAACTTTTGAGATTTTTGGAAAAACATTAGCTACCACCCCTTAAAGAGAGCATCCGGTACTCCAGGAATCTGCATTCCTCCCTGCTCACCTCTTGTCTGGAATGACAGTGAGTTGAAGAGAACTTGAGTCTTGAGCCGACCATTAAAACACGGATGAGCCGCACAGGTGCATGGCAGTGAAGCAACCAAGCACTGGAGAATCACCATCGTTTGCTCAGGACTTTTACAGTTTTTGCACTAAATTACTTTGTTTTGCTGACTCTACTTAACATGACTGCTCCATATGAACTAATTTCTGTACAATTAGCTATTACAGAGGGAAACACATTTTCTGTTTTGAAGGTGTGTGAGTGGTTTGGCTTGTTTGATTCCATACTGTACGTATAGTTTTTATCAGTTGGACACCTTGTCAGACAAATCTTGCTAATACACACATTCCTAACGACAAATCAGTGTTTAGTCATGTCAGACATAAAAATTATATCATCTAGCTACTTCAACAGCAGGCAGGCTTATACTTTGTATTGAAAAGAGCCTTTAACACTGATAACCGATTCTGTCCTGCTGCAGAGTAACACCTTTTAAACTCACACTGGCTATCAATCTGATTGGATCAGTGTGTGTCATCTGATTTGAGCTTATGACCCTACATCCTCCAAGATGCTGCTTGGCTTTGGTGAAAAGACCTTTCTGTTGGATAATGGACTTCAGAGTGTTAGGGCTCTGAAGGACAGATGAGAAAAATTGATCAGACTGGTTCACTTTTTCCCTGTCAACTCGCTTTTTGGAATTGTATTAGGTGTTAGAAAGGTGCTTTTTGATTTTGGAAATACTGTTTTTTTACTGCTCAAGGTTGTTCTTCGCTCCCTGACCACTTTGATTTCTTTAGCTTAATATTTCAATTAATTAGTGCTTTTTCTCCTACTTATTTAGGTGGGATTTCAGCTGACTCTAATATTAGATTCCTTAAAGCTTTTAAGGTTTGCATTCCTGAACTAAACATTCAGTTTACTTATACTCTGTAATTACCACACTGTGTAGTAGTTTAATTGGTAGTGGCAGAGTCTGCCACTCCCGTGTTGCATTCAGATTGCCTTCTTGAGCACAGTTTAACAGAAAACTATGCACGGAGATAACCCATGTTAAAATTAAATCAAGTTACTGTTAATAAAAACAGAACTTCCTACTGCTTCTTCTTCACATTTAACACATTCAAGTGGAGAGCACTGATAGCAATTTGATATCAAAAATACCTCTGCAAAACAAGATGGTTTTTTCTACATTTTTCCCCCATGACTTCAGTATTTCAAAAATTAAATTAATTCCTAACTGTTAAAATAACTACACAAACTATAAATACATTTTTAATAATTTAAAAATTAATTAAAAAAAAAATACATTCCATAATATATATGGTGATTTAGTGCTAAAGTAATTATTATTATATTATACTAAACTATAAATAAATATTATTGCAGATTAAATAGTTGGGAAAAGTAGCTTTTGGTGGGTTTGGCCTCAGATGTTTCCATCCAAGCACTAAACTTACCCACCAACACAATCATTCGGCATGTGCTTCCTCTTTGTCCCGCAGCCATTTGCAGTTGAACTACTGTAAAACTCACTGTATCTCTTCAGCCTGCAGAGAGAAGAAAGCAGGGTCAATTGCATGTCATATAATTCAATGTTTTACCACCACAATGCCAATTTGGAGCAATAGTTTTGGCCTCAGTCTAGCTGAAGAAATCAATTAACAGAACATTGTTGCAATTTTTGTCCAACTCAGACAATTGTATGTAAGTTGTTAAGCCTTCATGAAGACTGATGGCTTCAGCACATCAGTTGAGAGCTTTATTATTGGTGTGCATACATAAATAATTTCTGCAGTGCTGTTATGAAAATTACAAGCTAAAAAAAATAATTACAGTGGAACCTTGTTTTATTGCAATTCTTTTTACTGCTACTGCCCTTGATTTTATGTGTTCACTGTGAGGCCTCCTGGAATACAGTATGGATCTTCTGACTCTAAACTATCAATTCTCTTGCACTGAATTTTATGAGCCTAACACAATGCTGCAGGGGGTACATATTAAAATGCTTGAAGATCTTACACAACAAAGGGGACAATCCACCTGCTTCTGGCTCCTTAACTGTCTACAGTTGGTTTACTTGTGCCAAAACGTCCTGATCTGGATTTTCTTTCTTGTGTCATTTCCTTTGGTCGTTGATGATGACACAGTGCTCTATCCCGGGAGATGGCCCCCTGCTGTTCGCATTAAACCAAACCTTGGTTCACACTTTCCAGATTGTACATCTGCAGTGTTAGAAGCCTCCTTTTTGTTGCCCATTTTTTCACAACAAAGGCTGAGAGACTTAGAGAAGGCGGGAGAATCACCTTGGATTGGATATTTTCAATTGGACAAATCCATCTCTTATACTGTTTGCACAAATAGATTTTCCTCGATGCCTATTTGTGTGAGTATTGGAAAAAGAGTGAAACTTTGCTATCAAATATTAAAGATTCTATCAGGCCACATCATGACAAAGTGTATCCGTGTGGCTTTAGCTTCCACTCTCCACTTTCTATTTACTTCACCAATGCAAGGTGTTCCTCCACAATCTTTTCCTGCACCATTTTTCAGTACATCTTTTTATGTCTCCTTGTTGTGGTGGCCCTGTGAGGAAAATGTCTTCACCAATTCAATAACACATGCACATTGAAAAACTACAACTACTGCAGAGAAATAAAACATGGGGATATGAATTATGAACAAAATCACCAGTTTGTCAACACATATAAGCCTGAAGCTATAGAAAATAAATGGAAAATCAACTGATAATACATTTTCCATTGTTACATTTTGGTAATTTTTTTTATTCCTGCTGATAATAAAATAAACTAAAAAAAACAAAAAAAATCCAACTATAATTTTTCATAACATTTCACTGTGCTGTCATGTGAAAACAATCTCTTTGTTTTTCAAAGCCATGTTTTAAAAAGAGTGACCCACATTCTACTACGTGCCATAATTATCACGGAAACTGATTGAAAAGTAATCGAACTGATATATTAAAATGCTGCATGGTTTCCCTCACTTCGGAATTTATTGTAAAATAAAGACTTGATTAAAAACAATTCTTTGTACTTCTGTCCATATCAGTATCCTGTAAGAGTGAGGACTCCATTTTTCTATTGAGCTGATTGGTCAGCAGTCTGGCAGATGGCAGGTTTCAAAACAGTGCTCTGAAGTTAACCTGCTAAATATTGTTGAATTGGAGAACATGTTTGCTCAATTTGCTTGTGTTTTCTGCAGTGCATAAGTCTCTCAGGGCTACATTAGCTTCTCCCACTCAAACTACTCTGTTCTTTTCATGCGTCAAGCAAATTGTCTCACTGGCAGTGCACTGGTTTTGTATGTACATACTGCAATGGGAACCCACGGTTGCCATTTGTACGTGTAATAGCTTGTGTTTGCATGTGCACAGATGCCAAGGTTATTCCTCAGTGTCTGGCACATACATACTCAAACACACTTTTCTATAAGTGAATGCGATGCAGAGGAGCTTAATGATGGCTCAAAGTGCAGAGCTGAGAGAATCGATGGTGGGGGGTGCATGGATGCGTGATGAATTGAGGAGTTAATCGGTCAGACGTCTCTAATGGCCCGACATAGGAATAAAAAATAAAAATAAATTAGTGGAAAGAAAGCCTTAGTCTGTATCCATCTGCCAAGGCCTTTTGTGGTATTGATTGGCCCTAGGCACTTAAAGCCTGATGTATTGTCAACATTGCAATCTATTGCCTGTCTGAGTGCACAGTCAGAGTCTAACTTCCACTTGGCTTTGGCATAGATAACTAGAGGTAGTGTGAGTGGGTGAAACACTCTGACTTGCACAAACAAACACACACACACACACACACACACACACACACACACACACACACACACGTCTGAAGTAGCGTACAGTTTCTGCTTTCATCTTACCGACTGTTAATGCACTCAACCCTCAAGTTCAGAGTTTGTCGTGCTGCAGTAAAAAGTGAAGAGTTGCTTGTAGAGGGAATGATTTGGGCTTTGCTGACTGTAATTACTACTTGGAAACCCAGAATGACTTTGTTGCACTCTGGGAGGCCTCCAAATTCACTTGGAGGCTCTGCATGCGCCCGTCTCATTTAGATGAGTGAGTGAATATTTAAGCTGTGTTTAAGGAGTCCTGCAGCTGCCATATGGATTTATAAAAAGGACAGTAGAGTTGGAGAGATGAATTTATTCATGCTTTGTGCAATGTAAGGCTTGATAAGGTAAAATATCTTATATTTAAAATGAGTCTAATCGAATGACCCCAAAACATCAAAGGTATGAGGTTATTACTATTTGTTTGTCTATTGTGAGATTTGATGTTTCTTTGAAATTACTAGAACTTACATTTACACTTGTAGACAAAAGCCTGTATTGTGTTCTCAGGCATGCAATTATCTTAATAGTAGAGGCTGACAATTTGGATGGGAGTCAGTTTTAATGGTGATTATTCATCATAGGTTTGGATAGGAATATATAACAGTTGGTCAGTTTTCATTTATAAATATGCAGTTCTAATATGAATAAACACTTTTTTCTTTATTTTGAAGAAAATGCTAATCATTCTGTTTTGGTTTTTATTCTCTCCCATCCGCTCTGGTGGCTGGTTGCTAGTTGGTTGCAGGCAGCCAACTGACCAGTGCATGATGTGTGTGGATTGACAGCACACAAAACCCCTTAACAGGGGAAAAATTGGGATATCATTAGGTTTAGTTAAAGATTAGGATTTAGTTAAGGCCTAGATAATGATCAGAATAGGGCTCATGACAATTGAGATTTGCATGTAGCCAAGCGACTTTTTTTTTTATTAGAAGAAAATTAGATTGAAGATGTGTATTTCCATGTCTACCATCTACATTTGTCATATTGGGTTTAAGCATACAGTATATGTAGTGATCCAACTGCTTATGAACACTGAGACTCCACTGCAGTCAATGCATACAGCAGAATCCACTTTCTCTTGGTTATCTCTGCCTCCTCTATGATAGTTTCCCTGAGCAAGATCCGCACAATCTTTAGGTCAGATTCTTAGGCAGGGTTTAGAGAACTAAAAAGATACAGCTCATTTTATTATTATTATTATTATTATTATTATTATTATTATTATTATTATTATTATTATTATTATTATTATTATTATTAATAATAAACTGCTGCAATGAAAAAAATCCTTATTACTGTTTTAATGGTGATATCACGTTTTACCCTGAAGAGTAAATGTACAATGGATTTAATGAAAAACCTGTACATTTCTGTTCTCGACAGTCCTTCAGACCCCATCTCCTTAATTTCCTACGCTGTCAGTTTTCTTGCTACTCAAGATGTAATGGTCTGTAGCCATTTAAATTATCCGTTGTCTCCACAGGTCATCTTTGAAGCGACTGTGTCCGAGGAGCGACAGGGCTACATTGCTTTGGATGACATTGTGCTGCTCAATTACCCCTGTTGTAAGTAAACCCACTCTGCGCCGCTCTAGCCTACCTGCTGACCTTTACTGAGTCTGGGGACGGTGTCTGGCTGAACAACGGGCGCCCGGGCCAAAAAGCACAACAGTTACCTTGAGGTGATTGAGGACTATGAGGCAGTCCTGCTGACAGGGGGGCAACTGAAAGGCACATATAACTGTTGCCTGTCCGAGTGTCAGAATCACAATAACACAGCAGGAGTCTCCTCTTTTGTGCTGGCAGAATGACTGACCTTTTCCTCTGATTTCTATGCTCCAAGCACAGTGCTTTTAAAGCTAATGTGATGTTACAGACAGGAAAAGGACAGCTAGTGGTTGTACTTTGATCCTCTCTGGTAGTTTTTTTTCTCTTTGTCATCATCGGGGTATCAGGGGGTTGGAGCCTTATGAGTGCTGGTAATGTTACATTATGTTCTGTTCTGTTACATTTACCATTATACCCCCACCTCCCCTACCTAGAAGAAGAGGTCATTGAAAGTCCCCACTGACCCATGCTGACTTCCAAAACGAGATCACACGGAGCCAGAAAGCAAGTAATAAGATTAAACTGAAAATGGGGTAATTTTTTAAATAACAGGTTTATCCATTTAACAGTTATTGGTTTGACCAATTATTGTTTCCATACTGTGATATGATGCCAAGAATGTTGACATTTTACATGATTTTACAATTTTACATGATTATGTCATCATTGTTCCATCCTACACTGGTTATTAATGGCAAGCCATTAACCTAAATCAAGTATAATACAAGGTTTTAATTAGATTCAACACATGTATGGATTGTTTTGTTTTTGTCACCATTATTATTAGTAGATGTAATAGCTGTGTCATTCAGTTCTATTGTTATCTGTTAATGAGGGGTTTATTACATAATGGTGGTTTAATATCAGTTTGAGTGGCTTTTCCATCTGTGTGTAATGTCTAAGGTTTGACATTACACACAACTAGCTAACTTTATCATTTTACTGCAAGGCTAAAAAAAGCCAGATATTTCTCTCACGGGTTGGTAAATCGGACTGATTATCGGACTGCACCTTGCCAGAAACACAACTCCAAATGAATGATAATGTTGTTCTGTGTTTCTAATGCTAGGCAATTGTTTGCTAACACATTAGTCCATTCTGCAGCTTCAGTCCAGCAGTACTGACATTGGTATTATTTTTCATAAAGATAGTATTTCTGTAAAATATTACTGCTTAGATCCACACTGGTCTTGTGTGAGGCAGGTAATATTGTTTTGCAGTTGCATAAAATTGGGAAAATGTTAATGACTGATAATGTAGGGTATTTATGTGCCCATGAAATTCAGATATTCTTTTCTGGCAGGCTGCAAGTTATACTGTGAATCATCGAATCCTCACTATTAATCATACAGAGGAACTGAAATAACTTTATATAACCAGCATTGTTTTTTTCCTTAAAACCAAACTCATATACAAGTTTTGCCCTCTTTAACCCTGTTCTCAATGGAGCAGGATGCATGTCCATGGTGATTTTGGATTGGGAGGGGATAGGTGGGGATACCAGGCCCCTTGGTATGTGGCCCAGGCCATGTTTAGCCCTTGTAAAGACGGTGGCACTTGGAACCTAACCATGCCAATTTGGACCCTTTTTACTTTTTTGTACTTTTTAACTTTATTGTGTTGTAAATTTAAATCCAAATGTTTAAAACTATCATTTTGCCCATCAATCTATTATCAGTAATCCATACTGACAATGTATTTCTTAAACTGTATGCAAATTTATTGAAAATCAAATACAGAAATCTGTCATTTGCCAGAGGTAGGGACTCCAGACTAGTTCTAAACAAATGTCATGGAAAATGAAAGCAAACCGGGTGCACCTGTCCATAATAAGGAGTGCTACAGCTAAGGCTCTAAATACTTTTGTAAGTAAGAGATTTCAGAGATTTTTCAAGATTTACTAAGTGTAGATTGATGGGAAAAAATTAATGGGCAGTTTTAATCAATTTAAGATTAAAGTTACACATAAGATTTTTAAAAATCGAAGGGGTCTCAATAATTTTATAAGCCAAAGTATGTACTGTGTGCACATCCACCCTTATACAATCAATTGCCAAGCACAGATAAATGCATACATGATCACTCAGGTATTATTTTATATCAGTCATAATAGCTGCAGGAGTCCCTTAAAAACCTGAGCCTTAAAAATACTCACAGACTCACACAAATACGTTAATGATAGTAAACTGGCATAAATTTCCCATAGGCAACAATAATAATGGTATGCCCCCTTTGGAAAGATTCAACTCAAAGGCACCTGCTATTCAGTTTGTTCTGACTCATTTGACATTGTTGTTGTTTTCCTCTGGAGTCCTTGACTTTATTCTAAACAAGTGTTACAGTCAAGACCAACCTCTCCTGCAAAAAGAAAGAGACATTACAATTTTAAAGTATCAACATCATTGACAGTCAGACTAGATTTGAGACTCAAATTACCATGACTCTATTTATGTTTAGTGGTATTAATAGAGGCTACACAGGTCACATATCCATACTACTGGGCTTTTAGATTTGAAATTAAATTTTCTTGGCAACTGTTAATGCTGTTACCTCATCCTCAGATGACTTCCTTCTATAATACGGGCATACTTGCCTTTAAAAGATGGCTTATAGTATAGTAGTAAATTGAAACTTAAGGCTTCATGTTCATAATAAAACAAGAACGGCTGTGTCTATAAGCCAGTGTTACTTATTTAACTATTCATTGGAGCTATTATAAGGCTAACTTTATTTGTTTTTTAGCTCTATTTAATAAAGTCATTTTATGTGGTACTGAAAACATTTTCACAGAGGTAGGAAGCAGAAATGATCACAAAATGTAAATTTATTGCTTCTTTATAACAGTTGCTGTGTCTGCTAGTTAAATGATATTAGCATGTAGTTAACTGAACAGTATCTGTTAAAGTATAGTTTAAACCTTCAGACACTAACCATTAGATCAATAACCATTAGATCAAGCTTTTTGTTTAGAACATCAGTAATACTTTTGCAGCACTTTTCATATATGCTTATACTGTAAATACAGTTCAAGGTGGTCGTAGTGTTGTATAGGGCTAATGCTAATTGAGACGTTTTTCTGCCTCCAAAAAATGCAACTATTTGTTGTTAGAGACTGTTGGCTGGTCTATGCATGGAGGTTTGGCCTTATATTTTTATAAAATATAATTAATACCAGATGCAGTGGAAAAGTAACAACTTATTTTCGAAACATTTTTGTAATTTACACATGAGAAGACTAAGACAACTATTTTGGATGTCCACATGGGTACTGGTGATGATTTTCTATATGCCAAATTTGAAATGTCAGAGGGTTAGAAAAGCTTTAATATTCCAAAGAATATTTGAATTGTTATGTACAGTGAAAAACACAACATTTTTTAGTCGGGGTAATTAATTTGAATCTCGTAACGCCTAGCAAGGTCCCAGTTACCACTAAGTAGATGCTAAAAAAAAGGTATGTCTTCTGTTTCATGTAATACCTGATGCTTTACAACATCCTTGACAGGAGGCCATTTGCACACAGAAAACATTTGACTTGTCACAGCAAGAGAAGCAGAGGTGTAAATGATAAGATCAATGACTGCTGATTTCCATATAGCTACTTCAGTCTCAGGATCCTGTTATTGTGCATATTGGCTCACTGTCACACTGGGTCACCTGAATAAAATGGAGGTATTTTTAATATTATTAGAAACACCTCTGCTTTTGAAAATGTCTACTGTGAAAGAGATGTTCTGTCGGTGGTTTGAGACACTTGCAGTCAAAAATATTTTCATAGTAATATTTTTCTAATACAGCATTATTTGAAGCATAACATTCTGATATTTTTGAGTGCTTTATGAGGAGCTGATTTTAAAAACTGATAATAGTACAGAAATATATTGGCATTCTTGCTTCTTAATAGCAGTGAAAAGCTTTTTGTTTTCATTACAGTAACACAAATCATAATGTCAGACTGATGTATTAATGAGAAATGTATATATTGGAAATATAATATCCCTGATGTGCTCTGCTCCTTGCTTATTGATCAGAACAGAGCTGAAAATTACAAGCATCTAGCAACAAAGTAGCAGAACCAGAATCAATCGATCTGCTCTAAGAGAAGAGAGGAAACAAGCAGTACTTAATGTGTATATGATTTTTAAAAAATGTTTTACCTAATTTTGAAAATCATCAAGTATTAGTGCAGGAATCTTCCAAAAACTAGGTTACCTCTGCTCCCCTTTCAATGTACCCTGTGGAGTTTTTGAGAGCTAGAGGTGCTATGTTGTAATGAGCAGGTCCCCTTTTTTGGATCTTGTGTTTTAGCTTGCATACATGCTAAACATTTTCTGATTGTTCAGCGTTATTCCACTGATCAGCTATTGCTGATGTTAAGGCACCTAGAAATGTAGCAATTTGTTAACAAAAGGCAGGGAAGAAAAACAGCGTTACCCAGGAAACATGGATGTAAACAGTGAAGAACAAAAAAAAAATTTTTGCAAATGTTTTATGATGAAGAAAATGCATTCAACATCTTTGTTAGACCTCAAGGAAAAATGCAGTGTGGTTAGAAACACCAAATGTAATTTTAAATGCACTTCTTTACAAGAAAATTCCACTTCTTAAGTAATGACATGAAAATAATGGTACAGCATATTAAATAGCAACAGTGTGGATGTATTATGTCTCTAGGAACGACCATATGGTGTCACACACATTCCAGGAAACAAATGTAATGCTTTATATATTTTTGCAGAGACGGGTGCAGCTAGAGTCATTTTGTAAAATTATCCCTGTTTTGCATGTTAGCTTTAGCCTTTTTTAAAATTCATTAGATTACTTTATAGAATAATAACAATCTGTGTTCTTCAACTGTCATAGGATCAAAAGGATTTTTTTTCTTTCTTTTTTTTTCTTTCCCATCCCTTGTTTCCTAATTCTGGGAAAACACAGCACATGAAGCTATTAAAACAATGTATTTCTCTGATCCTGGTTAACTCTGTCACTGGGTATAATTTTCAGAAAATGTCTGTCTTAATAAGTTATTTAGTCTCATATGCAGCCTTCTGCTCTTCCCAACACAAGTAGAAACTCCTGCTAATGTTGACGAGATGATTGTACTTGTTTCCAAAACAGCTTAAGTCAGTATTCTAAAACTCATGAAGAAAGATCAATACTAATTTAATAAGTCTATCATAAGAATGTGTCATATATATATATATATATATATATATATATATATATATATATATATATATATATATACACACACACACACACACAGACACACACACACACACTGTATGTTTGTATGTCCCTTTTATATGACTGCAGTATATAGTAAGTATGCATTCATGTTTGTGAGGCTGTATCTAGGCCCAGGTGTGCAGATATTGTACAGGCTCTGAATAAATTACAATTCACATCTGTGTGTTTAATATATTTGGACAGTGACGCTCAGCTCCAGATGTACCACTTTCATCACTGTCTGTGCGTGTGCTTGTGCGTGTGCGTGTGCTTGTGTGTGTGTGTTTGTGCATGTGTGTTTGTGCCTTGCATGTTCCCTTCCACAGACAAGGTGCCTCATTTCTCTCGACTGGGTGATGTTGAGGTGAATGCCGGGCAGAATGCCTCGTTCCAGTGTGTCGCCACAGGCAAGGTTTCTGAGACTGAACCTTTCCTCCTGGAGGTGAGAACAAGAGAGGGTGTATTGGAGTGTTTCTCTTTTCTTTTTATTTATTATCTTTGCTCATACAGTCAACCCATCACCTCAACACCTGGATAATAAAAGAGGATTGGGGACTGTAGAAATAAGAAATGACACAAAGGAAAATCAAGGTGTTGACCTTGAATTTGAATTAGGTGATGAGTACTACTTTAGGAACTGCAGACTCAATGTCCCATGGTGTCAAGTGGTTGACATCATGGCTGCTGAAAATTCACTGGTCTTCGTTTTAAATCAGCATCGGCAGGGTGCACACTAGCTACCTCCAAGCCTCTACACCACAGGCTGCTGCTATCCACCTGCTATGATCTGAGGGTTCCTAGCTTAAAATACAGGAAATGGTTAGCAATATAACACAGTTAATAATAGCTAAGTGTTATACTAAACATTGTTTATCGAACTAGATCACCTAATCAGTCTTGATGTGGGTGTTGCTCCGATACTGTTTCTTACTGAAACAGTTTTTATCAAGAATGTTTCTTCCTCTCCGATAGAAACCATTGACAGTGAGGTCAAACATCTCAGTGGCAGAACTTCCCAAAACTCTGGCCAACCTAGATAGTAAAGAGGTATGGGGGAAATGTAGTTTTTGTGATTAAAATTACCAAGGAGAAAAACTTTTTCATAAAAGCTTTAATGTGATTTAATCGAAATGTTATGTGGGTTATGTTAACAATCACATAAAACTGAAAGCTCTGTCTGACTAATCTCAACATGTCTGGGGAGAGCCTAGATTGGCATTACAAGCACGTTGTCCGAGGCACCAACAAGGGCAAAAAAAAATGGAGTTTCTGTCTACCTTTCATTATTTAAATGGTGTTGTGGCATTTTTAGGTTAGTTTAATACTACTGAGTATCCTGAGAAAAACAATCCTTAAACAACAAACCTGTCAAAATTCACCATTGAACAAATAACTGCACCTCCATGAGTTGCAAGATACTGAGAAACATAATGCAGGGATCGGACTACACAATATTTTTGCCTTTCAATATGGTCACTGTTTAGGATGAAGGATTCTGATTAGAGTCAGGAATTCCTGGCATGACTTGGCTGACAGACCTGGCAGGCTAGACACTGGACCCTGACCAAGAATGGTTTACTTCCATGATGTACATCGGTGATTGGAAAGGGAGGTGTCATGGACAGACCTGGATGTGTCACCTGAAAGCACTGTTAGCATGTCTGCAGCTATCCCCAGAAGAGGCCTCTGTGCTCCAATGGGTTATTTTGCTGAATGAATGCCAATGATAGAAACTTCCACTTTTTTTTAAATTTCAACACAATATTACACTTGAACATAATTTTCCAGGCCATGGAGAGGACTACTCAGCCTGTGACTCAGTTGTTTGATGTCCTCTGTAGGTCTGTCTCCATTTTTCATGTGCTGAAAAAAATCTGAGTGGAATCAGCCAATATTCACTGAAAAGCAGTGGAGTGCTACATTTGGAGAGTTTTGTCAAGTCAGAAATGATTATTGAAATGACAGATCTTTCATATCTCAGGCTTGGATGCTACTTTTCTTTTTCTTTTTTTTTTTCTTTTTTTTTAGAGCCTGAACTACAAGCTGAATTGTGGGGCTTGAAAGATGTGCACATTTACCAAGCACTGAGTGTTTAGATAAAAGATGTTACTGTGTTGCATTATTAGAAATGCACTGTTGATCAGCTAGACCCTACAAGTCAGGATATCTCAGCCTTTGGTGCATCATTTTTGTCCATTGCATTTTAAAATATTTCTCCCACAATTCCCCCAACTTTATGAAAGTCAACACTAAATCTGGTAATATCCAGAAATTGAATGTCATATGACAAAAAGCTGAAAACAACTCGGTCTGACCTTGTGATGAACTGTTTAGTAGTTGGTAATGGAAAAGCGAGTTTTCTGCTGGGTTACACAGGTCAACCATTGGCCTTAATTGCCTCAGATGAAACAGCAGTACATCTTTCTGAAAGGCAGACTGACTTCTCTCCTTGAGACACTGGGCAGCTGTTTGAGGTTATTTGGGGAAAGCAGAGAATTCATGGACATAGCCAGATAACAGTGACTCCAGACCAGGGTGCACTGGTGTTATACTGAAGGCTATCACTAGTCTAACTCCACATGCTGTAGGGGTTAAAAACTATCCACAGGGGACAGAGCTTCAGCATGGAGACGGCATCATGTACAGCAACATGCATTGACAACTTTGCCAGAAGTTGGCCAAGCTTCAATAAACCTTTTCAGCATAACACATCCTGGGCACCTGGACAATTTTTCCAAACTCAACTTGACCATACAACCTCCACAACAATGGGAGCCATTATCTTAGGTGTTAGCATAATACCAGTAACAGTGCTGTAATTTGATATTGTTAAAAATGCAATAATTCTGTGACTGAGAATTTTACTTTTAATCGTTGTGTTGTTGTAGGGAAATGAGTCATTTGTGGGTTTGGAAGATTATTAAGTTTGCAACTCTGCTTTTGTAGGTTTTTGATTGTTATGTTATTTAGTTTGCTAAACCCCTTAAGTCATTCTTTCATACAGCAACTGAAAATAGTTTCAATTTTCCTAGTCTGAATATGAGCTAATATTAGTCTTCAAAAATCCATCGCTGAATGCCTCCACTCTTCTTCTGGCCTTGAAGCCCGCACATCTAAGTGCTTTTGAAATGATGGCAGCAGGGAGAAGCGCTTTGCAAATGAGATCTCAGTATACTTGGTGATCCATCCCTTGTGTTTCCGCCTGATTTTATTTCACACCCCCATCTCTCTTCTCTGAATTGAAGCCTTTGAAGATCATCGGCATGTGAAAGAGCCATTTTTTTTATCAGTTTCACAGTTTGCAAATTTGTTGCCTATGCACACACCCGGAGAGAAAGATGCACGCAAACAATACGAGGCATGTCTTTTATAATTTGACAGTATACTGCAGTGAACTTCTCTCCCTAAGTCAACTCTTACTTCAACTCCTCCCTCCTTATCTCATTAAGAAAAAAAACTTGGTAACAGCAGAAAATAGCGATATATCACAAACCATTACAGCTTCTGTTCTTCTATTTGTTTGATCACCAGCACCGGAGTCTGCTAATTGCTGCTTTCTCTTTCATCTCCTCTCCGCTATGGAGGTCCTCTCTGGACCAGTCTGACGCTGCTCTCCTACACTCTTTACTCTATTTAGGTAGTGCAAATAAATTGTTAGCATAATGTTTCTTAATCAATTAACATCATACAGTAGTTTCTCCATTGTCCTCCTGCCCAAATTGCAGACGGCTGTCTCGGAGGCTATTTAGATCTTTAACATTAGCGTTTTCTGAGTCCAAACCTGAATTAACTGTCGCACCAACTCTTAATTACAGAATGATGCAGGGCTCACTTACAACAAGAATGGAAGCAGGCTGGGAAAACCTAACCATTTATTTGCATTTAAATCCTGCAGGCTGACTGTAAAATGGATGTAAAAAAAAATCTAAAATGCGTATGCTTTACTCTGAGGAGTTGCTTTCAATCAAAATAGAAAGAACTATTGAAAACAAGAAAAGTTGGGAAAAAATTTAAAAACTCAAAGAGGAAATTATATTGATACCAAAGCTAAAGGTAGAACGAACTCTAATCTGTAGCTTTAGGCAGTAGTACCCTTCCACTGTACATCTAATTTCATATTTTCCAACAGCACTGCATTTTTTTTATACTCCTATACCAATTCAGATGTGTCAAACCCACTTACTTGTGAAAAGCATGAGCAAGCGATAGCTTACATAATAATCTTCTTATTTTGTGAGAGCGCTATATTGTCGCTCGCACCTGGGACAGCTCATTGCAGATGTTGTCTTCTGATTCCTGTTCCGCTGGTTGAGCCAATTGCCAGTGTGCCTGGAGCACTGACACATTAGCATGGCAAGAGATGAAGAGATGTCAGCGCGAGCCCCTGTGCTGGAAACAACAACAACCCAGGAGGCTTGTGTCATCAGCTTTCATGAGCAAAAACACTATTGTTACCAGTGACATTTATCACATACTTATTATCCTGCCCTCCCATGTAGCTAATTCCAACCCTCCTTTGTCTTCCTGTCTGCTTCTCAGCCCGCCACCTATTTTTATTCACTTGAATAGATTTTCGGTAAATGTGTTGTTGACTTGGTGCTCACAGCTGATTTCTTCCTCTTTGGTCCTTTTCTGGTTGTCAGCGGAGAAACGGTATTGTGCTGGACACGTCCTTGCTCTCACGGTTGAGCCACAAAAGGCTGATGGCAACTTTCCAGGTAGAGGCGCAACGTGGGGAGCAGGACCTCTACCGCTGCGTCACCCTGTCCTCCAGAGGTGCCGCTGTCTCAAACTTTGGAGAACTCATTGTCAGAGGTGAGTTACATTTAGGAACATGTGAGCAGATTAGCTCATATAACGACGGTAAAAAACTATAACAGCATTTTTGGAAATATGTTTATTAGAGAGGGAGATGTGGAGATTGCTACCGACCTCATTTCTGTGTGTTAAGTGTGGAACTAGAATCATGTTTAGCTAGCCGCTGTTGCCAGCAGTTTTCAATGGGAAGTAGCAATACCTTAGCTGAAAAATCAAGTGAAGTTGCTGGATGCCGCAGAGTGCTGTTTTACAAAGATATTACATCATTACACAGTAATCAGCATTTTCATGCTATCCATTAAAAATTTAAACAATAGCCAACGTTTTCAAAAATCTGATAAAACTAAGGTGAACTGCCTCTAACTAATTCAGTATTAGCTATGATTATTAATCTTTACCTTGATATCATCCCATCCAGATTAATAGGCATCTACATCTACCTCTAATTTCGCAAACTTTAATCTAGACTGTTGAACATGAGAGTAAACTAACTCCTGTAAACTCTTGTAAATTAATAAATCAAGTCAAATCAAATCAAAAAATAAAATCAAGTTAGATTTTCATTATTTGATTTAAAACAAAAACCAAATAGAAGGAGTTCCAAAGGGAGGCAATGGGGAGTCACACTTTTTAGTTCATACTGGTGTAGTCTGTTGAAGTTTCTGGTCGACTGCTATGTTGCTGCTGATTTCAATCACTCAACGAACACAGTCAGTACAAAAAGGTGCTGCCACAGTAAACAGGATGGGTGCACACATTGATTGAAAAAATATTGCCTGCCCAAAAAATTTGCTCGATTTGCACTCGGGTCTTAAAAGTCACCAGATCTTGCAAGACAATCACTGAGAGGGCAACATTGAGCATAAACAGCCTGGAAACTGGGAACAGTAGGAAACAGCCAGCCTGACTCTATTCATGTACAAAAAAAATGTCTAACAATACCTCAAAAGCCTATTAATATGATTTATCTTAAGCTGTACATCAATAAGACTGTGAAAAGGAAAATTTTAGGCTTATGTAGAAGAGTTACTGGAACCATTTCTTGTCAAACAAGCCAGATGTAATGACTACACGCAACTCCAGAAGTCTTGAGGTGTCCAGGTGTGGTGACACGTTGTCTATGCAGACACCAAAAGCCATGTGCCCAGTGACAATATGTGGCAATGCCGCTAGAAAGGCTGCACAGAAATACTCAGCAGATATTAAGCTGTTGTTTATCAAGAAATTGTTATAACATTAAACTAATTTTCATCATCCACTTTTATATTTCTCTTTCTGCATGAATTAAACTAGAAAGACAAATTCTTAGACATTTGATTTATGTACTGGTAGGCATTATTCCCCACCCTCCACTCCTTATTCTTAACCAGGCTAACCACTGTCTCAATGCATAGACGCTAATCACTCACTATCTACAACGGGACAAATCAGTCTTTTTAAAAAAATGCAGAATTAATCCTTTGAGTAAATAAACAAGCATTTTCAACGCCTCCTGATTCATGTCTCAATAAATCAAGTCGTAAAAGACTCAGGTGTAGTCACTGTGTACTGCATCAGACGACAACCCTCTGTCTGCCCACAAAACAAAAAAAACACAAAACCATTTGATGAATTATTTGATGTCTGCTGGGTTGATAGGGTAATATAGTCCACCAAGGCTGAGTTTTTTATGTGCCAAGAGGAAAATATTTATGCCATTATTCTATCATTAGAGTGAACATTATGAATTTGCATCATTCAAGTGTCTCTCTCTTTCTGTCTCTCTCTCTCCTTCGTGCTTTCCTGATGTAATTAAAAGATTTTCATAACTCAATGCTCTAGCTGAGCAGAAATAATGTTACTGAAACTATAAAACAAAAAAGAGACAATCCATGACAGAAATCCTTGACTTCCCCTTTGCTCTTATGTTGTGGTTGTTTTCTGTTGAAAATGGAAATGTTTGGTTGTTTTTCATCTGTGTTTTCAAGGACAGATTTTTCATCTTTATTTCTCTGTTGCTTCTAAGGAAAATCACTTGTAAACTGTACCAAAACCTGGTTTCCAATAGGATTATGCATTTAGATATATGATGTTCTTTATTGCAGTGCCCCCGACACCGATCGCACCGCCTCAGCTCCTCCGGGCAGGCCCGACCTATCTTATCATCCAGCTCAACACTAACTCCATTGTTGGGGATGGACCAGTCATTCGGCGGGAAATCCAGTATCGAGCCAGCCAGTCCACATGGACAGAGACTCACGGTGTGGGCTCACTTACCTACAAGGTTTGGCATTTGGAGCCAGACACAGAGTACCGCATTAGTGTCCTGCTGACTCGGCCTGGGGAGGGGGGCACCGGAGCACCTGGACCCCCTCTGATCAGTAGGACCAAGTGTGCAGGTGAGTCAGATCAGGCATTGGAACATCCTCCAAAATTCTAGATAAAAACCATCGCAGTGAAGCAAATTTGAGCTTCAGTCACAAACACAGGGACTGAGCCGCTCTGGCACCAGAAATAATATCATTGGTTGGGATAAACCTCAGTGGGTGAGACTTAAAAAGCTTTTCTTTTCAGATTAAAGCAGAGAGGAAAGGCAGGAGAGGAGGAAGCTAATATTGGGTAGTCTGCAATTTTAATTTTATCTACCCCTGCACTAGGGTTTACCTCAGTCACTGACAATATATTTGCCTCCAGACATTGTTCCTCTAGGAAATTTTGCTAAAACTTAAATTTACAGAAATGATGTGAAGAAGTAATTATGGCTCAAACAGATGATTATTTTCATTATTATTTTTTCAATGAATAAATTAATTGTTTGTTCTGTTAATGTCAGAAAGAAGAGAAACATGCTTATCGCAAGTTCTCAAAAACAGGGAAGGTGACTTAAAATTGCTTTTTTTGTCAAACCGACCGACCCACATCCAAAGATTTGTAACGTACAAAAATATGAAACAGAAAAACAGCAAATTTGAACATTAGAGAAGCTGGAATGACTGAATATTTAGCAATTTGGTTTGATAAATGACTTAACCCATTGAACCTGATTAATACAATTTGCATCAAATATAATACCTCTTCATTAACAGACACATAACTCAGTCAAAATGAAGCACACATCATTCACAAAATGACTTACTTACTGTTAATAACAGAGTCTGTTGTCTGTAAAACCATTATTAAAGTGCAAAAAGGAATTGCTAAAAGCTAATGCAGTATGACTTTTCATAGTTATGATTTGCCAGAATACACAGAAATATAAATTTACAAATGTCCACCAGGATAAATTTTATCTAATTTTTTTGTCAAACTTTTAATACTGCACTGTATGTATTAATCTTGTTTGTGACCAGATGCCTGCAAAACTAATGACATTTTCCATCAGCCTTAGCCATACGTTGCCGTCAGTGCTAATTAGTATTTGTTATCATGCTCACATGGTAAACTAAGATGGCAATCATAGTAAACATTGTACTTGCATACTAGCATTGTAATTGTGACTATGTTAGCATGCTGATGTAAGCATTTATCTCAAAGTGGGACTGTAGTGAAGAACTGATTCACAGAGAAACATGGCTATGGTCTCTTTGTTTTGAAAGCACTAAGGCTCGTCCCCTATTCTTTAGAGAAACTCCTCTATCCCTCCATGTTTGTGTGTTGAAAACCTGTGGACATGTTGCAAAGAAATCAAACAATTACAAATTGTTTTTTTTTTTAAATTAAAACAGTCCCGCACCGCAACACAAGTACCTCTCATGCAAATGGGTGCATTTTTGATTAGTCCAAATTTTTTTAAACATAAAAATTTATGACATGTCTAGTTAAGATGCAGCGACAATGTTAAAACCCCATCAATAAAGAGAGTAAAAAAAGCAGAGCTGAAGAATCAATTCAAGTTTCAAAATATTTGTTTCTTTAATAGTTGATTGACTAGTTGATTAGTGAGTTGATTAATCTTTTCTATATAATTTTTTTTTGTATTATTGCTGACCAGATGTATTTTTTCTATTAACCACACATGATATACGAATATAAAATAGAATAAAACGTCAGAGGAAGTGTCATAGCCCTGAATAGCCCCTAAAGTGTAATCAGACATGTGACTTGAAGACTTAAAGCATCAGCACAAGACAACAAACAGACCATCTGGTTATTCCTGCATTTCACAGATACAGAAATCCCTGCTTTCACAGTCTGTTCTGATGCTCTAAGATCCACCCGTGTTCTGAGCTGCAGCTGGGAGCTGCTTCAAACTGTTTGACGCATCACTTTACAACTTGTAGTTTGCCCACAGCCGCTGAGAAAAAAAATATGTGTTTGTTTTCATTGCAGCATGGAAGGTGTCTGATGGTTTCTATTTATCATGGGTTTAAACCAAATAGAACACATTTGGATTAAGAAATGAGGTATGCTTTTTTCCGTAGTCATTTACATTCAAGACAAGGATGGTGGAAAGTATGTAAAAAACAACAGATAATGTGGGACGATTAATGGTTGAAGCACCGCATTGGGGAAAGTATAGTTCAAGGGCTTGTTTAGTATTAATGTTCTCATTTTCTAAGTAATGACATGCAAGCAGAGGGCAGGGTCTTCTCACAACCTTTCATCTGTGTTTTAGCCACGGTGCCATCAGGGAGAAAAGGCACCCCTGTGCTCTGTCAGGTAGACAGCATGACAGCCCTGTCACCTGCCACACTCTTTGATCCACTCTCGTCAGTGTCTTCTTCTCTCCCACCTCTTGTCTATTCCCGTTGCTCAGATCTGAAGCTTTATCCCTGGGGAGAGAGTAAAAGGCAGCAGAGGTCCTGTGACATAAAACTGGCGATGAATTTGTCTTCCTAATGTGTCACAGACGGCCATTTCTTTTCCGAGAGTCTTCTCTTTTTGGACAGTCGGTTTGAGTGTGACATCTCATACTTAGTGCTGAAGAGGATTTCACTCCCATGGCGCCATTGTGGAGCGTGGCCAGCCTAACCGAGGCCCAGTTCAGATGCTAATGATGACATAATTTTTAGTTTGTAGGAGAATGAGACGATCCTGTTGAAAACTGGTGATATTTACAGGGGTGCGATGGTACATGTGGCTGTACTATTTCTATGTCCTGCCGGATGCAATTCCATGTATGCCTACAAGATAAGTAAATGATGAAAAGAGTGTGCTGTTATCTACATGTTTTATGATTCAGTGAAGCTACGAACATGCAAGGCTGGATATACAGAAAAATATAGTTCTTGGAGAGAACTGCATCCCACTACAGACAACAGGCTTTCAGCCTCACCTTTTAGTGGAGCCATTCAGGAAAAGGTATAAACACGTTATCCTTTAGACATAGATGTACGAATTGTGATACAAACTGGTTTATGTCACAGATACTCTTTAGTGTCCTCAGGTAGAATAAGGGGGGGCAGGTAGCATAGGCAGAAAAAATTGCTATCTGTCTTAGTGCTATTTTTGATACTACCAGTGTGGGGAGCCAAAGCAGTAGATTTTCAAATTCTTCAAATAGTGACTGTATAAGATTTTTCTAGTTTACTAAAATTCTGGCCTTATTTTGTTATGCTGTTTTGGCTGTTATTCCCATAAGACATTATAATATTGCACCCATTAAGTTAATTGAAATCGAACAACAGGATGTTTGAGAGGCAAGAAAAACAAGCATTCATTATTATGTCATCATATTGGTTTCAAACAAACCCTCACAGTTGCTGTATTTCTACACGCACACAATTTTTGTGTTCAATGAGAGACTAAAAGCAACCTTTCAGGTGAACTCATTTTCAGTTTTACCTCGAAATAACGTGGGTCAAAACGTCTTAACTGTTGGTTTGTTTTTAACCAGTCTGATGTCTGACTGATTGTGTTTTTTACCTTGTCAGACTTCGTTGTGTTCACTGATCTCAGCAATTACTTAGAGTACAATATCCTTATAACGCACAAATTACACACAAATTACTCAGCCGATTCTGGAGTCACACTTCTGGATAAAGAACTGTACAGCTGCATTCTCTACATTGTAATGTGGTGTGTGGCTTAGCAGATAAGTATTTTTTTCAGCAGCAACTGTCACTCCTGACATTACATCAACATAATTTAGATATTTGAAGTTAAATTTCAATATATTGATACCTGTAGAAATGCATTCTAATGTATAAGTTTTAGCAGTCACAACCCCATGGGGTTTCAGTGGTAAGTTTGAGGGTGTATGTTGATACTCCATCATAATTCCAACATAGCTCCTGGCGGGAGGGACAGGCCTCAGTAGCAGCTCACTGAGGCAGCTGTTAAAGATGAGGAAGGATGAAATGAAATGTGCAGACCCATAGGGAGTCTCCCTCATTCATACTTTCCTCTTCTCCTGCTCATCTCTTGTCCAGATTCCCTATCCCTCCTTCACTGCCCCTGCCTCTGGCTAATCCCTCTGATTAGGCTAATCAAGCTGAATGTCAGTTTGGGGCAGGACCGGTGGAGGACTGGAGGAGAGAGGACAGTACAGAGCCTGCTGTGGTGCTGCGGTAATGATGAGTAATGGACTCTGGGGCAGAAACTGAACATTTAGTCAGTGAGCCTCTGGTGGCAGACTTAGTTTTAGTTGGCTGATATTGTTAAAATAAATAAATAAATAAATAAATCATATTCAAAGCCACTTATCATGTACCTTTTACTTGACAGGTTTGGTACTGTTTTTTTTAAAAATGACATTTTTACTGCATGATTGATTTATACTGTTCCCTAGGAAGGTTACAGCTGTTACTGGTATCGGTATTGAACACACAAATCAGCTAACTCTCTGTTTCTTGACCCTTTTGGAAGAGCAAACATATTTCAAATCAGCAAGAAATCTCGAGATCCTCAGAACTCATGTCTCCTCCATAACATTGCCTTGTTATTTTACATAGCAGCTCCGATCTATGTTTAGTGTTGCAGTAGGGCTAACTATTGCTTCCTCAGTCCAGCCCCCAGCAGTCTCCAACTCTGCACTGCCAGTCCATGCCATGATAAAGGCACTGAATCTCCTCTTTGTTTATCTGATATTTCAGCAGTACACTTGGATATCCAGACCAGGCTACAGGACAGAAATAACCCCCTAGGTGCTTGAATCTGGACATTTTGCATGACGTGGACATGGGCATCTGCAATCACAACATTCTTACGTGACAGCAGTAATTATGCATCATCAGTTAATGTGTGATTCTCTCCCAGGGCCATGCACTTGTTTTCGACTGAAACTTGTTCAAATTAGGAGAGAAGGGAATGTAGATGGCTAAACTCTGCTACTTCCTCCAGCAGTTAGATATTTTTTTTTTTAATGTTTAAACCCACTCTAATCTCGAAGTTGAAGTTTGGAATGTCAGTTGCAACTCCTTTCTCCTTTTCTTCATCAGTATTTCTCTTTAAAGGTATCCTAGCATGATTTTTAGGTAAAAAATACACTTGTCTTGCTAGCATAAATCACAAAATGATGCTGCTAGAGAAAACAGCATCCCTTCCAGACATCTGTCGGCCCAGTCACATTCTCTTGGGAGATCTCAAGTCAGTCTTAGGTGGAGATATGTGGTCTCTCCAGCATACCTTGGGATGCCCTTGGGTCTCTTGCCAAATGGACGTGCCCAGATTACCTCCACATTAAAGCATCCTGATAAGTCCAAAGCACCTCACCAGGCTCTATTCATTGTAGAGGAGCAGTGTTTCTACTCCATAATCCTTTTGTATATATGGAAATCCTCGCCTTGCCCATCAGGACTAGAATATGCTACCCTGAAAAAGATATATGTTTTGACTTGCATCTGCAACTCATTCATTTGGTCAAAGCTTATGACCATAGGGTTGGAGTGTAAATCGATGGGTAAAATCCCAGGTGACAAGTGCAAGCCTTGCATAGATCTAGACTCAGTACCAGTCGACCTACTGATCTCATGCTTTGTTCTACTGAACTTGTGACTATCACCCAAAGGCAACCTAACTTCATCTCATGGGTCAACAACTACTGGCTATGAATTTATAACACATTGAACTACAGATAACCCCTAATGTAAAAGCTCTCAACCTAAGATGTGCTGACAGGTGTTTTTGTACATGTATATTGAAGTTTTTACAGGTCATTTCCAAAACTGTAAAGCAATTTGAAATTAAGGCAACAATAATTCATATTTATATATCAATGGATCCAATGCCTATGTTAAAATCTGAAAGAGATAAACCCACAGAGAATTTTCACCATTTCTGCATTTCAGCACGTTTTAAAAACGTTGCTGTCTTGAGTCATTCTCATTTCTCTCATAAACTTTGTTCTTGTTGCTGTTTCAGTGAAAAGCGCTGAAAAACCCACTGTGCACAGCCTGCCTGACGCAAAACAGAAGACAGACATAATTAGCTACTAGCTGTTGAACATAGAGTAGCTTTTAGCAGTTAAAGAAACAGATTTTTCTTTTTTTTTTTTTTTTTTACACAGGTATAAATGAGGACCACAATAGAACTGAAAAGACTTTGATTGGACTTACTTGTTAGGTCACTAAAAACAAGACTCCAAATGAAAGGTGATGATGATGAGTGCAACTGCTTTCTAACATATTCCTCAGAACAACTTTAAATCATGATAACATGTTAATAGCTTGTTTTCCTATCCCCAAGTAGCCAAAAAATTGATTAATGCTGCTTTGAATTTAATTTTACACTGAAATTCAAATGGAATGTGCACAGTGTGGTATAACCGAGGTTAAAGCGGGTCGACGCAAGCCAGATGGGTATTGAAGCACTTTTGATTAACAAGTAAATACGTCTGATTGGTAGTTTCATACTTGTCGGCCAATGGACTGTCAAAAAATCATTATACACAGAATTTTAACCTGCCCGACTGTCTCTTTACCAGCCTGTTCTGTGTGCCTTTTATTCGGGGTGCGCATGTAAATTTGTGCACTTTATTTCTGATTTGTGTCCCTCCTAGAGCCCATGCGTGCCTTGCGGGGTCTGACGGCTACAGAGATCCAGCCACGGCTGTTGGCCCTTCAGTGGGAGCCCCTGGGCTACAACCTTACCCGCTGTCACACCTACTCCTTGTCCCTGTGTTACCGCTACTCCATGCCAACAGGGGGCAGTGGAGGGAACAATGCAACCGTCAGAGAGTGCCTGTCCGTGGATCGTAACACTTCTCACTTCACACTAAGAGACCTGCCACCATTCCACTCAGTCCATGTCCGGCTGGCGCTGGCCAACCCTGAGGGAAAGAAGGAGAGCAGAGAGGTCACCTTCCAGACTGAAGAAGACAGTGAGTGGGCGGTTTCATTTTACTAGTGATGACCAGGAGATAAAGATGCAAGGGTTTGCTGAAATAAGGCATGTACTTGTATGCAACTGCAACATTACTATGCAGCAAACAGATGTTTTATGTATGCACTGAAGCTCTGTATTGTCACAGTTACTCAGCTCAGGCTTCAGAACTTCTTCTATTTCTAGTTGTCTATGCCTGCTTCTTCATGCTCAGATAATTATTGTGTACTGTGCTTACATAAATCCATGCCTTTAGTCATTCAGTACCATTGAAAAAACACAACTATCGACTCTCAAAATAAGCTTGCTCAGCGTAACTAAATGGAGGATCAGCCTTTTAAATGGAGACCAGTGGAACAATAATCAGCTTGGGCCGTGGCTGGCGGCAAAATGGTAAAATGATTTTGCTTATCTTTGTATTAATATTTTCCTGTGTACATCAGCAGATTAGGCACATTCTAATGCAAATTCCCAGAGAGTGGAAGTACTGAAGGTCAAACACTTATTGTTATGTGGAAAAAGCAAGACTTTCAATGTGATTGAATGCCACTCAGGGTTATTCTTGACCCGTAGGAGAGAGTGAGAAGGAATGACAGCTATGATATGAAACTAGCAGCGAGTGTTGAAGTTTCCCCCGTCGCTCTTTTAAAATTAATTGGTGTGAACAGTTTCTACTATGTCATCAGGGGGCCGTTTGCAAGCAGTGCTGCCAACTTAGCACCTTTGTCACTGCATATACCAACTTTTCACAATTTAATATTTGTTCTGTTGTTCGACAACAGAAACAGAAAAACAGGTAAATGAGAACAGCTGTATCGGAAATGTGGCTGTATTAAAATACAATTGAAATTAGTTGATTACAGCTCATCCACAACAGTCTTCAACTAAGTCGTCATTTTCACACATTGACCATACAGGGTCCAGCCATATACTAGGTATGACCTAGTTATTGTATCTTTGAAATGCATTTTAGTATCAATTAAAATTGTAATATTGTTTCACATGAAATTTTACAACACTTGAAAATACAAAGCAGCGGAAGAGAAATGGGAAAAAACAAACAGTGCACTTAATTATCTATACCCACACATTGCTGTTTGTGGGTGGAGGAAAAAGCATTTTTGTGAATGGAATAACATACAGAATGTAGCATGTTTTTTTTTTATTCATTAGATTCGATTTTGTCATGGAGTGAAGAGTTAAAAACATACTCTATGTCAAAAAAACAACCCTGATTGTCTTTTTCCCCCACTTTACTTGATATTTTGAATGTCAGCACCAATGGAAAGTTTTCCTTTTGAGCTGCTGAATGCCAGCCTGACAACCTGACAGTCCCCAATCTCCCTGTCACTTGGAGAGCAGCCTTCACCTTCACAACTACAGTAATTGAGCTGCAACCAGTGACAGTTCCTCCTGCCCTTTTCCTTCTGGGCTCAACAATCAAACATCGGTATAGTGCTTTGCTTATGCCTCAGTATGTCTCTGCTCCTCGGTGGAAGCACATTTGGTTTTCAGAGATTCCTGAATACAGCAAAGGATGCTTTGCCTATCTCAACTTCCACTTTAATATTGTTTCCCACCATATGAAGCACTCAGTAATTAGGTCACATCTAACACACAAACAGAGCCCCCCCTTCCCAAAAACACACCATTTTAGAAATAGTTACCGTTAGTTAACTCTTAAGCTTTGGAAGTAGAGAAAATAAAACACACAGTGATGTTCATGCACTAGATCCATTATTATACAGCATGAAGCTAATTTGAAACCAGTCCTACAATACAACAGATAAAGAAATATAAGATGAACAGAAATATGATAAAGTAACACATTTTACAATTCGTACAAACGAGAGAGCACCATAAAAGTATTAAGGATTAAGGAAAGAGAAAAAGAAGCTTGCATTGTCTGTTGTTGAAAAAAAGGTTTTGAAACAAAACTAATAGGTCAACCAAATTTATTTGTAAGAAAAAATGAAGGAGGACAACAAGGGTGGAGCTGGAACAAAAATTTGGCCATTGGCCCAACAAAAACCTCCTGGAGACGCCACTGAAACCCTCATGGCCCATGTCATACAGGAATTAAGTAGTAAACAAGGATTAGTTTTCTTAAATTAACTATGATTATTTGTAGAAAAATACATTAAATAGAAATCACTGTGCAGTGTAATGCAATGATAATATTGATTATTTATTTGTATAATTGTTTGATGTTTTAATTGTTATTAACAAGAGGACAGATCAGACTCTATGTGGATTTTATAAACTATAATTTGCAAAGTTGAGGTTTTCATCTTGGGCTCGGGAGCAAAGTTATGCCTTCAGGCCCAATGACAGCTCACAGGGGAACTGCTCCGATGTTACACATCAAAGTCTGTTTACAGGGGGTGAGAGAGTACTCCAGTATATGTGAAAAAAAGTTGTATAAAGCCTTTTGTGTCTCCAGAGGGAGCTGTGTAAAAGCTGATAAAGTAATGTCACTAGGGTCAGCGTTGGTCAGGTCTGACAGACAAGTTTGAAAATGGAAAAAAAAAACAGGATGTGTGAAGTTAGAAAGCGGTGAGTTTACCAGACATCTGTGGATGCTGCTCCTCTCAGCCAGAGGCTAGCGACCAAAGGCTACATCAGCAGCAACTGGCAAAACACACCTAAATATCCCAAACTGTTGGCAGTTGAGTTGCATTACGTATAATGTAGGTGCTGGGTTTGGAGGAATGCATGGAATAAAAAGGATTTTGATCTTTGTTTTTTACTGTCTACTATGAGTCCAATAATATCATGGGAGTGCACTGCTTGATTGGTTGAGTTCTTATTTTGTACATCCATGCCTACTGTACTACTGTAGATGTACATTGTCCTGCAGAATGAAGGGCTATTTTTGGTATCTCAGGTGTGCACCATTTTGGCTTTACTTCTAAAGTGGATCAGGTTATCTGGATATACCAATCCGGGATAATTGTGCGACTGCTGTTTTTGTGGAAATAAACTTGGCAAAAACAATGTTGAAACTGATAGAAATGATGGCCTAAACTATGATGATACGGGCAAAGTTGCAATAACATTCAAACGGCCTTTAAATGTGAGAATATTCCCTTTGATCTAACACATCTCTTGGAAACACTCAGATAATGTTGCTTCATAACTTATGCAGGTATGGGATTACATATTTTTTCTTCTTTAACAGAAAAAGGACATTGTGCAAGGGTTGTTTTGTGCACTTTTTAAGACACAACACTTTGTATTGGGCATTATTCTGCCTGAGCTTTCATTTCCTGTATCTCCCTCAATGTTCCCACATTTCATAGTGGAGATTTAGTTCAATCAACAAAGATGTAGCCGGGTTTATTTGGAATTTTTTCAGGTGCGCTGCTGAGTCTTAGCCCACAAGCCCTTCCCATTACCCTTCCCAACTTCAGTCACTTAGTGGGGACTATTGTGGACATGTATTTATTTACACAGAAACTAGCTGTAGATTTTAACAAGACGCATCTCATTAAGCGGAAGATGCAGAGAGGTACCGAGGCAGTTCACAGGTTAAATTACTTTGCCTTTTCTTTGCTAGTAAGGTGCCAAAGAAGAAAAATCAACTGTCATCTTCCAAGACACAGTACTCTGTTATCAGAGAGTAGAAGCCAGAATCTCAATTCATTCTGAGGGCTGGGAGCAAGTTCCATAGTTTCCTTTCATCACCTTCCTTCTGCTCTGTCTCCCCCTTTTCTTCTTTTTAGTCCTCCTCCATCCCTCCCTGGCCCTGTGCATTTTCGTTCTGTCAGAGGTGTTTTTACCCCCTGGCATCCCTGCACCAGAGTCCATTAACTTGAGAACAGAGCAGACTGTTTGTTTCAGAGAAGGTTGTTTTTCTTTTTTCCTGTTGTAGTTCCTGGCGGCATCGCTCCTGAGTCCCTGACCTTCACCCCGCTCGATGACATGATCTTCCTCAAGTGGGAGGAACCCGTTGAGCCTAATGGTCTCATCACACAGTACGAGGTAGGATACCTTATTAGTAATGCAAGAAATCTACAATACAAACAATATGTCTGCCTTTGCATTACCCACTAATCCTATCCAGGTGTAGGATGTCATTTTCCCCTTGCTCATATCTATTTTATTCATCCTCCTTCAATATAATGACTCAAATCAAGGACAAGTCTCCTCTGCATGTTTTAAACACTGTACTGCTCCTCCTCTTTGATTTTCCCCAGGCTTCTTTTTCCTGTTTCTTGCCCAAATGCCAGTAGCACACATGCATCTGAGCCACTAGAGTGGGGAGGACCCACTCTTCACAGTCCATGGGATTTACTGTACACGTTCATATGATAATAAGGCTGAGGCACACACTCCAGGCTGTAATTACATGGGGGACAACCATTCTAATTACTTATTTGCCTCAGAGATATCTCAACAAGGGGGCAACTTTAAATGTTTTTAATTAATTATTGATGGCCTAACATCAACCCCTGACCTTCATAGCACTGGGGTTGGAGCTTTTTTTCGTATGTAGAAGTGAAGACACAAATGGCTTAAGACATGGTCACTTTATGGCACGAGAAAGTAGTTTCCATTCAAATGCAGAAGCTTGGAAAGTGAGGAACCCGGCAGAGAATTGAGTGATGCTGTAACCTTGGTCCACATACAGATGAAGTGCCCTCGTCCCTCACCTCCAAACTCCTACTTCTCGGGATATCGAGGATTTTTCAGAGCTATGCCAACATCCATGTTGAGAGTCAAAAATATTTGAGCCAATATTTGAGTGTTACTACGTGTGGGACAGTACCTGTTGACTCTTACACAACGTTGACAGATTATACTGCTTTTGTAAGCACAAGGCTCAATGACCAGTTGAAACATTACAAACTGAATATCATTCCCAAAAGAAACCCAAGTTGCTTATTTTGTAACAGAAGTGCATATCACAAACCTATATTTTCTTTATGACTGTGAACAATTTGTAATGAACCCTGACCCCTGAGAAAATTTGCATGGATATTGCTGTTTTAGTGGCTTACCTTCAGCTGTGCGAAAACAAAGCCCTCATGCTAGCATTGGTAAGTCGCCCTGTCAGTAAAGCCCAGTTCTTCCTCCATTATGCAAAACAACAAAACGGACATTCTCTTCTGGGAAAATAACATTAAGAGGATAAAGGTGTGTTCACACAGTGAACACAAAGTGAAGCGAATTTTCACCTTGGGTTATTTGAATGAATTTTACTGCTGGACCAGTATACCAACAGTACATAGATTAGCTGTGACCTTAAACTAGCTTGCAACAGGTACTGACTATGTATTTGGAAGTGTGTCTTTGTATGTGACAGCTCAGCCTCTGACTGAAGCTGATACTTACCAGGAACTCCAGTTCTTTTTGTCATTCCCTCCAGTCTGTGTCCTTTTAACTGTCATATCTGTATGTTTGTTAAGCAGGTTAACAAAGCTCAGAGATGAGTTGAAACATTTTGAACTTGTGTGGATTTCTTCACATGAATTTGTGCTACTATAGGCAAATTGCATCTCCTTGTGTCTTTCCACCGACTTTTGAAGCAATTTTCTGCTTCCTCTCTGAATGCTCAGCTACGGTGTGTATATATATATATATATATATATATATATATATTTTGTTTTTTTTTAATTTATTTATTTTTTTTAATTATTGTAATAAGTCCCATTCCCATTCTTATACTTTACATAGACATGTGCATCAGCAATTGTTTAGTAGATTGGTTAGTCTTTTTCTTTTATTTGTATCTTGTAGTTGTTGTTGGTGTCTTTTTAAACAGAATATATAGCATCCGCTGCCCAAAATTTCTGTTTATCATAATTACAAGTAGTGCAGGATGTGTCCAGGCCAGTGTAGCTCCATTTTTTTTTCTAGGCTAACCTAGAAACCTGGAAAAGCACATGCAGTATGGTCATTTGTATATTTAAAAAAGAAAATGTACAAATGTACAATATGTAAAAGAGGACTTTTTCAATATCACCTAATGGAGTTGGGCTCAACTGTATGACCTATAAAACCTTTTGGGAGAGGGAGAAAAAATAGAGAATAATTTACATTATTAAAGGGTTTATAAATAATAAAAAGAGAACCGTTAATATACGAAAGAAGGCAAGGACAATCATCTTGTCCCCCATAAGTCATGCCCTGCAGTCCCTCTGTAACAACTATGTCATCCATCCATTTATTCATCTATTTTTGAAAACGATGAACCTGTTCAGGGCCACTGGAAGCTGAAGCCTATTCCAATGAACCACAGTGCCACCCAAAAGGAAAATGTTAACATTAAAACAGCTGGAATGCTGCTAGATTAAAGAATGGGAAATTTTATAACTAGCCTGGATGTTTTCCAGAGTTTTACAAATCTTAATATACAAACATAAACACATTTATCAAATGGCAACAAAAACACCATAATGCTGATCTTCAGTAATACTTTTCATCTTCATTACCTGTTGTTTTTTTCTCTGCTTTTACTTTATCAACCAACAGATGACTGTGCAAAATCAGGCCACCAGTGCTGTAGAAGAAGAACATGACAGAGAATCTACCCATGTCTGATTATCAGTGGCTGAGCATAAGATTTATTATATCTGCATGAACGTATTACAACTTTTTGAAACGGTCTTAAGAATAACTGAAAGTTGTTTCTCATCAAAGGGTGTTTATTAAAATGCAATCAAAATTTAATCTTTCAGGTAGTGTGAATAATAAGCTATAAACTGTGTAATACATATAACAGATACTGCTGTATACCTACTCTACAGGCTTATATAGTAAAGATTAGTTCTGGCCCAAGAATGGTTTATGTTGCAGAATTGTTATGATGACCAAATTTGAATACATGCTGAGTGAAAGCTGATAACCTAACTTTGAAAAGTTTGATCAACTTAATGGGTTGCAGCTCCTTTTTTCTAGCCATGCTAGATGTGTGGATGGTCACTTTAGTCTACACTGAAATGTCTTAATAAAATATTGGATGAAACCTAATGACTTTGGTGACTTTGTAATCATTTTGGAGACTCTGACTTTTCCTCTTGAACCACCATCAGGTCCAAATTGTAACGAAATGCCTGAAAAACTAATGACATTCCCATCAGCCACAGCTTTGTTTTAAGTGCTATTGAGCAAAATTTATCCTGCTAATACACTAAACTAAGATTGGAAACATTATACCTGCTCTTCAACAGTATTTAGTTCAAAGCATCGTTGGGCCTAAGTACAGTCTCACAGAGCTACTAGCATGGCTGTAGGCTCTTAGTCTTGTTTTAACACAGTGTCATCCTCTTCTTGTCTCTAGATCAGCTACCAGAGTATCGAGTCTTCAGACCCGGGCATTAATGTGCCAGGTCCTCGCCGTACGGTGTCCAAACTGAGGAACGAGACCTACCACATGTTCTCGGGCCTGCATCCGGGAACCACCTACCTGGTGTCAGTCCGTGCCCGAACCGCCAAAGGGTTTGGCCAGACGGCGCTCACTGAGATCACCACCAACATCTCTGGTGAGGCCCTGTACCGAAGGCTGTAGTTGTTTAGGATGAGTCAGTTATGTCTGTGCACTAGTGTACATAAACGACAGTGTACTTCCATTATATGCTGATATTGTATATCAATAATGTTGAATTCAGTCATTAAGACAAACCACTTAAAAGAAAAAAAAACTGTTTTACCTAAGAAAAATGTGTTCCTACTCAAAGCCTTTGCAGACTATTGCAAAGGAGGATAAGTAATGACTTGTAATTCCTTATTTTTGAAGAGCTTTTGATTGAATTACTTGTACACTCTTAGATTATACAAATTATCTTCATTTTCCTTCAGTCAGGCAGCTTTCAGACCTGCAGTTCCTTTGTTTGACGGGACCTGAATTGTAGTGAACACAAATGTTCAGCTTGAATGGTTTGGCTGAAAACAGCTTTGTTCAACCAACATCACTGCAAACTCACTCTGTGTTTACCATTCAAAAGCAAAACAGGCACTCAAAAATGAGAGAGTCAGTGTTTGTCAGTGAAAAGGTTGCCGGTGTGGATCTTGAGATCAGTCTGGAGAATCTGTCTGTGGGGAATTTGAAAGAACATTTCTACAAATGGGGATCTGAAGATGGTTTTGCTATTTATGTTTACTCTGAAGAAACATCATATTCTATTGTGATATTTTCCGAGCAACCATATAAGGGGTAGGTAGAACTTGAAACACAAAGCAACCTGAGTATCTGCTATTCTGAGCCTTTTTTGTTTTGTTCAGATACTGCTAACAACCAATATTTATGTTAGTCTGTCAAGGATCTTAGGTAACCATGTGAATTTTGACTTTCATTTCTCAGAACATGGAACTAAATGATATTTTCAAAAGTTCAACATGTGCTTTAACGTATATAATGTTTGTCATCAATGTTTGCTTTATTTATGGTAGAGTATTAGGATCTCAAATTGGGAAAGACAACTCTTTTTTTTCTGGCAAACATCCACCTAAGTATGTCCACAGATCTATTTCAAAAGCAAAACTGCAGTGCATTAAATCAAACCCTGTTGCTAACCCTGTTGTCTAGCAAATTGCAGCAACTAGCAACCTAATTTTGCATTTATCAAATCTGTCCTTTTTCACTTGACACCGTTTTTTTGACTCTCTTTTGATGCTACATAAGTAAACGGTAAAGTGTTTTAAGTTTCCAGTCCAGTCATTTGGTTTGATTGCAGTTTTGGTATAATTTTGGACAGAGATGTGGGTATATGCAGATTTAGCCTGTTTGCCTGTTGAACACACTTGACAACCCTTAAAAATATGGAAAAATGGCAACTTTGGTTAAAGTTATATCTTGTTAATTAGTACGCACTATTTATCGATTTTAAGGGCACAAGATTATGCAGAAACATTATTCTGATTTTAAGAGTATTATTTGTTCTTTTTTTTGTTTTGTTCAGATACTGCTAACAACCAATATTTATGTTAGTCTGTCAAGGATCTTAGGTAACCATGTGAATTTTGACTTTTATTTCTCAGAACATGGAACTAAATGATATTTTCAAAAGTTCAACATGTGCTTTAACGTATATAATGTTTGTCATCAATGTTTGCTTTATTTATGGTAGAGTATTAGGATCTCAAATTGGGAAAGATAACTCTTTTTTTTCTGGCAAACATCCACCTAAGTATGTCCACAGATCTATTTCAAAAGCAAAACTGCAGTGCATTAAATCAAACCCTGTTGCTAACCCTGTTGTCTAGCAAATTGCAGCAACTAGCAACCTAATTTTGCATTTATCAAATCTGTCCTTTTTCACTTGACACTGTTTTTTTGACTCTCTTTTGATGCTACATAAGTAAACGGTAAAGTGTTTTAAGTTTCCAGTCCAGTCATTTGGTTTGATTGCAGTTTTGGTATAATTTTGGACAGAGATGTGGGTATATGCAGATTTAGCCTGTTTGCCTGTTGAACACACTTGACAACCCTTAAAAATATGGAAAAATGGCAACTTTGGTTAAAGTTATATCTTGTTAATTAGTACGCACTATTTATCGATTTTAAGGGCACAAGATTATGCAGAAACATTATTCTGATTTTAAGAGCATTATTTGTTCTTTTTTTTTGTTTTGTTTTTTTCTCCCTGGTATCTGTTCTATATAGATGAGCAAATAATCATATGAATAAGTTTTGAAACAAAGATAAGGGTATCAGCTCAGAACACCCAGATCATTTGGTTTGGAAATCTGAGAAATTGCATTTGAGGTCATTTAATCCAGAGAACCTTTTGCCCTATAAGTGACAGCATTTGTGCAAAAACATAACAAAATTAAATTGTGCACGTCTTACGTTTTTTATTTATAGCACCCTTTACCCTAAGCGGCCATTTCTTTAATGTATTTAAGCAAGACATTTGACCTTTAACTTCTAGCGTAGAGCTGCGGAGGTGTAAGAGAAATGTCTGTCCTGGCCTCTGCAGGAACTAGATGACTCTGAATCATGCTATTGCTTGTGCCAAAAAAACACATGTGGTTGACTTTTATGAAAAACATTTATAAAATGATTAAAAATATCTCTGGGCGATAGTGTATCTAAATGATGAACACTATTATGTTACCAAATTAATCTCTAGAGTCCTTTTGTTATTGTGACTCCGCCTAGCAGATATTGCAGCTTCTTTGCCCTCTGTTCTTATTATCTGGTTTAGAAGGTGTGCTATGTAGGCATAGCTGTCACGGCATATGATTCAACCCACAGTTACATGCTCTCTCCTGGCGGTGCTGTCAGAAAAGCCCAGCAGGAAGCTAGCTCCTCCACCGACTTGGTAGCATGCATGAAAGTGTAATGTCGCACCGTTCGTCTCTTCATAATTCATGTAGGAATGAACCACCTAACATGCACTTGCTGAAACACTCCTCAACATCGCTATGTATAATGCAGACCTCAGGTGTTCTGTGCAAGCTTGAGTTCGTGTTTTTTGGATGGTACGTTACAAAAGCAGATTTTTACAACAAGCATAAATGTCCTGCATCAGATGCAGAAACATTTTCACATCCATTATGGAGCCTTTTTGTTTCAGTCTGTTGTACCAGGATAGGCATTTTCTTCACTACATACTCTAGTTAATTCACTCCCTGTTGTAAACAGAGATGGGAACACTCAACCTCATTGTCCCCAGAGCTTCTCTGAGGTTGTGCAGCTTTGAGATCTGTTCTAATTATATTATAAGGGCCTCTTGTAATATCTGTAGTTGGCTGCTGTTTCTAGTCATCATCAGTCAATGGCGCTGTGTGGGAGGCCTCCACACACTACAGTACACGGGGGACATGTGCGGATAGTGAATGAAGATAGCACACTTTATCTTTTCATATGGGGCTGGATATTTTAATAAACTATCAAAGCAGAAGTGCAGCTGCATGTCTTTTTAAACTCTGAAATCAAAACAAACCATATTTGATCTTTCCCAGAAAATGCAAAAGTTAAAACCTCAAAATGATTCTTGTTTTCTTCCACAGTATTTCAACATTTTTGACTCAGCCTTAACTCTTGTGTGTGCTTTTCCTCTCCAATTCTTTTCTCAGCCCCGGTGTTTGACTATGAAGACATCCCCTCTCCGCTTAGTGAGTCGGAGAGCACCATCACCGTGCTGCTGCGCCCTGCACTGGGGAGAGGGGCTCCTGTCAGGTACAACTAATGAAAGCTTCACTCCGGCACCAGCTTTCATTCAGTGCTCTTCCGCACTGTGATATTTATAGCTGCCTTCAAAAAGAGCTCTGCAGAAAACCAGAAGATAGTTCTTTATGCTTGTAGCATCGCGGATGTCATTTAAGTGCAATATGTTTTGAACCAGAAAGGTTTTCTATGCAAATTTGGTACATGATGTATGAAATGTTTCAAATTAATTACTGGGCCTCAGTTGCACGATGGCATGGTTCACATTGGGATTCAAATAGTTTAAATAGCGTAAATAATTTACCGTTATCACTCCTTATATCTTGAAACCCAACTATCCACATTAGACATCTTTGGAATGACACCACATGCCAAACCATCATACGTTGACTGTCTGACAGCTGTGTCACTGTAACAAGCTCCAAGAATCAGGGTTTAAGAAAAATCAAAGCATTCGGTTTTGAGAAAAACTGTAAGAGAACTTTGACTCCTTCGTGGTAGCACACCTTCTTAGTCAAATATACGGTGATGTAAAAAGAAATACATATTTTGTAGTATGTGTGGTTAGACAGACAAACAAAATCTAACATTGAAAGCAGCCGTAAATATAGCATGAGTTGACAAGATAGACAAACTCTGTATCCCTGAATTTTTTTGAATGAATTTAGAATTTTATAAGTTATTATTTTTCATGTTTGGAGCACTAGTAGTTTTTATGATAGACTATAAAAATTAAACCATCATTAAAGGATTTCAAAGAGGGCTTATTATAATTTAGATATATTGCAGTTGGTAATTAGAAGTTTATTTTTCCAAGACATAAAATTCTCATTCTCCATTTTGTAATATCTTGCATAAAATCGAGGCACTATTCCAACTATGATTATGTTTTTTTTTTCCTTCAACTTCCTATTTGTGTTTTCTTTCTTAAATACAAAATATAATTTTGTTTTTTCCCAATGAAAAAAGGTTTCATATAATTTGGATCTTAGTTTGTTAGTTTTGACTATCTTTCCCTTTGTTAAATATAATATTGTATTTAGCAAGTTAATTACTGTGGTGACACTACTAAAAAAAGCAACGGGGGATGAAACACAAACTCCCAGGTTAGCCGATTTTTTTTGGAAGAGAAAACAAAGACACAGGGTAAACATATTTTTATTGTCTGTTGTAAACGTCCACATCAAAGTTAACAGAATGGCTTCCTGGTTCAACTTTGACCTGCCATATCTACCATCTTGTACAATTAGGGATCATTAAGGATATCTCATACTAAAGGTTTAGATAATCTGGCTAAATTTCAGGTATTTTTTTACTTACTTTTATTTCTTTTACAACCTGTCATCAGACCAGTTGTGTTTCCTACACTGTCATTCTTCACTGTAACGGTGGAGTGGTGTTCCTGTGGAATTCCAGTGTTTTATCAGTTAGTTTATCAGAAAATGTATCTTTTATTGTGCTTATAGGTGAGAGAGTGCAACAAAAACAGACATATTGTAGAAGAGTGAAGTTGATTCTCTGCCTTGGAAGTAGCAGTTTAGTCAGTAGTCCTAACTCTAGTCCTACTTACTGGTCTTTTCTATAGTACAGTTGTACAGTCCTAATTAGTATTCATGGAGATGGCTCACTACTGTAAACTGATGGTCTTTGGTAACAAAGAACATTAGATGAAAGCCTGGGAAAAGACAGTGGACTTGAGTTAAAGCTGTTGATTGTATATTAAGTAGTTACAGTAGTTTGATATGAATAGACTACTTTGTACGGTTTCGGAGTACTACAACCCTCACCGTCCTCCTACAGTGCCTACCAGGTGGTGGTGGTGGAGGAGGACGGGTCCCGTCAGGTGAGGAGGAGGGAGCTCGGCACCGTTGACTGTTTCCCCACACCAAACTCCCACAATGAGGCCCAGGCCAAAGGGGCTCCACATTACTACACAGCTGAGCTGGCTCCCAGCAGTCTGCCCGAGGCCACGCCCTTCACCGTGGGCGACAACCACACCTACAACGGCTACTGGAACAGCCCTTTAGACCCCACCAAGAACTACCTCATCTATTTTCAGGCCACAAGCAACTTCAGAGGGGTAAGAATTATTAAGATGCCCGATGACGTTTTTGTTTCTGGAGCTCAGACATGCAGCTTTTATGTTCTAGCAACCTTGTCAGTCAATTTAGATTTGTGTCGAGCAAGTCAGAAGGCAGAAGGCAGTATGCTGGTAGCACTATCAGAGAGGAAACAGTCCTCTGCATAAACAAGGCTTTATTTATTTGCAAATGACGGTTGTATGTTATGCATATTTAGGATAGCTTTGGGTTGGTTGTTTCCCACTGGTAAATCTTGGATTTGTTATTATTGCATCATTTCCCTATGATACAATAAAGGCACACAGTTGTTTTTTTTCTCCTTAAGAGCACTTCAAAAACATCCAACATGCAACAAGACCACATGAAATCTTGCTCTTGCATTTTTTATAAATGTCCAGTTGTCAGATTCCCACATATCCAGCTCTTTCAAGACCTTAAGAGCGGTCTTTTTATTCAGGGAAAATCACACAGTGCCTCACAGTCTTAAAAATATCTGCAAAGGAACTCATTGAGCAATTGGAAAAGTAACTGAAGCATGAATAGGGAATATACTGGCCACTGTGCACAGAAGCAGTGAAAGCAAATGTTCTTCATATCATTATGGACATATGGAGCATACAGTACGTGAGCCTGCCTTCCTGCAGGTTATCTTCTAAATATCAATACCTGACTCTTCAGAGGATGCATCCAGTTTCCTCTGGGTAGTAGTGGGTGGGCCTCCAGAGCTGGGTAGGCTGTCAGTCAGCCTCTGGTCCTGTCAGGACCAACATGCTGTGTTTCTGACTAAAATTTCTCCCTTTTGATCTGAAATCAGCAGTGAACCTTTCCCATAATGGGGAGCCATTTGTGAAAATGATTCTCCCCTAAGACCAAATTAAAAGCTCTGTTGGCTCAGCCGCTCTGAGTCAGAAATCAGCCAACACAACAAACTGAATATTATAATTCATGTTAATGATTTTCTTTTTTTGCCCTGCAAACATTTTCATCTCCAATCTATTATCTAAACTATAGTTGTATTTCACAAGAGATGGGCTGCTCAGGGAGGAAGGAAAAAAATGAATTATTTTGACAATTACCCCAGAAAAATTAGATGTACGAGGCTCACTATGGACCATGAGCTGCAGTTGAATTGAAACAGTAATTGCTTTGGCAGATATGCCTTCAGTGGGGCTTGAAAGATGCATGATTGGTGCTGCCAGTTTCTTGTGAAACACACAAGGAGGAAACAAAACGGGCACATTTCTAAGTATTTTCCTCTCTATCCTCTCTGCAGCAGTCATTTGGCTCTTAGGAATTATCAAGATTATTGCTATCTGTTACACTAAAGTGAAAATAAGAGCATGCTGATATTTTCTCTTGAAACCCTCTGTTGCCTCTATCATTACTCATCATCTGTGGTTACTTCTTACTCTTCCTCATTTTTACTTATTGGATATACTGGCATGTGGGTTTTTAGCCATGCTCATCACCACTTTCACTGGTTAAACAAGAAATGTAGCTGGTAGCAGTTTACATTAGTTGTAGTTAATTCATTTTAATTCTCCATTTAAGTAACTTGATAAATCACAAGTCTGAAAAAAGGCTGTTGTTTGCCAGACAGTGTTCAAGTTTGTTTAAACTGTTGTCTTTACTGGAGTGGTGGGTGAAGTGATCTAGCTGGTCACCAACCCTCAGTTTCAAGTGTCAAAATCTCCCAATTAAAGCTGCAGTAATCAATATCTTTTAAATGAACAATAGTCTAAAAATAATGAATAAAAGATGCTGCTCATAGTGAAGAATCAACACTGAATCATAGCACAATTCAGCAGTACCAATCTGTTCTGCAAAGAGTCTTAACATCTCTAAGCCCTTGGGTTTTACAGCCCACAACTTTACTGTTTAGTTTTTGTCTAACTATTCTTAACAACCCTCTTTCTAGCAGAAGGCGGATGTTTTCGCTCAAAACAATCTGATAAACCCACTTTACACTGCCTAGGTAGAGACCAAAAACAGCTAAAAGAGATATTGGACTAACATTTTTCAGGTGGACAGAAACACATTTATGCTAATGTTTCTACATGGCCATTTTCTAACTTGGACATCCTAATAATGTTGAAGGTTTGCTGGGTTACAAAAAAATTATTTCACTGTGGTTGATACATCTATTCAACATTTCATATCTAATTTTGCTCATCTTATTTTCATGTTGTAGACTGTAAACATTCCTTAGTTCTACCAATCATAACTGTGGTGTTTCTGTCTGTACAACAGCAAAACATGATCACATATCTCAATGAATGAAGTTTTGATTTATAACTTTATTTCCTCACAAATGCTGAAAGCTTAACGATAATGGTTTCTGTAAGGGATAAAGAAGGATTCATATTTGATAAGCAGATCTAATACTGGAATCACATTTGATAAAATGCTCCTGAAATCCGCCCCATGAATGGGGATTCTTCAGTATGCTTTAAATGCCTCTTCTTAACATGATTGGAGGGTCAATTGCGTTAAATTGCTTCTTCGCCAAGCACCAGTGTTTCTGTTCCAAAAGGCCAAAAGTCCACCTTGACAGAGGACAAGATGACACAAGACATACTACCTGCCACTGCTTTAATAACCCCAGGGTGCGAGTAAATATGACTCATCTGTCACTGTGAGATACGAGAGGAGATGGGAATCCACTTGAAATGTATTTCCAATTAAAAAAGGTAATTTGGCAACAGTTTTTGGTGAAAGGTTTTTGACTCTAATCTCAGAGCACAGATTAGCATAATTGCCCATAAAGACTGGTTTAACTCCATTAAATCTTTATTTAGTAACATACCCCTCTATATTCAGGACAGAGGTGGCTGTTTTTTTTGGGCAGGGGGGCATGGTTAGGGATCTCACATGGTGAAGGGGAGCAGAAGGCTCTCATATCACAAGGAGATGCCTTCCACATTGACATTTATTTTATTTCCTTCACATAGCACGGTTTTGGGTGACTTTGAAAAACAGGCCTGAAACAGGTTTCAGACAAGGTTGTGGATTTCAACAGACTGACTCATAAATAAGTTACCCTGTGCCATTTTTAACCATCATGCTAATCATTGTGTCTTCATGTTACCAAGACAAATTACTTAATGCAGCCTTTCTTTTACCCACAGGAGACCAGGATAAACTGTATTCGAATTGCTCGCAAAGGTAACACTTTCTTTTCTTTGTCATGAAGGTGTCACATGAAACATTTTTACATCTATAAGTTAGTATCTGAATAATTACAAGTCATACCTCAAAAATAGCACAAAGGCTATCTTAATTTATTACTATTGTCCTTTTACTGTTACTGTGTTGTAGTGCTGTATAGTTTTACAGAACACAGAAAGGTACTGTTCTTTTTTCAGTGCAGGTGAAGCTTCAGCTTGATGGCAGTTGTAAATATGGATGAAGTATAAGTCAGAGAGAGAGACAAAGTCAAACCAGTATTCAGTTCCAGAAGAAGAAAGACTCATTTAAAATTGGACTGACATTAGTAATACTGCTAATTACTAAAAATCTGGCCCTGTAACATAACCTTAACCAACAGCATGTTGTGCAATTCATTGGATTTGATGCACAGCAATGCCACTGCAGATTCTTTGTCACCTGCTTGACAGTGAGGGGTGAGTTTGGCGGCCATGGATAGTTCACACAGATATTACTGATAAAAAAATAACAAAAATTATCCAAGAAGAGATAGTTGGGGGATATCATAGATAATAATATAGACGAAACCAAGTTCTAACGAGCTGTATGTAAGCTGTAGTTTTTGTATCTGCTAGCAAATAAATCATTGTTAATCTTTGGTTAAGGTAAAGAGTTTTAAACTTCTGTCCCCATTTTCCATTAGCCTATGTGTTCCTGCCTTTTTTTTGCTTTAGTACCACAAGTGGCCACTGTGATAGACTGATGGGACAGCAAGGCTGTGGCAGCACCATATCCAGCTCTCTCAACAAGCCGATGAAACTGATGACTTGCATTCGTTTTATTTTAGCTGGTAGTAAGCTGCTCAAGGTGTTTTTGCTGCCCCCAGTTGCTGCCCCCAGATAACCCATGGATTATAACTTAAAAGGCTGATAAATATTAATATTTAATTCATCAGCTTCATCGCTGAGATATGGAATCAAAGGGTTCTGAGTGACAGCTTTACAACTGGAGTTCTTGGGCTGATACATTAGCAGTCAGACTGCTTTTTAACAAGTCCCTGGTAAAACCTTTTTTATCTAAACCACTTATTCTGAGGTGAAAATAAATTTGAACTTGTACATCACCCTAAGTCAGTTATAATTCTAAGATTTATGTCATATTTTGCAGAGCAACCTTGTGGTTGCAATAAATCTTGTTTTTGTAATCTCCAGGTTGCAGACATGCAGGTTTACAGTGATATGGATGGGAGGATTATAAAGGATCATAATTATTATAATAAGTAGATAAGATAATAATGATATATATTGGGGGCTCATTAAACACCTGTCTGCTCATGTAGTTGCCCCTCGACCCTTTTCGTTTAGCTGTGTCTTACAGTGTTATATTCCAATGTCTCAGCAATTAAATTGCTGAATAAAATGTTATGAGTACCTACTGTAATGAGAATATAAAAATAAGAAGCAGGTTATAAAAAGCTAGAATTCTGGAAATGCTACCACTATAGCACTGGGGTGAGCCAAAGGCCAGCATCTGTCTTTTCCTTTTTAACGTAGCATTGAACAAGTGAAACTGGGATTCTCTAGGTAATCATAACCATTGTGGATATTTCCGTGGGTCCAGTGGTTTCAGCTGTGTTGTGCAGGGTGCATGTCAGAGACTTCAACATTTATCCTGGATCAGGTTGCTACTCTAGGGATATGACATGGTCTTAGCGTTGTTTCAGGAGCTGCAGGGAGGAAGCCCTTGTGCCAATCTCTCCTCAACAGAGACACCGGAGGAAAAGTGAAAGCAAACATGCATCCATGTTCTCACTCTGTTTCTCTTGAATCTCTGACACTGACATTTGGCAAACCCCTTTTGGGCTCGGATGGCTTTGAAATCCAGAATGCAGTAGCGTTTCCTTTTTTTTTTTTTTTTCCTCAGAGAGAGGAAGCGACCAGGAGTGTTTGCTTGAGAGACAGACACAGATAGAAGGCTCTCAGCTCAAACAATAGGGGAGAGGGAGACAGACAGAGGGTGAAATGGAGTTGTTCCCCCCTTCCTCCCTTCTGAATTATGCCTGAAGTTTGTAGTGCTCTTGAGAAAGGTAGCAGTTAAATTGGATTCCTCTCCCTGAACTCTTTCTTATCTGAAGTGCGATGACATCAAAGAATCCTGCCTTACTATTGTCTGCCGGCATATCGTGTAAGTAGAGTGGGGGAGGTGGTTGGCAGGCATATTTATAGAAGCCATTTTTTTACTGGGGTTGTGCATATGTGGCTGTGGCAGGCAGGCCCAGAGGACACGCTGATGTTCCTGCAGTTCCTCGGAGCTGGCATAGAGGTCTTGTTAAGACCGTCCACAGCTACTTTTCATTTTCTCTTACCAGCTTCCCACACACAGATGCTGTCAGCTGTCTTAATCGAAGCGCCTGGCCAAGCCACCGCAGTGGTGGGCGGCTGTTTTCTTTTCTCTAGGCCACCTGGGTGCTTTTATTTGTTTTTTTGTCCTCAGATGAAATATGCCCGACATTAGCTGACACTAAAGAATGATGAGAACATGTTCATTACAAATCAAATTATCTTGAAAGATTCCCCATTCTGCTACAAGAGGAGGTTTTTATTCATGTCAGCTCAGCCAGCAGAGAAGCTTTAAATTCACGTTTAGCCTTTGCAGCATTTGAAATTTGGCTTAAAATCTGTGTGACAGCTAAATGGAATCACATCAAACCTTAAATTCTCAAATACTAAAATGTGACTAAATAAGTATATCTGCAAGTGTTGAGTGACAAAATAAGTAGCCTATATTTTATCACAAATGAAATGAATAATAATTAAGAAATAATAGTTTTTTTTTTTATTAATGCTGTATGCCTTCACACTGTTACAGCAATCAGGGTAAAATAAAATGATATAATAAAAAATAAATATTATATAAATAAAATCACTAAATTAAATAGTAACTGTATTAGGTTTAACCAAATCAAGTACCGCTCATAAGCACTAAGTGCCCAGTAAAGCATGATCTGCTGAATGAAGCAGCCAGCTTATGTTGATATGGACAAATAAAGATACTGTATCAGGTCATAACATATAATATCACCTAATATCACCTCATATCATATTTTCTTATACTATAAGGTACAGCACTCATATCACAAAAAAATAAAATAAGTGAAATTAGAAAAGGAGAACGTTAAGTAGATAGTAACAGCAGTGTGTATTTGACCAAATTATGCATACACACCTGAGACAACTTTCTCATGGAAGGGTAAATGTTTTTAGTGATGTTGTTGAAGAAGCTAAACGATTTCTCTGTCCAGGTGAGCATCTTACCTGAAACAAATAAAAACAAGTGGGATGGACAACTTGGAAGGTGTTTTCCAAGTATATTCTATAAGATGACTGTAGAATGCCTCTAAATGTTAATATTAGACCAAAACATGCATAAATTCTAAACATTGGGAATTGAGCCGTTGATCCGAATTACCTTGTTTCGTTATGATTATAGTAGTAAGAGTAATAAAGGTTTTATGGACAAACCATTGATGTGTCAGGTTTAAATTTATTACTAATGTTTATTTCCAATCACTCACAACCAAGTTAATTGAGGTCTTTTTCCCATTTCACTTTAACTGGCAAGACTGAAATATCTCATGTTCAAAGGACCAAATTAGTGATTCAAAAGACAGTGGTGATTGGATATTTATCCCAGGGTACTCCATAAGTCCTCAGAGACGACATAGTTGCAAATAAAATAAAATAGAATAAAATTAAATTTAAAAAAAGAAGAAAGCGGTATAGAAAAGGTATCATTCAAATCAGGGGAACAGCAAAGTCCTAATGTAATACATACATACCTTTGATTGACCAAAAAGTTTAGAGGTTTGTTAACCTCTAAACTTTTCATTTAGGGGTTAACAAACCTCAAAATGAGATTTAGGAGTATTAGTATTCCAGACTAGGGATTTATCACTTAGTGGACCAGAGATGTTGAAGGATTTCTCAACATTTTTCTAAATAAGTAAGGTGTTAGCAACAACTAGGCCCATAGAAGACAAAGCAATATTTGGTTCACATGAGAGTAAATTAAATCTTGAAACCTGCTTGCTTTAGCCAATGCTATCTCAATAAAACGCCATGAAAGATTAGATTGTGAATCAAGCTAAGCTCATATATATTGTAGCTGAAATGTCCAGTGATAGGGTTTAAAATTGAAGCAAGAAATTCCAGCCAAATGTCAAGATCTATTCAGAGTGGATCTAGCTTGTGCTGGGACGGTTGCTGTTTCATAAATCATTTCTACAAACAGTGTCAGTATCTGTCATGAAACATGGTTGTGGAGGTAATGAGAGCTTAGAGAAGAGGAAATTGATGCGAGGCAGAATGGTCATTTTTGTGACTGAGATTCCAGCAGTGTTGATGTTTTACCAGGAAGGGCTTTAATTTGTTTGTGCTGGATACATGAGAAACAGCTTTTGATATTTAATTCCCAGTATATGTATGTTTATATCGTTTTTACTTTGTCACTAGAATAATAATTTGTTTTGACTGACAAATTGCACAAGGAAATGACAAAATATTGAGTTTGGCTGACAGTAGCTTAACATTAATCAGAAAAAAATAGCATTTCTGTTAATAAGAGAGACTTAGTTTTAGGACCCAGTCTTTATTTGTTCCAGATGGATGACTTTTATTTAAGAATTTATGTTATATGCGTGTTCTTTGTGGCTAATATAAGGAAACTGTGAAGCATGAAGGGTTGATTTTAACTGACAGTACCTTAAGACTGATGAAAAACTAAAACTGACTCATTGCAGGAGAGAAGTGAGAATGACATGACTCTTGTTGCACCAGTGGAGTAAGTGCTGTGGAGTTGTACTCTACACTGAATTTACAAAAACTGAGCCAATACAATATCGAATTACAGCCTTCTTCAAAGCTGACTAAGAGACAAGACTGTATTTGTTTGCACTGACCATTTTTTTTTTAATCTATACTTTCTTTATGTTCTCTTTTCTGTGTGACCAAAATAAAACGGTGTGTCTCATGTAATACATTTCAGACCAATACACGGGAATAATGAATTATGATGAAATATACGACAAACTGTCTTTGCCCCTCCTCTCTTTTTCCTGTGGATTTCCCTGCATGGACCACTGCTGGATTTTTTGGTGCAGTGAAATTTACTGCGATAGTCAATTTCTAAATATGGCCCCAAAAGTAGAATGAGTCACCAAGCATGATTTGTGTGATTACAGCCAGTCTGTCAGGCTGCATTGTCTGCCAGGAGCTAAAGTCACCATCAGACCATAGCATATCAAGCCAAACTCAACCTTCTGCCTAACTGTAAAGCCTTTTTTTTTCTCATTTCAGTCATAGATAAAAGGCAATAACTCCCCCATGAAATATCTTTGCTTTGTTAAAATACAGAGATTTTGTCCAGTCAAACCCGCCAAGACAGGCCTGAGAGTGTTAAATGATTCTATCTCTCTCTGTTTTGTTTTACTCTCTGCCTTATTTGTTTTCTCATCAGGGATATGGTTTATTAATGAAGAAGATGCTGCCAGAAGTGTAATAATACTCCCTCAGTTCATTCATACGTAGTGGCAATTTTTCACCTTTGAATAGAACACAACAGAGAGCTCATATGATTCATAGATATTGAGATTTTATGTTCTTGGCTAGCAGAGATGGTAGTGCACTGAGACTGTGACATATAGGCAGGAGGGAAATAGTTGCCTAAATGCATCAGTTTGGTGAGATAACCAGAGTGTTGTCTCTCCCAAGCCGGTATTGTTTGAGTCTCCTTTGTAAGAAGCTCAATGTCGCTGATAACAGTGCAGTGAACTAGTGTTGAGGCCCTTTCTGATACTGTCTAGTGAGCTCTTTATTGTGCAGCCTTTAGTGATTAATGGTGTTGTGGCCTTGGCATGGTAATACACTGGCTTGCTGACTATTTTACCTGGAAACACTCTCCTGTGTAAGCTCCAACTGGCTCTGTAGTGACCTCCAACACGCCTCATTCCCTCCCCGGCTTGTTCAAATCAGTCAGGTCAATACAGTGTAAGCTGCAGAGTGAGGATCCTTGTCCTGTCAGTATCCTAAAATAACTATGCCAGGATTACTGCCGGAGATTCCATCAGATTCTGCAACAACACCAGCCTGTTTGTATCCAGTGCTCATTGTGTATAATATAAATTTGACTTGAAAGTGAGCTGCATTATGGTGATAGAGCTCAGCGCAGAACAATCTGGACTGAAAGGAATCATATCCATGTGTTAGTGAAACGATTCCCTGGTAATGTAAGCATCAGTGTAGGCCATATACTACATGGCTTTGAAATGTATGCACTATTAGTATATTGCCCTCAAAAATTCTCACAGTGGAACAGACAACAAATCCATAATGCGAAGCATAGCAGTTAATAGATGTGAAAGTGACAATCTTGTGACTGTACCCCCGCCACTGATGAGGATTCATAGATGTGTGAGGTCTCGGTTTACTTTCTACTGTACTTGTAACTACTAAGTCATTTCACACATAGATGTAGAATTTCTTATTATCTTTTTCACTTGGAAACAAAAAAAAATTCCAGCAGACTTTCCACCAAAAAAACTTATCAAGACCAATACAGGCTGCCAATCTTCTCGGCAATAGATCTGTGTGTTTATGGTACTTGTGCTAAAATGGATCTAACAATGAATTATTGACATTAAACCACTAAATGTAGCATTTTGTTTTTGCAATTAGAATTAATGAACTAGTCACTGTGGCTTCTTTGTCTCCTCCTCCTCCTGACCTCTTTGTCATGCGTGTTGCACAGCTGCTTGTAAGGACTCTAAGCGGGCTCTGGAGGTATCCCAGCATGCGGAGGACATGGGTCTGATCCTTGGCGCCTGTGTCGGTGGTCTGGTAGTCCTCATTCTGCTTCTGGGAGCCATTGTCATCATCGTCAAGAAGGGGTGAGTGTCTGTGAAAATGTTTGTGTGTGGCGACCAGTTGATGTGAGACGTATGGACGTGTGGACCTTTTCACAGTCAAATATTTACAGTCTTAAGACTTATTGTTCCTGAATGGCTCATCCGATGGAGTATATTTATCTCTATCCCAGTTGGCAGTAAGGGTCTATTGAGGAAAGCATTTGGCAATAAGAGTAAATTACAACCGGAGTTAGTAGAATGGTAGAGCATTAATCCTAAACTCTTCCACCACTGCCTCAGCCAAGCTTTTGTGTTTCATCTCATCTTGTAATTTCAAGGTCTGCGTGTTGGCACATTCAAATGCAGCCTGCTCACACTGGAATCGCTGGCTGCTTTCCACCTGCAAATTACCTCTGTCGTCGATCGCACCTGCAGTGTATTCTTCCTGTGCTCGCTGGGCGATGGTGGAACACTCATCTGAGTGTGAAATATTTCATCAAGGGGCATGTTATTCCATTGCCCACTCAATTACATGAGGCGAGCAGCTGTGAGGTGCCAGTGGATGGGTTAGTAATTGGTTAGGAAGGTTGCTTTTTGCTTTTTTTGGAGGGAGGAACTCCTCCACCCCAAGGAATTTTTCTTACAGAGAATAGAGGGAGAGTGAATGGGGATGTCTCGAGGAAGGAAGTGACTGATAAGATTCAGTTTGGCCAATCTAGCTGGCACAATAGCAGCTAGACAGCAGCATGGGGGCAACATAGCAGACGTGTTTATATTTAGTTACAAAATATTGACATTCTGTGTTTCCAAACTTAGACTCTATATATTAATGTGTTTTGGTTCTATAATCAATAGGAAATCCGATATCCCATGCACAGAATATTCAAGAGGGTGCTTGCAATGCAGGAAATGAGCTAAATAAGAAATGAAGAAAGGGCTTTCTGCACACCAAGACTCACCTTTGAACCATTTTCAAACTTTGGGATGTTTATGTAAACACTTTCTCAGGGGGAGGAATAAGTAACAATGTTTGCATACCGTAGCTCAATGGCTCATTCATATGAGTATATTCTCAAGTTCTGCGGTTCCTATTGTCTAATATAGCTTAATGTCAGACACTGAATGTCTGTCTCCATCCTGAAAAAGGTTGGTGAACTGTGTCAACAATTGACATTTAAGAGAGGAAAGCTGATGAAATGTCAGAGTTTGTAAGTGGGGAAAAACTTGAACTTTTATTTACGCTTAAGTCAGTCAGATGGTTTAATACCAAACATAAAAATACAAAAATATATTTTATAAATCCAAAATAGGCCTAAATGAGGAGGCTACGGTTTATTGAAAGAGTAGACTATAACACTGTCAGAAGATGGACATCTCAGAGGTATCTTCTTCCTTATCAATACCTGGCAGCAGCATTATCCACAATGCTACTTCACTGCCCAAGGTTGGGTCAGAGACTCAGGTGTTTTTTTAGCAGCAGCTATTGTAGCCTTGAACTGTCAGCGTCAGCTGGAGATGAGGAGCAGGCTGACATCTGGTAAGCTCTTTCTTTCTAACTACAAACCCCAGGATTTTATTCTTCTTGTTGATTTTCTGGCAGTAGAACGCCCTGAGATGTTAAAACGCAGTCTAATGCTTGATAACATCCAAAATACAGGAACATAAATAGATAAACCTCAGAAAATGTAAAAATCTAGCTTGTCCAGAGATGAGCTTAGGGGTGTGCCAAAACCTGTCTTCATTTTTTATGCTTTGTCCTTCTTCATGATGGCTTGCTGAGAACATTCCAACGCACAGAGCATCTTCATTTATCTCTCCGGTGCCCATCTTGATAAACCATAGTCACCTTTCTTTTTTTCTCCTCACTCTCTGTCTCTCTCCTTTCCTCCTCCTTCATGCTAATCAGAAGGGACTTCTATTCTTACCCTTACTACCCGTAAGTTACTTATTTCTCCATCTTCCACCCTGACACCCTGATGCCATTTTCCCCTTGCTTGCCCTTCGTAGTCACAGGATTACTAAAGTGGAAATAAGCATTGCTGTCTCCAGCCCATCCAGCAGTATAGATCCCCCTTCCTCCATAGCCTTTTGCCCCACCACCACCCCAGCACTCTCTTGCTATCACCGAATCTCACTTTCCTCCTTGTCCAGTTTCAATCTTGTAGCCCTTATATTTCCCCCTCAGTCCAATTTCTCATCTCCCCAGCCGTCCCACTTTCCTTTCTTCCTTATCTCTTTGTCTGTCTTTCTCTCATCTTGCCCCTTTTCTGCTGTCCTCTGTCTGTTTTTTTCCCTGCCCCTCTCCCTCTCTCTCTATCCTGCCTCTTTCTATCCTGCATCTCTACAGCAGGAAGAAGGTGGCCATAAACAAGGCAGCAATGTCCTACAGGCAGGAGAAGAGTCGGAAACTGAGCTCTTTAGACTGCAGTATGACAGAGCAGAGCACTCTCCAGCAGGATGAGAGGATGGCCCACTCCTTCTTGGATGCCCACGGCTGCAATGCTCGAAGTAAGACGGTGGTGAACATATGGGTACTCTTTAGAAAGTGTCTAGTGAGATGCTCCCTCCTTCCTGACCTTCAGCCATGTTTACTTCCAAGCATATATCCAGTCTGTTCTGCCAGACCATAAGGTGGTCTCAACCGAGAAACCTCCTGCAAGTCTCTTGTCTGTCTGAGTATTCTGCAGTGTCACTCAGCGCTCACGTCTCAACAGAAACGCTGACCTTTTTCTTCAGCTGCCCCTTAGACTTTTCAGCCGAGTTTACATTAATAATAAGAACAGAGTCTGTATGACAGAGTGAATGGCCTCAGTGGTATGATTTGAACTGTATGTGTTAATGTTCCCAGATGAACAGCGTAGCTCCGTCAACGAGTCCAGCAGCTTACTGGGAGGCTCGCCACACCGTCACTGTCGGAGGAAGAGCTCTCCATATCACACGGGTCAGCTCCACCCTGCTGTGAGGGTAGCTGACCTCCTCCAGCACATCAACCAGATGAAGACAGCAGAGGGATATGGTTTCAAACAAGAATATGAGGTAAGACATGAGAAAAGGGGGTATTAAGAAGGTTTGGCTAGCCCCTTAGTGAAAATTAAGGGTAAATCTTGCAACAGTGTACAAGGATATTATGCTTTCAGCTTTGTGTCCCAGTAGTTTTTGTTTTGTCCTCTGCTCTCCATTTCATTAGGTGCTCCAGAACAACATATGTTAATATTCAAATGACAAAGCCCTCTGGTGGCCATAGAAACTATGGCAACAATAGAGAGACGAAGTCCGTGTAGGGAGGAGGTTAGGGTGGATGAATGGGTCAACGAAGCAGCAGATTTTAGCACAGGAAACTGCTGTTCATTTCCCATTTCCAACCATATGTTGTAATATTTTATTAATATTTATGACCATATCAATGTCAGATGCAGTCAGTGTACAAGTATAACAGAAGTGATCCATAAATAGTCATTGAATTATTGATAAGGTAATGGACGAACAAGTGGTATCATGTGTTAACTAGTTCTAACATTGATGCATTTATACATTACTTTCCACTTTTTAACTGAACAATCTTTATTTCTGTCACTTACTATCAATGTCTTCCTCTGTGACAGTGTTTTCATCACAGTTGACTTAAGTTAAGCTGTAATAGTAGTACAGGAATAGATGAACTTGGTCCAATGTACATCACAATCATTAATCTTTCTTCTATCCTGTTTCTCTATCTCTTTAAATTTACCCTGTCCTGTTTGGCTGCATGTTGTAGCCCCTTCCCTGCAGAAGCTAGCTGTAATGTTTTTTTTTTAGTCATCTTTGTTGTAATATGACATCACATCTGCTCGACTGCCAACAAGCCTTAAAAGCAGACTGGTGATTCTTGCATTCAGAAGCAATGCTAGAGATGTATTTCTATGAACTCAACCCCAAACCATGGGAAAGAACAACGGAAAGAAAACAGAACCTGGTACAGTGATCAAGTCCCATCATGTTGTTTTGTGTGTCTGTTGTGGAAGAAATGTAGTGTATTTATTTGTTCAGTGTATGATTGTGAGGATGCGCCTGCCTTTTGAAAGCAATGTACAACAAGTGAGCAGGACTGCTCAACAACTGTCAGACAAATGACAGCTATTACGCTCAAACCTGTGTGTCTTTATTTACAGCATGCTTCCTCTAACATCATCATTTCTGCAGCTGGGAAAAAAGGAGGCAAAAACAACATTCCTGACGCTGTCATTTAGAAATTCCTATTTAAAAAAAAAAAAGTATTTTTTAGGTTAGCGTATGGAACCTGTCTCTGTATTACTACAGACAGCTACTGTCTACTTAGAAAAAGCTTAAATAGAGAGTTACATATTCATGAGCAAGCTGTGAAATGCTGTTTTACTTCCTCTGCATCACAGAGATAATACAGATATACTGAACTTTATGGTGTTGTGAAGTCTAATTATGCTTTCCAGAGTTACTTCTTTCACCTTCTTTTTTTACTTTGATATGAGTTCTTCCACATCAACCGGTGCTGATAAGTCTTTTTTGCACCTCTACCTGCAGGAAGCCAGATGTACTTTTTCAATTCATTAAGCTATCCCCTGAGGGGCCAACAAATTTCCCCCCTCCAAAATCAATATATGGGTCACTTTTTCACTCCTCAGTCTGGCTCCCTATCGCCTGGAGAAATAAACAAGATGAAGGGGATCAGCTTGCACACTGCTGGCAGACTTCATAACCCTTATTTCCCACAGGGTCGCACTGCTTCCATTGATCAGACATGTTGCAAGGCGTTGTGGGGGGTTGTGAATGAGTCAGTTCCTTGGTCTTGGGAGAGTACAGTATGTGAGTATATGTAGTGTGTGGAAGCCAACATCTGGAACCAGAGCCAGTGAATAAACAGAGTGACAGAAAGTGTGTCACCCTCCACTACTGATTCAGCCCACCTCTGTGGGTGGATGAAGCTATGCGGTTTTGTTTTCTCCTGGAAATGTAGTGCCCCCTCAACACTGCACCACAGAGATATGATGTAGAGCCTGACAGTGGATTTTTGAATACCGTGCAAAGGCAGATTGATATTTGACAGTAAAAAAGATAAACCTAACCATAACTCCCAAAATCATTTTTATACAAACATTTTTGAAAGAGAAATCTTATTTTTGGTCATTAAAGTGCCACTTATCTATTTTCTTTTTGTGTTGACAATCAATCAGATTACTGTGTTTAATGTAAAAGGTTCAACTAGTGGTGAGAAACCTACAGAAAATTATCAGCAAACTCTGCAGTTCCCATCAACTCCACAGAGCTCTTTCACCTCTTTTGCCTCTTTTAGCTCATTTTTTGTAACTGCTTTTCAACCGAAGCAGCATGCTGTCCAACGTGAACACAGAATTTTCATCTTAATTTCTGCTATTTTACATAAAAGATTTCTAGATTTGTGTTTTTGTGGCTCTTGCCACTGAAGTGGGGCTCAGTGGAAACAGGAGCAGGATGTTACGTTTTTCCATGCACGAGTAAAACCCAATTCTTCCTTGCTGCATAGGTTAGGGTAATGTAGTCCTGTCAACTTCCCATGGTGTTGATGTTCCATCCAAAATTCGTGACTGCAGAGACTGTCAGCACTACAAGCTCACCGACTGCCCATGCACTAGAAAAAACTAACTGAACACTTGTTTTTTTATATGTATATATTGTGTTCTCAATCCTTGGTCCTATTCTTATTATGTGGCCGCACATTTTCTTTATTTTTTTCTTTATTTTTTGTTCACCCAAAAAGTTCTAATCAAACAGAACAGCTGAGTTTTTGTGTGTGTTAAACTCTTAATAGATAGGAACTAAGAATGTTTTTTTCTGAGCTTTGATTGCATCATAATTTTCTTGATTTTTAATGAGAAATTACTTGACATTTTAAATCAAGCTTTTAGGGGCTTTAACTCGTGACGATCATGAATTTTGCTAGTAAGACAATTTAGAAGAAAAAATTAATTAAAACTCCATGAAGGTGAGTAGGATGTTGTTGGGGCTCCAGGAAACACAGGGTGCTGGACAAAGGCAGGTGTCACGAACAGGATTAGGTCAGGCATTACTTGTATAGGATCCATTGGCAGATGTAATCCCCAGATCAGCTTGCTTTCTCCAGCTTGGTTGGGGTCTCAGGTGGTCCCAATTTGCACCCCCTCGCACAGTAGGGATTTCTTGGCCACAGATGAGAGACGGCATGCCTCAGTCTGAGAGCCTGGATGTGCAGGGAGATCAAGCTGGGACTTAAAGTCCAACAGAATATGTCACAACTCAAGCCAGGCCCATAAAGGCTCATATTTATTTTTTTTTTCCTCTCCTCATGCTCCTCCTTCTCTTACAGTATTGATTTAGATGCAATGACTCATCTCACAGCACTATCAGATTTAGAAGTTGTTTGTCATAAACAGCTGCCACAATTTTTGCAGTTTAACACTGAGGTATTATAGAGCATTGACTTCTTCAAGCAGCGAGCCTCAAACTGTGTGTAGAATGAGAATGACTGAAGTGGGCCTCTTCCGTCCCAAGGCCACAGCCATCTCTCAGTAGCGCATGTCATCTCTCAGCCCCAGTCCCTCCCCTCTGCGCTGTGGCAGATGTCTTCTGATGACTTAGCAAGATGCAATAATAGTGACGTTACTCAGATAACCTGAGGGTAACATAGAGTGCATTGGAAAAATTGTTTGTATTGTGAGTTTCAAGATGTATCAAATATGCCTTCCCTCTGCTTTCTTTTAACATCTCTCTTTAAAACTTAACTTGTGATCTCTAACTTTACTTTGCAGAGTTTCTTTGATGGTTGGGACGTTACAAAAAAGAAAGACAAGACCAAAGGAAGGAATGACAGCCTGCTTAGCCGTAAGTATTTGTGTATTTAGCCTACTGGGTTAAATAGCAAATTATAAGGAAGAAATGTTGATTCCGTTATGACTTGGCTCTGTTCCAGTCTGCCTTTTATTGTAGGTTACAGCATACCTAAATATGAATAGGTTTTTATGCTTACACATTAAAGTACATTACCATTTAAACCATTCAAAGCCACCCAATAGTTATTTTTACTCATAGTTGGTTGTAGGAAAAAAAAAAACTTATAACGTAGTTTAATAAAATATTATTGTTAAGTAGTGGCTTTATTAGTATTCTTGAAATGTCACTGTGTTGATAGCGGGTAGATACTCTGTATATTGATTTCACGTTTGAAATACCAAAGGTTTTCCTGAAAAAAGCCAGAATTATCCTTGAGGGTGATGAAGAGATTTATGTTCTCAACTGTAATACAAACAAATTAGTGGGGAGAGATAATCTGATATTTGCTTTTTATATAAATGAAAACTAATATGTTGACTGATGAATAAATCATTGCATTACAGATGATCGCCATCGGGTCAAACTCCACTCTCTGCTTGCAGACCCCAGTTCTGACTATGTCAATGCCAACTACATTGATGTAAGTCACCTGCAGTGGTATTTTTCCTTTTCCTCCGCTTCCTGCTCCTTTATCTCTGTCTTTGCTGATCCAACAGCTCCGCCTTAAGTGCTTCTACTAATTGTCTGTTATTGTTGAGGTTTTGTGAGGTCTCTGTTATCCAGACTGAAATGTGATTTAGTAACTACAACATGGCATTTTATCTATGCGTGGAGCAAATGCAACTCCAGAGACCCTAAAAGAGTCCTAAGCTTGGAGGACCAGGCCTCATGACTATCCCAGAAGCCTTTGCAAGGTGTCATTGCACAGCAATTGGACCCACTCTAACACAGCTGATCCTTTCATTTACACTGAGATATTTTGATCTCACCTACAGTTCAGCTCAAGGGAGTATCTCTGGGAGCCTCTCTAGTCACAGCAGCAGTTTGCAGATTCTGCAATGGCAGCTTTGCATTAGACTGACCAACACTTGCTAAAGAACAGTCACTTTTTCCTTCAGTGCTGTTCAGACTATGATTACTGCTGCTCACTCATAACGGAAGGGTCACTAGAAGGTGACTCTGAGAAGCTCTCCACAGTCTTGCATCTGTTTTTGGCGCAGCCTACTGGAGCAGTCATTTCAGGGTTTAACATGACTTGTTTGTCTCTGAATGCCGTATCGCATTCTTTGTGTCTGCTATTGTTTGCTGAACAAATAGAAATGAGTGGACAGAAGGGGCTAGATCAGTAGTTGATGCCTGAGTCAGTGTACGTGGGTGGCATCAGTTAAGGCAGTATGTCAAAGCTCACAGTGTTGCTCGTGGCCACTTCATTCCCTTTAGTGCTCCGTGAGGGCTCCATTATGAAGGCTCCGGGGACCTTTGTGTCATTAACTGTGCCATATACGGGCCCACCTGTCATGCCAAGAACCCTCACTACACTGCAGTGAAATGATTCCAGGTGATTCATGGATGAATTCAAGATTGGAATAAATGTAACACTGCATTTTTTAAAGGTTTCAACTAAAAAATTTCCACCACCCTCTTCTCCCATTCACATGCAGGTTTACATAATTTTTCTATTGCATGGGTAGTAAGACATGACATCTCAGGTCAAATCTTTGATTTTTCCTTTTGCTGCCGTCTAATGTTGACAGATGTAAAACAAAAGTGACATCGTCTCCACTCAGTTCTTGAAGGATTTTGCGTTTGCTTTTCTAAACGCCCACTAACAGAGATTCTTTTCCTATGGTGCTCGGGAAGAAATGCATGTCACACATGTCTTGGTAGCAGCAGTAATTCGTTTGAGGTAAGATAATATAGGAATAAGAGTGGGAAATACTGGTTGCCAGGGCTGAGCAGACAAATCAAAAACTTTATTTCTTTGAATGACAAACAAATCTGCTTTAACTTAATACTCAGTGTGCTATTTGTACTGTATATTTGTCTGTCTTTGTGTGTCATCTGAGGAAGGCAGGTTGACCCATTTTATTCCTCCATGTCACCGTGCTGAAGAATTCCAAAGTTCATACCACTTTCAACCATCTAATAAAGTAATTTTGGGGGATCTTGACCCATCAGTAGTAATAAAACTCTACTCATCATGTTAGTTTCTGAGATCTTGGAACACTGCAACTTTGCTAAAGGATAGCCAAACTTATTTGGTTAGGATAGGGAAGAGTTTTGATTATGGTTAAAATTTGGTCAAGGTTAGGCAACTAAAACTCTCAGTAAAGGTTAGAGAAAGATTTTTATTATGGTTAGTAAAAGGGCGAAAAAGGTGAATGTGAAATGCATATCTGTGATTGGATATAAACTCTGGTCATCTGCATTAAAACCTGACGTGTTGCACACCCGTGTACTACCCCACTAACCTTACTGCCGGCATTGAAACTAAATTTAGGCATTGGATATAAATCGTGAGCTTCGCAACCATCCAATATTGACGTAAATCTAAGGGACAGTGGGCTGGTCAGCTGCTGCAGAACACACTAAACATGAAACATATACCTTGAACAATTAATAGAATACATTAAATGAAATTATGCATTTCCTTAGGCATTTTCCCAAGCATGTCTACACATGCCATGCTTTCAGTACTGGAGTGTCATCTGTGTTATTACAATAAAAAGACAACTATTTGTTATCACTACCCTTAGATCAAACTGGCTTCATTAGTCTTTTGTGTCTCTGCCTCTTTTCCTCAAACAATCTGAATAAAAATGCTGAATGCTGAAGGTGAGTAGGTTCAGGGGAAATGAGAACAACAGGATAGACTGGTTCCTGTAAAACTCAAGTTGGCCTTTATAGCAGAAATGTGGGAAGTAGAGGTTTCTGAACATTATTCTCTCCACAGGTCCTCAAAGCAAACTTTCTAACCATTTCATTACGCCCTTTTCTTGGTCTTTAATCACAATAACTAGCTCTTGTTTCCTCTCCTACTTTCCTTCTTTCTGTCTCTTTTTTCCGCCCCGTTTTCAACCGTATGGCATCTCTTAGATTCGGATAAACAGGGAAGTAAGTACCTTGCTTCTCATCTCTTCTCACATCCTCTCCCTTTTCATGCTGCCCCCTCTCGCTGTCCCTGCCAGCCCACCATGGCTTCCCTCCAACAGGAGATCTTCCTTCCCTCCTCCGCTCTGAGCTGCTTAGCCTTTCTGCCTTTAGCCATCACTTTTCCCCCCTTTGTATTTTCCCTAAAAAAAAAAAAAAGGCGAGATTTGTTTCTCCGTCCTCTTTCATCCATGGTCAGATGCTCACCTTGAGGTCTTGCTTGACTCCAGGCTGTCCGATCCAGGGCTGATACTGTGCCACAGGGCAGAGAAGATGAGGTCAGATCAAAGGCAGCGTATGCACCGTGACACAGCAGGCATCGCAAATATATTCAGTAAGAGTGAATTGGGGGGGAAAGAAAACTTACAAAATACAGTGCGTGTTAGTTGAGAATTATTCTACGGATAGCTCACAGAGGTTCTACCGCTCTCTGTGTCAGTGAAGGAGATACACCAGTGTTAGGGTCCATATTTATCTAGAATCTCAGAGAAGAGTAATAGCCCCGTCACAGTATAAAGTGGCGCTGCAAAGTTCTTTGACTTTTCCTTGTGAACTATGTGTGTTGCTGAAAGTTTGGTGACTCGGTGGCTGACTAGCTAACTAGTCACATGCTAGCGTTAAACACCGACAGAAGCCGGTAAAGCTGCAAGACTTAACTGCCATTTTGCAAGTAAGAAATCTTGCTTACTGTCAATCAACAGTTTTAAACCCATGCTACCTTCCAGTTAGCAAGTTAGAAAAAAATAAGTACCAGTGAGCAAGCTAGCTAGAGAGATATTTGTACCGTTACCTACTGTCTAATAGCAGAAAACCATTACTGTATTGTGGAGCAGGTGAAACTCTAGAAGACCAGAGTTAGATAAACATAGATTGTGAAAAACACCCAGTACACAGCTGTGGCTCTCTCTTTGTCAGCACTTTTAAGATGCTTTTAACGTAGCAGCACATATTTGCATATGAGAGTTCGCCGAAGTTAAACCATGCATGAAAGCTCTGCATGGAGTTACTTTGCTACCATGAGTGAATCCATTGATCTCCGCTGATGTTTATAAAAGCTGCAACGCTACCCTGAGCACAGGGAGTGCCAGCAGGTGGCACATCGGCAATAGATTAACACACGTGTGAACATGGACAACTGAAAGTTAAATTCTTAATTTGAAATACTAAAACAGATTGTCAGAGATATTGAGTGGATTAAAACATTTTGCAACATTTTTTCTGGGATGTACCGTAATTATTCCACACAAATGACTCCACAGGAAATGAGTTCTAGCAATTTTTTTGGCAACCAGGACATGTAGCTTCAACGGTGATAATTTGAGTGCCTTGGAATCTTAATTACAATTGTGGGCATGATTTAAAAAAACACAAGTACAATTTGTAACGTTTTTCATATTTACAAATTATGTGTTTAGCCTTTATTGTGGTTATTTAGCCTGACGTACAACCACAAGTGATGATACTTTACTGTGTAATACTTGCTTTTCCCCTTGACTTCAAATGCAGGCTTTAAGTCATATTAATTTGTTGATCTCACAGTTTTAACTAGAACAAAAAGCTACAAAAAAGCTCTAGTGTTGCAAAACCCTGATGTCTTTTAGTCTCAAAGGAAGACGCCTCAGAACTCCCTCTAATGCCCCCGAGTGCTCCCAGGAAGGAACGTTTTTATCATTTAAAGTTTCAGCAGGATTCCTACAAGTGACTCTGAGATGCATGATAAATATGAGATCATTTACTTGTATACATCAAGGTCGGAGGTCAGATGTTCACTAACTCGGCTGTAGTCAGAGGTCGGAGTGAGACAAATTCGTCAAGGCAAACCAAACTGAAAGTTGTTTTGATTTCTTTTTGATAGAATTGATAAGCTCCCCACGTCTCAAATCATTCTGCATGTTTTTTTTTTTTCTACTTTCCGACCCATTGTGTATTCATATGCGTGATGTTTTTCTGCTTGTCTGCCGTTAGAAAGTGCAGTTGCCAAGGTGACAGACTGGTTGGCCTAGGGAAACAGCAACAGAGGCTCATGGGAATGAGGGTCGTTGCACTCTTTCATAGTGATTGGCCATTCATCTCAGTTTCCCTCTGTGGCATGACAGTTATCAGTGTGTTTTGTGTGGCTGTGTGGCTGAACAGTGCATACAACGATCAGTGACAATGTTAAAACAGGTTACTGCTTTTAATGTTGTGGCTGAATAGTGTGTGTGTATATATACGTACTATATAGACTTACTGTATATATATATATATATATATATATATATATATATATATATATATATATATATATATATAAACAACATTAAAACTGTTTGTGAGTGTTTGTGTGTGTGTGTATGTGCTGTGTACAGTATTAATAGAGTGTATGTTATTTGTACAAATGTTTACTGTATACATCAGTAGGAATCACTTTACCCATGGGTGATGAGAGGACACACTAATCTTAATGCAAGGGATCCATCTTGCTTGGCTGCTTTGCAGTCGGCACACAGGGTTTGTGTGGTGGAGGCCGGGACGCCACTAACAGCCTTCCAGACTGTGCACACTGTATCATAACTGCACTAATGCCAAGCTGAGCAGAAAGGAGACAGCCAGATCAGTCAGTGTCACTCAGGTAGAATTACTCCCCGAGCTGACGATCCCTCACTTGTCAATCTACTTTTGATCAGCAGCCCTGGCTGCATGCAGAGTCAGGACGTCTTTGAAATACAGCTCCCTCTCTCCGCTTGTAATGACCTGGCTCAGAGACAGAGAAAAACTTGAGTTCATGCCATTTCTCTGTGCATAACAATTCAAGTCCGATCTTTTAACTAAACTCAGAGCAGTCCAAAGAATACGGCCAGTCAAACTTGCTAATGTTTTTTGAGGAGAATGCCATCAGCCAATAGCACAGCGCAGATTAGTTTCACGGCTGCTGAAGTATCTTCAGTCAAAAGGAGAGCAGACATTTAACAGAGCGCTGACATCGAACCCGGCTCTGAGATGAATAAGAGATGACTTGATGCTGAAAATGGAGGAAGAGAATGGATGGGAGGGGTGAAATGAGAGTTAGAGGTCCCTGAGTCTCTCTTCATCTAGTGCTCTTGCAATTATTAATTCTCTCCAATCTTTTTCTTTCTTTTCTCCACTGTCTTTCTCACTCTCTCTGTAATACAGGGTTACCAGCGATCAAACCACTTCATCGCCACTCAAGGTGAGTTTAAAATATCCAGCAGCAGTATTTGATTGCTAATATTTATATTTGTTTGTGTTGTTCTTTGCACAGAAGCCTAACTGACAGTATTAAAACGACTTCACTGAATTATTAATGTGTAAACAACACTGTTTACACAGTCTGTGTTGCATCATGCTCACATCTGGTTTCCACTGTAAAACCTTCACTTTCCTCAGTCTATGAAATACACACCTATAACACTCAACTGTAACTGTCATTCAGTCTGCACTATAACATTCCTGACTGTTGCTCTCTGTGAAGTTCTGCTTTTGCGTCTCTCCTCCCCACCATCTGCATGTGTGGCACATGATCCCGCTGATGTTGGTTTGATACACTATATAGGCTGAATTCCCCAGGCAGACTCACATTCAAACAGAGAGAGGGGGAGACAGACAGAAAGGAGAGAAAGAGAAAGAGAGCAAGACATTCTCTTTATTCTCTCCTGGCTCTGATCCTATTTATTCAGGGAATATGTTTTTTACTTCCATAATTCCCCTCTGATTTCTTTCCATCTTCCACTTTGGTCTCGGTTCTACCACTTCACAAAAGTTGCCTCCAAAAATTTCTCTCCCTCATTCACATTTTGCTCATGAAGTCTTTCTGCATACAAGGGTGCAGGCAGAGGTGGAAATAGTGTGCCACATTGTGCTATTCAAGTTGAAGTACTGTTGAAATATTATTTATAATTGAACTAAAGTTGAAGATTTAAGGATTCAAACAAAAATTTGAAGATTCTTCGTTCTTCTTTCATAGAATGTGGAGTGCTGATTATACTATTTTCAAAAACAATTGAAAAACATTGCTAATTGTACACATTTACAATTTTCCCATGCTAAAATATTGCCTCAGATTCCAACATACATGTGCATGTTATGTAAAATTAGATACAGCTTTTACTTATGCTCCTCTATAGAGTAAAATAAAGTAGTGATATACTTGTAATTTTTGTTGCCACAGATGCTGCACGCTATTAAAATTCAGTATACTGTCATGCAGTCTAAACATCGAATATATTACATTTTTCAATTACTTGGGAAAACAGATTCTGAGAGCCTAGCATTACCTAAAGGGTTTCAGAACATGTCATTTTAGCGTACCAAAAAAATCTTTAACTATTTTTTTTTTAATTGAAATTTCGATAGTCCAGTACCATAATGCATAGCACCTTTGCTACTCTCCAATTGTTGGCTATTTAAACACTGATGCTCATGTCTTGCTTCAAATAATCCTGTCAAAAACATTAGATTGTTGTAAAGAGAAAAAAATTTGTTATAGAGATGAATGGGGATTGTCTCCATATTCATAACTGAAACATATATGCTTTTATATATTCGTCAGCAAGCCTGTTAATGTATTGAAAAGCCATGGCAATAGATGTTCCATAAATAGTCTTTTGATTATATTCTTATAATGACAAACATTTTTCTAAGACTGCAATTTAAACAGCAAATACATTGCTCCTTTCGAAAGTGACCTAATTTAGAAAGTGAAAAGTACTTTTTAAGGGTTACATCTTATTTTCTCCATCCTCTCAAACGGTTAGGATACGATAATGAAAGCTACATTTCCAGTAAACTCTCCAGCATCCCTGCACCGCATCTACACAAAATGTGTAGTCTGGGCAGTGTGTTAGAGTAGCAAGTTCTATCTTACCTCTTTGTCAGGATGTGTTCTGGCACATGTAGATTACATGCGTAATCAAACAAAAAGACAAAAAGTAATGCCAAAAAGTACAGCATATACTTTAATCACTGCAGTTATGCCCATAAAATAGACTTGATTGGTACGAATATGCTTTGGTTCAGATGTGTGTGAGAAAGACAACTGAAATGGCTCATGTGTAGACACAATGTCGCACTATGTCCCCACAAGCGAAAAGGCAATTTTCCTCCATTTTACATTCATCACTACAGTGGTTGTGTGTTGGGCTCTGAGAGCTGCCAAAAGACAGGTCGCCTACACTCAGTGCTGTGCCTGAATTTAATCTTTGTACTGCACTGAAGCTGCTGCTGCTGCTGCTTCGGCAATGTGAAGAGAGCGAAACCCAGTTTCAAAGGGTGAGTCCAAACATGATATATACATTCTGATAACTATCCTTACACTAGTTCAGAGTGCTTCTATAGTGGCTCCCCAATATCGTACCTATAGCTGCTAATGCTGTCAAAACAGCCAAAGGTCTTTGTAAAATAGATTCCACAAGATGTTCAAAACTCTCCACTGAGATTCTGGTCCACGACATGATTTCCTCACATTATTCCTGCAGATTTAGCAGCTGAACATTCACGCTGACAATCTCCTGTTCTACCGCATCCCAAAGGTTTTCTATTGGATTCAGATCTGGTGACTGTCGAGGCCACTGAAGTTCACTGAATTCATTGTCTGGTTCATGACACCAGGTTGAGACGACTTTTGCTTCGTGAAATGGAGCAGTATCCTGCTGGAAGTGACCATTAGAAGATGGTAAACTGTGGCCATAAAGGGAAGCACATGGTCGGCAACAATACTCAGATAGACGGTGACGTTCAGACCATGGTGTTCTGGTTCTAAGGGGCCCATACACCGCTCCATTGCACCACCACCACCAGTGTGGACTGTTGACACAAGGAAGGTTGAATCTATTTCTGTTGACATCAAATTCTGACCTGCCATCTGCTGCCTCAGCAGAAATCCTGATCCATCAGACCAGACCGTGTTTTTCTAGTCTCCAACTGTCCACTTTGGTGAACCCGTGTCCACTGCAGCTTCAGTTTTCTGTTCTTGTCCAACAGGAGTGAAGCCTGATGTCTGTACAGAGTAGTTATCTGACTTACTGCAGCCTTTCTGTCAGCATCAACCAGTCTGGCCATTCTCCTAGTGTTTTCATTAGCAAAACCACTCATCACTGGATGTTTTAATGTTTTTCACACCAATCTGAGTAAAATCTAGAGACTGTTGTTTGTGAAGAGCCCAGGAGATCAGCAGATCAACTTTGCAATGCATTGCATCCCACCACAACCTGGTAGTGAATCGTTTGCTGTTGTTATGCCTTTAATTTCAAGCCCTCAACCTCTAAATTTTATCTTTAAGGCCAAAGTGATGTTTTTTTCATATGGTTTTATCAGCCTCTCTGAGAAACTCTGAGAATCACCTGCAGTGCGTTTTGTGTGCAGGCAGTGTTTTGACAGTGGAAGATTAAGGTAGGTGCTGCTTTCATCAGGGCTATTTTTAAGTCCACGGAGAAGTGTATGTTTACTCTGGTGGTTGGTTGGTAAACTCAGTCACTAACGCACAATTTTTAAAAAGTCAATATTTCAGAATTGAATTAATCTTTCTGTTTATTGATTATAGGCTAATTTAGGTATTATGATTTTATTTATGCATTCATAAGCTCGGGTGCTTGGGACACAGAAAATCAGTTTCCGGCCCCAAGTTGAAAAAGTCTGACCTGCCAATGTAACCTGACGTGATGTGTGAAAATATGAAATAAAGACCCAGGCCAAAAACATACGCCAAAGTACAGTTGTAGTACTGTGGTAATTGATAGATTAACTGCAATTAATTACCTATACACTGACTTACACACATACACCATGCATAAACTGCATCATTAAAGCATTAAAGTCTGCATACACTAAGCAGCATTCTGCATATACAGGCAGCAAGCCCCCAGTGGTCGGCTGTCGCAGTAAGTTGAGGTTCATTTGTTGTATATAAGATTCTTGAGGCTGCTGAGCTTTTGCAGCAGGCAGCAGGTGCCCTGGGCTAACTCTCTATTATGTCCAGAGATGAGGGAGCAGGGGGAGGTGGGTGAGGGGGGAGTAGACGGGGAGGAGAAATGCCGAGCAAACTCTGAAAGCTCGAGTCCAAAGCATCAACATGGTGTGCTATGCATACAGATTCACCTAGCTGCTGGGATCACACATTATCCATCTCTTAACTCACTGCCTTGTCCCTCTGGCTATGCATTAGTGGGCTTCTCCTGCTGCTGCTAAAAAATTAACATCTCATATCACTGATACACATAAAAACAGGCACAGCAATTGCTAAGAGGGGAGGGACCTGTTGGTAACCCGGTGACACTTCAGAGGGTTACTCACAGGCAAAGCTGTGGTTAAATCTTCCCACGTGTAGGTATTAGGACGCAAACGGGCCGGTGTCAGCTCACCTCAGGGCGACTACAGTAAAGACTAGGATCTGGTAGTCATGAAAGGGGAAGCTGTTGTCAGGCTCTACAGATGCCCTGATTTTTCTTTTTTTTTCCTTTTTTTTAGGCAGGTAAGACTGTTTCTCCTCCTCCTGTTCCTATTGTATTTCTCAGACTTTGTTGGTTTTGCATGTTGGCCCTGCGGCATTTAGTCAAATGTATACTTTTAGATTCCTCTTATTAAGACAACTATGGACCTCACTGTATTTCCTCTGGAGACAAAAAGCCTCTATAGGCCTTTTCATGTTATCTTTATTGTATCCAGGATTATTTCAAAAAGTTTTTTTATCCCAGTCAGATACTGTAAGACTTGTCTATGCCTGTGTCATCATCTGGCAGGATTAGGGCAATGCCTCTTTTGCTTGCTTTTATGTAAAATGTTCGTAACTAGGACTCTCCAATCTCCAATGTCGTTTATATTACAGATGACTTTAAAGGAAAGGGCTGGTGTTACTATTTACTTTTTCTGATTGACAGTAAATCCCATCGAAAGTATGAGTACTTGATATAATTTTACAGCAAGAGGCGTCTAGCAGATCACAGGGAGTGGGGACACACATGCTTGAATTTGTTTATAATCCAGGTTTCTTTGAATTGGAAGAAAAATTAGCAGGACAGAAGTCCAACAAAGGGTGCAATGTCACACATTTAATGAGGGCAGTATAAAAACCAGCTAGGCACAGCAGTTGTTAACAAATTTTACCCAAAGAGGAGTGAATCGAGTGTTTGTTGGAAACTACATTCAGCGGCAGATTCATCCAAAATTGGCCTTCTGGCAGCAGAATGTTGTGTGTAGGACTGAGTCAAAATAAACTTAAGTGTGCATGTTCATGGTAATGAAGGAGCATTTCAGCCACTTTAACAGTGTAACTCACTGTTGTGTTTTTGGTAGAATTTTGGACAGCAATGGAGATCTATGGCACAGAGGAATAAGAACAAGTTAGTTGGATACATTTATGCTTGGTCTTGGTTGTTTTGTGGGATATAAAGAAATAAGAGAAAATACAGAATGTCTATTACCTTAGAATCTTCTTAATTTTTATTTATTTATTTCATTTTAATATTCCTTTAAAACAAACTCGGTGGGTAGAAATTAATAGACTTTTTCACTAAAAGAGGTGTAGTGTGGGTTGATAGAACAGGCACTATGAAGGCGGAACTTGTGATATTATCAATGCCACAGTGTAATGAAATCAATGAAAGTGTCGTCTTCTTCAGGGGCCTGTACCTTGTGTAAGCCATGGCTGCATGGGAAAGGATATACATACGCTTTTTTGCACAATGGCTCAGGATTTGTGGGTGTATTGAAATGACATTTCAGTGTAGTATTATGAGAACACAGAGCAGGCGATAGTTCATGAATGACACATTGTTACTCTATTCCCTGGCATGGATTACACGGCGCCTCTACATTGATGGTTATTGCTGCTATTTTCTCTGACTTATGGCTCATCTCTCCACCCTCCTTATTCTCCTCTCTTTCTCTTCCTCCACCTTCTTGCCTCGCTTTTTTTTTTCTCCTGCTTCTCGATATCCCCTCCTCCGCAGGCCCCAAGCAGGAGATGATCTACGACTTCTGGCGGATGGTTTGGCAGGAGAACTGCTTCAGTATTGTCATGATCACCAAACTGGTGGAAGTGGGCAGGGTAGGTTTCTCTTCCTCTTTGTCCTGTGACCTCTCCAGCCCCTATGAAGATGGATAGAGGGAATGTATTTCTATAGCTCCCTTTATCATTTACTTTACAGTATATCTGAAGAGCTGCTCTGCTCTGTGTTGTGGGAGGAAATGGCTGCTGCCATTTGATCATGAGTAATCACTTTTTGCTTTGGTGGATGTTCTCCAAGGTCAAAGCTTTGATATATGTGGAGGCCCATTGTGGGACTTTTTGGTCTCTTTTCTATTAGCTATTTCTGCCCCTGGTGAATACTGTATTTAGAATGTTTATATGACTGCAGTTTGTGCCATACATACATTTATAAACGTGATCAGTGAAGATACCAGAACGGTTATTAGTATTTGGCACCAAGTTGTTCACTCTTTATGTGACGGATCAAAGAGGAATTCCAACAATTTTACACATCAGGTTGAGTTTAAAAATCATATAGAGTGCTACTTAGTTTGTGAAAACCAGGTTGCACTAGCTATTTATAAAATAATTATGTTTTTTGTCGGATCAGTTTTATTACTAAATCACCGGTTTGAAACTAGCTAGCAGTTACTTAGAAATTAGAAAGGACGGCACACACAAAAACAGAAGGAATGTCTAATGCCTTTAAAGATTTTAGTGATGTGCGAATTGGTCAATAGGAAACATCTGTAGCGAAAGCAAACCCAAGCAGTCAGCTATGTAAACAGGAAATCACTGCGCCATCACCAGCTGTAGCATAACTGCAAAAAAAAAAAAACAATTAAGAGTGCCAAGCGATGTAGCCCACAAAAATGTCTCGCTAAACTTGGTAATTTACTTTATTTTATAGATGCATACATGGAGAAAGATGAAATTCAGTATTGATACTATTCGTACTGTTTAAAAAACAATTAGGAGATATTCGATTCTGTTATGCCAACCAAGGCTATTTAACCTCTTAGTCTGATATTATTAGCATATTTTCGAATTTTGTCAGATATTACTTTACATATTACATATTATTTACTTTTATTTTCTCTTGGTCATAATGCATTAGCAAGTTAATATTCTTTATGTTAGATAGCTAACGACAGTTAAACCTGGAAGTTGCTGGGTGTAACTACTGGCAACTAAATTCCATGTAAGAACAGGTTTATGTGGTTTAAACACCTGTGATTCACAGATCTCCACTCAGAAAACATAGGCGACATTTAGCCTATAAAAGAGCTGGTGCAATCAGTTCGGGGAGAGGGATATTAAACTTAGCTGTCAATCCTTTGTAGATGTAAGTATGACTTTGTTTTTGTTATATGTGCATTCATGGAGAAATATCTGTATTCCAGATATAGTCATGTCCATTTACTTTAGAATGAGTCATGCTAGCAATCATGCTAACTTTGCTGATGTTATGAGGTCGTTATTGGCATATGTTTGTAATTCCAGGTATATTGAATTAGTTTACATCATTACTGAACACCATTTTATCAAGTGTCAGGTCAGTTGTATTTCAAAGTCTTAAATCTAAACATAAAGAGATGAGGATATCCCTGACTCTGCTGTATTGATTTTTACCATTCTTTTTTGTTAATTTACCTCTTATGAGTACCCCAAGTTTATGGGATTCAGTGCTAAATTGCGGTAGTAACCATTAACCAGATTCCTGCAACCAAAAGCTTTAGTTTTAGAGCTGTTTTCATTTCAAAAACAGCTGATAAACAAAAACGCAAATGGAAAAACATCTCATTTTGTGAAACCGAAATAACAGACAAGCAGCATACCCAGGGTCACAAATTAACAGAGACTCAGGGAAAATGGGAAAATAGGAAAATAGGAATAGTAAAAATACCTAATATAATTAGGAGTGACCTTTCAGCATCTCAACCTTTCACATGGCAGTGCAGCTATCATCCCCCATAGGCACTGTATAGTCTTTCTCAGGCTTCATAAGTGAGAAAAATATATTTTTTTGGATCAGAAAATGTGTCTGCAGCCTGAAGCAGTAGAAAATGTTGACACCATGCAGCCAGCAATGGAAGAAATTGTTGACAAAACATACTGCATCAACAGAAAAATAAAATAGCCATTCTCTCAGGGTTGGAGGGCCGACTGGTTGCGGATAGAGAGGGAAAATAACATTGTGTTCTATTACCAAGAGTGGGAAGTGCCCTTTGAAATCATATCAAAACATGTCTCATCTTACCTTGATGTCTACCCTCTATGCTCAGATCTGATGGTGAAGATGATTGGAGCAACTGTAGAAAGGTCCAAATATTCAGCATAGGTCACAACGGGATTAGAGCATAGCAGTGTGTGGTGTAAACGTTTTTGTCCACTGTTGAGCTAAATCAGCTGCATAGATGTGAACCTTTCTAAACTTCAGCTGTTTGGTGTTTGTCTAGATGAAGTGCTGTAAGTATTGGCCTGATGACACCGAGCTCTATGGTGACATTAAGATAACACTATTGAAGACAGAAACACTGGCAGAGTACACTGTGCGCACCTTCGCCATGGAGAGGGTGAGTCACACTCCCATATTATTTTTATCTCTAATGTCTCTGTACAGCCTCTGTCTCATGTATATCCCCAATTCGGTTGGCAGTTTGTTACAACTAGCTAAATTGATGCAGTCTAATACAGCAGTCCTGCAATAAGTTCTCCCTTCAGAGAGGTGTTAATTCAACTTTATGGTCATTGTGGAAGCTGCAATATATGTTGTTGGCTGTTGAATTGCACTGCTTTATATGCACATGTGTTACTAATAATATCAATGGGGGTAGGCTGAATAACAGAAACACCTTTATGTATAATATATTACAGTTCGACAGCAGAAAACATTGCTGTTCTCAGAATAATAGCACCTTGTTAAATCTGCCCAACTGTTTCTTCTAGAGAGGCTACCCTGCCAAACATGAGGTGTGCCAGTTCCACTTCACCTCCTGGCCTGAGCATGGCGTGCCGTACCACGCCACTGGCCTTCTGGCCTTCCTGCGCCGGGTCAAAGCCTCAACACCTCCTGATGCTGGGCCTGTGGTTGTCCATTGCAGGTAACTTATCAGCTTCCGTCCCGATAATGAGCGAGACACCTAACAAATTTAAAGTAGATCTCTTTGATATCATATTTCCCCCTATGGTCAATACATTCCAACATACTTAATTTACCCTTTTAATTTCTACTTCAGTTTACATTCGTCTTCATTTCCTGGAATAACTTTCAGCTTCTTGGTGTTCTATATGTGTAGGTGGAGAGCAGAATAGTGATTTAAAAAAATGAAAATGGAATTAGATTATAAAACATAGAAATTTCCATTTTTGACATCTGTCTGTCATTTTTGACGGTACTATCATTCTGTACCGACTGTTGGACATTGATTAAACCTATAAAAGAAGCCTTTGCCCAGAGATTTTATTTTCATTCAACTGTTTAAATATGCATATGCCACTTTTATTTATTAATTTTTATAAATAAGATAGAACTCCTGAAATATGGAAATATGGAAAAATATGGAAAAAATAATGAAATATTGCAAACAAAATGTGCTTGATTATGGTTGAAAATTTGCTTTATAGAAAGAGGAGATATAATTAAAGGCTGAGGGAGTATTCGCATATTAATAGACAGGAACAGTGCTACTATTACTGTAGAGAAAGCACCCAAGTCATAGTGGTAATCACTGTTACAAGCCTCCAGTCCACAAATAAGCCCAAAAATTGAAAAATCAATAGAGCAGGGGTGTCTAAACTTTATGTAACCCTGGTTTAATTTCAGAGGGGTTCCTTGTTCCATGTCAGCCGATGGATTTTGGTGCAATCTTAACAAACAAACTGAGATTGGTTGAAAAAGAAAGTCTTGGTCAGCTAATGAGATGCAGATCAGTTAAAAGATTGTTGCCATAACAGACCTGGACGGATTAATTTATTAATAGTTTAGCTTGTGAATTCATGCCAACAGAACATAACTACTATCACAGAAAATCTGTGGTTGGTTTGTGAGATTTTAGACCACAAACGAACTGCACCAGATTCTGTTTGGAAGCAGAACGAGATCCTCTATTCAAATGTTCTTAGTAGACACCAGGGTTCACTGGATGTCTTTCTCACCAGCCCAAACAAACCATTCTAGCCTGGCACTTACTCCAGAGTTCGTTTTAACTGAGCCAAAATGGTTAGATGTTAAAACATCATTAGTAACAAATTAGAAACAATTCTTGTCTTGGCTGAATCTCTTGGCAAGTAAACAGCTGTTAATGCTAACGTTGGCTATGTAGTATTAGCAAAAACTCACATATAGTACCTTTAAAACATGTACAACATCTAATAGAAGCACAACTTTTGATTCTGAGAGAATGATGTCAAATGCAAACTATAGAAAATATGTATACTGTTCTGTGTAGATAGATCATGAGTCACCCACGTCATGTTTTTTTTTACATTCTACCTTTTATATCCTGATTATATTGTGCATAACATCCCAACAAGTCAACCAATAAATTAATGTTGTGCTGCATATAGACACCTGTCAGAAATACCAGAATTGTAAGTCAAGCAAGAATGAACAAGGGTGAATATAATAGGAACACTTGTGATTTTCATATCCAAGATGCTAAGATTTTTTACTATGCCACTGTTAACCAGCTACTGGGCTTCAGTTTCTACTTCTGATTTAGCACCAATCCTTTCGCATCTTATCATAAATTATGTGTTTCTTTAACAATATTGATTCACTGATGATTTGAGTTTTTAGTTCTGAGTTTTTCCTTTTGTTGAAAAAACAATTAAAAGACTATTAATACTCGTGTTCCTGAGGCAAACAGAATCCCAGGGCAGGCACTCAGATGGGTTTACATGTAACAAAACCTTACCTGGAGAATACTGAGGCATCCACAGACACCGACACTTACCTTTGTAGCGGTTTGGGACATGGAAGGCATAGGCCATTATATAGGCCTTTTTAAAATGTCTTAGCACTCTCCAACCAAAAGGTTTTTAACTTTCCGATTCAAACTCAGAATTCTTCTGCTGACAGAACACAATGGTCAATGTATTCTTTTCAGAACAAAGTCCCTTATTATACTTGACTCCGGGCAGAGTATCTTGATCATGACTAAAGGCTCCCCGCTGAGACTTTTTCATTTCAGTAATGTATTCAGGCTTGTCGATCCCTTTCCTCTCTTCTCTGCACCAGTATGGGGGCAGGCAGGACCGGCTGCTATATTGTGCTGGACGTCATGCTGGATATGGCTGAGTGTGAAGGAGTGGTGGACATCTACAACTGTGTCAAGACCCTCTGTTCACGACGCATCAACATGATCCAGACTGAAGTGAGTGGGAGAGCAGCTTTGACGTTAGAGAGGCAGTGCGGAACTTATAACCAGAAACTCAAGGTGTAATCTTCAGAAACATGACACTACTCGTTGCACATATTTTTTTATAACTTTTCTATTGGCCGTTATCATAAGGGATTCCTCTAAAATTTTATTCCTTTTAGCTTGGAAAAGCCCGAAAATGAGGGACTATGTGTCCAAAATGGCTGTAATTCGGTTTAATATGGCTGCAAAATGGCTAATTTGATAAATTTGTGAAACCGCTTGAATTAAAGCTGAAAGTCTACACTTCACTCAAGTCTTGATTTGTTTTTTTCACATCTGTTTTGGTTGCGAACAGAGGCAAAATTACAAAAGTTATGTAATGATCCAAATATTTATGAACCGAACTGTACATTACTTTAGTAATTTTAGTGTAAAAATACTGCACTTTTATTATTGCTTTAATTTAAATCAGTTTCCAAGAAAAAAAAATATCTGGCTCGGTAGCATACAGTGGGCTTATCACAGCTTTTTTTTGCCACACTTCCCTTACTAACAATATTGATAAGAGCAGAGCTTGTGGGCCAGAAAACCAAAAAAATTAACTAAAAGGTTCGCAGCCTTTAGCAGCTGTCACTAACTGTCAAGTTGATACTTAAAAAAACAAGTAAAAACGTTTCATATTCTGAGATATTTAATTATATAAACTCACAATGTAAGATATTCAAGGACTTTCTTGGAACTCGCAATCTTCCCAAACAAACAAAGCAGCAAAAGACGTTAATTAATGGAGTAAATAAAACTAATAAAAGTTGAAAAATAGGTTAAAAATATGTACTTAATAACAAGTCTGGAAGTGGGGGCGATGCAGTAAATATCAAAACAATGGTGTTTATCTCCCTTTTAATTTCATCTGTTCACCTTTCAGCTAGAGCGTGTCTGGCAGTTGAATACATATTTCTGCAATTACAGAACACATTAAAAATGATAAATACATTGGAAAAGGGACAGTTTTATGCCTGTAATTTTGAATGTATCCTCGCCTCTCTGATCTTTTGTTTTGTTGGATGTCGAAACAAATTTCCTAGTTTCCTCGTTAATTGCACAGCTCATGACGTTATTCAGATATTGTACGGGAGCAGCGTCGAGCTCCTCTGATGTATGTTTTTCTTACTTTTTTACCCCATTTATAGGCACTTCTCTGCTTTGAGGTAATGCCTAAGAGTGGGCACGGCAATATTAAGAATGTTTGACCATTATGACTATTAGACAACGTTCAACAGCAGTAATTAAATTTGGCATTGTTCCTCACAAGTGAGCAAATAACAGTTAGGAGGCTCATAAATGCAGTGAGGGTTTTTTGTTACTTAGTGAATTTGTGATTGTTTCCCCCGCTTTCTGTCTCTTAGGAGCAGTATGTGTTCATCCATGATGCCATCCTGGAGGCTTGCCTGTGCGGAGAGACTGCCATCCCTGTTAATGAGTTTGCTCTGATCTATAAGGAGATGCTGAAGGTTGACTCTCAGAGCAACACTTCACAGCTCAGAGAGGAGTTTCAGGTAACAACAACACACGATATGTATTTAAGTTTGTAGTAGTGTCTATGTGATTTGTGTTTTGGAATGCTCATATCTAAAATGTTTTCACTTAAGATTTAATAGAGCATTTTTGCAGTATAGCTACATTGTAATTCCTACATACAACTACAAACCAAACATAAATATCAAATAACACTCTACCATGCAGGTAATATTAAACTTCCAACTTTAGCTCTTCACACTACCTGCCTTTTTCATTTATAAGGAATATGTCCAGGACTTCACTCCAGTTCTGTTACATTATTTTGCACAAGCTTCGCCACTATTTGAGTCATTTCATTAAATGAATGTCCATTTCACTACAACTCAGTGACACCACCATGATTCAGTTCATATCTTCCTCATGAGCCTGTGCCTTCCTAAGAACATCGTACAGTAGGTCTTCTTTAAGAAAAATCCTTTGCTTGTTAGAAATAATGAAATGAGAGGGACAGCCGTTGTTATCAGTAGAAAAGTTTTAGAGTGCAACTGAGATCATGTAGATGTCTTTTATGTAATGCTACTGCTTTGTCCACTTATTTCCAGTTATAATAACGGTATGAGTGTTGACCTTGGGTCAGACTAATTAGAAATTCTAACTCCATATGCTGCACAGTTATGTAGCTTCCATGCTGCTTGTATGAGTTGTCCAATTAGAACAGACTCTAATAACTGCAACTTGTAGCCTAGACACAGAATTTCCAGTTACATGCTGGAGTGGTCTATTCATTTTGTTCAAACCAATGGGGAGTCATTCACGATATGAAGTGAGTTAGATAATCACTTCATTTCAATTTCCATTGCTTCATAATATGCTTATTCATAATGTATGAGAATGCACTAAATGTGTTTTTATCCATTAAGCCTAGTGGGGGTTTTGACTGATAATAAATACATTTTAAAGTTTCCAGGAGATGACTGGAGATAGTTGTGCTTGTCAAGTATTGACAGTCAGGCTGTTTGAGCAGAAAATATTTTCATTGCCTTTGTCCATGTCTCTTTGATCCCTTTTCTGTTCCGCTGCGTCTGTCTCCTCTTATCATGATCTTTATTCTCAGTCTTTCATTTTATCTCTTCATCTAAAATGTGAACACATTCTCAAAAACACATGCCAACCTTTCTAATTATCTTCTCTGTACACTCTTGTTTTCTTCGCTTCCCCACTCCTCCTCTTCCTCCCTCAGACTCTGAACTCCGTGACTCCTCACCTGGATGTGGAGGAGTGCAGCATTTCCCTGATGCCCAGGAACCGTGAGAAAAACCGCAGCATGGACGTCCTTCCGCCGGACCGCTCCCTGGCCTTCCTCATAACCACCGAGGGAGAAAGCGGCAACTACATCAACGCAGCGCTCGCCGACAGCTTCCTCCGGCCTGCTGCCTTTGTTGTGACACCACACCCTCTGCCTGGCACTACAACTGACTTCTGGAGGCTTGTTTACGACTACGGCTGCACCTCAGTGGTGATGCTCAACCAGCTCAACCAGTCCAACTCTGCCTGGGTAAGAGGGAAGGGAGGGGACAATGAACCATTTTGAGATTAAATTGTCTACACTTATCCTGGAAGTAGAAGTAATTTTATTATTATCTTATTAGGTTGAGCCCTAACTTATAACTTATCAGCTTGCCACTTGTAATTTAGCCATGGGTAACATTAAACCCCGGCTGTGTGACAGCATCTTCATCCCAGCTGAAATTTGATTAGTGCCATTCAGACCATTTACATACATTTTAATAATACAGATCCTTCAGAGAATAATATTAGAGTTAGAGTTATTTAACCAGCCTATCACCCCACTTTTAAGGACCCAAAATTCTCATGAGCCTGACAGAGATCCCGCATGGACGGGACCCCAGTGGCATAAGAAATCATGTATTTCAAGCCTGTTTAGTTAAAAATTAATTACATTAATGGGCCTATATCCTTTTGCAAATTTTCTGTGACCTCATGTGCTAGAAAAACAGTTTGGCTTACTGAGGTTGCACTCAACTACAATGGTGATTTAAGCTACCAGCAGCTACTCCCCTAAAGATGTACAGTATGTATTACCTGAGGAAGATATGGGGAATGTAGAGTATCAGGGCCGTTTCGTCACCAGTTCCAAACACTGTAAGACAAACATAAACATTAATATAAGAGCTAAGTGCAGAAAAAAAGCAAAAGCTTTGTAAACCAGAAAGCTGTCAGCCTCTTTGTGAAGTCCTATCCACTTATCTGGCAAACTCTCCTGCAGAGAGCATTTCCAACTCTCCTAGGTATCAGACAACTGCCTTGTAAGTTTTGATATTCTCAAAGACAAGGAGCACAGCCATTTCTGTCTAGAGGGTAAAATATGCCTTCGGCCCTTCTCCGACAAGACTCTGACACACTTCAAACTCAGTCTGACATGAACCTTAGGTTTCTTACTCCAATAAATGTCAGAAAACGTAGTAGTTTGAAACTGAAACAAAACAATCATGTTAGTCTGTTAATATTTATTATAATACATTGATAAATGTATTGATAAATTAATAAACTGATCACTCCAGGAAGAGCAGGTGTAGAGTCCCTCTTCATAATCCTGTCTAGCTGGTAAATAATACTAAATCTGGCATTGACCACCCCACAGTCACCTAACATGAGGTTTTACTCTAAAACAACAAATCTGTGACTGTATTCACAAAGGATCTAACTAGATCTAGATTTCAGAATGAATGAATGGAAAAAAAAATATTCTGATGATTTTCAAATTTATAAATAAAGATCATTGTTCATATTGCTGTTCCTTACATGCCAAAATTGTCTTCCAATTCCTTCTCTTCAAATAGGCATGAATGTGACACAGCTCAGTAAGAATGGGTCATCACATGTTTGCCACGAAGCTTCAGTCCTGTAGCAGGCGGTCCATTTCATTTGCACGGGCTGTCATAGCATTAACACATCTTATCGTCTCCCTCTGTTTGTTCGTGCATGGGTTTGTTCTGCCATCTCCCTATCGCTGCTCTGTCACTGTGCCATGTCAGATCCCTGCTCAACATTTCCCCAATGCCTGTCAGCAGCAACCTGTCCTTCTTCCTCTGTCACTCTCTTCTTCTCCTTCTTTCTCTCTCATTGCCAGTGGATTAACAGTTCATCCCTCTAAGATAAACACACTCAGTTTGTCCTCCTGAGGTGGGGCTGCCTGTCGCCTCTCTACATGTATAAATATTTATCTCCCCCCTTGTCCGCCCAATGTCACCTGCTAATACCCCTCTGTCATTGTGAAATGCCATTATCACTTCCTACTCCAGGGGTCCCCTCAACCCCAAAGTCACCACAGAACACATTAGCACATCAGTCCAGTATCCTCTTTGTTTTTATTGTGTTTTTTTCCCACTCCTATTGGCCAGAGGGATGCATCTTTGAGGCAGTAGTGATAGGAGACCTTGGCTTTTGTGAGCACCAACCTCTCGGCTAACTTCCTGTTTATCTCTTCCAGACACAGCCAAGGTCTCCTACCCCATTAATTTATAATGTGCTAATGGTAATGATTTCAACTCATGAATAATTCAAGATAGGTGACCACAGCTTATGTGAGGGATAGTTCCGAGCGACAAGCAGTTTTTTTTTTTGTTGTTTTTTTTCTTCATTTAATTTATGGTTGCTATTTGTGGATAATCATTGTCATTTAAGGTAATTGTCTCTGCTGTCAATTCTCAGGTGTCTTGTTACTGGGCTTCACCATCACTGGCTGCTGACATAATGATTTGTCCTGCCTCAAGCAAGTATAGGCTAATGACACATTACCCTTATTACCCCTTCTCCTCTCCTCTCCTTCTCCTCAGCCATGTCTGCAGTATTGGCCTGAGCCGGGGCTGCAGCAGTTTGGGCCCATGACAGTGGAGCTTCTGTCCAGAACGGCCGACGACGATGTTATCATCCGTCTCTTCCGGGTTCAAAACATCACCCGGGTAGGTAGAACTTGCACAAATTGAAAAAGAAGCATCTTGTGGTCCCGTTTATGAAGGTGTTGTACGATGCAATCAGTGATATCTGAACATCTGAAATCTCTGTTTAACAAAAGTATTCTGACTCTTTGCTGCAGCCATCCAACATGTGGTCAGTTTAGACAGCCAGAAAGTAGTCTGTGTATTAAAGGTTGTACAGTTCTCACTGCATGTCAGGACAAAGACCGAGCCATGAAATTCATGGAACTCTCTGAACTCTGTGATAAAACCTTGTTGAGGCATAGATCAGGGCAAAGATATGAAACTATTTCTAAAGCTGTGAAGCAGAATGTTTCGTTACTACAGTAACCACAGTTGTCAGAAAACTTGCAGCACTGTCCTGCATGCACGTGTAGGGCACACAGAAGAAAAACCTTTGGGGGAGCAGTGTGGGGGGGGTAGTGGAGCCTCTATGATTGGTCACTCATTTTTCACTCATTTTTCAGCTGTGGTTACCTTAGTAAACAAATGTTGTCTTTCAGTTTTCCTCATGAAACCTGTTTATTTCCTCCACATTGTCTGCCTTGTTTTCTCTGACTTGATTTAATCAAAGGATCTAATTGCTGTCATTTTGAATTAATCATTAAGATCTAAGTGTAAACTCTCATTCAGTCAGTTTCTTTGAACTGTCGGTCCGACAGCGTTAATGGTAAAATCGCAATTTAAATGTTTATTTTTCCCATCCAAGGATGTGCTTTTTGTTTAATGATGGCTAAGGACAAAATACTTGCTCAAGCCCTGCCTCAGTGAAAGACTGTTCCAGCTTTGTATTGCTCTGGGAGGCATTTCCTGTCACTGAATCAATCCATTTATTTTTAAGAGGGTTAATGAAGCCTGATACTTGGATAATGATTCTGAATAGTGACCCTGGCCTCTGCTGGCATTTGTTGTTCCCAGCAGTCAGAATGTTTTTCAGCATAATAATCCTAATTTCAGCAAAGCAACTGTATCAAAAGGATGGTAATGTCATTAACCATATACACGACCAAGACCTGGTCATTCTGCTTCACACTTTAATAAGCAGACATGGTCCTATTTGAGCAATTATGGGAAACTGAAACAAACAGAACCTCTGTTATAAATCTCCACATTTTCACAACGTACAGTTACTGAAAGAAGTTTCCTGTTGTTGGCCATATTGGATATTTCAGTATAGCTTTTGTGTTACTGAATGTGTTTGTGCATTGTGTGTCTGTATGTACACCCATGTCTGGGTGTTATCTGAGCAATGTAGCCTAGCTCCAGCTTTATACTTTTCCACTTTACACTGTCGCCACACTTCCACCTTGCATCAGTTGACCTCAGTAGATTCTGAGCAGTCCTCCTGTAGATTCTTCCAGCAGATAGTTGAACAGCTATTGCCCTTACCCTCATAATTGGGCTAAACCCTCTCCATCACTGTATTTTTCAGTGTTTGAAATTTTTTTATGACGAAATAAATGAATTCAGCATTCCACATCTTATTTTGTTGAGAAAAGCTACACATAAACATAACTGCGATTATTTATGAATAAAAAAAAACAATGGGCACATTTAAGGTGCCATTTCTCAAAATTCATCAAGCATCCCCTGGTTGTCCTTGGTCTTATTGAAATGCGTAAACAGGGTAACACAGAAACCCTTTGGTGGAAAGAGACTGTGGAAAAAAAAGGATGTGGGTTCTCTGTTATCACCAACAGTTTTCTTGGCATATTTGTGTATGGATTTGGGTTAGTTGCTCCCCGGAATTGTAGAGTCAGAAAATGTCAAAATTTTATTGTGGACAAAGAGAAAGCCTGGGCCCTGCTGAACTGGGACAGCCAGTAAGCAACCAGTATGGCAGACTCTTATAAGCTGCAATACATGTCAGTAAGGAAACAGATTTCAAGATATTTGTCTTAATGGCTGCTATAATCAATATTTTTATATTGATTATAGTGATCTCTCAAATATTACTGCATAAAACACCTCTACAGGTCCTCTTAGCTCTTCGTGGCTCTTTAGCATCAGCCTGCATCTGCAGTGTTCTGGTTCACTCCCACCACTCTCATCAACCTTGTTTCCATCTGTTTTCAACAAAAAAGCTAAAATAAACAACCATTTGGTGAACAGAGAATTTGCCAGGTAATAAGCAAGATTTTTTTCTCAGGATTGGAGACCAAATGGAGAGTGAATATTGGATTTATATTTAATCAGATGACCATAAACACCATGTCTGCTGTATGTGTGATTATGAAACTGTTAAGTTCTCGAAATAGAACTGTATAAGTTGCTAATAGATGTGTATTAGGCTTGCTGCATTGCCACCAAAATATATATGAATGCAGCTCTATGTATCAACATTCAAAAATGCTTTTCGAGCTCACAATGACAAACACATTAAAAAAGATTACATCAGGAAGAAAAGTGAAGCTTAACAAGAAAAATGACTTAGATTTGAACTTATAAAAAAATGTACTTTTCATTTCAAAAGATGATAGAAGATTTCTGTAAAGAGTTGAATTCATTAGGGATTTCCTTGCTGCAAGAGTCATTTCTGTATTTGCTTCACTACTGTACCCATCTGGATAGCAGGACTGTTTATGTATACATTTGATAATATCTCATTTTAATTTGGCAAGTTACAATACACTGCTACACACTGCACCTTTAACAGCCCAATATAAGTTAAGAGGAGAAGCTACAACATTGAACTCAAGCAGGTTGGAAATGTTGACAGAATCACCTCAGGCTGATAACCAGATAGATGCTTTAATGAGTTTGTGAAGTGCAGAGTAAAGTGATGGGTTTAATGCATGTCAATGGAATATATTAGCAAAAAGCAAAACTCTTCTCACTTTTTCCTCCCTCTCTACTACTCTTTCTCTTTAGCTTCAGGAAGGTCAACTTGTGGTGCGTCATTTCCAGTTCCTGCGCTGGTCCCCATACCGCGACGTGCCCGACTCCAAGAAAGCCTTCCTAAGCCTTTTGGCTCAGGTTCACAACTGGCAGAGAGAATGTGGAGAGGGCCGCACCGTCGTCCACTGTCTGTGAGTCCACTTAACACACACCTACACCACATGTTTTTAATGGCCAATACTGAAATGAGCCTTTTAGACTTAAGCAGTGGTCTTTTTTCCATGTTATGTCCAATGTATTTAATGTGACATTTGAAAGATGTAGAAATCCAGCAGCGGCTCATTAATTTTCCTCTTCTCCTAATGCAAAAGGTTTTGGAGCAGCATTGAATTTGTAGACCTGAGGAAGACTGTAGGCCACTAAGATGCAAGACTTCATTCATATTATACACCATGGTGCTATTATTTAAAACCTGCCATGGTCACACTCATAAAGATTATTTTTACCTCATTAATTTTGCATTACAAAGTAATTAAGCATTAACTGTTTGCGTGATCACATCAGCTCCCTAATTTACAGTGCCTGAATCATATTTGTCCCCCACCTCTATGTCAGGGCCCTTTGATCTCTGGAGGTCAGGCTCCATGTTAGACAACTCATATCTGATTAAGTCCCTGTTCCCGTTTTTTTAATGAGAATTTTACTCAGATATTAATCTAGAAAGTCTGCAGGTTGGCCTTTTTCTGACAGCATGTTTTATCTGTGATAAGTCAAACTGTGACATTTCATTCTGTAGCTCTGTCTCTGAGAGGCAGTCTGAGCTGCTCTACCACATCTTTATTAGGTCACTCATGTCTTAATGCTTCTATTCTGTGTGTTTGTTTGTGTGTCTGTGTCTTTACTTTCTTTTTTTTCTGGGACAGGAATGGTGGCGGTCGAAGTGGTACTTTCTGTGCATGCACCATGATCCTGGAAATGATTCGTCACCACAGCGTGGTGGACGTGTTCTTTGCTGCCAAAACACTGCGAAACTCTAAGCCAAACATGGTGGAGACAATGGTGAGCAAGTGGGGGTCATAAGATTTCTTTAATTGAACATATTAAAACAAGGAGCGCAAGGAAAGTGGAAAGCTTCCCTGCAGTGAGTCAGGGAATTTATATCAGCCACTTTCGTGAAATACATCAAAGTGTTTTTATACTTGTTTCCCTCATTCATTACATCCATTTAGAAAAAACAGCATAAATGGGAAATTCCACAATAAAACACCCTAAAGGTGTATTATAACTAAATGGGACATTTTAGACGCAGTGTACTCCGTACAAATTCTAAGAAAAATAGAGAGTAAGCATAAATCAATAAAAATTCAATATAAGTCATGAGAACTGAGACAAAATGTTGCAACTTGAATGAGAAATTTGGCTGCATGACTGCAAATAATGAACACACAGAGACAAGAAAAGGGGGAAAAGGCGGAAGGGAAATAACAGAAAGAACCAGATTTTTTGATTAGTTCAGGGATCAGAGTTAGCCTGGTTCACAACCTCTGAATAATTTACCACATCTCTGATTTGTTCAGCGATTTATATATGACTTGTGTTGTGCTCATTGGTAGTTATGTCTGCCAGATCAAGAATGAGAGTATCAGCTTCATTCAAAGCTAGCTAGCTACTCAGCCACATCCATGAAAAATAGCAACTAAAACATGACCACAAAAATGTCGACATACAGAAATAACACCTCTTAAAAAGGCACAGTTCTTAGATCATAGTAAAAACTGCTGCAGCTTACACACTACATCGTATTTAGGGACAAAAGAACCTTCTCTCGAGAAACTGGCCAACATTAACACAATGTCAGGATGAATAGCAAAGATAAAGTAAATGGCATTTCAGTTTGATTAAAAGGCTAAGTCAGAGTCTGATGCTATCACAAAATCTAACTGCACAAACGTTGGGTGCATACATTGCTATCTAGATACAGCTAACATGGGTTTTAATTAGCTGTTGGTGTTTTTTAATTGACTCCATAATATTTAGTTATTTAGCACTGAAATCCAGCAGTCATATAGGAAGAAATCCATTGCAGAGGAGACAGTGTTACCAATCTTTCCAACAACAGTAACCTTAACAGACCAGGACACAGTGCAGCTTTATGAAAGACATGGTGGTTTTTGATTAAGAAGATCACACAAATATAGTGGCGTGAAAAAGTTTGGGGAACCCTGGTCAAAATTTCTGTTAATATGAATAGTTCAGCAAGTATAAGATTAATTAATCTACAAAAGATATTAGGTTAAAGGTAAAACATTGTCTCCCACACTTTAAATGCAAGATTGGTATGTGATTTTTGTTTTGCACAAGTTCAGAGTGAAAAAAGGAAAAGAAGAACAATACAAAAATTATGATTTTGGCTTGTTCACAGTCATTGTTAAGAAAGGCCAAGTGTTGAAAATTTCAAAGCTCTGTACCTACTCTGGCTCCCAACAATCAGCAGCCAGGGGCCCCTCTAAGCAGCTGCCTAGACTCTGAAAATTAAAATAATTAATGCACACAAAGAAGGAGAAGGCTATAAGAGGATAGCAAAATGTTTTCAGGAAGTAATTTCCTCAGTTTGTAATGTAGTTAAGAAATGGCAGTTTACAGGAACTGGGGAGGTCAAGTTCAGGGCTGGAAGACCAAGAAAACTTTCACTGAGAATTGGTGATGAGATGTGATTTTTTTTTTTAAAGGAACAGTTAAACATTTTCGGAAATAAATTAATTGGCTTTCCTGCTTGCTCACTTAAATAATTCATGCCACTCTCATGTCAATCTGTTTTGATATGAAGCTGCTACCAGGAGATGTTTGGATTTTTTTAGCATTAAGACTGGAAACAGGTTGAAGTATCTTCCCTGGCTCTGTCCAAAGGTAACAAAGTCCACGACCAGCACCTCTAAAGCTCAGTAATTCACATTCACAATTCAAACCGAGTTCCAATAAGTGGCAGAAAATGAGTGGATGGATGGACTGATGGATAAATGGATGGATCGAAGTGTAATAACAACACATACACCTTTGATCTTTGTAATTAATTATACAGACAAGATATAACATTTTAATTAGGAAGCTTGTTACATTTGGAAAGAGCCAGGGTACCTTATTTCCCATTTTTCCAGTCTTTATGTTAAACTAGGCTAACTGTCTGCTGGCTCCATCTTCATCTTTGGCATACAGGCATGAGAGTAATAGCAATATTGTCAGCAACTCTCAGCAAGGACATAAATAAACATATTTCCCAAAATGTTTAACTACTTCTTTAAAAGCCAGCACTGTATATTAGACACTGTCAACTCTGCCAACTAAATAACTTTTTAAATTCATTAATGCAAATTATTTGCTCTTAAACTATATCTCTGTTCTGTTGCTAGGAGCAGTATCGGTTCTGCTATGACCTGGCCCAAGAGTACCTGGATTGCTTGGAAGTCAGATAGCACCTATCTCACTCATCTTGTCCCTCCTCCTGGAGAAGGTCTGGATCCTGGATCCTTGATCCTGCATCCTCGATTTCCACTACCGGCTCCTTAGTCATGTATACAGCTCTGGTTGTCTTCTTCACCATACTCGGATGAAATGTTGTTCGCCATAAAGACTGACTGAGAACGCTCACAGGAAAACCTGTAAGATACTACTGATGCCCTTTTTGCTTTTCCTCGGCACTCTGATCCAATGTGTTCTCTTTTTGCCTATTTACATCTGCCAAACCAGAGGACACTACCAGGAGTGGAGTTCATTTTATATATGACCACTGTCAAGGCAGCCGAACTACCTGTTGTACACCTCAATGACGGGATTCAAAGAGCTCCGCTGTATCCTGCCTTACTATAAACAAACACTGAAAGGGAACTACAGTTGATGCCAACCGCTGGGTGATATTTTGTGTTTGTTTGTAACACTGTAAATGGTGCAATCTGCTGTTGGTGAACATCCAATGTCATACTGTACTATATTTGAACTTTATCATGGGTGAGACTGAAGATTGAAGGTTATTAGAGGGAGAAAGAGAAAGAAGATAGTCTCATCCACTGGACATACAGTATCTGTACAGTAGAGCTGTCTTGGACCTATTTTCTCTTTATTTATTCTTCGTGTATATAGATGTTTTTTTCCTCCTCCCAGATGTTTCTAGATGTTCTCAACGTCTTATCAGTGTGCCAATCCATTCTCTCTGTGTCTGTAAATGGGGACCACTTCAGCATCTGCATGCCCAGTCTTAAGTGTTTCATTGCAGTGTGTGGCCCAAGTCTGCTTTAGGGTGGTTTCTGTAACATGGATCCATCCGCTAGTCCTGAGAGAGCTCAGTAAGATTAACCACGTGTTGCTGTGAGAAAACAGGGAAAAATCTGTTGCTTTCTAAATTTGTATTTATTCAATGTGTTTTATTTTCTAAATAGTGTATAAAACAGGAAAAGAAATAAAATATGATGTTGTTGCTTAACAACCACGCTTTTGGATAGAGTTTTTTTACACCTCACAGACAGGGACGGGGGCAGAAGGGTGCCCACTGGCAGAACGCCCAGGCCATGGCTGTAAGCTGTTTGCCATTACAAATAGCAGCTATTTGATTATATAGTTTAATATTAGAATATTAAAGTTGTTTATTTGGCGTTTATTACACTGAATAAATAATATAACTATTAATAATGCACTTAACAAGTTTCTAATCATTTTACAAATCGCCTCTTCTTTTAAAATGTGCCCCAGTCTGAGGTTTCTTAGCCAGCCCCTGCTCACAGAGCTCCAGCTGATGTGTGACCCATGCTGCACTCTGCGATATGTGACGGAGGAGTTGTTGATGACCCCCAACACTTCCACCATCACCACCATTAACCCCCCCCCCCCCCCCCCAGAAACTAGAAGATATTGCTGCTTAAAAACTCCACAGTTCATTCTCTTGACCTGTGTTTTAATTTACGCTTATCATTTAATTAGCAAATTTAATTGACTTTTTTATCATTAACACCAAACAGAGCCTCTAGAATTACGCCAGCTCTTTAATTGGAGTGTCCTGATGATCCATTGATTGAGGGCTTGACGCACTTAACCTGCATGTGGTGCTTTACAAGTGACGTTGCATCTTGCTACTGTGTTTATGAGCCGATAAGCTCTAGTGATTCGCTTTGACCTTCTCTGCTCTCTGAGCCCTCTGAGCCCCATTTCTTATCCATATACTGTACTCCCACTGCTGCCTATGCACTTCTTAAATGAGAGACAAGACACTGACAGATGATTTTCTAACATATGCAGGGAAGAGTGCATACACAGCATCACAAATGAACACCAGAAAGAAACGAACAGTATGATAAAGGTCAAAGGCCATGCTGCTGTATTGTTTGGCTGTCAGTGTTGTCTTCTATGTTCAATTACACACAATTACACTGTCTTTGTATTTTTGCGGCAATAGATCTCCCTTTACTGCGTTTAAAAGATGATGAAACACTGCATAATGCACTCTGGATGAAAAACACAATTGCTATTGTGTGCAGCGCACAAAAGGACTGCTCTCCTCAAAGCAGATTACATAAACACAAACCTGGAAATTTGTTTTTTCTTTCGTATGTTGCTGGAAAGAAAACACAGGTCTTCAGATAAGCCTCTACCGCTGCCGCTGCCGCTGCCGCTGCCTCTTTGTTTTTGAGGTTGATCTGAATTCTTTCAAGTACAGTGTGAGTCTCGTTGTCGCAGCAATAGTGTCTGTAATTACTGTAGGAGTGATTGTTTCAGTTTGAAAGGCTGCATTCAAGCGCTCGAACTGAGACTTTTCCAGACGAATGAATGCAGTGAAAAACAGATAGAGGGCTTGTGTGTACTTTGGATGCTTATCTCGATGATTTCATTAATCAGGACATTTTCTCTCACACACACACACACACACACACACACACACTCTCCCATGGAAATTATATTAATTCCAGGCAGTCAACAGAAGTGTACAGATTATCTAATTACAGCATAAATGTGGTAATAATGCTCAGTAATCTTAAAAGTGGTGACATTGTTTCAGTCCCAGACTACCTGCAGTCAGCACTCTCACTACAGCTCCACACATGAATCATTTATTATTTGCTCTTTTGTCTCATTTTTCGTTGTCACTCCCTCCTACTAAGAGAGTGGGCGCAACAGATTTATGCATGGCTTTTGATTGTTCAAAGTCTCACTCATAAGGTTCTAATATCCACACAACAGAACAGATCTGCTGAGCTACAGACTATAAATCATTGATAAACAATGCTGGGCCGGTTTCCATGACAGGTCTGCTGGCTGCGGGATGCAGTTTGTCTTAAGCTGAGTCCAACATCCTCTGCAGGCCCAGCCTCTTCTTTTTACCCTGTTGTGTAAGTCCTGTTGTGTAGGCTTTTTAACTTCTGTAATCAATCGGTAGTGAGCCAAATGGACCAATAGGATGCAGGAGCGTGGTGGAGCAGGCCCTGGCAACTCAGCAAAACAAGTCTGCAGAAGAACAGTTGTGCAAACACAAACACAAAGATGCATCACTTCCCCTTGCTGGTTTTGTGTTAAGGCTCCAGCCATGCAGTGGGCAGCCACATGAATCAATTATTTTCTCCTTCATTTTGACACAAATTCACCATGGGCGGCGGACCACAGAGCCCGGATGGTGAATAGAGATGTATCTGTGTGTCTCCAACGACTGATGGCAGATTCAATTTGAGCTCACTTTATCTACAAGCGGATTCATCTTATCTCTGACACGACTTTACTTTGCATTAAATTAGATTGCTCTTAGCGGGTACATGGATTGGAAGCTTCTTTCTTCTCTTTACATGGTCAAATCAAATAATTTCCCACAAGGTCTCCGAAACCTATTTTAAGATAGTAGGGCAGCTGATGATAAAAGCTGGTGTTTTTTGAAGAAAATGTCTCATTCTGTAAGGCAGTCATCATTGATTGTGTCAGGCCTGGATGATAGAACGTCCATAAAGGCTGTGGTTAATGGCTGTTTGCTAAGAAGGCAGTGCATCAGTCGGGGTAGCCGGTGGCAGCGCTGAAAAACATGGGGCAGGAGAAAACTGATAAGACTGTTCTCCCACCCACGGCATAATCTATTCAGGTGGGAGGGAAGATGTGAGGCGATGGCCGAGGGCAAGTCGATAATGACCCTCCTTCATCCCACTGGCTTGCAGTTCACAGGGCTCGCATCTCCATCTTCCACCTCTCTGTGTGACAGTAAGTGTAGAGGGAGGCTGATGGGGTCTGAGGTGGTGTGACCTGTGCAGACCTGAGTCATATGAAGAATGCTGTGCAGCGTGACTGACAAACAATCCCCACTTTTGAGCCCGACGCCCAATCACGCTGGGTCTCGACACGGAGCACCTCCACTCATTTGACAACATTTTCAAAGCAGATTTAAGGAAATGCACTTGTTATATTTTGGCATTTTCACCCTTACTGGACAAGGGACAGCAGGAAGCAGACAGGAAATGAGGGCAGAGAGGAACGCACGACTGAGGTTATGGTTTGAAGAGGGTGAAAGTCTGGATTTTTCATAGTTTATTTCCTGAGCTTCCTGTTTAATTATGCATGGCTTTTGATTGTTCTCACTCATAAGGTTCTAATATCCACACAACAGAACAGATCTGCTGAGCTACAGACTATAAATAAATCATTGATAAACAATGCTGGGCCGGTTTCCATGACAGGTCTGCTGGCTGCGGGATGCAGTTTGTCTTAAGCTGAGTCCAACATCCTCTGCAGGCCCAGCCTCTTCTTTTTACCCTGTTGTGTAAGTCCTGTTGTGTAGGCTTTTTAACTTCTGTAATCAATCGGTAGTGAGCCAAATGGACCAATAGGATGCAGGAGCGTGGTGGAGCAGGCCCTGGCAACTCGGCAAAACAAGTCTGCAGAAGAACAGTTGTGCAAACACAAACACAAAGATGCATCACTTCCCCTTGCTGGTTTTGTGTTAAGGCTCCAGCCATGCAGTGGGCAGCCACATGAATCAATTATTTTCTCCTTCATTTTGACACAAATTCACCATGGGCGGCGGACCACAGAGCCCGGATGGTGAATAGAGATGTATCTGTGTGTCTCCAACGACTGATGGCAGATTCAATTTGAGCTCACTTTATCTACAAGCGGATTCATCTTATCTCTGACACGACTTTACTTTGCATTAAATTAGATTGCTCTTAGCGGTTACATGGATTGGAAGCTTCTTTCTTCTCTTTACATGGTCAAATCAAATAATTTCCCACAAGGTCTCCGAAACCTATTTTAAGATGGTAGGGCAGCTGATGATAAAAGCTGGTGTTTTTTGAAGAAAATGTCTCATTCTGTAAGGCAGTCATCATTGATTGTGTCAGGCCTGGATGATAGAACGTCCATAAAGGCTGTGGTTAATGGCTGTTTGCTAAGAAGGCAGTGCATCAGTCGGGGTAGCCGGTGGCAGCGCTGAAAAACATGGGGCAGGAGAAAACTGATAAGACTGTTCTCCCACCCACGGCATAATCTATTCAGGTGGGAGGGAAGATGTGAGGCGATGGCCGAGGGCAAGTCGATAATGACCTCCTTCATCCCACTGGCTTGCAGTTCACAGGGCTCGCATCTCCATCTTCCACCTCTCTGTGTGACAGTAAGTGTAGAGGGAGGCTGATGGGGTCTGAGGTGGTGTGACCTGTGCAGACCTGAGTCATATGAAGAATGCTGTGCAGCGTGACTGACAAACAATCCCTACTTTTGAGCCCGACGCCCAATCACGCTGGGTCTCGACACGGAGCACCTCCACTCATTTGACAACATTTTCAAAGCAGATTTAAGGAAATGCACTTGTTATATTTTGGCATTTTCACCCTTACTGGACAAGGGACAGCAGGAAGCAGACAGGAAATGAGGGCAGAGAGGAACGCACGACTGAGGTTATGGTTTGAAGAGGGTGAAAGTCTGGATTTTTCATAGTTTATTTCCTGAGCTTCCTGTTTAATTATGCATGGCTTTTTTTGTTTGGGTTTTGTTTTTGTTCTTTTGTTTTTTGCAATTACTGCAATTTAAATTTAGATGCTATTGTGCATATCATCTAAATGAAAGCCAGTAGCTAAAACAACTCAACATACACAAGGCCTGTACTTAAATGGTTAGCACAGGAACCTTGTGTTAGTATGGCCCACTTTACTGCGGTAACTAATCAAATTTTCATCATGATCTGCATAAGAAAAAATATTGGTACATCAGACTTTTTTTTTATTCATCAGCATCCAATATTTCTAAAATAGGATAACGTAGAACTACCTCCTTCTGGGTTAAATGAGGTGCTCCTTTCTTTGTCTCCCCCTTCTGTAATAGACCTTTTGCCACAGCAGGCTTTTTGACGTGTCATGGCAGGGAAAGCACAGGTGTAACTAACAGCATTAATGATATCTCCATTCCAGCACATCAGCAGTGAGCCAGCACAAACAGTGACTAGGATCCATTACCTGAATACAGCCACTGGCAATTGATGTTATAAATTACACCTGTGTTCAGGCCAGGGGCAGGTGGCACAGGGGGGCATCTCCTACCCGCCCAACGAAAGCTTACTTTACCATTTCTTTTTTTTGTTTGTTTTGATCAAAAGGTGAATCTAACAAGGTCAATCCATACAAACATAAGTCATGTGTGTTAATGGGTTTACTTCTTACAAGCCGATGGAAGAGCTACAGGGATGCACATGGTCAGATATGGGAGGATTCATGTTCTCTGAAGGGTGAGTCCAAATTTCTTTAAATTATATATTTGCTAAGTGACTGTTAGCTGTTAGCATGAGGAATCCAGTAAGCGTTGTCGTTCGGCCCATTGTTATCATTTATGCATATTATGACCTGGTATGTGTGTTTGCCAGCTCAGTGTTAAGTTTTATTTTTGACTGCTGATAACAATGAGCCCTGAGCCCATGAGTTATTCATTGTACTGGTGATTATGTCTGTTCAATTGCAGTGAAGCTGCTTAGTGCCTGCTCCTGTGGTGTCATTAAGCTTAGTTACTTGAAAGGAAAAGGGCACAAGGCCATTAATGTTACTTTACTATAGAGTCATGGTTTATTACACATTTGAAAATGTTTTCTGTGTCTTCCAAGTGTAAAAAATTAGGCTGTAAACTTTTCTGTGGATTAGTTTAGATGCATAGTGTTGTGCCTTCTCTTTGTTGTATGGTGGTCTGTATACATACTTTCAGGGGCAAGTAAGGCATTAATCCATCTGAGCTGAAGCAGGCCATTTATTAACATCATTGTTGTTGTGTATATAATTATTTATTTGTATTTTTTTTATGAATTTTTAGTACCTGTTAAGTTCTCCCATAATATGGCCAGAGGAACCTGCAAATGGACTCGTGTGCAAAAACAGGCCGCAAGTTTATTCCGGCTGAAGCCTCTCAGACCTCAGGACAGGGCCTCGGGATAAGGTAACAAAGCCGAACCCACCTTACAGCCATTATCCCGTCAGTTGATATTTGTGCTTGGATGGTCAATATTCCCTAACAAACTTTTGTATTAATTAAGCATAAACCAGTTCACACAGTAAGCCTGTTGCTTTCAGGGTCTCTGGAGTTCTGGTGCCCCAGGGAAGCTTTGCCTGGTTGGTAAATCAGCCTTGTCCACAGGCCCTCAAGGCATAATTACCTGCCACTACATTGTCTATGCCGTTTGTTTTTTTGTTTGTTTTTTTTAATATTAATGGTTCTGATTAACTCTTCATTTTGATGGCACTGTTATATTACTTCACACAAATCCTTCAATATAACATAAAGACATAACAAACACCCTAATCTAAATTAATGTTTGTTATGACTACCAAAGGTCCCTTAATTTTTTAACTAATTTTGAAAAGGTAACAGCTAGCCCCCCTTAAGAATTACTTAATTTCAAATTATTTTTCATTTGAAACTGCATTACAGTTTGGCCGTCGGGTCGCGTAATGGTTAAGGTGCATACCTGTTAACCACAACGTCAAGGGTTTGATTCCCAGCATGTCATACGGGAAACTCTCTGACCCCATTTCCTGTGTCTCTAGACTGTCAAATGAAGACAAAACGCCCCAAAAATTCTTAAAAAAATCTAGGCATCAGAAATAGAATACTAAAGACTTTCATGAAATCAAAACCCATTTTGACTGTATTTATCATTTGCATTTTCTTCTACCATAGCCATTCAATGCGTTTACATTCTCTCTGTATTGTACTTTTTTACTGGCAGTAGCAGATTGTGCATTTCTGATTCAGATATTCTACATAAATGCAAGTGATTCACAAGAAATGATGCATGCATGTAATCCAGTGGAATTTGATCTCATTGATATCAGCCTCACTGTTTACTGTTACTCTGTAAACTATGTCAGAGCGGGAACATCTTACTGCAGTGCTTCATGTGAAAAATGTTCAAGTGGTGAAATAATGAGTCAGCTTTTATTGTGAAGTAGTCACAGTAAGCACAATCAATTTGTCACGTTAGAGGTAACTGCAGTTATTCATTAAAACTGCTTCTACAAAACAAGGCAACAATGATTTTTGGCTTTTTGTCAGATAATTTTTATATTCTGCATCTATAGCAATAAGGAGTGAGCTGTAAGGTGAAGTGATACACAGCGACAGTTCCTCACTAAGGTAACCAACTCTGGTAACCAGCTCTGTTTTTGTGAGGAAAACTACTTGTGGAGCAGATTTCAGTAGCAAATATTATCATGTGTCTTCTCTTATTTACCTAACCTCATTGGCTGTTACCACGGCAACTGTCATGAAATCATCTAGACTCAAATGTTGATGATGAAAACCTTGTTTCTGAGAATCCTTTAATGTGCTTTTAACATTGTATTTATTTTGGGCATTATGTTGACCATGTAGTTGCGCATCTGCATAAGATGCAAAACAAGGACCTACTCTTAAAAATCCATAGCAACTTTACATGGTACTTTTTAATTCAAGTGAAAGTGTTTGGGTAGTTATGGTAGTCAGTGATTCCATAATTGGTGCTTTAATTTTTGAAAAGTAGAATTTAACCCCTGAAAAACACTTTAGTTTCACTATACTTAATTAAGAAAGTCATTATTGTAATGGGCTGATTTTTTTTACTTAATTTACACCTTCATTTGACTTATTTGATGGATCTTCTAATTATTAGATCAAGATGTTTTCATGGGGCTAACCAAATGATGATTCCTCAAAAGCCAATATTAAATCCATTAATTCATTTATTTCAGATCCCTTTAATTAACAAATTAAGTTAGGGGTACGTGACTTTTCCCTCAACTATTTACTGTAATAATATACATGGCTTCTGTTGAAATATAAATCTGAATTTAGATTTATTTTTTTTAAATCTCCTGCCACTGGAAAGAGTCAACTCTTTGTTTGAGCAGAGAGGAGAGGATGGTCACAGCCAGGAAACAAACCAGAAGTCAGACAGAATTTCTGGATGGCACGCAGAGCAAAAAGAGATAATAAAAAGCAGTGATTCAGTGGCTTGCTTGCTTGTTTGTTTTTTCACTCCCCTCTCTGCTTTTTCACTTACTTCTGCTCGGTTGTAGATTAAAGGCGTCTCTTCCTCTCTCGTGCTCTTTTGAATTTTTTTTGTGTCTTTTTCAAATGGGGAGAAAAGGGAGGAGAGTCTGCAAAGGAGCGCTGGCAAAATTGGCCAAAAATGATATTTGCCTATTAAACACAGGTTCAGTCCATTCAGGAATCAATTTTTGCGTATTGTCCATGAGACGGCAAACCAATAAAACGAAACACATTAGTACCTGGGTGCATATTATCAAAATGTACCCTCGGCTTGCTAGTGGTAGAATGCTAAGCTAACCTTAGCTTACGTAGCTTGCATAAACTTTATCTCGAGGTTCCACAATTTTTCCATCTGCCAAAATCCAAACAGGCTTTTTCGATTGCTGGGAGTCCACATCCCTTTCTCTGCGGTTGAGTTAAGTAGTGAACTCTCTGCAGTCATTACCAGACTGTTGCTGAATAATTCGTTTGCTTCAGCTTGACATGTGGCCCAGTCCAGAACTCGTGAGGCAGACAGCTGCAGTACCGCTGGTTTTTTTTCTTCTTCTTTCCACAATCAAATATTTTCGCAATTGAATGTTTGTTTTTTTTTTCCAATTATATAATAGCATTATGATATTTGTAGACAGCATTAATGCAACCAGACAACTCAGTCTGTCTGCAGAGATATTGGACAGTCTTACCTTGCATCAGTATATTTGGTGCTATTGAATAGTCAAGGTGACAGCATAAAGCTATATCAATGGGCAATACTGGGGAGTGATTCCAGTCGATACCTTCACAGTAATATGCTACATACCAATACACCTCTGAATTGATTATTGCACAGCAGCTATTTCATGGGCTTTACACATTGAAGCACTGTCATGTTTGAACATGACAGACAGTCCATGAACAACAGCTGAACAGTTGATGTTCCTCAGTGCTAATGGCCCTGGAAATTAAATGGCAGGGGCCCATAGCGCTTTCCTCTGTGTCTGTTGGGCAAAATGCACTGACCAATCTACTACACTGACAGAAAATCAATAGCCAATCACCCAGCAAAGACATGAATTGGTGCAGTTACATAGTTAACCCCCTGGAACAATGTTTCCATTCAGATTAAAACCGGAAAAATACCAACCATTTATTGGATAGATGTTTTTATTATCTACATTTAAGTCTTTACTGTGTGTGTGTGTGTGTGTGTGTGTGTGTGTGTGTTCGGTGTGGATGTGTTGTGATGCAGAATTTCAAAGAAATTGCTGTACCCATGAAATGGACCTGAGGGAACGGCAGTGAATAATAACGGGGCTCTCCGAACACACTGGGGTATGATCAATGGTTTCTTTTACTTTCATGCCAGCTGTATGAAAGCGCATCGCTCCTTACTGCTGTAGGCCTCGCTTTGAAACTGTGGACTTGGGTTAGCATGGAGATAAAAGAAGGGAAGGAAAAAAAATAAGTCAGGTTGTACTAAAACTATTGTTACCCTCACCCAGAATGCTGCATACTGCACCTGTCTGTATAAGGTGGAACAAGGTGATTTAACCTGATTTATAATTCATCAATTGTACAATTTTAGAAAGGGAGAATGCTGTGGCATCAGAAAAAAACATTCCTCTCACCATAGTAGCTGTAGTTAGCTAACAGACACTAGTTAGAATTAGGTATTCAGGCCTAATTAGCAAAAAATGGCTATGAAACAGTACTTCTACTATAAATTAAACAAAAAACAAAACTTTTATACAGCTTTAGCAAAACCTGTATGCTATTTAGCTTAATTTTGTCATTTTAGTTATGTGATTCAAATCAAATTCCATCAAGACCAATAATTAATGTATTTATCTAAAATTTGGTGCACAAGGCTATAGCTATACCTGCAGTTGCTGCCTTCATACACTTATGACCTAATTATCCTTCACATTCTTTTAAAAAACATTTTAAATCCATACTATTGTTTTGGATATGGCCAGTATTTAACTAACAATCCTCAGTGTAAATGGCTCCCATCTATCCTCTCCTCTGGCAGCCCTGGTGCTAACTTTCTCAGTCGGTCACCACAGCGCATGACTTGGTCCCACCCTTTTTTCTTGTTTTTTTTGGTACAGCATGGTATTTATCAATCAATGCACATGTCCCTGTGTATGCATGTGTATTTCTGTGTGTAAGTACATTTTATTCTTTTATGTAACGCACTTTTTTGGGTGCTATACAAATCAATTTGATTGACTTTGCATGCTGCATTAATGTACAGATTGACAGTGACTCAAGACTTAATAATTTAATGTGAAAATTAAGTTTCTCTGCTTGAGGAGTGGCTGACAAAATAGGCCTTCTTCTGTTATATAATTATAAAAGGAAACATGGAAAATGTTATCAGAATTGCAGCGTATAATAACAGCATGTATGATTAAACATGTGCTCTCATTTTTAGTTTTAACTGCATTAGCAATTGTGGTTGAAAGCAGTACTTTTTCTTCTTCACTGGCTCAGTCAATCTCTCCCTGTGTCTACACCTGCACACTCATTGTGAGTTGTGTCTAAGTGGAGACCTCTTGTTGGTTCACCCTCTACAATAATCAGCTACAGTCTAGTTCATCTTAAGAACACAGTAAGGGCTAACTGAACTGTTTCATGTGTCAGAGCCTGCCCTGCCTGGAGGTCTTAAGCAAAATTCTGCTAAGGGGCCCTCCTACCTGACCTGTGAGCCATGTAAACTACTAGCTGTTGCCACACAGTCAAACTTGACACGCCAGTGCTCCGACTGCAATCCTCCCTCCTTTTATACTCCTTTATTATACTCTTCCTATTTACACTATGGCTTGGCTGAATACTTGATAGTTATTATTTTACTATGCACAGTATATCCAGCTTATCAAGATTTTAAATATAATATTTAATCAATAGTCAATGTCAACCGCTTGCTTTCCATCTTGCATTAATCCAGAGTTGTCACTAAACCTTGACTGATAAACTAGATGATTATTGTCTGGAGTTTGAGTTTCATTTTGTGCACATGATATGAATGCATGCTCATATGTGATGCACTTATCTTTTACAAGCTGCCATTTATAAACGCTGCTTCCCATTGGTGCTTATCAAACGTAGTACAAAGCTGTATTTCCTTCTCACTTTTGTCAGGCACAGAGTCACAGAACACAGCCCTATGTAAGTGGCTGACAAACAGACCAAGTGCCCAGCAAGGTTAGCCAGACAGTCAGGAGAGAGATGCACATCAACTTAACGTTACTGTTGTTTGCTGACATTAAACTTGGAGAGGTAAGAACATAAGTTTACCTGATCACTGTTCCTGAAATACACTCGTGTTGTTTTTTTTTTTTTTTCCCCATAACTTTAACGATAGCTCCGCTTCATCCTCTCATCAAAGTTATAAACATTGACCCCCACTTTGACATTGAGGGAGAGGTGAGGCCCTTCTAAAGTCCTACACAACCTACATAGTGTAGAGGGCTGCCCAGCTGTGGTGTATGTTCATGCACACTGATAATGAAAGTGAGAGCAGGGAGAAACCAACTGAGCTAGTAAAGAAGTACTTTCAACTACAATGGCTATTGCAGTACCTGTGCTGGATGTACCAAAACAACGAAACACCAAAACAGCCTAATGATCATCAGGTAATCTCAAATGCAAATGCAACCATTAACAGTCACACTCTCATAAAATGGTCACACATTCGACCATTTTGGTTACAATCTGGAGCCCTGCTCAGTGCCCACTGGCTAGGTTTTTCAGGAGCTTTATCCCCGTCTTGTGGATTTGTGGTAATCCAGTATTCAAGAAAAAAATGTTTGCAAGATTAATCGATGTGAATAATGTTAGGTGCACCTCCAGAATTATCCAGAACCCTATATTGCATTCAATGTTACTTTTGGCAAATAAACCTTTTAAGGTGAGGCAACTAAAACTCATGGTTCCACCTCGTAACATAAAGGTTACTAAGGCTATGTGATCAGAGTTAGGTGAAGATCAAAGTAGTGGTTAAAACAACTAACTTTCAGCAGAATTAATGAAAAAATGAAATAGTTTTTTAAGCAAAATGCCAAAAATTCATTAACTACAGCCTCTGTTCTGGGTCCAAGTGTGTTGTTATAGAAGATTAAGAATCAGCAAATATCCAAATCTTTTGGGTTTTGGACTGTAGGTTTGAAAAAAAATAAAACATGACATTTGAATTATCTCCCCTGTTGAAGTACACTTTTGGACACACTTGACATTTGACCCCGTTGGCCTGACGTCTCAGACCATATTTCTAAGGATTTTCAGAGACAGCAGTCTAGTTTGCACAGCCTCTACCAAAGGTCCATTTTATCGCTTTTGGTGTTTGAAGAAATGCCGTCGTTTTTATGGTGCAGACACTGGCCATGCTCATTGTAATGAAGGAGTCTGTGCAACGGCAAAACTGTTTTCATTAGGATAAATTCAATACTTTTGTGTGCGTCTTTTTCTTAGAATATGTGGTACTATGCAGAAAATCAGCCTTACATTTAGAAACCACAACCTGCATGACCTTATGTAAGGAGCTCAGTCTTCCTCCTCCCTGCATAGGAACAGCAAATAAATACATAAGACAGTGACTAACAGAGAGATGGAGATTGAGAGGTTTTATCAGGGGACTTGTGAATCCTCACCTTGAATAGTAACCTTGAGTTGATCATGGGATGCCATTGGCGATCTAGTTTAACCAGTGTTCATGGCAATCTTCTTCAGCACTGCACTGCTGAGTGCTTTAATTTACAGACTGAGATTTGATGTGAAGCCACTAATGAAAGCGCCTTCTGGATGTACTGACTGAACTCTGAGGGGGATCAGTCCCGTTATCTTTTAAGAGATCTGTAACTTTATCATTGCATTCAGTAATTAAAGTAGGTTTGGGAGGAAAATCAATGCCAACATGTTCATTTCAAACTAATTGCCAGTAGAGCTTGGTTTTCTTGTTGGGATCAAAGCCCCATTGCTGTGCCTCAAATCGCGCTGCAGCAACCAGTACGTAAAATGATGATATGCACAAGTGAGCTGAGTGAAACCATGCATGCCTGTCAGTCTAATGATAGCAGAGCACATTGAACGTACAGCTCCGGGTCATAAACTAGCGGCATGATAAAAGCTCGCTGTTAGTACCGCAGTATATTGGTCGATTAATAATGCTCCAGTATTTCTTAACTTGACACTGATGTTTTTCCACTGGTTTCTGCTCTAAAACCTTCATCATCTGCATCATTTTTTGGTTACACTCCGCTAGAGCCCAGCAGTCGAATCGGTCAATAGAGGCCAATTAAAATTGGCCTATCACAGATATATTGGTATTGGTTTACATGTTGTCTGATATGGTTTGATATGGTTTGATATGAAAACTTTTTTTTGTTTTTTCAGCAGGATACAGAAAAAGATACGTGTGATAATTTAGATATTGTGTGATAAAATAATGTGTCCAGCAGAGCACATTCTGACACTATTCTTAACAATAGAAGAGTATGCATAGCAGCTGAGCTGACAGCGGTATGTCTCCACGATAATCATTTTCCCATTTCAATATAACGAACTCTCTCCATATGTATGTGTTGTGTGTGTGTGTGTGTGTGTGTGTGTGTGTGTGTGTGTTGTGTGTGTGCGTGTGCGTGTGTGTGTGTGTCTGTCTGTGTGTCTGTGTGTGTATTAGCTCTGAAAATCTAGTATTGGTTGGGCATTACTCTTAGCTGTTGATGCAGCGGAGCAGGTTTTTGGGTTTGTGGTTTAATTCTCTAAAAATAAATGTGTGGCATCAGAAAGCACACAGTCCCCCCCGATTGTCCTGGACCCAACATGTCAGACTATAAAGCACACTAATGTGCCAGGGCATAGGGTTTCTGTCCTGCACTCCTAATCATGCACTACACTAGTGCATTAACTAAACTAAACTTAATGAGTCATACACCAGACTTGCCTTCAGTAACACCAATTAGTTTGTTTTGCTTGTTACGATCTTCCTGGAGGACCTGAAGCTGTTCACAAAGATCGGATTTAGTCACACAATAAAGCACCAAACAGGAGTCAAAGAGAGGGACAAAAGTAACAATCCATATTATTCTGCTTTTTATGCAGTTCTTCAGCATTTTGAAAGATAACAAACCTAAGCCTCCTTCATACCCAGAATTAACATTTACATTTTATATCTGAGGTCTTGGCCTTATTTAGGTATTATCATTACCACAATCAACTCCAGTCAACCTGACCAAGGCATGTGACCAAAAGGAGCAGACTGTGTGAAATCAATCAATGCAGTTATGACAGTAAACAAAAGTGAAACAATTATCAATCATAATTAATCGAACACCTTAATTCACCCCAAACTTAAAATGATTTTACATACCGGGGTCTGCCTCAGGGATTTAGTATTGCACTTCTATAAAGTAGGGGGACTTGCAAGAGACATTGCGAAAAAAGAATTGAAGTAAAAGCTGAAGCAGCACATTCATTGAAGCATGACATTGTGACTCATTGTCCTTAATCTCCAAAAATCATAAATAAATCATACTCTTCATAATGCAACTTTGCAAGAATTGTAATAATTATATAATTGTAATGGTAATTGCCACAGTAGTTAAGTAACTTAAGATCAACAGCCTGTAGCAGTTTGAGTGCTTGCTGGGATACACTTGGGTTAATAAGGACATCCTCTCACTTATGCAAATACAAATGCTGTACATGACACAATCCAGCTCAGATGATTTGTCGAAACAAATATTATTATTATTATTATTGTTGTTATTATTATTATTATATAATAATAATAATAATTATTATTATCATCATATCATTGTTATTATCATCATGGTTATCATTATTATTATTATTATTATTATTATTATTATTATTATTATTATTATTATTATTATTATTATTATTATTATTATTATTATTATTACTGATCCCAAAAAAGAATAGTAGTATTAGGGGCTAACCATGTACGGAGGTTCTGCTTTAACTTTGTATTTGGTAATGAATAATATTCATGCTGACTCTAAACTGCCATGAAGTTCAGTTTCTTCATGTCTGTTGATTTCATCGACCCTAAAATCAGCCTATAGATGCACTACTGCCAATACTGAAGAGCAGGAGACGATGGTACAAATTGTAGAATACACTTAGCTCCGAATACTGCTTTGAAGTGGTATTAGAAATGTCCATCAAGTGAGGGTTAAGTGTACTGTGTCTTGGTCTGCTGCCTGTAGGCTTGAGAATGTGCACTTAGGTGATCGAGACCCAGGCCCGGTTCTGCAAAACATGCAATGTACACTCAGTTTAATATTTTCCAAACTCAAATGAAAACACGAATTTCAACTTAATGTGTTAGGGGGGAAAGCTTGCTGGTTATTCTAACCACCATGAAATGCACTCAGCAATTGAAATTGTGCAGGTCCTCTGTGGTGTGTCACTCTTTGCAGCTGCGATTGGACGCCTCTAACCAGGATTGGACAACTTTAGTTTTCTAGCAAGTGCCGACTGTCCAAATATCATTACTTGGATATTCTAAAATGGTTGGGAAAGTAAAGTCAAAAAATGGCGGCAATGCAGCCTTCATAGCTCTAGACACCAACGCAGATCAGTTTCATTTTATATATAACAATGTTATATACCATATTTATTATAAACTAGCTTCCAAATATAGTGGCTTAAACAAGGATATTGGACTTACCAACCCCACATAAATATTGGAAACGAACAATACCATAGTATAGCCAATAATCATATGGATGTCATGTCTGAAGTTATTTGTTTTTCACATTATAACTATATATAAACTGGGCAACAGATTATGACCCTAACTTTGAGGTGTCTGCATTAATGTACCTGCACTAATTTCAGATGCAAGTGTGACTAGGTGAACAGACCCTAAGAATCGTCAGAAAATGACTCTGTTGGTGTTGTATTAAAGTAAATGCTAAAATGTATGCTGACATGGTCACAGTTACAATTACATGCTTATATTATGTATGGAATGTCCATTAGACTAGCACTGCCATCCCTAAAGCCATGATGTTAATTCTAAGCAAATAAAAACATATTGATGTGCTTTCTAGTAATTGGTTTACTGCACTGTTAAGGCCTCCACGTCACCATCAGGGCCAATCACTAATTAAGATTCTCAAATTCTAATTAATTATGGCAAAGAGTGTTAATGAACACCAACAAACATTTTAACCAGGGGGTGGGGTGTTTGTATCTTTCACATGACATATGACATTATAAATTCAGTATTTATAAATATTTACAAAGGTGGTTGTTTTCCACAGTAAACTCAGAAACTATCAGGGAAAAAAAAAATCAAGTGTACTGACTGATGGAATGAGCGCAGTTTCCTTATAAATTATCCTTCACATTTTTTGGAGTGGTTGCACTGTGCATCATCCAAAATAGCATTGGGAAAACAAGACTCATAGTGACTGAATTTTGAACTTTAATTTTTTCATCCTGCTATAGCCATCTGACAATGCAACCAGCAGCCCTGCAATAAATCCCACCCTTATAATGTAGAGTTTTGTCAGGGCTGTGCCAGAAAAATGTTGGTTTTATTCTGTAATTTTGGAGTTCTTAGTGGTAGTGTTGTACTGGATCATGTAAATACAGTTAGTGTTTATAATAGGTTGTACATTACCATTTAAATTTGTAAAGAATATTTTGGAACCTCTTGCACACTTGACATCTAATTACTGCCCATCTGAATTCATTCAAGCCAAAACAATCTTTTATATTATATGCTCTGCATTTTAATAACCAGCAGATATTGCAAATAACGTGTATGGCTATTACGTTGTGCTTGCTTTAACATGGATAGCCTGTTTAATACACCAAAACAAACTTAAGCAAAAGGTTGGCCAACATAGTTGACTGGGCTACTGATATTCAGTGTGATTAAATTCCTCTTACAAACTGACAGTAAACATATTGTGGGCTGATATCTGAGTAGAACCATCACTGTTTTTGTTCGTGCTTGAAATTTCACTTGGTTGCAAGTAGTAGCAAAACTACTGTAACTTCATGCAACACAGCATAGTTTTTAGCAAAAGTGGGTAATGTGTGTAGTGTGACTAGATATTTATAAACAGTTTCACAGTTTATGGAATATGGAATATGTAAACTGCTTTGACAAATTATGCCAATTTATATTATCTGTTGTCTGCATTTACTGTAGTGTCCTGTTGGTGGCCGCTGATGGTTTATTTCTAAATTCATAGTATAATTGTACAAAATTGAAAAAAGTTGTATACCACTATCCAGGCTTGATGCTGATAAAGTATGAGAAACTGAAGCTAAATTGCAGCAAAATATTCTAACAAAAAAAATTTGAAATTATCTCGCTCATGTAGGAGTGAACTAAGGCATTTCATTGACTAGTGTCTGCAAATATTGACATTGCTCTCTCCTCAGGTGAGCTTTCCAGGTACACATTTAAAATTATACCTGCTGTGAGGTGTTGAATAGCAGAACAGTAAGATAATATGATACATAGCTTAGATATGAGTTAAAATGTACAGTTCCCACAAGCAGGTCTAAATTATTTAACTGTTGTCATGTTAGAAACATAGGAGATACTAAGTCAAAGTTAAAAGAACCACATTTTATATTGCACACAATATCCATTTACATCACTGACACCAACCTAATCACTGGTGGTGTACTTCACACTTTCTCTTATTTGGGATAGATGAAGGCAGAAGTGTACATTTCTGCTGAATTCTCTGTGGATGGGAACTGCTGCTGGCTACTTGATGACTTGTAATAGAAATGTGTACAGGGGGGGAAAAAAAGCTTAGTGCAAAAGAAACAACTGACAAATTGTGGTTGGATATGTCATTTACAGCAGTTCAAACATGATAGCATTGATTAATTAATACTTTTTGATTAATTAATGAGAATTAATCTGACTTCTTAGGAGTGTCAATCTCCCATTTTTCCTGAACAGTGCACTAAATGAAATGTCAGACTGCGACAATGTTTTTCATTATAGTTGACTTAATTAAGCTAGGACCTGCAACAATTAGTCAATTAATCAATTAGTTAACCAAAAGCTAATGAATCAACAGCTATTGGGATAACTAAGTTAGTTTTCTAGCAAAAATGACAAAAAATTTGATCACTTCAGCTTCGCAGATGTTAGAAATTATTGGCATTACTTGATTTAAATTATAGTAAATTGAATATCTTTTGGTTTTTAGACTGCTGGTTGTACAGCACAAGACATTTGATATCAACATAATTTTTCTACTGTTTTATAGCCAAAAAAGATCATGAAAACTATTTAATTGAAAAATGATCATTAGTCACTAGCCTTCTTCACTTTTAGAGTAATTAGAGATGGTGAAGCTGACCAAGTGACAAGTGTGAAACTAAGTAGTAAAAATGCAGCAGTCAGTGTTGACTTAATATCGACTTTCAGACTTACATAAAGTTGGTGCAACAGGCTATAGATCCCCTGCTGAGAGATCCTAGATCTAGGGCAGTGCTTAAAATTTTGATCTTTGGTGCAATTAGAACAGGATTTTATGGAGGTTTTCCTCCATCCAATTACAATCTCATCACCAAGGATACAATTTAATACAGGTTGAAGGTCGTCATCATACTCCTCCTGTTCAGAACCCATTTATAGTAAGTGACTTCATTTCACTGATAAACTTTTTCACTTTCCACTGCTTACCATTGGACTTGTGGCCTTCTTCACACAAAACCTCACAGGATAACTCTTCCAGAGTGTAAATCTAATGGTCCATGCAAAGCAGCAGCTTTCTCAACTACCTAGTTTTTTTATTTGGGGATACTGAGCAGTCCTCCTGTCCTGTGATCTACCAAGCCAGAGCTAGCCAACCTCTATCTAATGTGGTGTTTAAGCCATGTAGTGAAAAAAAAAAGCCAAGGAAAATAGAAGCCTGGCTTCGGTGACTTTCAAATGAAAATCTGTCTCTACATAGCCTTTTGACATCTCTCAGTGGTGCTATAGGCAACTGTCCAGCCTCGTTCTGTCAAACAGCGTTTGGCAGTTTGGTCACAGTGAAGTGATGGAGTTAAGCGAGTGTTTTTCCTTTTCCCACTGAAAAACCAGTGGTTGATCTCATTGTGTTGAGACAGGGTGTGGAAGAGTGTGAGAAAAGCAGAGCTCATATCACAGAGACTGACAGATAAACTGAGAACCACAGACGATAGATAAGTGCTATACCTGTTTCTGTGGAAACCGCCATTGAAGTAGAAGTGTGCATTATGAAGTAGCCTACGGTTATAGACTTCTCTTGGATTTTTCATCTCTGGCCAGATAGAATGAGGAAGCAGACTTCTAAACACACCTGCTTTTGAACAAGCCATCACCGGGCAGTGAACCGAGCTGAACTCTTGCCTTTAATATTTATCAGACTGCGGAACCCATATTTGCAGACATCTCTCTGCTGTGCATCCCTTTTTCAAACGTGGACTCACGGAGCAGGCAGTAGTCATCTGGCAGAACCGAGTTTGAGTTAGTAGTTGAAAGCTCGCCTCGAGGCACAATTACAGACTCATCTGTTGAACTGATTCTGCTGGGCACGTTTGTCTCAGCCTGCAGGGACGGCAAGACATCACTATGGAAATACCGGGCAGCAGCTTTGCTCTGAGTGTGAGCCAGTGGTGCCTTTGCCTTTTGACTCCCAAGATTGAAACTGAGGCTAACTGCCAGCATATCAAGGGAGGGTGTAAAATTTCTCTGAAACATTAGGGCTGCGAGTGACCAGGGAGTGAATTAGGCCATGGTGAATCATTTTATGCCACCCCCAGCTCCTACCCACTCATCTGTCCCTTATCATTTCATTCTGCTGAGGGTGTCCTGTGTTGTTCTGAAGAATATAAAATACACTCCCTGGGGCCTATCAACATGTATTTCATGTGCTTCTATCAGCACTCTTTATAGTTATAAGCTCAGTCTGAATAGATTTGATAGTGTTATGCCGAGACCAAATAAAACTACATATGACTGTAAATGCCATCTATGCAGGTTGCGTTTTTTCTGGTTTTACTTTGTTTGCAAGTCAGCTGAACAGTGAGTATTGCTGCAATAATAGCTCCCAGTCTGCTGCCTTAAACAATGCCGGATAGGACCATGAATGCAAGACTCATGTATCACAGCAAGGTTATCAGACATTCACAGCAATAATCTGACATGTGCACATATATTGCTACTTTTTCCTCTGTTTTTCTCAAACAAATAATTGCAACCTTGCCTCCTAAAAAAAATGTTTATTCAAATAAATTGAAACATCAAATATATTTTGTAGGAAATTGTGGCCTGATTTTTTTTTTTAATTTATTTATTTATTTTTTAAATGTAATGAGGCTATGTTGTATGTTAGTTTATATATTTGGTAAGTTGGAAATGTGTTGATACAAATATTCAAAATGTTCGCAGATAATGTATTGTTTCCTCAAAAAAAAAAAAAAAAAAAATCTTGCACTGCAATATCCACCTGTAGCACCATTAGACTTTTGTATGGCTCTGTTTAGACTCAGAGCACTTAAGGATAAGGTTAGAGAACGATCATGTTCTGGTTGGTACAGAAAGAGCTCAGTTATTTCTAACACATTTATTTACATTTAACTAAAACCATTATCTTTCCCTAACCTTAACCAAAGCACTTTTGTTGCCTAAACCTAACTGCAGACAAGACTCTGGATGTGAACCCCAGTCTCCTTTGTATGAAAGTTGTGGGAAGTTGTGCACGTTGTACACCTGCATTCTATTCCAATCTTCTCACAGTAAAAAAAAACCCAAAAAACAAAACAGTTGCCTCAGTGTAATCCAGTCACCATTTATGTCGCCTACAACATGTATTTGCTGTTGCAGATCAGTTGTATAGAAAGTAATTTCGAGGAAAGAGGATTGGATAAATGCAACTGTGCCAGCTCAACAAACTAGAGTATAGTTAATAGTTCATTCGTGGGAGATCTTCAGCTGCACAGGTCATGATGTCTTACATTTACTGTGGTGAATAGAGGAAGACTTACTTATTTAAATGGACTGAACTTATACAGCTCTTCTTGACGAACAAAAGTGCAAAAATTCCTGCAAACATGTGCAACTATCCAAAAGAAAATGGGCAGTGGGACTTGTGCACAGGTTTGCAAAATGTGTTAGGCACATGCACAGATATGGTAATCGTAATTTGTATTTTTGATATTTGTCTACAAAATGAAAATCTGGGCTAGCAGTAGTACTAAGGAAAAGGTGTGTGTGTGTGTGTGTGTGTGGGGGGGGGGGGGGGATGTCACAAAAACAATAAGTTCAAAATTCTTAAAAATCCAGTGTAAAACTGTCTGTAAATCCACAGCAAACAGGTTTGAACAGGTTTAAATACAAAGTAGCCCAGTGAAGTTAATACATGCATCTGTGACTACTCACAGAGCTAGTTGGTGAACTATTCCACCATACACAGTGTACAAGTCACTCACATGTTAACCAGATGGGAACATGTTAATGCTAGCTGGTTATAAAAGGTCTCCGAGCTAGCTTTTTAGACTGTTTATTAATGGGACAGTAACATTTCAAGAGTATTCGAGACATATTTGTACCCTTCTCAAAACTGTCTTCGGACGTCCCTCAGCACACTCAGACCTCCCAGGAATGTGGACGCAAAGTTTGCTAATCTGCAAGTGCAGTGAGGTCCAGACATCTGGATCCGACTTCAGTTTGTGTGAATATGGGTGAAACACTACATTTTCCCGTCAGTTGCTTCTTGTGCCTTTTGATCCATAAATGGAAGATAGATACACAGTATTGGTTTCGGTTACTGAGGTGGCATAAAAAGATGCTGAAATGAACACTGCTCAGTGGCACAGAAGATGAGCCACCAGTCAGACATGTCGCGCTGGTAGCCAACTTCTGAAAGCGAGGCTTCTTGAATTGGAAAGTGACCTGTTGTTTTGCTGAAAAAAGGTATGCCGAGATAGAATGAGTCAATTTTTAGGGAATCATTTTGCAGCATTGACCTCTTCTAATAGCGGTTGGTTGACTTGTTTCAGTTTAATACTTCATGACGGCACAGTAGACAAGTGGGACAGAAAACTATTGGACACTAATCTTGTGAAAAGCCACTTGTTGAGAAACAGCAGGGAAATTTGTGCTTAAGGATCTGATAGCAAAATCTAAGCAATTACATGTCTTTAGTGCAACAGTTCTACACTGGGCTATTAAGTCACATTCACTTCACTTCTGTCCTGTCATAACTGGTATCCTTCCGTCTCTTCACAAAGCGATAACCAGGGTTTCCTTTTCTCAATCCAACGTAATGACTTACATCTCTCGGTTGGCAGGGGAATGATTAACATAAACAGTGAGTGAGTTGATTGCCTGACACACTGAGGTATTTCTTTCAATTGACCCACTGCCTTCAGAGACACGAATTGTCAGACAAATCAGCCAGCCTATACTGTTCACACAAATAAGCATTTCATTCAGAAAAGCAGCGACTTGTATCAAAAAACTGCACATACTCAAGTCTGCTGTGTAACAAATCTTCTGCCCACTACATTTGGGTTGCAGAAATAAGCTCTGCATTGTAAAGGTGAGAAGGGAGGTGTACGTCAAGTGATTTTTATATAATTCCCTTCACGGTTGAAGAAGTGCCTGACGCACCCTGCATCACGAATTAAGGGTTCAGACAATCTTCAGCATCTACAGTAAGAAAGAAAACCCATTAAAGAAGTGATGGGGAAATAATTTAGTGGGCCAGATGTTATATAGAGTTCTGATTTCTCAGACAGTGACTTCAGGTTCAAATGGCCAAGAAAACCTATGTGGATTAACAAGTCACTAACATGTCACTTTCAAAGTTCCATTAGGCAAGATTTTTATGAAAAAAGTACACCAGTCTAATACTCACAGTCTTTGGAACCATACAACCAGTTTATTCAAATAAAATTCTGTGTTGTACATAGTTATGTGTACCCCCTTTGGAAGTGATGAATCAATTCTTAAACCTGCAGTAACCTTTTCTGTCTAGGAAAAAAACTAGCATCTTTTTACCTATTAAATTGATATGGCAACCTTGCTATCTCTGGCCACCAAATGAATGTTAGTACAGTGTCAGCTCTCCTGTGAACGTTGGCACTTTAGCAACTAAATGCTCCACTATATTCACCAGCTAGTTGCTAACTTTGTTGTTTGGTAGCGGTTGGCAGGTAGTGTAATTGTTTTTTTTAGAGCTTTATTTGCCAAAAATAACAGCAGCCTGCTGCTGCTAGAAACCACCAAAGCAGAGAAAGTGAACCAAACTAAATTGCTGGGGGCCGTTAAACCAATACAATGAGCTGAAAGTTGCTATAAAGCTTCACAAAACAGAGGGGAACTGCAGAATTGGGCAATAAATGACATCTTTTACCTACATGTAGTCATCTGATCCATTTTGATCCAATATTGAATACAGCCACTTTCAAGTCAAACTAAAATTTAAATTCTATTACCATTTTATCTGAAAATTGACGTATAAACTCTAACTTGAAAATGCAGTTACTGAAGAAGTTGTGATGGGGATGCCTGCTGCTGTAAAGCCTCTGCTGTAAAGCTTCTGCTGAGCTGCATTGCTCGGGTTGGTTCGGTGAGCTCAGTCCACATGCAGGATGCTGTAATGTGCCTCTAGAATAACAGGCACACAGAGAGGGCCGGTAAAGGGAGTGATGGGATCTTAAAAACGTTATGTCCACCGGCCCACAGATATGGAGGCTTACGGGGATTTTGCCCAATATACCCGATGTCCAGTATGACTGTGAAGGTATTTGTTGGTGTGTGGTGTGTGCATATAGTATGGTGGGCAGTCAGACAAAATATAAGTATCTAATTAAAATTGAACTAAATGTTAGCTTGTTAGATCTACCTTTCTCTCTTCTTTCTTTATTCCCTCTCTCTTTCCCACTCATCACGGCTGTCCACACTTCCTGTGTCCCTTGTTTTAAACTACAAGCCCTCTGCAGAGTCATGTAATTGCAACCTCATGACATTGCAATAATTTTGCAGCGATGGGCTGTATGCATATAGCACAAACACCGGGCTGGGAGCTAAAGTGTGGCACTTGAAAAAATGTAAACTGGACTGTTTAGCTTCATATGTGGCTTGAACCTAAACATTTGTGAATGGATTAAACGGGATTACTGGTTTAACTTTGTATGAAGGAGCAGGTCAAGGAGTCTGAACAACTGAAATAATGAGAAAGGGATAAAAGGGACAAAATATACATTTATATGCATATGTGTAAGCACAGCAGTATATGGTAAGGTGTTCGTCTCTATAGAAAAATGTCATCTAGATTTTTATGTTGAAATTCTACATTGACTGCATGCTGCTGTCAATACTTCTCAAAGACAGTTCGTGAGAGAAGAACCGCCACCAATGTGAAACCACTGGTGAACTGTATTTCTGAATTTCCAAGAAATCCAACAGAGTGAGACGTCTTCTTTCTAATGAATCAAATTAGGGTTGTTGTTTTCCCAGCTGATATTTGAATTATATCAACAGTTTAAACTAATAAACTTTAGATTTTTGAACTATGACCTTCAGTAATTGGATCAAGAGGTCATAAAAAACAAGTGGTGTGAGATTAATTATTCCATAACTGTTTTATTTCAATGTGTCAAATACATAGGCTATTTAATCAGCTTTTAAGTAATGTAAATATAAGCACTGGATAGCAAAGGGTACTGGCACATAAGGACTCAGATCGAGATCAGGGTCAAAAAACCTGATCTGAGCATCACTAATAAATACAGTTTGAAGCAGAAATCATAAAAAACTTGTTCATTTTTTGTATTAAATTAAGTTATGTCACTTTACTTTTAAATGTCAAAAAATCCCCGTTTTATAAATTTTCATTGTGCCCCTATCGTTCTTTTACATGCGGTCTTAAATGTTTTAACTTAGGAGCACTGGTGATCCTTGGGGAAAAAGTAAGCATCAAGCCCTGTAGTTATAATAGCATTAATAATTATTGATGTAGTTATGATATTCTGGTATTATTACTGGTAGTTATGATAACTTGTACTCTGGTAATATGATATGACTGGGCTGGATGTTTGTTACTGAAAAGGAAAAGAATACTGAGTCTTTTTTTCAGCTTGCTTCATTTTGTCTTCTCCAATGGCACAGAGTTTATTTAGGAGAAAAGAAAAGTAGCCTTTACTTATGAATGTTCTCCATATGGTATCTCCGTCACCATCAGTGTCACCACATTTTTGAGCAGGCGTATGTCAGCTATAGCCTAGCTATGGAGCTTGTGCACACAGTATCTTTAATTATAGCGTAAACACTTGATGCAGTAGTATACATCCAGCTTAAGTAATTAGTAGACCTGTAACCTCAACTCTTCATACTTAATTTGCGATTTCAGACAACAGTAATGTAGGGAGTAATAGCACTAGGTTACAAATAGTTTTTAGTACCCACCCACACAGAATATACACCAATCAAATTATGGTACCAACATTCAGTCAGACCCAAAGACTATGCCTCCTGTAATTTTAGTAATGACAATTTTTGTCAAATTACACAGGTCAAAACACATCAAGGATACACTAATTCTTTTTTTTTTTTTTTTAACAAAAATGTATTTCGATTTCAATTTTGTGAGGTAAAACACAATGTCTCTTAAGCTGTGGTGAACAGTGATGGGTTCAGAGAAAGCTAGACTAATCAACCATAGAGTTTAACGGCTGTTATCCTTTTGGCATCGGATTTCAGGGTAATTGAGTTAAAAGCTTTCCATTTGCTTCCAGGTGGGACACACCTATTCCACTGCAAAAGAGTGAAACATGAAAAACCACACCTAGGTCAGTTGTTTCAGTGATAGCATCCAGGGAGATGCTGCATGCCTGAAAGCAATACCAACACAGTTGCTTTAAGGTTAAAAAAGTTAGTCAATTTTCCTGTATTTTAGCAACAGTTTCCTAATGTACCACACATCCTAAACTGCTGCTGTTGAAAACTGCCTCTCAACTTCAATTTCTTTTTTTTTTTGTTCAGGATAGTGATGATGAGATGCTGTACAAATTGTCTGAGCTGTCCTGCCACAATAATATGATACATATGCACTCACCAATCACTTCATGAGGAACCCCTTTCACCTACTTATTCATGTAATTATCAATGCATAAAATCCTGCAGATATGGCTCAGAGGCCTCGGTTAATGTTTACATCAAATATTAGAACAGGGAAAAGATTCTCACCTGAAACTGCTCTCCTCTAGTGATTTTCACACACAGTCTCTGTAGTTTTAACTCAAAATGGTGTGATAAACAAATCAACATCCAGTCAATGAAAGTTCAGGAGACGGAAACAGCTATTTGATAAGGGAGGTCAGAGGAAATTGGTCAGGCTGGTTGGAGCCGACAGAAAGGCTACGATAATTCAGATAACCACTCTTTACAACTGCTGTGAACTGACGAGTATCTCATAATGAACAACACA